>JAMXBC010000001.1:88457953-89892120 GCA_024138005.1 Lumnitzera racemosa | reverse complement strand
AATATGAAGAGATTGTAAAAATTTGGAATTAGCTTGTGAAGGAATATGCTAAATGCGTATTCTATGTAGATAGAAGATACCACCTAAAAGAGCATCAAATGAGTCGTATCTTTTAAGAATGTCCCTCCTGCCTTTTTGGACTAATTTTTTCAGTTGTCGGCCAGGGGAACGAATCCCTCTTTATCCATTCGAATTTCCTCTTTTTGGCAAGAAGAAAAAAAAAAAAAAAAAAAATCCTCCAACCTCTTTGAAATTGAATTTGTTTTTTATTTTGATTTTCTTTTTCTTCTGTTAAAAGCAGGTATTTTCGGCACGGTATGATACTAATATGAAATAAATATGTTTTAAAACATGTAGACGCATAACATAAAATTGATATGACAAATATTAAGACATAAAATAGTGACTTTTTGCTATTGATATGAAGTTGATATAAAATAAGACATAAATACAAATTGACTTTAAAAAAATCACATAAATGTTTTACTTGCAACCATACAATTTCTTTAGCAAATTCATAGAATGGACTACCACCCACAATCCAATATTTCAAGTTGGTTGGAGGCTAGAGCCTTGGGAAATAAGATTTAATCAAAGGCATATATGAATAGATATCTCTTCATTACTTACGAGGTTAATTTCTCTTGAGTAAAACTAACCAATTAAAAAAAAAAAAACTATTTTGGTGTGAGATAAACTATTCTATTGATATTATCATCAATTGTATACTGTTATATATAATAAAATATATTAGCATTGAACAAGTAGAAATACGAAACTAGAAAATGTTTTTAATCTATGGTGTCGTCTTATGCATTGTAACTTCCTTTCATATTAAAAAATCTATATTTTTCATAATTATCTTGAAATGATCTAAAAACATGTAGAACCAGTGTAGGGTGTCCCCTAAGTTCTTGTCCTCATATTGCATTAGATTCCTTAAGAACATTTGGTTGATTAACTGCACCATGGTATGAAAGCCTCCGAAGAACATTTTTCTATTCGAGTTGCTTGAATGGAATTTTTTTTTACCTTGATTGTCCTCTATATATCTACATTTATAGCATATAATGTGGACAGAAGCAGATCATGGTCATATCTTCTTATTTTTACTTTCACATTTCTGTCATATTATTCTGTTGAATAACATAGCGCAAGCTGAATGTCTAAGCCATATTGTCTAAACCATTGTTTTTTACTTGGCGTGTGTTCATATTGTTTTTAATCCCAATAACACCCCCGAAATTAATTTATGGATAAAATTAAAAGCATAAACAAACAAGAGCTAAAAGGTGATTTAGCTTAAAAGGCTAAATTAGGAAATCTGAACCTAATCTTCTCTATAAAGGACCCCTCTGTTAAGATCGGATCACTTCTAAAATTTTGTTGTCCTTTCAATAGAGGTAAAGGATTCACTTACAGGATGTTTCAGTGCACAGATTGATTGCACCCTTCCTTTATGTTGCTTTTATGGCTGCTATTGTATTTGGTTTATTAAATAGCAATTTTATACGATGCAAGCAAAATCCCATCTCGGAGAGAATTACAATGGAAGAAATAAATATTTGAATATAAGTTTAAATAGATGATCAACGTTTTTAAAAGTTTAAATAAGATATCAATGATTTATAAAGTGATTTAAATAAGGGACCAAATAGTTTAAATAATTTTATAGAATGATTATTATGTTATATCTTTATAATAACTAGATTCTTTATTTAAATCACTTTATGGAATATTGATTTTTTATTTTTTTCATTAATACTTTCCTTCTAATATCCTTGCAACCCTATGTCTAACCACCATAACCTCATGTTAACTTGTTAGCCATCATTGTGCCATAGATTATACCAACTTAACCAAACAAAGATAAGTATTAAACTGTCTAGACCATGTGTTAGTAGCACACTCCTCGCTAAGCCCTAAGCATAAGCTCGAGCCATGCTTATTTATCCGAATAATGGTGGGAAGTGCACTAGAATAAAGTGGGAACTAATTACACCATTGCAATGCTCCCATAACCAACTTTGCTACGATCAAAGGTATAAGACATGGAGGGAAAGAATCTCGTTTGCCACACTAGTCCTTCATGTGCCTATAAATATCCCTTAAAACCTTTAAGGTAAGGATTGGATCTATAATCAGTTACCTGTTACCCTATACTCTCTTGATATCAATACTTATCTCTTTCTCGACCACATCACTATCTTGTGCATTAGGGTGCACATGTTGAACCCACCTTTGATATCATTGATAGCTCTTATGTATAGATCCTTTTAAGCCCAAGCAAATCACTTTCTAGGCCAGATCTTACAATAGATGAGAATCCACCAACAATACCATGTAATCTTGAGCCAAAAAATACCATGTGAAGTTGGTTAATCACCTCTAATAAGTTATGTACGTAGTAGCAAGTAATCAAGAATAAATGTAACTCAACTTCGTTAAGGTTACTTGGTTAAAACAAAATGTCACGGGCTAATAAAAATATATCCTAAGTTTACCAAATTTCTTGTTCCTTTTCTAAGTTTTATGTTCCTTTAGATCGGTCTTGAAAGTTAGGACATTTAAGGGTATTAACCTTAGATATATTCCCAAATATGTGAAATAGTTATAGGAACTTTTTACATTATTTTAGGATTGTTTAATTGTATCTGATGACATTAATCACGTTTTTAAATCATTTAATTACGTTTAATCCTTTCTCTTGACTCCATGAACATGAAACACATAGTTTGAACAAATTTATGAAACACTATAGCAATTTTAAATCCAAGTCATTTGTCTAAGGGGTGTGAGAATGGTTTAATGGTTTATTAGTTGATTGAGTTTGGTGGTAGGTTGAATTCTTTTCATCTCTCTTTCCTCTCTTTACCTAAAAAAAAAGGAAATCCTAACCCTAATCTTAAGTAGAGAAACCTTAAGAGTAGCCATTGATTATTGGTCGTTCCTTCTTATTTACCTACCTCTTTTTCACCTTTTTCCCATTTTTTTCCTTTTCCATTCACCACAAACCCAACAAAATCCCTTTAGCTCTATTGCAGCCATCTTTATCTATAGCTCCCTTTCTATTTTCTTTGTACTTTACGTTCATCATCTTAGCTCTTAAAGGCCTTGTACATTATTGCTGCTATCTCCATCTTCATCTCCATCTTTAGTGTAGGTTGTTTGTTCCTTTCCTTTTTTTTTTTTTAAGTTTAGATTTCACCTTTTATAACTCCCATCTTATAAAGAAAATGCATCCATTGTAAATTGAGTCTTTAGACCCTTATCTCTTGGTTTTATTATTGTCTCTCATTGTACTAGAATGATATTTTATTAACAAATCCTCTTTCTTTTAGCAAAAAAAGATCCAATGATTAGTTAGGCTAAAGGATTGATGTAGTAATGAGTTAGTTTAATGTTAACTAATGGGTTATATGGTTTGATTATGTGTTTTATTAAGCCATTAGCGGTGTAAATGAGTCAAACTATTCCCAACTTACTCAAATTTGGTTGATATTTACTTAAGCTCGATTTGAGAATAGTTAAGTTTTACTCAAGTGAAAACTTAGGTTACTTGAATAGATAATTTAGTTAAGCTAGAGCTTCATAATGTTTAACTTAATTTACTCGTTGTAAGCCCCGCAACTAAGCAATTCGAGGTTTCGATCGGTTGAACGATCTGATCGAGTCTAAATTATAAAGTAAAGTTATAAATATTAGTAAACCGATTCCGTAAGTTTGAATTTAAGAAAATAAGTAACAAAATAGGAGACTACAAAATTTTCAAATTTTAAGTATATAACTCGTTATTTATCGAAAATGCGTAAAAGGCATTCCAGTACTTAACGAATCACTAGAGATAAATTATATGTAAGCCCTAAAATCAAGTCAAGTAACCGTATGATTGAACTTAGAACCCAACGTTTAGGGCAATCGGTTAAAGGATCCGATTAAACTCAAATTATAAACTATTGAGGGGAATATTAGTAAAAATGACCCCGTAAACTTAAATTTAAGAAAATAAGTAGTAAAATAGGAGACTATAAAATTTTCAAATTTTAAGCATAATAATTGCTAATTACCGAAAATGCGAAAAGTGTAATCTAATAACTATTAAATTACTAAAGATAGATTATATGTATACAAAAAATTTTAGAATGACCAAAATAATAATTAGGAATGTTCACATGTACCCTACATATATTTACGTGTAGATAAAAATACGCAAAATTACCTAAATTGGCCAAAAGCTAAGTAAATAATTAAGGAAAATTATAAATTAATTATAAAAAAATAAAAAAAATCAGAGAAACCTAGATGAATCAAGATCAGGTCGTGGTAAGTCCAAATCTACAAAAGAAAAATCAGCCAATAAAAATTAGACAACCTAAAAACCAAAAATCAAGGAAAATGGGCAAAGTCTTATCAAATTAATGCATATTAATTACAACAAATGTCTATAAATAGGAAAAAAATTTCCAGAAGTCATTTGGTCAGTTTAGCATTTGGGAAAAAATAGGAACACTGAAAAAATAGAGAGAAAATCCAGAAAATAAAAAAAGGAAAAACTGTGCAGATTGAGTAAGTGAGCTAAACCCACTACTCACCACCACCTGGGATCGAGCCACCACCACCTGGGATCGAGCCACCACCACCAAGCCATGCTAGCCCCACCTCCTAGGCCGACCGATAGCCTTGGACCGGGTTTGGACGGCCAAAAAGCTTTGGACCAGTTAGTCTATTAAATTTTTCGATTTTGAATAATTTTGTAAAATTAGTTATTTTGCTCAGAAAATTATGAAACTTGTTATTCTGAAGTTTTATTGTATTTAGATTTAAGTAAAAATATTGATTTAATTTAATTACATCTGTAATTATAGGGTTCTTAACAAATTGTTCAAAATCGAATATGATTAGAACCGAAAATAAATAAGCTTAGGAGTGTAGTTTGGAGCTCAATTTTTTTCTGTAGGATGCTCATATGATGTAAAACAGTACTATGGAGCCATTTTTTTAAAATTAATTTTCTAATTTTTTAAGTTAATTTTTAGCCCTAAAATGATGGAAAAATTGGGTGATTTGGGATTAATTAGGTGATTAAGGTGTTAATTACTGATTTAGATATTAATTAGATGTTTAGGGATGTTAATCTCTGATGTGGAACCCTAATCCTAGCCTTTGGAGTATTAAGTATGGTTAATTTAGGAAATTAGGTAATTAATATAAGAATTTAGTAATATATGAAATTGTAAATTAATAAATCTAAAAAAATAGGGTCATTTAGATAATATTATAATAGAAATCAGAAAAATAATAAATCTGAAAATAACATTTAATCTTAAGTAAAAGTCTCAAAATGTAAGAATTTCACATATCGGGAATAAATCCGATACCGCAATTAGGGTTAGCGTGTATCGAATAGTTTAGAATATCAAATTATGACCTAATAGGATATTTGGACACTCGAGTTGAATGTGATTAATTTCACATTAGGATTCCAGCATAATTAAGACTTAGAAATCAAAGTTTAAAATCTCATTTAGGATTTGAACACCGAAATAGGGTACAATGAATCATTAGGACGTAATGGGCATACACCGAAAAAAATGAATTAAAATATAACTTAGAATATGAAACCGTAAATTTTAAGTACTAAAAAGGCCTATTTGTATTATAGGACATCCCGAGATAAAATTAGCTTGCGATTAAGGGATCGAGCGATCGAGCAAATCCAAGTAAGTTGGGTTATTGCTTATTGTAATAGAGTACTAGTTTTGTAGTACTAGGAGACTTAGGCTTGTATATGATTGTGATTGTAAGTAGTTTACGCATGTGTTTGATGTATCTGAATTCGTGCTGACTTTGTATTGTGAGTGATTTTGTGACTCATTGAATTCGTATGAAATTGTTTAAACACCCTAAACAGAATTTAATCTTAGTCGACCCAAATAATTAATAATGTCATACATTGCAACTCGTTAGAGGATCATAGGATTCTCCAACCAAATACCGACCCCTTCGAAAGGGATAGCACATGATTGCAAAATGGTCCCTTCTTCATCCTTAGTCGAACTAAGTGACAGGAGAGGAGGTCGCGGCGAGGGTGAAGTCAATGGTTCGAAGGTAGTCGTGGGAGGAGCGAGGTCTCCATTGCACAAGCCTGGGTTTGGTTGTGAGCTGCTGCATAACATGGAAACTCCTCAACCCGGATTGGAGCGGGTAAAATTTCTCTGATTTCACAACGGACTTGACTACGTTGTGCGATGATACTTGATTGTTGCATTGCATGAAAATAATTGTTTGATAACCCTGTTGTGCTTGTATGCATTCATGAGTCTCCAATTCAACTTACTGAGCTGTAGTTGCTCATACCCTTATAGATCCTTTTGCAGGTTCTGATTTCTGAACACTCAAAGTACTATGTGGCCCTACAATTACCCAGAGGTTAGTCTGTTTGAAGCCAGGGGTGTGAGGATTAAGTTACTGAGTATAATGTGTAACTAGAGTAACCATGTAATTAGGGATGAAAGACTGATAGTTACTATGTAATCTAGAAAACTGTTATGTTTATGTAAAATTTCTTAAGAAGCTTTGTGGACTTATATATATAATATTGTACATATTATTAGAAATTTGAACTATTTATCATAATCGTAGTTTAATTGTTCATCGGACTGTTTACTTTAAAGCGAAGAGTCGTCGACGCCTTATGTAGGTCATGTCTATAGTAGGCACTGTGAGGCCGATTACTATTATAGAATGGTTTACACGGCGGGACTGTTACGATTCTGCGACTTCGGGGCGTAACATTATATATATACTAAAAATTATAAAATAACCTAAATAATATTTTGGGAATATTTATTTGTACTATATATGAATTTACATGTAGGTATAAATGCGCGTAATTACTTAAAATATGCGAAATGAGCTAAAATTATACTAAATAATTAAAGAAAATTCATAATTAATTAAGAAAAATCAGGAAAAATCAATAATGATCCAAATCAGGTCGGAGCAAGTCAGAATCCATAAAATAAAAATTAACCAATTAAAATTAGACAACACAAAAGTAAAAAATCAAGGAAATTGGGCAAAGTCATGTCTAATTAATGCACAATAATTACACTAAAGCTCTATAAATAGTAAGAAAAATTTAGAAGCTCATTTGGACAGTTAGAAATCAGAGAAAATTAGGGAGAGGCGAAAATTGAGAGAAAAACCAAAGAAAAAAAAAGAAAAGGAAAACTATGCAGTCAGGGCCACAAAGAAGAACCCAGATCCGACGTGAAGCTGAGGGTGGACGGCCACCACCACTACACGGTGGTGGCAACGCCCAGGTGGGCTGACACAACCATGGCCACCGAAGGTCGCCGGAGCCACCCAAATCGGTGAGTTCGATTTCCAACCCGATTTTGTGTAATTTTGTAAAAATAGTAAATGTTATTATAAAATTATGAAATTTGTTATTCTCAAATATTTTTGTATGTAGTTTTTATAAAAAATATTATTTTAATGAAAATATGTCTCGTGATATAGGGTCCTTAAGAAATCGTTGAAAACCGAGCATGTTTTGGTTTAGAAATAAATGATCTTAGGAGTGTAGTTTCGAGCCCAAAATTTTTGTGTAGATTAATTAAATGATATAGAATAGTACTATGAAGCCCGTTTTCAAAAATTAATTTTCAAAAATAGATAATTTTTAGGCCTTAAAATGAGGCATAAAATGGGTAATTTAGGGTTAATTAAGTAATTAAATGATTAATTACTGATTTAGTGAATAATTATATGTTTTAGGATGTTGAAATCTGATGGAGTATGATACTTGTAGCATTTAGGGTGTTAGTTGTAATTATTAGGTTAATTATGTAGTAAATGATTAATAAGGAAAAATAGTTAACTTTAAGTTAATTTTGTAAATTAGGGAAATTAGGAGTAAAATATGATTTAGGATGAATTTAGACATTTTGAAATGCTAATTGATGTTTAGAGATGGTAATTAAAGTGATAGAAATATTAGAAGTGCATTATGTACATAATAGGCACTAATGCATAATATGTAATTTTTGAAAGTATAATAAATAGAAAATATTAGGATAAAAATTGATATTATATAAATAATAAGGATATATAATAAATCTGATAAGAAACTTGAATTTATGTAATTATATGAAAAATGTAAAAATTTCTTATATCAGGAGTAAATTCGGTACACTAATAAGGATATAAGTATATCGGATGAAATAAAATACTAACTAGGGATAATAATGATATTTAGGAGGTCAGGAAGTAATGTGATTAATTTCACATTATGAGTTGAAACGAATTTCCAGGATTGGAATATAAAACATTACTTAGAAATTGAACTAGAACTTAATTTAGAAATCGACATGGAAACCGAACCCGAACCTAACCCAAACCTAGAATAATTATAAAAGACTTAAGACCTAGATAATTAGGCATATTAAACCCTAAACAAAACCTAACAATATGCGTTATAGGATAAAATGAACCTATAATAGTTATATGGAAAGCTGAAATCACGTTTGTGTTGTAGGGATGATCGGCAATGGCCTGAGCAAATCGGACCTCGAGTGAATGAGCGAGGAGTCGAGGTAAGTTGGGAATTAATACATTGCTGTATTTTGGAGGCTTGAGATTATGCTTGGTTGTGCTTGTTAGATAGTTGGTTGTATGCATGTGTTTAATTATGGGTGATACTATGATTCCGTTGGTTGCTCTGTCATGTATCGTATGACTTATATGAAATGATTGATCACCCTAAACTGGGCTTAATCTAATATACGACCAGTAATCATAATCGGACATGCATGGCAACCCGTTAGGGGAATTTAGGACTATTCGGCCAAATACCAACCCCTTCGAAAGGGATAGCGCAGGATTGCAAAATGGTCCCTTCTTCATCCTCAGTCGAACTAAGTGACAGGAGAGGAGGTCGTGGCGAGGGTGAAGACAGTGGTTCGAAGTTAGTCGTGGGAGGAGCGAGGTCTCCATTATACAAGCCTGAGTTTGGTCGTAAGCTGTTGTATTAACGGCAACTCCTCAACTCGGATTAGAACGGGCGCAATTTCTCTAATCTCACGACGAGCTGGACAACGTCGAGGATGGCATTTGCTTGCACATGCATTGTACCTAATAAATGATTGAAAACCTCGTTATGTGTATGGTATAGTTTTAAGTACTCTATCCTCACTTACTGAGTTGTGGTTGCTCACATCCCTATAGACGTCGTGCAGGTGCTGGCTAAGAAGTGGCAAACAACTACTCTGAAGCTAGCAACTGCTTGATCCTGAGGAGTGAGGAAAAATATTTGAAGAACAAACATATATTCTTAAGGTCTAAGTTTTATTTTAGATTTTTTTTTTTTCATTTTTGAAGGATGTAATAACTGAATTATAGTATATATATATAAATTTTCTCACTTTCTTAGATAAATGCTTTATCTAAATTACAAACTGTTTACTTCAAAGCGGGTTAGTCGTGGACGCCTTGTGTAGATCAGGTCTAAGATAGCAGTTGTAAGGCCAACTTCTATCTTATGATGGTTTACACGGCGAGACTGCTACGACTTTACCATTTCGGGGCGTGACACACGTGAACCTAAATTGAACTTTAGTCGAGTGTAAATATTATTTGAGTTTGAGTTGAGTTTAAGTATTGATATTATTATAATTTAAAAATATTTTTTGTTTTGATGAGTTTAGCTTAAACATGCTTTATTAAGTTAAGTTTGAGCTTGTTGAATGTTACTTTAAGTCAAACTAAGAGCTCAAAGTTCTAAACTTGACTAGGCTTAACTTTATTTTGATTTTTTAAATTTTGAGTTGAACTTGAATTCAAATTCAGTACTGTATCATCTTAATCTGACTCTTTTACAACTTTAAGTCGTATCATTTACATTTTGTTTTTCATGACATTTTACATCTTAAGCACGTAGTAATTGATTGTTAAACTAGGTAGTTTCTAGTCACTTACACTATGTACAGATTTAGTAAAGGAATGAGAAGAGGAGCGAAGTTACAATGAAAAATTTACATTTCATTGTTTGGTAAATGAAGGTTAGGTGGAAAAAATGACTTTAGAAACTAATAGCTTCCCTTGTTTTCTCCAAAAATCATTGGAGAGAATTGATTTAAAATTGTATTATTATCTTTGTAATATCTTAAAGTTAGAGGGATTTTTTTTACATTTTAATAAAATAAACAATTCAATTATCAACTTCTCCTTCGGTTTCATTCCTTCCTTATCCAACCTTATCAAACAGAAAAACTTATAATTATTTCTCCTTGCTTTCTCCCAATCTCTAATTCTTTCCATCCATTTTTATCCCCTCTTAATTCTTCCCATCTTCCGAAACATAGCTTTAATACGTAATACTTAATTAAAACTGGTGAAAGGTGACACTTTCATATATAAGCAACATGAAAAAAAGCATACGTCACTAGAATAATAAAACGTTCCATAATGGCTTCCGATGATTTTAAAATATTTTTTTTTTTGCACTTTTCCACAATGATGACAAACATTAAAAGAAAAAAGATAAGTGTATATAAAAATCTATATATATATTTTTTATTTCACATCTTAAAGGAATTTTTCCGAAATACTTGGGTGAAATATAAGTTATGTAGAATAATGTGGCATAATGTCACAATACTATTTAAATTTTATGTTGTTTACAATTTTACAACTGAAAATCAAAGTTGCAAACTATCATGGGCAACTAAACTCTTGTTTGTCAAAATTCTTTAGTTTACAGGTAGGTAATATGTATTATATCAACGCCCCATTTCTTCTTGTACGCTTTTATTCAATTGATAAAATTTAAGGTTAGCGTATCTCGACATGTGTGGAATTTGGTATTAAAAAAGAAATTGATTTTTGAATTGATGAAAGAGTTCAATTATACGTAAGAAGTGAATTCGAAAAGTAAAAATTGAATTGTATATTGTATTTTATAAAATTCATTTAGTGGTTTACAAATAATATGAAGAAACAAAAAATCAACCTTATTTTCCTAGTCAGGTACGGATGCAGGCGAGGGCCACTCGAAAAAAATTGATTGTAAAAGAGTAATATGTATGTAATATATGTATAACTTATAAAATAAATCTTAACATAATTGTAAATGTATAATTTTGCATCGATCTTTATTCAGAATTTGGTTGGTTAAAATGATATTAAAATTAAAAAAATGCGCCTTCCTCTTTATTCATTCTAAATTCAATAAAATGACTTGTATAATTTTGTATTTGACCAGAACATGAGAAAGAAGGAGAAAATTATAAAAAAGAAGAATGTAGAGACAACACACATACACGCACAGTCATGGCCATATTTGAAACCACTCATACATAACAAGAGATGATCGAAATCATCAAACAACGGACACAAACTCAAAACACACATAAAGCACAAATCACCCTCCCTCTCTCTTCCTCCTCTCTCTTACACACAGACAAAACTAAACATACGCACACAGCAAACACACGACACATATACTTCCTACATGAATGGATGATACAGAAATCTATCTATCATCTAATTGAATTGAGTTCTACGTAGTATTAAAGTCGATCCATGGCTTTCCTTTTGCCCAATCTCTCTCCCTCACTTCTCCAACCAAAATACAAAGAGAAACAGCAGCCCCTTATCAACCAAACCCTCTCGCTCCCTTCCACTATAAAACCCAACGCTCTCTCTCCTCTCTTCGTCCCTTCCCTTCAAACCCCAACTGCCAACAAGGAAGTTCAGCCCCGCACACCTTCTTCTTCTTCTTCTTCTTCTTCTAAGGGCAATAAGGACGAGGAGGGTGATGATGGAAGAGATAATTTTTATGTCAATCTCGGCCTTGCTGTACGGACACTCCGTGAAGACATGCCGTTGATTTTCACTAAGGACCTCAATTATGATATTTATAGGTGATTCCTCCATCTGGGTATCTCTTGTAATCACGTATTGCTCTTGATTTCCTCATAAGGATTGGTGTTTTGATGCGTAGAACTGCTTTGTTTGTCTATTTCTTTCGTAAAGTTCTGTGCTTTTTGGTGAATTTGATTGTTTATTTGTTATGTGATACTGTATAAAGAATCCCGGACCTAATAGAAATATAAAGTTACGGATAAAAGGAGTATAAATGAGTAAAAATATTGAGCTTAACCTCGAGACTTGATTAGACTCGGTTAAGCTTGTATTATCCTGAAAGCTGTATTTCCTAACTAAAATAATATTAATATCTCAATTTGACTTAAATTCAACTTTCACTTGGCTCAACTTGTATGCTTATTTATCGTGTCAAATATCATAAAACTTCTGCTCAATTCGATAAATAAGCTGGAGTTGGGTCGACTCAACCGTAGTGGAATCGAACTCAAAGTACATATTTAGTTAGAGTCTGAGTAGCTTGCGAGTAAGTTATTAGATACATTGTAAGCAAAATTCTTCAATATTTTAGAATAAAGAAGTTTAAGGGCTTATTTAAAAAAAAAAAATACTGTAAAAATACTGTGGCTTAATTGCGTGCAATTGAAATTCAAGTGCCTTATGGCAGGCCAAGCAGAGTTTGGGAGAGCCTATTTGTTTATCTTGCCTTACTGATCGTCTTATGCTGTTATCGTGGTTTTATCAAATTTCAGGGATGATATCACTTTTCTAGACCCTCTGAATACATTGACTGGGATTGAAAACTATAAACTGATCTTCTGGGCATTGAGATTTCACGGGAAGATCCTGTTTCGTGAGATATCACTAGATGTTTATAGAATTTGGCAGCCTTCAGAGAACATGATATTGATCAGGTGGAACTTGATAGGCGTTCCTCGGGTTCCATGGGAGGCTAAAGGGCAGTTTCAGGGTACTTCACGGTACAAATTGGATAGGAATGGCAAGATTTACGAACACAAAGTTGATAATCTGGCTTTCAATCTTCCACAGCCGGCTAAATCTGCAGTTTCAGTGTTAGATTTGGTTACAGCATGCCCTGCAAGTCCGAATCCAACATTCTTGTGGGGTCCTGTCGAGCAGCAGTCGTCTTCATGGGTGGAATTCTATCGAGCAGTGAGGGAAACTCTAGACCGCCAAGGTCAGGATGTTGGTGTTTTAGCCCAAAATGGTTTGCTCACTTGCTCATAGTACAAGAATTGAGGTTGTATTGCGATTTCCCCTTATGGTATACATGTACTTGTTATACTATAGTTTCTGTTTGTACTTATATATGGGTTGGTGGCAAATAAATAGTTATTTATTTATTTATTTTTTTTCGGAGAAAGCTTCGGTATATGTACATAAGGAGGATGATGAACAGACTAGGTTAAAGTGGAAGTGAATGGGGCTATAGTTTGGAAATCTATAAAAATTTAGACATGTACTTAAAGTAGTATATGCAAACTTTGTATTTTTCTTTCAGTAAAGTAATTTTTATATCTTTCTCTTGCTCATCGTCTGAACTTTCTGAAACAGATAGAATTTCCTTAATTACATTTAGCGGGGAGTCTTGGACTTTCAAGCATATGAATGTCGAATAATTTTAAAGTGTGCTGTCAACTAATTGATGATGGGAATTACATACATTCTTAGGTGCTCCTTTTTCAGTTATATATGCTCAATTTTTAGATTAAAGAGATAATCCTTGGCTGAACTTTACACAGGGAAGTCCTAATACTTTTCCCTTGTAGATTCTAGAAATGGAACTTCCTAAGGAGAATACGTGAACAGGTGAAGGTGGGGGCTTATTTTTATGTTCTTGTTCTAAATCAGTGAGAGATAATTATTCCATGTTAATTTTGCCTGTTAAGTAAGTTGAAACCACACATCTGATTGCTAGAGCATTGCGTTAAAGTAGTGCTGTATATTGTGATTACACTGCTAGCCCTTATTCCCTTACAAATTGTTTCCTGCAAAAATATTCCTGACTTGGGTTGATTGCTAACATTAATCACGCCTACTGTTCTTTAGAGAAAACTTTTCCTCGAGGTTAAAACTAGATTTTTTTTTTTTTTTTTAATAGTTGCTCTTGTTTCTTTCCCTGTTTTCTTCTTCAAAAATCTGCAATCGGACCTTTCTTGTGTCTTCAATTTTATTATATTAGGTAATTAAGTGTTGTGAAGTGAAAGATAGGCGTATATTTTTGAACAGGGAAAAGTATGACCTAATGGGTATGGAGCATTGTCAGGTGAAAATTCTCAGGATTTATTCTGTAACAATGAGAATACCGCTCTTTTGGATAATTTTTATCACATAGGCCCACAAACTTTGAGTGGAGTATCTACTATCTAGTTTGTTGTTTTCATAGAATTAGGGGCACTGGATGAGACCTCTGTTTCCTCTTCCTGCCCATTTTGCTCGATTGCTTCAGCTCAACCAAGATTGTTACCTTTTCTATATGTTGGAAAACTTTGATTCCTACTATTCATGGAGAATTCCAAAACTTCCTTGTTTTTCTGTGGGGCTTTGGTTATGCTAATTCCTTTATAATCATGTAGCATTCTGGAAACGAGCAAAGAAGAGCATGCCGATCAATAATAAGGTTGTATTTGCTTGTTGAGAATCTCATGAGTATATGTATATCATTTACAATTTTCTTATGTTCATTGATGTAGTCTGACATAAGAGCATGAGCTTTTATCGTGTTTTTGTAGCCTTAGCCTGTTATTGGTGAGAGCTTTACAGTGATGACTTAACACGCACATATTCAAATGTTTTAAGACATGGGCACGGGTCGATCCATGCCCCGACTACAAACCGTCATAAGAGGCATCTTCTCAATTTTCAGTTTGATTCATCTCCAGCATATGGGGCATAAATAAGGAATGTATTAGTTTCCTCAAAATTGATAAATAAAGCACGTTATGAATGTCGAAAAATTGGAATTGGAAGGGCGGTAACAAGAAAATAGCAAATGTTTCTACCCTATATAACATTGTGAATTGATTATCCCACGAAATTTTCAATATTTAGATCATGGTTAGAACTAGTAATTTATGTTATTGTATCGTGTTTCGTTTTCATATTTAAATAGGTTCGTATCTAAAAAATCTAAATTTATGATTTAGTGTTTGTATTAAACTCTTTGTATTAGGGTTAACAGTTTATACTGTCATGTCATGACATGTCTTGTTTATCTTAAATTTGATACCATGTCTTGTTTATCTTAAATTTGATACCGTTTATCGATTAAAATGTTATAATTAAATCTATGAAATATATATAGATACAAAAGGAAAAAAAAAGATAAAAGTATTTAAATTTTACAAGGAAAAATGACATAGTATTCTTATAATTAATAAAAAATTACAATCCAAACAAAAAATTGTTATAAAGAAAAATCTTACCAAATATGGAAAATAAAAAAACAACTTATATAACATTACTAATTAAGTGGAACAATGGATTAAATGGATATAATATTACTATTAATATTGATTTTCAAATTTATCATATTGATTCCTAGATTTTCAAGAGATATAGTCAAATAATCTACAAATGAATTTACAATTTTTTGTTAATTTAAATTACGATACAATAAGAAGAATATATAGTTAAAAATATCTAAAGTTTTTCTTTTGCAATCTTTAACTTAAAAAGAAATTATCGATACAACAAAATGTAAATACAAAAAAAATATATATATATAACGTGTCTTGTATTTAGATTTAAAGTTTGATTGGAATCTGAGTACGAATTTAACCGAGTTTAGATTGATTTAATTCTTCTATACCTCATGTTAAATTTTATTGTTTTACAAAGAGTGCCTAGGATATGGAACAAATTGGCTCAGTGCTTCCTGTTATTTGGAATTGATTATTTTCTCCGGTCATATCACACGATTCTAGGCAATAAATAGCTATGATATAATATTTTTCTTTGGATCAGTGAGCCTAAATAGTGTAAATGTATTGATATTTTGATGCAATTACAGCCATTGATTGGAACATGCATGTGATATATAATTATCTGTTGTTTTTATTTGTATAAACGAAAATAAAAAATGAGCGATAGTTTGATGGTATGCGTACTAATTAATTACAAATAATAAGAGTATAAATTGGATTGAATAGTATTAAGTTTGAACTTAAATTTAATTTAAAAATTTAAAGTTAAAGGCTAAATAATTTTTTTTTTTTTGCTTTATCTTGGTTATGCTTTCCTAAGCGTGAGTATTAAAGAATTATATTTTTTGTAATCAAATTTATATTAAAACTCAATCTTCATTCAAATTTAATAAAACTAAATATATATTCAAATTCAATTAAAACTGTAAGTCACTTCGAGTTTAAATTTAGACTCAAACGATAATTCCATCAAACTTGAGCAAATCTAGAATGTAAATGGATTAGCTTTCAAGTTAGTTTGATTCATTTTTATATCCTCGAGGAAAAAAATTCCAAATGGAAGGCACCTAGCTACCCGCGAGCGCGACGCCCAAAGTGGGGGAAACTTAAAAAGAATCTTTACAAGTGCTTTATCCCTATCTACTAAACCTGTAGCTGCGCCCTTACTTCAGCTCCAATTTAAAAGTCTTTTCTCGAGCCGATAACATAGGTACAGCTTGCTCTATTATTTGATACTGTCACTCGCCCTCGTATGTCCGAAGAGCACCAAAAACATCCATAATATTAGGGAAACGCATTATCTTACATCTTTAGAGAATACGTCGAGATAACAATTTGAAAAAAAAAAAAAAAAAACCGAAGGAAAGTTATAATCACAATAATGTTACTATTATTGTTGTGGTGATTATATATTTTTGTTTTATTTTTTTATGCACTTATGATGTAGATAATTTTTTATTAGTGTACTCTTTAGACGGGATATTATATCCCAATTTTTAATCATATCTATTAAGGAAAAAAAAAACTTTTAATCATATCATGCGTGCTTGCAAAGAGATGCACAGAAATTCTGTTAGAGAATGCTTAGAAACGATGTTTTTCCTTGTCTAAAATCATATAAGATGAGCATTATTATGGGCTATAATATCTCTTTGTCTTAGAGTATAAGAAATAAATATTTTAATATGTATTATCAAACTTAGATTGATCTGTTAGATCCAATTCGTTCAATCTAATTCATTTATAAAATCTGTATGACTTATAGATAGTATTTTAGTATTTTAGTTTGGTTCAATTGATTTGAATGGTTTAACTCAATTTTTATATTACCTAATCGGGTTTTCCATATTAAAAAATATTATTTTCTTTTGTTTTTTAACTCGAAAATGCACCATTTTACTAGAAAAATAAATCTATATTCAAGAAAAGCAAAAAATAATCTATAAATCATTCTCAACTTTTAAATTTTAATAATGTAATTAATTTTATTAATTAATAAATAAATATGAAATGCTTTATAATACTTTTATTATTTCTCTTTCACGAGTTAATCTCATGATGTGAGTTTGATAATATTGATTTTAATCACCATAATACATTTTCTTATTTCTTTTGCAAGCTTAGTTATTGGCAAGACTGCAAAATGGTGGTTGTTCATTTGACAATTATTGAAGAGGAAGCATAAGCACATTTATATGGTAAGAGTTTTCTCACCTATATTAAAAGATTCACTAAGTGAAACATACCATATATGATATATATACATATCTCTATATATATACACATGCACGAGGTGGGTAAATTATATCTTAACATATAATAATAATTGTAAAACATAGGTGATCACCACTACTACTTATTTGTATCCGAACTTGATTATTTTACTTACCATGCATATATATATATATGTACTGTACACATTACCTAATGATTTGTTTTTTTTTTTTTTTTTTTTTCTCGTGCTTTCTTGATTGTTTTTCAGTTGAAATACTGGAATGAGGAATGAGGGGTCATTTAATTTCAAGAGAAGAACAAATGGATGCTATGGCATCGAACAAAGATCACTATTAGTTGTTCCAGTTGTTACAACTCCTAACATCTTTAAAATATATTTATGTAGGCAGAATGACTTCTTTTTTCTTTTTTTTTTTTAATGAAAACATAGAAAAAATATTTATGTGGGTTTAAATATTCATCTGATAATAAAACTCTATTAATTGTTTAAAGATCCTTATTCCTTCCTTTAGGATCGCAATTCAGGACAAGGAGTGGAACAGGTTTAGGAGTCCATCTGAGATTTTACTAGTACTTTAGTCTTTTGAGAGAAAATAAGATCGGTGTAGTCCAACTCCAACCTTTTCGAGCCTTATTTTATATTTCCATCATCCGAAACCCTCTGGTCTGTGCTAAGTTACGTCTAGTTATATGAATTCTATCGGCAATTTAATCAAGGCTATATTGCTTTAAAATTTTTGAAATTACATTGATATCTTTAAGTTAATTGCAGATTTACGGCTTTATTATATGATGAAATTGCACTCCCTGATCCACAAGTTTCTTTACCATGCATCCAACACCCCTTGAAATTTTTATACTTATACGGACAACATCTTTTACGAATCCTATAAATGGTGACGTTGTTCCTTGGCAGTTGTAATCTATAATTATGAAAATTGGATATATTGG
Source organism: Lumnitzera racemosa (assembly GCA_024138005.1). Taxonomy (NCBI): domain Eukaryota; kingdom Viridiplantae; phylum Streptophyta; class Magnoliopsida; order Myrtales; family Combretaceae; genus Lumnitzera; species Lumnitzera racemosa. The sequence continues at coordinate 89,873,599 of JAMXBC010000001.1, read as the reverse complement.
TGTGACTTTTCAGAAGTTTTTGCTAGATGCTTGGTATTATTTATCCTATCATTGAACTACAAAGCATGCATTAACACAACATCCATTCTTTTTTATAGTTGTTTTGTACCTAAAATATCTACATTAGGATCACAATATCTCCTAAATGCTGATTAATATAGCTAGGGGCCAGTGAATACACAATGAGTAGGAAATCTTAGAGGCATAATTAAATTTTAGAACTAATGACCTGTCTTATAATATATAAAAACTATCTTATAACCTGTACCTTTTTTAACTTATAAAGCATAGGACATCTTATAAAACTTATAAAGTTTTTAGTTATATTTTTATAACATAAAATTTTTAAGGTAAGTGTCCAACATCATATAAATTTATCCACAAATATATTAATCAATTTAGCAACATTCAATAGTTTAATTACATATTTTTTCAATCATATTTCACCAAATAACAACAATCTATCACATAATGTTATCACAAAATAATAATATATTGGAAAGTCTTGGTTCCGTTGCTTAAAATAATTTGCGACACCAAATCGATAGCAGTTTATTTTACTAATATAACAACATCCAAAGGAAAACATTATATAACAAAATAAACCAAGATTCAAAAACCATTTTAACACTAAAACAATATCCTTCATGAATGAGAAATGTGCTCGGGCTTCAACATTTGTTTAAGTAAAAAATATTATATTTTGTTGTACTCTATTATTATTAATTAAGAATATTCATGAGATAGGAACAATGAATTATGGAACTTATCCTATATATATATATATATATATATTAAACAAAAGCTATAGGATGAAAGCAGAGTCTACCATTGCGATCTTCAGTATTTACCTGAAATTTATTTAAGCATTAGGCGGTGTCTCGTGTGAATGATTTGGAAATTGATAATCTGGAATACTTTAAGCAAAGATAAAAAATTAATGGCTAAAATTATCTAGATTTTTCAAATATATTGTAACATTATGATGACATTTTTTTTTTAATTTGATACATAGGACAGCATTTTAGGGAAATAACTTTGGGAATTTGTAACTTAAGAGTATCTAAATCCATAAATATAAGGCACTCAAACATTATGATACAAAAATCACCAATCTCCATAACAAAAGGCGTTTTATTAGCTTGATTAATTATATTTAACCATCACATAGAAAATGTCCCTTCATCAACATCGAGTTCTTGCATCTTGCTTCTTCGTGTATCATAGAAAATATTGACCGTGTGCCCTCGTAAACTTTGGATCACACAATTAACCGTAAAAAGCCTTTAAAAAAGCACTTCAACCAAGAAGGACACCACATGCATATCTGCTAAGCTCCTTAGTTACTACGTTGTTTACTTAATAATAAATGACCTGGCGTAACAAGAACACAATGTGTTGAACGCCCTGGTGCATGTGAACAACTTGGTATCTCAATTTATTTAGCACATACCGTATGACCACAATTGAAGTATTAATTATTTAATTACAAAAAAAAAGTCATTTTTTCAAGTCAAATTATTATTATTATTTTTCATACACCATTGTCCTCGCTGGCGTGCGATTAGTGGTCGGCCAACCAAATGGACCGACCTCAATGGTCCAACTCTATATAAGAATATAATTTTCCAATAAGAAATCAAACCACAACATTACTATTTATTTCCACTAGCTTATGGTGTACACCACAAATATTTGGTAGCTACTCACAAATACGACTTAACTATAGTTAATATATTGTTTTCTTTTTTTTTTTTTTAAAAAAAAATTATTGCTATGGAGGTGGTGATAAGAAGAGAAGGCTGGTGGTTAATGCCCCTTCTGGTGCTCGCGGTGTTGAGAATGAGCACGGTGGATGTTGAGGCGGCGGTCACCTTGCCACAACCGGTGAAACTGGAGTGGCATTTCTATAGAAACCATAATACATGCCGGTATGCAGAGGAATTCGTAAAGCACCAAGTTGAGTATTACTGGAAGAGGGACAAGAGTATTACCCCCAAGCTCCTCAGATTGCTTTACTCAGATTGTATGGTCACTGTAAGTTCCTCTTAAATTCTATTTAGCATCGTGCACGCGCGTACATTCACACATATATATATATATATATTTAAACAATTAAGGTTGTTATAACTTAAAAGATGTAAAGGTTGGTTTTTTAATGGGATGGACCGAATTCGATTGTTGTTAGAAAAAAAAATTATAAAATAAAATAGCATTTACTTACAATAATAAGAAAAGAATAAATTACATTAATCATCTTTAAAATTTTGAGTTCATACTATACTTTTAAGTGTATTTTAATTATACAATTACATTCTCAGTAATATTTATTGGACGCCATGATATGTTTCATTGATTAATACGTAGATATCCTGTTAAAAAGTTTTGTAAATTCAGAAATACCTCTCTGATATACTTTGATTTATCAAAGGGTGGGGGAAAGCTCTTTGGTAAGTTTGGATTAAATGGAGATGCATCGTAAATTCATAATCGTATGTTTCATGCATGTTAGAGAGAGTGGAATGGAAGTTTCAAAGCTTTGGAATACCCTTTTTTTAAAAAAATATTTAAGGATGGCTAATGGAATCTACTCCAGCAAATATGTTATTTTTCCCAATATTATATATATTGTTACAAATAAATATATACTAAGTGTGCTACTAATTCCCCCAACATTTGTGAGTGGATTGATGAGGCATCAATTCAATGAATTTTCCAGTGTCGTGCTGAATCGCCAAATTTTGGAGTGAAAAACCGTATACATCATTATAAGAAATTGAACAATTGTCTATCCAGTAATCTTTATATGCATATTTATATAGATTGATAGAGATAGATACAATTTTCTTATGCACAAGAAATCAAATTTAGATGGGAAACTATTTGAGTAAGCAGATTAAATAAAATTAAACTCATATTTTTAAAATTTATTATTATTTATTAGGTGAAAAATCATAATTTTTATTAAATAATATAAATATTGATTTATTATTTTTTCCTTACCTATACTGACTTTAAATCTTTTAGTTTTTTACTTATAAATAAATTAAAATTATAGATAAAAATCCATCTAAGTAGACATTAACCATTATCATAGTTGTATTTTATCATAATTTGAATTTTGATTAATGCAATGCATGGAAGTAATGTATGATGGGAGAGAAAAGGTAAAAAGAGAGAAACTGTCTAGGAGATAGATTATGGGATAAGCACTATATTGTTATATTGTGTGAAGAGATAGTGAAGAAAGTGGGTTTTGGGATTAAAAGAAATTAATAGGAAAGAGTAAGTTGATATGCTAATTTTACCCTTAGTATAAAACAATTATAATTTTTAATAAGTTATTTTTAATGTTAATTGTTTTTAGACGATAAAATTTTAATTGGAGATCTAAATGGTAATGTTTAAAGCAATGGTTACTTAAGGATGAATTCGCTTTAATAATATATATATATATATATATTTTGGGATTTTTGTTGTTCTCATGTGATATTAGAAATATAAAATAAAAAACAAGGTAATCCTATATGTAAATAATATACTTATAATTTCCTATATATACTTGGCCAAAGCTTGGGTGAACAAGTACAGGTGAAGTAGGTATGAGATACTATTTGTAACCTACACTATAAGAATAAGTTTATATATTTATATATATATTATATAAATATGAACTTTTGGATTTTAGTTAAATATAACATATAATATATAATATATTATCAAGGTCACAAATTTTCTATGAATTTTAATTTGTGAGTTTAAACTAGAGTTTTAACTTAACCGTTTAGATGAATAAACTTTATTCTGGAGCACCAATTACATTATTGTTACCTTAGCAATAATTAATAGAAATTCTATAATTCTGGCGTATGATATATGATTATATATAATAATACAGGGTTGTGATGCGTCTATCCTGTTGGACGGACCAAATTCGGAGAAAAAAGCACTACAAAATTCAGGGCTTGGAGCATTTGTGATCATCGACAAGATCAAAACCGTTTTGGAGAAATATTGTCCTGGTGCTGTCTCCTGTGCTGACATCCTCAACCTTGCTACTAGAGATGCTGTTCATCTTGTAAGTACATATTATAAACCATAACGTATATAAAAATGCAGTTATAAAAAAACTATACTGTGTACCTTCCACTGATTCGTCCACATCATACGTATTTTTTCCCTTCAATATGTGTAGGAGCTGTTTTTTTTTTTTTTTTTTTAATAATATAGAAGATAAATGTATTTTGATTAATCCATATGTGATACAGGCCGGTGCACCCTCGTACCCAGTGTTGACAGGAAGAAGAGATGGGATGTCATCAAGTGCAGACTCAGTCGACCTTCCATCCCCTTCCATTTCATGGGAAGCTGCACTTGATTATTTCAAGTCTAGAGGCCTTGACGTCCTCGACTTAGCTACCCTTCTTGGTAATTTTCCTTATGTCTTTTAACGTTCTCACATATACACACAAAAAAAACAAAAAAAAAATTAAATTTTAGAATGTTACATTCTAAAATTATCTCCTAAGGTCTCTCTCTCTATATATATATTAGTAAATATGCATGGATAGCTGCGATGCATATGCCAAATAGCAAGATTAATAAATATTTATAAATAAAAAACTGATGCTATTTGGTGTTGGAAAAAAGATTAATTTGTACCAACGTGTCACGTATTTTAATAACTAATTAATAGGTATTAATAAAATTTTAATACATAAAATATAAATATATTATCATTATTAATACGTGCTTGGACATGAAATATAATACAGGAGCACACACGATGGGAAGAACCCGTTGTCGCTACGTTACGGACCGCCTCTACAACTTCAACAACACAGGAAAGCCCGACCCCAACATGAACAAATCCTTCATGTCACGAATGCAGCAGCTATGCCCACCAAGGAAGATAGGCGATCCTGACCCCTTGGTCTTCCTCAACCCGGACACAACCTCCGCCTACACATTCACCAAGTCCTTCTACACCCGAGTACTCGCCAAAAAGGCGGTCCTCGGGGTTGACCAACAACTGTTGTTAAACAAAGACACTATCCAGATCGCGCAAGAGTTTGCGGTCGGTTTCGAAGGTTTTAGGAGGGCTTTTGCGTTGTCCGTGAGCCGGATGGGGAGTATTAATGTTCTAACGGGAAATCAAGGAGAGATTAGACGTAATTGCCATTACACCAATAGTTATGTATAAATCCTATTACCTAAATTGCTATATATTGTTTCGATTATTCTCGTTGTTGTTATGAAGTAAAGTTTTTCAATCCACATTGTATCACATCCTTATATTCTCTAATCGTATGCTATTATGTATTTTATATTTTACTTTTTTTTTTCTCTCATATGATAATATATCTATATATATATAATTAAAGTGGGGATATGGTTTTATTTATTGTGTAATTGGTCTGATCACTAGTTTTCTTTGTGGTCTTTGTTTCTAAAACTTTTAAGGAACAAGATGGAGAGGATTGGAAAATAAATTGTAAATATATATATATATATATATTAGTTAATTTCACGTGGACAATTAAATTATAAATATTTTTTGTTAGTATTTTGCAATAGTTCTTTACTTAACATGGTCTGAATTCCTATAAAGAAAAGATTATAATGAATTGCTCGATGAATAAGATATCACTATAATTTTGTGTTTTATATAAAAACGGCAATATGAATGTTTATCACAAGAAAAAAAAAATTGAAAAGAATATATGTAGAATTATTAGAGCATAGGTGAGTGGTAAGCTTAGTAAAATGAAAATGAAACTCCTATAAGCTCAATCTGCTGAAAATTTTTGCACTTGGAAAATAAAAGCATGTATCCTTAAATGAAAGCCAAGGCACTTATAATTCAATCGTGTAAAATATAATCAGCTTTAAATCTCCCTTTAGCGTTTTACTAGAAAAAGAATATCTTTCGATAATTGATGTTTTCGGCTTATTTTGTATAGAGTTTGTTCATAGCTTGCTGTTTTAATTTATTTTCTTTTTTATATGTTTTTAAATTGCTTTTTACCTAAATCAAACACATATAAAACAAAATTATTGACTTTTAGATATAAGAAGAAGAGAATTAAAAGAAAAATCATGGGAAATAAAAAGAAATACATATATATAAGTATAAAAAAATTTAAATAAATTAAAGGATTTCTAAGACTAAAAACTAAGAAATTGATCTATCTATGATTTTTGTTTCATTTTGGGAAATCCATTTATAGATAAAAAAAGTTACTTATTCTCTATATTATTACTGCAAAACTAGGACTAGAAATGAACTAAGCTACTCGTGAGCTTCAAATGAGTCGAGGTTAAGATAAAACTTATTTATCTAAACAAGCTTAAGATAAATCTTGTTTAAGCTTGTTTAACTCGAGCTCTAGTTCATATTCATGAGCTTGTTTACTTAGGCTTGCAGGTTAACTCATTTAGACTTGTGAGTGGGTTTACGGATTTTATATATATAAAATCTAAAGATTAATATCTATATAATATATATAAATATATAATATATTATAGGATAATATAAAATATAATTTTTGTTCACTATTTATTAATCTATTTATTTATATATTTCTTAATTTTATATACTTAGGCTCATTAATAGGCTCGAGATGGGTTTGCTTTAGGCTTGGCCAAACTCAAGCTTAATTAGTAAATGAGCTGAACTCCAGCTCAAGACAAAGCTCGTTTATCTAAACGAGCTGAGCTCAAGCTTCAATTTCAGGTTCAATAAAAAGTTTGACTTAAACTTAAGCTTGATAATTTTTAAATGAGCTAAGCCTAAGCTTTTAGAAACTTAGCTCGACTCAGCTCATTTGCAGCTTTATGCAAAACATACTATCTTGAATCCATACCATATAATTTACAATTTTTGAAAGCCAAAAGTATTTTGGCTAAAAGGAAAAAGAATGGGAAAAAATATTAAAAATATGGATTACTTAGCTTCTATATAACCGCACTTCCTCGTAAAGCAAATTCCATGAAGACAAATAAATAAATTTGTAAATATAACTAATATCATTATTTTAGACATTAATTTATCTACTTTTTGCAATTATATATTATAACCCAAAGCGTTAGAGTTGTAACAGTCTTATCATATAAACCATTCTAGGATAATAGCTATCTTTATAGCTACTATCATAAACTTGATTTACATAAAATGTTTACGACTAACTTACTTTAAAGTAAATAGTTTACAAATTAAAAATATTAATAGCTTACAAAAGTATAAAAAACATAAACTAAGATTCAATATCCCAAGTAATGTTTATATGATTTGGTAATCAAATCTTACATAAGAAATACATAATTTGATATTAAAAGGTTTAAAGATAAGACTTGAAACTTCAAAAGTGTAATTGATCATTAGTTTTACATCTTCATTCCTCGAGATTTAGTAGTCGCTACCTTCAAGGTAGCTATAATGCCATTTCCTAACTAGCACTTACAACAACATCTATAAGAAATACAAGTAACCAACTGCTTAATAAGTTGAGAGGGAGATATAAGACTATATATTAAAAATAACCAAGGTTATTGGCCAGTTATTTAAATGCAATGCAACAAATGAATGCTATCACGCGACGTCATCCGGTCTATTATAAGATTAGAAAATTATACTCGCTCTAATCAGGCTTAATGAGTTTAGTACATATTCAACAGTTTATTACTAAACCCAAGCTTGTACAATAGAGACACCATTCTTCCTACGGCTACCTTTAAACTAGTACCTTCATCCTTGTCACCATCTCATCTCCTATTGCTTAGTTTTATTAAGGATGAAGAAGGGACAATTATACTCTAACTCTATCCCTTTCGAAAGAGTTGGAATTTAGTTAGAAAATCCTAAACGTCCCTTAATGGATTGCAATGCATGTTTGGTTAAGATTACAAGTCAAATACAATTAAGTCTAGTTTAAGGCGATCAACCAATACATGCACTTTCAAATAATTGTAATATAAAGTAGTAAGCTAGAATCATACAACAAACTTATAAGCTTTACAATCAGGTATTTAGGGTTCAGTCCGTAAAGTTTAGGGCAATTAAGTAATTTATCCGATCAAGTCCAAATTTTACGACGAAACTACGAATAGTAATAAAAGTGATCTTGTGAGTTTGGATTTAGGAAAATAAATAATAGAATAGTTAATTATTATAATATTAAATTATATTTATATTACTTGTTATTTATTGAAAACGTATAATACGAATTCTGATAATTAACTAATCGATAAAAATAAATTATATGCACACTAAAAATTACAAAATAACTTAAATAATATTTAAGATTATTTATTTATATCATATATGTATTTACATGTAGGTAAAAATATGCGAAATTACTTAAAATACATAAAATATGTTAAAATGATACTAAATAATTGAAGGAAATTCATAAATAATTAAATAAAAAAAAATGGAAAAGTGTGGAATTATCCAAAAAATAGGCATAACAAACTAGAAATGAAAGATGAAAATTTAACAAACAGGACTAAGCCAAATAAAAGTAAAAGATAAGGGACATATGGTAAGTGGAAAGTGCAAGAGTACCCTTGAACACTTCTATAAATTGATGAAACCCTTATCATACCTCATTTGAAGAGTTAGAAACCATAAAAAAATAGGGAGAGCTTAAGAAGAGAGGAAAGCGTATTTTTACAAAAAAATAACAAAATAGTGTGCATTTAAGGCTTATAAAAAGAACCCACACTAAATGACTACCTAAAGAAGGATGGCCACTACTACCTAACAAGAAATCCACCACCAAGGGCTTTCGAAAATGGTGGAGCCATCATTGGTGGTTGGAAGCTTATCGATTGGTGAGTTTCGATTTTCTTTTTGAATTTTTTTAATTTAGTAAAAATATCAAATGTGTATGAAAAATAATGAAATTTGGTTTCCTTAGGTATTTTTGCATATAGAATTATAATATCAAACCATATTTTTAAAATTATAAGTGCTTATATAGGTTCCTTAAGAATTGGCTTGATTCCAACAAATTTTGTATAAATTTTCAAAAATAACAAATAATATTATTTTGAGCTAATTTTTGGTGTAAATATTCCTCATATGATATATTTAATTGATATAAAATTAATTTTTGATAAATTATAATTTTAGTATTTATTAAAATTATTTTTGTTGAATCTACTCTCTTTTTTTTTATATGAAAGAAATAATATGTTTTTAATTAAATTCATTAATGAATTGATTTGTAATGAATTATAAAGCTTAGTTACGATTTTGGAAATATTTAGTTTAAATCTTATAATTTTATTTGGTCATTTTCCTAAATTAAGCTAATTTTTAGCAAAATTGGACTTAAAATCAATATATCAGAAAATAATATATATTAAACTATTTTAGTACTTTTTATGATCATAATATAATAACCATAATTTACTGGGTATAATATAATTTTTGTAACTTTAATGGAGCTTGGATACTATTTATTATACATTTATGTAGCATTTATGTATAATATGTACTACATATGTAGGCAAAGGGGTATATTTAAGTTAAATTTGTGATTTAGGGTTAATTAAGTATAAATTATGATTTAAAATATAATTAGACATCTTAACATATTATTGGTAGTAAAAGATAATATATGTAGTGTTAAATAGGTGATATAAATATATAATATTTTGTAATACATAATATGTGTATATAGAAATTAACCGAATGGAAAATAATAGATAAAATTTTATGGTATTATAATAATAGGAATATGATATAAAGCTTATTTGAAATGGGAGCTTATGAAATTATGTGAAAAATATAGGTTATTATCATATTGAAAGCTACTTTAGTAGCTAAATTAGGATTATGGTATATCATACAAATTAGAATGTTAGTTAGAGACTAAATATGGTTTTTAGGATACTCAAGCATAATGTGATTAATTTCACATTATGTTTCGAAATGAAATCTTAAGATTACATATAAAACTCATAGTTAAAACTGAATTAGAATCTAAATTAAAACCGAAATCGCAAAACGAAATCAGAACTTAACCTAAATTAAGAATAATTGTAAAAGACAAAACCCGAATAATTAGGTATAATAAAACCCTAAACTAAAGATAATAATAAGAGTTTCAAAATTAAACCTATCTATGGTGGTGGTTTTGTGAAAACAAAAGCAACATTTGTATTATAAGGGTTATCGGCGATGACTTGTGTGAGTTACACTTTGTATGAGTAAGTTGAAAGTCCAAGTAAGTTGTGATTAATACGTTACTATATTTCGGAGTACTAATTTATAGTACTTTGAGGTTTGAAATTGTACTTAGTTGTATTTGCTAGATAGTTGACAATGTGCATGCCTATATGTACTTGTTTATAAGTTTGATGATATGATTCTGGTTTACTACTTTAGCTTGTATTAGTGTGATTTGTTGAAATAATTGAACACTTTGAACAAGATCTAATTGAATATATGACTTGAAATTGTAAATTAAACTTGCATAGCAACCTATTGGGAGAAACATTAAGGTTCTTCGGCTAAATACCGACCCCTTTGAAAGGGATAGCATTAGATAGCATGATTGGTCCCTTGTTTATCCTTAGTTGAACTAAGTAACATGTGAGGAGGTCACAGTAAGGGTAAAGTCAATGGTTCGAAGATAGTTGTGGGAGGAGTAGTATCTTTATTGCACAAGCTTGGGTTTGGTCTTGACCTATTGCATAACATAGAAACTCCTCAAATTGGATTAAAGTGGTGTAATTACTTTAATCTCACGATGTATCGAACAACGTCGTACAACAACATTTGATTGTATATGTATTGCATCTAACTAATTTAGTTGATAACCTTGTTTGTATTTGATGTATAGTTTTAAGTCTTCGTCCCAACTTACTAAGCTGTTGATTACTCATGTCTTTATAAATACTGTTGCAGGTGCTAGCTAAGATGCAATCGTATAAAATCCCTAAAACTAACAACTATTGAATCTTAGGAAGTGAGAATAAAAACTTGATAATTAATTACACTCTCGAGTTTAGATTTTATCTTTACAATTTTTAATATTAATTTATGTATTACTCAATTAGATTATGATTAAGCTACTAAATCTTATAAACATACTCAGATTATTTAGTATAAATATATATTTTTCATAATTACATAGTTAAAAAACATGTCTAATTTATATACTATTTACTTTAAAACGGATTAGTTGTAGACACCTTATGTAAATTAGGTTTAAAATAGCAGCTATAAAATCAGCTTCTATTTTAAAATGATTTGCACAGCGTAACTTTTACGACTTTGCCGCTTCAAGGCATGACAAAACTCATAAACACACATAAACATGCATGCGTACAATTAAGGTACTTAACAAACACATCCGGGTAATATCTTAAGCCTTCAAGTTGTGAGACCTTAGTCGATTCAGTACCTTAGTCGATTAAGCAGCCTAGTTACTAAACTAGCTAATTTGAGTTAGGACGTTTATGGCGTTTTAGACAATTTAGAGCCTTTAGAACAATTTGGTCCAAATTGAGTTAAATTTTAATATAAAGTCATAAAAGTTAAGCAAAGAATGCTAGTAGGATTAATTTCTCAAAATAGTCTATATATAATATTTAATTTCAATAATGTGTATTTTTACTAGGCACAGTTGTTTATTATTGGGAACTCAATGTTTGAGTCTCGAAATGTAACGAGACGTTAGAAATAAATTATATATATAATAAAATAACATATGTAATATATACATAAATGTCGTGTATAATTTTTATATATACTTATAATCGAAACTAATTAATATATCCGTAAATGCTTAAAAATACCTTAAACTACTCACAATTAACCAAATAATTCGGGCAAAAAATCATAAAAAAAATCTAAAAATTAACAAACCAATTGGATTCATCTTGTATAAGGTATAGACAACTTCTAAGCTAGCTGTTGATGAAAGAAATTACTCTTAAGACACCTAGCAATATGGATTTGAGGGTATAAAACCCTTAGAGGAGAGAAAATGTTATATTTCATTCTACAACCTAGGAATTTTGACCAATTCTCTCCAAAATGTAGTTTAACCTCTTAGATTCTAAGAAAATTACAAGAATAAGAAAACAAAGGAGGAGAAAATCCTAGAAAAAATTAGAATAAGTACTGTGCAAATTGAGTTAAATTCGTAAACACTAGTTCGAGGAGCACTTGTGTGAACCACCATTACCACTTAATAGTGGTGGCCACACCTAGCTTAGATGACAACTAGGGAGTGATTGTTGGTGGCTAGATGGCCACCTTTTTGGTGGGTCAATTTTGTACCTAATTTTACTTAAAATTGTAAAAATAGTAAATTGCTTTTGAAAGTTATGAAAAATTTTATTTGTACATATTTTTGTATATACTTTTACGGAAAAATATCATATTGAAAAATTTTTAAGTGAGTATAGTACTTTCTTAAGAAACTGAATGAAACCATCGATTTTTGAAACCGATCGATTTTTGAAACCGATTTAAATAAATAACCCTATTGATGTGGTTTCTAAACCAAACATTTTCTAAAGAATACTTATATTGCATGTGAATGTTGTTTGAAGAATTTTCGGATAAAAAGGATTTCCATAAATTTTAGGGATTTTTGAGTTTTAAAATTGGATAAAAATGCCATTTTCTTGAGGATTTGATGTATGGAGCTTAATGAAACCTTGGTATTAAGTTCTAAGGTTTATTTAGATCACATTTCATTGTGAAAGATAATCTAGAGTTATGTGGTTTGAGTGGAAGATAAGATATGGGCAAGTTGGCGAACTTAGGTTTAAGGTATTAATAGGTAAGTATGTAAATTTGAAGAATTTAATACTATGGTGCTGCTTGGTATGATAAACTTGAAAGATGAACATGATTGAACATGTTTATAATCTAGAATATGATGCTGGACGAATTATTTTAAGTAAACTTGTAAAATGATTCTATTTGAACAGTTATTCAGAAGGTTAGTCTGTTAGAAAAATTAGTCAATTCCATGTTCAAAGACTTGACTAGAAAGCTACCAAATTTGAAATACTTAGCTGATATAACATCTATAGGTTAATGAGAGAAATTCTAGTTAATAAGGCTATTTTTGATACTTTGTCAAAACTGTTTTCAGATACTTTTACATAGAGTTCTAGAATAAAAATTGTACTAACACTATTGACCAGATACCTTTCTTTTTTTTGGGTAAATTAAATCTAGACGACTGAACCATATGTAATATTGAGAGATTTAACTGTAAAAATAAGTTAATCGATATTTAACTAAGAAATTTAAAGTAGTACAAATTGGAGAGTAATCTAGAAGCTGTTTTAGAAGCTAGCTTAGAATCAAACTTAGTAACTAAATTAGAACTAACTTATAATGAATTAACTACCAACAAGCAAGTATTTAATTAGTATATGTATATATACACTCATGATTTGTAATTGACTGTAGAAGTATTTTTTCTTGTTAGGTGAAGTCGTGAGGGAGGAAGTTCTTACTAACGAGTGAATTGGGATCGTACCAATAGTCAAGTGAGTGGATTTGTGTGTATAAGATATAGATTTACATTTCTTAAGTGGATGATGAATGTCCTTTCTCTTGATTGTGATGGTTATCCAAATGAGTAAATGTATTTTCCTGTGATTGGGGTGATTACCTGAATGATACTTGGATTAATTGTATAAGCCTTTGAGATGTTGTACTTTGTGAGTATAATGTTAGCAATGACTTATGTGATGTGTGTTAGAATTTTTTATGAGTGAAGTTTGTGAAAACTTATGTTATAATGAGTCAGAAGCTATTCTAAAAGCAAATTTAGAGATAGAAAGAATATGATAAGCCTAGTTGATATACTTGATGTTGATTAAGAATTAGTTGATGCATTTACGACATGACATGAAAAGGAACTACGGATAAGTTTTGTTAAAACTTATGGTTTTGCTAGAATAAATTTACAAAGATGGGCTTTGTGCATATAGTTTTGCATTGATCAAAACTTCAACCATGCTTCGTGGATTTTTGTTAGGTTAAGACGTTTTGTTAGGTTCCTAGATATATTCTCTAGATGCTTAGATTTGTAGTCGACTAAACTGAATGAGTTGCTAAACTAGCTAAGATATCGATACTAATACTGATGCATGTCACGTACATTAGTATAGCATACCAATTGTATTATTTTATTTGTCGCATGGGTATTAACTAAATGTGAGACTTGAGTACCCATGTTATGTGTTTTGGTATATAGTTGCTTGTTTTTCACCTTCACTCAACTCAACAATAGCTGAAGGGATAAGTTTTCTTATATCCTTAGGTTAAGCAACTTTTGGGGCATCACCAACAATAGGTGTTGACTTTTAGAGAGCGCTAAATAGAGTTAGCTATTTTGAAAGCGTCACTAAACAGATAAAATGAAGACCCAAAAGTTTAACCATAGTTTAGTGTTCAAATTTTTTAAGTTTGTAAGTGATGTAAATATTTGTAATTGGAAACTTGCAATTGAACTCTTTCAAGCACCAAATATATAATAAATTCTTAATTTGTTAGAATTGAACTTATATTTAATAGGTTTACCTATGTGATAGGGCATCATGTGTTATGTTAGGATGTGATACAAGTACTATACTACAATACTTTGAAATATAGTTACGTATAGATCTCAAACTTATATGGGCTTTTCGTTTGCTTAGTTAAGGTGTGAATTGCGACAGGCCTTCGCTAATAATCCCTATAATATAAATGTCATTTTAGTATTTATATAACTACTTTATGTATGCTTTATTTTATAACTCTTATTATTATTATCTTTAGCCTAGGGTTTTACTATATCTAATTATTTAGGTTTTAAGTCTCATATAGTTAGTTTAATATTTCATTAATTTTTGATTTATTTTCTAGTATAGTCTTTGATTCAGCCTCTAATTTAGGTTCTGATTCAACCCTTGATTTCATTTTGTTCATAAATCTTAAAAATTCTTCCTAACTTAGTTTACAAAGTTTATCTAACTTTAATTCGAGTGAAAATAGTATGTAATTTAGTTTTTTATCAATTCCTTAATATACTAATATACATCCTAGTTTTGATTTTGCTCTTGCATTATCTTCTAATTCAGTTTTTGATTACGGTTTTACACATAAGTTCTAGAAACTCCCCTTCATTCATCCTGTTAAGTTCAATTAACTGTATTTTAAGTATACTAAGTTTCTTATTTAGTACCTAATCAACCCAATAGTTCTTTTCAGATACCCTATTCTCGATTGAGCTTTTGATTTGAGAGTACTCTTAGAATTGTACTCACAACTAGAATCATAGTACCCCACATAACCCAATTATCACCTTAATTTATATCAACATACCTTATTACATTTATCTCCATATTTCACATATTACACATTTATTAATATTATGCTTATAATATCTACATCTGACACTCTAAACACTACAAATATCCTCAATTAACATCATTTAACAGTTCAAGATATCAAAACACACCTTAAATCAAAATCTAAATAAATTTCTAAAAAAAATCTCTAAATATATTTAAAAAATTAGTCATTTAGTAAGGTTTCCAAGGAAAAAAAATTAGATAAAATGGAAAAAAATTTTCATGAAAAACTTTACGTAGTAATTCAATATACATTATAGGTATTTCATAGAAAAATTTTGGAATCAAAACAACATCAATAGGGCTTTTGAAAACAAAAGTGAAATCGGCTTGAGTTTTAACAATTTATTAAGAATGATATATTTCCAGATTTCATTTAAACAAAAAAATATTTTTCCTAAATACTATATACAAAAATATGCTAGGATATGAGTTTTCATAATTTTTAGACTTTATTTACTGTTTTTATCAAATTATCGAAAATCGGACTAAGTTGCAAGACTTACCAAAACTTCTTGTTGTAGTCACTAGCAATTGCCACCTGTTTGCCGACCAAGCAGGGCGTCGGTTACCCTTTCAAACCCTATTTTGGTTTGCTTCCAGTTTACTCCTACATACTTGCATTAGATCTCTTGCTAACTGTACTCGATTTTTGAAAATTTTTTCTAACTTATCTTAAGCTTGTTTTAATTGAATCCATGATTTTTCCTAGACTTTAGAGATACTAAAATGATCATAAGTTATGGTTTCATGAATTTATAAGGAGCTTGGTTGATCAAATGAATTTCCTATTATTAAGTAGTTAAAGTGTTGTCAAATTTCTAATGGTTACAAGTCCTAATTAACTTTAGCTTTTCACTTAACCCCCTTAGCTATTTGTCACATTTAATTCTAGCAGCTTCTAGCATACACATAATTTTTTGCTAAACTTCTTTTTGTTAATATTTTCTATATTTATTTAACATTATTTATGTATTTTAAGTAATTTCGAGCATTTATACTTACATGTAAATGCGTATGTATTACAAATGAATACTACTAAATATTATTTAAGTGATTTTTAGTATGTATATAATTTATCTCTAATAATTTGTTAATTATTGAAAATTGTTTTGCGTGTTTTTGATAAATAACAGGTAAAATATGTACATTTTATAAATATAATATTTAATTATTTAGTTATTTTATTTCTTAAATCTAAACATGTAGGGTTATTTCTATTGATGTTCTTAACTTTGTTGTAAAATTCAAACTTAATCAGATAACTTATATAATCGTCCTAAATTTTACTAATTGATTTCAAACCTATTGATTGTAAATTGGTAAATTTTTTTTTTTGTAAGCTCTCGCATTATATATCTAAAATTTCAACCTGTCTAATTATACATTTAAATGAAGATTTAGTTATTATCATCTACATCTTAATTAATTCTAGTTTACATTGTTAATTCAATTAATATGATCAAACAACAAGATGAATGCTAATGGCTTTAAGGGGGATGGATAACCCCTCTAAAGTTGTGGGCTACCGCCAATCACCTATAGTTATCTTATGACCCATACTTATCAAGGGTTATACAATCCCCTTAAGGCCCGTAGGTTGCCACGCCATTGGTTGCCACGCCATTGGTTGATTTTTCTAGCAAGACTACTCATGTGAATTGAAGTCAACTAAAGTGTTGGTAAAGATAACTAAATCTTCAATTGGATGTATAATGATACAAATTGAAACTTTAGATGTATAATTGTAAAAAATAGCATAGTTGATATGTAAATTGTAACGTTAATCCTAAATAAATGAATGAATGAATGAATAATCTTATAACTCTATACAACCATATTATATTATTTTTTTTTTACCAAACAGTTATACAACTTAGGGGAGGGAGGATTCAAACTTGGGTCAATTTGATTGGAATACTAATATTCAAACTATTAAGTTACAACAGTTTTCGCTAGTTAAGCTATATAATCTTTTTACATTTAATGTTAAGTAAGAGGAATCTATATTATATTGAGGTATATGTATTGTAGATGTATCTTGCTCTATTATGTAGAGTATGAATAAAAGTGTTTGGCATTTTTACTTTAATTTTCAAAAAGAATGACACATAAAAGATACAATACAAATGAGAGTAAAATGTCATCTTCAATCTAAATTTTAAAATTGTTTAATCGCATTTGGGGAGGGGGATTTGGTTGACTTCATGATCTATTGTTACATGAAATTCCTAATTTTTTTTTACCATAAAGAAGTGATATAGAGATGACACGTAGAAGGATAATATGAAAAGAATAATAGGGAGGAGGAAAAATGTGTCAAGACTTTCCAACTAGGTAAAGAAGCTCAAAAGCATCCACTTAATTGTTCTTGAAATCTAAGTGGAATTTATGATGTTTGATTTTTTGAGCTCAAAGGCTTACTTGCAAAATCTTGTTTTTGTAATATCCAAATGAAGAAGAGTTTTTAAATATTTTCAAACTTTAGAATCGAACACCTCCATTGAACTTTTATAATGATCAACAAATGAGATAAAGTTCTCTTCCATGGATCATTACATGGTTTTCCCTCAATTACATATTTGTATAGTCTTATTTAGTGTATCAGCCTATCTAATAAAGGTTAAAAGTTGATATGTCGATTTAAATGATCGTTACTATATGCTAAACGTCAAATGCTCTTAAGTCATCACAAAACGTAGGACTAAGTTCTCTGACCCTCTCATTAAAACAAAAGACCCAAGCCCAAATATTTTGTGAATTCAAATTGGGCCTTTGCACTTTCAAACCGTGAAACACGTAAATAAATGATAAGTTAAATGGAGATATGGGATCGTGAGAATGTGTTGGATTCTAAATCATCCATTAAATTAGTACTATCTAAAATTCTACGCATGATGGATTTATTAAGAAATTGAGGAGGGATATCTGCCAATTATTTTCCTCCTTTTAATTCCAAATGCCCCTTAGCTGGCTTAAATCTAATCTGAAAGTGTAAGTCATGTGTATCAGATTAACGCTAGCTCTATGAATGATTAGCTGGATGAACACTGACACATACTTTGATAGTCATCAACTCCGTAACGTGTAATTTAGTAAAAAACTCCACATATAGGGGGGCAAAAAAAAAAAAAAAAATCTTTGTTTTATTAAGGTAATTGTTATGGAGAATTATAAGCCGAAGCGTCTTAAAGATGATGGAAAATTTTACAGAAAGAATAAAAGTTCTATTTTTTTTAATAGTCTGAAAAAATTGAAAACAGAATAAAAATTAAAAAATCTAATAAAAAAATAGACAGATATTGAAAAATAAGTATATGATTTTCAATAAAAATTAAATCCGATCTATTCATTTGGTTCACTTTCTATCTTAAAAATAATCATAAATTATCGACCAAATTGGTGAAAGAAAAGCGACAATTTCGATTTCTGCTTGTCAAATCTTGATAAGCAAATGATGATGCAACCCCAGTTTGTAAGTCATTAATGAAAGAAACCTCCAGAGAATCTGCAAGTACAACACATCGTATATCAGAACACCACTAACAACCATTAATTTATATTTAGTCTTAGGTCTTACCTAAAAAAATAAATTGATGATGATATTAAGGTTAAGGTTCACGTCACGTCGGCTTTTGTTCGTTAATTATTTTGGTCTACAGCATGCACAAGCTCAGCTTTGACCATTCAAACTAGCTGTCTAATATCTATTTGTACGGTGCAAATTTCTTTTCCTTTTTATTTTCTAATAATGGAAATCAGTATAACAAGGACTATATCTTAAGATATGATATGTAAAATATTGAGCAAATCTTGGACCATATCTATATCTATATATATTTATGTAGAGAAAATCTCCATAATTTAGAGGGAAAAATTGCAAATACATTTTATTATGTTCGTTTCATATGTGTATCTTTGAATTTCTAAATTATGTTTATAAATCTTAAAATCATTAATTTTTTTTTTAAAAAGGCATATCTATGGCTCCTAAATGACCACTTTACCCTTAATTTTATTATAGTTCTTTTTTTTTTTAGCTTTTTGTGGTTTTATCTAAAAGTGAAATAGTAAAATTGGATTTGAATACATGTTTTAAAAAAGATTTAGAGGTCTAAAGACATAATTTTAATGATAAGAATTAAATGCACATCAATAAAATAAGAGGACATATTGCATATTACCCCTCTAAAGAGAAATATAGTTAGCGCGAAACAATTTTTTCCTTTCAATTATTAAAATATCCTTTTTTTTCTAATTAATATTCATATATAAGGCCTACAAGTGTAATTTACTTTGATAAAAGAAATAGAGTGGTTGTATAGAATTTATCCACCCATACCACCACTCTGTTTTTACTCCATTAGTTAGTACCATGAATTCAATGATGAATAATTAAATAAGGTAATCTCATATAGATTGCTTATATATACACACACTAGTAGATATTTATACTTGCTTTATGAATTTTAAAAATTATATTTAGAATCCTTAGAAAGTTCCTAAGGATGAGTAAATATATATTTTTATATTACTATCATAAATAATTTCTCTTCATTATTTTTATATAATAAAATAATTATTTTATTAAAAAACTCTAATATGTTAATATTTTCAAGTTTATACTTTCAAGAATGATTAATAGGTCAATTAGTTGTTGCAAAGATTGATGTTGAATTATAGATATCCTATGCTATGCATTATTCTCTAACACTATTTGTTTTTCAAGATAATGTGATTTGTTTGTATTACTTTCGACTTACTTTGGTAACTCAAATGTTTGCTCTATTATCAATTCTTTATATTTTTGATTGTTCACTTGTCCATACATAACCTTCGACATAGTGAAGTGTTAAGGGAAATAGGTAATGGAGGAAAACGAGATAGTAAATCATTGAGTGATTCCAGCAAATGTTGTGGAAAGTGGATAATATGGTGGTTTGGTGGGATTAAAGTGGTTATTAAAAATTTATTATAATAATTAGTTTTTATAATATTTATAAATATATTCTTATTACATTAATTGGTAATTAATTTAAAATTTTGTTTTTATTATTATTTATTATTAAATTGAGGAATAAATAATAATTTTAGAAAATATTGGTTACTTAAGGGTTTTCTAACTTAAATAATATATATATATATATATATATATAGATAGATTCTAAAACCAAGGAAGAGTGCACAGATGCACTTAGATAACCATCCTAATGACCTTTTTCCCCTAATAAACTGGGATGACTTCATTAACAAGAAAAGATTGCATAGCATAATTACATTATTGCATTATGTCCCTACAAGCAAACAAAATATTAGTGAATTTTCACTTATGCTTGTTATAATAGAAATTCAATAACGCTTGCTGCTTAATGGAGTCTCTGCGAATTATTTCTAACTTTCAAATCTTTAAGCAAGCAGTATATTTAAACCGCTAATAATCCTCCACTACTCTTATCATTACAGGATTACCCCAAATAACTACCGTATCCTAAAAAATATAAAAATGAGACGTCAAAATTCTACCAAACACTTTAATATTATAATAAATAACCACCCGAAATAACTCATCTCCTCTACTCTTTACTCCATAAAGCTACCTTGAGTAACTATTCTATTCTTAAATGTATGAACATAAGATATCAAATCCCTTTTTAGCATTTTAATAGAATAGATATCGATAATTGCCAAATTCTATTGCTAGTAGGTCACCTATAGATGCAAAATGGAACTACGTAAAATCTTGTATCTTATGTAGGAAGATTTTTTCAGAATATCTTTTCCTTTGCCAATTTGCTTTTGATATCTTATATATTTTACTAGTATCATCTATATAATTAAAAAAAAAAAATATTATGTCAATTAAGAAAGTTCAATGGAATTTACAACGCACAAGATACATCAAAGTTATTTTGATTGACTTTATATGGACATGTGTCTACATAAATGATAACCATTAAATCAAACAATCCAATAATCGATTTATTTACTTAATTATCTATCTTTATTAAGTATTTACAATGTGGATGTATGTATGTCTGCTAGCTTTTTTTAAATGATAAAAAGGGAAAAGTAACTTATTACATCTTCACATAAAAACATTCTTTATGCACACTTCTATGGTAAAATGAAAAATGCGAAAACATTGTTTCCAACGAAAAATGTCCACTTAAAATGGGGAAAAAAATGAATTTCTTTTCGTAGACCTGAAAGATGTTCTTTGTACTCGATCATCATCATTTTTTTTTTTTTTTTTTATCATCCATTTGCAAGCTATCCATTTATTTGCTTTTCCGCTTTGACAAGTGATCCTGTATAAGAAAATAAAACCTATCAAGTGGATTTTTAAACCTGAATTGGTAAAAAGTAATGAAAGAACCACCTATGGGCCACGAACTACTGTTACCCATTCAAACAACGTTTATCCACCAATAGGAATATAGTCATTTTAAAGTAAAATAGAAAAGTATATTCCTAGACATTTAATGGCAAATTCATATGTATATAGTGGAGACTCAATCTTTTCCGTGGACTGTTCGTCGTTAGACAATTTAATTCAATAAATGTCGTCGCATAAAGTTCCTTGAGATTTTCTTTTTATGCTTTTGTAAGTTCAATGGCCAAGTTGCAGTAGAATCTCTCTTACTGATTCTTCGTGCAATCTTAAATCCAAAGGAAAAACAATGCCTGACTAGTAGATAATAAGATATATCCAGGGAAACATGGCCAGCACACGCATATAATCTTACTCGGGAAAATGATGCGATTATCAAATTTTAAGAGGAAAATTACAACTTTATCCCATGTCCTTGACCAGTGATTTCCTGTTTCGAAAGCTTCAAACTATTCACTAACATGCTTGGTTGGCTAAATAAAATAAGGCAAATTAATAGAATTTTAAATACTACGAATAGAATAAATAAGTGATGGTTATTAATTTTTTTGGTTGCATTTAAAATGGCGTTAGTAAAATAAGTATATATATAAATATCACTATATCCTTATTTTAGTCCATACTAGCTTAATTATTGGATTAGGACCAGATGAGTGGAATGTAAAAAATATATAGGAAAATAGCAAAAGATAACTCTTATTTTGTTATCTATCAACAATAATAATTTTGAAATAGATATTAAGTAAACCACAAACGGTATTAGTTTTGTAAGAGAGGAACAACTCTTTTAACTTCTTTATTAAGAAGTCAATTAAGCATACACCTAAGGCTTTCGTTTGTAAAAATTGTAAATACACCATTTAACATTTAGACTACATATGGATGCTTTTGTAGGACTCAAGAAAGTGATTTGGCATGCCTAAAGCTCCTATGAACCTATAACTATAGTGTTAACTACAATAACCACAGCTATAAACTTTCAGAGTTATGTGAAGAATATTTATATGCTATACGATCTATTTACTATGAGGAGAGTTGCACACGAAAAGGATCAACTTTTGAAGTTTCAAATAAAGGATCAAATTTTTAGGTGGTTAAAATAGACTATTAACAAGGTTGAATAGTTCAAATAAAAAATCAAACTTTTAAGTGGTTAAACAAAATGATTCTTTTTTTGAATTTCATTCCAAGTAGTGATCCTCTCATATGTGATTTTTTCCTTTACCATGATAGAAGTCCCGTAAAATTTACACTACAACAATGAAACGACTACTACTTAAAGATGAAACTTAAAAAATTATAAAAAAACATAATTTTGAAAGTATTAATAGGTTATTTTGGATGTAAACTTCTAAGTCTAATTTCACATCTTCAGAGTATAGTCTGAGCCATGGGAGCCTAAACCAACCTCATTAGAGCCTAAGCCAAGTTCATCATCACTGAAGCCCAAGCGAAGTTCATCAAAGTTTATGCCAAGTTCTTAGTTCCAAGACAACCTCATTAGAGCTTAGATTGAGCTCCATAGAGTTTAGTTGACCTCATTAGAAGCTTGATATGAGGTTTCGTCTCCTAGTTAGCTTATGTAGCCTAGTTCTTCAAGCGAAAGCCTATCAAGTTTAGTTTATAAGTTTGATCAAAGACTAAGTGGGGTAGTTTGGCCAAATAAGACAAGTCAACAATTATCCATAGCCTATCCCTAAGATGCTCTTCATTAAATCTAAAG
The DNA here is from genome assembly GCA_024138005.1 of Lumnitzera racemosa. Classification (NCBI taxonomy): domain Eukaryota; kingdom Viridiplantae; phylum Streptophyta; class Magnoliopsida; order Myrtales; family Combretaceae; genus Lumnitzera; species Lumnitzera racemosa. The sequence goes on along the minus strand of JAMXBC010000001.1, from coordinate 89,850,107 downwards.
TTAAAAAGAGGATCTCTAAAGATTTATCTCCATCCTAAAATAGCTTGATGAAGTTTTGTATAAATAGAGGATCGATACTCTAGGTTAAGGATTTCAATCTCTCGCTTTTTACACATTATACACTTTCTCTTGCATCCCTATGACTTAAGCATTGGACCGGCCTTGTCGAAACCAACTTAAGCACCCTTTGAGCTTACTTTTCTTACCTTTTGCAAGTTCTCCAAAACGTAACAACTTGAGCACCATCCCTATGAAAAACCACCATCAACATTTATGATTTGTATTAGATTCAATTTGTAATAGATAGGATAGGAATTCTTGATAATATATGTTACTTTGAATTCTTTTCTTATGTTTTTATTTTAGTAGTAATCATTCCTTAGTCAATGGTTGTAAGGCACACAACACTGATTAAGGCAAGTCCACAATGAAATAGATGGGATATCATAGTTCAAAATACTATGTATGATTGGTATTACACAATCATAAACGGTTTTCATAAGGAAAAGTCATATTTACATAGGTTTTTGCATTAACATACAATTGGCCTAATATATATCATCATGGGACATAATCAACTTGTATAAGCATCATTAATCACTTCCTTAATGACTAAGGAGGTAGTGTTTAGTTAGCAAAACTGAATAATATAAGAAGAACTGGACAACATAATATAAGGAGATTAGGCCTTTCATACCATGCTTAATGTACAATATTGGATATGGATTTTTTTATTGAAAAAAATTAAAATATTTAATTATTCATATTATAAATTACTATAAAGTTCTGTACTTTGATTTGGAAACTTAGTGCAGATTTTTTTTTGTATAATTTCAAAGATATATTGATTACAACTGTGAAATAAATTTTTGTACTACCAAACATATATATATATATATTTTAGTTTTACTCCAATACCTCAAGGTCCTTTTATCAAGTAACTTTGATCAATATACAAACCAAACAATGGCTGAAGATTTTATTTAGTACTATACAATAGAAATATAGCAACCAAACGATACCTAAGTATAATTAATGTAATGCCTTGACAAAAAAAAAAGAAATATAAAGGAATAAAAGTCATAAAATAGAATAAAGGATGACTAAGTTATAAGCAAGGGGTATTAAGATTTTAAGTAATGGATTAATGAAGGGTAATGTTAGAAGTACAAATATTTCTTAATCTAGCCAGTGCATCATATATATTACATTATTTCCTAAAAACTCATTCAGACTTCTTAGCGTTATCAAATATGACTCTTCCACTACAAACTTAGGAAACGCTCAAGGTACGTTAAGAATATTAAATCTTATCGGTTTTGTTTTTAAAAGAAAAAGTTGGATCGATTTAAATCCCTCTTAATAGTATAACTCGTCTAAAGAAGAGAATTACAAGGTTTACACAATCTTTGTAGACTTCTAATGGTAAATGAAGGGTTAATTATAGAATTTAGGTTTTGATTAAATTAGAGTGATACACATTGATGTTTTAAGGTTATACGTTGATCGATTGTGGGAAAATAAAGAACTTGAAATAATCATCAAAATCAAGGTAAAATATCCCTTAGGCCATAGATTTTTCTTATAATCTTTTTGTTTAAAAAGCTTATGGTAATGATTTGGTGGTTAAAGTAATAAAAGTAACGGGAAATTTTGATATTATAGAGTAAATATTGAATTTGGCTTAAGGGTTTAAAGATGTAGAACTTTGGATGCATTGCTAATGAGGTTTTTGTTGAGGAGTTGGGTTGTTTTTAATAATTTAAGGGTGTTTTGATCTATGTGTCGAGGTGTTGGAGGAAAAAATGGGTTTAGAAAGGTTTTAGGTGAAAAAGGGAAAAAAAAAGTTTGAATAATATGTTATACAACCAAAAGACATGACCATGGTCGTGTCCCTAGTCGCGTCCCTGGTCATGTCCCTTACAGTTCGTAGTGTAAGCTGGTAGAATAGAAAGTTACATGATTGGGAGACACGATCATATCCTTGGTCATGTCCTTTGTAGTTATGACGTGTAACCTAGTGAGTTACACGGCTAAAAAGACACAATCGTGTTCGTGATCTTATTGTAAGCTTTGTTCTAGCAAGTTGAGTTTTTCCTCTCTCTTTTTTTGTTATAGTCTTTTGTTACAGCTAAAGTGAATCCCTTTAATATTTCATTAAGTAAATTTAAAGAGAATTTAATAACTTAAAATTAAGTATTAACTAGGAGAAAATGCTAATTCAATATTTAAGAAGTTTACTGAGTATCTATTGTTTTTAGGATTTAAAATTAGGTACGATTTGTCGGTAATGGATTCCAAATATTCAGGTACATAACACCTGCTTATTGTATGTGAGTGTTAGGATAGTGAAAATTAAAATAATTTAAATGTATATCCGGCTTACGTATTTTTTTGTTACTTGTGTTTAGCTTATCTTAGAGTGGTAGATCCCTATGAGGCAACTCTGATAATCCTTGTGACGTATTGTCCTTAATGGAGTCTTGCTTAAAAATAATTTGGGATAGATCTAAGCTGTTGTAAAAGGGCTTGAAGAGGTATGCCTAACGTTAGGTTATAGAGGAGCCCGAAGAGGAACGCCCATACACTAAGTTGCGATACAAATTGTAATGTAATTGGGTCATGAAAACCATTATCATATGTTGCGTAAATGACTTAAAAGTAAAGATAAATGAATAAATTGTGTAAGTTACTTTTTTGCATTTCTACCCATATGAATATGTATTGTTTGATCATACACATGTGGTTGTATGTTGCGTATTGCGTGTTAAGATTTAGCTTATTTTATTATATTTTTAGTTATAAGACTCGCAGTTGAACTACTTTACTTCAATAACTTATAGAGTTAATTGTTACTACCTTAGAAATGGGAAAAGTAAGGACTATGTATGGTGTAAGTTCCCAAAAATTAAGTTTAGGGCAACTGACCCTCGATTTAAGACTTTTAGGGAAACTTATCCAATTGAGCTCAAACTTTACGACTAGAATAAAAAAAGTTAGTCGAGATATTATAGTGAAGTTAGATTTTAGAAATAATAACCCAAAATCCCAATTTTGCCCTTAGAAGTGGGAATATTCAATATAGCACTAAAATGTTCGGAACTCCTAAAATCGAACTTAGATTGCGACGAGAACTTAGAGATAAGTTAATTAAACTATAAAATAAAATAATATAGTATAATTTACTATATAAAAATACCTGTAATTTTATGAGTATATTTGGTATAAATAATAATTATACTCATAAATTAACCCTAAATTATGTAATTATATATATTTTGTTGAAATCATAAAATTAACTTTAGAACATATCCTAAAAGTAAAAGATATGTTAGAAACTTAATTATATGCGTAAAGTTATATAATATACGTGATATTTACATATGGTATATACCTATACGCTAAGTAAATAACTAATTTAGACATAACATATATATATTATCATTATTTAATTAAACTATATTAAAGTTGACTTAAATCAACTCCAAGGCGCCTGAAATTGCTGGATGTTGCCGTGGTTGCTGTAGAAGAAAGGAAATTGATGAATCAAAAGTGGAAGGAGGAAAAAATTATACCTCCTACTTCATTAAATGGAGAAAAAAAAAGAAAAAAATCATAGGCGATGGAAAAAATTCTATAAATACCATACTATTAGCAGATTAGCAACATTTTAGCAATTAGGAACCAAGAATAGGGAAAAAGAAAAAAACTGGAAAATAGAAAAATTTAGGAAAATTAAACAAAAAAACAGGGGAAAACTCGTGCTAGGCTAGAAACCAATCATACCCTGAATCTGCTGTGAAACCCAACTAACCCCACACGGTCCACCTACTACGCAGGCTGTTTGACAACCACCTAACTGCCGCTGGCTACCAGAGCACCTAGGAACACCAAAGTTGATTTCCCACAATGTTTTTCAATAATTTTTAAAAATTAGTAAATCCGCTTAGAAAATTATGAAAAAAATTTTACTTCGGTTATTTTAAACATGCTCTCAAGTGATATTTTTAGTTTTGAAAAATTTGTAATATTTAATATACTATATTAAGAAATCTACTGTTTACCTAAATTATTATTTGTAAAATAAATGTACTAAATGATATTGTTTCTAGCTGAAAATTTTTGTGTAAAATATGTATGATATATAGATAATTGCTATGTAGCCCAAATTTTTATTTGAATGTTTTAAATATTTATTGCATTTTTAGGCCCGAAAATAGGTTGAAATAGGTTGAAATTATGAATTTAATTGGAAATTATAAAATTAATTGATGAAATGGACATGTACTAATCTATAATAAATAATAACAGTATTGAGTCATATTGAAATTAATTTGGTGCTAAAAGAATCATAATTAGATAATTTATGATAATTTAGGGGTAAAATCGTCAATATAAATATATAGGCAATAGGTCGGAAACTTGAAACCAAGTGATGATTGAATCCCCTATATTTTTAGGAGTTTATAGAAATTTTCGGGGAATTATTTGGTAACCTGAACTATTTATTACAAATTTACTAAGTAAAATAGCTTAATTTATAAGTCGGGGTGCATTTATAATATTAATAAGCTAAAATGAATTGAATAGTTAAATAAAAACTATATGTAGGATTGCTGATAAGATTAGATTAAATGGATATTTTTATTATATTTATTAATATTTTCTGATCGGGATATACTTTAGGCATATTAAAATTAGATAATACTTATATTGTAACAATTTATGGAAAAATTAGATAAAATACAATTTAATAACGTAAATTACGTATAATATGATCATATTTATATAATTATTTATAATTGTATTAAAAACTCAAACTACCCGTTAAAATGCGTCTCTAGAAACAAAACTCGTAAAACGTGTCGTTAGGTTTATACGAACCCAATGATACTAATTTTGTTAAAATCGGACAAACTTAAGTAGTTTAACCTATAACTTTATCATATTCAAGAATACATATATATATATTTTAGTAATCTTACCGGAATTGAAGCGTGAATTAATAAATTAAAAGTACATTTCGATACGATTGAAATGATATATAATACGTAATAGTATATATGATGTATGGTATCAATAATTAATAATTTAATTCGATATATAATGATAACACGACTGTATATTATGGAAATAATATATATATATATATAAATATAACCATTTTAGATTAAACCCTAATATTTTCGTAATTAATACGAAAACTAAATTTGGGTCTTTTGTATAATTAGAACCTTCCGATACAAAGACGGTTAACGATTCGAGTCAGCAATAGCGAATATCTAAATAAGTAAATTAGGATTGTAGCTTCACCGCTTATTTGGATACTATTTAAAGTATTTGGAGACCCAAGAGTACTACTGGTTATGTTTGTAGTTAGATGATTATGCGCATGCTATGTGTGTAGATGATACTCGGTTGTGACAGGAGTTTAACTCCTTGGTGTGTTGTTCTACATATTGGCATGGATTCTGTATTGTGTGAATTTATTGGTCACTCCTGATTAAAACTAACGGTTATTCAACTAAAATGAAATTGAACATGCATAACACTCGTTAGGGGAAACGATTAAAAGTGTTATGCAAAATACTGACTTCCTTCGATGAAGATAGCTGAAATGGTTCTTTCCTCATCTTTAGTTGAACTAAGTGACAGGCGAAGAGATCGTGGCAAGGTTGGGGGTCGTAGTTCGAAAGAGGTCATAGGAGGAGGGTGTTCTCTATTGCACAAACTCAAGTTTGGTCTGACTTGAGTCACGATGAAACTCCTCAACTGGGTTGGAGCGGATGTAATTTCTTTAACTTCACAGTGGATTGGATAACATTGTGCGATATTTCATTTGAGTGATTGCATTGCATTTCATTATAATTATTAACCTTATTTGTGATTGTGCACTATACTTACTGAGCTAGTTGTGCTCAAATCCCTATAGATTCTTTTGCAGGTGTTGAGTAAAGACAAGATATTCAAGTACCCCTGTTCTCAGGTTAGTGTGATGCTGTATGGGAAAGTGAGGATCGAAGAATCAATTGAACCTGAGCTTTTGACTTTGTCTTTAAGTTTTGAGGAAACTAATTGAAAATTCTCTGAGAGACCACTAGTTACTTAACTTATTATATATAGATTGCAAAACCTGTGATTTTTAATAAACTCTGATTGTAAACTTTACCTTTAGATATAAAACGTTTGTATAAATACTGTTGTGGTACTAAACAGTAAGTTGTATAGAACAAGTATTTTGTAAAAGCTCTATTACATGTTTGGTTATTAACAGGTATTAGAATACACGTTTCAAGCTGGTTAAATTGTGCGCTTTGTGTGAACTGTATCTACGATAGTAGCTGTGAGGTTAGCTTCTATTTTAGATTAGTTTATACAGCGAGACTATTATGACTCTTCCTGTTTAGGGCGTGACATATGATATTGAAGAAAATCATAAAAAAAAAACTAATCGATAAGATTATTTAATCTTATGTGGTAACGATAATTAATTAGGTATTAATATTTCTTAATTAGATATTATTTTAGCATTATTTAAAGATTTAATTGTATAAGATTATTTGAAGACTTTTATAATATTATTCGGAGTTTTTAATCGGATGTTATGCTTGACGTGTCATTATAGATTAAGGACATGTAGTGTCCTATTATGTTCTTGATTCTGGGATGTTACAATTAATTTATAGATATAAGGCCATCAAACACTTGACACATGAACTTTATGCTCTCATATTGGTTGTAGGTTTTGAGGTATGCATGGGGATACCAAAACAAGAATAGTTCATTTAATGGATAGGGTAGTTGATATCCTTGAGCCACTTGGTTAGGAAGATAGTAAGTTGTAAAATTCATGACCGATGGTCGATATGACTCGACTTATGCGCATCTACAATTTATTTAGAGAGCCAAGAAAAGGGATTTATTTGTAATGTTACGTTATGCACGAGATCTTAGTTAATCAAAACAAAGAAATCAAATTTATATTAAATTCGACCATAGTTGATTCTTGATCTTCAACTATTTTCAAAGCATCGGGTGGCTATTCAAACCTCGCTATATGAGGAGTCTTACCATTATGATAAAACTTGGGGGGAGTTGTATGTAGACAGTGCAAGATATGATGAATGTTAATTGATTAAAGGTTTTAGTAGATTCCTAAATTAGGTTACTAATTGATTATTAAGAGATTTCCTGCAATTGGGTTTATTAATATTGACTCAAAAATTCGGAATAAGTCAAGTTCAAATTAAGTTCCCGTCTTAAAATCACGGTTTTATTCCTAGTTTTACTTCTTGGCTTGTGGTTCTTTGTAACTCTACTTTCCCATCCCTTAAATCTAGAACTTGGACACATCACTAAAACGTAAGAATAAATATTAGACAAATTTATTAAAATTTGAAGATAACGAGCAGCATTCTTAACAATATGCAACATTTTCTGGTTCATCCTTCTAACTATGTAAGTGCAATCACACTGTCGCTTCGCAGTGAGAAAATTGGGTGCAAGCTCATGTTTGTGTAAAGGTATAAAATATCGTATCACTGAGCTTGATTGCAATGTTGAATATAAGAATTACATATACAGAATGACAGGGATTTCAAACCCTGTAACACAAATCAAAAAGACTGTTTTATCCTATATAATAATAGTACAATATATGTCTTTTCAATCTCAAGATGTTAAAGTCAACACAAGATTGAAATAATTATCAAGAAATGTTGATAATAAGTTTTTGGTCAAGATAGTTACATACTAGATAACAGTTATGAACACAAACGATGTGACTTTGCCAAATGTTTGGTGAGATCATGCTGAATTAGGATGAGACAAGTAAACGATGGCAATATCATTTCGAATACAAGATAAGATAATAAGGTGTGGAATGGGACTCTTATCTTCTATAGTTTAGATATTTGCCCAGCCAATTACGTAACTTGAGTTCCATATTCACAAAAGTAAGATAACATTTTTCTTTATGAATTTTTAGACCAAGTATGGACCAGACACGATGCTTTTAATTCACTCAAATATCTACCTCCTTTTGAAAGAAAAAGGAAAAGGACGGAAATAGGGTAAAGTTGTTCTTGTTCAATACCCCAAACGAAACAATTACGTCAACTGAGGTGTGAATTAAACAACCATTAAATTTGTCTTATTATTGAAGGATAATGACTAGAAAGTGGCCCTGTTCCTTGGTGCCACGACAACTAAACTTCATTGGTTAACTAAAGTGCATACGTTGGAGGTTGAAAACCGTACGGCTCCCCCGGTGAAATTATTGGATTAATTAAAACTAAAACCCTCATTAATTACTGATATTCCTAACTTAATTCATTAGTTGAATGACAGCTCTCCTTTGGGTGGCGTAAGCCTGGAATACAAAAAAGCATTTGGGAATTCGAATCCGCCTTTATTTTTTCTTGCTCTCCCACCCAAAGATTCCAAGATTGCAGATCCAGCCCTTTGAAGATTCTGGCTTATACTTTAGTGAAATCATCCATGGCGACTTGTCAATTTTTAACATTTTTAAGCACTTCTTTCTATTCTATGATGTCATTGACTTTCCCAATCTTTTTTTTTTTTCTTTTCAATTTCTGCAGTCCACGATCATCCAAGTCATTATATATGAATCTTTTACGCAGAATTTCAACAATTAGATGATAAACTTAACAGTTATATAAATGAGATTGTAAATTAACCCCTTTTCTCATACATTTATATATTTATCACCCTATATCATTTATCTTTTACATTAATTTTTTTTTTATCTTGTCTTATCTTCTCTCATATACAATGAATGTTAAAAAAAAAAACACAAAGATCCTATTGATGTAAATAACTATATACATATTTATTTTGTTTATATATAAATCATTTAATTGATGGATGTACATGAGCCATAAAATATTAATAAAGGTAAAATTTGTCCTCAAAACACTATATTGAAAACAAAAAGTTACACTTATTAAAAATTCAGAAGAAAAATTTTATATAAATTATATCAAAAAGTTTATAGATAATAAATTAATGCTTTTAAACTTTAAATAGTTTTTTTTTTTTGGGTAACCAACTTTAAATAGTTGATTATAAAAATAAATAAAGTTTATATATCAATTATAATATTTGTCCAATAAAAAAGTAAGAATGATTATTTTATTTATCATTATTAGATTAAAAATATGTCTAAGGTTACCAATACATTATTATCCGTAAAGGTGTGCAAATAGGTTAAATGGGCTAATCTAATATAGCCCACAAATTAAACGGTTAAGTTTATTTGAACCATTTTTTAAATAGGCAAAAAAAATCGACCTTAACCCATTTAAAAAGCGAGTTAAATATATTGACCTGTGGAGTAAAGTTATAAATGTATTAAACGGGTTAACCTAAATTGATTCACTTTGACCTATAAGTTAAATGGACCAAGTTTATTTGATCCACTTTTTAAATAGGCAAAAAAACTGAACTCAAACCAATTTTGAAAGCAAATTAAATAGGTTGGTTCACAGATCAATATCTATTTGCACACCTCGACTTATCCAAGTCCCTAGCTTGATTGAGATTAAGGTTTTATGTGTGTATATGAAAATTGCTTAAGAAACTATTGAATATCTATTGCTTTAGTATTAATAAGGAATTTTGATTCCTAGTTTTACAATACAAGGTATTTTATAAAACAATTAATAATAAATTTATAGGAAATGAATAACAGTCTCATACCAACATTATGAAATCAACTGAAGCGCTAATAAAAGAGGGTTTTTTTTTTCCTTCCCTCCATGAAGTCTTAACAAGTGCTATGGGAATAATAATAATAGCAAAAATAATATATATATATATATATATATATCAGCGGTTGATACACCTGCATTACGTGTATAAAAAATACAAAACACGGAGAGAGAGAGAGAGAGAGAGAGAGAGAGAGAGGTATACAGTTAGTAAGTTTGTAGTTAGTAGGAGAGTGTAGAGAAGTAAGAGAGAGAAAAGAGATATATAAGTGCAATTAGTGGGAGAGTGTAGAGAAGTGGGAAAGAGTAGAGAAGTGGGACGAGAGGAGAGATATAGATGTAGTTAGTGGGAGAGTGTAGAAAAGTGAGAGAGAGAAAATACAAAATAAGTAGAGAAATAAAAAGAGAGAAATGTGTAAGTGGATATATTTATTTATTAATTATAATTTTAATAGTTCATTTTATTATTAATTTTTTTGTTAAAGAATAGTAAATACAGGGTAAATATGTAATTTTAATAAAAGAAGTTACTTAAAGTCCCGTTTGTTTTAATAATATAGATATATTACAATAAAGGAAGAGCTTATGCATTAGCGTGTTGATATGTTCGACACCTTTTGACGTGAAAACTTAGCAGTTAGCTCTATTTTCCAAGCACATATGTGTCTATACACCGCCTATTCACCCACCAATGAAGTCATCCTTGAACTTCTCGTTTACATTAATGACTAAATTGCCCTTTGCTTTTCCACTAGTAATCAGGATTGATTACAGTGGAATAATGTCAGATTTACATTAAAAAAATTAGAGAATTATAATAAAAGGAATTAATGTTTAAAGGTAAATTTAATTAAAGAATTAATATCTTAAAAAGTTTAAATATAAGATTAACATTTTTAAAAAATTTAAATAAGAAATCAATATTTTATATAGAGATTCATAATAGTTATTTCATAAAATGGTTTCAACTATTTCGTAAAACGTTAATCCCTTATTTACATTTTTTAAAATATTAATCTCTTTTTTGAACTATTTTATGAAATATTAATCCCTTATTTCAGGTTTTCAAAAAGTTGATCCCCTTTGTTGTAATTCTCTAAATATATATATATATATGTATATATATCTTATATCAATAAAATTTTTACATGTACAATGAGAAATTGTATAGTTATTACATTCTAAAAGAGAAAAGTAGAAATTTAATCTCAACATTTATCATCTTTTCTATTTGACTCACCGATCTTTATCTTTTTCTATTTTAATTCTCAACATTTGCAAACGAGTTTTGTTAATAGTGTTAATTTTTCCATTAGTTAATGACTCATATAACAATTCTATTGGTCAATATGATTATAAAAAATAAATATAATAATATAATTTTAAAAATTATATAAATTAAATAAAAAATAAATAAAAGTAAATAAAAAAAGGAAGGATAGTAAAAAAAAAAATAGAAACAAAAATATATATGTACATGAATATAATAAATATATACATGTATGTGCATGTATATATATTACTTGAGAAAATGAAAAAAATAAAATTTTCATAAAATAAAAAAAATATTTGTCATTTTGGAGTGATCTCCATTAGTTGTCCACTAGCCACCTTTTGGCCTTATGGTGGCAAAACCATCTTTTTAAAACTTTTCTAATTTTTTTTTTATTTTAACTTTTTTGCAATTTTTTTATCTTTTGAATTTTTCCCTTTTTTTATTTTCTCAAATATTATATATATTTATTATTATATGTGTATAGATATTATTAATTCTAATTTTTTCCATTTCTTTCTTTGTTATACTTTTTTGAATTTTTTTATTAATTTTATGTAATTTTTATAATTATATAATTATATTTATTTTGTATAATTACCTGGATTTATAGAATTGCGTCACGTGTTATTGACTGATGAAACAGTTAACACTTTTAACAAAAGTCATTGTTTGAAAAATTTTACAAATGTTAAAAACTTCAATTAAAAAAGAAAAGGTTTATAACTCAAATGGAAAAAGTAGCGAATGTAGAGGACTAAATTTATATTATTTATCTTACTAAAGCAACTACTCTTATTTTCCACATACTACATATATTAAAATTTTACTGATGTTTCTCTACGTATATATAACACATGATATATAATAATACTTAATACTGCTAGCTAAATAAAGTTACTGTTTCAATTGTTTCACTAAGTTTGTGATATATCATCAATGAATTGTGGTATAATTTAATATCTTTCTTTTAGTGAAAAATTAAGTAAAAAGTTTAGAAAAGAATTTTGAAATCAATAGAAAAATCTTTATAACTTTACAAGACAAGAAAGAATAAATCTTAAAAAGACATGAAAAATGCATTACTATCAAGAAAAGCTTGTTGAAAATGCTAAATCACACTCTAAATATATGCAACCTTTCATAAAAAAATCGAGAATACATGATACCCTATTCATTTATGACAACAAAGCACTACTGTTTTTACCAATAGATATTTATTTTTTTGAACACCTATCTTAAGTGTTTTCCTAAAAATCATATGAACACAATCTAATTAAACAAACTTTTATAATTATATATTAGTTTTTTTTTTATCTAGATACTTGAATGGGATTAATAGGGATACACTTGAGATAGAAAGTTCAAGACAATAAATATTTATATGATTTTATAACCAGTTGTTATCTTATATAATGGCTTACTAAATGTCACTTAGTTTACTAATTTGAAGGAACTTACGAAAGTTATTTTACAACAATAGTTATAAAAATAAACAAAGCAAAGGGCTCTCTCTCTTTCATACACACACATACAGATGATGAATAGCTTTATATCCTATATCAATTGATTTCTTTTTCAAATTTTAAGTTAAGTATTGTTTAACATTTCTTACTTCACATTGTCTAAAATTTTCATATTACGTATATACTCATGATATGAAAACCGTTTTGCAAGTAAGAGATTATAAGACTCTAAATAATTAATTATTAGGGTTTTCAATCTTTAATTAATTATCTTATTATAAAATATAAGTGACTATGTATATCTGATATTCTATGGTTATTAGAATTGCAGAGAATCAGTATTCTTTATCAAATACTAAGATAAGGTAAAATAACTTAATAATTTATAAGAAATACTATATTATACATAATCTTGTACAAATATTTTCTATATCAATTGGTTCTATACCACATATATATATATATATCTCAATCAATTATAACATTATCAAACTTATTTCCGGTTTATACTCTGCTCTTATGACTTTCCTGATCCTTTGTTAAAGGAACTTATAAAAGAAACTACAGGAGAACGAGCAAACTATAGTTTAGTTAGTTAGTTTCTTACTATTACCTTTTAAACAAGTTATTAATCATTATTAGCACCCATGCAATTTATCTATATATGAAATGAATGCAAACACGATAAATGCAAGCAACATATTTATAGAAGTTCGGAATTATAGAAAGTATAGATTTACGTCGTCTACACGTCAATTTTTCCTCTATACTTACCCACATGGAGCACCTAACTTTGATCACATGAAACAGCTTGAGAGCACAGTCTGACCAAATAATACTCAACTATTATCTTAGTCTAAGAAATAACGCAATATAGGTAGACCTCAACTGGGCCATCCACCAAACATATCCAAGACTCCTTTGGTACATAAAGCGAGTCCTCTTGCTATCAAAACATATCTAAGGCCCTTCAGGCACAAATATGCGAGTCTTCTCGTAATAAATTGGAAATATTATCCTAATTTTTCATTAAGGATAAAATATTATTCATGGACATTATGAGCCCTCACAGAAATCATACAAAATATAGTTAAGATTGGAAAAATGTTTTCTAAAAATACTTTTTAAAAAAATCAGCGAAGTTAGCACTCTCCATTGATATACCAATTGGGTTACAAACATGCGACAAATATAACTAGTTACTTTAGTTGAATAGCTATATTTATTAGTTTAATAAAGTGATCACACGAATGATAGTATATAAAGTAATCCGTCATTCAATTAAACAATTAGTATCAACTAACAAGCGGCACACAAATAACAACCAGCAAGTAAATAATAGATCATAAGAATTGCTTCCCTTGAGTTAATGCTTACTCTCCCAACCTTTAAGAATTCTTAAACTCGATAATCGAATATCTAAAAGATAAGAGGGCTTATAAGTGTTGTAAAAAACTAGGTTTCCCAATTAACTAAATATCTATCATTATTTGTCTAATTTCTCACTATAACCCAAGTATGGTACAATTGTAGTTTAACTTAAATCCTTTAATTATTTTTCTTGGTTTATCATAAATTTTTAATCGTATGTAACTTTTTTATTTTAACTCTAATATTTATGAATTTATAGTCTATTTTTATTGTTTTCAAACATACTTTTACATAGCGAGCTCCATGTTGGATATTATAACCCGTTTTTTCGATTATAATGTAAAAATATTACGAATTTTATTATTTTGACCTAAATAATTATAATTTATTATTTTAAACTTTTCTTTACTTATTTATGAGTTAATAAATATCTAAGCTTATATTTTAAAATTTTCTTATTTTTGAGTTCATTTTATCATAATTTCCATATTTCACTATTGTTAAGGTTTAAAACTTATTTAATTTGTTTTTTACTATTTTAGTCATTTTTCAATTAATTAATTATTTTATTTTTTTAATCATGAATTTATTTATATTGAATAAATGTTGACGTGGTAGCATAGGAAATCGCTACGTGTTATTTTCAAATTTTTTATACATTTTCAATCTTTTTCTTATTTTATATTTTTATGTAATATGTATATAATAATATTTATTATTATATTTTACTAAATTTTCTAAATTAGTTATTTTATATTTCTTTAAGGGTTATGATATATATATATATATATTCATATCGACTATTTTACTTCATTTATTAAATTAATATTATAGTATATTATATATGTAGTATTCAAATATACTCATATTTCTATACGTACTATACTATTCATATACGTATTTTTATATGTATAAATATACTTATATACTATAATAATGTAATCCTAAATATATTATATACATATACATATGTATATACTTATATAGTATTCATATATATATATATATATACTTCATATTTTTCTATTTATACACACATATATATATGATTATATTACATATATATATACTAAAATACTTAATATACATAGTATCATACATAAATACATATGCAGATGTATCACGTTCATGAGTATATATATATATATATATATATATATATATACAATCTATATAATGAAAATATAATATATATACACTACGGCATACACATATACATATTGAATATATACTCTATTATATGTATACTATATTATACTAGTATTTTGTATTTAATAATTATATATACCTATTTTCGGTTACATATTATATATATATATACTTATTATTCTTTATGCCAACACATATACTATATAATAAAAATATCAAGTATATATATATATATATATATATACTATTCACACATACATATGTATATATATACATAAACATAATTCCCTATACTAACTATTTGTAGAATTGATTATAACATGTATAATATAAATGTAAGTATATTTTGTTATTTAGACATATATGAGCATCCATATACAAGGAAATACTAAAACTACAGTTAAATTCTACAATACATGTATGTAAAAGAATATATAAAGGTGATTATTTCAAAGTACACATAATATACATAATAAATACCCTTCTTTTGGAATATCCTTAAATTAAAATCCCTATGCTGCTTCTTTTGCTTCTTCTTATCTCACTTGTTGAATTGGAAAATCAAATGGAATTAAAAGAGAGATGGATGCTCATGGTCGAAAAACAAAACATATAAGTATGTGTGTTTTGTTTTTGTGTTTTTACTTTGGAAAATAAGAGGAATAGTACAGGGTTCCAGCTAGTCATATATACTATAAGGAAAAAAAAAAGAATAAGGAAAAAGTAAAATTGAATTAATTAGGATTTGACTTACAAGTTTATCTATTACTCTTGTCCTTTAAACATAAATTTCACATGTAAAAAAAAAAAAAAGAATAACCACACAAGGGTCCTTCACATTCTTCTAAAAATTCAATGTGTAGCTAGACGTGGCAATGAAGGAAAAAAAATAGGAAAAAGAAAAAGAAAGGAAAAGAATGAAAAAGGAAAAAAAAACCAAAAATATTAGGTTTTTTCAAATACAAAAATTATAAATTTAGTATTTATAAAACGATATTGAAATTTTATAAAAATTTATTAATTTAATTGATACCCATTACATTTACAGTATTTACAAATTATTTCAACATGTTCGTTAATAATTTTATGCGATTACGCATTTTGATCGATAATTATATTTGACTAAGGTTTTATTATTGTTAAGTTATATTTATTTATTTAATAAGCTTAAAGTTATTGTTTTAGGTTTTTGTCAAGTTTGAGTTCAATTTTGGGTATTTATGCATAAATAGGATTTAGGATTTTCATACATTATTTAGGTTTCAAACAAAATTTTGAAGTTTTTATCATTCATATTATGTTCAAGTTTAAATTTTTAATTAGTTTTAAATTTATTAATTTCGCTAAGTTAGGGTAATTACTTATAATATTTAAATCGATTTGTTACCTAATACGCTAAATTTTGTAGGGTTTACAAAGGTATTGTTTTAGAAGGCAAAAAGTAGATGTGGAAGGTGTTGTTGGAGAAGGAATTTAGTGGGCAGTACATGTTATGTAAAAGTATACGTGGTGTGTGACTATCAATCAAATTCAAACACATGAATTGATAGTGAATGGTTACATATAAATTCTACTATCCATATTATTACATGTTTAAATATAATTAATAATTACACATTATATATTTTTACACATGGCATATATTATTTATTGAATCTTTTTCTTATTGTTGGTATGATTTGGCATATAGTCTAAGGCAATCGATGATCTGTTTACTTTCCATATAACTTCCTTTTTAAGTTTAATATCCTAAATGTTAGTTGGAGTTTACATAAGGATTGTATTCAAAGTAATTCTATAGATATTACATAGAAGGATCAAACTTAAAACTATCCTATAGACGAATGATTATGAATTGAAGAATTAAATGAATAAAATCAATCGATAATTATTGCTATTGTTAATTTTGTTTATCTAATTATAAATTGTTTAAATTTATGGGTTTATGAGAATTTGAGAGAAATTTTTTATTGAATTCAAGAAGAGATTGTTGTTGTTGCAAATATTATAGTTTGATAGTGTTTTGGATTATAGGCTAATTTGGAGTGTTTTAAGATAGGTATTGAGCTTAAATGTTATAGACAGAAGTATCTTTATATAATCCTAAAGAAGTAACGTTGAGAATTTGTGAAAAAACAAGCCAAAGCAATCCATTGCATTATGAAATGGTTAACCATGCATTTAATGTGATCACTCAAACCATAAAGGTGATCAACCACATTGCACTCAAGAAAGACTTAGTAGACTGCTTTTCTCTTATAGTTGACTAGCTAGGTCCATTGTGTAGGCTTTGGAATTAAGAATTTGACTTTTTAGTATAATTAAGGTTTCAATACACATAACACATATTGTTTATAATCATTGATGGAATTTCTATAAAAGAGTGAGCTAGTTTTTTTATTAGAATATTATTGCTTGTTGATTACATATGTGGACTAGAATACACAATCTAAAATTATACAACTAAAAAGCACTATTAGTTGTTTATGCTTTGCATTGAGGTTGACATTTAGGTAAAAGTGTCACAAATTAGGTGTTTATCGCTTATTGTAGGTTAAACATTTAGGATAACGTGGTTGGTAGATAGGCAGTAATTCCTTGTTGTTGTGAATATGCAAGTTGTCAATTGGTAAGACTTAGGTTGATATGAGTCAAGAGTTTAGGAGGATTTGTTTAGTAAGTTATCTTAGTGGTATGAGATACTATAGTAGACATTTTCTAAGGACCTTGCTATAGTGATGGTCAGCATGGATAGTAAACCCAATAAGAGGAGTTTTTTTTTTTTTTTTTACTATGTTGTTATTAGGATCAAGGGAAAATAAACTCAGTGATCTCATGCTTAGAATGCTATAATGTTAGACTATTTGTGTATGTTACCTTTGCCTAAGTAAGATAATAAGTTAGACTTAGGTATGTTGCTAAATTTGTATGTGCCTTCTTATAACTATTTAATCATGCATGCAATTTTGACTTTTTATATCTAATGTTTCTTTTAGCTTTATAGCACAAACATGTTTAGGATTATGTTCTAAGCATAAATGGTTCTAAAGCTTTTTTTTTTCTTAAAATTTCCTAAAGTTATAAATCAATTGTTACTGTTATCTAAATTTTTGAAATATCATATGACCTCATTTTGATAACATCTTATATATATATATATATATATATATATATAGACAATAACAACTATTAATTTGTAACCTTGGGAAATTTTATGAAAGAGTAACCTTAGAGAATCCATTTCCTCAATAGATTTCTTGTTCACTTTTAAATTTGAGTCCAAATCCTAGTAGTTATGAATATTTAGGATTTCTCCATAAGACAAAATTTGATATATGGTTACATGACAAAAAATGATAACTTATGGGGTCTGGAAGAAGTATTTATATATATGTCTTATTTGCATATATTCTAACAAGTTTTTAGAACTCTATATGTTCTTACCAAGTGTAGAAATGTGCAATAGAGCTACTTACATATCAATGGTCTTTTAGTTAGATAATCATTAAGGAAAGCTGAGAAAAGTTTTGTTATGTGTCACATGTCACATATTATATATATGTGTTATTGAAATACTAATAAAATTTTGATGTATGTAAGTGCATACCAAATGTGGGTAGTAATTATTTTAAAAACTACTCATTTTGCAATAATGAGCGCGAAAATTTTATAGATACTTACATATCAAATGTACATATAAGCAAATTGTAATATTCATTATTTTACCAAAAAAAAATGTAATATTTATCATATTTTTTCTTAGAAAAGCTTGGCTTAGGTGTTGCTTAAAAAATATATATAAGATGCAATTTTCAACTATTTGAAATTTGATTTTCTTCCATACAAATTTTGTGAATAAAAGGAGTTCTAGTACTATTCATTTATATTGTCTGCTGTTTGCCTGCTTCACTCATATCTAGTTAAACCATAATTAAAAGTATTAGGATAGATTGGATATTGATTAAAAGAGGGCATAAACTAAAATTCACCCATTAATTGAAAATTTTCAAATAAAAATCTATAATAACTCATAGTTAAGTGTTCTGTATGGGTTATAAGAAGTTATGATAATAGTTTATTAGATCAATATGGTGAATTCCTTATCAATATAAGGTTCCAACTTTGGGCCAAGTGATTAATGCGGCTTAATCCTTTTACTACTTTTGGCTTAGGACATTATAAATGATATTAGAACTAACCTCTTACTATTAGGTAGACAATTTAGGTTTGGCTTTGATTTAGATAGGAGGTCTAAAAAAGGTATAGAGTGTCATTAGGATAGTAACTCTTGGCATACTTTTAAGATGACCTATTTGCAGTGGATATAGGAATCTTACACTAAAAAGGAGGGATAAACTAAGCCTAATTATAAGGTCTCACAGCAAGAAACATCACGTATTTAAACGGAGAGATTGTGATACCTTATGATTAAGTGTTTCATATGAATTATGAGAGATTGCAGTATTAGTTTATAAGGTTATGATAGGAAATACCTCATTAATATATAGTTATAACTTTTGGGTCGAATGGTTAATTGGCTTATTTATATTTGCTGGTTTAGTTAATTTATTGCTTTTGACTTGAGACATTGTGTAAGCCCTACAACCAGTTACTTAGAGTTTCGATTGGCTGAAAGATATGATCGAACGTAAATTATAAGTAAAGTTAGAAATATTAGTAAAATGATCCCGTAAATTTGAATTTAAGAAAATAAGCAATAAAATAAAAGAATATAAACATTCCAAATTTTAAGTATATAACTCATTATTTATCAAAAATGCGTAAAATACATTTCAATAATTAACGAATCGCTAGAGATAAATTAGATATATACTAAATATCATAGAATGACTTAAATAATATTTAGGAATATTTATTTATATTATATATGAATTTACATGTAGGTAAAAATATGCGTAATTACTTAAAATACGTGAAATGTGTTAAAATAATAATAAATAATTAAATAAAATTCATAATTAATTAAGAAAAAATCAAGAAAAATATAGAAAAATGAGGAAAAGTCCAAAAGTGGGGCGTGGCAATCTGAAAATTAAAATGCAACAAATAGAAAGTGAAAAAAAGAAGAAAAGATAAGGTAATTATCTTGTCTAATTAATGCATAATAATTTCCCTAATACTTTATAAATAGCAAGAAAATTTCAAAAGCTCATTTGGTCAGTTTGGAGAGTAAAAAAAATAGAGAGGGCCGAAATGGTGAGCGTTTGAATTTATTTCAATTTTTTTTTTTCAAATCTGTACAATTAGGCCTTTAGAGGAGAACCTAGACCCAACGAGTAGTTGGGAGTGGCCATTGATGGTGGCTAGAGCCACTCAAATCAGTGAGTTCGATTACCAACCCGATTTTGTATAATTTTGTAAAAATAGTAAATATTCTTAGAAAATTATGAATTTTTTTATTCTAGAATATTTTTGTATATATTTTTTATGAAAAATATTATTTTGATGAAAATATGTCTCCTGATATATGGTGCTTAAGAAATTATGCAAAATTAAGCATGTTTCGGTTTAGAAATAAATGACTTTAGGAGTGTAGTTTTAAGTCGAAAATTTTTGTGTAGACTACTTAGATGATATAAAACAGTACTATGAAGCCCGTTTTCAAAAATTAATTTTTAAAATTTTTAGATAATTTTTAGGCCTTAAAATAAGGTAGAAAATGGGTAATTTAGGGTCAATTAAGTAATTAAATAGTTAATTACTGATTTAGTAAATAATTATATGTTTTAGAATGTTGAAATCTGATGAAGTATGATACTTGTATTATTTAGGGTGTTAGATGTAATTATTAAATTAATTATGTAGTAAATAAGTAATAAGAAAAAATAGTAAATTTTAAGTTAATTTTGTAAATTAGGGTAATTAGGTGTAAAATCTGACTTAGGATGAATCTACACATTTTGAAATGATAATTGATGTTGGGAGATGGTAATTAGAGTGATAAAAATATTAGATGTGTATTATGTACATAATAAGTAATAGTACGTAATATACAATTATTAGAAATATAATAAATATAAGATTTTACAATAAAAATTGATATTATGATAATAATAAAAATATACAATAAATCTGATAGGAAACTTAAATTAGAGTAATTATATGAAAAATGTAAGATTTTCTCATAACAGGGGTAAATTCGATGATTAAACTAGGATTCAGGTGTAGCGCACGGACTAGAACACTAGTTAGAGACTAAAAAAAATATTTAAGATATCCGAATATAATGCGATTAATTTTACATTATGGGTCGGAATTATTTCTTAGGGTGTACATATAAATCTTTAACAAAAAATTGAGTTAAAAGCCTAATTTAGAAATTGATGCGGAAACTGAAACAAAACTTAACACGATTCGAAAAGAATTATAAAAGACTTAAGACCTAGATAATTAGGTATATTAAACCTTAAATAAAAGATAACAATAAGTGTTATAGCATAAAACTAACCTATAATAGTTATTTGAAAAACTGAAACCACGTTTGTATTATAGGGATGATCGGCAATGGCTTGAGCAAGTTGGACCTCAAGCGAGCAAGCAAGGAGTCTAGGTAAGTTGGGATTAATGCGATGCTATATTTTGGAGACTTGAGATTATACTTGATTGTGCTTATTAGATAGTTAGTTGTGTGCATATGCTTGATTATGAGTGATGCTATAATTCTGTATTATTCTGGCTTATATTGTATGATTTGTATGAAATGATCGATCACTATAAACTGGACCTAATCAAATATACGACCTGTAATCATAATCGGACTTACATGACAACTCAATAAGGAAAACCTAGGATTCTTCGGCCAAATACCGACCCCTTTGAAAAGGATAGCGCAAGATTGCATAATGTTCCCTTCTTCATCCTTAGTCGAACTAAGTGACATGAGAGGAGGTCGCAGGTTTGAAGGTAGTTGCGGGAGGAGCGGTGTCTCCATAGCATAAACTTGGATTTGGTCACAAGCTGTTACATTAACGGCAACTCTTCAACTTGGATTAGAGCGGGCATAATTTCTCTAATCTTACGATGAGTCGGATAATGTCATGCGATGGCATTTGCTTAAACATGTATTGCACCAAATGATTTGGTCGATAACCTTGTTTATGTTTGTGGTATAGTTTTAAGTCCTCCATCCTAACTTACTTAGCTATGGTTGCTCATATCCCTATAGACATTGTGCAGGTGCTGGCTAAGAAGCGGCTTATAACTATTCTGAAGCTAGCAACTGTTGGATCCTGGAGAGTGAGGAAAAAGATTTGAAGAACAAACCTATATTTTTAAGGTCTAAGCTTTTATTCTAGAATTTTTTATTTTTGAATAATGTAATAACTAGGAAATATATTATGGTAAAACATTGTAAACATTAATTGCAATAACTGAATTATAGTGTATATATATATATATTCTCACTTTCTTAGGTAAATGATTTATTTAAATTACAAACTATTTACTTCAAAACGGATTAATCATGGACGTCTTGTGTAGATTAGGTCTAGGATAACGGTTGTAAGGCCAATTTCTATCTTAGAATGATTTATACGGCGGGATTGTTACAACTCTGCTGCTTGAGGACGTGACACATTACATAATGAATCTAACATATAATAGAATTTTGAACTCACAAGCAATGGGTAAATGGTTGATTTCTTTGGCCTCCTATGATGTATAGATAGAAAAATACTAAGATTTACTTAGCTATAAGTTTACAAATTAATAAATATTATACATATATATATTGTTAAGTGAGATTGCATTTATTTCTGAAATAGTGTAGGAGCCATTTGATTTACTTGAAAACAAAGTAAAACATAAGGAAGGATTCAATAGGTATTGTACACCATGTATAATATATAAATGGTGTGTAGATACCAATAAGGTGTTGTCATATATAATGAGTATAAATCATGAGTGGTAGTTGATATGAAAATTACTTATGTAATTATTTATACATGTTAGTATTTTATTGGTATTTATACTTTACGTATAAATAACACATGGCGTGAATATCTATTAAATCTTTTTCAGTAAAAAAACATTGAATTTTTTATTACATTAAAGATCATATTTTAGTCTATAGGTGTTTAGACACTCTTTAAAATGCCCATATAAAAAAGAATTGTATTTTATAGAGTATCAAACGAAACCATTCTTTAGATTTAGGAAACATTTTATTATTATCATTATTTAGAAATTTTGCTTATTTGGAAATGTGAAGTATTAACATGAAATATTTCCAAGAGCCCCGTAAAAGTGAAAAATAATAATCATTTGATAACTTAAGAAGGATTTAGAAAATGGCCAAAAAAAGAAGAAAATTCTTAGCAACGTGCCCTAAGAAACCCACTTTTAACATTTGATGGAAGTTCAAGTTGCACCAAACGCTTATTATTTCAGTTTTGTGTAAAGCACTTGATTCTCATTTCATTCAGTGAAAAGTCAATTAATAATAAATATATGAGAAATATTTAACAGAGGGAAACTTTAGTAATAAAATAAGTGGCTGAATGACAGGACTTACTCTTCGATGATGTGGACAGGTTTTGCTTCTTACCTTGTTCTTGGAAATGATAATAAAATTGAATTCGTGCCATAATCGGCTTAAATCATTGGTACAAGGATCACTACCCTAAATATATGACGCAATTTGCGTACCTCAATTTTTTTTGTTGGATTATAATTGCATGGCGGGAATCCCTTCATTAATGGGTAAGGAGGGTGGAGCAAACAAACCTGAGTTCATCCTTTATTCTTTTTAAATCTTATGTACGGGCCGGGGTGCATCAATTCAACTTTTAAGTGGTTGGGTGACACATGATGATGATAATAATATACTATTTTAAGGTATAAACCCATATACTACTGGAAAACGACAGGCGGATATCCAAATGATGTTTGTCCATAAATCTCTGTATAACAACTGAGTAGCATAGCAATCCTGCTGGTTTGCATTCTAAGGTAAAAAATAGACCCCTATAACATGAACCCGGTTCATCGAGAAGCTCAATGTATACTTCAATAGGAATGGATGCAGAATCAAATCAACATTCCCAGTTTCATTCTCTTTTCTTTGTATGGATCCATTTATAGAAGCTAGAACTGTGATTCTTTGAATTGTTGAATCTAGCTTTAAGTAAGAATATGATTCCAGCTTTAAAGATGTAGAATCATGAATCTATTTCATCTTATTAATATAAAACTAGATACACAACCCTTTTTTCCCATTAATTTCATAAATAACCTTAACTTAAACATATGTATGATTCATTTCATTCTACTTTGTTTCGAAATGACTCAATCAAATATAATGTTTGAATGGAATTAATAATTTTGGTGATATTTTTAGTCAATAGAATTGATTCCATTTCATTCCATTTTAGTCACGTTTGGTATGTAGAAATAAATCATAATGAAATTGTAATTCTATGTTTGATTCTTTTTCTCATATTCGAAAGTGTTAAAGAAGATCGATTTGTGATTTCTTAGAATTGACGATTTCGACTTTAAAAGGAATTTATTTCTTCTTTAAGAAAGTAAAATCATGATTCCATTCCATTCCATTCTATTTGGTTATTATTAATTAAAAATTACTTATTTAACTTCTAACATAATTATGATATCTAAGAATTATGAACCTTTTTAACAAATATTACTATCTATGCATTTCATTCCATTCCATTTATTCCATTATGTAGATATTTTTAAATATAGGAAAAGATTTATTATTGCAGTCCTAATGTGATTCTATTCAATTTCATTCCGTGATACGCATGTTAAGTGGAGTGCTATATAGGTTGTAAGAGAGAATTGGTATTGGTAAGGTTGTATTGATAAATGTCTTATAAACAGTAATTAATAACTTTTGGGTTAAGTACTTAAAAAAAGTCCATCAATATTTGTTGATTTGGTTATTAATTACTTTTACCTTAGAGCATTACAAAAGATATTAGATACAAGCCTCTACTAATAAGTGGACGATTTAGGAATTGTTTCAACTTAGTTTAGAAAAGAGGTTTGAGGAGGACAAGAAGTCTCACCATAGTATACCTCTTAGCATACCTTCAAGATGACCTATAAATTAAGAGCAGCAGCAGTGAACCAAATCTTACACTGACAAGAGGAAAAAAATCGGGCCCAGTTTAAGGTCTCATGATAAAGATGTCGTTTGTTTAAGGGAGAGATTATGATACCTTATGGTAAGTGGAATCTTATTTAGATTAGTTTGTTGTTGGGGGGGAGGGGGGGGGGGGGGGGGGGGGGGGGGGGTGTGTTAAGGGGAATTGATATTGGTAAGGCCATGATGGTGAAATTCTTGTTAATACTAATTTAGAAATTTTTTATGACAAGTGGTAGAAAAAGGTTCCTTTGTATTTGTTGGTTTGATTATATACTATTTTTTATTTGGGGTGTTATACATTCCATTCCAATCCATTTCATTTTGGATCATTCATACATTTGAAACATGACATTGATTTTTGAAGCCATTCCTACATATTGAATGTGTGTGACCTATACTCATGCGATTAGGTTTGGTAGTTCATTTAAGGCGTTTGAAAAGGTAACTCGAATAAGTTAGAAACTTATGCAGGGATTTGATTATTGGTCAAGGAGTTCCCGTATTCTCATAATTTGAGAATATATTAAAATATTAAAAGTATAGTGAAAATAATAAAAATTTACTATATTATTATATAATTAATAATAGTGCATCATGTATGTTTCAGAAACTAATGAACATTTAGAGATATATTATAGAAGTGATATAATTAATATTAGATATTAAATAATATATAAAAGACATTTATACACATCAGGTATAATTAATATATAAATATATATACTTGTAATTATAAAAAAATACTTGAAATTGGGTAAAATCTACTAAATAAATTAATAGAAAATGGTAAAAAAAATTCTTAGACAATAAAAAAAAAAACAGGTTTGTTGAGTGGAAATGAAATTGGCAATACATGGAGACAGGAAACCCATTTTTTTATACCCAATTCAAGTCATTACACATGTTAACTAAGATAAGAAAAACCAGAGCAATTCTAAACTACGTTATAAAAACATTTCCTCTATTATTTAGACAAAGTTTAGTCAACTTTGAGTTTAGGAAAATTCTATAGTGAGGAGAATAAAGAAAAGAGGCGAGGAAACAAGAATTAGGAAAGTTTAATACAAAATAAGAGATATTTGAGTTCCTAATGTCACATCCCGACTTAACACTGAATGTACCATTATACAAGAATACTTATTAAAGACTTAACTCAACCTGCTCATTCATTAAAAGACAATATTGTTTACATGAAAAAATGGATTTCTATATTGGAGTTCAGCTACATATTTTATTACAATTAATGTGTACAATAAAATATTTACACCAAAACATGAATCGGCTTTTTCCTTTGTCATCTTCACAGTAACATGATTCCTAACTTAGTATGAGTTTCATACAAAAGTTGCAAACTCTGACTCACATTCTCAGTATATATATATATATATATATATTTAGTGTTGGCTCCCTTACGATATAGTTAACCTAAGGATAAAACATTTTCTCTCCTCAACTACTAAAGTTGAGTGAGAGTGGAAAACAAATAATATAATTTAGACAATATGATAGATAATATTGCATTTCACAACTGAAACATTTCAATCATAACTTGTAGGTTTAACTTCACATATGCATTCACCTAACGTGACATTTATTGCTAGCAATGCAACATGCTATGCTCATACACCTTGCATGCATCGGCATCAATATCCTATGCCCTCCAATCTTCTTCTAGATAGTCGACATAGCCGAGCATTTAGCTACAGTGTCTAGGAACCTATGGGCAACAAAGAGCTGTTTAGGAGTAAGACTCCTACTAAATTGGACTACAGACTGTAGTTTAACATTATTAAAAAGGGTAATAAGGAGTTGCTGAAAGTAAGACCTCAACTTTGTTTTACAAAATTAGACTATACTGTATAGTTCACCAAATCGAAGTAGTAACACTGCCAAATTAGACCACACATTGTAATCTACTAAATCTGACTATCAAAATAATCATAATGTTTGGGCGATGCAATCTATATACTTCCAAAAATTGAGTTCATAAAGTCATGATTTTTATGATCACTTGGAAGCCTCATTCTGAAAGTTCTAACTCGTAGGTCTTTTTTATACTATGCCATACTATGACATACAATAATAACTCAAGTATATCCCTTAACATAACTAGTCCTTCAGTTTTATTCAACCTAATGATTTGATTTTAGTTTTCGAATTCTCTCTAGTGAAATTATAGTATCTACTTAGGGTTCACTTAGGTAAACACACACCTAAGTTAGTAATCACTCAACTTCCCTAGTTAGTACAATCATTCGTAAGCACAAATTGTCACCTAACATGGCAACATAACAGTTTAACCAAGATATAGTTATTGTTATTCAAAATCACTACTGTCACGCCTCAAAGCGATGGATTCGTAACAGTCTCGTCATATAAACTATTTTAGGATAAAAGTTGACACTCTAGTTACTATGTTAGATTTGATTTACATAAGGCGTCTATAATTAAGCTGCTTTGAAGTAGATGGTTCATAAATAAACATGTTATTTACCTATGAAATTATAAGGAATACATATTTATTCTAAAATAATTTGAGTATATTACAAGATTTAATGGCTTAAAGATATTCTACTTGAGAAACACATAAATTATTACTAAAGCTTTAAAAAAATAAAATCCAAACTTGTAAGTGTATCATATCCTCAGTTTTATATCTCCAGTCCCTCAAGATCTAATAGTTACTAGCTTCAAGATATATATAAACCGTTTCCTAGCTAGCACCTGCAATAACGTTTATAGGAATGTGAGTAATCATAGCTCAGTAAGTTAGGATAAAGACTTAAAACTATATTTTAAACATAAACAGGGCTATCAATCAAATCAGTTAGATGCTATGTATATACAAGCAAATGCTAGTGTGTGGCGTTGTCTGGCCTATTGTGAGATTAGAGAAATTGCACTCCATTCTAATTTGGGTCGAGGAGTTTTCGTTTAATGCAACAACTCAAGACCAAACCTGGGCTTATGCAATGGAGACATCCCTCCTCCCGTGACTACCTTCGAATCATTGACTTCACCTTTGTCGTGACCTGCTCATTTGTCACTTAGTTCGACTAAGAATAAAGAAGAGACCAATTATGCTATCTAACGCTATCCCTTTCGAAGGAGTCAGTACTTGGCCGAAAAACCATAAGTTTCCTCTAATGGGTTGTTATGCATGCTTAACTTAGAATTTCAAGTCATATGTTTAATTAGATTTAGTTTAAGGTGTTCAATCATTTTAATAAATCACATAAGTACAAGCCAAAACAACAAATAAAAATCATATCATCAAAGTTAGAAACAAGTACATGCGTACAGCTAACTATCTAATAAGCACAATCAAATACAATTTCAAGTCTCCGAGTACTACAAATTAGTACTCTGAAATACAGTAATATATTAATTCCAACTTATCTAAACTCTTCACTTGCTCACTTAAGGTGCTACTCGCACAAGCCATCACTGATAATTCCTATTTTACAAATATTATTTTAGTACGTGTATATAACTATCTTTTATAGACTTCATTCTATAATTCTTTTATGTTATCTTTAGTTTAAGGTTTTAGTATACTTAATTAGAGATTTTTAAGTCTCTTAAAGTTATTTTTAATTTAGGTTGGGTTCTAATTTAGTTTTGGAGTCAGTTTCTAAATTAGGTTTTAATTCGGTTTATACAGAAACCTTAAAAACTTGTTTTGAACCATAATATGAAATTATTCATATTATAATCGAGTATCCTAACTATCGTATTTGGTCTCTTACTAGTATTCTAATCTGTATGGTACATATTAGTTCTCATTTAACTATCGAATTTACTCCTAATGTGAGAAAAATTTACATTTTTCATATAATTTTATAAATTTGTATTTAATATTAGATTTATTTTATATTAATATTATTATAATATTATCACTTTTGGCATAAAATTTTCTACTCATTAACATCCTATATTTACATATTATGTATTATTATATAATTTACTCATAAATTACCTATTTGACACTTCAAACATTATATATATCATCTTTCATCCTCCAATAACATATCAAATGTCTAATCATATCCTAAATCAGGAATTATATCTAAGTAACCATAAATTACCAAATCCACTTAAAATATACTATTTATCTACATATTTAGTACATATCATAATCAGTAAATTATGGTTGTTATATTATGATTATGAAAAGTACCAAGATAGTTTAATGTATATTATTCTTCGGTCTATTGATTTTAGGTCTAATTTTACTAAAAAATAGCTTAAATTAGGTAAATGATCAATAAAATTATAAAATTCAAACTAAATATTTCAAAAATCATAACTAAGCTTGAGAAGTCATTACAAGTCAGATTTATTATGGAATTTAATTAAAAACGTATTTTTTTATATGAAAAACATGGACAATTCATTAAAATAATTTTAATAAATACTAAATGTGTAGTTTATCAAAAATTATTTTTATATAAATTAAATATATTATACACGTAATATGTACACAAAAAATTAGCTTAAAATAACATTGTTTACTATTTTTGAAAGTTCATACAAAATTCATTAGAATCAGGCCTATTCTTATGGGACCACTTCTAATTTAAAAAAACTGATTTGATATTATAATTCTACATGAAAAAAATACCTAAAGGAACCAAATTTCTTAATTTTTTATGCATATTTGATATTTTTAATAAATTAAACAAATTCGGAAAAGAAATTAGAACTCAACAATCGACAGGCTTCCAACCACTAGCAGTGGCTCCACTATTGTTTACAGCTCTAAACGTGAGGCCTACTATCTGTTAAAGGTGGCCATTCCTCTCTAGGTAGCCGTTGGATGTGGGTTCCCTTTATAGGCCCTAAACATATACCATTTTGTCTAATTTTACTAAAATTGGTTTTTCCTCTCCGCTCTTCTCTTCTCTCCTTAATTTTTTCTTATGCTAAACTAACCAAATGAGATTTTGGAAGTGGTTTGCTGAATTTATAGTTGGGTTTGAGATTTTCTTCCGATTGCCAAGTGTCTCTTATCTCTTACTTTTTTTACTTTCTATTTGGCTTAATTTTATTGTTTTACCTTTTCTTATTTAATTCCAACTTGCTACACCTCATTTCCGGAATTCTCTTCATTTTTCAATATTTTATTTAATTATTTATGAATTTTATTTAATTATTTAGTATTATTTTATCATATTTCAAGTATTTTAAGTAATTTCACGTATTTTTACTTATATATAAATACATATATGGTACGAATAAATATTTATAAGTACTATTTAAGTTATTTTATGATTTTTAGTGTATTTATAATTTATCTTTATTGATTCATTAATTATCAGAACTCGTTTTATGCAATTCCGATAAATAATGAGAAATTTGCATATAACTCAATATTATAAGAATTAATTATTTTATTACTTATTTTCCTAAATCTAAGCCTATGGGATCACTTTTACTAATATTCCTAATTTCGTTGTAAAATTTAAGTTGAATCTGATAATTTGCCCAATCGTCTTAAATTGTACAAATCGAACTTTAAGTAGTTGATTGTAGAGCTTACAACTACATCAGCATCCACTATAGTAGCATATCAATTTACTCAAGATATATCCATATTCAATCAATACAGCATCAAATGATATGCGGTGCTATAAGTAGCAATATATCTACTCCAAACATGAGTTAGATCCACTTACTTGGGCTTAGTAATAGCGCAAAATCCTAAACTTTATCACGTGGTTTTTCCTTACTTATCACACCTATAGAAATATAACACATTCTTTCAAGTCAAGTATTAGTCAAATCTAAATTCTCATAAATTTCCTTACCGTTCCTTTAAACTTCATTTGACTATATTTTACTCATTTCCTATTCGATTTCTGTAAACTTTATATCATTACAATCGTTATTTCGAGTACTGTTGATAAAGCTTAAGAATAAAAACTAATTAATATCGTCAAAAATTCAAAAATACCCTTCCGTATTACTGATTTGATTGTGCGTTATTGTAAACTTTAATACTAAACTAAAAACCCTATAAATTATACTTTCCAAATTTGTCCAGTAACCTTTAATATACCTTAAAGTGTTCATTTGACATAGATTTGATAAATATTTTAATAGTACTAATTGCTATATTATATATAAAGCTAATATATAGGTTTTTACTAGGAAAATACACAATAAATTGTATACAAGCCTGATTAATTTAATAAAAAATCCTATAAACTCATAAAAATATATAGTTTAATTATTGATAATAAATTACAGCAAATTGGCTATTATCTATTTTTAAGAAAATAATGGTTTTAGCTTGAAATAACGGAAAATTAGAGAAAATAAACAAATTTATGTGTGAGATAAAAGTTAAATATTCCAAATATCATTATAAATTTCCAAAAGTCTAAACATGTAGGGCTCATTTATTAATTTCATCAAAAACTAATTATTTCAACAATTTGATAAAATTAGTAGTTTTATTCAAAATAGTTATAAAAAAATAGTAAACATGCTTAATTTTGAAAATTCTTGTTACTGTAATTAAATATATATATTGGGTGTATTATATATAAAAATTAAGCTTGAAACAACATCATATAATATTTATAAAAATTTATTCAATTTTCGCCCAAATAGGGAATTTTCTTAAGGAACTCATATTTCCACTAATTATTTAATTAAAATAAAATTAATAGATTAATCTACATCTAAAAATCTTAGAAAAACCAAAATTTATGGCTAATTGATAACATTTGGTATTTTTCGTAAATTAAATAAATTATGGGCAGAAAATTAGTTTACCTGAATCGGTTGCCTCTGATCACCACCAAGTTGCTACACCTTATCGAAAGAGCTTCTCCAGCCACCCTCTGTTAGATCTCCAAGCCCCACCAAGTCAAGTTGTAGATAACCTATTGAATCGCCTTAACTAAATTTCGCCCTTATTTTTTGTTCTATTTTTATTTTAGTTTTTCCTAATTTTTCTAAATTGTTTTCTTTTATTTTCAAAGTTCCAAAATATTGAAATTGAGGGTTTAGGTCTTAGTTGTAGTTTTTGAAGTTTGCTTAATTAAATAGAATTTGGATATATGCATGATACATGTCAATTTTCCATTTTCCTAAGTGACATATGTATCTCCTCATTAATCAAGTGTTGACTCATAATTTCTAATTAATCCTAGGTTGACACATCATTTGATGACTTATCCATTCATTTTTTTTATTAATTTTCCATTATTTTACCTAATTTTGATAATTTATTATTATATGTATATATTTAATACATATAATGTATATCACATGTAAATACATGTATATTATATATAATTTAACTTCATTTATTGTTTTCAAAAGTTAATTAACTTATCTCTAATGTTTCACTAAATCTAAAAACTCAAATTTTACGATTATTGGTTTTATCGATAAATTAACGTTTTTCTCAAATTAATATTTTTATATAGCTTATTTTGAGAAATTGACTCTACTTAAATTATTTTGTCTAAATTTTATAACTTTACTTTGAAGTTTAAAATAAAATAGATAACTTAGTGTAGTATCATAAATTTAAGGGTTCGAATCCTAAAGTTATTGAATTAGCTGGAAAAAGTCAGGGTATTACACCTAACAAAAACGATTAATTAGAAGTAGAAGGACGCCACTGCTTAAAGGAGTGCCACTTACTCAATCAGGCCGACATACACTTCTCTCCTAATAGTGGTCAGAGCATTGGGTTTCGGTGAGTTAATAATTTTCTCTAATTTTATTAAAATTTGGGGAAAAAATACTAAATAATTACCAAAATTTTTGAATTTTTCTTTCCTTAAGTATTTTTGCATGAGGAATTCAAATTTTCAAAATTTTGAGTACAGATATGAGGTCTCTAAGAAAAACGTCATGCACATCAATTTTCAATCTAGTTTTTGAAAGACTAATTATGTGGTTTCGACTTGAAATTTTGTAGGTACACTCCTAAGATGTTGATGTGGTTGGATTGTAAAAATTGTGTTGTTGGATTTTAGGGAAATTTTCGATTTTACAACAATAGCGCATTTGACAAGAGGTTTTACAAAGGAAGTTGAGTGATTCTTTACAAAACCATATAATAACCTATAATTTTCTGCATGTAGCGGTTGAAAATTGCTCTTTAGAAGTTTAGGAATGACAATTTTTAAGGATAAGGGGGTATTTAGTAACCTACGGATTAATTCTTCCAAAGTTTTAATACATATGTAAATTAAATGATGATATAGAAAATAAGAGTATAGATGATTGAAGTACTAATTGACACTTACTATATATGCAGAGTCTAGACTTTTGAAAATGCCAAGTAAGTAGAGTATATGTGTAGTAGTTAGAGGTATTATAGAGGTATTAATAGTAATAGGGTTAGAAATTATGTGAGAAAGTAAATTAGAATGTAATCTAGTGTGAATATGTTGAATACACTAGGAAAAATGGATTTGTACTAAAGAGTGACTTATATTTAGACATTACCCTATTTTTAAAGATAAACTGTAAGTCAGGAACTTCTTAAATAAGAATCTAATCTTTGGACTGAAGGTTAGAAACTTTGTCAAAAACTGAGTTAGAATGTAGACTGGTATGGAAAATCCTTGGTCATAATAAGAGTTTGATAGTAGGTCAGCAAGTTATTTATATATGAATCCTATACTTATATCAAAGTTGAAATATGAGTCAGAAGCTTCTTGGACAATAACCCATACCACAACACTAAGTTAAAACCTAAGTAAGAAACTTAATTAGAAAGTAATTCGATGAAAGAAGCTAAGTGTAGGAACAACTGGACATTCGAAGGTGGTTGGTACTAAATATTGGATCAATATCAGTTGGATAGTAGATCAGAAAGTCACTTGCCTATAACTTCTAAGAATCTATTGAAGTAAGAACCTGAGTTGGAAACTACAAGGCAGCAATCCTTACTAAGTTAGAACCTTGGTTAGAATGTATCATACTTAACTAATACCTAATAAATACCTTAAAAAACTTACCTAACACAATTGGGAACATATTTAAATGTTAAAATGAACTCATATGTTACATATGGTTGAAAACTAAAGAGGTTACATTAAATTTTAAGGATAATAAAAGAAGACGAAAGTGACACATGAGAAGAATGAGCATCAATATCCAGGTAAATGGGATCAATGTTTCACCATACTTTGTAGTATTATTTAAGAATACTTAGAGACCTTAGTATATGTCTTGTTTGTGATTGTAAGTTAGTTGTCTGTGCATATGCAATGTGTGTACTTGAATATGGTTGTGCTATTTTAAGTACTGGACTTATGTATTGATTGTCGCATGATATTACTTGCTTTGGACTGTTTGACATTACTTAACTACCCAAAAGTAATATAATGCAAACTTAACTTAGCTACTAACTAGACCTGCATCACAGCCTACTAGGGGAAACGACTAGGATTTTTAGCCAAACACAAACCCCTCGATAATAATAACTAAAATGGTTCTCTCCTTACCTTATTTGAACTAAGTGACAAGAGATAGGGTTATGACAAGGTTGGGGATCTTGGTTCGAAGTGAAGTCTCGGGTGGATGGTGTTTTCCATTACACAAGCTTCGCCCCAGTTTGGTTCCAATCCGCTAAGTGCATAGGCGTTAATCTCTTCTACCTGAATTAAAGCAGGCACAATTTCTCTAATTTCATGATAGATCAAATAACATCGTATGATAGCACTTACTTATTCATGTATAACATCTAACTAAACTTACTTGAACACCCTGGTTGCTTTGTGTTGGATATGTACTAGTGTTTTCATCTCACTTATTGAGCAAGTTGTCGCTCATTTCCCTATAACTATTTTTCAGGTTTCCCAATAGATTTATCGGTACTACTTCAAGTTCTAGAAGATTAAAGAATGAGGTTAGAGAGTGAGATTTAAGATTACTCGACTGGATTTCTATTTGGTTTATCAATTGTACTAACCTTTAGAAAAAACTAATAAGGTCTCATTGGGTGACCCCTAGTTTTCAGCTAATGAGATTTATTTTATGTTCTGCAAACTTATAGATTTTAGTAAAATTTTAGTAGACACTATATTTTTTCATAACAACGTAGTTCTTGAAATTTTTAGTAAATTCAAGGATTTATCTTTCATATGATTTATAAAACTTGATTTTCCTCATAATTTAAGTTATAAAAATTATTTTTAGTAGCTATTTTGAAAAGTTACACTATAAGTTGATTCTTATCGAAAACCAAATTAGACACTTCCAAGTAGTAGAGTAGTGAACACTTTATGTAGGTTATACTAATGTTAGCGACTAGCTTTTAGAATTGGTTTACATGACAAGACTGTTATGATTCCTTGGTTTGGGG
Source organism: Lumnitzera racemosa (assembly GCA_024138005.1). Taxonomy (NCBI): domain Eukaryota; kingdom Viridiplantae; phylum Streptophyta; class Magnoliopsida; order Myrtales; family Combretaceae; genus Lumnitzera; species Lumnitzera racemosa. The sequence continues at coordinate 89,814,649 of JAMXBC010000001.1, read as the reverse complement.
TATGATAGAATATAAGATAAAAAGTTTAAGACAAAGCATATGTATTATATAATATAGGTGCTAGATTTGGATTATTAATTTTTTTTTAAAAAAACTAGATGCTAAAATGAAATAAATGAGAAAAAGAGAAAGAAAAAGGAGAGAAGGCTTTTTAGTCATTCAATGAGAGGGTAATTTATAAAGAATGAAGATCTAATGCTGTTATTTTCTTTGATTAATTTGATATGAACACTGAAATTATAAACAAAGGGATAGAAATGGATTAGATATACATAAAGGAAGGGAGGGGAAGGGAGGGGAGAGAGAGAGAGAGAGAGAGAGAGAGAGAGAGAGAGAGAGAGAGAGAGAGAGAGAGGGTGAGTATGGAGGATTAAATTCATTTGAAGATATAAAGTATATTTTGGTAATTAAAATCCTAATGATAAGATAAGAAAAGGAATAGGATTTAGGATTTAAGAGATATGACTCTTTAGTTCTTTTCATTCCAAATAGAAAAATAGGATTTCTAAGGAATTAAAGTCATGTTACCGATAAACCAAACAAAACCTAAATGATAAAAATGATTTCTCTTACTCTTGATCCTTTTTATACTATCAAGAATGGTGAATAGCTTTTCTGTTTCCCCTTACTTCAGGAATCAGGTTTGTGTCGTTTACAATTTGAGATTAGAGTTGTTTCACATGGATGTCCCCTCCATATATAGTTTGTGGAGTAGAGCTTTATCTCTATGATGCATATTTGGCATTTCTATAGTCCAGCACTCTAGCTTCATCTTTTTTTCAATATATTGAATCTTAAAAGATATTTTCACAATAGACACAAAATAATCAAGTCGAATTCAATCTCGAACTACTTGAGTAGTTTATTTAGTTAAGCATAAATGTCATGACATTTAGCTTAACTAGCTCATTAATACAGTTGAACTCAATTTATACTTAAATGTTTCAAGTTTAAGTTAAGTTTAGATATAAATTTTATTTTAATTAAAATAAAAAGTAGTGTTCTTTGGAGAAAATCAAGTCTAAGGGAGTTTAATTGAATTGAACTCGAACTTATCGAGTACTACTTTAAGTTAAATTTGATTTCAAAATTGTAAACTTGATTAAGTTTTGAAGTTTAAGTTGAACATGAGCTTGAGTTGAAATCATTCTTGTTGATACCTAATTTTGGTCCAACTCGAGACTTAGCTCGAATAGAGATCTTTGAAGGCCTATTAGCAGTTGAATAACTAAGCTGCTAGCCCTCTTTAAGTGTTCCACCATACTCGAGCATTGTGTGAGAGCCCATGCTTTGAGCACCTGGTCCTTAAGGACTAGGGCGACTACCTTAGTGAACCCAAGGTTTGAAGGCTCATCTTGCTACCAAGGACTCCACTAACCATTTGGATAAGCTGGGAGTGCAAAGAATCACTTCACTACTGAGTTCGAGTGCACTATGCAAGAGCATCTCTTGTCCTTGTGAGGTCCCCCCTTTAGGCTTAGCTTATCGCTTACGATTTGCTCGGGCCCACTCTTTGACCATCTTTGCCTTTAGTACTCGCGTCCTTCCTTAACTCATTATTACAACCTAACATCCGCAATATGGTTGATACACCTAACAATCTTTGAAGATGTTAGAGCCTAAGATTATAGACGTAACTACCAGCGTGGTTGTAGCCGACTAACTCTCAAAGCCACCCTATCAGTTCCCCAGTGTATATCTCTTGCCAGTTGCTAGTATGGATGAGCCTTAAGTTGACACATGTCCCAAGTAGTTGTACTTCTTATATTATTTATGATGTAATAAGCCAATAAGTAAGGGATTTGAACCTTTGATGTTTCACTTAGACCCTAATATTTCAACCTCAATTGTGCCTGGGTACCATCCTTAAGAATTAGCAATAGTCGGATACCCCTTAATCCCCTTCTTTTTTATCCTCTTTGCTGATTTGAGCATTGAAGGACCTTTGTGAACACACCCATAAGGGCCTTTTTACAGGAGATGCAAAGCAAGGACTCCGGCTTAGACAAAATCCCATTACCATTCTAGTTTTGGGAATCAAGGCCTAATCCTCCTTATCATCCTTAGTTGATTCTCCTACAATCAACAAGTCCCATATGTGTACTTATAACATGAAGGGGCTCTCCTAAACACTAGATAAGAAGAGTTAGACAAGGTGCCATTGCCAAGAGCAAAGCCATTTCTAAAGTACTCATCCTCATGATATGACCCTCCTTTGTGCATTTTTAAGGCTTGTACCATCAAGTAACACAATTTTTCTATACCTACAAAATTGCGCGAGATGAAGAACATTTTGATGGAGTCACGAAGAGGACAGAATTAGGAGTATAGAATAGGTTGTTTGTAGGAACGACAATTCCTAATAGTTAGTTGTATTTCGTGCTTGATCTAAACGGGTTCGTATAGAAAAACTTTATTGTGTAACATAATTTAGTCGTGTTTGAAAATTTAAACCTGTAAGTCAACTTATTTATTAATTAGTGTGTTTCTCATTTAGTTTGAACCTATTTACCAATTAAAAAAATTTTAAAATAAATATATCATAACTACTATGTCTCCATTTGAAAAACATACTTCTAGTAGCCTCTTCATTTTGCTTGTTGCGTATAATGGAAATCACATTAAAGAGTAAAGACTTGATTCATGCTTGTAAAGATATCATTCTATTTATAAGCTAAATGTATAAAGAAGTATGATGAAACTATAATAACTTAGGAATCTAACCATCAAGTTAGATCTTAGGGATTGAAGTTAAAATTGTTATCCTAATGCTGTCTTTACCAATCATAATTAAACACTTAAATACACATCATAAATTACAATATTTATTTATCATTTCTACCATATAGGTGTTTAGTTGTGATTGATGGGAACACCATTGAGACAATGTTTTAAAGATAACAAATATCCATCTGACTTTAAATATTATATGACTAACTTAAACAATAATTTATGACATAATTATTTTGGGGATTAAGCCGCAACATTGTGTGACTAACTCAAATAAATACACATTAATGAATTCAACTTGTTTTTACTAAAAATACTAAGATTTCGGTAATAAGGCTAGAACTTAACAAGGTATGCCTAAATGGATGTGTATGTAACAACAAAACTTGAAATGTATTATACTATATATTTTTTTTTTAAAAAAAAGGGAAGAAGTTGAAAATTAGAATATAAAATGAAATAAAAGGTTAAAAAAAAAATTCTTTCTATTATAAAATCGAAGTCAAGATGAATGAGAACGATAATTAGAAAGAGAACGAAGACAACTAACAGGATGATGGTAGAGTTGTAACAGTAGATGATGCGTGAGAGAGAGAGAGAGAGAGAGAGAGAGAGAGAGAGAGAGAGAGAGAGGCAGAACTTACAGAAGAACTAGAATAAAAATATAGTATAGTATAAGATTAAACATAAATATTAGAAGTTTTAATATTAGCGGATTTGCTAGTGGGTTTAGACAGTTGAATCAACCTGAACACATTTATAAACGATTAAAACAAGTTTCACTCGTATATTGATGATGTTGAATTTTGTTTATATAAACCCACTTTATCATCGTAACAATGTCGTTCGTATCCGGGTGAGTGTGTGTACTTCTGACCGGTGCGTCTTTCTTTCTGTAAGTAAGCTTCCTCCAGGTGTGTAAATGATTTGCTAACATACAATAATTGTGACATTAAGAATCAAGTACATTCTACAACATTTCTTTTGTTAATAGTAATGAAAAATCAACTCCTGAAATCTATTAAATATTAATAAATCAAGGAAACCCCCCACATTTTTTATAGCCCACGGTACAAAAAGAACCGCTCTGCGTCACGCCACCATTTTCCAATTTTCTATATATGGAAAGCAAAGATAATAAGGAAAAGGAAAAGGAAAAAAAAATGCAAAAACAAAAGAAATTATAAAAATGCAGTATCCGGGAAAATTATAAAAAAAAATACAGCATTTGAAATCGCCTTTTAATATTGCATTTTTATAATATTTTTTTGTATTTTTTTTCCTGTTCCCAAGATAAAAATAACAATAATAAAAAAAAAAGTAAACTAAAACGAACACCAAATATCATGATAAACTTCTCTATTTCCTTTCGGCCTACTTTGTCTAGGTCTCCAGTTATTATAAGTTACAAATAATAGATGAAAAAACAAAAGATAGAACTCACATTAGATTCTTTTAAAGCGTCAAGACGTCAGGTCTCGTTAGTAGTATTCCGGAGCAATTGTTAAGATTATAAAAGATATTTTTTTTATAATTTTCAGTATTGATTACATTTATGATATATGGAAAAAGAAATATACAGAAATGTGAAAATCATTTTTATTTGATAGATCAAGAATTGGCTTCTACATATCCATTAGTATTATCCTTTTCAGAATTAATTTTGCTAACGAGATTTTAATATATGTTTTGAAGCATTTATCGAAGAATTAAAAAAAAAGGCATTTTACGTTTTTTAATTTTGGTTATGGAAAACAAGTATATCTTTTTACAAAGAATAGATTTATACAAAATTTTTTTCATCTAACCTTTGAGTAACAAATTCGAGGCATTGTTTATCATTTTCCGATAATAACAACAGGACTTTGCACTTGCGATGTGCAAGCCAGATAATGCGGAAAAAGTCTACATTTTGCTGGGATCAAGACGGAAACTGCCTTCCACTAATTGCTAGGAGTGTGTGAACTTGGAGAATGGAGAGTGCAGACAGCTCTTTAAAATTAATAAACCAAAATAATATAATAAAGAAGATACCTAAGACAACAAAAAGTTGAGGATAGGTACAAGGTGAAACATTATATAGATTATAGCAAATTCACCCTCAAACTATTTGTTGGGTAAATTGGAAGAAGTATATTTTTAGTTTTTAACATTTATCTACTTTTATATTTAAGTTCTCAATCCCTTCTTTTCCTTTTATTTTTTTTAGCCAATTAAATTACATTTTCAAAACATTATAAAAATAGGACTTCTATTAATTTGTTGACTTATTCGTTAATCTATGGCACTTACAGCATAAAATTGATACACAATCAAATATATTTAATTCTGTAATATAATAAAAAAATATCATTTAATAAATTTAATTACATCATATGATAAAAACAAAAAAATTTATATAAAATCACTAAAAGTAAGAAAAATATATTGAAAAAAATTTTGCAATTCCCTGCCATAATGTCCAACTATCCCAAAGCTAATAAGAAGCCAACACATGCTCAAGATGTATGAAAACTTAACAGATTTAAGGAAAGTTATACTTTTAGAAAGTTTTGAAAAAATTTATGACTTCAATAGAGTAAAGAAAATATCGAGGATTCAAATTAAAAAGTAAGTAAACGTTGAGAACTAAAAGCGTATTATTTTTAAAAGAAAATATTTATATTTATCAAGAATATATGTGAAAATCTCAAGAAGTTTTGAAAATATGAAAATAAATCTTAAACTTTACCAAAATCTCAAAGTTGTCTTCAAAAGGAACAAATTATGACGGTTTGTGGTTTATGTATTTTCAAACGTTGAGTATACTTTAGAAGTCATCTCAAACGTGTACTTTGCAATTTGCTTCATGTACTATGTTTTTTGAGGTTGCGTCACTGCTATTTGTCATTTTCTTATGTGATACTAATGAGTCGCTACACCAACAATGTAAGAGTTAAAGATTTTAGCAAATTTGTTCTAGTATATAATTTTGCAAATTCTTTTCATATTCTATTTTTAAAGGATTGTTTATGGCTTCGTTATTAATTTTTATCCTCATCCTATTAATTTAGCAAAAAATTTTTTTGGCAAATATTAAGAAAACGTTAGTGTCCTATTAAATCACAATTAAATACAAGTTGAGGCCGCTAGAAATCGATCGATTACAACTCAAATGTGCCCCTTCAATATCAGTTTCAGTTATTGATGTGTGTTGGTGATGTGTGCTCTATTTCATGTTTTTGATGTAAAAATATGGAATTAGAATGTTTCAAGGGAAAGCAGATGAATGCATATATGCAAATTACAGTATGCTTAAAGAATTTTTTTTTTTTTTGCACAGTAACTATTATTAACCTTCACGTGTTCTAGTACGTAAGGGTTGCCCTGTAAGCATGATATGGAATATGATTCTTTTGGTTAAGGGAAGTACAAATTGCGTACTTCTCAATCTGGTTGCTTTTTTTAATTCGTTTGATGTGTTTTGTATTCATTTTAGTTACTACTATTCATGGATTGTGGAGTTAGTAATACAGATTTGCGTGCCTTTCAATACTTGGACTTTTTCTCTAATAGTGGCATTAGGTTTGGGAATAGCAATGAAGATGACATTTCTTTTGTCATGAGGTATGATATTTGAGGTTTAGTTTTTTTTTTTTTTGGGGTGGTGGCGAGGGTTTAAATATATTATATTAATTACAAAAGAGGGAAATCATTTCCTACAAACAAGTACTCATAGAGTTTGTAGCTATATGAGTATGTTAAGGAACATTAAATCTAGCAGAAGAAATAAATCAAGAAGTAGCAATAGGAGTTCGCTTCTTCTTATACGGGCCAATATTAAACAGATCTTCCTTAAAAAAGAAGAAGGAGGGCTAATAAAAGTAGTTTCAAAAGTTGATTGTTATTGCATCCAATGAGTGAGAGAGTTTGAAACTTTGTTGGTTTCACGAGGGACTGCTTCAATCGTCCCTTGCTCCATTTTCGATAGCTTTTCTCTATATGCACTTAAAACATTATGATATACAAATTTGTAATTTGAATGTTGTTGTAACAGTGAAACAGCAATAGTAGAATCTGTACAAATTTTTACTTTCCTTAGCCTGGAGGACAAACAATAAGAAGTTCCCCAAAAAATAGCCCAAAGATAGGATGTGTATTTTTACCAACTTACATTGTTAAGTTATGTATCCATCCACCATTGGTATCCCTAATCACTGCAGCAATTGTTACTTGCTGTGTAGAAGAGAAGACCCAGCATCTGTGTTTAATTGAATCTAGTCTTGGGAACTGATGTATTAAAAAAACTTCCAAAATTTCCTTGATTTGATTAGAGCCTAGCATTCATGACTGTTGTACCTAATACTTTGAAGAAGTTTTGCCAACAGGGGAGAATGATTGCGAAGAAGTGAGATCCTGTCTGACCATATTTTCCAAAGCATGATAGCAAAAGATAAAATGATTAGGGGGAAGAGAACTTGTTAATTGGCTTTTCCTTTGGTTCTTATCCGAGTGGCAAAGTCCTCCTAACGGCAATTAGGAGATAAGGTAATAGTTTGCCATTTGTCTTCTAGCTCTGTAATTGTCGTGCAATCATGAAGAGCATATTTGATATTCTTATTTGGATTCCCACATCTAGGATAGTTTCCAGATGTAATAATTCTTCTTCTTCGTAGCAAATCTATTGTAGGCAGCGAATTATGCAAGAGTCTCCACAAAAATAGTTTTACTTTTGGAGGCAAAAGAGAATCCCCAAATCCAGCTTCATTGATTTAAGGATTCAGTGGTTTCAACGTGTCATAATTGTAGTGCACGATAAATGTCACTTGAGGTTTACTTGTTGCTAAGATTAAACTTTTTACCATGATTGTTTGGATAGACTTTTTCTTTATTTTTTTGGTGGCACTTTGATAGATAAAAGTCTACATTTAATGTAAAGGAGTTATCCTTTTATAGTAGCTTAGAATATTATCTGCATTATTCCATCGCATGACAAAAATATAGTTTCAAGAAGAACCTATTGAAATAGATTTCCTTTTGATATTAACATGTTAAAATATTTTTATATTAGGAATGCCCGAATAAGAAACAAAAGAATTGTTCATTTGATTTAATTTTTTTCCCCAATACTCTTTTAATAAAATATTAATATCAAAACGTGTAAAGAAATTAAAGATTGTTGTCGTTATTGACCTAATTTCTTAATATTTTTTCATTTTTCATTTTGATGCGTTTTTAACTAACTTTTATTTATGTATTTGTTTTGTACATTTGTAATCTAAGTTTTGAAAAAATTCATTTAGAATTGAAAACATGCACTATGGAGAAGGGAAAAGTGGATAACCCTATTATACAAGGTAGTTATAGGTGCTCCGCTCAATCTAATAGGTTTCGGGTAGGTTTCAAAAGTAATAAGATAGATAGGTCTTGGTGTAGATTTGAAGATACCATTCTCACAGGGTAGAGTATAGATATAGGGTTTTCTTACCATATGCCTAACAAAAACTTGTATTTCAAGATATAAAGGATATAGGTTTTAACATATCCTATATCCATCGTATAAAAAATTGTTAAATAATATTAATAAAAGAATAATCAATGATATTATTATATTTTTCGGTAAATAAATGTTTTAGTACAAAGAAAAGAAAAGAAAAAATTAAGACTATAAGTTAATAACCCTAGATTGTTAAACCTAATGCTACCTTTCTCACTTTACATTTTCTGCTCTTTTTCTTGTTTTCGACTCCAATTTTGCATTTTTCATTATTCACCCTTGTTCTTTCTCAATTGCAAAGTAGCATGATCATATAAACTTGAATTAATCAAGTATGAAAAATATTTTTTTTTATTACATATTTTGGTAGAGATTTTATGAGTTTTGCATATGAATAATTTATAATATCACATATAGATTACTTTTTTAAAATCACATAAACTTGAATTTATAAAAAATACAAAATTTATAGATTTCATGTGATACAATGTCTATGAGACCCTATAGTTAAGTGTCCCACATAGATTATAAAAGATCGTAATACTAGTTTATAAGATCATGGTTGTGAATATTTTATTAACACAAACTTCAAACTTTTGAGTAAAGTGGTTGAAATGAGCTCATTAGTGGTTGTTGGCTTAGTTTTTCACTACTTTTGATTTAGGGTGTTATAAATGGTATCAAAGCAAATCTACCACTAGTAGGTGGATGATTCAAGTTTAGCTCTAGTTTAGAGAAGAGGTTTGAGGAAGATAGGGAGTGTTACTAGGGTGTGACTCTTTACATGTTTCCAAAATGACCTATAGGTAATGGGTAACCCGAATTATACACCAAAAGAGAGAAAAGATTTGAGCTCAATTGTAAGATCTTGTGATAAGGAGGTCACGTGTTTAAGGGAGGAGCTTGCTAGACCCTATTGTTAAGTGTTCCACATGAATTATGAGATGTTGTGATACTAGTTTATAAGACCATAATTGTAAATATCTTATTAACACAAACTTGAAAATTTTGGGCCAAGTGATTGAAATAGGTCCATTAGTGTTTTCTGGCTTGGTTTTTTACTACTTTTAACTTGGGGTATTACAAATGGTACCAGAGTAGATCTCCTACTAGTAGGTGGATAATTTGGGTCTGGCTCTAGTTTAGAGAAGAGGTTCGAAGAAGGTAGAGAGTGTTACTAAAGTTTAATTTCTTACATGCTTCCAAGATGACCTATAGGTGGTTGATGGCTCGAATCATACATCGAAAGGGAGAAAAGATCTTGGCCCAATTGCAAGGTCTCGTAACAAGGACATCACATATTTAGGGTGGGGGGGAGAGGGATTGTGAGACTCCGTGGTTAAGTGTCCTGCATGGATTATGGAAGGTTATGATACTAATTTATAAGATCATGGTTGTGGATACCTTGTTAACATAAGCTTGAAACTTTTAAGGCGAAGTAGTTGAAATGGGCCTATTAGTGTTTGTTGGCTTGGTTTTTCACTGCTTTTGACTTGGGGGGGGGGGGGGGGGGGGGGCGGGGTTACAAATGGTATTAGAGTAGACCTCCAGTTAGTAGATGGATGATTTAGGTTTGGCTCTAGTTTAGAGAAGAGGTTTGAGGAAAGTGGGGAGTATTACTAAGGTGCGACTTTTTGCATGCTTCCAAGATGACCTATAGGTAGTAAGTATCTTGACTCGTACATTGAAAAGGGGAAAAAATCTGGGCCTAATTGTAAAGTTTCGTAACAAGGATGTTACGTATTTAAGAGGGAGAATAGGAGATTGTAAGACCCTATAGTCATGAATTGTGGAAGGTTATGATATTAATTTATAAAACCATGATTATGAGTACTTTATTGATCCAAGTTTAAAACTTTTCGACGAAGTGGTTGAAATGGGTCAATCAGTATTTGTTAGTTTGGTTATAGGTTGTAAGGTGGTTTTAAGGTGTTACAAGATATGATTTGATTTCAAAATTAGGGAATTTATACCTTACAAGTGAAGATATAGATATGGCATCATACTTTATTTACTCTATACCTACTCACCCAATCGTAGAGGTGATAATAACATTGATTAGATGATGTGGAAACAGTGGAAGAGTATGAGGTATAGAAGTTGATGTAGGAATTTTGAAGATGGAGGAGCTTTTTTTTTTTAATTTTTTATGGTTGTTTTTATTGTATAGAAGTTAGAATATTTAGTAATTTTGATTTTAATATACATTTCAGTTGTTATGTATTTCACAAACTATTATTTGAGAATTTTCAATATAATATTATACATAAATATGAATATAACATAACTTAGTGTAAGAATTCCATTTTAGTTGAAATCGTGTTATCATTATAATTCAAATTTATTTCATTATATAGTATCAGAAGCTTTTTAATATTTTATCTTTTCATCTATTATATTTGTCTATGACATCAAATTTCCTTTAATTCTCATCCAAATATTAAAATCATATTAATGTCCGCCATTTAAATATTAGCACTTTTACTTTTATTTTGCAATAATTTTGAAGTCATTAGAAAAATTATCCATAACTAACTTAAGCTACTGTCGAATTTATTTTAGCATTCTGTGTACATTTATCTATTTCTCGCCATATGAATCACATCAAACATGTAGAGAACTTACTACTATCATACTCTTAATTATTACTATTTGCCTTACTATGGTTTATTCTTTAGCTTCCTCATTTTTATTTTTTATTTTTTCATTTCAACGGAAGAAGGTGACAATTCCATAAATATTTCGTGCATATAATGAAACTTAAGACATGATATGCCTATACTAATAGTTTATTGCAAATTTATGGAGATAGCATAATTTAAACATACTAATCCAAGATTTAACTTCTATTTCAACATAAATTTGGAAGAGATGACCCTTTTCGCTTGCAATTTGCTGACGATAGTTTAGCCATTAGAATGGTCGCTTTCAATGTTTGTAGAGATCGTGATAGATGCGCAGTAGATGGTAAAGATTTTACTGCATCGTCTGAAGATTAGGTGGCGTTTATTTTAATAACTATAACATTATTTGGAATCTTGAGTATCGATGGACTAATATTGATTAGATTGAGGTTTGGTTTAGATTATGCTATTAGGTTTACAAGGATCATTTTAGTTTAATTAAGAAAAATAAACGTATGTTTTACTCATTTTAACGTTCCGCTTTATGTATTTTCGTTTGTCATACCGATGGAGAATATCTGTAGGGATAACGATATTGTGCAATATCTTTTTACTTTATCATTCTAACTTTTAGTATATATGTAACATATATATATATATATATATATAAACAAAGATGATTTTATTTTATTTTATTTTATTTTTTTGAACTAGTGCCTTAAAATTGATCATTAACAATTTCCTTCACATAATGTACATATAGTAAACTGGATTTCGAATATTCTGCATATGAAGGAAAGAAAAGCGGGATTAAACATGGACAATAGGCAGGCCAGCATGAACGCTGGTACGTGTATCTTTTTTATGCCCTGTTACGACCTTATTCATGTCCTTTGTAGTACATTTTCGAGCATTATGATGTTCGATAATGGCTTATTGTAAAAGTTGTAACAATGCACTTAATAAATGTTTTTAAGTTTGGAAAAAAAAAAGAAAGTTTTAGTACAAGACTTCTCATCCAAAGTAGGCGTATAAATGAACTAAGTTCAAATTTGTTGAATATATTAGTGTATGTGATTTTGATGAAACAAACTTAATTATAATTGAAACCATTATTATGTAAATTATCTTAGTTTCTTGTAATGCAATCTGCTTAGGCTAAGTATTAAAATTGAAGATTTCAATATTGTGAAATGCATTGGATGATTGAGGAAAAAACTTTGATTAAAAATAAAAAAGAAGAAGATAGTTTTGTGTTTGTTTGTCTTTTGGTTTAGAGTCAATTAGAAGGAGATCTGCACAAGGCCTAGCAATCGATCAATGGGTATATTAACAATCGATCGGTAGCCTGTCTCATCCCCTAGTACATTTTGTGTTCTTGTGAAGATCAGTAACTAGGCCAAACGATCGATTGTTGAAGAGACAACAATGATATTTTTTTGTTAGCAATCAATCAATAGCATGCATCCTAATTTGGAGCATTTTACAGATACTCTGAAGCATGGTGATTCGTCAAGTGATCCATCAGTGGAGCTTGAATGCTAGTATCTTTGTACTATGGATTAATCGGTAACTAGTGTAGCGATTGATCGGTAGTATTCAGAAACTAGCTGTTAGCAACATTTAATGTAGTAACGGGAAGAAACTCCAACATGCATTTATATTCTCTACTATCGATCAAAGAGCACTCGAGAATTGAAATTCTTTTGCAAATTCCCAACATTCTCTTATGTTCTTGTACTATTGTGATTGAGTTTTGTCTTGCTATCTTTTTCAGAGAAAAATTAAGAGTGTAGCGCTAGAGTTTCATTAATTGGAATATTATCAAACAAAAGCACTACACTAAAATAATTGAAATTGAGTTTGTATTGTGTTGAGTGATTGTGGTCTAGTTAGTTTAAGCTCTTGTTGAGTATTGTGTTACTTGTGATTAATAAAATTGCGTAAGGTCCTTGGTTGAAGGTGACTAGCACCCGTAGAGAGTGTTCATGAAGAGTAGAGAGCGGTTCAAACTCTACATTATATTAAGGCTTGATATTCTCCTTCCCTATCTCTTTTATTTCCGCATTTATTGTTATTGTTCTAATATTTAGTTTATATATTTGCTGCATTTATTGCTTAAAAGTTAAAAGAAGATTAAAATTTCATCACTAATATCCAATTCACCCTCCTCTTGAATATTAGCTTAGCAGTTTCAATTAGCATGATGTCTAAGCTGGGTCTTTAAATTTATTACTTAATCATATTTAAAGTAAAAATTATAGCATTAAATATACTAGGTTTCATAGAAGGATGAGTTATTAATAAGCCATAACTTCTAACTAGTGAAAACTATCCTTATTGAAAGTATAGAATAAAGACTTTTATTAAGGTGCAGAATATGATGCTTTGGCATGTTATAGAAAATGGTTTGATAAAAATAGAAGACATAGAAGAAGAAGATTATATTGATGATGATCGAAAGAAAGTTGATTTAAATGAAATAGTTATGAATACATTACATTGTGCTACGAGTGAACAAAACTTTAATAAGATAAGTAAATGCTTTAGTGCTAAAAAAATATAAGATGAGTTGCAAAATAATTATGAAAGAACATATAGAGTAAGTGATACTAAGATAAGTTTTTTAAGAGGAGAATTTGAGAATTTTAAGATGCTTTCTAATGAAACAATAGATGAAACGTGCAAAAAGATTTATTGATATTGTCAATTCATTGGTGGTAGTTTGTACTAAAATTTTTAATTTGGAAATTAATTTCAAAATTCTTAGGTGATTATCAAAGGATTGTAAAGCAAAAAGAACCGCGATTGAAAAAGTTCATGACTTGGAGAAAATATTAAAGGAAGAACTAGTCGAAACTCTTAAGATATATGAAATGATCAAGAGATATGGAGAGAATTTTAAGAAGAAAGCAATCGCTCTCAAGGTAACCAAAGTCACTATACGTAACTATGATGAAGACAGTGATGATGCTGATGAGGAGATGGCCATAATGGCAAGGAAATTCAAGAAATTTAATAAGAAGCTAAAAAGGGATAAGGATAGTTGTAGAGACACATCAAAATTCAAGAAGGATTGAAATGCTATAATTGCTCATTTTTTAGCATATTCGATAATATTTTCTTTTTCTCAAAAAGATAGATAAGGGATCAAGGAAGAGAGTAAGGGTAGTCACTTGGAGCGATGGTTATTTAAGTGATTTCAATGAGGAAACATGCTTCATGGCAATAGAAGATGAGGTATTCTCTACATCATAATCTTCTTTGTTGAATTGGAAGATGTGCATGATGAATGGTTGAGGGAATTTATTAAAATTTAAAAGAAAAATAAAATATTGAAACAAATGATGAATTTAATCTAATTAAAAGTGACTATAATAAAGTAATAAATGCAAAACAAGGCTTAGACGAAGACAATGAGTATTTAAGACTAGAAAATGATAAGCTAAATAAGTGCAATGAATAATTGAATTTAAAAAATTGAAGAACTAGTCAAAGAAAAATAAAATGAATTGCTTGAAAAGAAAATTAATAATATGGCCACCATGCATAATGATGATGTGGTTGATAAGGTAAGAAGACTTGAAATTGAAAATACTATATTGAAATCTAGTTTAGACGATTTAGTTTAGACTATTCAAAACAAACTTTAGCCCAATTCGATAGAGAAAAAAATCTTGAAAAGCTCCATAGCTTACAAAGATAAGCATTAGATAAAATTGGGAGTTAGTTATAGTAGAAGCAATGTTCATAAGTTTTATAAAAATTACTTTATTAAAGTAACTAATAAAACTTGTAATTATTGTACTAGATATAGTCATATTGCACATATATGTATAATAAGGCATAATCTAAGTTTGAATCATAAAAGTAAAATGGTTTGAATCCTTAAGGGACAAGTTTATATGTTAATAATTAACCTTAAATGACCAAAACTAAAGTGGATATCAAATAAATAACCTTTTGTTTTGCAGGGTCCTTCAAGATGGATTAACAAATGGATTTTCGATAGCATATGTTCAAGCACATAACAAGTTATGTATCTAAGTTTACAACATTAGACTTGAAGGATGGAGTGATTCTTACATTTAAAGACAATCGAAAAGCCATGTAATTGATGAAAATAACATTTTCACTAATAAAGACTTTATAATTAAAAATGTGTTTCTTATAGATAACTTAAAATATAACTTGCTTAGTATGATTCAATTATGTGATGTTAGATGCAAGGTAAACTTTGTAGCTTCAAAGTGTTGTATTGAATGTATCGAGAATGACCAAATTTGTTTTGAGGGGTATAGATGGGTAAACATTTATAAAATCAATTTTGATATGTTTACAAGTCTGATATCTTGTCTTCCGCTTAAAACAATAATAGTTGATTATGGTACAAGAAATTGGAGCATACTAGCGTCAATATCTTATTAAAACTAGCTAAATATGACTTTGTTAAAGGCTTATCAAAGATTAGTTCTGATAAATATAAAATATGCCAAGCATATCAATATAGCAAGCAAACAAAATTATCATTTAAACAAAAGAAAAAAAAATCTCTTATCACCTTCTCCCTTTTTATATTTCTAGAAACACAGTGAAATTTAGAGCTTTTTTTCATATTCACTCATCCGTCTTCTTTTTATACTCACTTTTATATATTTCTTTTCTATAAAAAATTATTACATAGAGTGTAAAGAACTTGAATTGTGTAAGCATATGGTTCACCTCTTTGAACAATACTTTCCTTAGAATTAAGTATCTGAAAACATCTTAGAAAATGAAAAAAATGAAAACTTAAAAATATATATTTTATAATCATAGTTTACTGGGAAAAGTAGAAATTTAGTCCCAAACGTTTATCATATTTTCTATTTGAGTTCCAAATGTTTAATTTTTTCTATTTTACTCCTTCATGTTTATTAACGTTTGCAAATAAGTCATCGTTAATTTGCCATTAGTTTTCTCATTAATTGTTATCAGTGGCTTAATATGATTGGTCTATGTAATATAATAAAACATTTTTAAAAATAAAGAAATTAAAATATAAAACAAAAATTTGGAAATTTTAAAAATCAAAATAAAAAAACCGTAGTATAAGTAAGAAAATAGATAATTGTATGTATATAATTATATATAAATTTAAGTAAAATAATTAAAAGATAAAAAAAATAAAAAATTTAAAAGCATTAATTCCTACTACCTAAGGATTGGAGGTGATCAACAATCACTTTGGGAAGGTCGCACCATCCTCTATAAGTGGTTGAAATGATCACTTCTTATAAAGTAGGTCTCGACCCATTTCAAAAAGCAAGCTGTATAATTTGATAGAGGTTATAGGTAGCTCCTCACCACTAGAAGGGTAGGGTTTTCAAAATTAGAAAAAAAAAATACAAAGCAAACGATTCAATTGGATTAAAATCGGGTTACTTGCGGTTTCCTCCTTTTCTTGTAGTTTTGGCACTTACATATAAATAGCTACCTATAGTTGCCAGTAAGTCATACAACTCACTTTTCGAAGTGAGTCACCATTTACTCTCTTTTAAGTGACAATTTTAGTCATCCTAAGATTAAGAGGTGGTTACAACTTTTTTTTTTTTAATAAAATTTCAGTTATATTACTTAATTTTAATTTTAAGGGAAAATACAAAAATGTTCTCAACGTTTTTCTCTTTTTCAATTTCAATTCTTAAAGTTTCAAAATTTTTATTTCAATTCTCAACATTTGCAAAAGTCTATGAAATGTCCTTTCGTTATTAACATAAAGCATAATTTAATTTGTTCAAATAATTGATTTAATTAAATAAATTAATAATATATATTATTTAAGTAAATTTTAGTCATCGTATATTTTTCCCCTTTTTTCCTATTTTGGGTAACTGTGGTGGCTACCTACCGTCTAAAAGAAGTTGCACAACCACCTCCTTCCCTTTAATGGAGGGTAGCCACCCATAGCAACCTACTTGCTCTTATAGTCGATTTTCGGCCACCCTAATGCTAGGAATGGCCGAATTTTATTTTAATTTATTTTTTGTTTTATCCTTTTTGTCTCCAATTTATGTATGCCTTTAGTTATTTCATTTATTTTTTATATATATGTATATGTATGTGTATTGTTGTATATATTGTTTTATAATTTTTGCAGTTTTTTTTTCATTTTTTGATTTTTATTAAATTTTTATTACTTTATTTAATTTTATAATAAATCGTTATACTATTTACTTAATTAAAATACATAGATAAATGGAATAGTGACAAGTGTTACGGTGCAATTGAAACCTAATGCCTTCAATTAAAATGACTTATTTATAAATTGTTGTAAACATTAAGGATTAAAATAAAACTTTTGAAATTTTAGAGATTGAAATAATTAACATTGACATGTATCACAATTTGATCATTCAAATAATTAATTTAATTAAACAAATTAACAATATATATATTCAAGTAAAATTCATAAATATTAAGAAATACATTTAAGTGATAAAAAATAAAAAAAATGAAAATTTGGAAATAATATATATATTTATATACATACATATATTAATATTTATTTTAAAATAAATTAATAAAAATTAAAAAATATGAAAAAAAAATCAAAATCTAACCACATAAGGTTGGAGGAAACCGGTGACCACCTGGAGTGTTGCTTAACCAACCCATCACCCAACTTGGATAATTGTTAGCTACCCCTTAACATTGGGTGGTTGAAAAAAAAAACTACAAGAGTAAGTAGGTTGTGACCTACTAGTGATTGTGAGTGGCTGCTCTCCATTGAGGTGAGTCGATTATGTTCCTACTGCTCTCTCAAGTGGTATGCGATTTCCTATGGTTGCCCAAATTATAAGGAAAAAAAAAACAAAAGAGATTGGATCGAATTGTAATACCCAATCTCAACCTGATTAGGTATCGTGCATATTTCCTCCTCCTTTTTTCTCCTTTTATTTTGGGTAGACTTGGTAGTTGCTAACCAAACCAATTGTAAGCCCTATAATCAGAAATTTAAAGTCGATACGTATAATTTAGAGTAATTGGGTAAGTTGTTCAATAGAGCCTGAATTTTACTACGAAGTTAAGAATATTAGTAAAAATAATTACATGAGTTTGAATTTTGGAAAATAAGTAATAAAATAATTAAATATTATAATATTGAATTACAAGCATATTATCCGTTATTTATATAAAATGTGTAAAACGAGTTTCGATAACTAACGAATTGATAGAGATAAATTATATGAACACTAAAAATCATAAAATAATATAAATAATATTTAAGAGTATTTATTTATACTATATATGTATTTACATATGAGTAAAAATACTCTAAATTACTTAAAATACTTAAAATAAACTCAAATAATACTAAATGAGTAAAAAAAATTCATAAAAATAAGGAAAAATATGAAAAAGTGTGGAATTGTCCAAATCTTAGTCATGGAAAGTTGAGAATGAAGAAGGAAAAATTAACTAATTAAAACAACTCAACTAAAAAGCAAAAAGGAAGAAGGTAAAGGACATTTGGCACTTGGAAAATTAAAGATAATACCTAAACAACACTATAAATTTAAATCTTCTCTTCCAAACTTCATTTTGATTAGCTGAGAGTCTAAAAAAAAAAAATAGAGAGTGATTAGAGAAATATAATTAAGTGATTTTACAAAAAATAGTTAGCGTATAATTAGGGCTTGTAAGGAGAAACTAGTCTCGATGACCGCCTAAAATAAATTGGTCACCACCACTATACCCTAAAGCCACCGCCTAAGGCTGCCAACAACCTTGGAGCTAGTACATGTGGTTGGAAGTCAATAGAATAGGTAGGTCCAATCTTTAATTCAATTTAATTTAATTTATTAAAAACATTAAATATACTGGAAAATTATGAAAATTTATATTATGAGATATTTATGTATGTTGATTTACGAAAAAATATCATTTCAATTAATTTAGATGTTAAAATATACAGTACTTAAGAAATCCTAAAACCCAAACTTATATTTGATTTGGATTTAAATGGCTTTAAAAGTGTAGTTTTGAACAAAAAATTTTTGTGTAGACTATTTAGAGTGTTTATGACAATACTAAGAAAGATTTTTTTAATTTTTTTTAATTTTAGTTAATTTTAAGACCTTAAAGTTATGCATAAAAGATTGATTTTGGACTTATTTTGATAATTTAATGATAAGTTGATGAAAATACCTATTTAGTGTATAATTAGGTATCATGGGATGTAATTTGTTGATGTAGTATGGTATTTATGAAGTTAAGGGTATTAATTGTGTGTATTATGCATATAGGTAATAATAATAAATAAATAATGGGTAAAAGTGTATAATTAAGATAATTTTGTGATTTAGAGACTTAATAGGTATAAATTCTGATTTAGGGAATAATTAGACATTTTGATATATTATTTGGTGATGAAAGATGATATTTGTAGTCTTAGAAATGTTAGAATATGTGTTTTAAATGTAAATTATGTAATAGTGCATAATATGTGTATATAAGAAATTAATAAGTAAAACATATTAGGTTAAAAATGATAATATGCTAATAATAATAATATACAATAAATCTAATTCGAAATATAAATCTAAGTAATTATATGAAAAATATAATTTTTTTTTTCACATCGAAAGCAAATTTTTTAGTGGAATTAGAAATATGGTGTACCATACGAACTATAATACTTGTTGGGAGCTAAATATGAGATTTATAAGATTCAAGTGTAAGGTGATTAATTTCAAAAATTGATTTGAAATGAGTTCTTAGAGTTCACGTATAAAACAATAATAAAAAATTGAATTAGAACCTAAATCAGAAACGAATTCAAAAATTGAATTAGAAACTCACTTAGAGTAGATCGATAATAAGTTATATATATAACTTGGATAATCGAGTAAAATCATAATTTAAAGCTTATATGTTATAAGGGTATAAATACTAAAAAAGGTATTTATATTATAAAGACAAGTGGAGATGAGTTATCCCTATAACAAGTTAAGTGAGCAAGTCAAGGATCTCAAATAAGTTGAGTTCAATACATTATTGTATTTTGAAATAGTATATTAAAGTATTTAGAAGCTTAGGATTGTGTTGGTTGTGCTTGTAAGTAGATATATGTACACATGCTTATGTGTCTCTAGTTATTGAACTATATTTTGGTGCCTTGTCATGTTGAATTGCTGTGATTTGTATAAAGTAAAATTGCTTGATCACCTTAAACTGAATTTAACCATATTTGACCTAATACTTTAATTAGACATGCATTACAACCCTTTAAATATCGACACTTTCAAAAGGGATAGCACTTAATAGTATAATGATTTCTTCTTTATTTTTAATCAAACTAAGTGATAGAAAAGGGGGTTACAGTAAGGATGAAGGTAATTGTTTAAAGGATAGTCATGGGGGAACAATGCTTCTATTGCACAAACTTGTGTTTGGTTATGAGTTGTTGTATAAATATTGAAACTCCTCAACCCGGATTATAGTGAATGAGATTGCTTTGATTTCATGACAAATCGAACCAAGTTGTTTGATAGCATTTGTTTATTGCATTGCATTTAATTAATTATTTGAATACGTTGTTTGTGTTTAATATACATTCTTAATTCTCTGTTTCAACTTACTAAGCTGTTGGTTATTCATACTGTTATAGATTTTCTTACAGGTACTGATTGAAATGCAGTGTTATAATTATCTTGATATTAGTTTCTTTTTAAAGTGCCTTAAGGTAGTGAGGATCAAACTGGTTAATCAATCGAGTCTCTAGAGTTTTTTTTTATTAACTCTTAGGTTTATGTGATGGTTATGTAATATTTACTCATTAGACTACTATGATATGTAAATATTTTCTAGGATCATAAGACAATATACATATATCTATGTACATATGATTTAAAGTTTTTAGTTCTATATGTAAATTTTATTAATAATCATGAATAAGCTATTTATTTTAAAACGAGGTGTTGTGGATGTTTTGTATAAATTGAATTTACAATGGTAACTGTAAGGTCAATTACTATTATAGAATGATTTACATAGCGAAATACTTATGACTTTATCGTTTTAGGACATAACACCAATACCTATCCCCTCGGCCATCGAAGGTGTACAATAACTACCTATAGCCATCAATAGGTCATGCACCCACTTTTCAAAGTGTGTTGCTGCTTACTTGTTCTTGTAGCTGTTTTCTAGCTACCCAAACGTTAGGGTAGCCATATTAGAAAAATGTGGCTGTTTTTCTTTCCTCCCCCTCAAATTTAAGTATATTTTGAGTTATTTTATTTATTTTTTATGTGTATGTATTTAAGAGTATATATATATTATTTTAGCATATTAGGCATTTTTTTTCATTTTTTTTGTTTTTTTATTAAATTTTCATTATTTTGACATTTTTCCATATTTTTATTACTTTATTTAATTTTCTATTGTTTTATTTTATATTTATTTAATTAAAATATGTGGACCAATAGAATAGGCATGTGTCACTGTATAATTTAAAATCTAGCACCATAGATTAAAAGGACTTATCTATAAATTTTGCATATGTTAAGGACTTTTTTTGCACTTTTTTCTTAATTTTATTTTATAGAATTTTTATTTTCTCTCATTTTTCAATTTCTTTTTACTTTCTTGAATTTTTTATTATTTCATTTATTTTTTTATATTTTATTATATCGTTTTTATTAAAATTATATAGGCAATAAGATCATATCACATGCTATTTGTCACGATCTAAGGCTTTCTTTAGCACACAAACGAACCATGTGGCACTTACTGTCCTGTCTTTATAGTAGTAAGTAAACCTAACTCGTACACAACGCTAACCATTAAGATCTAAACCTATAAGTAACACAATTAAGGAAGAAAGCTAACAGAATATAAGGGACATAGGTACGAATGAAAAAATGAATAGAATATTTTTATTAATTCCGACAGTAATATAAGGTTACAATATATATGTATGAGAATACAGTATATGTAATAGGTGTTGTTGATCGTGATCAATCAATGTGGTGAGTAAAAACTTCAATCTAAAAGAATACTCATACTCTTGTAAAGAGCTTTACGGATATTTTTGAACCTAGCAGGAGGAGATATTAAAATTGATGAAATAATACTACTTATAGTGGAAATTTTTAATAA
Source organism: Lumnitzera racemosa (assembly GCA_024138005.1). NCBI lineage: Eukaryota > Viridiplantae > Streptophyta > Magnoliopsida > Myrtales > Combretaceae > Lumnitzera > Lumnitzera racemosa. Next base: position 89,792,674 of record JAMXBC010000001.1, on the reverse strand, counting down.
TAGTAAAGTTCCTAACTATATAAAAAAGGTTCTTACTTATATTATAATGTTCTTACTTATATTATAATATGTATAAAAGAATGGTTACTTACTAATATAAGTATGTTACAAAAAGGGACTTTGATGACATACTTATAAAGAAACTAATGGAAGGATTTATTTACAAACTTTTATTAACACTAACAATTGTAATAGAGAAAGAAAAAAATAAATAAAGATTGCAGACTAATAGAAAAGCTGACTTTTTCATGCCGTATTTTAGAATACATGTAAGTAGTAGGTGCGTGAGTCGTATGAACCTTTCATGGTACAAGTACAAAGTATGTTGCCCATAAAAAGCGTAGAAGTTGTGTAGTACTAGCGTCAGTCATCGGTAAAGTGAACAGACAACTTTGTCCTAAGAAAAACCATTAGTTTAGCACTTCCATTTCCCCTCTGCAAGTCGTTACGCCAGCCAACCCAGCGGTTAGGGTTTTCCAAATATAGAAAATCCATTTTCTCTCTCCTCTATACTCTCTCGAAAATAGCGAGTGGAGTGATTGCGGATTGAAGTTCGGATGAGCTTCATTCACTTCAAGACAACCCCGATTTAATGATATTTTGTCTTGAAAGAGAAAAGAAAAGCTTTCCGCTTTTTAACTCAAGGGATATTTAGGTCGGTGATTTCGTCATGTCACTTTCTTTCTCAACTTAATCTACTAGGGCTTTTGTTTCAAAGTCTGTTGGTGATGCATTTCGCGTATAAATCTGAGTCAATTCGATGGTCATCGTAAATTACGAAACTTGGGTTTGCATTGGAGCTCCTTATGGTATTGTCAATTTTGGGAATTTTCTACGTAAATGATGGCTTAAGTTGGGGGTTTTGTTGTTGTATGTGCATTTAAGTGGATAATTTTGAGGTGGGTTTTTGGTTTTATGCTTGATTTTTGAGTAAAGTTGTGAAAATTTTAGCTGAAAGACGCACTTATATGGAAAATTGTTTTGAAATAATTCCGTACTTTTAATTTGAGTATTTTGCTTTGGTGATTTCTGTTAAGTGGATTGGATATACTGGAGATAAAGTAAACTTAAGTTCTTTTTTTTCGTTGTTGTGTTTTGCTGCAGGATTTGGGTTATTGTACTGTTTCATTAAGGTAAACTTCGGTCCCCTGGGTTGGGTTGGGCGAGCTTCCTTTCTGTCAAGAGTTGATTGTGAAGAATGGTGGATTCAACGAGCTGCTTTTCACACGGGCTGTTACGATTTTCTTGACAATATTTTATCTGATTTCTTTGTGCTGTGAAATGGATTACCCCTTTTCTTCGAGGGAAAAGGGGATGAGTTATTGGACATCTCCTGCATCTCAAATAGAGACCTCTTCCTCATTTGAGAATGGAACTAGGAACTCCATAGCAGAGGAACCCTTCAGTAACTTTGGAGACTTGATGAATTTTGATGCTTATGCAGGAGTCTGTGGCAGTCCCTCAGCAATTGACCAGATGTTAGCTTCATATTCATTGCCAAATTATCAACAGATGCCCTTTGGGATAACGGAAGCTGCAAACTTTGCAGAGCAAAATTCTGTTTGCTATTTTGATTGTGTGAGGGCATTAAATGCTCCAGGAAATTCTTATAGTTGTGGAGACAGGTTGGCTCTTCCCCAAGATGATACACAGTTCAATTGTCAGTTGGCTTCCACTGATGAAAATGAATCCAAGACTGCACAAACTGAAGAGTCGATGGGAAAGTTTGGCATTCCTAATGCTGATAGTAGCATTGTACCCCATCCAATGACACGATCATTGGATGAGAAGATGCTTAGGGCACTCTCGATGTTTAAAGAGTCATCTGGAGGGGGTATTCTGGCACAGGTGTGGATACCAATAAAGCATGGTGATCAGTATGTTCTAAGCACTTGTGAGCAACCGTACTTGCTTGATAAAATGCTTGAAGGATATCGTGAAGTATCAAGGTCCTTTACTTTCTCGGCTGAGGTGAGACCAGGTGCATTTCCAGGGCTTCCTGGTCGTGTGTTCATCTCAAAGGTTCCAGAATGGACTTCTAATGTTATTTATTATAACACCAGTGAGTACCTACGTGTAAAGCACGCAGTCAACCATAATGTTCGTGGTTCTATTGCTCTACCAGTTTTTGATTCTTATGAAACATCCTGCTGCGCGGTGCTTGAACTTGTCACCATGAAAGAAAAGCAGAACTTTGATTCTGAGATGGAAAAGGTTTGCATGGCTCTCCAGGTAAGCTTTCTATTCATATATGGTGCATCGGTGTTGATTTCCATTGCCACAAATCTAGCAGTTGAAGAGATCGTGCTTTGGTTGTGCCATCTGTTTGTGAATAGATTAGTAAATGCTTATGATGATTTTCTTTTCTCTGGTTGGATAGCTGATGAAAGGATGTGATTTAATTGATGTGTTAAGGGATGCTGTAGTGGGTATGTGCATGGTATTGGTACTTTTTTTCTTCTTTAGAACTTGGTAGAGTGCCTTTAATATGCAAGCAAATATATATTTAGACAATTAAGGATTTCTCTAGTCCATTTTTGGAGCAATTCCGAGTTTTAAGATCCTAACATATGGCCAATAGCTTGGACTATTTTTGTACATAAGAATTGTTTTTTGACACCCCATATATTTAGATTTGAATTGTTGGAAAGAGAGAGAGATATATATATGTGTGTGTGTGTATTTTCTAAAGATCTTGTGTATTCACTTGCATTGTTTCTTCTTCTTGATTGAATTGTCGAATCAGAGGACAAAAGATTAAGGTTGCTATAACTTATGAGGAAGTTCGTGAATGTTATTTAGACTTCATTATTAATAATATAATGTAAATATTGTTGCCTGAAGGCCGTTGATCTGCGGACAGCTCCTCCACCTAGACTCCTTCCTCAGGTATCTCTTCCTTCTATGTCTTTATTATATTGTGCCTTGAAAGTTGAAATTCCCTGTTAGACTCTATTGTACAAGAAATTACTTTAGGTTTCTATCATGCTGTTTTACCGAGCTTCTTCATCTTTTACTAAGACCAAATCTCTTTTCAGTGTCTATCAAGGAATCAGAGAGCTGCCCTGGCTGAAATAACTGATGTATTGCGTGCTGTATGTCACGCACATAGATTTCCATTGGCTCTTACGTGGATTCCATGTTGTTATACAGAGGAAGTGGTTGATGGAAGTATTAAAGTGCATGTTAGGGATAGTAAGAGGAATGCTACTGACAGATGTATCTTATGCGTTGAGGATACTGCTTGTTATGTAAACGATAAGGAAATGCAAGGTTTCGTTTATGCTTGTGCTGAACACTATCTTGAAGAAGGGCAGGGAATAGCAGGAAAAGCGCTGCGATCAAATCATCCCTTTTTCTATCCTGATGTTAAGGCTTATGATATAAGTGAATATCCACTTGTCCACCATGCACGACGTTTCAGCTTGAATGCAGCTGTTGCAATTCGTCTAAGGAGTACATATACTGGTGATGAAGATTATATACTGGAGTTCTTTCTTCCTGTCAACATCACAGGAAGTACTGAACAACAATTACTACTGGACAATCTGTCACGTACAATGCAACGACTGTGTAGAACTCTGCGGACAGTATCAGATGCAGAATTGGTCGGTAACAAAGGACTTAAAGCTGTGGTTGAGGATCTATCCATTCCATGCCTTTCACCATTGAATATATCAGGGAGAAATTCAGAGAACATTTCCCTGGCTAACAGCATGAATCCAATCAGTCCGATGCCTACAAATGTGTCAAGTTTGAAATCTGATAAAGCAGACTTGGATGTTCCTCATGAACAGGTTTCTTGCTTGAACTGTTGTTTTTCGGTCGATGGAAGTAATTTTTAGAATTCTTTTTTACTTGATTTGTTCATTCATTTGCCTATGTTGGAAATAATCTCACCGATATATTTTCACTTCCTCTATGGGGAATTTTTTCGATAATGTCGTATAAGGGAAGGAATCCATGCTGGAAAATAGCGATGGAAATCAAAAGCTGGATGGCAATCTTTATCATACATGCCTCTTTTTTCCTTTCTTCTTCTTATTTATTATTATTCTTTTTTTAATAATAATTGTTGGGTGAGGGTTGAGGTGGAATCTTAGCACCATTTTTTATTTCCAATCATATAAGAAGGATTTACTAGAATTTCATCTCAATGAATTCTCTGATCTTCAACTTTGCGGATGATGTTTTATCTAATTGGTTGGTGACTTCTTGTTTGGGTCAAAGAATTACAAACTGTGAATCATACTTTCAACTATCATGCAAAAGCTTATGCAAAAGTAAAGGAAAAAGAAAAACCATAATCCAAGAGATAAAAGTTCCATTGCATTGATGTGTTCGTTTTGGTTCATTTACTACAGGGTATATATGTCCATTCCACCATCTTGTTATGTAAATGCTTAGTTTGGTCTTTGAGTTCTGTCGGAGGAAGAAGCTTTCGTATTTCTTTCATCTGCTTCTTGATGTTATATCATGTAAATTACTCACATGAACAATATGAGAATTTAACAATCATTTGGAACATGTTCTAGGGATTACAGTATATGTTTTCAATTCCTTAAGACACCAGAGAGAAGAGAAAGTTAAGTGACGTTCATTGAGGAATGGATGAAAGCAATATCATAGAAATAGCACTAACAGTAGTTTTGTATGATTTGAAATATATGGTATTATGAAGATTCATTCAAATACATGGTTTCTAAGAGTGACATTTTCTTATTGTACATTATCTTTGCAGCTTGAAGTATGGGTCTGACAGTTCCTTGATATCCTTTCAGGCGATGAGTGGATCAAGAAGACCACAAGAAAAGAAGCGAAGCACAGCTGAGAAAAATGTGAGCTTGAGTGTACTCAAGCAGTACTTTTCTGGGAGTCTTAAGGATGCAGCAAAAAGCATTGGTGGTAAGATTATATATTTTATATTTATCTGTTATCATCTAATGAAGTTCCTTTTGTTGTACTTTCCTTTTCTAACACTATTATGGTCAATTTAGTATCTTGAACTGATATTCAAGGGGTTTTGAAGAACTTAGCATTGATGTTTCCTCTTTCTCACCTTGTATAACAATCCTCTGTAATGCTCCCTGTAGTTTGCCCCACAACGTTGAAAAGGATATGCAGGCAACATGGCATATCAAGATGGCCATCACGGAAAATAAATAAGGTTAACCGGTCTCTAAGGAAAATACAAACCGTTCTTGATTCTGTTCAAGGTGTGGAAGGTGGATTGAAGTTTGACCCACTTACAGGGGGGTTTGTGGGCACAATCATGCAAGAATTTGACACTCAAAAGAACTTTCTATTCCATGAAAATAATCCAGCCATTAATAATTATGAAACAAGTGTTCCAAAAAGAAAATGTAAGCCTAGTGCAAGTGGTAAAAGTTCTGCTGTTAAGTTGGAAGAAGAGGAATGCTGTGTGGGTGATGACCACACTCTGCCCTCAAAGAGCACACCTGATTCAAGTGTTTACCATGTCCCTCGGATTGATCAAGGGGAGGACTCAAAATCAACTGCTATTGATGTTGGATCTCTCCAGCCTTTGATTGTTGATGCAACTGCTTGGACTTCTGCAGATCCATTGCCTGGTTCTTATGTGGTGAAAGGAGGAAGAAACTTGGGCATAAAGAACCTGAAGGTGGAAACTGCGGATTGCCCATTACTGTCTCAGAGTGCAAGCTCCTTTGCCGCTTTATATGAGATGGATACTGGTGGTGATGGTGAAAATGGCATTGTTGTGCACAACAAGCCCACATCTTCCAGTATGACAGACTCATCAAATAGCTCTGGTTCGATCATGCATTGCAGTTCATCAAGTTCTCAGAGCTTTGAGGAAGAAAAGCAGGCTAAAGTCCAAGGAAGCGATGATGGGGGCAGATCCAAAATCACGGTTAAGGCAACTTACAAGGATGATACAATAAGGTTCAAGTTCGAGCCTTCTGCCAGATGTCTGCAGTTGTATGAAGAAGTTTCAAAGAGGTTCAAGTTGCAGAATGGCACATTCCAGCTCAAATACCTAGATGATGAAGATGAATGGGTGATGCTTGTGAGTGATTCCGATTTGGAGGAGTGTCTTGAGATATTGGAGTCTGTTGGTACCCGCACAGTGAAGTTCCTCGTGCGCGACATGCCATCAAGCATAGGAAGTTCTGGTAGTAGCAATGGCTTCCTCGCAGGATGACTAGTGGTTTTATGCATGCTATGCAACTTTAATGCTATGGGTCCATGTGAGCTTGTGTAAACTTGACGGTACGCAGCCGTAAGGATGTGGTACATCTCGAATCTTAAGATTTCCATTTCAATATGGATTGAAAGAGCTATGTAAAGCTTCGAATGGTTGGTTAACTTAAAAAGGTAAGAAGAAAGTTCACTAGCCGACCGGTCCGAAGTCTCTGAGCTCTCTGTCTTTTTAACTGAGCAGTTGCAGATAATGACAAAGGGATAAAAAATAAACCTGTGATTTATTTAGTATTTCTCTTTGATGTTTTGTTAGGATCAGTTCCACTCGACTTAAATGTATAGATATGTACATGTTTGTAGTAGCGTTAGTGTTGTAGCATCTTGTAGGGGTTTGCGACAATGTTATCCAGTCTTGATCTTCTTTTTTTTTTTTTTTTTTGTATAGACTTTAATACATCTAGATAAATAAAAAAGAAAGAAACGTTTAATTTATGAAGGTTTTGAATTTTATGTACTTTCTTTTTTTTTCTTTATTCATTGTCTAAAGAATCGTATTGATGCAAATGGTATGACTAATGAGAGTGCGCTCAAAGTGGAAACTGCCTCTTACCATTATGTTATATCTTATTTATTCTATATCTATTTAACATATAATATTGAAAAAATTATTTTATTTGTATTTTATCTATTTTAATTTTATAATTATGATAAAAATGCTGATTGGAGTATAAGAGTTGAAAAGTTAAAGCTCACATGCTTTTGAGAAAAAAAAAATAAAAAATATATGTTTTATGTATTGAAAAATGATATTTGAATTTAATATTTACATAAAATGAATAAAGTAAATAATAAATAAATTTAAATTTATAATATTATCAGGTATTGAGTTATAAGGGTATATACGTAAATGTATTCCCATTTTTCTTATCAAATGTAATATTCGAATAAATGTGAAGTTTCCCATGGGAAAGAATTTTCGTTTCCTTAAAAGACCAAAAACCCTTTATCATGGTTGTGACTTCGTGAATAGGTGGTCGATTCCCAACCCATTAGGCTCTATACTAAATGATCTAAGAGAATATTTTGGATATGCCGGTGGCCTCGGTCAATAGATTTTGTGAAAATGCCAAGGATATTTTGGAATAGATGGGTTCCATTATGATGTTCGGGACGTTTTTATTGATATATTTAGTTTGCAAAATGGCATAAAATAAAAAGGGAATTACAAATTCGAGGAATAGCATAGTTATTTTTTATAAATTTTCTTTTCTGAGTAGATTTAGAAATATACTTAAAAAGAAACAAAATATAGCTGCTTTATTCTTATAATAGAATCACAATTCTCCACTTTGCAATAATATCAATTTTTTATAATTGTGGGAATACACCAATTAGATACGGAAATAGGTATACAAAGGAGGAATGCAAATTCTATTTTATGTTTATAAAGTTAACTAAACATAGCACTATTTTTTTATTCATAATATGACTACACATTTTATAAGAAAACAAGTGTATAAAAATCTTTTTTTTTTTATTTAATTTCTTAACAAATGACTTTAGGTTACCTCCATTTTCTAATTAGATGTGTTTTCTCAAACTAATATATATATATGTATGTATGTATAACATACTCTAAATTAGAGAGTCGTAACTGTTCCATCGTATAAACTAACCTAAGTTTCAAGTAGCCACTTTAACTATAAACATAGGTATAGTTTTGATAAGACATTTATCACTTCACCGCTTTAAGTCATCCAATTTCGAACTTAGTTGATATTGACTTATGGGGTATCTTTCAAAATAGCATTTGAAAATAACTTTGCGCTTCAAATTTTCGAGAAAAATCAAGTTTTATAAATCATATGAAGAACAAAAACTCAAATTTTGTAAGAAGTTTAAGGAAATATGTTGATATGAAAAGACAAAGCGACTACCAAAAATTTATTAAAATGCACAAGTTTACAGAGCATGAAAGAAATATTATTAGTTGAAAACTAGACGGTTACATGAAGAGACTTTATTAGTTTCCTTATAAGTTAGTAAAGTCGATATATATATATATATATATATCTAGAAATCTAGTTAGATTATCTTGAATCTCATAGTTCAACCTCACTTTCTAATCTTTTAGAACTTGAAGTAGTGCTGGTGAATTTATTGGGAAACCTGTAAAACAGTTATTAGGGAATGAATGATAATTTGCTCAATAAATGTGATGAAGATAATAGCACATATTTGACATAGAGCAATTAGGGTTTTAATTGAGTTTAGTTACATATTGTGTATGTATAAGCAAGTATCATTGCATAACGTTATCTAATCCGGTATGAGATTAGAGAAATTGTGCTCTCTTTAATCCGGGTTGAGGAGTTTGACATCTCATACATGAATTGGAATCAAATCGAGGCTTATGTAATGGAGAATACACTCCGCTTGAGATTTCAATTTGAACAATGGTCTCTAATTTTGCTATAACCTCCTCTCTTATTACTTAGTTTGATTAAGGGTGGGGAAATAACTATTTTAGTTATCCTTATCGAATAATCTGTGTTTAGCCCAAGAATTCTCATCTTTACCTTATTGTGTTGCAATGCATGTTTGGTTAGAAGTTAGGTTGAGTTTAAGTTATTTTGCTTTTGGAATGATCAAGCAATTTCAAACAATCCAAATTAAATAGTGACATATAGCAATCAACACATAAAGTTCAGTACTCCTTAGTAGCAAATCATTAATCATGCGCACATGTTGTATACGCATAGATAACTAACTTACAACCATAAACAAAACACATACTAAGGCCTTCAAGTATTGTTAGATAATACTTAAAAATACGGTGAAGCATCGACTCCACTTACTTAGACATATGACACTCAATGGTCCTGGTGGTTGATCTTGTCCACTTCAATTTATTCCCTAAATATTCGTTTTAATTACTTTAGTTATGCTAAATATAAAGTAAATGAGTTCGTTTTAATGATTTATGTGTGGTTATGACTTATCTTAAGCATGTTGTGTAAGCTTAGTAGTGAGTTCTAACTTGCTACTGATGTTTTTGAACAAGGTTCCAAAGGTTTATGTAATACTAAGTTATGGTCCAAGAACCTTCTAAGGAAATCTCTAATACAAGTGTTCTTAAACTAGTAACCTTTTGACTAACCCTCTAATGTTATTTTAGTTCAACTTTCTACTCCTACCAACCTTTTAAACATGCCTCTGAAGTTACTTCCTCTAAGCATTCTACATTAACCAACCCTCACATCAAGTCTTTGAAGCCATTTCGACTATATTTCTCTTACTAAGTAACTTATCGAACAAGTTTATGACGTGGGTGATAGGAACTAAACCCTTAACCTGAACTCGAGCTTAAGGGTTGGAAAGCATGGCCAAGTGAATTCTTTCCTTATGTCGTACCATTAAGGAATCTGAGTTGCTGCAATTTGCTAACTTGATGCCTTGACCGAGCTAAACCCTTTTGTATTCATTGATTGTCCCCAATTGTCGACTTGGGCTACACTTAAACATCAGCTCGGTCTATTCAACCACCCATCCGGCCGACCTTAATTTGAGCTATATTAAATATATCCAAGTTGAATTCACCTCAAAAGAACTATCTGCTTAGCTTAGTACGACTAACTTACCACCTTGGCTTGGCAATTACTAATGTGAATGTAGATATTACCTTTCTACTGGAAAGTCATCCATCTATAGAAAGCTACGTATCCGAGCAATCATATGATAGAATCATCTGTACAAGATACCAATTTTCGTTGTATTTTTAATTATACCATTTATTATTCCTTGTATATTACTTCTTTTAGATATTACCTTTTTAGTCTTTTCCATTTTTGGGTATGATACCTTAATGTTTCGGGTATGAATACCCCATTGTAGAGATAGCTACACATCACCTTACATTTGATATTGAATATACTCTTCTCTTTTGTGAACATTGCTCCTTGTTAGCTTGTTTACTTCACTTTTATCCTAACTCTTAAGTAAGGTTAGGTGACGAATACCCTCATTGGACCACCTTATGCATCATATTGAGTTATGCCATAAGTCCTCAGAAGTTTCCTGATGCATTGTATCCTAGGGTTTGCTTATTTACTTTCCTATCATCATGCATTTCTACCTTCATTTTCAAGCTTTCTATAAGTTTAGACCTACTCTTGTGATCGGTTTTGTTAGTCCTTGGATTGGTTTGTATAATCTTGACATCACAGAGGAGATTTTGTTTGGGTAAGTTGTATTTGAACTTTCATGTGAGTAGTGATTGTTGTGGTAGTGTATTGTAATGCATAGAAGTTAACTCTAAGTGTTTTAAGTAAGTAGAAGGACTGGTAGTTTTATGTGGTAATATACTCTGTTTTGCCTTGTTTCGAGTATCTAAAAATAGAGCAAGTTTCGATTAGATTTGTTCTTCTTTGAAGGCGTTCACTATGTTGATAGCTAGCTCGAACTTTTGTATGAAGGAAAGTGTATGTGATTTGTTTAAGTAGGAAGTTTCTGTTGTTTTTGTTGATTTTGAGTTAGTTTACTAAGCCTTGTCGAAAGAATGACAGATCTTAGTGTCAACACTGGTATTGGAGATGATAAAATTGGTATAGTCCACCATGGACGACAACCCTAGGGCACCTTCGAGAATACATACGAATGACTTGATAAGGAGGCTAATCTCACAACTGATATGATTAGAGCTTTTTATGCAATGGCTTATCAACCTACAGAGGTTGTACAGAATACTCCATATGCTACTTGACTTGTTAGAGGAAAAATCTTAACTTGATAAGTTTGAGGTAGAGGAGTAGAAGGATGAGTGTGAAGAAGGATTGATTTGGGTGATATGGATGATGATAAAGAAGAAGAGCATAATGAGAAAGAAGAGCGAGCTCAGGCACTCCAACCTGCTGATTATGTGAAACTTTAGATCCTAAGTTTCAATGGTTCTAGAGATGTAAACAACTATTTGGATTAGGAGGAAAAGGTTGATCGTGTCTTTGACTATTATCAGTATGAGGATAGCGAAAAGGAGAAGATTGCTACTGTAGAGTTCTCTGGATCTGCTGAATTATGGTGGAAGAACTTCTAGACCATGAGGAGATAAGAAGGATATAGAGAGGTCAACACTTGGCTAAAGTTGAAAAGGATTCTAAAAAATAGAATCCTTTTGTATTAGATACTTACCTACAGGATACTTTTGCTAGACTTCAGGAGCTACGACAAGGGAGTTGAGCTACTGATGATTATATTTGGGAGTTTCAAATGCTTATGATCTGATGTCAAGTAGATAAACCATCAACCTAAACAGTGTTTAGGTTTCTTACTGGATTAAGAAATGACATTAGAGATATTGTGGAACTTCAACAGTTCACTACGTTGGATGAAGCTATACAAATAGTCCAACGAGTGGAGCAACAGAGAAGGAGCAAAATACCGACTTAACCTTTGATAAGTCGACTTAGTTAGTTGAGCCAACCTGGTCAATTAAGCTGACCTATTCAGGGAAATTACCAAGCTAAGTCAAGTACCGAGTCGACCAAAAGGGTAGATGTTAAGGCCGAATAGAAGGGCCCACTTGATGGTGACGTGTCGACGAGAACATATAAGAAGGAACAACGATCTAGAAGAAAGACGAATCAGATTGAGTGCTTTAAATGCCAAGGGTTTAGGCACATGACTGCTTAATGTTCGAATCGAAGGACCATAAATACTAAGGGAGATATCTTGAAAATTGAAGTAGACAATACAGATGAGGAACCAAAGGAGGAGAAAGAAGTGGAAGGTAAGGTTGATGTTAATGTTGACCTGATTGAGGAAGATGTGTTTGCCGAGGACATAGATAAGTTAACTCTGTTTGTCCGATGTGCCATAAGCTTAGAACCTTTTACTAAGGAGGAGTAGAGAGATAACTTATTCTACATCACTTACAAAGCAAATGATCAAGTTTGTGCATTCATAGTGGATAGTGAGAGTTGTACTAACGTAGCATTTGCCGACCTGATTAGGAAACTGAAATTGTCGACCATCTCACATCTGAGACCATATAAGTTACATTGGTGAATGAGAAGGGAACACTATATGTTATATAGCAAGTATTGCTGTTAATCTCAATTAGAAACTATTCTGATGACATTGTTTGTGATGTATTGCCCATGTACGCATCTCATGTGTTGTTAAGCAGACCATAGATTTTTGACCGGAAGGTTATACATGATGGATTTAGGAATACCTACGTGTTCGAAAAAGATGGAAGAGAGATTACTTTGAACCTTATGACGTTGAGTCAAGTTAGCAAGTTATAAGCTAAACTTGCTCGAGGATCTAAGAAGACTTTCATTCTAAGTAGAGTTGATCTCTAAAAAGCTATTAAAGCCGACATGTGAACTTTTGTATTGGTCAGGCAACTATTAGAATTGAAGAAGCAAGTTGAGTTACCCCCAGAAGTCAAAGAGCTACTATATGAATATGCAGAACTATTCCCAGAATAGTTGCTTGAGGGATTACTCCCATTTTGAAAAAATAGAGTATTGTATTGACTTGATACTTGATGCTGCCTTATTGAACAAACTAGCTTATGGGATGAACCTCAAACAAGTTGTAGAGCTTTAGAGACAAGTCAATGAATTGCTTAACAAGAGATATGTGAGGGAGAGTCTTAGCCCCTATGCTGTGCCAATATTACTTATGCTAAAGAAGGATGGTACTTAGAGGATGTGTATGGATAGTAGAGTTGTTAATAAGATTATGATCATGTACAAATACTCCATCTAGAGGCTTGATGACATGTTAGACGAACTAAGTGGTGCCAAAGTGTTCAATAATATTGATTTGAAGTTTGGATACCACCAAATTCGAATGACGTAAGGAGATGAATGGAAGACTGCTTTTAAGACCTAATGTGGCTTGTACGAGTAGATAATCATGCCTTTTGGATTTTCAAATGCACCAAGCACTTTTATGAGATTGATGGATCATGTTTTGAAGGATTCGATTAGGAAGTTCATCATCGTCCATTTCGACAACATCCATGTCTATAGTGCTGACCTGGAGATGCATGACCTGACGTGGCATATATAAGTAGATAATCATGCCTTTTGAATTTTCAAATGCTCCAAGCGCTTTTATGAGCTAATGAATCATGTTTTGAAGGATTTGATCAAGAAGTTCATTTTCATCTACTTTAACAACATTCTTATTTGTAGTGCTAACTTGGAAATGCATATTGATCATCTCATAGTTGCTTTCGATGTCCTTCGAGCAAAGAAATTGTTCGGAAACTTGAAGAAATGCTGCTTTTGTTAGGAAGAAGTGATCTTCCTAGGTTACGTAGTTGGTGGAAAGGGGTTGAGAGTAGATGAAAAGAAGGTACGAACTATTGTTGAGTGGCTAACCCCAACTTTACGTATCGAGATAAGAAGTTTTCATAGATTGGCATTATTTTACCGACGCTTTATCTAAGGATTTAGTATAATAGTAGGGCCTCTAAATGAGCTTACAAAGAAGAACATGGAGTTCAAGCAGGGAGAGAGAGAGGAAAAGTTTTGTCAAGATAAAAGTAAGGTTGACCTTTGCCCCAATCTTGGCTCTGTCATATTTTGATAAAGTATTTAAGCTTGAATGTAATGCATCTAGAGTCGGCATTAGAGCTGTACTGATGTAAGAAGGTTAACTTTTCGCTTATCACAGTGAGAAGCTTAGAGGAGTGCAATTAAACTATTTTCTATATGATAGAGCTTTTTGCCTTAATCCGAGCTTTCGCATATGGCAACATTATCTTTTGCCATAGGAATTTGTCATATGTATAGATCATGAGTCCTTGAGATATTTGCAAGGCTAATTAAAGCTTTCCAAACGCTAAGCCTGATGGATTGAATTTTTGGAGGGATTTAATTTCGTTATCAAATATAAGCAAGGAAAGAATAATTTCATCACCGATGCTTTGTCTAGATGGAAGAATAATTTTGTTATCGATGCTTTGTCTAGATGGCATGCTTTACTCACTGAGTTGCAAACCAGATTGTTAGGGTTTGTAAGTATTAAAGAACAATATTAAAATGATTCTCATTTTAACCCCATACACATGCACTATGGAGAAGGAAGAACAATAGATGAGTACCATATAGAGGATATTTATTTGTTCCGATGTGGTAAACTGTGGTGTTAACCTGTTCCATCAGAGAACTATTGGTGAGAGAAGCTTTAGTGGAGGACTCTCTGGGTATTTAAGAGATCGCAAAACGTATAAGTTGCTGAATGATAGGTTCTTCTAACTAAAAATGAAACATAACAAGCATCGTGTGATTGAGAGGTCCACCTCCTACAAGAAAGCAAAAAGCTAAGCAGAACATGGGAAGGCAATGCCTCTGCTTGTTTTGACCAAACCATAGGTTGCTTAAGTATAAAATTTGTCTTCGGATTACCCTGAACTGCCTGAGGCAAAGATTTTATAATGGTTGTTGTGGATAGGTTTAGCAAAATTACACATTTTGTGCCTTGTACCAAAACTAATGATGCTTTGGTTATTGCTTCTTTGTTTTTGCAGGAGTAGTTCGCTTGCATAGAGTACCAAGGAGAGTGGTATTGGCAGAGACCTGAAATTTCTAAGTCATTTCTAGAGAATCCTTTGGCGTTGGATGGGAATTAAGCTGTTGTTCAGTATCTCTTGCCATCCTCAAACTGATAGCAAGATAGAGGTGGTCAACCGCACCTTTGGATCACTACTTTGAGCTATAATGGGAAAGAACTTAATCAACTGGGACATTTGCCTGCCTGTGGTTGAATTTTCTTATAATAGGATGGTGCATGCCATTACTGGGCATGCTCTATTTGAAGTTGTCTATGGATTCAACCCTAAGCTACCCCTCAATCATACCCCGCTGCCGCTTACTAACTAATGCAATTTGGAAGCGAGAACTAAAGCTTAGTCCATCTAACAAATCTATTAGCGAGTCGCTTAGTAGATTGATTGAGTTGCCAAAAAAACTAAAAGAGAAGGGCATAGGAAGGAAGACTAAGTAATTTCAACCTAGTGACCAAGTATGGTTGCATTTAAGCAAGGAAAGATTCTTAAACAAGAGGAAGAATAAGCTATTTGCAAGAGTTAAGGGACCAATTAAGATACTTTAGAAGATCAATGCTAATATATGCCAACTAGAGCTTTTAGAAGACTTTGGAGTATCAAACATGTTTAATGTTGCTAACCTTAACCCTTATTGACTTGAAAAGAACTTAGATGAGGATTAGCTGGATTTGATCCCAAATCCCAATCTATCTGGTGGGGAAGATAGGAATCAGACCACCAAACCCTTGACCCAAGCTCGAGCCTGAGGGTTGGAAAGCATGGCTAAGCGAATTTTTTCCTTACATCTTACCACTGAGGAATTCGAGTTGCTACAATTTGCTGACTTGATACCATGGCTAAGCCGAACCTTCTCATACTTATTGATTGTCCTCAGTTGCCTACCTAAGCTATACTTAAACATCAACTCAGTCCATCTGACCATCCATCTGACCATCCATCCAGTTGACTTGAATTTGAGCCGTATTGAATATGTCTAAGCTAAATTCACCTCGGAGAACTATCTACTTAGCTTAGCATAGTTGACCTACCACCTCAATTGGGCAATCACCAACTTGAACATACAGATTACCTTTTTGCTAGAAAGTCACACATCCATAGAGAGCCATGTATTAGAGCAACCATATGAAAGAATCCTCCACACAAGATTTTGTTGTATTTTCAATTATGCCCTTTATTATTCCTTGTACATTGTTTTTTTTTAGATATTACCCTTTTAGTCTTTTCCATTTTGGGTAGGATACCCTGATGTTTCGGTATAAATACCCCATTATAGAGATAGTTGCACATCACCTTACATTTGATATCAAATATACTCTTTTCTTTTGTGAACATTGCTCTTTGCTAACTTATTTACTTCATTCTTAGCCTAATCCTCAAGTAAGACTAGGTGGAAAATACCTTCATTGGACCACCTTATTTGTCGTATCGAGTTGTACCGTGAATCTTTGAAAGTTCCTTAGTATGTTGTATCTTTGGAGCCGTTTGAAGGTTTACTTATTTACTTTCCTGTTATCATGCATTTCTACCTTCATTTTCAAGCTTTCCATAAGCTTGGACCCACCCCTACGATCAACCTTGTCAATCTTTAGACTAGTTCGTACCAATGGGTATAATTAAGTTCATTTTACTAGGCAACCTTCTAATCAAGCCTTTGAACTAAAGATTAAGTCTTTCTTTTTATAGACCAACCAACCCTCTGAAGATGTCTTTGAAATGATTTCATTTAAGCCTTCCAAACTAACCAATCCTCTTATCAAGTTTCTAAAATAAATATAACTATGCTTCTTTCATCAAATAAATTCCCAAATGAGGCTCTAACATGGTTATAGTTAAGATCCTTTCACCAACTAACCTTCTGATCAAGTATCTAAACTGGAGATTAGGTCCTTCTTTTACTAGATTAAGCAAGGCTAGGTAGCGAGTACCTTTATTGGACCACCATATATATCATATCGAGTTGTGTCATGACTCTTTGAAAATTCCTTGGTATGTTGTATTTTTTAGAGCTGTTCAAGGGTTTACTTATTTACTTTCCTATTATCGTGCATTTCTACCTTCATTTTCAAGCTTTCTATAAGTTTGGATGCACCCCTACGACCGACTTTGTTAGTCCTTGGATTGGTTCGTATCAATGGGTGTAGTTAAGTTCTTTTGACTAGGCAACCTTCCGATTAAGCCATTGAACTAAAGATTAATTCCTTCTTTTTATAGACTAACCAACCCTTTGAAGATGTCTCTAAAGTAATTTCATCTAAGCTTTCCCTCTGCTCAAGTCTCTAAAATTATTATAACTACACTTTTTTCACCAAATAACTTCCTAAACAAGGCTCTAACATGGTTATAGTTAAGTTCCTCTCACCAACTAACCTTTTGATCAAGTATCTAAACCAGAGATTAGGTCCTTCTTTTACTAGATCAACCCTTAAAGAATCCTCTGAGCAAATTCAACCCTTTAAAGAACCCTTTGAATAGATTAAATTTACAAGTTTGCTCAAAGTGACTCACTTTAGCATCTTATTCCAGTTTACAAGCATGACAAAACATGTTCATACAATAGGTTCATCACCCTAACTAACACTATACTATTAAAACTTTTGATTTCCCATATCTCCATCTTAATGCATGAAGACCACAACTAATGATTTGTGCATATCTCAAATCCCATTCAATCCAATTAACTCCAAATTACTCTCTACAATGAAATATAACACAAATAAACTTTAGAACTTATGCATGTTGTTTTCCAAAAGGTTAATTATACAAAATTTTCCAAAAAATGGTATTTTTCGTCAAATTTAGAGGCTCAAAATTTCTTAGAAATCATAGAAAACATTTTTGGTTGAGAAATTTTCATGAAATTCTTAATGTAATATAAGGATGTTCTAAAAAAGTTTTGACTTCAAAACAACAACAATAGGATTATTTAAAACAACTTCAAAAATTACTCGGATTTTAACAATTTCTTAAGGAGGTCATATACTTAGTTTAAAAGTTTTACAATCTAATATTTTTCTTAAAAAATACATATAAGAATATGCCAAAATAAATATTTTCATAATTTTTGGAATCGATTTTGTATGTTTACTAATTTTGGGAAAATCGAGTTAGATTTGAAACTTACTAAAAAATGGTTGTCCGACTACTACCTTCCATCACCATCATATCGGCTTAGTTAGGCACTTACCCTTACTACTAGTCAATGGTGGTTGTTTACACCCAGTACACCCCTAGACCTGTGATAAATGTGCCAAATTACACATTTATATCATCTTAATTGCTACATATTTATGTATTTCATAGTGCTTTTATTGTGAGTTATGCTTAAAAATTATGAAAAATGTAATTTTCTTAATCAGTTGCATAAATTGTGAGAAAAAATGATGAAAATATGGCTTAAATAGCTTTGTATAAACTCATGTATTCATATCATAATTGTATGCCTTTTTATATATGAGTTTATACAATTTATAAAAGAAAGAGTTATGTTAATTAGCTATCTAGCCATGTTTACAAGAACATATGCTTAGATTAGTAGCTATTGCTTTGTTTTCATTAATATTAGCTCATTGGTTCTCTTTATGTTGATATTTTTATAACAGATTTTCCAAACAAACCAAACCTAATTGTAGATACTTTATTTTTTCCGTTTTTATTTGGCTAGGTTTAAAAAAATAAAAAATTGAAAAAATAATAAAAATTGATAAAGTATCAAGTCGGGTCGAGTCATTTAGAGTTGGATTGGATAATGGTGTATGTTCAATTTAGTAAATTCAAACTCGTTAAAAAGATCAGGCTTCGTTAAAATATTTTTAGTCCAACCCGATATAAAGTAGATTTTTATCTAATTTATATTGGGCTAAAATAGACTTAAGATTTATTAAATGAGTTATTGGGCTAAATCAAGTTGAATTGAGTCGGGCCTGAAAAATAGAAAACTCAAATTAAGATAGAGTTTTTAGAAACTAAGTTGAATCTTCAAAGAATTTAAATTGTATCTTCCGTATTTGAGAATCATTATCGTATCTAGAGTTTGTTGAGATTAAATCTATATCTAAAAAGATACAAAAGATTTGGTTGTGTGACTTATAAATAGGAATTCGGCGATGAAGTTTGAATACGTTTTTCAGTCTCCAACACATAATACATCCACCACATAATCACTTTACATCACTATATTCACTCTCTTACATTCACAATCAGATTTACGACCCTCACCAATACACGCCTTGCTCACATTAGCTCTATCAACCACTTACAATCTTACATACATCCTCACCTGATGACAGTACACATTGTAGCACGATCAGCTTACTCTCCCTTAATCATTCAGACGATTCCACTCACAGTTCTACACGTGCACAATCCAAATAGCAAACTCAATTTTACTCTACTACATGCTAACATCAAATCACACACCATGCGTAAGCTAATCCAACCCCATGTCCCTTAGTTTAGTAGATGGGTTTTGTCCTTTTGTTTATTTTATTTTCTTTTGGTTTAGTTTTTCTTAATTCTTTCATTAAACTGTTAATGGTCCATATTATTTTTCTTTCTTTTTCTTGCAGGTCCTTATATTAATTCTCATAGAATAATATTTTATATATAATTTGCATATCCATTAATAATCACTTTTTTATCATATTGCATTTTTTACAAAAATTACATTTTTAAAGTTATCATATTTTTTAAAAAATCATATATTTTAGAAAAATTGCATCTTTTTTAGATAAAATTGCGTTTTTTTAGAAAAATTGCATATTTTAAATATAATAGCATATTTTTTATCTTTAGGATAAAATTTACATATATTATATCTATGTTGCATATCTTAGAAGGTTAGAATAGGATTATATAGTTTCCATTGAATTTGCATTTTTTTAATTAGGCATGTTAGGAATTTTTAATGAAAATTGAATTTTATTACTTAATTATTTTTTCAAAGAATAAAATATTTTTAATTAACGTCTTTTCCATGGTTTAAGCATCTTTTCCATGGTTTAGACATCTTTTTTTATGATTCTGACGTCTTTTCTATTGTTAAACATCTTATCTATAGTTTAGGTATCTTTTTTATAGTTTAGGTTTTTTTTTTTCATGGTTAAGTATATTATCAATAGTAATTGCATTTTTTTTCATAAAAAAAAAACACATTTTCCATGATAATTGCATATTAGCATAATTCATAAAACTTGCATCTTTTACTTATTCATTTTTTTTTCTCATTTGGGTTCTTTAGGATTTTTTTTTTTAACTTTTGTCACGTAGTAGTTTTTTTCCAAAAATAAAAAAAAAATACGAACCTAGAGTCTTTTCAAAAATTAGGTTTATAGTTTTTAATAGGGTTTTTATTAAAAAAAATAAATTGGTTAAAAAAATGTAAACCTAGCTCAATTTTCAAATTAAAAAGAATCAACCCACTAAATCTTTTCTAAAAAAAGAACTATGTTAGTTCGATCTTAACTAGTGGGTATGTAGGCATCTTTGAAGTAATCGTATAAAAGTAAAAAAAATAAAAAACTTTTTTTTCCTTTTTCTTGAAAATTCTTAATAAAAATTCATTTTAATCATATTTTTGCATATTTGTACATGTGTTAGTACTTTTAGAAAAATTATAAAAAACAAAGCCCATTAGTTTTTTTTTAATCTTTATTTAGTGACTTAATTTTAATAGGTTAGGTTATGAACTTAGTTTTTCTGGTTTAATTTTTTTTTAAATAATTTTTTTTTAGAATATTTGTAGACTAGGGATTTCCCACTCGAAAATCCTAATTTCTCTTTTTACTGGTTTAACTAGTTGGCGACTTCAATCTTTTAAAATATTTTTTTAAGAAAAATGTTTTTCCTTAATTTAATGTAAGTAATATATATTAAGTGGGTTAAGCTTAATATAGATTAAATTAAGGAAAACGAAATAGGGCTTGACACCAACTAACTCTTATCTAATAATAATAACAGGCTAAGAAGTATGTTGATCATAGCAGACCTTGCTTAAACCATGTGAATAGCAGCTGAGCAACCCTTGAACAAATTAAGACACAAAGTGGACTAATATATGTAAACAAAGCTATACTCACTGTAGCTACTATCACAATCAATACGCTAACTCAAATAGCAATTGCTAAACTCTAAATGTTAGGCCGTGTGTTTCCATCCAATAATGAAGCAACATTTGATCACTGTAACACTTCAATGCTACAACACTTTGAGTATACTAATTAGCAATCCATCCATCTAAGTTGCAACTGGCCAATAAATTCTTCATTCATGAACAACAACTAATAGAGTTGCTAAGCTCCAAACTGAGTAGCTATGTTACTTCTTTAATGGACTTGCTAGTTTATAGCAGGCCACCGAAACATAACAAAGCTAATCCTCTATAAGTTAAGCATCTTCTCCAAGATAAGAACCAAGTGCTTTAAGCAACTAAGTCACTCATTGAGCTCCACACAAACTGCAATCAATCCATCTAAGCTGTAACTGACCGACAAACTATTCATTCATAAGCAGCTGTTTATTTATTTCATTTTTCTTGATTTTATCTTACAATTCCTTGAGGAAAGCAAATTGTTCTTATTTCAAATTTCACATTAGCTTATTACTCTATTTTGTTTTGTTTAATAGCTAATTTATGGGGTAACCAAATCAAATAAGGTTGAGAAGAGCAGCTCCACTTTATATCTACAGCATGTGAATTTGGACAACATCCGAGATACTTTTGGACTTCAATTTCTGATAGCTAAAGCAAAGCAACTTTGATGCAGCAGCACTCCAAATTTCAACTTGTGATGGCAGCTACAATACTGAACAACAAAACATCAAGCATAAGTCATAGCAAAGCAACTCCATCGTGCTGGATGTAACTACCCCACCAACAAGTTGTGCTACATTTCCAAACGATAATGATGGGTCGAGTAACTTCCAGCCAAACCAATAAACAGTTGTAGCAACTCCACCAATCAGCAACAGCCAAGAATCAAGCTCTATAGCTGCAGTTACTTCACATAAGCGAAATAGCAACACGAACAGCCTACTTCAGCTGCAAACTCTATGGTAAACTTCAAGCAAAACAATATCTTGGGACAATAGTATTCCCTCTTTTGAGCACAACGTGAGCAATTGTGAATTTCTGAAAAGGCTCGTCATAGGGATATGTAGGTTTTAATTAAATTTATGAACTCATGCACTTAATGTAGTTAAAAATATGGTTTAAGTCATAGGGACGTGTTCGGTTCATATTTCTAACTTTAGTAGTGATTCCAGTGTAAGCAGATTACTATTTACTTGATAATTTTAGATAAATCACCT
The DNA here is from genome assembly GCA_024138005.1 of Lumnitzera racemosa. Taxonomy (NCBI): domain Eukaryota; kingdom Viridiplantae; phylum Streptophyta; class Magnoliopsida; order Myrtales; family Combretaceae; genus Lumnitzera; species Lumnitzera racemosa. Next base: position 89,770,602 of record JAMXBC010000001.1, on the reverse strand, counting down.
TGGCAGGTCGATTTATGCTATAATTAGAATTCCGCTATTTCGAGAGGTAGGCAAGTTATAGCGAGTTTAGTTAAATCCCGTTTAGTCAATTTTGAATGTCGATTCAAAACATCACATCAATTCAAATAAGAATAGATTTGCGAATCCCAATTTGATCCTTTTGATCTCTTAGAGCTAGGACCCTTATATTGTAGCTAGGATATTTGGTTTAGTGTTTACCTTGTTATTTACTTTTCATTCACTTTTAATTTAATTATCGATACCTTAGCTTAATGAAAAACTCAATTAATTTAATACTTAGCACCTAGCTGCCTGTAGAATACGAAATTGACTCATCATTTATACTACTTTCATGATCTAATACACTTGTCGGTTCACGCTCACGTTTTCAACGAATTAACCCGTGTTCTCAAATTCCACCCAGTTTGCATAGTTTTAATTCTTAATTTTCCTTGAATTTTCTCTTCACTGTTCTTCTCTTCCTTATATTTTTCCCAGATTCCTTACTTATTCAAGAAGCTTTAGAGAGCACATAGTGATAACTTCTAAGTTAAGCAGTGTTTAATGAGGGTTTTTCTCTCTCTTTAAGGATTATATACCCTTTATTTTTCATTTGATAGGTGTCCTAGTGCTAACTTAAATAACTAATAGCTATCCTCTTTAATGCTGGGACCGGACCCCATTAGATTTGCTACTAGTTTGAGAAGGAGCTTCTTAAGGCTGAAAATAAAGATCAAGACCCAAAAACCCTTGACACTTGGAGCTTAGGTTAACAAAAAGGATGCAAGCAAATATTGGGATTCTTTCAAGTATGAAAGGTTATCAGACTTTCACTTTGACTATAGTTGCCTAAGTCATGTAAGCAAACAAATGCTCTCACATAAAAGTATAAGTTCGGATGTACAATGATGGATTAAGAGCAATAGTAAGGTAGCATGTTGTGGAATAAGAAAGAAGATATTGGGATTCTTTCAAGTACGAAAGGTTATTAGACTTTTACTTTGACTGTAGTTGCCTAAGTCATGTAAGCAAACAAATGCTCTCACACAAAAGCACAAGTTGGGATGTACAATAATGGATTAAGAGCACTAGTAGGTTAGCATGTTGTGGAATAAGAAAGAAGATGTAGGGGGGGGCGTGTAAGGTGGGGAGGAGCTCATATTGGCATGGAGGAAAACACTAACCTAATACTCTTAGTAAATACATAAACATTATCACCAAAACCAATTTGCTACGTACTAAAAGAAACTCAAATCCCATTAGGACCACCTCTCTAACCATGCTCTGCAAACACACTACCAAAAAACCCACCTATTATCAAACTAGGTCTTAGGCCTACAAATGTTGTAAACATTCGACAATCTACAATACTAAAGATAAAACCAATACATCCTTGTCTAAAAGCTAAAGACCATTTCCTTACCTTCCTTATCTCTAACCAAGTTTACGGTGGCTAAGTTAGGGCCCTTCAATTAAAGTAATCCTCTTACATGAATAAAACAAAGAAATGTTAGCTTGTAAAGAACCCATTAAGGAGAATGTAGATAGTAAATGTGGAGTGGATTATTTTGTTAGCTTTCCACCAAACCAAGAGGAGGAGAAAATCAGTTAATGAAATCAAAAGAGTTGTTGGTGTCTAATGAAAATGATGAGATAGTTTGCATGTTGAATGAAAAATCCCATGTGCTTACATTAGTGAATGATTTCAAAAACTTTAAAATAAAGCCACCAAATAGTAATGAGTTGGAGAATGAGAAAAAGAGAATAAAACTTCTTGTTGTAGATTCTAAGAAAGACCAAAAGTCATGTAGTAGAAAAGAAAGGAAAGTGTATCGAAAAGAACAACTAAAATCTCTAAAGAGACCGTAAGAATAAGAGGTATAAAGAAATGTGTTTTTAAAAGAGGGACCACGAAGAGAGTATTGGAGTTGGTTGGTGACTTGTGTTTGAAGCTAATAATAGTAGTGGCGGTGGCTACCCCCTAACAACCATAAGGAGACCGTGATTTATCTATCTTGGAATTGTTAAGGATTTAGATCACCCTCATCAATTTATTAACATAAGGACCTTATTAATAAGGAACTGATTAAGGTACCTAGGATCATGATATGTTCCACCTACTAGGTTGAGTGGAAGTTTACTTCTTTGGTGGAATGTAGATGTAAGAGTTGAGATGATAGATAATTGTTGTTGGTTTATTCATTGTGTTGCCTATTAGAATGATGACATACTGGTAGGCAGCTTCACATGGTGCTATGGGTTGATGGAATTTAGAATAAAGAAACAACAATGGAAGAGTTTGCTTGATATCTCGAAGACAATGGAAGGACCTTCACTATGAATAAGGGACTTAAATGAGAAAGTAGATGATACGAAAAAAGAGTGGAGGAAGACCAAGGGAGAAAAGACAATTGGAAGCCTTTGATTTTGGAAGCAAAGTTATATGATTTGGGCTTCATAGGTCTATGTTTACATAGGCAAACAATAGAGAGGATGGAATCTTTATAAAGGAGAGGATTGATAGGGTATGGCTTCAACTAATTAGTTAGAAAAATATCCAAGAACACAGGTCATACATGAACCTCCAGTAGGTTCGAATCATGTTGCTTTGATAGTAAATGTTGACTTTTCAAACATAAAAGGAAAAAAGAAGTTCAAATTGAGAATTCATGATGCACCTCAGAGGAGTGTAGAGAGATTGTGAACACAGCATGGCTAAATGCTCATCTAATGATGATTTGGAAGGGGTAGTGGTTAAGTTGAACATATGACAGAGACTCATAGAATGGAGCAAAACCAAGGTTCTTTATTATAGATTTCTAATAGAAGATGTAAAAGAGAAGTTGGAGACTATAAATTTGTAAACTGTGAAACATGATTTGGAAGAGGAGGAAGCAATGCATGCTCAAATTGATGAACTATGGGATCAATAGGAGATATATTGGCACCAACAATCTCTTTTCAACTGGTTGATGCACAAGGATAAGAACATGGCATTTTTTCATTGATTAATGATTAGCAGAAGACAAAGGAACAATATTTTACACCTAGAAAGAGAAGACGAAAGGCTAGTTGAATCAAAAAAGGAAATAGACAGGATGTTCCAAACATACTTTAGGAACCTATTTAGATTAAGTGGAAGTAGAAGGTGGGGGAGTTGCTTAGATTGGGTATATGAAGTGATAACTCCAGACATGAATTTGAATCTAAGTGCTCTAGTTACAGAAGAGAAAATCAAGATAGCTACATTTCAAATGAAGTGCTCAATGAACTAGGCCCATATGGCTATCTTGAGGTCTTTTATCAATCATATTAGAGTATAGCTAGGCCTTTAATAATAGCAGCACTAAAAAAAAGTTTCTTAAATCAGTAAGCTGCCTCCTTTCCCTAATTACACCAAGCTTGTCCATATTCTAAAAGTTCAAAATTCTTATCTATCACACCATATAAACCCATTAGCCTTTGTAACAGTTGTAAGCCCCATAACCAGTCACTTAGGGTTTCGATCAGCTGAAAGATCCGATTAAGTCTAAATTATAAGTAAAGTTAAAAAGATTAATGAAATGATCCCGTAAATTTGAATTTAAGAAAATAAGAAATAAAATAAAAGAATAGAAAAATTCCAAATTTTAAGCATATAACTCGTTATTTATCGAAAATGTGTAAAATGCATTCCGATAATTAACGAATTATTAGAGATAAATTATATGTATACTAAAAATCATAAAATAACCTAAATAATATTTAGGAATATTTATTTGTACTATATATGAATTTACATGTATGTAGAAATATGCGTAATTACTTAAAATACGCGAAATGTGCTAAAATAATAATAAATAATTAAAGAAAATTCATAATTAATTATGGAAAAATCAAGAAAAATATAGAAAAATGAGGAAAAGTCCAGAAGTGGGGCGTGGCAATCTGATATTGAAGAAAAAGAATCAACCAATTAAAATGCAACAAATAGAAAATGGAAAATAGAAAAGATAAGGTAATTGTCTTGTCTCATTAATATACAATAATTTCCTTAAAGCTCTATAAATACTCCAAAATTTTTAAAAGCTCATTTGGTCAGTTTGGAGAGTGAGAAAAATGGAGAGAGGCGAAATTGAGAGAAAAATTAGGGTTAGGAAAAAAAAAAAGAAAACTGTGCAGTTGGGGCTTATGAAGAGAACCTAGACCTGACGAGCAGCTGGGAGTGGACGGACACTACCACCACACGGTGGTGGTAGCACCCAGGTGGGTTGATACACCCATGGCCACCAACGGTGGCCGGAGTCACTTAAATCGGTGAGTTTGATTTCCAGTCTAATTTTGTAAAAATATTAAATATTCTTAGAAAATTATGAATTTTGTTATTCTGGAATATATTTGTATGTATTTTTAGGAAAAATATTATTTTGATGAAAATATGTCCCGTGATATATGGTCCTTAAGAAATCATACAAAACCGAGTATGTTTCGGTTTGGAAATAAATGACCTTAGGAGTGTATTTTTGAGCCCAAAATTTTTGTGTAGACTAATTAGATGATATAGAATAGTGCTATGAAGCCCATTCTCAAAAATTAATTTTTGAAATTTTTAGATAATTGTTAGGCCTTAAAATGAGGTATAAAATAGGTAATTTAGGGTTAATTAAGTAATTAAATGGTTAATTACTGATTTAGTGAATAATTATATGTTTTAAGATGTTGAAATCTGATGAAGTACGATACTTGTAGCATTTAGGGTGTTAGATGTAATTATTAGGTTAATTATGTAGTAAATAAGTAATGGGGAAAATAATAAATTTTAAGTTAATTTTGTAAATTAGGGTAATTAGGTGTAAAATCTGATTTAGGATGAATTTATACATTTTGAAATGATAATTGATGTTGGGAGATGGCAATTAGAGTAATAGAAATATTAGATATGTATTATATATATGATAAATGATAGTACATAATATGCAATTATTGGAAATATAATAAATAGAAAATATTAGAATAAAAATTGATATTATGATAACAATAAAAATATACAATAAATCTGATAGGAAACTTAAATTAGGGTAATTATATGAAAAATGTAAGATTTTCTCATAACAGGGGTGAATTCGATGATTAAACTAGGATCCGGGTATACCGTATGGACTAGAATACTAGTTAGAGACTAAAAACGATATTTAGGATATTTAAAGATAATGTGATTAATTTCATATTATGAGTTGAAACGAATTTCTGGGGTTCGAGTATAAAACAATACTTAGAAATCGAACTAGAACTTAATTTAGAAATCAATGCGGAAATTGAACCCAAACTCGAACCTAACCCCAAACCTAAAATAATAGTAAAAGATTTGAGAAACTAGATAACTAGATATATTAAACCATAAACAAAACATAACAATAAGCGTTATAGAATGAAACCAACTTATAATAGTTATATGAAAAACTGAAACCACGTTTGTGTTATAGGGATGATCGGTGATGGCCTAAGCGAGTAGGACCTCGAGTGAGTGAACGAGGAGTTCAGGTAAGTTGGGATTAATAAGTTGTTGTATTTTGGAGGCTTGAGATTATACTTAGTTGTGCTTGTTAGACAGTTGGTTGTATTTGTTAGACAGTTGGTTGTGTATATGTGCTTGATTATGAGTGATGCTATGATTTTGTTTATCGTTTTGGCTTGTATTGTATGATTTGTATGAAGTGATTGATCACCTTAAACTGGACCTAATCAAATATACGACCTGTAATCATAATCGGACTTGCATGGCAACCCATTAAGGGAAACCTAGGATTCTCCGGCTAAATACCGATCCCTTCGAAAGGGATAGCATAGGATTGCATAATGGTCCCTTCTTCATCCTTAGTCGAACTAAGTGACAGGAGAGAAGGTCATGGCGAGGGTGAAGTCAATGGTTCAAAGGTAGTCACGGGAGGAGCGGTGTCTCTATTGCACAAGCTTGGGTTTGGTCGTGAGCTGTTGCATTAACGGAAACTCTTCAACCCAGATTAGAGTAGGCGCAATTTCTCTAATCTCATGACGGGCCGAACAACGTCGTACGATGACATTTGCTTTAACATGCATTGCACCTAATAAGTTGGTCAATAACCTTGTTGTATTTATGGTATAGTTTTAAGTCCTCCATCTTAACTTAATGAGTTGTAGTTGCTCACATCCCTATAGACGTCGTACGGGTGCTGGCTAAGAAGCGGCATATAACTACCATGAAGTTAGCAACTGCTGGATTCTTGGGAGTGAGGAAAAATATTTGAAGAACAAACATATATTTTTAAGGTCTAAGCTTTTATTTTAGATTTTTTCATTTCTGAATAATGTAATAACTAGGAAATATATTACGGTGAAATATTGTAAACATTAATTGTAATAACTGAATTCCAGTATATATATATTTTTTTACTTTTTTAGGTAAATGATTTATTTAAATTATAAACTGTTTACTTTAAAACGGGTTAGTCGTGGACGCCTTGTATAGATCAGGTTTAGGATAGCGGTTATAAGGTCAACTTTTATCTTAGAATGGTTTACACGGCGGGGCTGTTACGACTCTGCCACTTCGGGGTGTGACAACAGTTTATACAAAATTGTTCCCAAAATCTTAGTTAAATGATTTAAACCTTATCTAGATGAAATCATATCGAAAAACCAAAGTTCCTTCGTTTCATAATGTATGATTCAAGATAACATAGTATGTGCACATGAAATCTTCCATCTTTTGAAAAATAGAATCCAAAGAAAGAGAAGAAATTTTCTACAATTAAAATGGACATGAGCAAAGCATACAATCGAGCGGGGCAGGACATTTTAAAAGATGACATGATTAGGATGAGATTTGATAGAAGTTAGATAAATTGAGTTATGGAATACATCATAAGTGTATCTTTTAACATTATAGTCAATGGCAAATCAATATGGAATGTCACACCTAGTAAGGGCTTGAGGTAAGGCGATATCACCATATTTTTTTTTTTTTTTGTAGATGTACTCTCTAAAGGATTGAAAAAGGTGGTGGATTTATGCCTAACTCCAAGGAATTCGAATCAAATCTACCTACCCTACTTTGACATACCTCCTTTTTTAGATGACTCTTTATTCTTCATGGAAGTAGAAGTGTAGAATCTAATTAATTTGAAGAACATTCTAATGGAATATTGAGAAGCTTTTAGTCAGGAAGTGAATTTCGGTAATTCATCAGCAGTTTTCTATAGTAAGGACACCCTGAATGAGTGGAAGTAAGAAACTAGGCAGATTTTAAGCATCCCTAGCACATTAGACCCAAGGAGATACTTAGGTTTTCTTACCATATGAGGAAGATTCAAATATGAAGCTCTAAACTTCGTAGAAGAAAAGATCATCAAGAAACCTTAAGGCTGGTAACAAGGACTACTAAATGAAGCAGGTAGGGAGGTGCTAATTAAAGTAGTAGCTTATGCTATCTTGACGTATTCGATGGATATTTTCGAGTTTCCTTTAAAGTGGTGCCATCAAGTCAACTCTTATTGCCAACTTTTGATGGGGACAATGAAAGGATAAAGGGATAGTACTTTAGATAAATTGGGAAAGAATGACATGAGCTAAAGAGGAAAGAGGGATGGGTTTTGAAGAGTTACACTTGTTTAACATGGGACTCCTAATGAAGTTAGCCTAAAGAGCATACCAAAACTCGTATGTACTATGGGTCAAGCTTTTAAAAGGAGTTTACTTTGCAAATATAGACTTCGGATTTGCCAAGAAAAGTAATCGTACATTGTAGGGATGGAGCAGTTTGCTAGAGGATAGAGATATTCTTATGAAAGGAGCATCATGGAGGGTTAACATGAGAACAAAAGTCAAATAGGAAGTGATAGATGGATTGCACTCCTAGAAGGACCTCCCTTGGAAAGGGTTGAGCAAATTGATAAAAACATAAGAGCGTGCAACATAATGAACATGAAGATTCTAGAGTAGGACTTAAATAGGATAAGGCATCTTTTGACATGTAAGGAGGTAAAAGCAATTAGAACTATACCTATAGTGCTAACAAATCTTAAGAATTGTTTTATTTGCCTATCTTGAGAAGGTTGATAGTTCTCTAGCCACTAATTTATGTTGTAATAATCTTAATAATGGCTAAAGTTTGATGAAATATTTCTGTTTGGCCAAAAAAAAAAAAAAAAGAAAAAGAAGAGTGGAAGCTCTTTGAAACTTGGTTTATTTTCCTATATCATGTTTTTCATCAAACATTCATGCATTAATAAAAATAATCTAACGGACTTGACATTGTAAAATTGTCTTAAAGAAGCAAATTCAAATAAATTGCAATTTTGTAATAATATTCTGTAATAAATTAGCTAAATTATTAGCTTCATGATGTACATCTCTTGAGAAATACGTAATTGAAAATCATATGATTAAATTATTATAGCTATACTAGTTACAAACACAGGAGAATTTGATAGGATGTTGCAATTTGCCTTAAAAGATTTTTATATTGTAAAACACAATAAAAAATTTCGTATATCTTATAAGTTTTACATGGTAGAATTTGTATGCGTACAAGACAGGGCCAGTTCCAATTGGAATATTGTACCTGTGGGATGCAGAATATGAGCCTTATATCCCACTCGTCAAGTGCACCTCACTCGCCCCTATTTGTGGCCACGCATGGTCCTTACATTAGATCAAAGTGTAAAGTTAGGTAACCTGATATCATGTTTTCTTTTTTTCTTTTACACAATTATAACAGGCCTTGCTATTTTCATGTATTATTATATTATACTAAGCTCAGAAGATTGTAAATAAGTAATAATAAAAGGTAAAAGTAACAACTTTTACAGGAGTGGTAAAATTTATGGTCCTTGAAAACAAAAACGAAAAAGTAAATAAAATGATATTTTTGTAAGGGAACAAAAAAATAAAATAAAAAATAAATAAATAAATAAAGAAAGAGAGAGATATCATTTTATTTATTTTTTATGAACATTTTCTATGCTAAGTAATAGCTACCACTGCTACATATGTCTCCCATTATCATTTGCCACTTTAAACCATTAGTAACAGCAATTCTAAGATTTTTAAGATAAATATTTGATAATTTCAATCGTACGAGAGTTAAAATAAATGTCTCGACATGAACATCAATTAATTGAAAGAATTTTCAATTGATTCTACTTTTGGCAAAACTGCAAATTTATGCAGTAACCGGGTACATAATCTTTACCCATCTACCATACCAAGGACTGAAATTTGTCCTCCTTAATACTACGCTGTTCTCTTCAAAAAAAGAACTCTGGCTGCAAATGCAAGCTTTCTACAAATTAAGACTCCATCAGGCATTTAGTTAAGTATGTGAACCCATCCACGATATCCACACAATTCGAGTATTGAGAAGAAAATCAATGAAGGCTGCCGCTTGCCATCCACGTTCGAGCAGACCCCGAGCACAAGAAGATGAGGTAGCAATCTCGACCCTTCTTTTGTTCAAGATTACTAGTTCCAAGGTTGGTAGAAAAGCCTGTCTCAGCCATTCTCCCTAGCACGCAAATTTGGTTCAAACCACAGTTTCAGCAGTACCACTGATGACGTCGCTCTCCACCGTGTGTAGAATTGGTGAAACATGCAATCCAGATTCAATGCTCCCTCTTTCATTACAGCAGGCCCCTTCACTCCTATTACCTTCAGTTTACTTCGACTTAACTAACTAGGGAGATGCTGGGATCACAATCCTTTAGTACAATTACCCAGAGAAGTCTGCCGACTCTGCTCCTTCATATATCGCATTTTATTTCATCAGCGCTTGAACTTCCTAGAAGACTAAACAAGGTAGCTTCTATGCAAATTTTCAAGACAAAGCTCAACATCCACCTTAGCCAAAGCCAAAGGCTTTTTTCTTACTTCACCCGAGTCCCAGGCAGTCTTCACCTTAGCCCTGGGGAAGCTGTGGTTCGACAATAGCCTTGTCAGTTGTTATAAGGCAATGAAAACATGACTGCCAAAAGCCCTTTACAAAACATAGATAGTCAGATTTCATGCGTATACCTACCGTAAACAACTAAACAAAACATGCACCATTTCAATCATGGAGCTTGTACTGGAAGAGGAACCATATCTTGGCTTCTTTATCAATCTTTCATTTAGGGAGGCACCTCTCCTCAACTTAGTCTCAAAGAACTTTGCTCAAACCCTCTCAAAAGTAAGGTTCAGAGAAGGAACCCCCAGTCATTTCCAGACGAACTCATGAAGGCAGGCCATACTCCATGTTGACAAAATCCAGACTTATGTCTGAAATTTGAATTCTACTTTAACAAATATTCCCAATGAAAAGTCAGCACATATCACAATTTGAAGTTCAACTCCTTCAATCTCTTCATCATGCTGCATGGCCAAATGACATAAATAAGTAGGAAATTTTTGGAGCAAGAAAGAAAAGGCACTTTCTTTCAAAGAAATTTAACAACACTGGCCTCAAATAGATAACCAATTGCACCTTAATAGAGATCCACATCATCTAAGAATTGTTAAATGCACGATATAATGTCAATCCTACCTTAAGATTTGATAGCAACTGTAAACCCTCCATGCAACTGCCAAGGGAGCGATGAAGAAAAACACTAATGATAAAACACAAGACAATAAAGAAACTATGTGTTCAAAACAAAATCATGGGGTGTAGAAATAGGTAACAAAAATATTTTTGCTCAGGGGTATGGATGAGTATGATAGGTTTGTATATAAATCATTAACGGTAAATAAATTCTCACTTAGATATATGTAGTTGCTGTCTTAGGTGGGAAAGACTGAAGTTCAAACCAAAAAAAAAACTATTATTACGTTAACAAATAAAATATGTAATTGCATTTCATAATTGGGAACCTTATTTGCTGATTCGAATGGAAATTCTTTTTTTGTTTCAATTTCTTAACAAGAACATGCAAAAAATCGACCAAATTGATCAAGCATTGCGAGTTTGTCATGATTTCCGTGATACTCGGATAGGAAGATTACACTTAACCCCTATCAACTTAAGAAGACATGTTTATAACCTAGTTTTGATGACTAAAAGAAAATTGATCAGATTACTATCAAGTTGGTGGTGTTAGTAACAATGCAAGTGCAAAATCACCGTTCAAAGGATTGAATAGGTGTATCAACTGGCTCAAACATCATGTACGAAAAGCTAGACAAAAAAGAAGCAAAGAGCATCAATAGTCTGTGAAGTGTACCAATAAGTCTAACACCTATAGGATTAAATTTTCACATCTTTTGGATCTCAGATGAAGGGATCATCTTCTCAACAGCCCTCATCATGGCAAAACCTTTGGAATCTTGCAAAGCACCTATAGAATTAAATTTTGCTACTGTTCAGAAGTTGACATGATAGGTTATTAAATTATATCGAGATATGTATTTTGTAGTTGGGAGAGGAGAGGAGAGGGGTGGTTCCCACAACACAAACCCCTCCCCCACACACCCACCCCCGTGCCCCCAACCCCCCAACCAAAAAAAAAAAAAAAAAACCTTCAGTACCTTCACAATCATCTTCAACTAGATCATCAGCTTTGAGGTAAGAACTGTCAGTCACATCAATATCTAATCCTTCTAACAATGCGAATTCCCCTAACATATAACCAATAAGATCATAGGCCAGTATACTAGTCTCACCACAAACTTCTTGAATACCAAGATATAGATTACTTGATCTTTGGTCAACAGAATAACATTTTTCATGGAGTTTCAAATCATCGCTTTCAACTACTGTTCTATCAAAAGAATATCCAACTGGTGTAGAAACATATGTAGAGAAATCACCATCATTTCTTCTAGGAGTATAAAAGCTGCTATGATGTCCAGTTTGATTTGTTATAACATTTTCAGCTTGCCGTAATTCCCGGAGCATCACAGAAGCAGTAAGATGACTCGGAGAGTCACATCCAAGGGAGAAACTAGGTTCAACTTTTACTGCAGAGCCATCTTTAAGCACATGGCTAGGGGTAACAAAGGGTGGATTGTTATTTCCTATATTCACTGATGCAATTTGGTTTGAACTGACTTCATTTGTATCGCCATAACCTTCAAAATGTAAACTTGGATCAATTTAGCGAGACCTATCAATGGAACCTTTACCACCATCGAAGCCATCTTCAGCTTCATCTTCACTTTCTTCTAATTCCTCTTCATATGCTTCATCTGAGCACTTAAATCCAGTATACATTCCACATCTTCTTCAATCATCCCATGGGGAAAGCATGCATGAGGGATAGCCTCAGAAGTCCTGTTAATTATGGCAAGAACTTCTTTCAAAGAATTTGGAATGGGATTCAAATCAAAACACACAAAGAGATTGTCAGTTAACATCTTCATGAATGCACTTCTTAGTGATCTATTTGATGCTTTAGCATCTGGATCTATCAAGGTCTGCAAAATTTTAAGCTCTGGAAAGCTAACAGTTCCTTTTAAAAGCCATATAACTTTCATTATTTCATTCTGCAAGATTTTTATTTCTGCTGGACAGCTGTAAAATTCTGTTGTAGATGAATGTCTATAACCTAACTCTAACATTAGTGATAGATCCGCAATTGCCATTGCTTTAGCTGATGGCTCTGGAGCTAATCTCTCGATCCAAGTTCTGAAAGCATTTTCACGCTACTGTTCCTCACTCGGCTTATTAGATACTCGCGCTTCTGCCACTTTTAGATTTTTGCAACTAGGGCAGTTTCCTTCGTTCACCCTTTGCCCTTTAAAAAAAGCCTAAGAATTAGCAATTTTTTTTTTTTTTATCAACTATTACACATACAACTTTGTAAGAGGAGAGAATCTGAGTCTAAATTATTTTGTTTTAGAGACTGACTATAATACTATAATGTCATTGGTAAGTTAATATATTTTCAAAAAGGAAAGTTTTAAGAAATATATTTTATTTATCTAAAATAAATTTTTGGTTAATTAATTTTAAATAAGTGAAATTCTACAAGATTTCTTAGGTATTATTTTAATCTTAAAAGAAAGATATCTATATGGAATTGGATCTTTACTGTTATGTTTTAAACTTTAAAATTATCCTATTAAAATAATGTCACCTATAATTAATTGTTAAAAATATATAAAAAAATGATGATATTATAATAACGTCATAAGATATTTTAAAAATTTATAAAATCACAATCATTGATTTCATTTTAAACACACCTTAAAAATGAAGCCCCTAAAATACTAAAAAGACAAACTAAACAAGTGCAGAGTAAAGCTAAAACACAAACATGTTATGTAAATTAATATAATGAAAAAGGATTACAATCTTATTATATTAAATAATTGAAAAAAAAATAAAAAAGGATAATGAGTAATTCTATTAGAATAGTAAGTGGCTTTACTCATAGTTTAACAAGCACTTTATAAAAATATATTTTTTAATAAGTTATAGAATTATATTGGTAAAATAAAAAATAAAAGGAAATTAAATATACTAAAAGTAAGTTTATCCATTTTAATATTGTAGATATGAATCTAATTAAATTTGTTAGGGTGTCTATGCTTTAAGAAATAATTCCCTTTTCTTCTAAATTTTATAATTGATCATGCTTTAAATTAAAAGGAAACAATGTGCATATGATCAAAATGGGTCTCTAATAGAATTGTTTTTAAAATTATTAACAAAAAAACATTTTTTTTTTAGTTTCTTTACAATTACGTTAAAGATGAACTCTTATTGAATGTTTATCTATTTAATTGTGAGAACTAGCTGAGATCAAGTGCAAGAAGAAAAAGTCGAATACAGATGAATTCCATGAAAGTTGTAAGAATAATAGAGTGTATTAACTATTCTGTGTAAATGTTAGTAACAAACCAAAGTAGGGAAAGCTTTTTATATCCTCTTATTATGGTACAACTAACTTAACAAAAGAAGTGCATGTATAAATAAGAAATAATAAATAAACTCTCTACATCCCATCCCCTCTCCCACCTCCCCACCCGCCCACCTACCCCCTTTCAACTACTAAACTGTTGGTGACTTAGTAGGTCCACAAGTTAAGCTCAAGAGAATACATGAGTAATCTTAAAAACACTACGTGTAATGAAATCTCTAATAAAATGAATGTCCATATCAATGTTCTTTGTACACTCATGCAAACAAGGGTTATTAGTAATTAGTTGTGTAGATTCATTATCACAACACAATAGGATAGGATAGGAAACATTAACACCAAGATCTTGGTTTGAGCAATCTAGTACTTTGTCTTCTAAGAAATAAGTAAATTGCCAAGCAAGATGAGAAAACCTGAAATAGACTTCTTGTTATGACAAGAAGAAGCCTACTTTAATTCTAAATTTACAATTAAAGAAAATTAATTTGTTTATAAAAAGGAAGAAGAAAGTAAGTTTATTTACAAAAAAAATAAAAAATAAAAAGAATTTCTCATTTTAAATTATCTTGTAGGTGCCTATGTATCCTCTAATAGGAATCAAACTTTCCGTAGTTCATTCTTTGTAAAACTTTAATTTGTTGATTTCTTTTAGTTTTTTAAAATAGTTGGATTTAAATTCTTTAGCCATTTGATTTTTAGTTGGGAAAAATTCTAGGGAAGAGTCCTAAATTGGTATTTTTACTTTTAGAAAATTTTAAAATGTCCTAATTTTGAAAAGGAATCGATTTTATTTTATTTTTGTTGAAAAATAAATTTTCTTAGTGATAAATGTTTTTTTTTTCTTTTTAAATTTTATTTATTTTATTTTTATGTTTTTTATTCAGGTTTTGACCAAAGAAAGAAAGTAAAATAAATAAAAAAACTAAACTTCCCTATGTTCGTTCTCTTTTTTTGAATTACATTTTCTATATGGAATAAATAAGAAAGAAAAAAAATGCATAATAGAACAAACACAAAATTGAACCAAGAAGATACATGCATAGGTTAGTTAGCAGGTAGATGGGTCGAACTTCAGATCTTAGGTTGGGTCAAATTAAGTTGGAGTAGAGGATTCGGGTCATACGGATTGGGGAAGAGCAGCTATTCAAATGGAGTGCTATGAGGCATTTTTTTAGTGAATTTGATGTGGGTAGGGGCGCTTTCATGGTTATCACATTAGAGATAGGAGGTCTAGAATAATTGCTACGATTATATGTTGGGAGTTTGATGGTTATTGGGTTTGGTGGTAGCAGAGATGTGTGTCTCCCTTGAGTGGTGGTTGCTGGGCTTTGAATAGGGTTTAGGTATTAAGTATTGGGATGTTACGAGTATAGCCATAGCATCAATTTCGGCTTTGGAGTAGTGTAGGTTAGTGTTTTGAATTGGGGATTGCGGTGGCAAGGTAGCATTTAGGGTTCATTTGTTGAGAGTGATGGAGCTATGATGAAAGCCAAGAGAGGTATCGTTAGAGAGCTTAGGTCCTAAGGATGCTTGCATGAGCAGTGTTCTAGCTCGAAAATGTCTAGAATTGAGGCCAAACTTAAAGAGAGAGAGGGCACCGAGTAGAGAATGATGGAAATCGAAGTGTATTATAGGAGTGTTTAAATTGAGAATTGATTAACTTAGAACCATCAATGGTTGAATCGATCTTGAATGCGTATCCCACATTTCAAGCTTTTTGACGATTTTCAAAGCTAATTTGAATGGTCAAAGGAATGAATTTGATCTTGTTTTTGGATTTAATAAAAAGAGGGCCATGTGGAGTACAAGTCTAATAATTAATTCATGTCTTTGCATGTGGAAATTGTATGAAAAATCAAGCTAAAGTGAGGGGTCAAGCTGTTCATGCATGAGAAAATTGGGGAAAGGAAAGGGAAAGAAAGAAAAGGGAAAAATGGATGTTGACGTGGGGCCATGTTAGCCATGCAATTGAGTCAAATGTTGCCACGTGTTAGAGTACACCCAGTAGCTACTTGACACATGGTTGTTTAGAGATACAAAATTAAAATAATTTGTATGTTTGCATGTGGAAATTGTATGAAAAATCAAGCCAAAGTAAGGGTCGAGCTATTCATATGTAAGAAAATTGGGGAAAAGAAAGGAAAAGGAAATAAAGGGGAAAAAATTGATGTTGATATGGTGTCATGTTAGCCATGTGATCGAGTCAAATGTCACCACGTGTCACAGTATACCCAATAGCTGCTTGACATGTAGATGTTTAGAGACCCAAAATTAAAAAGGCACAAAGTGCCTTGTGTTGGCATTGAACCCCTTAGGATTTCCAAGTTATGCTTGTTAAAATCGTGATTTTACTATTTAGTTGAATGTATAGAATCATACAAAATCGGTAAAATCATAGGCTTATGGAATCATACATCAAATTTCATAATTTTATCAAAAGCTTGTACATAGATTATTTTACATCTATTTTAACTAAGATAAAAACTATAAAATCATAAACTCGTAGAAACGTACTTTTGATTCACGATTTTAATAATTATACTCCAAGCTTATCACAGTGTAAGTCTAAGTGTTTAACCAATTAAGCTATTGGCCTGTGCCCTATCTTTTGCGTAACTAAATTTTATTTAAACTATACAACTACCTAGAACCTAATTAGAAAATTAACATTAACTAAATCTAATGACCCTAACATGACTTTAAATCCTTATTTTTCTTAAAAACTACTTGTTTAAAAATAAAGTCTACTTTTCCTAAAAAATTTTATTTTTTCAAAATCTTTTTATTTTTTGGTATTTTTCTAAATTTTCTATTTTTTTTTTATTTTTTCTATATTAGAATCCTTTTTCCCTATTCTTAAAAAAAAAAAAAAATCTAAAACTATAAGGAGGCAAAAATGGGATATCTATATCCTTTAAGTACCTAACAACATGTAAAGCTGCCAAAAGATAAGAAGTATGTAGAGCTAATAAAAACTACATGAGGTAATGGACCAAAAAACATATATCTAATCTAGTCAAAGTAAGAAACAGTAGGTTACCAATCAACCTTCTATATAATCGTAGATTAGAAAGAACTTCACTTAAGACTTTGTTTAACTTAAGGCTTAAAGGAAAAGGAGTAGAAAGAGGCTTACAACCTACTAAACTATTATCAATAAGTATGTTTAGGATAAACTTCTATTGATTTAGTAAAATCCCAATATTGGTATGACAAGTCTCAAGTCCAAGAAAAAACCGTGTAAGCTTAAGATCTTTGACTGTAAAAGTAGTGTGAAGATCATATTTTAAGGTAGAAATGGAGACCTCATGAGTACCCATAATCAACGTGTCATTAATATAAAGTAAAACAACCAAAAAACCTTTCTCATTGCAATAAGTAAATAATGAATAGTCACTTTCGGTTTGATAAAACCCTTTAGCAAGCAAAAATTGAGAAATTTCTTTGTTCAATTTCCTAGATGCTTACTGAAGACCATATAAAGACCTTTGAAGTTTACAAACTTTGTTAGGTTTGGTTTTAGTGTATCCTTAGGGCGACAACATATAGATTTCTTCATTTAATTAACCATAAAGGAATTCATTATTGACATCCACTCGATGAATAGGCTACTGATAAGTAGAAGCAACAACAAGTAGGATCCTTATAGTTCTTAATTTAGCTATAAGTAAGAATGTATCATGACAATTAAGCCCATCAACTTAAGTGTAACCTTTAGCCATTAACTTAACTTTATATCTTTCTACATTACAATTCAGTCTATATTTAACATTATAGACCCACTTAGACCTAATAGCTTTCTTTCTATAGGGTAATTTAGTAAGAGTCTAAGTATTATTAAGTTCTAAAGTTTTTGACTTCTTATCTATGGTTAAAACTCAATCCTCATGTTTAGATGCTTGAGAATAACATGTTAGTTCTTAATAGTGAATACATTTGCTAAAGAACTCACATACTCAAGTGGAAAATGTTTAAATGAATTATGGGTGAATAAAAGGTATAAAGAAAAGGGTGAACTATTAACCAAACAAAATTTAAGGAATGAGCATAGTCTTGTAGCCATAAAGTAGTAACATGCACTCTAATAGATTTTCATAACTGACAAATGTTAGGGTCTAATGTTGTAGGCAACTGAACAATAAGAACATTAGCAATATTGGAAGGGTTAATGATAGGAGAATAACAACCACTAGGCAAAGGACGTTAGATGGTCTGAGAAGAATCAAAATGATCAATGTGTAGTCCATTAGCAATAGAAGGAACAATAGGAAAACACTCAACTTGATCCAAAAAGTGAATGTTGCTTATAAGGAAACACATGTTCATAGAAAATAACATTTGAATTGACTTTGAAGTTGTTTTCATGCATGTCAAGGACATTGTAATCCTTTTGCCCACATTCACAACCAAGGAAAATACATTTGGACCCTTGGGTTATTTTTAGAAGGCAAAGTATTAGAAATGTAACATAAACAACCCATGACTCTAAGATGAGAATAGAAAGGTGTCTTGCTAAACAAAATTTCATATGCAGATTTCCATTTCAATTTAGACATATGATCTTGTTAATAAGATATGTGGTTGTAAGTATATGTTCACCCTAAAAGCATTTAGGTAAAATTAGCATGAATTTGTAAAGCTCTTGCTGTATCTAAAAGATGATAGTGTTTTCTTTCACTTAGATTGACATGCAAACAAAAACTCGAATCCATTGTCAAATCTTATTACTTTAAGACAAGTAGAAAATTGATTACGAATCATATTGAGAAACTTTTCAAGCACAAACACAACTTGATACTTATTATTAATCAAATAAGTCTAAGTGCAACATGTGTGATCATCAACAATAGTGAAAAAAAATATCGTGCTCCAAATAAGGAAAGAATAGGGTAAGGACCCCAAATGTCAACACGTAGCAGGTGAAAAGGATTCCAAGCAAGACTTTCATTTCGAGCAAAAGATACTCTATGGAATTTTACTTGACAACAAGTATTACAAGTAAACCTTTTAAAGTCTAATGACTTACAATCATCAACATGCTGCAATTTTGACAATGATGAATGTCTAAGTCTACTATGTAAAAGATAAAGTGGAATAGGAACCAAGCAACGTGAATTAATAGCAAAAAAAATGGAAACGAAAGAAAGACCATAGCCTACTGAACTGTACTCTCTAATGACTTTAGCTCTATGATATAAAGATGGTGCTTTGCCTTGGCTAAAGCAATAATAGAGTTAGTTTTGCGGTCCTGAAACTGGAAAGAAATGCATCAACAACAACAATATACTTGCTTATTTATAAGAACTTTTGAACAAACAATAAATTATGTATGAAGTCTGGGATGAAAAGGACGTTATGAAGAATAAGAGTAAGAGATATGTAGATTGAATCAACAATACAAACAATTTTGTTATTGTTATCGAGTGATTTGAGAAATATAGGCTTAGCAAGTTATTGGACATCGAATAAAAGGTTGTAGAATGGAGTAATGTGGTTTGTAGCTCTTGAGTCAATTATCTAATAACCAACCTTGTCATTAACAACATTAAAACAAAAAGAGGATGGACTTTTGCCTGCAAATTATACTGCATTGACCAAAGTTAATGATGATCATTTATGAGCATGCTTCCCTTTTAGCACCTTATGCATCTCTTGGCATTGATTTTATTTCATACACTGGTCTACAATCACCAAATTTCCTTGAAATTCTTTATGACTTCCTATATTGATTGGAGCAGCAATGTTGTTAGAAAGATCCTTTACTTCCTTTTCAACAACATAACTTACTGCTAATTTTCTTAGAGTTCTATCATTCCTTCTTCCTATGTACCAATTTGGGTACCCATTCAACTTAAAGCATGATTCTATTGTATGACTTACTCCCTTACAATACTTATAGATGGCTTTATTCTATCCTATTACCCTTTGTTTCTTATTAACCATAGAACTCTTTGAAGTATCTATCCTATTCAAGTTTTAAGTAGTCATCTTTACAATATTTGAACCATTGGAAGTAATCTATTTTTGTTTCTCTACCTATTGGACCAAATAATAAGCCCTATTCACATTCGAAAGTGGATCCATTAATGGTCTGTGATTTCTTATCGACTCATATCCTCTATTCAAGCCCATAGGGAATTGCATTTCCATTAGATTCAAACATCTAAACTCCTTCTTTAAGTTGATAGTTGCATGTATTCAAAATTCCATAGGTATATGTTGGATAAGAGTATAAGGTTCGTAACTCATCCCATACACTCCTAACTCCATTAAAAAATAGACTCCAATGAGTTGATTTAGCTGTTTGATCTTATTAAGCTCATATTGCAATTGGAAAATCAAAAGACCATTTCATCTTTCATACTACTCCCTAATTTCATTCCATAGCTCAAAGGATGAATGTGAGTACAAAAAATTTTGTGATAGATCACTCAAAATCGAATTTAAAATCCAATACCTAATCATGTAGTCATTATGAATTTTCTTCAGGTTTAGGAATTGTGCCTCTATAAGCCCTAATTCGAGTTTCGCTCTTAATCCCATTTAAATGGGTTGACTCTAAGCTAAGTAACTTGATCCATTGAAAATAATATTTCCAATAATCATAGTAAGATTATCTGAACTTGATATGGATAAAGGATCTAGGTTTGGTTGATTAATGTTCACCATGTTAAGAAAACTAGCAGTCACATATCGCAATGAAACAATGGAGAATCAATAGAGTTAAAAAAAAAAAAAACCTTGAAATTGGATGATTAGCGACTCTAATGCCATGTGAGAACTAGTTGAGATCGAGTTCAAGGAAAAGAAAAAGTCGAATATAGATGAATTACATGAAAATTGTAAGAACAATAAAGTGTATTGATTTTTTTATATAAATGCTAGTTACAAAGCAGAGTAAGGAAAAACTATTTATATTCTGCTACTATGGTACAACTAACTTAACTCAAGATGTACACCTATAAATAAGAAATAATAAAATAATTAACTTTGTACGTTAATCTCTATCTTTTTATACCACTTGTAATAAAATAAATCTCTTCAATTTTATATAATCTTTTATGAATAAAGAAATATGTACTTATAACAATTTTACTAAATAATATGTGTTTGTAATATATTTAAATATTGGTATTATGAGTTTACTCTATTTGGAAGGCTTGTAGTAATATCATATCTTGTGATCAAGTAACTCTAAATTTTTGGAATTCTCATATTAAGGAAAAAGATGATTTCAAAAGCCATAAAATTGGTCCTTCTTTTTTCTTTTATGAAAAAAATTACCTTTGTATGCTAAGTTCTGCTTAAATTAATAATGGACGCATGTCGAGTCTGATTTTTCAGTTTCTTTTATTTAAAAATTAATTTCTCATTTCTCGATTAATACTAAACCCTAACCCATTTAATAGTAATCATCGACTAAAGAAATTGAGAAATTCCGGTTTTTTATTGAAAATAATTTTTGGAGTTGCCACCCGACCGAAGTCGGGAAAAGAAAAAGAAACTGTAATCAATTGGGTGGATTGATTACGATTTGGCTACCGGTCTTTGATTTCAATTTTAAATGAAGAACCAAAGGGTTCCAAGTTCGGGAGCTAACCTATTAAACCCTTAACGGGTACCGCTATTTATTTATCGAAATTAGGATTATTTTTCTAATTATAATATTTAAAAAATAAATAAATAAAATCAAAAGAGAGAAAAAAGAGGACCTAAGTTTTTACATATTTTATCGTCGCCCCGAAGGTGCCTACGTATCCACTAGCCGGATCAAATGATCGTAGTTCTTTTCGAAAACTTTAATGTGTTGGTTCTTTTTATAAAAAATGACTGGTTAAATTTGCGTTTTTATTAACCATTTTATTTTTATTAAAAAAAATCCCTAAAAGCCTAATTTTTATTCCTAATTATAAAAAAAAAACCTAAAAACCTAATTTTTGAAAAGTCCCAAATTAAAATTTTTATTTAAAAACAACTAAGTGATAATTTTTTTTATTTTCAAGAAAAACCCTAAAGATTTTATGAAATATGCAATGTTCTACATGATGAATATTTTATATAGAAAAAATGCTTAAAACATAAAAAAAAAAGAGAAATATTTCCTAACCATAGAAAAAATACCTAAACCGTAGAAAAGATGTCTAAACTATAGAAAAAATATTTAAATCATAGAATAAAAAAATCTAAATTATAGAAAAGATGTTTGAATCATGGAAAAAATAACCTAAACAATAGAAAAGATACATAAACTATAGAAAAGATGTTTAACCATAGAAAAGATGCCTAAACATAGAAAAGATGCCTAACCATAGAAAAGATGCCTAACCATAGAAATGATGCGTAAACTATAGAAAAGAAATTGAAACTATGAAAAAGATGTTTAAACTACAGAAAAAAAATCTAAATCATAGAAAAGAATGTTCAAATCATAGAAAAGATGTCTGAATCATAAAAAAGAAACCTAAACTATGGAAAAGACATCTAAACTATGGAAAACAAGCCTAAACTATGGAAAAGATGTTTCGCCATAAAAAAGAAGTCAATTAAAGATTTTTTTTTATTTTATGAACATCAAAATGATTTTTTTACCTAGAAAACCCTAACATGCCTTATACAATTTTTCTTAATTAATACAATATGCAAAGAACAAGATTTTGTAAAATATGAGATTTTATAAAAATATCATTTTGAAAATATGAAATCTAAAAAAAATAATAAAAAATAAATAAACTAAAACTTAACTTAACATATGTTCACTAGACACTAATGCTATAACTAATTACTAGCAATTAAAGACGTGACAAAAATAAAAAAAAAAAGTACAAGTCTTAAAAATAACTGCGCATATACTAAGTGAGATAAAAATAAATAAATAAGACAAGTTATAAACAATAATTAAAAACTACTATTATGTACCTGTAAGGCAAAGCACGAAAAGGTGATGAAAAGGAACAGATTGGATCCCCAATCCAATCATGCGCACAACTATAGAATTGGTCTTAGGAGTTGGTTCGAGCGTATTTTTAACAAATGTGTAATTTTTTTTTTACAAAAAGGGTCCTAATTCTTGAATGTTATTGTTTTATAAAAAAAAAATCGCTAAAAGATCTAAAATTTAAAAAGGATATTTTATTAACTTTTATTTTAAAAAAAACAGCTTTCTATATGACAAATCCTTAAACAATATCAAATCATAACAAAAATAACCAATCCTAATAACTCCTAAACGAACATAAAATATACATTCACTTAAATTAATACTTAATTTATCAAATCAAGAAAACTAATGTTAAAAGAAGAATACATAAATTAATATATACATATACATATATTGTTGTTATTAAACAATTATCTATATATAAAAGACTAAAAGTAAAAGCTCCTAAAACTAATATGTTCATATTCTTATATATTATATTCAATAACTAAAAATCTAAATAATAATAATAATCATAATAATAATAATAATATAACAATAATAAATAAACAATTAAATAAACAATTTCGAAATTGGAAAGAAACGGACCTGAACTTCTTGATTACTTGATGAAGGACGATGGCTGGTGTATAACGGAGTTGCTGTTGCATATGGCTACTGGCGTCAGATTATTGTATGAGTTTGCTTCGCTATTGTCCGCCTTGCTGCTGTCCTATTTGCTGCTGTTCGCTTTGCTACTGTTTGCCTTGTTTGCTGCTGTTCGCTGTGCTGTTGTCCTGTTCGCTGCTGTCCGCCGTACTGGTGTCTGCCGTGCTGCTATCCTATTCGCTTGGTGTTGTTGCTGTCTTGTTCGCTACTGTCTGCCATGCTACTATTCGCCTGGTGTTGCTATTGTTCACCTGGTCGTGCTGAAGAATTCTGCAGCAGTAGTCGTTGGACGTACGTAGTCTTGAAAGGTGTTATAACAGTAGGCTGTTTATGGAACTGTGTTTAGTTGCTGAATTATTGCTGTGTCAAGGTGGTCTTTTTCTGTTGTGTCTCCTCTTTTTTTTTTTATGCACGTGTATGTATGCTTTTAAATTCTAAATCAAATCATATCTAATTATATCTATTGTATCTGATTTGATAATGATTAAACTAGATCCAAATTAATTCAAATCCAATTTAATAAAATCAAACTAGATGCAAATGATTTTAATTAGATATGAATCCTCTTTATTTCTCTCGCTTTTATAAAAAAAATAGAAAAATAAAAGACATCGATGCCTAGTGAGGCTCAAACCCATGACCTCAAATTAAATCCAATTCAATACTCTAATGATTATCCGTTAGGTCATTAGCTTGTGCCATAACATTTAGTACAATTGAATTGTGCTTAAACCACGTCACTCTCTACAATGATTATTTTATTGAATTAAGCTAAACTAAAACGAATAACTCTAAAATAATTTAATTCCTAAAAATCTACAAAATCTTTTTTATGTTAATTTTTATCTTTCATTTTTATTGTTTTTTATTTTTGAATTAGGACCCTTTTTGTAAAAAATAAAAAATAAAATAAAAAAATAGGATTACGAAGGGGCAAAAATTAGGTATCTACAACGCGAATTTAATATAGTCAACTATACAAAGCCTTAAGGTACATGGAGATCTACTAACTACTCATTCACTTTTTCAGATGTTTTATTCCTTACGTGGGACAAGTTTAAATGAGCAAAGAAAATAACTTTATTGAAATGTAATCTATTGTATAAATCAACTAAGTCAATCAGCAAAATATTCGATTTCAACTCAATAATAAGTTATATTCAATTAAATGAATTAGTTAGAGCTACTCAAATGATATATTGAGTTGAATTTAAATTTCAACCTATTTCACTCATCATCAAACTTAAATTAAATTCCATGTCTACGTATTCAAAGATGGCTAGCTACAAATTCATCCAAAATAACTAAGAAGGTAGTAGTCAAAGAATATAAATAATTGAAACTTAAGAACATAAAGGTAAAAAGGAAGTAGAGATATAAGTAGCTCCAACTGCTTACTATCCTTATTAACGTTGCGAATTTCATTTTTTATTTTACCATCGATTCATTTCCTAGAAATCTCTTGAAGAGAAGAGAAGAAAGTGCTTGTTTAAGGATATAATAGAGACGAGTTTAGAATAGGTTTCATAAAACCTAAATTAGATTCAATATCTCCTTATATTTTTCAAAACTTGAGAAAAACCTTTTAGGTTCCTTCGTCTTATACTCAAAATCCATTTCGAGGTTCTATAAGGTAATAATTATTGGATTGGGTAGGTTAGGTACTTATAAAAACCTGCCTACTTAGATCACTATATGTACTATAAGTATTAATATTAATTTATCTTATTATTTTTTATTAGATTCAAGTTTCCCATTGAATTCTATTTTAATCTCGAAACTTGACTTCAAACCCCGTGAGATTTTGGAACAAGCTCTAAAACTTATTCCAAAACATACTAGGTTTTAAGACAAGCGCTAATAAGTACAAATTTGATTGGATGTATATAATTACCTTTAATATAGTCAAGCTTAAAATGAACTTAGTTAAGCTACATAAGTTCATGTTGTATTGTTTTGGGTTGAAGTCAAATTAATAAATATAGTCAAATTAATAATGACTATATAATTACCTTTAATATAGTCAAGCTTAAAATGAACTTAGTTAAGTTACATAAGTTCATGTTGTATTGTTTTGGGTTAAGAAGCAAAATTTCATAACATTATTCAATTTGATTAGATTCATTTATAACATTACTATAACCAAACTCAATTAGATAGAGACACCTCAACTACACTAACCTTGATTAAAGAATATTGATAACTTAAGAGTTCTTCTAGAATGTAATACAGTCACCAATGATATATATATATATATATATACACAGGGCAATATATGTCCTAATTGTATATTCTAATCCAATAATCATCTTTTAATTCAGTTATACCTTAGTATTCTACAAAAGGTACAAAGTCAAACATGGCTAAGCATCCTATGAGTGTCCTAAAAGTCAGCACATGCATCGAGTTCTCTAGAGGGTGGACATGACTAAGGTCGTAAACAAAGCTTTAAGCATTAAAAAGATAATGGTTATATAGAGTTAATCCTTAAATGAGAATTAAATAATTCAATAGCCGTAAAAGAATCCATTTTAATGATAATCTTTAGGGATAATATCATTAACACTACTTGAAAGTTCAATATATTATCTAAGCTTGCAATTTGTCAAATTTGGTAAGTAAGTGAAACTTTTCATATCACATTACTATTTGCTTAATTCATTCAATAATCAAACTGAGACACATGTCACATGTGTGTGTAATAAGTAATAATGATAACATGAAAAGTTTTAATTAGATACCAAATTGGATAAATCCAAAGTTTGTAATAGATTGAATTTTATATTATAGTTCACATAGCATCAACTATATTGTCCCTAATTAATATAAGAAAGTTGTGTTGAAGGAATTTTAATCCTAAATAGAATCTTCGAAGATCAATTAAAAAAGTAATTATCAAGTTTTTGGAATAACCCAAATCTAATTCACATTTTAATGTCCACCCACATCATTGTTTGTAATTAAGAGATTGATAAAGTCATCAGTATTTAATATAATCCATCTCGAGAGAGATGGTGTTCATTAAATCTACTATAATAGCTAGCATAAAGAAATGAAGGAATATACTGGTTACATCCTAAGATCAATCACTCTTCACTTCCCATTGAAAAGTGCAACCTACAACATTTAATTATCATAACTGTATACCTATTATTAGAAATATTTAACTATAACTATTATCACCTCCTTTTTTTAATATTTTCTTCTGCTTTTGTGTATATACAAAAATATAAAGGTATGTTTGAATTTCATATTCCCATTTCTTCTCCTTATTTATTAGTAATTATTATAATTAGTACCATAATATCTTTTCAAAAACTTGACACTTAGATAAAGTATCTATTATTATATTTAACTCTCTCTCACTTATGAGTTAGACTTTAATTGATATCCAACTCACAAACAACTTAATTTGTCTTAATTTAATGTATGCTCAAGGCTTAAGTCTTATTTTCTCATTAAGTAAAGATGAATATGCTTGATTGAAGCTCTTTAAACAAGCTCCCTCTCTCTCTCTCTCTCTTTCTAAAGAGAGAAATTCCTCTCAATGCTAAGAGTGGTCCCGTACTACTGTGCGATATTGTCCTTGGTCTTACTGTTTATGTTGTTACGCCATCTACACTGCATTCCACTACACAATTATAATTAATTCCAATACATTCATACGTTACAAATCATCATTTTCACTCATTTTTCATCAGTGTACACATTTGATTTTATATTCATCATATTACTAAGCATGGCTAAGATTTTTTGTTATGTTTTTAGCTTATTGTTTCTTGATGCCCGTAATTAATCATGTTTTATTATTGTCCTCTAATCTGCATTTGAATCCTTTCAATCTCTAGTTGCTTGCTTAGTTGAGTTTTATTTGTGTTTAGATGAATAAGTTCAATATGTCCTCTTTCATCCTACCTTCTTATCTCCTTTCTCTGCATCTCTAACTTTTGGTCTTAAAGTTTGTCCTTAATCTCAACATCACTACCTTGTATTGTTTCTTGCTTTTACCTATGTTTTGCATCTTGTTATGGTTATTTAGTAATGGTACCTCAACCTTTGGCACTTTACCTTCATTAAACTCACTTGAATTTACTCCATTCCCGCATCAGTCTTTTCTGCTTGAAGCTAACTTTCATTTATTGTCTAAACAAATGAATATTGCGACAAGTGCAAGCGAGGCGCCAAATGAATTCTATAAGCTTAATGGAACCCTACTGGATAGCCTAGACCTGGAGGAAATTGTCGAGCTAATCATTGAGAAAGAACATCTGATGATTGGAAAAGCTATTATAGAAAAATCCCTAAACAAGAATGAAGTTATTAACATTCTAAAAAGGCCTGGAAAACACTTTATGAAGTTAAGATTTTGGTAATGGGTACAAAGCTTTTCCTCTTAGCGTTTGAAAATGCAGAAACTGCTGAGAATGTCATTGAAGAAGGCCTTTGGGTTGTCATGGGCCACTTATTGGTGATAGAGGAACAAAAGCCAAACCCAAGGGTAGAGGACATTGACTTAGATTTCATTGAACTTTGGATCAAAATCCATGGACTTTAGCTTAACCATATGTCTACAAAAAGTGGTAAAAAATTAGAAACCTTTTGGTAAGTATGGTATTGAAACCGGACCTAATCTACTACTGTTTTGAGGAGGAACTTCTTAAGGGTGAAAGTGAAGACCAAAAAAACCTTGACACATATAACTTAGGTTAACAAAATGTATGCGAGTAGATATTAGACTACATTCAAATATGAAAGGTTATCATTGATTAGACTTTCACATTAATCGTGACTACTTAAGTCATGTAAGCAAACAAATGCTCTCACATAAAAGCACAAGTTGGGACATATAGTAATAAGAATCAACTCTTCAGACCGATCACATACAACCAAGTTAGAGGAGTACAAAGGCTCACATGGAGAATATTAACTCGAAACCCCATTTAGGAGAAAGATTCTTATCCTTACATCAACCTTTCACATTTTTGCTAACCAAAGTACCAAACTCTAATAAGGACTAACACAATTCTTAAGTTGTTGAACAAATGTACTAATGTGAACTGTGGCCAAGAACAGACAAGACCAGTCGCTGGATGGGTCTAAGCTTGTAGAAAGTTTGAAAAGAATTAATGGGGAAAGGTACGAAAAAGGAAAAATGAATGATGAAATAGTAAGCGAAACCCACGAATAACTCAAGAGGATATGACGCACTAATGGAACTTCCGAGGACTTATGGCTCAATTCGATATGATGCACGAATTGGTCCGGTAAGGTTACTTACTACCTAACCTTACTTAAGGGAAATGATAAGAGTGATGCCGAAAGTAAACAAGTAGTGTTTACACAAGGAAGGAAAAAAAAATGAAAAGAGTGTATTAAGAATGATCTAATTATCTAGCGTACAAGTACAAGGGTATTTATACCTATAAGTTAGGGTAACTTGCCTAAAATGGAAAAGACAAAAAATGGCTATTTTCTAAGTAATGTATAAGGCACAGAAGGGTAGAAATGAATATATAACAAAGACAATCATTGGTGTAATGAATTCTGCTCATGATACTGTACATGTGGCGATGTTGCATTGGTGAGGTCATTAGGAAATGCAGGCAAGAAGTATAGACAGGTGGCATGTTCGAGCAGGGGTGGCTTAGTTAGTTCGGTTTCTCTCTCTTGGATTCTCGGCAAGGAATATGTCGAGTAATTGGATATCTCGGCATCAATGAATAATCTTCAATTCGGTACACTGCAAAAGAACAGGCAATCATATGGCACAGCGTAAAGGGTGACTTGGTGAAGAAGTACTCGGCCTCGACAAGGGTCAATTGGAATAGAAGGATTCATCTTGCTAACCCCTCTAGTCCTCAAGCTTGGTTGCAGGTCAGAGGTCCAGTAGCTTGATTCACATCATTTCTTTAGGGTTTTTTTAGATTTGGGATCAAATCCAAGTGGTATTCGCTCAATTCTCCGTCAGGGTGATAAGGATTAAGGTTGGCAATGTTGAAAGAGTCAGAAACCCCATAATCCTCGAGCAATTCTAATCTATAGGCATTATCATTGATCTTTTGGAGGATTTTAAAAGGACCTTCTGCTCTTGCAGATAGCTTGTTTCTCTTCTTGTTTAGGAACTATTCCTTGTTGAGGTGTAGCCACACCAAGTCTCTTATTAAAATTGCTTGACTAGCCTCCCTTTGGTCTTGTCTTGTATTCTTCTAGTAGCTTGGTCGATGTATTGAGTGACCTTATCATACATACATTGGAGGGATTGTATATTGGCCGAGGCGTTAAGGTCCTCTTGCGTGGATATTGGCATAGGAGCATAGTCGAGAGGTAGCTCAGGATTAAACCCATAGACCACCTCGAAGGGAGTTTGCTTAGTGGTGTCATATACTGTTTGGTTGTAGGTGAACTCGACTACTAGTAGGCAGACATTCCAATCAGCCAAATTCTTGCTTATTACAGCTTAATGGTCCCAAAGTACAATTAACCACCTCTGTTTGCCATCATTTTAGGGGTGACATGAGGTACTGAAGAGTAGTTTGGTCACCAGCCAACATTACAAGGTTCTCCAAAAATGGCTTAAGAACTTGGGGTCTCTATCAAAGACTACACTTCTCGGTACACCATATATTCGCATAATCTCCTACAAGAAAAGAGAAGTAATAACCGAAGCGTCATTAGTCTTGGTACAGGGTACGAAGTGTGCCATCTTACTAAACCTATCCATAACAACCATTATAGAATCTTTACCTTGGGTAGTTCGTGGCAATCCAAGAATAAAGCCCATGATCAATTTAGTCTAAAGTTTTGTTAGAATAGGTAGAGGCATTGCTCTCCTTTTCTTGGCTTAGCATTTGGCCTTCTTGCAAATGGCCAAAAGAATCGACCATTTAACAACTCGCACATTCACCATTCTCTAAAATGTCTGGAGAGTCCTCCATTGTGGGCTTCCCTAATCAATAGTTCCCATAGTGAACAAGTCGACACACATAATTTTCCACCTCAGAATAAGTAACCATCCTCGGTATGACACTTGTCCACTATCCTTTTGTCAATGCATCGCATGATTATGGCTCCAAAGTGTGAATCCTCGAGGTATTGTTCCTTGATACTTGTAAACCTAAATAGCTTGGTCTGTAGTTTTGACAAAAGTGCATGTCTCTTTGAAAGGGCATTTCCAACTATGTTGCTCTTTCCCTTCTTATACTTAATTACAAAATTGAATCCCTTGAGGAATTCAAACCATCTCGCTTGCCGCTTTAACAACTTGGTCTAACTTTGGAAGTACCTCAGCAATTCATGGTCAGTCTATATGAAAAATTCTCTCAACTGTAAATAATGTTGCCATACTTACATTTCTCGGATCATTGCCAAAAGTCCCTTGTCATACACAGAGTAGTTTAGGTGTGGTCCTCGAAGCTTCTCACTGTAGAAGGCAATTGGTTGGCCTTCCTACATCAGGACAGCGGCTATTTCAATGCCTGACGCGTCGCACTCTAGCTCAAAATTTTTTTTGAAGTCAAGTAGTACTAACACCTAGGCAGAGGTCAACGTCTCCTTTATCTTGGTAAAACTCCTCTCATCCATTTCTCCCCCATCGAAAGTCGATGTTTTTCTTTGTTAATTCAGTAAGTAGCGTAGCGAGGTTGCTAAAATTCCTGATAAACCTTTGGTAAAATGAAGCTAGTCCATGGAAGCTTCTCACGTCAGCACATTCATCTCCTAGTCTCATGCGAATTTGATGGTAGCTAAACTTAAGATCAATTTTGCTGAAAATCTTGGCTCCACTCAAGTCATCCAACATGTCTTCTAATCTCGAGATCGGATACCTGTATTTGATCGCGATTTTGTTCATAGCTCAACTATTAACACACATCTGCCAGGTTCCATTCTTCTTCATCACTAGAAGTGTAGGCACAATACAAGGGCTGAGACTCTCTCTTACATAACCTCTCTCCAGCAACTCATTGACTTGACGTTAGAGTTTACAAGCTTGCTCGAGATTCATCTAATAAACTAGCTTTTTTGGTAGTGTAATGCCGAGAACTAAGTCAATGAAGTGCTTTATGCATTGGTTCGGGGACCCTTTAGGTAATTGTTCTAGGAATAGGTTAGCATATTCATCTAACAATTCCTTAACCTCTTGGGATAAATCACCTTGCTCCTTCATTTCTAGTAGTTGCCTAACCAATAGGAGGGTTGGCTCATTAGCATTAATGGCCTCTCGGAGCTTGGCTTTACTCATCACCAGAGCCTTCTTTGATCTGCGAGCAAGTTTGTCTATAACTTATGAACTTCCCTTGGCGACATCGGGTTCAGTGTGATCTTCTGATCATCCTTCTGGAACACGTACGTGTTCCAGTAGCCGTCATGTATAACTCTTCTGTCAAACAATCATGGTCTACTTAGTAACACTTGGGAAGAGCACATAAGCAGTAGTATTTGCCGAGTGTCATGTAGTGCTCTTTTCTCACTCAACCAATGCAGCTTGTATGGCCTCAGATGTGCAACAGTCGGCAGTTTCAGTTTTGAAACAAGATCGGCCGATGTTACATTAGTGTAACTTCTACCATCTATAATGAGTGCATACATATGATCATTTACCTTACAGGTGGTATGAAACAAATTCTCTCTCTACTCCTCCTCTCATGAGGATTCTACACTCACAGTGTGCCGAACAACCGTGAGTAACTGATCTAAGTCCTTGGGAAATATGCCCTCCTCAATCAGTTCTTTCTTAGCAGGAACCTCCTCCTCCTCGGGTTCCTCATCCATACTCTCTACTTCTAACTTCGGGATGTCTCCCTTAATGACCACCATCCGTCGATTCGGGTACTACGCAGCCATATGTCTAAACCTTTGACACTTAAAGTACTTGATCTGGCTCGTTTTCCTGCTAAACCCTTTCCCCTTTCCATAAGTTTGGGTCGGTACTTCACCATCAAGTTAGCATTTCTGCTCAACTCTGACATCAGCCCTTTTGCTCGGCTTGGTACTAGACTGAGCTCGGTGATTTGCCTATCCTGGTCTGCTAGTCAGCATTCTGGTCGTTACTTGGCTCTTTTTTTTTTTCCTCTCTATTCGTTGGGCAATCCTAATAGCTTCATCCATTGTGTTAAATTGTTGAAGCTCCACAATGTCTCAAATGTCTTCTCTCAACCCAATAACAAACCTTAAGATTGTTCGAGCTGGTGGTTCCTCCACTTCGCAATACATCATAAGCATTTGAAACTCTTGAACATATTCATCAACAATTCGGCCTCCTTGTCTTAACTCCTGAAACTGAGTGAAAGTATCTTGGATGTATGTTTCCGACATGAATCTATTTCTGAGTACTGTCCTCATCTCGGGGCCAAGTGTTAATCTTTTAGTGCCCTTCTTGTCTTCTCATGGCCTGAAAATTTTTCCACCACATGGTAACGTATCCGGAGAATTCAACAACAGCTATTCTCACTTTCTCATAATCTTCATACTAATAATAATCAGACACACGATCCACTTTCTCTTCCTACTCCAGATATTCTTCACCTTTCCCAGATCCATTGAAACTCGGATTTCAAAGCTTCACATAGTCGGATATTCTTCCTTCTCCAGACATTCTTCCTACTCTTCTTCTTCTCCGTTCCCTATTTTTGCTAAATCAATCTTTCTCCTCATTTGTTCACCTATTCCTCCACCTTGAATAGGGTGAGCTGGGTTCTGGCCTCTAATAGGTTGAGTAGCTTGTGGAGTGTTTTGCATGGCCTCAGTAGGTCAGTAAGATAGTACATGAATAGCTCGGGTCATATCTACTAAGAGATTAGTGACCTCATCTATTCTCTCGTTAGTGCTTATGGGAGTTCCCTAAGATTGTCATCTATGGTAGGCAAACAGAGTAACCTGCTCTGTTTTCTTTACGGATTCAAAGCTCAAACAAATACTTCAGAAAGCAAACAGTTAACAACATAGCAATCAAAAGGATATAGTAACATGCTTTATTTTCTTACATGCAAACAGAGTATAACAGAACTTCAAAAAGAACTACTATAATCCACACAAAACCTCTGCTTTGATACCAAGATAATGCGAACCGTAACCAAGAACAGACAAGGCCAGTTGTTAGATGGGTCCAAGTTTGCAGAAAGCTCAAAAAAGATTAACAAGGAAAGGTACGAAAAAGGAAAAATGAAGGATGAAACAGTAAGAAAAACCCATGAACAACTTAAGAGGATATGATGCACCAATGGAACTTTCGAGGACTCACGGCTCAATTTGATATGACACACGAATCAGTCCGGTGAGGTTACTCGCTACCTAACCTTACTTAAGGGGAAGGATAAGAGTGATGCCGAGAGTAAACAAGCAGTGTTTACGCAAGGAAGAAAAAGTACTTAAAAGAGTGTAAAGAATAATGTGATTATTTAGGTTACAAGTATAAGGGTATTTATGCCTACAAGTTAAGGCAACTTGCCTAAAAAGAAAAAGACAAAAATAGGTATCTCCTAAGGAAGTAATATACAAGGCACAAAAGGGTAGAAATGAATATACAATAAAGACAATCATTGGTGCAGTGGATTTTGCGCATGATACTGTACACGTGGCAATGCGGCATTGGTGAGGTCATTAGAAAATGTAGACAAGAAGTACGGATAGGCAGCTTATCTGAGCAAGGGTGGCTTAGTCAATCCGATCTCTCTCTCTTTTAGCTTCTCGGCAAGGAATATGCTAAGTAATTAGATAGCTCGGCATTAATGAATAATCTTTAATTCGGCACACTGCAAAAGAATAGGCAGTCATACAGCACGGTATGAAGGGTGACTCGGTGAGGAAGTACTTGGCCTTGGCAGGGGTTGATTGGAACAGAAGGATTCGTCTTGCCAGCTCCTTTAGTCCTTGAGCTCAGCTGTAGGTCAAGGATCTAGTAGCTTGATTCCCATCATGTGCCCACTTTTCAAGCAACTGTACACATTACCGAGCTCATACCATGATCCAAGTAGCTCCTGAGCTGACTAACAACACCCCCTATTTGAGCTAAGCTATTAAGATACCCAAACTATAAGGGACTAGAATATCTTTCAGTACCTAAGCTTTGATATAAACAAGACCAGGTCAGCCCTGAAAGCTGACACTTTCTTAACCTCATCTAAATTGTACTCTACCAAAGCTTAGCTACCTTAGAGATCTCTTCAACAAAACCAGCTATGCTCTAAACTACTGCTTACCATTTGACACATATCATCTGGCACATTGTCCCAAAATGATTCTTTACTTTTTTGTACAGTATATTAGTTACCATTTTTACCCTTTTAAGAGTGTTTTAAGAATCTTTTGTACATTATTCATTTTGTCTTTTCCTTATTTAGTGTAACCTTAGTTAAGGTCATATAAATACCTCACTTCCTTGTACATATACAACACATTACATTATTGATTATCACAAATTTTCCTTTTGAGCAACTTTCATGTTCTCACTCTTTCATGTTCTCACTCTTTCTTAACTGTTATCTATTCTCTTTAGTAAGGAGTAGTGGCAAGTGACCTTAGTTCAACATCTATGAGTCATATCAAGTGTTTGGACTAAGCCAAGTAGGATCGATTGGTGTATCATTATTGAGTTTTCTTTTGTTCACGTTCATTATGGTGCTATTCTATGTGTTCAACCCCAAAAATGCATCACACAGCAATGGATTAAGAGCAACAATGGGGTAATATGTTGTGGGAATAAGAAGGAAGATGGGGGGATAGCCCATATTAGCATGGAGGAAAATACTAAACCAACACTCAGCAAATACACAAACAGTATCACTTGAATCAAATCACCACATACTAAAGGAAAGTCATATCCATCAAGGCCACTTCTCCAACCATACTCTGCAAACATACCACCAAAAAACCTACCCATTATCAAACCAATTCGTAGGCCTACAAATGTTGAAAATGTTTTACAATCTATAGTACTAGAGACATAACCGACACACTTCCTTATCCAAAAGCTAAAGACTATTTCCTTGCCTTCCTTATCACTAACCAAGCCTACAGTGGCTAAATTAGGCCCCTCACCTAAAGTAATCCTCTTACACGAACAAAACAAAGAAAAGTTAGCTTGCAAAGAGCGCATTAAAGAGAATGTAGATATTAAATGTGGAGTGGATTACTTTATTAGCTTTCCACCTGAAAAAGAGGGGGAGAAAATCAGTTACATGAAATCAAAAGAGTTGCTAATGTCTAATGAAAATGATAAGATAGTTTACATATTGAATGAAAACACCTATGCACTTACACTAGTGAATGCTTTCAAAAACTTTAACTTAAAGCAATCCAATGGTGAGGAGCTAAAGAGTGAGAAAAATAGAATAAAACTCGTTGTTGCATATTAGAAGGAAGACTCCAAAGTGATGTAACAAAAAAGAAAGGAAAGTGTATAGAAAAGAACCACTAAAATCTCTGAGGAGATTGTGAGCAGTAAAGGCTAAAAGAAATGTGCTTTAATAAAGAGACTGTGGAAAGAGCGTTCGAGTTAGTTGATGTATCTATGTTTGAAGCTAACAATAGTGGCAGTAGTGGCTGTATCGAATAGCCATACGAGAGTCGTGATTTACCTATCCTAGAATTGTAAGGGTTTAGGTTGTCTTTGATGATTCATTAACTTAAGGACCTTATTAATAAGGAACCAATTAACATGCCCAATATCATGGTATGTTGTACTTACTAGGTTGATTAGAGCCTTACTTCTTTAGTGGAATGTAAATGTAAGAGTTGAGGTAATAGATAGTTGTCATTGGTTTATCCATTGTGTTGCCTATTGGAATGATGGCACATTAGTGGTCAGCTTCATATGATGTTATGGGCCAACAGTACTTAGAATAAAGAAACAACTATGAAGGAGTTTTGTTGATATCTCGAAGATAGTAGAATGACCTTAGCTAGCGAGAAAACATAATATGTGCACCGAGTACACCTTCATAACTCCAAATACTAGGATTTGTTACGATTCCTCCTATGATACTCCAACTGCCTTATGAATTGGCTATTCCTAAATGAGTCATGAAGGATATATTGAACATACCTTGTCTTTACATGGGATTAAGAACAGGGTCAGAGGGATCAAAAACTTCTAATTCATATAAAGCCATTGAAATGGCTTAACTAACAACTAAAGTTGTATCCATTATATGGACAAAAGGTAAACAACTAATATCATTCAATACAATAGTATGAACATGATACTATGCATAGGGGATTGTAATGAGAAAGTAGATAATACGCAGCTAAAAAAAAAAAAAAAAAGAGGAGGAAGGCCAAGGGGGGAAAGACGATTGGAAGCCTTTACAACATGATTTTGGAAGTAAAGTTTTAGGATTTAGGCAACTAAGGTTTATGTTTACATGGACAAACAATAGAGAGGGCATAATCTTATAAAGGAAAGTATTGATAGGGGTATGGCTACAATTGATTGCTTAGAAAAATATCCAAAAATGCAAGTCATACATGGACCTCCAATAGATTTGGAACATTTGATAGTTAATGTTGACTTTTCAAACATAAAAGGAATAGAGAAGTTCAAATCTAAGAATTTATGACGCATCTTAAAGGAACGTGGAGAGATTGTGAACATAGCATAGGTTGAATGCTCATCTAATGATAATTTGGAAAGCGTAATGGCTAAGTTGAATGTATACAAATAGAGACTCATATAATGGAGCAAAAGCAAGTTTCCCAACAACAAAACTCTAATAGAAGACCTAAAAAAGAAGTTGGAGACTATAGATTCGCAAACTATGGGACATTATTTGGAAGAGGTGGAAGCAATACAAGCTCAAGTTGATGAGCTATGGTTTCAGAGGAGATTTACTGGCACCAATGATCTTGTATGAACTAGTTGATGCATGGGGATAGGAGCTCCACATTTTTTCTCACAAATCAGCAATCAACAAAAGATAAAGGAACAAAATTTTACACCTAGAAATAGAAGATGGAAGGCCGATTGATCAAAAAATGAAATTAGAGAGATGTTCCAAACATACTTTAGGAACCTATTTAGATCAAATGGAAGCAGAAGGTAAGGGGTTACTTAGATTAAGTAGATGAAGTGATAACGTTAGACATTAATTTGATTTAAGTGCTCCATTTAAAGAAGAGGAAATCAAGATAGTTGTGTTTCAAATAAATGTGCTTAAGGCATCAAGCTTAGATGGCTAGCTTAAGGTATTATATCAGTCATGTTGGGATACAGTTGGACCTTCAATAACAATAGCAATAAAAGTTTCTTTAAGTCAAGTAAGTCACCTCCTTTTCTTATCAAACCGAACTTGTCCTTATTATGAAAGTTCAAAATCCCTTATTTGTCACACAGTATATACCCATTATCCTTTATAACAATTTATACAAAATTGTTTCAAAAATCTTGGTTAATTGATTAAAACCTTATCTAGTTGAAATCTAAAACCAAAGTACCTTCGTTTCATGATGTATGATTCAAGATAGTGTAAGTACATGAAATGTTCCATTTTTGAAAAAGAGAAGCCATAAAAAGATGAATTTTTGTGCAATTAAAATGGATGTAAGCAAAGTACACAATTGAGTGGAGTGGGACTTTTTAAAAAATGTTATGATTAGAATGGATTTGAGGGGAGTTGGATAAATTGGGTTATGGAATGCATCATAAGTTATCTTTTCAACATTATTGTTAATGGAAAATCAATAAAGAGTGTCACACTTAGTAGGGGCTTGAGGCAAGGCCACCGATTATAGCCATATTTGTTTATTTTTTTGCAGATGTGCTCTCTAAAGGATTGAAAAGGTAGTGGATTTCAACCTAACTCCAAGGAATTTGAATCAAACCCACTTATCCTACTTTAACTCACATTCATTTTGCATATGACTTTATTTTACATGGAAGCAAAAGTATAAAATGTAGTCAATTTGAAGAACACTCTAATGGAATGTTGTGAAGTATTCAACTAAGAAATGAATTTTGGTAAGTCAGTCATTTTCTATAGCAAAAACACCTTAAACAAGTGGAAGTAAGAAATCAGGCAGATTTTGGGCATCCCTAGCACATCAAACCCGAGGAGATACTTTAGCTTTCCCACCATATGGAGAAGACCTAAATGTGAAGCTCTAAACTTCGTAAAAAAAAAAAAAAAAAAAAAGATTGTCAAGAAACTCCAAGTATGGAAGTAGGGATTACTAAATGAAGCAAGTAAGGAGGTGCTAATCAAAGCAGTAGCCTATGCTATCCCAACATATTCTATGGGTATTTTTAAGTTTCCTATGAAGTGATGCAATCAAGTCAACTCTCTTATTGCCAACGTCTAGATAGGACAATAAAGAACAAAGGGAGAATACATTGGATAAATTAGGATAGAATGATAAGAGATAAAGAGGGTGGAAGGATGGGTTTCAAAGAGTTATAACTGTTTAACGTAAAACTCTTAACAACCCTAAAGAGCACACTAAAACCTAAATGCACCATGGGTTAGGCTTCTAAAAGGAATTTACTTTGTGAATATAGACTTGAAATTCGCCAAGAAGGACAGTTGTGCATCATAGGTGTAGAGCAATTTCCTAGAAAGTACAAATATTCTTATGGAGGGTTAACATGGGACCTAAGTCAAAGTAGGAAGTGATCGATAGATTGCACTCTTAGAAGGACTTCCTGTGGAAATGGATAAGCATATTTACAAAAAACATAAGAGTGTGCGACATAATGAACATGAAGACTCTAGAGTAGGACTTAACTAGGATAATGCATCTTTTAATAGATCAAGAGGTAACAACAATTAGGAATATACCTATTGTGCCAACAAGTCTTGAGGATTGCTTAATTTAGTAGCACAACTACTATGGAAATTGCATGGCTAAGTTAGCTTACCACTACCTACATAAAAGAAAAAGAGAAAATTAATAGAGCAAACTATCCAAATCTAGAATAATCAATAAGTAAGGATGGAAGAAGATATGGAATATTTACATATTACCAAAGATAAAGCGATTCTCGTGGAGGGTAGTATCAAACTCATCCCATTTCTAATTAATCTCTTCAAGCATAGAGTTATTATAACCTTTGGATGCCCATTTGTGAAGCATCGGAGACGTTTGAACATATAGTTGTAAACACCTTATTTTTACTACACTTTATTTTATTTTATTTTTAACTTTTAGGCCATGTTTACTAGAAAAAAAAATCAAAAAATTGAAAAAATAAAAAAAAATTGAAACATAAAAATGTCACAAGTGTTCGAGTCGAGTCAATTAATCTTTTAAGATTGAATCAGGTAATAGTATGAAAATATACATGCAATTTAATAAATTTAAAGTCTTTAAAATTTTTAGGCTTAATTATCCTAATAAAATATTTAAATGGATTTTTGTCCAATTTAAAAAAATATTTTAATGGGACTAACTAAAATAATAAGACTCTAGATTTATTAAATAGTGGAGATAAAAGATATTTAATATGTATATTTTGAGCTATTTTGATAAGCTGAGATCATTTTAAATAAATTTGGGTCAAGTTAGGCTTGGGTTCAAAAATTAAAATTAAAATTAGGCCTAACAAAAAAGATTTAACTGCGATATGCTTCCATTTTTTAACTAGGAAAAAGTGTAGGTGAGCTTAGCAAAGGAGTTGGAGTTCAATACAAAGTTAGAGGTGATGGGATCGATTCCTAAAATCAACAAATGCATGCATGTTATTTTTCTTTTTGCTCAATCACATAACAAGCACGTAAACATCATCTCCCCTAACAGAAAATCAGCCAGAAGTTCCATAACATAGATCTACAGCAAATTTAGTTGAATCTTTAATTTTTTTTTTAGATTTGAATGCAAACTTATAAGATCATTATTAAAAAGTCCAAATATCAATGAGATTTAGATGAACAACAAATATTTGAAGATTTGATGAAGATCAGAAAATTGAAGCTCATCTATGGCGGACACCATGACACTTCAGCCACCCAAAGACCCTTCCTTGTCCTTGCCAACACCCACCTTAACATCAACCCACTAGCCAACTATGGCCAAGTTTATGAACTAATAGCAAACCCCACAGCCTCACTCATGATAATAGATGTACCCAGTATCATGAGTGTAGGTGAGTTTAGCAAGGGAGTTGGAGCTCAATATGAATTCAAAGGTGATGGGATTGATTCATACAAGTAACAGACACCTGCATGTTATTTTTCTTTTTGCTTAGTCACATAACTAACACGTAAACATCATCTTCCCCAATAAAAAATCGGCCAAGAGTTTTGCAACATAGATCTACAATAGATTTAGTTGAATCTTTAAATTTTATTTTTTTTTGGTGGATTTGAATGCAAAATTATAAAATCATTATTAAAAAAGTCCAAATATCAATAAGATAGATGAATAACAAATATTTGAAGATTTGATAAAGATAAAAAAAAAAAAAATTAAAGCTCATCTATGGCTGATACCATGACACATCAGCCACCTAAAGACCCTTCCTCGTCTTTGCCTTGCTAACACCCACCTTAACATTAACCCACCAGCCACCTATAGTAAAGTTTATGAATCGATTACAAGCCTCTCAGCCTTATTCATGACTTACTATCATGAGTGTGGGTGAGCTTAGCAAGGGAGTTGGAGTTCAATATGAAGTTAGAGGTCATGGGATCGATTCCAAGAAGCAACAAATGCGTGCATGTTATTTTTCTTTTTGCTCAATCACATAAATAGCACGTAAACATCATCTTCCTCAATAGAAAATCGGCCAAGAGTTCGCAGCATAGATCTACAACAGATTTAGTTGAATCTTTAATTTTTTTTATTTTTTTTTTGTAGATTTGAATGCAAACTTATAATATCATTATTAAATAGTCAAAATATTAATAAGATTTAGATGAATAACAAATATTTGAACATTTGATGAAGATCAGAAAATTAAAGCTCATCTATGGCCGATACCATGATACATCAGCCACCTAAGACCCTTCCTCGTCTTTGCCAACACCCACCAGCCACCTACAGCTAAGTTTATGAACCGACAGCAAACCCCGTAACCTCATTCATGATAATAGATGTACCAACTGAAAAACAATTGATTGCAACAGCACCTAACAAAGTCATGCGAGCACAATCCTTAACCTCAACCATCCATTATAGTGACCACAAGACACAAATTGGACCTCACTTGTAAATAAATCCACTCTCAACCTCACTCCCAAACAAGAAAATAACGCCACTAATCTTCCCTGTGCCTAAAAAATCATAGAATACATATTTAATCCACTTGAAAACAACCCCAATCACAGTAAGAAAGCACCATTGCCGCCACTCAACCTTCTAAATCACCAAAACCACCACGACAACCTAAGGCACATGTACTAATCTTATTTTGCCAATCACTTGGTTAGGAAAGTGAAGTTTCTTGTTCAATTTGTTGTCTAGAAACTACTATGTGAAGTCGTGGTTGTTGCTATTGTTGAAGATCTGCCAGTTTCTATCTTAGAGCCCTACAACCTGTAACTAGACCCAACCCATGCAATGAGGCCTTCATCCAAACTGGCCAGTTAGATAGGTTTGGATTCCTTTCTCTTTTGTTT
Organism: Lumnitzera racemosa; assembly: GCA_024138005.1. Lineage (NCBI taxonomy): Eukaryota > Viridiplantae > Streptophyta > Magnoliopsida > Myrtales > Combretaceae > Lumnitzera > Lumnitzera racemosa. The sequence goes on along the minus strand of JAMXBC010000001.1, from coordinate 89,728,621 downwards.
TTTTTTTATTATTATTTTGGTTATTTAGTTGTTTTTACTAACTTTATTTTTTTTCTTTTAATGCGAGTACCTAGTTTAGTTTTTTTTTTTCAGTTATTATTAGCTGTGTTAATATTTTGTGCTTTTAACATGTAGTATTAATTTTTACAAAATTACATAATTTAGATGGTTTATTTACATCAAATAAGTAATAACATGGTTTCCTCTTTTTTTTTTATAGGTCTTAGTTTTAATTCTTATTAGTTGATTTTTTAGCCTGTCATCATTTTTTTAAAATAATTAAAATATATCTTCACATAGATATTTAATTTTTAGAAATTTTACATTTGCATGAAAATCACATATATTGGTAAGTTGTCATAAAAATTGTATCTTTAGGCATTTAGGGATTTTCTTAGGAAAAAAAAAACACTATTTCACTTATTTAGTTTTTCATAAAATTAAAAAAAAAATTAATTGGCATTTTTTATACGATTCAGATATATTTTTAATGATTCAGATATATTTTCCATAGTTATGCATTTTTTTATGGTTTAGGCCTTTTATACATGTTTTCCACATTAATTGCATACTTCATGGAAAATTGTATTTAGGCATTTTTTTTTCTAAATTTTTTCATCACATAGGAAAGGTTTTTCTCTAAATAAAAATCTAAAATTTTATTTTAGTTAGGTTTTTTCAAAATTGAACAATAAAAATTAAGGTTTCCTTTTAGGATTTTTCTTAATAAAAATAACCTTGCTAGAAAGTGTAAACTTGGCCAATTTCCATCAATAAAAATTATCAACCCACTAAAGTTTTTTTAAAATATGAAAACCACGGTCAATTTGATCTCGATTAACAGGTATATAGGCATACAGGTACCTCAAAGGCAATTGTAAAATTTACAAAATATTTTGTTTTGTTTTCATTTTTTAGGAAAATTTCGTAATAAAAGAAATTAGAAAATTCATTTTTATACATTTTTACATCCTTTGCATGTTTTCATATTTTTTGAGAATTTTCAAAAATAAATGCCCATTAGTTAATTTCTTAAATATTTACACGGTGACTTTTGTCTTAATAAATCAGTCTCTAATCTCATTTCTCTAGTCAAAGTTTTTGAAAGATTATTTTTTTAGAAAATCCGTAAATTAGTGGCTAAATTAGGGTTTTTCGAAATTTTTTACCATTTTTTCTAGTTGGCAATACTAAATTATTTTTTAAATAATTTTTTAAACATTTTTGCAAAGAAAAATATTTTTTCTTAATTTAATTTTGAATAACTTATATTACATAGGCTGAGCTTAATATATATTAAAATTAAGGAAAACCAAAACTGAGATCGATATCAATACTATATTGTGATTTGATTTAATATCTAGTTTGACACCTTAGGATTAGCATGGAGAAGTAAAGAGTGTCTACCTTCATGAAGTGGAGGCATGTGACTGTAAATAATAAGGGTAAAGCAAAAAGTGAGAGGATATGGTGGGAGTGTTCTATAGTGGAGGAGCAATGATATATATGGAAAGACAGATGTGAGTGGCATTTTGACCACAAAAGCTCTAAAACCTAAGTTTACGTTGTGAGAGGTATAACTAAGGTTGTCAAACTCGTGATTCTATCTAGAATCACTAGAGGGTCTTTAAAATTGAAACATAAAAATATAAGTTTCTACAACTTATGTAAAATAGTTTTAAAAAATTATGAATATACTTATAGTAATTATTCAAAACTTAAAACACATGATGAAATATTTTTTAAAAAATGAAGAAATTAAGTTTTTTTTTCCATAAAAATTCTTAATATATAATCTAACATATTCGAAATAAGGAAAAATAGAGTTGAAACTAAATTTTTTCCCAATTTTTTTTTAAAAAAACTATAAATTAAAGAGAACCAAATATTTCAACTCATTTTAAATTAATAATGGTATAAAATAAAGTATCTAGTTTTCTTTATAAACTTTGTTATTGGAGCTAAAACTTAGATAAAAGTTGCGAACATAAAATAAGAGATTAAGAGAGAAAGAAAGAGATAAAAAATTGGAAAAAGATAGGATAGATGTTGTAATGCTTTAATGGTCGATGGCTTATAAAAGGTTAGCTTTGTTTTTTTTCTTTAATTTTTTAATTCATTCAACTCAGATACATAGATCGGTAAACTCAATAAAAAACGTAAGTTTCCACTGAGTTTATATGCAAACTTAGTTAAAAATGTAAGTTTCTATACAAAAAAAAAAAAGAAGAAAAAGAAGAAAATTATACAATCAAGTTAACTCGAAAGAGCAACTTAAAATGGTAAACTCGTAGAATCACATGGGTAAAATCACGATTTTGGCAACTATAAGTACAACGTGGTTTCAAGAAAATATGAAAGCGAAAACTTTCTAACAAAATCTTTTAAAGATCTTATCCTTACAAGAGATGAAAAGGAAAGTGTAGATTTGCAGTGTCAAGAAGATGAAGATTTGAGTATGACCCAACATAATGCAGGGAACAAATGGTTAAATGTAATGAACAGTACTTACATGATATCTTTTGATGGAACCAAATCTAGAGATGTATGCAACCTTGAAAGAAGAGAAAGAGATGTCTTCCATCTATGATGCATCAACTGACTTAAGACTAAGCAAAAACATTGAAGGGGGGATCCTATGATTAAAGTCACCATAGATAGATAATGGATTATGCCACACTAAGAAGCAGGTATTAGAGTTTGGCAAAAAAAAATTGTGAACCATAGATCGAACCTAACCAAAAAACTGTTTTTTTTTTTTTTTTTAATGAATTGTTTGGTTATGGTTTCATTCGGTTATATATAAATGGTTTGTAATTCTATTCAGGGAAGCTAATCGAATCGAATCGTTTTAAACAGAACTGAACTGTTTAGTTAAATAAAAATAATTTCTTGTAATTATTTTGTTATTTTATTTAATTTTTTTCATTAATCTTCATGGATTTCATTAAATTTCTCATATCTTCTTTTTTTGTTTTATTTGTGGGTAAATTATTAAGATTAAGTTGAATGAGTTCCATCTGAAATTTCACATTTAGAAATTTTTCTTTTTTAATATGTTTTCAAATTAAGAGTCTTACCTTAGTGTTTTTTATATATCTCTCATTTACTTTTCTAATATTTAATGTGTCTCTTTTGTTTTTTTTGTATTACTTTTTTATAAGCAGCTTTTTTACTTTTCTCTCCTAATTGTTTATTCGTTAGAATGGATTCTTTTATCTTCATTCAATCAAGTCATGTTTATTAAGATTTTGTACGAATTTTTACTTAGTATCATCACAAATGATAAATGTATAAGAAATTAATTAGAAACATATGAAAGTTCAATAGAAAGGTAAACATGTTATTGGAAATAAAAATATTTAGTAAAAATTTAATATAAACGATTTGAAATATGGTTATAACCGGACCGATTTTAATCAGATTCAAAAAATTTGTAAACCAAACCATATGATCAAGTTTAATTTAAAAAAAAAAAACACAAACCGTTATATTAAGTTCAATTTGGTGAACCATATTAAACCAAACCATGTCCACCTCTAGTAGGTATAGTAGTTGTAGCCTGTACTGATAAAGGAGAATTGATTTGTGGGGGCTTGAATAGAATTATGGCACCCTTAGCTAAAGCTAGTCAAATTTAAGCCTTTTCACTCAAAGTTAAACATGATTATAATGATGGGTTGGCAACATATTCGCCTAGAATTAGATTCTTGAATCTCGTATAGGCTTTTTAAGGGGGAGCCAGATAGTCTTCATCGGGCTTCTCCCAGTTTCTTTAGGCAGTGCCTAAGTATTTTCCTGTTCCATTAAAAGAAATGTTAATACCATTATAAATTGGGTAGCTTCATCTGTTAATACCATTATAAATTGGGTAGCTTCATCTTTTATGTCCTTATGATTGGTGCTTATCCACCCCATCATATTTTGGAAGCTACTTGAGATCGATAGTTCTCCGGCCGCTAATTTATCTTGTGATCATCTTCACAAAAGCTAAAGTTTAATGAAATATTTCTGTTTGGCGCCCCCCACCACCACCCCCCCCCCCCCCCCCAAAGAAAAAAAAAAGGAAAAGGAAAGAGTTGAAGCTATTTGAAACTTGGTTTATTTTCCTATATCATGTTTTTCATCAAACGTAGATGCACTAATAAGAATAATCTAACAGATTTGACATCGTTAAATTGTTTCAAATAAGTAAATTTTGATCTTGTGATAGATTGTAATTTTATGATAATATTTTGTAATAAATTAACTAAATTATCAACTTCGTGATATTAAAAATCACGTGATTAAATTATTCAAGATCACCAAATTGATGGCTATATTAATTACAAATACCTGGAAAATTTGATAGGATGTTGCAATGTTCCTACAAAAAATTTATATTATAATAAAAAAATTCACAAATTCCAAATGATACCTTGTAAGATTTACTACGAGACAGGTGCCGGTTGTAATTGGAATATTGTACCTATGCGATGCATACGAGAATAAATGTAAAGTTTGCTGACCTGATGTCATGTTTTCTTTTCTTTTCTTTTCTTTTTTTTTTCCCCTTTACATTATCATAACAAGCCTTGCAATTTTCATGTATTATTATATTATACTAAGCTCAAAAGATCGTAAACAAGTGATAATAAAAGGTAAATGCGACAGCTTTCTAGGAGTGGTACATTTATGATCACAGAATATACAAACAAAAAAGTAAATAAAATGATAATTTTTAAGGGGGGCAAAAAGAGAGAGAGACCATTTTCCTTATTTTTTATGAACATTTTTTATGCTAAATAATTGTTACCACCGCTACACTTGTCTCCCCTTATCATTTGTCACTTTAAACCATTAGTAATAACAATTATAAGATTTTTAAGATAATATTTGATAATTTCAATTATACCAAATGTCAGAAAATCTTCGACACAGAGAGTCAAAATAAATGTCTCGACATGAGATGAACATCAATTAGTTGAAAGAATTTTCAAATTGATTCTAACTTTAGCAAAACTGCAGATTTATGCAGTAACCGGGTACATAATCTTTACCCATCTACCATATCAAGGACTGAAATTTGTCATCCCTTATACTACAGCGTTCTCTTCAAACAAGAACTGTGGCTGCAAATACAAGCTTTCCACAAATTAAGACTCCATCAGGCACTTATGTGAACACATCCATGATATCCACACAATTCGAGTATTGAGAAGAAAATCAGTGAAGGCTGCCACTTACCAACCACGTTCAAGCAGACCCTGCGCAAGAGAAGATGAGGTAGCAATCTCGACCCATTTTTTGTTCAAGACTACTAGTTCCAATTTTAGTAGAAAAGCCATTCTCGCTAGCACGCAACTTTGGTTCAAACCAGTTTGAGCAGTACTGCCGATGACATCACTCTCCACCGTGTGTAGAATTGGTGAAACATGCAATCCAGATCCAATGCTCCTTCTCTCATTACAGCAGGCCCCTTCACTCCTATTACCTCCAACTTACTTTGAATTCATCAACTAGGTAGTCACTGGGATCACGATCCTTTACCAGCAGTCTGCTGACTGTGGTCCTTCATATAACGCATTTTTCTTCATCAGTGCTTGAGCTTTCTAGAAGACTAAATGAGGTACTTCCATGCAAATTTTCAAGACAAAGCTCAACATCCACCTTAGCCAAAGGCCATTTTCTTCCTTCACCCAAGTCCCAGGCAGTCTTCACCTTAGCCCTGAGGAAGCTGTGGTTCAACACTAGCCTTGCTAGTCAGGTTTCAAGCGTATACCCACCATAAACGACTAAACAAAGCATGCACCGTTTTAATTATGGAGCTTGTACTGGCAGAGGAACCATTTCTTGGCTTTGTCATCAATCTTTCATTTTGGGAGGCAACTCTCCTCAACTTAGTCTCCAAGAACCTTTCTCAAGCCCTCTCAAAAGTAAAATTCAGAGAAGGAAAGCCAGTCATTTCCAGATGAACTAATGATGGCAGGCCATACTCCATGTTGACAAAATCGAAATTTATGTCTGAAATTTGAATTTTCCTTCAACAAATATTCCTATGGAAACCTTGGCACATATCACAATGAGAAGTTTAACTCCTTCAATCTCTTCATCATGCTGCATGGCCAAATGACATAAACAAGTAGGAAATTTTTGGAGCAAGAAAGAAAAGGCACTTTCTTTCAAAGAAATTTAACAACACTGGCCTCAAATAGTTAACCAATTGCACCTTAATAGAGATCCACATTTTCTAAGAATTACTAAATGCACGTATAATGTATATCCTACCTTAAGATTAAATAGCAACTGTTACTGGAGAATTGAAGAAAAACACTTATGATAAAGCGCAAGACAATAAAGAAACTATGTCTCTTCAAAACAAAATCAAGGGATGTAGATATAGTTAACAGAAACATTTTTGTTCAGGAGCATGGATGAGTATGATAGGTTTGTATATAAATCATTAACAGTAAATGAATTCTCCATTAGATATATGTAGTTGCAGTCCTTGGGTGGGAAAAACTGAAGTTCATGTAATTGAATTTCATAATTGGGAACCTTAATTTGCTGATTCGAAGCAAAATCCCTTTTTTGTTTCAATTTCTTAGTAAGAACATGCAAAACAAGGTGCAGATCTATCAACCAAATTGATCAAGCATTGTGAGTTTCTCATGACTTATGTAACTGCTCAGATAGGAAGATTGCACTTAACCCATATCAAATTAAGAAGACAAATTTATAATCTAGTTTTGATGACTAAAAGAAAATGGATCAGATTACTAACTACTTGGTGGTGTTAGTAACAAAATGCAAGTGCAAAATCACCATTCAAAGGATTGAATAGGTGTATCAACTGGCAGGATCATCATGTACAAAAAGCTACAGAAAGAAGCAAAGAGCATCAATAGTCTGTGAAGCGTACCCATGAGTCTAAACACCCAAACGGAGTATCAACAACAACAAAGTTCTGAAGAATAAAAGTCACAGGTCAATAATGTGAATCTGTGAAGTTCAATAATCTAAAAGACTGCCACATGCTTTGCAACAAATACATAAATACTGGAGAATCTTCTAACGTATAATGAAATTTTTAAAAATTGACAGAGATTTGGCACAATGCATGATGAGTAAAATCATACAAAAATTTATTCAACTAAATACATAAATGACCATACAACTTCATTCAGACACCCATATTGATAATGATGAAAGCCAAAGAAAGAAACTATTTTTCACCTCTTTTGGATCTCAGATGAAGGGATCATCTTCTCAACAGCTCTCATCATGGAAAAACCTTTGGAATCTTGCAAAGCACCAGTAGGATTAAATTTTTTTTGGGATAGATCTGTAAAATTAAATTTTGCTACTGATTAGAAGTTGACATGATAGGTTACTAAATCATATCGATATGTGTATTATGTAATTTATAGAGGGAGGAGTGAGCAAGGGTGATTTAAAAAGAAAAAAAAAACACTTCTGTACCTTCACAATCATCTTCAATTAGATCATCAGCTTTGAGGTATGACCTGTCAGTCATATCGATATCTAATCCTCCTAACAATGTGTATTCCCCTAACATATAACCAATAAGATCATAGGCCAGTATGCTAGTCTCATCACAAACTTCTTGAATACCAAGATATAGATTACTTGATCTTTGGTCATCAGGGTAACATTTTTCATGGAGTTTCAAATCATCACTTTCAACTTCTGTTCTATCAAAAGAATATCTAACTTGTGTAGGAACATATGGAGAGAAATCACCGGCATTTCTTCTGGGAGTGTAAAAGCTGCTATGATGTTCAGTTTGATTTGTTATAGCATTTTCAGCTTGCCTTAATTCCTGGAGCATCGTAGAAGCAGTAAGATGACTGGGAGAGTCACATCCAAGAGAGATACTGGGTTCAACTTTTACTGCAGAACCATCTTTGAGCACTTGGCTAGAGGTAACAAAGGGTGAATTATTATTTCCTATATTCACTGATGCAATTTGGTTTGAACTGAGTTCATTTGTATCGCCATAACCTTCAAAATGTAAACTTGGATCAATGTGGCGAGACCTATCAAAGGAACTTTTACCACCATCAAAGCCATCTTCAGCTTCATCTTCACTTTCTTCTAATTCCTCTTCATATGCACATGCAAAATCTTCATCATATCCAGACTCAGCAAGCATATCAAAAACACCCTGCTTCATCTGAGCACTTAAATCCAGTATACATTCGACATCTTCTTCAATCATCCCGTAGGGAAAACATGAATGAGGGATAGCTTCAGAAGTCCTGTTAATTATAGCAAGAACTTCTTTCAAAGAATTTGGAATGGGATTCAAATCAAAACACACAAAGAGATAGTCAGTTAACATCTTCATGAATGCACTTCTCAGAGATCTATTTGATGCTTTAGCATCTGGATCTATCAAGGTCTGCAAAATTTTAAGCTCTGGAAAGCTAACAGTTCTTTTTAAAAGCCATATAGCTTTCATTATTTCGTTCTGCAAGATTTTTATTTCTGCTGGACACCTGTAAAATTCTGTTGTAGATGAATGTCTATATCCTAACTCTAACCTTAGTGATAGATCCGCAATTGCCATTGCTTTAGCTAATGGCTCCTGGAGCAAATCTCTTGATCCAAGTACTGAAAGCATTTTCATGCCACTTTTCCTCACTCGGCTTATTAGATACTCACGCTTCCGGCCACATTTAGATTTTTGCAACTGGGGCAGTTTCCCTTGTTCACCCTTTAGATTCCTCCACATGGCAATTAAAACACTAGAAGGCAAATTCTCAAGTCTATCAAGTATTGCAATTGCTGCAGCCTTTTGAATCTCGGGTGCTGGAGCCACAAATTTCGCATAGCTTCCTCGAAAATTGCAATGATCACTTAGAAATTGAGACAGATTCTCCTCCAATTCAGTATTGCTCCAACCTCTCTTGATTTGACGAATCAGTTTCAGAAGAGATTCTCTAATAACCTTTTTCATCCTACTGCGTGTTTTCACAAGTTTGCAAGAGCCATCAGTAACAATTAAAGCCAAATTATAAAGCCCCTTGTTAGTCAAATCATCCAGATTTGTGACAAGTTGCGATATTGTATAACTGATGTTTAACAATTCCATAATCTTAGGAGAACTACACAACATATTTTCAGCACGCTGCACTCCAAATGCTTCTTCAACATGTGTTCTTACCATATCATAGAATATCTGGAAGGGGGGAAAAAAAATGCTGTTAGTTGCAAAGGCAGATATAATGTCCTCAGAGAGCTACATTACATGTAACCTGTACATATCTAATTAACGAGCAATCACTATCAAATAGAAACTCACTAATATCTGAAAGTTACTTGTATGCATAGAAACCCAAGAATACATAGAAACCTGGTATGTGCCCCAGAAGCAACTCACTAATGTTGCTGCCAGACAATCATTTGCAGATGTTGCTTGTAAAGATAAAGAACGAATAGGGGTGACATATGACACCAGACATATATTAGTTCATGTACAGAGCATAATTTGTTTCACTAAAAATCTAAAAGCAGCTTTTTGATGTCCTCTGAATCTCTAGATAAAAAAAGAAATTGCTCCAGAAAATATTAAAATTCGCATTATTTGAAGGAAAACAAATGCAGAGTGTATCGAAATCAGAAACATCTTTTATCTTATTTCAAAGTAATGAGTTATATATGTGCATATATATGCAGTTCCACATCATAATATCATGTAAAGTTTGCTTTTTCCAGGAAAAGAGAAAAATCAAAAAGACTCACGTCGTCCTCTCGCAGCAGAGACTCAGATAAGTTCCTATAAAACACACACCAAACAGTAACAATTCATTACAACAGCGATTAAGAAAACAATTAGTCAACTTAAAACCCTAGAGTTAGAGGGGAAAAAAGAAAAAAAAAATCCTTTCTTATCTCTTAATGAATTCAAAAACTCAAAACACAAAACTCGAAACTGACGTCTTCTTCAAAAAATCAGGCCCTTCAAACTTCTTCTCTTCGGCTTCCGTAAAAGGCAACCCCATCAACCACCTAATTGATAATAATCACAACAATAAAGGAATCAAATATCTAACTTTTCATCAACATTACGTCGTAATACACTACCAAAACTGTTAAAAAGCAATCAAATTTCTGATTTTATATGGTATGATTATAATTACAATTATAAGGACTAACCTACGCTTGAGCATAAGCTGTTTATCCTGGTGCTTAAGATGAGAAAGTATTGATTCACAGTCAGTGCGGAAAGGCCCTAACCCTCCCATTGCTATTCTCTTTCCCTCTCACGAGTTCCGCTGGAGCCACCGCAGACAGACAGACAGAGAAGAGAGAGAATAGGGTTCTTTGGACTCGGGGTTTTAGGAATTCGTATTCAGCTACAACTCACAGAAATATATGCCGTGATTAAACAACTTTGTGTTAAGGAAAAGGAAAAAAAAAAAAAAAACTACGTATTTATTCAAATATCGGGTCACTGACTTCCGCCAATATTTGTTTTGAATCTAATTTATTTATATTATATTATATATTATATGTGATAATAGGAAAGCTTTGTATTTCATAATTTGTGAAAATGGTGATTGAGGAAAAAATAAAGGTAAGAGTTAGCATTTTTTTTTTTCAATATCTCTTACACGTATAATATTGGGAGAACGAAAAATCGAGTCTAGATTATCTCTTTTTAGTGACTAGTGTTCATACTATTTTACTATAATATCATTTGTAAGTAAGTATATTTTTTAAAATGAAAATTTTAAGAAGTTAAAATAAAATTTTGGATAATTATTTTTAGATAAGTGAAATTCTTGAAGATTTCTTTAGTATTTTTTTAATCTTAAAAGAAAGATATCTATATGGAATTGAATCTTCACCACTACTTTCTAAAACTTAAAATTATCCCATTAAAATAATGTTAAGTATAATTAATAGTTGAAAAAAAGATTATATTATCATAAAATATTTTAAAAATCTATAAAACTACAATAATTGATTTCATTTAAAACACACCTTAAAAATGAAGCTCATAAAAACCTACAAAGAATAACTAAACAACTGTAAGGCTTTCTAAGCTAGGACATAAACATATTATATAACTTATTATGATGAAAAATGATTACAATATTAGCATATTAAGATAATTGACAAAAAATAAAAAAAGGGATAGTGAATAACTCTATTAGAATAGTAGGGTTTTACTAGTAATTTAACGAGCACTTTATAAAAATATTTTTTAATAATTTATAGAATTATATTGGTAAAATAAAAAAAAATAAAAGGAAATTAAAAGTACTAAAAAAAAGTTTATCCATTTTAATATAATATATATGAATCTAATTCTAATTAAATTCATTAAGGCGTCTATGCTCTAGAAACAAAAAAGGTTTTTTATTTGAACATATCAATTAAAGGATTCCTTTTTCTTCTAACTTTTATAATTGATCGTGCTTTAAATTAAAAGGAAATAATGCGCATATGATCAAAATGGGTCTCTAAAAGAATTGTTTTTATCCATGAAACATTTTTTGAGTCTCTTTATAATTACGTTAAAGATGTTTTCTTATCGAATGTTTATTTATTTAATTATAAGAACTAGTTGAGATTGAGTGCAAGGAGAAGAAAAAGTCGAATACAAATGAATTCCATAAAAGTTGTAAGAACAATAGAGTGTATTGACTATTCTATGTAAATGTTAGTTACAAATCAAAGTAAGGAAAAATATTTATATCCTATTATTATGGTACAACTAACTTGATAGAAGATGTGCATGTGTAGCTAAGAAATAATAAAATAAACTTTCCATATCCCATCCCCTCCATCTACCTTTCGCTCCTACTCCGACTCTTACTCCCCTTACCATTGAAAACCCAACTTGCAAGAAGAAAACTTCAACTGTTGAACTATAGGCGACTTAGTTAGTAGGTCCACGAGTTGAGCATAAGAGGATACATGAGCAATCTTAAGAACACTTTGTGTAATGAAATCTTAAATAAAATGAATGTCCACATTAATGTAGTTTGTACGCTCATATAAACAAGGGTTATTAGCAATTAGTTGAGCATATTCATTATCACAACATAATGTAATATGATAAGAAACATTAACACCAAGATGCTGCAAAATGTAAGAAACCTAAAGAAGTTCTTCGCTAGTACTTGCCATGCTCCAATACCTTGCCTCAATGGTGGAAGTACTAATGTATTTTACCTCTTGGTCTTCCAAGAAATAAGTGAATTGCTAAGCAAGATGTGAAAACTTGAAATAGATTTCCTATTAAGACAAGAAGAAGTCTACTTTGCATTTGTAAAACCAACTATATCAAAGAGTTAGCCGATGGACAAAAAAGTCCAATAGATAAGGTGCCCTTCAAGTACCTAACAACATGTAAAGCTACCTAAAGATAAGAAGTATGTGGAGTTGATAAAAACTAACTAAGGTAATAGACCCAAAAACATATATTCGATTTGGTCAAAGTAAGAAACAATAGTCTACTAATCAGTCTTCAATACAATAATAGATCAAAAAGAACTTCACTTGAGACTTTGTCTAACTTAAGGCCTAAAGAAAAAGGAGTAGAAAGAAGCTTACAACCTACTAAACCAATATCATTAGGTATGTCTAAGATAAACTTTTGTTAATTCAGTAAAATCCCAACATTGACACAACAAATCTTAAGTCTAAGAAGAAACCGTACAAGTTTTAAATACCCTATTTTTGCCCCTTGTAATTTAGCTTTTTTTTTTTTAATAATCTAGAGAAAGTGTCCTTCATAAAAATTAAAATATAATTTTTTTTTGTTTAACTATGGGTAATTTTTTTTAGGGTAATTAAATTAAGGTCATGGAATTTTTTTGGACCTCATGTAGGATCAAATTAATTTATTAATGAGCTTTGATTCGTTTAGGTCTCAATGTTAAGATAAGTTCAGGTTTAAGGTTTTATTTGTCCATTTAATTATTTATTTTCTTTTTAATTAAATTTATTTATTAAAAAGGAAGTTCATTTGGATCACCATAGGGCTAAAAGCCTTATCATGTTTTAGGCCAAAAAGACCTTAACCATCGTAAGCCTAAGCGTACATGAGTGCCTAGAAATTTTGTTGCTAAACTGGCACATGCATGGGCATAGGTCACGTGTTCTGTACATGACCTTGGTGCATCTCCATCCTTAAGTTTCTTTTAGAAGAAACCAAATAGAAATGAAAGGAAAATTTTGGGATTTTAGAACCTTAATCCAAAATAAATCGAATCGAATTGATTATTGTTTTTAAACGGATTTTACAGAATCGTTGCTAAATAATTGTTGAAAAATCACAAATCCAAAATGACAATGTTAAATTCGATTAAATAAAGATTGTAAATATTCAAATCTAGATTGGTTTTTATTAGGATGAATTTGAATTGATCTAGAAGATTTAATCAAAAGCATTATAAATAATGATCATGCTACGAGATTGAGAGAATTCTTCCATGATCGTAAACATAGTAAACACCATCATCCCCTTCATGATCAAATCAAGCCCAGCAACATGCAACACTGTTGCACATCCATCCATCGTGCATGACACATCCACTATTACGCATAGCCATACCTTCACACACACATTCACCCACTGACAACCCGTATACTTAATTGATATACTAAAATCCAACCTCCACTCTAACCTCAACCTTAATTTCTTGACCATAACCCCCCAAACATACAAAGTTAGCACTATCCAACCTTATTTTCTATTACAATACACTTGCATTATTTTACTAACTAGCCACCACCCAATACCCTGGACGTTACTGTTGCTATCATCTACACACACCAAAAGAAGTCCACTGAAGCCCTAATATCTTTCGCCTAGTAGCAACTATATACCCATTGTATATGGACCTACCAATTACCAGCCACCCACACGCGAACACCATTCCAATCAACAACCACTGTACCAAACACAACCTAATCCCCTCTTCAACCCTCTCTCTTATCCATTCCACTTCCTTTTAACCCAAACCTACCAACGACAATAGCGCTCCTCCGACTCATAAATGTCCAAACTTCACGTCATTACTAATGTTACTCATACAAAAATATCGAGCCACCACCAATACGCTGGGGCATTGAGCCTATACCCCCTAAGTCCAATAAAGAACTCACAAAAATGCCTTCTCTCCCTCATTTTGATGCATAGTTTGGTTTAAATCAATCACCGTGATTGTGGCAAAGAATTTGGAGTATGACCCGAATTAGCTGAAGCATCTAAATCCAACCTATACCATCTAACCTAATTAGGGCTTTATCTTACCTATGCCCTCAATCCATTTGCGGGTTTGATTTTTTTTTTTTTTGGTTTTACATTAATTTGTTTAGTTTGTCTTTGTTTTTCTTTAAACCCAATTACAAATTACAAATAAAAAAAAAAACATAAAAGAATTTTTTCCTTTAGAAAAATTTCTTTTTAAAAAATAATAAAATAAGATGAATGGACCTTTAGCTAAAGTTAGAATTTATGTAAATTTCTAAGTTTAGAAAATTAAGACCTTTTCTAGTGTTTTCTAAACAAAAATAAATGGAGTAAAAATGTAAACCCGAATGGATTTTCAAAATTAAAAAAAAAATCAACACGTTAAAGTTTTGGGGAATGAATTACAAACATCTAATCCTGACTAACAAGTATATAGGCACCTCAAAGGTAACATAAAATTTGTAAAAACTTTAGTGTTCCATTTTTTTTGTAAATTATAACTCGAATTCCCTATTTTTTGTAAAATAAATACAATTTCGTTTATTTACTGGTGAGTGAGTCTTGTTTAAAAGAAAAAGACTAATTTTGAAAACTAAACCTAATTTCGGAAAATTAATAATGATACCTATTAGGGTTTAATAGATAACCCCTAAATTCATAAATTCCTGGTTTTTATTAAAGTTTAGAACCGGTAGCTAAGTTGTAATTAGTCTACCCAATTGATTGTAACTTTTTTCTTTTTCTTACTCTAGTTGGGTGGTGACTCCAAAAGATTTTCATTTTTAATAGGAAAACCAAAATTTTCCATTTTCTTTATTCAATGAGTAATATTAAATGGGTTAAGATTTTGTATTAATCAGAAATTGAAAAATCAAAATTTAAATAAAAAACTGAAAAATCAGACTTGACACCTTGACAGCTCCATTAGGTACGTCAAAAGGGTTAGCCACTTGAGTTTTCTGAAATTAGGAGTATTTTTCAAAAATTCCTAAGTTGTAAGTCGTCCATGTAAATTTTCTTTTTCTTGTTTTTTTTCTTTTTGATGTAAAATATAAATGCTAGTACTAACCCTTTTGTTGTAGCTCACCTATGGTGTTTTCTTGGGGGGGGGGGAGGGAGGAGGGAAGGGTTTATTTTATGAATCATATATGTGGTAGATACTATCAAAACTAAGTTGTCCTAAGATCTTAAGAGGGGGGCCATTATGTAAACTTCGGATGTTATGGGTAACCACCTTCTAGGGTCAATCAAGTTATCCCACTCAAGTTTCGATGTAACTAGGGAATTGTTTCTTTATAAACACATGAGTTCACAAAACTTAAGAACCTTTAAAAGCTACAATTTTGTATACATGAAAACCTTTTTCAAAGAATTGATAAGAACCTGTAATGAGGTAGACCTAAACGAAAAGTACAATTGTGAAGTTGTATTTTTCCCTGTATTTTTCCCTGTATTTTTTTCCTTATATTCTTCCTATATAATCATTTTGTAATTTTCTTTGTAAATATTCTGTAATATTCCATGTAAAGTTTAGAATAAGCTTTGATTGTAATTTTATTTTTGTAGATATGGCTAGATCAAATAAAGCTACTTTCGAAGAAATCCATGTTCATCCACCTTATGGGCCTCAAAAGTCACTCCAGACTTAGTTCCAGCTTTTTAGCCTAGATAAACAGGAATTCATTAAAAGCAAGATTAGGCATATATTGTCATTGCAAAAGATTATTATGAATATTACTCTAGTGCAGGCTTTAGTACATTTATAAGAACTCGAAGCTATTACATTTTGCCTTAGCCCACACCAACTGAGTCTAACCATCGAAGAGTACTCCCAATTGCTATGGGCCCCGCTATTATTGACAATATCTATGTCCCGAACCTAAAAGCTGCTGCACCAAAAATCTTTAATAGGTTACTGGGGGTCAGAAGGGTCGAGATAAATCGGATTTTGGTTCAAGAGAAAACTATTTGGATAGAGGACATCATTAATCGGTTTTCTACCAAGCTAAAACACAAAGATAAACCGGACGTTTTCTATGTAGACTTAGAAACTTAACACCCGCACCACGTCAACGCCTATACCTTGGTAGTCTTCAACGCCATCCTATTCCTTGACGAAAGACACCGAATCGACTATAGAGTTGCAAAAATGGTAACCCAATTTCTTCAAAGGAAGTTGTACATACCTGTTCTCTTGGTTGAACAAATCTGCTCAATAAATCATCTCAAAAAGAAGAAACACGAAGATCTAAAGACCAACATGACTCTGATTTTAGTATGGTTCATTAGCTACATGAGGAGTCATTAACTCAATTTCAACCGGGCCAAGTTCACATAATGTTATGACCTCATTAAGTCTTTCAAAGAGTGAATCAAACTGCTTAACGATATAGCCACCCGATATTGGGTTCGATACTTTCAAGGTACGAAAGCGAAAGACCTAATTTGGATGCCTAGATGGTTTTTGAGTAAGGAAATGATAAAATAATGTGAAGGTTTAAAAGCAGTACCTCTGATCTATTTCAACCTCTATATCGGGTACATTCTAGCCAACGGAGTTACTTAGAACATGATTCCTAGGCTATCGTTAGAGCTTGTCTCACTTAACTTTCATGACCTTAACATGATGATGGCTGATAAGGTTACTAAACTTCTAAGCGTTTAAGCTCTTTGGTGTAAAAGGAAGACTACCCCTTCCACTAAGGGGATACCTAGTAGAAGTTAGATAACCAAAGGATTTCTCTATCACCAATTGCAAAAACTAAGAGATATAGAAGAGATAAAGGAGAAATAAGAAGTCTAAGTTGAAGCTGAACTCAAGAAAGCAAGTGAAGGAGAACAAGAATTGAAAGCTCGTTGCAAAGAATACCATCAAAGGATAAAGGCATTAGAAGCATAGCTCAAGAAAGTCAGAAGTAAGGAGGTGGAGCCTACTAAGATTTGAAAGACGAAGAAGACGTAAGTTTAATCCAATAGCCACAAGAAGAATAGAACATAGTTTTTCTTTTCTTTTCTTTTCTTTCTTTTAAAAATTCTCTTTCAAATGTAATAAGTAATGTAAAGCTTCATAATCGCAAAGATTAATAAATGTTAGTTTTGTTTTACTACATTAATGGTCTCTTGCCAATTTAAATTTCCATACATCCGTGTTCTATGTGTTTTTACATTTGTACATTTATACTCTTTTTTAGAAAAAAAAATGTGTGTGCTAACTTTTTGTGAAGTGCTCTAAAATAGATTTGAAAATAGCTCCCAAACATCATGTCTTTCAGAGGAGTTCGATAAAAACTCTTTCTTAGACTAGAATGGCCACTTAAGGAGACGATAACAACAACTACAAGATTGCTAATCTTGTCGAGCTAAGATTCCATTCTTTAGAAAAGGCCTTAGAAAGGATGACAAAAATAGATGAATTTCTTAGCGGATAGTATTGCCTTACTTCGAGTCATAGCACCAACTAATGAAGAGAACTCAAAGGCTCGTTATGGGAAGAATATTAAGGCTCCTAAAGTAGAAGATAATTATCTAAAGGACTTATCTGGGTCAGAGGGAGTTTATCTAAAGATTAACCCAACCTTTGAGGTTGATACATATGTATCCCCAACTAATATAAGGCTGGTTAACTCGAAGCCCAGTGCAAACAATTTAAAGAAATTAGAAAGGAAATTAACCTAGCAAATAGTCGAGAAGATGAAGGCACTTAGGGGTTACAATGGGTTTAAATATGCTAGAATCATTAAATTCTCTACGTATGACATTGAAGCCTACCTCGAGAAATTTAAGGTATCGAAGTTTGAAAAGTACAATGGGACGGGATGCCCCAAGCTTCATACCAAACTCTACGTGAGGAAGATGGGTAAATATCTTCATTATGACCAACTCACAGTACAAATATTCTAAGATAGTCTAATGGTCTAGCCTTAATTTGGTATGCTTATCTTGAACTAAACGAGATAAATACATGGGAGAAACT
This sequence comes from Lumnitzera racemosa, assembly GCA_024138005.1. Lineage (NCBI taxonomy): Eukaryota > Viridiplantae > Streptophyta > Magnoliopsida > Myrtales > Combretaceae > Lumnitzera > Lumnitzera racemosa. Next base: position 89,710,433 of record JAMXBC010000001.1, on the reverse strand, counting down.
CACCAAGGAATTTTATAAACAATACAAGTTCAATGTTAAAGTAGCTCCAACTATGATGGATTTGGTCGCTCTATGGAAGAAGAAGAACGAGTCATTCAAAGAGTATGCTCAAAGATAGAGATCCTTAGCTGCAAGGGTATCCACTCCTACGATTGAGAAAGAGCATACATCAACTTTCATTAATACCTTAGAGAGGCCCTATTTCTTCCATTTGATTAGGTAAGCCTCATCTAGTTTTGTCGAGGTAGTGGCGGTTAGGTGCAGGATTGAAAGCACCATCTCTTCGGGTAAGCATTGAGAGCTGTTAGATAAAAGACCATTTGCTTCATCTTTCATTTCTAGACCAACAGTTATCATGCCCTGAAGCGGTAAAGTCGTAACAGCCCCGTCGTGTAAACCATTGTAAGATAGAAGTTGGCCTTACAACTGCTATCCTAGACCTGATATACACAAGGCGTCCATGACTAACCCACTTTGAAGTAAACAGTTTATAATTTAAATAAATCATTTACCTAAACAAGTGAGAATATATATATATATACTAAAATTCAGTTATTACAATTAACGTTTACAATATTTCTCCGTAATATATTTCTTAGTTATTACATTATTCAGAAATGAAAAATTCTAAAATAAAAGCTTAGACCTTAAGAATATATGTTTGTTCTTCAAATGTTTTTCCTCATTCCCTAGGATCCAGCAGTTGCTAGTTTTAGAGTAGTTGTATGCCGCTTCTTAGCCAGCACCTGTACAATGTCTATAGGGATGTGAGCAACTACAACTCAGTAAGTTAGGATGGAGGACTTAAAACTATACTATAAACATAACAAGGTTATCAATTAACTTATTAGGTACAATGCATGTTCAAGCAAATGCTATCGCATGACGTTTTCCGGCCCATCGTGAGATTAGAGAAATTGCGCCCGCTTTAATTCGGGTTGAGGAGTTGCCATTAATGCAACAGTTCAGGACCAAACCTAGGCTTGTGCAATGGAGACACTACTACTCCTGTGACTACCTTTAAACCATTGACTTCATCCTCGCCGCGACCTCCTCTCCTGTCACTTAGTTCGACTAAGGATGAAGAAGGGACCATTATGCAATCCTGTGTTATCCCTTTCGAAGGAATCGGTATTAGGCCAGAGAATCCTAGGTTTCCCTTAATAGGTTGCCATGCAGGTCCAATTATGATTACAGGTCGTATATTTGATTAGGTCCAGTTTAGGGTGATTAATCATTTCATATAATTCATATAATACAAGCCAGAACAACAAATAAAATTATAGCATCACTCATAATCAAGCATATGCACATAACCAACTATCTAACAAGCATAACCAAGCATAATCTCGAGTATTACGCCCCGAAACGGCAGAGTCGTAACAGTCCCGCCGTATAAACCATCCTAAGATAAAAGTTCGCCTTACAACCGCTATCTTAGACCTGATCTACACAAGGCGTCCACGATTAACCCTCTTTGAAGTAAACAGTTTATAATTTAAATAAATCATTTACCTAAGAAAGTGAGGAAATATATACATACACTATAATTCAGTTATTACATTAGTCAAAAATGAAAAATTCTAAAATAAAACAAAACCTTAAAAGTATGTGTTTATTCTTCAATGTTTTTCCTCACTCCCCAGGATCCAGCAGTTGCTAGCTTCAGAGTAGTTGTTTGCAGCTTCTTAGCCAGCACCTGCACGACGTCTATAAGGATGTGAGCAACCACAGCTTAGCAAGTTAGGATAGAGGACTTAAAACTATACCATAAACACAACAAGGTTTTCAATCAACTTATTAGGTGCAATGTATGTACAAGTAAATGCCATCGCATGACGTTGTCCGGCCCGTCGTGAGATTAGAGAAATTGCGCCCGCTCTAATCCGGGTTGAGGAGTTGCCATTAATGCAACAGCTTACTACCAAACCCAGGCTTGTGCAATGGAAACCTCGCTCTTCCCGTGACTACCTTCGAACCATTGACTTCACCCTCGCCACGACCTCCTCTCCTGTCACTTAGTTTGGCTAAGGATAAAGAAGGGACCAATTGCAATCCTGCGCTATCCCTTTTTGAAGGGGTTGGTATTTGGCTGGACAGTTCTAAGTTCCCCTAATAGGTTGCTATGTAGGTCCGATTATGATTATAGGTCGTATATTTGATTAGGTCTAGTTTAGGGTGATCAATCATTTCATACAAACCATACCATACAAGTCAAGACAATAGACAGAATCATAGCATCACTCATAATCAAGCACATGCACACATCCAATTATCTAACAAGCACAACCAAACATAATCTTAAACCTCCAAATACAGCATTGTATTAATCCCAACTTACCTTAACTCCTCGCTCACTCACTCGAGATCCGACTTGCTCAGGTCATCACCGATCATCCCTATAACACAAACTTGGTTTAAGTTTGTCATATAACTATTATAGGTTCATTTTATCCTATAACGCTTATTGTTATGTTTTGTTTAGGGTTTAATATACTTAATTATCTAGGTCTTAAGTCTTTTACAATTATTCTAAGTTTGGGGTTAGGTTCGAATTCGGTTTCCGCATTAATTTGTAAATTAGGTTCTAATTCGATTTCTAAGTCCTAAATATGCTCAAATCCTAATTTGAAATTAATCACATTAAGCTCGAGCATTCAAATATCCTATTGGGTCTTAATTCAATATTCTAAACTATTCGGTACACATTATTCCTAATTAGGGTATCGGATTTATTTCCAATGTGAGAAAATCTTACATTTTTATACAATTACCTAAAATTAAATCTTAATTCAGATTTAATATTATTCTGATGTTTATTCTAATATTATTTAAATAAGCCTAATGTTTTAGATTTATTAATTTTCAATTCCACATATTACTAATTTCTTACAATAACTACCTAATTTCCTAAATTAACTATACTCAATACTTCAAAGGCTAGGATTAGGTTTTCACATCAGAGATTAACATTCTTAAACATCTAATTACTATCTAAATCAGTAAGTAATATCTTAATCACCTAATTAACCTAAAATTACTCAATTTTTCCATCATTTTAGGACTAAAAATTAACTTAAAAATTTAAAAAATTAACTTAAAAATTAAAAAAATTAATTTAAAAAAAATGGCTTCATAGCACTGTTCTATATCACATAAGCATTCTACAAAAAAAAATTGAGCTCTAAACTACACTCCTAAGCTTATTTATTTCTTATTTTAATCATGCTTGGTTTTGCTCAATTTGTTAAGAACCCTATATTTTCAGACGTGATTAAACTAATTCACTATTTTTTCCTAAATCTACATACAATAAAACCTCAGAATAACAAGTTTCATAATTTTCTAAGAATATTTACTATTTTTACAAAATTACACAAAATTGGGCTGGAAATCTAACTCACCGATTTGGGTGGCTCCGGCCACCACCAGTGGCCATGGATGTGTCGATCCACCTGGGCGCTGCCACCACCATGTGTTGGTGGTGGCCGTCCACTCCCAGTTGCCCGTTAGATCTGGGTTCTCCTTTATGACCTTAATTGCAAAGTTTTCCTTTTATTTTTTTCTTTGGTTTTTCTTTTAATTTTCGCCTCTCCCTAATTTTCTCTGATTTATAATTGTCCAAAAGAGTTTTTGAATTTTTCTTGCTATTTATAGGGCTTTATGGTAATTAATATGCATTAATTAGACATAACATTGTTCTATTTCCTTGATTTTTGGCTTTTTTGTTGCTTAATTTTAATTGGATAATTTTTCTTTTTCAAATTCTGACTTGCCACAACCATATTTGCCTTAATCTACACCCTTCTAATATTTTTTCTGATTTTTCTTAATTAATTTAATAATTTTCTTTAATTATTTCTTATTATTTTAGTACATTTCTCATAGTTTAAGTAATTACGCGTATTTCTACATACATGTAAATTCATATATAGTATAAATAAATATTCCTAAATATTATTTAGGTCATTTTATGATTTTTAGTATACATATAATTTATCTCTAGCAATTCGTTAATTATCAGAATGCATTTTACGCATTTTCGATAAATAACGAGTTATATACTTAAAATTTGGAATTTTTATATTCTTTTGTTTTATTGCTTATTTTCTTAAATTCAAATTTACGGGATCATTTTACTAATATTTCTAGCTTTACTTTATAATTTAAGCTCAATCGGGTCTTTCAACAGATCGAAACCTCGAATGGCTAGTTGTGGGGCTTACATCGAACTTCCAAAATACCGTAATATATTAATTCCAACTTTCCTGAACTCCTCGCTCAGGCCATCGCCTATCATTCCTATAACACAAACGTAGTTTCAGTTTTTTATATAACTATTATAAGTTGGTTTTACCCTATAATACTTATTATTACGTTTTGTTTAAGGTTTAATATATCCAGTTATCTAGGTTCTCAAATCTTTTACAATTATTCTAGGTTTGGGATTAGGTTCGGGTTCAGTTTCCGTATCAATTTCTAAATTAGGTTCTAGTTCGATTTCTAAGTACTGTTTTATACCCGAACTCTAGAAATTCGTTTCAACTCATAATGTGAAATTAATCACATTACTTCTAGATATCCTAAATACTATCATTACCCTTAGTTAGTATTTTATTTCACCCGGTACATTTAAATCTTTATTAGTGTATCGAATTTACTCTTGATGTGATAAATTTTTACATTTTTCATATAATTACATAAATTTAAGTTTTCTATCAGATTTATTATATATCCCTATTATTTATATAATATCAATTTTTATCCTAATATGTTCTATTTATTATATTTTTAATAATTACCTATTTTGTATTATCACCTATTATATATATAATACACATCCAATATTTCTAATACTCTAATTACCATCTCCCAACATTAATTATCATTTTAAAATATCTAAATTCATCCTAAATCAGATTTTCCACCTAATTACCTTAAATTACCAAATTAACTTAAAATATACTATTTTCCTTACTACTTATTTATTACATAATTAGCCTAATAATTATATCTAACACCTTAAATGCTATAAGTATCATACTTCATCAAATTTCAACATTCTAAAACATATAAATATTCACTAAATCAGTAATTAACTATTTAATTACTTAATTAACCTTAAATTACCCATTTTATGCCTCATTTTAAGGTCTAAAAATTATCTAAAAATTTAAAAAATTAATTTTTGAAAACAGGATCCATAGCACTATTCTATATCATTTAATTAGTCTACATAAAAATTTTAGGCTTAAAACTACACTCCTAAGGTTATTTATTTCTAAACTGAAACGTACTCAATTTTGCATGATTTCTTAAAGACCATATATCAAGGGACATATTTTCACTAAAATAATATTTTTCCTAAAAATTATACACAAAAATATTCTAGAATAACAAAATTCATAATTTTCTAAGAATATTTACTATTTTTACAAAATTACACAAAATCGGACTGGAAATTGAACTTATCAATTTGGGTGGCTCTATGTCGGCCCACCTAGGCGCTGAGACCACCGTGTGATGGTGGTGGCCGTCCACTCCCAACTGCTTGTCGGGTCTGGGTTCTCCTTACATACCCTAATTACACAGATTTTTGCTAAATTTTTGTAAAACCCTAATTTTATCTCAATTTCACCTCTCTCTATTTTTCTAAACTTCTTGACATCTAAAATGAGCTTCTAAAAAATTTGGAGTATTTATAGAGCTTCAGGGAAATTATTGTGCATTAATTTGATTAGACAATTGTCTTATCTTCTTCCAATTTGACTTTTGTATTGTTATAATTTAATTGGATAATTTTTTTATTATTTTTCCCAACTGCCACGACCCAATCTGGATCATTCCTCATTTTTTATAATTTTTCTTTATTTTTTTCTTAATTAATTATGAATTTTCTTTAATTATTTAGTATTATTTTAGCATATTATACGTATTTTAAGTAATTACACGTATTTCTACCTACATCTAAATTTATAGTACAAATAAATATTCCTAAATATTATTTAGGTCATTTTATGATTTTTAATATACATATAATTTATCTCTAGTGATTCGTTAATTATCGGAATGCATTTTATGCATTTTCGATAAATAACAAGTTATATACTTAAAATTTGAAATTTTTATATTATTTTATTTTATTGCTTATTTTCTTAAATTTGAACATATGAGATCATTTGACTAATATTTTTAGCTTTATTTATAATTTAGGCTTGATTGGATCTTTCAACCGATTGAAACCCTGAATGATTGGTTGTGGGGCTTACAACAATTAGTAAGCCTAAAGAATCCACCATCAGCGTGGTAAATTCAAATGTCAAACTGAATGCTCAAGTTTCTTTCACGACAAATCTACTTCCGATTCAACAACAGTTTAGAAATTAGCTTTAGCCCAACAAGGCCCTTAAATGGTTTACTAAGATACCAGTCCCTTTGAGTCAAGTCTTCAAGAAGTTGTGAAAGGATAACCTGATTCAGTATAAGCTCCCTAGTGACTGATACAAGCCGAGAATTTACGATCCTAATCAGAAATACGAGTATCATTGTGGGCAAGTGGGGCAATCGACCAATGCATGTTGGAGATTAAAGAACAAGATTTAAGACCTAATATACGAAGGGTTAATACAACCGGATTATATAGAAGCCCCAACTGCGAATGTTAACAATAACCCCCTACCAAATGTTAGCATGATTTATGATGGCTTCACCATCAACATGATCGGTCTAGACAAGAAGCCCAAGGTTTTTGAGTTCTATACGAGTGAACAGGCCTCAAAAGCTAAGAGATACACTTTCCATGTACCAATAGCACTAGAAAACTACAAAGCTGCTCCATTTAACTATCAAGTGGTAAATTAGGGAAAGTTAAGTTCTCTGGTGGGGGGAATTACTTGATTTGGAAGGATTTATCACCTAAGTGAAGAGCTGGAGAAGAAGAGTGTATTGGAAGAGGTAGATCATAAAAGGGTCGAGCATATGGAAGGGCTATCCGCCTTTACCAAAATGATTAAATCAAGCGAGTACAAGATAATGGAACAACTTATTCAGACTCCATTACAAATATCGTTAGTGGGTCTATTGATGGCATCTGAACTATATAGAAGGGCTCTATTCAGCACCTTGAGGGAGGTTAAGGTCCCTCATGAAATGCCAATTGAGAAGATGGGACTAATCACCAATTCCATCCTTACTATGGATTGAATTTCTTTTTCAGTAGAAGAATTAGGAGAAGAAAGTAATTAGCACACAAAACCAATTTTTATAATGGTAAGAAGTAATGATATAATCATTACTAAAATACTCATTGACAATGGATCATTGCTAAATGTTTGTTCGCTACTACCTTAGATCTATTGGGTATTGATACAACTGCATTTAGGCCCAGTTCTACAACAATTAGGGCCTTTGACTGGTCCAAAAGAGATATTATAAGAGATATAGACTTACTTGTGAATATCGGCCCTCAGAACTTCAGTATCCAATTCCAGGTTCTGGACATCCTGAGATCTTTCGACTTTCTCTTAGGAAGACCCTAGATTCATGCAGTAGGGGCCATAACTTTAAGCCTACACCAGGAAAGTGAATTTTATCTCAAATGGCCACGTGATTACAATTTTAGGACATCAAGATTATGAGATTTACAAGGAAACGGCCATACCTTATACAAGGAGCAAAGAGTTTAGTTTGCTGACGTTCGAAGAAGTGTGCATAATTACTAGTACCAATAGAGAAAAGAATAAGAAAGTAGAGTTTACGGAAGGCTGGATCGGTACCTATGGCCTTAGCTATAACTCGACTCTAACAGAAGAATTTTAGAATAAACAAGCGAAGGGTAAGAGAGGTGACAGATTGTATTATGGCCCAATGACCTTCTCGCCACTAAGTGAGACATTTATCTGCGTAGAGACTCAAGCTCCAGAATATGCCAAAGAAGGATCGGCAAGCTCATCTCATAAGGTCCAGCACTATATGAGTAACTGGTTCTCCATCCTTGTGAAAGGCAATAGGTCTTCCTTAAGGTAAAAGGTGAACCGTTGTTTCAAATTTGCACAACATTATTCAATTTGATTAGACTCATTTATACCTTACTGTAACCAAATACTTAATTAGATAATCCAAGCCAAAGCATCTTAGGTTATATATCCTTTCAAAAGTTAAAATTATCAAAATTATAGAGACACCTTAATTGCACTAACCTTAATTGAAGAATATTGACAACTTAAGTGTTCTCCTAGAATGTAATACAAAGTCAATATTTTGGATTAATATACAATTGTAATCGTTTCATTAAGCCAACTTATCACAAAATTTGACCCTATTTATGGTGAAATGATCAATTGGTTAAGAAAACAAAAAATTAGATTATAAGTATGCCTACAACAAATAAATGTTTATATTAACACAAAAGCCTCATTTGATACTACATTTGAGAACTTTTTAAATGTCAACATTTTTCAATAGTAGAATGTAAACAAGCTAATTTATTCATGAGTTATTTGAGTTTGGCTCAATGTTTATATGAGTTTGATTAAACAAGAACCAAGTCAACCTCGAACTTGAGCTACTCCAATGATCCATCACTAGTCTAATACGAGTTTCATAATACATGTCTTAACTACCTTAAAGTCAAATCGTGCTTAAGTTAAGCTTAATTGTTAATTAATTTTGACTTGATTTTGCATATTAATAATGTTTAAATTAAAATGATTATTTTAAAATAATTAAATCTAAACAAGTTTAATTGAGTCAAACTTAAGTGCGGAATTCTAAACTAAATTAACTTTAATTCGAGCTCCTTTCCCTTTCTTTATGTTAGACCAGTGATAGAAGTGCCGTAGAGAGTGGGAGGTCATCAAAATTACAGCTAGCACAGGACCTGAAGCGAACCTATTTAAGGATTGTCTAGGATGATCAATGGGATAGGTTAAGCTTGTAGAAAGCTTGAAGAATGAAATAGGAATTGAGCAAAAAAAGGAAAAGTAAATAAGCAACCCATGCATGATTCCGAAGATATGACACACCATGAAAACTCCAAAGACTCACAGCTCAACTCAATATGATACACAAGCTGGTCCAATAAGGGTACTTGCCACCTAGCTTTACTTAAGAGTTAGAATAAGAGTAAAGTAAGTAAACAAGCTGAGAGCAATGCTTACAAAAAAAGTATATTCAATATTTAAAGATATGATTATTTTGTGGCTACATATTACAAGAGTATTTATACTTAAAATGCTAGGACATCTTACCCTAAATGAAAAAGACAAAAAGAGTAATGTCTAAAAGAAATAATGTATGGAATAATAAAAGGGTACAAATAAGAATTTAAACAAATCATTGATTATGACAGTAGGATCTCTTTACGTGGGGCTGGACATAAGGCAATGGGTCACTGGAGACGCTTTTGGAAAAAATGGACAAATGGTACGGTCGGGTAGAAATCATTGAGCAGAGGGGTGCTAAGTAAATCTGGGGATCCTTTCGAGACAATGTGGGTGTGAATGTGTATTGGGGTTCTCAGCACCAATATTGCCGAACTGAAGGTTAGCTTGGTCATAACCAAGCAAATGTGTGAGGGGTCATACTAATAGTAGAGCATAAGTCAACTCGGTACTTGACCACTTAGAGATGAGAAGTTACTCAGCTTGGCATATGGGGTTGGTTGGCAATAAGGATTAACTCAGGTTAAGTAGAAGTTGGCTGGAGCAAGAGGATTTGCTTCATTAGTCCCACAAAGCCTCGAGCTCAGGCTTAGGTTAAAGGTCTAGTAGCTCAATTCCTATCATCCCCTTTAGGTTGTTTTAGATTTTGGATCAAATTCATTTGGTTTTTGGTTAATTATCCTTCAATAATAGGGGCTAAGGTCGGTAATGTTGAATGTATCAAACGCTTCGTAGTCCTCGGGTAATTTTAATCAATTGGTATTGTCATTGATCTTTTAGAGTATTCTGAAGGGACCTTTAGCTCAAGTGAACAACTTATTCTTCCCCTTGTTCGAGAACCTCTCCTTGCTCAAGAGCAGTTACACTAAATCTCCTAGATGAAAATGTAATGACTTCCACCCTTTGCTTATTTCTTGAATTCTCTTGGCAGCTTAATCAATATGCCGAGTAACTTTCTCGTAGATTCGCTATAGAGACTATGATTTGGCTTTTGTGTTGGTTTCTTTTTACTCAAACATAGGTATAGGAGTATGGTCAAGGGGGAGCTTAAGATTGAAGTCATAAAAAATTTCAAATGGTGTTTGCTTAGTGGTATCGTATACAGTATAGTTGTGGGCAAATTCCACCACTAGCAAACAAACATGCCAATTAGCTAAGTTCTTCCTAATTGTGGCTTAGAGTAGTGATCCTAAAGTATAATTGAATACCTCCATTTAACTATTGGTTTAGGGTTGACAAGAAGTGTCGAATAGTAGTTTTGTCCTCATACAATGCCAAAGAGTCCTCTAAAAATGGCTAAAAAACTTTAGATCTTTGTTTGAGACTATACTTCTTAGCATGTCATATAATAGAACAATTTCCTACAAAAAGGAGAAAAGTAATAGTCGAAGTATCATTAGTTTTAGAGCAGGGCACAAAGTGTGTCATCTTACTAAATTTATCTATGACGACCATCATAGAATTTTTGCCTCAGGCAATTCTTAGTAATCTAAGAACAAAGTATATGCTTAAATCAATCTAAGGTCGGGTTGAGACAGGCAAAGGCATTATTTTTTCTTACTCGGCTCGGCATTTAGCCCTCTTGCAAGTAGTACAGCTTCCAATAACTCGGTGCACATCTCACCTCATTTTCGACTAAAAGAACCGTCCACTCAACAACTTGTATGTCCTTTTCTCTCTAAAATGGCCAGAGAGTCCTTCATAGTGACGCTTCTCTCATTAGCAGCTCTCTAGTTAAACAGGTTAGTATGCATAATTTGCCACCATGGAACAAATAACCATCCTTTACATGATACTCGTCAACTGCTCTTTTGTCAACACTTCGTCCAAATATAGGACCAAAATGGGGGTCTTAAGGATATTGATCTTTGATGCTCATAAATCCTAATAGTAGGGTTTGTAATTCGATAAGGAGATCATGTCTTATTGAGAGAGTATCAACAACTACATTATTCTTGCCTTGTTTGTACTTGATCACAAAGTTGAATCCTTTTAAGAATTTACCCACTGCACTTGCCACTTTAATAGCTTGATCTGACTTTTGAAATACCTTAAGGATTCATGATGTGTATAAATGACAAACTCTCTGGACAATAGATAGTGCTGCTACACTTGGAGCACGTGAATAAGGTTAGGAGTTCTTTGTCATACATTGAGTAATTCAACCGAGGTCCTCTTAGCTGCTCACTATGGTAACCAATTGGTTGGCCTTCTTATATCAAGACAGCATCAATCTTGATGCCTGACGCATCACATTTTAGCTAAAAAATCTTCTTGAAGTCAAGCAAAGCTAATACTCATTTAGAAGTTAATCTTGTCTTAACATCATCAAAACTTCTCTCCTCTTTTTCTCCCCTTTTGAACTCAATATTCCTCTTTGTCAACTTACTAATGGTATTAAAGTTTCTAATGAATCTTCAATAAAAAGATGCTAATCTGTGGAACTTCTCACTTTGGCACAAGTAGTTGGAGTTGGCCACTTGATAATAGCTTGAATCTTCTCATCATTGATTCGCAAGCCTCCTCCACCAACTACATAACCCAGAAATACTACATCCTCCTAACAAAAACAACACTTCTTTAAATTGCCATATAATCTCTTGGCTTTGAGTATATTGAACGTACACGAAGATGCTTAGAGTGACTTGGTTGGTTAGTACTATACACAAGGATGTTGTTAAAGTATACTACGACACACTTCCCAATCAGGTTTCTTAGCACATGATTAATTAATCTCATGAAAGTACTTAAGGCATTTGATAAGCCAAAGGGCATTACCATTTACTCATGAATCTAATCTTCCACTCATCTCCCAGCTTCATCTGAATCTGGTGGTATCCTAACTTCAAATTGATCTTACTAAACACTCTTGCATCATTCAGTTCATCTAACATATTGTCTAGCCTCGAGATAAGATATCGATACTTGATCATAATTTTGTTGACAACTATGTTATCTACACATATACGCTAAGTGCTATCCTTCTTCGGAATAAGCAATGCAGGCACAACATAGGGGTCAAGACTCTTTCTCACATATTCTTTCTCCAACAGCTCGTTGACTTGTCTTTAGAGCTTTGAAGCTTACTCGGAATTCATTCTATAAGCTGGTTTGTTCGGTAGAACAACGTTGGGTATCAAGTCAATGTGATGTTCAATGCCTCTAAAAGGGGGTAATCCTTAGAGCAACTGTTCTGAAAATAGGTTGGCATATTTTTTTAGTAGCTCTTTGACTTCTAGGGTTAGCTCACTTTGCTCCTTTAACTCTACCAATTGCCTGATCAACAGAAAAGTTAGTTTATTGACCTTAATAGCTACTCAGAGCTTGGTTCTGCTCAACACCAAAGCCTTCTTCTATCCTTAAGCCAATTTGGCTTATAATTTACTCACTTAACTTTAGGTCATGGGGTTCAGGGTGATTTTCCTTTCATCCTTCTCAAATGCATAAGTATTCTTGAATCCATTATGCATAACTCTGGTAAAAATCCATGGTTTGCGTAACAACACATAAGATGCATACATGGGCGATACATCACAAAGAATTTCATCAGAATAATTTCCAATTGAGATTCGTAGCAATACTTGTAGTGCGACATATAGTACTCCCTTCTCGTTCAGTCAATGCAACTTATATGGCTTCAGATATGAAATGTTTGAAAACTTGAGTTTCTTAATCAAATCAAAAGATGCCACATTGGTACAACTTCCACTATCCATTATAAGTGCATAGACCTGTTCATTTACTTTGCAAGTGATGTGGAATATGTTCTCTCTTTACTTCTCCTCAATAGAGAGCTCCATACTTATTGTATGTTGGACAACTAAAGTTAACTTATCAAGGTCTTCTACAAACAAATCTTTCTTAACCAGTTTGGTATTAACCTCAATCTCTTCTTCCAATTCTTTCTCATCTTCTGGCTCTTCATTTGTGCTATCTACTTCAATCTTTGGGACATCTCCCTTGATAATCATGGTTGTTTGATTCGATACTTAGTAGCCATGTGCCTAACCCCTTGACATTTAAAGCACTTAATATGGCTCATCTTCTTCCTAGATCTTTGTCCCTTCTCATAAGTTCTCAATGGCACTTCACCATCAATTGGTCAGCCCTTTTGTTTGACTCTAACATCTACCCTTTTGGTCGGGTCGACATTTTGTTAAACTTAGTAACTTCTCTGAGTAGATCAGCTTGAATAACTAGGTTAGCTCATTGGGGGTCGGCTCGACCTATTCCTTCTTCGTCTTTCCACTTATTGGGCTATTCTTATAGCTTCATCTAACGTAGTGAACTGTTTAAGTTCCACAATATCTCGGATGTCACTTTTAAATCCAATAAGGAATCTGGATAATGTTTGAGTTAATGGCTCATCTACTTTACATTGGATCAAGAGCATTTGGAACTCCCAAACATACTCATCAACAGTTCAGCTCCCTTGCCGTAGCTCCTGAAGCCTAGCAAAAGTGTCCTATAGGTAGGTATATGGTATCAACCTATTTCTGAGAATCCTTTTCATCTCTAGCCAAGTGCTAACCTCTCCATATCCTTCTCATCTCCTCATGGTCTAAAAGTTCTTCCACCATAATGTGGCATACCTAAAGAATTGTACAGTAGCAAACTTTACCTTCTCACAATGCTTATTCTAATAATAGTCAAAGACACATTTAACCTTGTCCTCCCAATCTAAATAGTCATTTGCATCCCCAGAACCATTGAAGCTTGGAATCTAAAGCTTTACATGGTCGGTAGCTCGGGGTACCTTAGCTCGCTCCTCTTCTTCATTATACTCTTCATCTTCTTCCTTATCTAAACCACCTAAGTTAATCCTTCTTCGTACTCGTCTTCCTACTCTTTCACCTCGAACTTGTTGAGCTAGGATATGTCTTCTCGTTGGTCCGACAGCTTATGGAGTATTGTATAGCCTTGGCAGGTTGATAGGCCAAAATATGGACAACTTTGGTCAAATGGGCTATGAAATTAGCTACTTCATCAATTTGTTCATTTGTACTCCTAGAGGTGTTCTAGGGATACACCACTATTGTCATCCATGGTGGATAACACCACTATTGTCATTTCCAATATCAACATTGACACTAGCGTCCATCATTCTCTTTGACAAAACTTGGTAACAAATTTAAGATTTAAGAAACAACAGATACTATTATTCTAAGCCAAACAATCTCATACACAACACTCCTTTACGTAAAAGTCCAACTAACCCAAGCACAAAAACTACTTAAAAGAATGTCAAACCTAAATGAAACTTGCTCTGTTTTTGTATGTTTAAAATAGGGCATAATAGAGTATATCACCACAGCGAACTACTACTCCTTTTACCTACTTAAACACTTACAACTAACTTCTATGCAATCACAAGATGCTATTACAACAAACAATACTCCTAAGAAAGCTCAAACACAACTTGCTCAAACGAATATCTGCTTTGATACCAAGATGATGCAAACTAGTCCAAGGATTGACAAAGATAGTCACTAGGAAGAGTTCAAGCTTGCAAATTGCTTGAAGAGTGAAATGGGAATTGTGCGAAAACAAGGAAAGTAAACAAACAACCCACGAATGATTCCATAGATATGACGTATAACAGAAACTCTGAGGACTCCCTTCTTAACTTGATATGACACATGAGTTAATCTAATGAGGGTACTCGCTACCTAGCCTTATTTAAGGGTTTGGATATGAGTAAAATAAGCAAATAAGCTAAGAGCAATGCTTACGAAAGAAGTGTATTCAATATTTTGAGATATGATTGTCTTGCGGCTACATGTTACGAGGGTATTTATACCTAAAATGCTAGGGCATCTTACCCTAAATGGAAAAGACAAAAAAGATAATATCCAAAAGAAGTAATGTATAAGGAATAATAAAATGGTACAAATGAGAATTCAAACAAATCATTGATTAGGGCAGTAAGATCTCTTTATATGGGGTTAGACACGTGGCAGTAGGTCACTGGAGGTGCTTCTGGCAAAAATGGACAAATGGTATGATCGGGGTAAAAGTTGCAAAGCAGAGGGGTGCTGAGTAGACTTAGGGATCCTTCTAAGAGGATGTAGGTACGGATGTGCATTAGGTTGTCAGCACCAATATTATCGAGCTAGAGATCGGCTCGATCATGACTAAGTAGACGTGTGAGAGGTTAGATTAACAGTGGAGCATGAGTCAAGTCAAGACTCGACATTTGAAAGATGAGAAGTTACACGGCTCAGCATGTGGGGTTAGTCAACAATAAGGATTAGCTTGGCTTCAATAGAAGTTGATTGGAGCAGGAGAATTCGCCTCGTTAGTCCCGTAAGGCCTCGAGCTCAGGCTCAGGTTAAAGGTCTAGTAGCTCAATTCCTATCGAGACTTAGAAAGATAAGATGTGGAACTCTTTTTTTTTATGTTGAAAAAAAAAAAGAAAAGGATGTAGAACCCCATGATGATACGATCCGATGGTGAATAGCTACCTAAAAGGATAACTACTTAAAGTTCGGATTAATATAGTATCATCACTACTCTACTTATTTGATAACTCCATTTGTTTAACAACTTTGTTCAAATAAGTTTGATTTTGAAGACTTATGGATGATCATATCATTTTGATAGTTTTCTAAGAATGTTGTTATAATTTATTCAATTTTTTTCTAACATGTTTTTCTATATTTATCGTTTTGTGTCTTAGATTTGGCATTTGATTCTAAAAGTACTGCTTGTGTCACCCCCAGTATCGTTATCATAATACTATTTTTTAAACATAACATTTATTATGTTGTAAGAAAGATCATTAAATATTCAAATAAGAGTAACTAAAATTTATGTATTACTCCTTTTCCCTCATCAAGCATGAGGTCCTCAAGTTACATTGATATATAGTAGAGCAATGTATAGAAGTATTCATAGTTTGGTTCTATTTAAGGGGTAAATCACATGTAAAACGATTTAATTCAAATACTTAATGAATTAAACCTTTAATAGCTGCTTAAGGCTTTGAACCAAAGCAATCCAAATGCAACTCAATTTGGTTCGATTCGATTTAAATTGCTTTCTAAAAGCATTATGTTCTTTTCGATAATGCTAATTGTTATGAGAGTTTCCAACCAAAATTAATATCCAAATTCAGGAATATTAAATAAAAATTAAAGTCATATAATACTATATCATAACAACATTTCATCCTAATTGATAGTGAAGGTGCATGAGTCTCTTAGAGATGAATGATAACAATGATGGAAAATAAGTTGGATCGTAAAGGCTAAGAGTGAAATAAGAAATGACAAAAAGGAAAAAGTGAAAAAGGTTAGATCAAAATATCGATAGGATTTAAAACTAAAAAATTTTTATTTATTTATTTTTCAATTTTTAATAAGAAGAAATTTGATCCGTGTTGATCCTATAACTAAACTATAAACCTTTTGAATCATCTCTAAACCGAACCATGAATCGAACTAAAATATAAAAGAATTGCATTTTACAGTTTGATTCGATTTGATTTGATGAGTAGCCTTACTAATGCATCTCATGAAGAGTATATTAATTAATTAAAGATAAATTACATCGTCATTCCGTTGACTTTCTAAGTTACATCAATACCCACTTTTTTAAAATGTTGCATATTCCTCACCATTTTGTGTGGTTCCTACACAATTTGAAGGGGTAGTAGCTTACCTAATAAATATTAATTTTTACATTATGGCAAAATAAAAAAGGAAATATGGAAAATAATGTAATCAATGAAATAGATAAATTTAACCAATTAATATGTAGCTATTACTTTGTTGTTTAAATATAAATTTGAAATATGAGAACACAATTTATGCTTGTATCGAGCCTTATTTTGATTTTCCTAATTTAACCTATATTAAAGTCAACTCATTTAATATAAATTACTTAACATTAAATTAAGGAAAAAAAAAACGTAGAGTCGCCAACCAATTTAACCAATAAAAATAAAATTAGGGTTTTGGGTGGAAAAACCTTAATTTGACCACTAGTTTACGGATATTCTACAAAAATTGATTTTTAGAAAATTAAACAAGAAAAAAAGGGGTTTGGGAGCTAATCTATTAAGACTAAGTCACTATGTGAAAATTAAAAAATTGATGGCCTTTTTTTAATTTTTCTAAAAATATTAAAAACATACCTAAGTTCACAAAATGTAACTAAAAATGATTTATTATTACTTTTTATTACAAATTTCTAAGAAAAGGGGAAAAAAGTTTTTTTTTTTTTAACAGTTGCTCCAAAAGTACCTACGTACCCATTAATTTGGATTAAATAGGCCGTAGTTCTTTTCTTATAAAATATATAATGAGTGGGTCATTTTTATTTTAAAAATTGAGGCAAATTTACGTTTTTTTTATCAATTTATTATTTTAAGAAAAAAATCTAATTTTTCTAAATTAAACAAAACCTTAATTAACTAAATCTTTTTAAAAAACTTAATTTAGATTTTTTATTTGTTTTTCCAAAAAAACCCTAAGTGCCAAAAATATATTTAATAAAACAATTTTTTTTAAAAAAACCTAATTTAACTAAATAATTACAACGAAAAAAATAAAATAACTAAAAACCTGCACTTAAATAAAAAAAATTAATTAAATAATAAATATAAATAATCAATGAAGCAAATTAGTAAAAAAAATGCTAAAATAAACAAAATAAAATAAAATAATAAAAAACTAGAAAATTACCTAGTGTTAGATTGTCGATGTTGGGCGGTGATCTAGGCGTGTATAGGGGATACTGTGGGTGAGCATAGGCGGTGAGCTGGGTATGTATGGGACAATGGTGGCGTACGCTGGGCGAGCGATGGGCAAGATGCGGGCGCTTTAGGCGAGACGTGCGCAATACGAGCGAAGGATTAGTGACACTGGGTGAGACTGGCGTATGATGGGCGGTACTAGGGCGACACCAGCGAGACTGGGCGACAGTAGGGCAATACGAACGAGACACGGGTGATGGTAGAGTGATACTGCGAGCGATGCTATGGGTGACAAAATGGGGTGACTGAAGCATCATGGGTAGCAACGTTGGGCGATAGTGGCGTGGTTGTAGTATGTGTACAGTGGTGGCGCGATGGTGATGTACGACGATGTGGGTAGCGGCGCGTGGCGATGGCGCGTGTGGCACGTATAGCATGGGTGGTGTATGTTGCGAAGGAGTGTGATTAAAAAAAAAAAACCGTCCTTAAAACCCTCATTAATGTGCTATTTATAAGCTTAAATTTGAATCTTTCGTATCTTTGATACGAAAGATTTAATTGCGATTCTTCCATAATTTACCCTAACTTTTAGAAACCCTAGTTAGCTTGGGATTTTCTTTCTAGGCTTGACCTAATCTAATTTAGCCCAATAATTCTCTAATCTAATTAGACAAATTAATTAATTCAACCCATCTCGCTACTTGATCTTACTTCCAATTTGACACAACTCGACTCATGACTCAACTTGCTATAACTTAATCTAATTTTCCTCTTTTATTTTTTTCTTTTGATTATTTTTTTTTTTTACTTTTCATTTTGTTATTGTATTTTTTATTTTTATTTTATTAACCTGGCTTAATTAACAAAATTAAAATTAATTGGAAAAAATGAGATGTCTACAGCTGTCCCTCTTTGTAGTAAAGTTCGATTAAAACTTTTCTACAAAAACGAAAAAGATACCCATTTTTGCCAAATACTACTTTGAACTGATGAACTAAGTTGTGTTTTATTTTGATGAAGGATATTAACTTAAAAGGTCAATGTAAAGAATAAAATACCCATCTTGAAAGGATTGGGCAAATGAATACTTATCTCGAAAGGACAGAGTAAAAGGTTAAGGGGCTTATCTTGAAATGATAGGGCTTAATAGTGTCTATTTTGATAGAGAAAAAATTTTAAGGGGGCCTATCTTGAAAAGATAGGGCTTAATGGTATCTATTTTGGAAGAATAGAGTAAAAATTTGAAGGGGAGCTATCTTAGAAGGATAAGGCTTAATGGTATTTATCTTGAAAGGGTAGAGAAAAAAATTCAAAGGAGCCTATCTTGGAAGGATAAGGCTTAATGGTATCAATCTTGGAAGAATAGAGCAAAAATTTCAAGGGTACCTATCTTAAAAGGATAGTGCTTAATGACATTTATCTTAAAAGGATGGAGCAAAAATTTCAAGGGAGCTTATTTTGGAAAGATAAAGCTTAATGGTATCTATCTTGGAAGGATAGAGCAAAAATTTCAAGGGGGCTTACCTTGGAAAGATAGGGCTTAATGGTGTTTATCTTGAAGGGATAGACCAAAAATTTTAAAGTGACCTATTTTGGAAAGATAGGACTTAATGGTATCTATCTTGGAGGGATAGAGCAAAATTTTTCAAGGGGGCCTATCTTGGAAAGATAGGGCAAGAACTCTTGGAAGTAAAATTAACTTGTTTTGGTTTGGTGGATAATCCGAAGAGGATAGGTCTTTCTGAGATTTCAAAAAACTTGTTTTGTGATCTGAAGAGGATATATCTCTTCAAAAACTAATTTCACTTTGGTGACTCGAAGATGATAGATCTTTTTGAGATTTGTTTTGGTTTCGATATCTTCTAAATATCTCTTTCCAAAGTCTTTTAAGATTATTCTTCCTAAGACTGAAGAATTTCTTAGATAGCAACTGATTGGCATGTTTACATTGACTCCCAATATTTACTCATTTAATCAGCAAAATTTCACCAAGTGACTGTGATTACTTCTTCTTTTCCCTCTTTTTTCTTCTCTTCCCTTAAAATCTCCTAAAATTTTAAGTCTTGTAACTAGACCATACTTATGCTTTGAATTTGCTTTGCTCAACACTAAATTTTAGTTTCTATTCTTCATGACTTTTGAACGATAAATCCCTTTTTGAAAGAAACAAAATTACATTATCAAGAACATTCAATTTCTTGTTGTTTGGTGATCTAGATTCATTGGTAAGTGTTTAGGGTTTAAGTATATGGAGTTAAGAAACGTGGTTTATTGGTGGAGTGTTTGTTGGTTAATGACCACCCGAATTTAAAAACATTCATGGATATCAACTTTACTTGTAAACGATGAAAGATTAACCATAAACTTATTCAAGAAAAATTGAAATTTTTATTGAACTCAATTTTCATGGATAATATAACTTGACTATATCTGAATTCACCAGTCCCCTTAATTCCGGGCCATCTATCTCTATCAACATTAATGCACCTCCTGACAATACCCTTTTCACCACATAAGGGCCTTCATAATTTAGAGCAAACTTACCCCTAAGGTATTTTGCATTTGGCAACACTTTCTTCAACACTAAGTCTTCTTCTTTAAAGTATCTTGGGCATACTTTTTCGTTAAAAGCTCGGATCATTTGCTGTTGGTAGCACTAACCATGACATATCGCTACAAGTCTTCGCTCATTTAAGAGATTCAAATGCTTCATTCTCTTCTCCACCCACTCTGCTTCATCGAGCTGAGTTGCTGCCAATATTCGGAATGAAGGTATTTCTACTTCCATCGATAGTACTGCTTCAGTTCTATACACCAATGAAAATGGGGTTGCACCAGTAGAAGTTCTGACTAAGGTTCTGTAAGCCATGAGGGCAAAGGGTAGCATCTCATGCCAATCTTTATAAGTGATTGCCATATTCTTGATGATTATTTTGATGTTCTTATTGCAGCTTCAACTACTCTATTCATTTGAGGTCGATATGGAGTTGAATTTCTATGATTGATCTTGAATTGGCTACACACTTCATCCATTAACTTGTTATTCAAATTCGTCCTATTGTCTGTAATAATATACTCGGGTGCACTGTATCTTGCAATAATATCTCTTTTCAACAATTTGACCACTATTCCTTTGATCACCGTAGCATACAACGTTGCTTCTACCTACTTGGTAAAATAGTTGATCGTAACTAAAATGAATCTATGCCCATTTGAAGCTATTAGCAAAATTGGACCGATCATGTCAAATCCGCACATTGAGAAAGGCCAAGGAGTTGATAACACATGTAATTCTTGGGGAGGAGCATTGATTTTATTAACATACACCTGGCACAGGTGATAGTGCCTCATGTACTTGATATAATACGATTCCATCGTCATCCAAAACTACCCCATTCTCATGGTCTTTCTTGCTAGCATATACCCATTCATGTGAGGATCATAAACTCCTTCATGCACTTCTTTCATCAATTTTTCGACTTCTTCTTCATCCACACATCTTAGTAGTGTTGCATCTGGTGATCTCTTATACAACGTGGCTCCACTTAATAAGAAATGAGTAACCAATCTTCTTAAAGTCTTTTTGTCTTTTCGATCAACATCTTTAGGAAATTCAATAGTTTGAAGTAACTTCTTGATATCGTGATACCAAGGTTCTTTTGATTCCTTTTCTTCAATTGCAAGGCAAAAAGCCAGTTTTTCTTCCACTTCAATCTTCAAGGGCTGAATTTCTATTCCATCGATGACTTTCACCATTGACGCTAATGTAGCCAGTGCATTAGCAAACTGATTCTAGATCCTTGAAACGTAAGTGAATGAAATCTCTTGGAATTTTTCAATTAGCTTGCTTAAATGTTTGTGTTAAGGTATCAATTTCTCATCCTTCGTCTTATATTACCCTAAGATTTGGAGAATTATAAGGAAAGAATCTCCATACACTTCTAATTCCTGTATTCCCATCTTTAGCACCATTTTGAGCCCCAAAATGTTGGCTTCATATTCTGCTATGTATTGGTATATGAAAATGTTAATCTTATTGCTATAGGAAATGATTACCTTCAGGAGATATTAATACTACTCTTATTCTACATCCAAATATGTTGGCTGCTCCATCAAAATACATTTTCCATCCCAGCTTCTCACCACTCCATTCATTTGCCATCATCACATTTTCATTGGGAAATTGTGCTTCTGAACCCTCGTCCTCATCTTCTAATGGGTATTTTGCTAATTAATCAGCTACTGCCTGCCCCTCGACTAAACTCTAACTCACGTACTCAATATCAAACTTGGAGAGTAGCATCTGACACTTTGATATTCTCCTAATCAATGCCGGCTTTATCGCTAAATACCTCAATGGGTCATGTTTTGTTAACAACTCTAGTAAATAATAGAGAGTATACTACCTGAGCTTATGCATCACCTATACTAAGGCACAACACGTCCTTTCCACTTTTGAGTATTTTTGCTTACCTTGTGTGAACTTCTTGCTTAAATAATATATAGGATGATCTTTTCTCCTCATTTCGTCTTTCTATCCCAGCACATATCCCATCAATTTTGGAAGGATTGTTAAGTAAAGGATCAAAGGTCGCCTTGGTGTAGGAGTGACCAGTATAGGAGGATTCATGAGATATTCTTTGATTTTAGCAAATGCTTGCTTGCACTCTTTATCCTATTCAATAGTTGCATTTTTCCTCAAAAGTTTAAATAATGGCTTACATCTATTAGTTAGCTGCGACACGAATTGAGCAATGTAATTTAATCTTCCCAATAGTCCTTAAACTTCTTTTACAGTCTTTGGTGTAGGCATATTTATGATTACCTTAACTTTATCTGGGTTTACTTCGATCCCTTTTCTATTGACCATAAAACCCAACAATTTGCCCGAAGTCACTCCAAAGGTACACTTCCTAGGATTTAACTTCAGTTGAAACTTCCTCAATCGTTCAAATAACTTTCATAAAATATCCACATGATTTTCATCTTTTTTGGATTTGGCGATCATATCATCCACATAAACCTTGATTTCTTGATGCATCATGTCATGGAACAAGGTAACCATAGCGCGCTGATAAGTTGCCCCAGCATTCTTTAACCCGAAAGACATCACGCGATAACAAAATGTCCCCCAAGTGGTAACGAAAGTTGTTTTGATTTTATCTTCTTATGCCATTTTAATTTGATTATACTTCGAGAAACCATCCATAAATGAGAAAAGATGGTTTCCGGCTGTGTTATCCACCAATACGTCAATATATGGCAAAGGAAAGTTATCCTTTGGTGTTGCTTAGTTTAAATCACAAAAATCTACACAAATCCTAACTTCCCCATTTTTCTTCAACACTAGCATTACATTGGCCACCTATTTAAGGTAATTCGATACTTCTATGGGTTTAACTTCTAACAACTTATTCACTTCTTCTGTTATCATAAGGAGTATGTCCGGCCTAAATCGTCTAAGCTTTTGTCTTTTTAGTTTTATTTCCTCCTTGGTTGGCAACTTATGAACCATAAAGACGATTCTAAACCAGGTATATTTTCATAAGACCAAGCGAATATGTCCAAGTATTCAGATTGCAATTGTGATAACTCCTATTTTTTATTATTTGTTAAATTACCATGAATTTTCAAGTTTCTTAGATTTTCTTCTGTCTCCAAATTAATCACAACCATTAGTTTGACCCAGCAAGGCCGAAGGTGATATTGGTACTTTCATCATTTACAAGCGCGAGCTATCCATTACTTTCATTGTTTTTATCAAATCTGAAGAATAAAGGAAAGAAGAAAAAAAAAACAAATAAATAATAAAGAAGGGAATGAACTTTATTGAATGAATGAAACTAAATTGTTTGAAAGAAAAGGTCTAACTAATCAGACTAACTATTGAAATCGAATGATCTTAATTAATCTAATTTTACATTTATAAAGAGACCTATTAATAGGAACGGAAAACCAGTTGCATAAGGAAATTGGTACGTCAACATCTTCTCTCTCATTAGGATTAATGTTGCATTGCTGAACCAAGGCCTTGGACAAACTAGCTACTTCAGGTTCTTGAACACTGGCTGTGCTGGGAATGTCTGGCGGATATCTAGAAATTCCATGTAAACATGGTACAAATGATCTCCTCTCTTACTTCTGGTTTTACCTTTTATTTCTTAAATTTCCTCTTTAGTAGGCTCATACCCAAGCCCGAACTTTCCAATCTGCTGCTTAAGCTATTTCAAACAACCCGTGCCCCCTATCTTGATTCTTTAATCACACTAACTTCATCGAAAATTTGTAACCCTATGTCTTCCAATTCTTCATCCCCGACATAGGGAATAGTTGTTGTAACGACCCGGCCGGAACTCCTTCCACTGAGGTATTGTCCGCTTTAGAGTGAAACACCGCACGGTTTTGTCCCCTGGTGCAACTGCTTCCCAGGAGGTCACTCATCCTGGGATTGCTCCAACATGAGCACGCTTAACTCCGGAGTTTCGACGTACTCCGAGCCGCTACACCAAAAGGCGCCTCGATGATTAGAGTTCCTCTCTCCAGGCATGTAAGGGGTATCACAGTTGTCTCTCTGTAAATCTCGTAGTCTTACTCCTCGAGAATAGTAACCAACGACCCGTTGGCTATGAATTTCGCTTTCTAATGTAAACGAGATGGAATTGCCCCTGCTGAATGAATCCATGGTGTTCCTAGCAAAAGATTGAAAGTTCGCGGGATGTCAAGAACTTGGAAGGGAATAGTAAACATTTGCGAGCCAATCTTGACTTGCAGCCTAATTTCTCTTATTATCTCCCTTTTTAACCCATCAAAAGCTCTTATTGAAATTGAGCTGGACTTTATCTCAGTTGCATTGATTTTGAGTAAATTTAATGTCACCAAAGGACATACATTTAGTGATGACCTATTATCTATTAGATTTCGAGCAACTACTTTTCCTGCGCACTTAACCACTACAAAGAGGGGCTTCATATGCTAGTCTCCTTCTTTGCCTTGCTCATCTGGTAAAAATGAAATCTAATCCATCGCAAATATCAAGTTTACCATTCCCAACTTCTTAACGGAAATCCCTTCAGGCACTTTGACCTCCTTCAAAATTTGGATTAATGCTTCCCGATGAGTATCTAATGACAACAACAGGCCTATTAAGGAGATTTGGGCTAGTACTTTGGCTAATTGTTTCATTATCTTATATTTACTAGCCTTCACTAGCTTCTTGGCAACATTCTGATCTTTATCATCCATATCTTCTCAAATCTTTCAAAAATTCTCTTCCACAACAGTCTTCCTTTTGGCCTCCTCATTTTGATCATAAACTCGTCCCGAGTGTGTAAGTCTACCAACCATGAGTGATGAGGCTCTGGTTGTTTGATTCACCGCCTGGTAATCCAAAGGTGTTGTTTTGTAATTTTATGGGGCTATCAGGACATTGAAAGAAATCTTCTTGGGCTTTCCTAATTCCTCAACTTTCTTAGTCTTTCCATCATATTCGAAAACCAACGGCTTAGGCTCATCTTCGATCATTCCAACCATTTCAGCCATCTTCTTGGCTTTTGTAATAAGTTTGTCTTCTTCCTCAAATTTTGGACCCCATCTAGTAGGTGGGGTATCAACGTATATGACAAGTGAATCGGTGTAATTCAACAGATACTCAAACTTCCTTGTCAGTTCTCCTAGGGTATCAACCGTTGAATCTCCGGCTTCATATCTTTTCCTAAGCTCCTTCTAAGCACTTCTCTTTTGTGGTTTTAGAATCGTCATAGCCGTGATATCAGCTTTCTTTATCTTCCCATCTTTCAGTAATCGATATATTGCCGGTCTAGTTCGGGTTCTATCCTTGAGATTTATATTCTATAAGTACTCGGCTTGCCTTAGATTTTAAGCTATCTCTTCAATAATGATGGGGAGAGTGTCTAGATCAATCTCCGGTTTAGAAATTTCAGTAGTGATCATATTGATCGAATTTGCATGATTCGGTAAAGTGTTATTACCCACATTAGGAGTAGGAGTTTGAATGAAATCCAATTGAACCAATTTTGCATTGATAAGATTTGGATCTTATGTTTGAGTCTCTAACACTGATTTGTAGAGTGCCCCACTTGCCCAATATGATAATCACATCGAAGCTTCAGGTTATAATCCCTCAATCTTTATCCTTCCCCCGGTATTTCAAATGTTAGAAGGTTCTCCTTCTTTAGTTGTACGAGAACATGGCTTAGAGGAATAGGAATATATGTGAACTGTCTTCTTTGTGGGCGATTATTTTGATTTGGATTGGGCGAAGGATTAGATCTTCCTGTCATGGCTACTAGGGTTGTAGGCCTGATAAGATTTCCGGTATCGACAACACTTACGGTGGCTTCTTTGGCTTTGTTGGAAAATCTCGCCAGAGGTGTCTTTTTCTCAATTGCGTCAGGATTAGAAAGCCTTCCAATAGCAATAGCTTCCTCAATTCGATACCCTGAAGCCATTATTTCTATAAAGTTGGAGGCAGAGTGCCCAACCAAATGTTAGTAATACAGGCCTCCAAGAGTATTAATGAAAGTGAAGGTCAAATACTTCTTGATTAAGGCTGGAGTTACCCTAGCTGCCATGCCTCTCCATCTTTGAGCATATTCTTTAAAGTTCTCATTTGTCTTCTTCTGTAGATTATTCAGATCCCACATAGATAGGGCCACTTTAATGTTGAACTTATATTAGTTGTAGAAAGCCCGTGCTTACTTATCCCAAGTATCGATCTCATTCAAGTCTAGTTGGGCATATCAAGTCAAAGCGGGCCCAGTTAAGCTGTCCTAAAAAGTTTGGACCATTATCTTGTCATACTTCGTGTATCTTCCCATTTTCCTTATGTATAACCTAGTATGGGGCTTCGGGCAACCAGTCCCATTGTATTTCTCAAATTTCGGCACTTTAAATCTTTTCGGGAAGTCATCGTCTTCATGTGTTAGCAGATTAATCATTCCTATCTATTCAAACCCGTTGACCAATTCTAGGGTTTTCATCTTTTTAGTCAACTTCTATATAAATTTTCTCTCCATCTCTTGGTATTTTTCCTCAATCTCCTTCCTCTATACCTCAGCATTAGGAACCAAGTCTTCGTCTTCCAATTCAAGGGGAAGGGACTTTTCTGCATTCCGATTTGGGTTGACTTGAGATCCTTATCTATCATTAAGAATCCAGATAGCTTGAGTGAGAGCCTGAATCTGTTCAGCCATCTTGTTCATGTTTTCTTCTAGAGTTATTACTCTCGGGTCGGACTTAGTTTGATTGATATTTCCAGTACCCTAAGTTGATATCTTAGCTTTAGAACAAGTGAGTATCGGGCTTTTAGTTGAGTTTGCTCATTTGGATGCTATCTTTGAAATCTTATGTGAAAACCTAAGTTTTAGACTTTTTTGATAAATTAAAGATTTTTTTTTTGTAACTTTTGTTATCCTTCTATTTGCCTCTTTTGTGTTTTTTTTTTCTTTTTCCTTTCTTTTTTTTTTTAAAGTCAACTAAACAAATAAATAATAATGAGTAAGAGATTGCACAATTAATGAAAATTTTATTTACTAAAGCTGCAAATTTATTAATCATAAGACCCAACATATACAATGGACTAAACGAAAAGAAAAGAAAAACTACTAACTAATTTTCTCAGAAAAACTTAAATCCTATATCTACAAGAGCTGACAGATTTGGTTGACATGAGCTTCATTAACCTCTCTTATAAGTCTTCGTACCATAACATCCCTTTCTTGAATCTTGCTTCTCAAGAATTGATTTTCTTCTAACAGTCTCTTATTTTCTAGCTTCAACTCCTCGATGATTCTTTTACTTTCTTGGAACTAGCCTTCAACTCTAACCCGTATGGTGTCTCGGTAAGCTTGCTCTATGGGTGAAAGACTTGCTGGTTTTGGCTCATGTCTGAACACGTTTGTCACTTTATACCGTATCTTTCCCGTCTTCTTCAACTAATCGTAGATGAATTGCTTATTAGCTTGGTACTCTCTGACTTTTCCCCTCAAAGTTCCTACATTGACTATCTTCTTGACTTCCCTTCGTTCCCATAGCTTTACGAGTTCTACTAATCGTTGGATTAGAGTAGTCATGGGTAGACAATGATCTTGATAATTTATTGTGACAACGTCCAAGGAGTCTTTGTAGGCCATCTCTTAAAGTAGACCCAACTATCTAGTGACACAAGCTAGGAAATACTTGGTATAGCTTGTAATACTGATAAGAGGGATTCCTGCATAATCAATGTACCCCACGACAGCTTAAGTGCAGTAGCTCCATCTAGTTGTCTATATAAAATCTACTAGCTTCATTTTGCTGATAACTAATACCCATCCATTAAACTAAGCTTTATCTGGTACATTGAGGTGGTGAGCAAAGTTGTCAATCAGATTCATATTTTCTGTCAGGGACTCTCTGAGAAGGTTCCCTTTATACCCTTACATGTGACCAAGAAACCATACGACAAGGATTGTAGGGTTAGTCGTGAAATAATCATGCCTCTGCTTCTTCAGGTAGGTAAGTGTCCTGAACTATTCTATCAATAGCTCCGGTATATAGGATTTACCAACTAAGAATTGAGTTACTAGCTCGACAACCCCATAGTGGACTTGACCATATCTAAAGGGAAATAACACTGTTCCAAATACTACTATAGTAAATGCGTTAACCTTCTTCTCGGCCCACGATTCATATCCCCTATAGAAGATTTGGCGAATATCTCTAATGGACATTTGGGCTTGATAACCACTCCACTAATTTTAGGATGCCAAGACATTTATGGCCTTCTGAAGATAAGAATGGCACCAAGGCTGACTTCTTGACTCCCAATAATGTCATGAAAGTTTTCTCGGGTTGGACTCTGAGATTAGGGATAGCTATGCTTGCTTCGAGGGGCAGGGTACTGAGTCCTTGCGAGTACTCTTCTATAGTTGGTGTCAACATGTGTGGGCCAAAGTTGAAAGCTATAAATTTTGGATCCCAGCAATAGAGAAGGGCCCGAATTAGAGGCCAATGAGCTAGATTTGCATAAGGGATATGATTAGCCCGATCTCTTGCGAATGTGATCTTGCTTAACAAAAGGGAGCTGGTTCAACCAATCACTCAAGACGGCCTTAAGGAAGGAATACTTATCTAGCTGAACTTCACAAACGGGCTTTGGGCTGACGGGCTCTAGATTGACACTATCCTGACTCTCCATGTCTATATTACAAAAAGATGTAAATGAAATAAAAAGCAACGATTATTTACAATAAGGCCACTAAATTTAGAATAAAGTTGGATATGATGTTAATAATTTTGCAACTTTTTCAAATATTTTCATATAAATTGTGTAGCCTTTCACTAATTAAGGAATGATAAAAAAAAAAACAAACAAAATAATATACATATAACATAAGAAAATGAAACATTCACAGAGACACGAGCATAATCAAACATATAAAAGAATGCAATATGTTACACACAGATGCAATGAATAGGAGTCGATAATTAATAAATTATAGGAATTACGATAAATCCACGGTCAAAGAGTACCCATATATATAAGTATATTTAAAATAAGATTTAATAAAAATGAAGCTCGTGTATACTTATATATAAGGGTTACTAATTTTTTTAATTAAAAATGGACGATGAACTGACCATAGATTAAATCAAACTTTTCCTATAATTTAAAAATAACTTCCTCTTTTTCGAAAAGAATTATGTAAGAAGATAGGTTTACGAGTCTCAAGCTTTGTAGCTTCAAGGCTTTCTGAAGAGAAGTCCTGTAGGCTACATCGAAGTCTAAATGGGTTTGCTTATCACCGTCAGGTAGGGGTAATGACCCCAATGACTTGAGGGTTACACAATGGCGGCCCGTCCTAGGTTTCTAATGTGGCCTAGGTCTGACCACATCTAAACATTCAAATGGTTACTTGAAAAATAAAAACCCTCCTAATTTCCCTAGAATGCCCATTGGGCAAGGCTTTTTTGTACTTAGGGCCTGCAAAACTAAAAAATAATTAGTATAAAAAAAATAAAAGAAAATGATAATACAAAAGTCCATCAATAATTTTTAATTTTTACATGGCTAGCCTACTAAGGTCCCTAGTAGAGTTACCAATTTTATCAAGCCTTATTTTGATTTCCTTAATTTAACTTATATTAAACCCAGCCCACTTAATATAAATTACTCAACATTAAACTAAGGAAAATAAATTATTGTTTTTTTTAAAAAAAAATTAGGTCACTAACTGGTTCAACAGGTAAAAATAAAATTAAGGTTTTTAAGTGGAAAAGCCTTAATTTGATCACTAGTTTACGAATATTCTGAAAAAATTGATTTTTAGAAAATTAAACTAGAAAAAACCGAGTTCGGAGGCTAACCTATTAAGACTAAGTCACCATATGAAAATTAAAAAAATTGATGGGCTTTTTTGCAATTTTTCTAAAAATATTAAAAATATACCTAAGTTTACAAAATGTAACTAAAAATGATTTTTTATTATGAATTTCTAAGAAAAGGGAAAAAAAGTTTTTATTTTTTAACGGTTGCCCTGAAATAACCTACATATCCGTTAATCGAGATCAAACCGGCCGTAATTATTTTTTTATAAAATATTTAGTAGGTGGGTCATTTTTATTTTGAAAACCGGGCTAAATTTATGTTTTTTTATCAATTTATTATTTTAAGAAAAAAATATTTTAAAAAATGAATTTTTCTAAATTAAACAAAAACCCTAATTAACTAAATCTTTTTTAAAAACTCAATTTATATTTTTTATTTATTTTTCCAAAAAAACCCTAAGTGTAAGAAATATATTAAAAAACGATTTTTTTTTCAAAAAAACCTAATTTAACTAAATAATTGCAATGAAAAAATAAAATAACCAAAAACCTGCACTTAAAAAAATAATTAAATAATAAATATAAATAATCAATGAAGCAAATTAATAAAAAATTACTAAAATAAACAAAATTAAATTAAATAATAAATAATAATAAAAAAATGAAAAATTACCTAATGTCTGATCGTCGGTGTTGGGTGCTGATCTAAGCGTACACGGGCGATACTATAGGCGAGTACGAGTGATGGGCTAGGTGCATAGGGCGACGGTGGGTGTGTGCTGAGCGAGCGAAGGTATGCTTTAGGTGATAGCAGGCGTGCGTTGGGTGAGTGATAGAGACGTAGGTACTGTGGGTGAGATGCGGGCGAAGGTTTGGCAACATTGGACAAGATTGGCATGTGATGGACGACTACTTGGCACTACGACCGTGCGATGGACAACTGCTGTGGACGATACTGGGGCAACAAAGGCAAGCGACAAGTGAGATTGGGTGACACGGGCGAACGATAGGTAAGACGCGGGCGATGCTGTAGGCAGTACTATGGGGCGATTGGACGGTGACTCAAGCGACATGAGTGGCAACGTTAGGCAATAGTGGCGATGGTTGTAGTGTGTGTGCAGTGGTTGCGTGGTGGTAGTGTATACGGTAATGGCACATGTGTTGGTTGTGGTGGTGTTTACGGTGGTGTACAGTGTTGTACGATAGTATGGGTAGTGGAGCGTGGCGGTGGCATGTATGGTGTGGGTGGTGACGCATGGCGGTGCGTATGGCGTGTATGGTGTAGGTGGTGTATGTTGCGAAGGAGTGTGATTAAAAAAAAAAAAAAGCCATCCCTAAAACTCCCATTGATGTGCTATTTATAAGCTCAAATTCGAATCTTTCATATCAAAGATAAAAAAGATTTGATTACCATTCTTCTAAGATTTACCCTAACTTCTACAAACCCTAGTTAGTTCAAGTTTTTCTTTCCAAGCTTAACCCGACCTAATTTAGCCCAATAATTCCCTAATATAATTAAACAAATTAATTAATTCAACACATCTTGCTAATCGATCCAATAACTCAACTTACTTCCAACTTGATACGACTCGACTCATGACTCAACTTGCTATAACCTAATTTAATTTTCCTCTTTTATTTTTTATTTTTATTATTTTTTTAATTTTCGTTTTTTTTTAATTTTTATTTTATTAACCTGGCTCAATTAACAAAATTAAAATTAATTGACAAAAAATGAGCTATTTATAGCTTGCAAGGAAAAAATATTACAACTATGGCATCGGGAGATTAAAGTAGTGCTTTGTCTACCTTGGCAGATCAACTGACAAAATTTACTATGTGCAAGACATGAAGAATTTTTCGAAAAATCTCCTAGGGAGATTTTATGTTGGTTACAAAAAATGATGTACTAATCATGTAAGTTTAAGGAATGTAAAGCATGTTTTTTGTTTAAGTACCTATGCAAAAATGTATATTTGTAGAATGAAGGTGGCTCAATTTATCTATATATATATATATATATTGATATTGAATGAATGAGTCATCCTTTATTGCCTTAAAAAAATATTGAAAATAATAAACTATATATACATATATATATATATATTGATATTGAATGAATGAGTCATCCTTTATTGCCTTAAAAAAATACCGAAAATAATAAACTATATATACATATATATATATATATCTATATATAAACTTGGTTTTTCTGTATATATCGATGCTTTAATCACCAATGCCGTTGAGGAATCTGGAACATTAGTGTTGCAAGATCTTGCTTTGTAAACAAGAATCATAGTAAGACTTACTAAACGAGTTTTCATTATTGAAAAATGTTTGATGAAATCATGACCATCTGATTCTTTTTATCATCAATACACCCGAGTTCATGCTCAATATGTATCGATGCCCATACTACGACACTAAAAAAAGAAGTAAAATTTAACGTGATTATTATAGATTTTAACTCTACGATCAACTGATTTAAAATCATAAACTTATAGAATGGAATGTGTTTTTTATAATACATAGTTAGCACTCTTAATCATTTGTAGACATAACATTAACAAGGGTTAAATGATGAATTGACGATGCATTGCTCCAAAAACAATTGATTTGATCGATCTAAAAGTTTAAACTATAAGTTGGTATAGGTTTTATAATTTTTTGTACTTATACCAAGCTACTGAAAACACATATAAAAGAGATTATAAGTAAGAACATTGAAGAGCTTTTAATATGGAAAAGTAAGTTCAAGGCAAATCCCATGGAATATAACAACCTTTTGGTAAAGGCTTCTCAGCAGTTCTTATAACATTGAAATGCTCTTTATTATGGAAAAGTAAGAACGTTGAAATGCTTTAGTACTATTTTGCTTTCTTATGGAACTCCATGACCCAATTGTTATAAGCACAACATTTGACTTTCTAACCCAAGAATCTATTTCTAAGTGCTAAGGCTTCAAACTCTTTTTGGGTCCTCTCTTTCCTTCCAATGGTTTGAGCAAACATGAACATGTCTTGCTTATACACAATGTTTAAGGAAACTGTGTTTTTCGGAACCTCAAGAAGAATTAACTCCATAATTATCACCTCCTCGACGGAGGCAAAACTTCCTAGCAGTTCTTGAGAAGCTTTAAGTAATGCTCATTACTCCAGTCATGTAGGATCCATTAGAAATTTTCTTGACAACATAAATCAATAGAGCAAAATAAAGTGATCGGCATGCTTAGGAGTTGGAAGATATTTTGATTCATATCTTGCAGGATAATTTAACAAGATCTAGTTGATAAAACTTAAAGAGGGTAAGTTGCAACATGAATAATAAATGCAGTGCAAAAGATAAATATAAGGTGCTTTTCAATTTTTTTTTAGAAAAATCATTAGATCTAAAATTTGGAAATTTCTAAAGTTGCAAGGAGCAATTGCTAAGACCAAGACCTCCTAGGGTTTCCCACTGACTAAACTAGAGGGTAGAATGGAAAGATGGACTTAGTCAGGACTTCAAGGCGAACAAATTTATGTTAAGAGTACCATAAACCAACTTATCCCTGTTTTATTGAGTTATGAATGGAATGCTTTATCAGTCTACCCATAGGTTGATGAGAAGGATCGGCAAAGAGAAATCGTTCATTCTAAAAACTAACATTGTTAAACAAAACTACATATTTGGTTTTAACTTAGAAGAACTAGTATTGGTAAAGTTTATGGCATATTATGTCTTTGACTTCTTTCAGATGTCTAAATCATTTTTTGCAAATCAACTTAGTCAGTGAAAATTGTGGCAACTGCCTTCTGATTAAGGAGAGCTTAAAACACAACTGTAGTAATGAAGATTCAAATAAGAAACTTAAATAGCTAAATGAACAAAGATAATTAGTATTAAGTTTCTTCATGGCTACCTAAAAGTTATATGTTTTTGAGACTACCCATGTAGATGGTCTTATCATTAACTTTGTGATGCATAAAAGTAATGGTATGCAAGTACGTGTATTTTCAGTTCTCAGACCCCATTTTCCTACGTGCTATGAAACTAGTTGGAATGAACATAGGGCCTAACTTTTGCTCCTTCATGCCTCCAGAAATCAATTTTGATAATCCAATAGTCCTATAATGTAAAACTTATCATGATATCATAACTAAAGATTCTTAGTTCAAACTTGATGCACTCATTTTATCCCTATTAACTGAGTGATCACACACTCATTTCATTCTTATTTAACTAAGTGATTTACTTAAGGACTTCAATTAATATCTTAGCCCTCAAATGATAGAAAATATGGATTAACAAAGATCATCTAGTAACCACTAGTCAAAGAACTTGCTATCTAGATAAGAAGGTGCATTAGCCAATACATGAGGCAAGTTGTAATTAATGCCCCTAATGTAAGTATACCTAGAGGTAATAATGTTAAGTGTAACTCAAATACCACCTCCAATATCTACCAGTACCTTGAGGTCATCAAACCCTTCATAAACATCAAGTACCTTCTTCATGATTAGAGTTGTGTGGCTTGACATAACACGATTGAAAGCTTGATTGAACCTTTGATCAGTTGTAGAATATTTAAATAGAGTCATCCCATATGCCCTATTAAATGGAATCTTCCCTTCTGAGATAACATCATTGAATTAATACCTAAGATGAATGAACAATAAGTTAGATCTATACATCTCCATAAATTGAGACTCTTTGAGATTAAAGACCATCGTATGATCAATTATTACGCATTTTTCAAAGACTATGAATTTTTATTGTTGAAGTAAAAAAGTCCACATTGACAAGAATTTTAACTCGAAAAGCATAAAAACTCTTTTGTGATATCATGTGAATGTAATTAATCCTTAGAAACTCATTAAAAAGTTGACTGAGGCAGTAGATTCAAGTCTTCCAGAAGTAGATGTCAAAATATCCTATCCTAGCAAATGGTTAAACTACATTGACATGGATTGACATCATATAAGTTAGTTCTCTAATCTCCCTTGGAGATCATAAGTAGATCAAACCAAAAAAATAAAAATTCTAGCTCTTTGAGCAATCAAATCATCATGAACTTATAGATGAAGTTCTAAAGTAGCTATTTGATTAACCACGATGGATTATGATCTACATAACAGATGGTCTCATATTAGAAACATCCAACTAGATAAGTGGAGAAACTTGTATTAATTGGAAAGCGGTGAAATTTTTTGACCAAGCTAATGGAAAAATATGGATAAATCACACAATTAACTTGATGAGTACCATGAAATACACACATATACACACATACAATGAACTAAATTTCTCATATAAAATATTACCTCTGTTGAAGGCAATATTAAATATAGTAGATACCTCCATTCTCACAAACACAAAGTATCATGTTTGAAAAAGGATTAATGACGCAGCAATCAATTTACTACCTTTCCTATCATATTGTTAAATATCATACTTGAAGTTTGTCTCCTACTAAGTTACCCTGGCTTTCAACCCATCATGTACCGTACCCAATGTTTGATTCAATAACATTTATATTAACTCCCTTAATAACTTTTCCTCAAAAGAAATGCCACTTGTCATCATCTAAGAAGCCTTCATGTCCCACATGTTAAGCATAAAAATGGAGGTGTAACAAATGTTAATAAATGCAAGCAATGTAAAAAAAAAAAAAAAAAATTGTTTGAATTTCAAGCGTTTACTAGATATTCTTACAAAACAAGTAGCATTTGCACTAAGTATACCAGGGAGAAACCCTTTCTTTCTTTTATGAGTAAGGAGGATAAAGCTTTCCAGGCTTAGCTAGTAGCTATGGGGGTAGATACTCGGTCAGCCACTCGTTTTACTTAATAGCAACAGATAATTCAATGGACGTTGTCATTACATCCAAAATTTGAAATGATTGAATGTCATACTAAATTGAATTTTCACTTTCTCAAATTTTATTCCTCATATTAAATCGCATTTCTACTTTTCGAATTTTCCAATTGAAGTTCGGAGGTTAACTCAGTGGACTTGTTAATTGTGCCATTGTCAAGAAATAAATCACAAAAGAATAAAATATTAATAATAATGGATTAAAAATACACGTATGAAGTATGTTATACACGTGGGAGAACATGGGGATATGGATGTTACTATTGGGTATCTTTTCGCGATTCGTTTCATTATATAAAACGTTCTCCATTGTTTAACTATGTAGAGTTCGAGTGTAAAATTGAAAGAATCATATAGCATTATCTATAGAATGACATGTGAAATTATAATATTGGCAGTAAATTGATTATTTTATTAAATTATCTGCAGTACAATTAAAAAGTAATGATGTAAGTAGTAAAACAACTTTACCGAAATGTGAATATAAGAACTTTTAAGAACTTGAGAAAAGTTCACGTCTTTTAGTACTTATAAAGTATGTATATTTTTTATTTGGAAAATGTTTTCTCAATTTTTTTAACTTATCTTGTTAAGATATTATTATATATAATTAACGGTTAAAATTATAAAAATTATAACGACGTTATGATAATATTATATGATATTTTAAAATTTTAAATAATTTTAATTATTGATTTATAAATAAAAAAAAGAGGAGTATTCAAAATCTTTTTACTTTTTACTTTTTACTTCTCAACAGGTGCCTTAACGTTTTCCAAGTAGCAATGCCGATATTCGTATTAAAAAATAGAAAAAAAGTGCAAGCAGCATGCCGACTCTGCATCAAAACTTGTCATGATGCAATAGCAGAAGAGGACCGAGAGTACCAGCAGCATACACTCTCTCCAATTCTCCACCATCTTTAGTCCTAACTGAAAACTTAAGTATACCATAACTAGCCAGAAGACGCAACATCCGATCAAGGATCACCGGAGCATCCGGATTCCTGGTGGGAATCGGACTAGCTAGCTTGGAAGGTGAAAGGAACGTGCCGTCGCCGGCGACTGAGACCATGTCTATGATATTAAGCTCCAGGGCCGATTTTAGGACCATCGGAAGCACAACCCCGTTGGCCAACCGGACGGCAAGCTTGCCCAGTTGCGCTTCATTGTTTTCTTGATTAAGTGTCATTTGGAAGTCGGTCTGTTGAGTGATGACGAGTGACTTAGGAGCCTCTGATCATATGACTTATGATGAAAATAACATCTCCCAAAGATCTAAACCTAGAAGAACCAACATTACAAATGCCAATGGAAAAATTTCCCCAGTAACAGGGGTTGGTACAGTAATAGTGGCACCTAATATGCTATTATCCAATACTCTTCTTGTTCCATCTCTTTCTCATAAATTAGTATCTGTAAGTCAACTTACCAAAGATTTGAATTGTGTTGCAATTATTTATCCTAGTATTTTCCTTCTTCAGGATATTCTAACAAAAGAGATTATTGGACGTGGTATTGAGAAGGGGGGACTATACTATTTGATGGATGTTAAGATCGGTAAAGCATGTCACACCGCTCATCAAAATATGTCTAAGGAGGAGCAATTTTGGCTTTGGCCCCATCGTTTAGGTCATCCGTCATTTGGATATTTGAAACATATTCTTCCATATTTACTTTCAGATATGGCAATTTCTCAATTTAAATGTGAAACTTATATTTTTGTGAAAAGCCATTGGGCTACTTATCCTTTCATTTTTAAGAAAAGTATCGTTCCTTTTTCCTTAATCCATATCGATGTGTGGGGACCATCCCCGAAACCTAATATGCATGGCTATCGGTGGTTTGTGATTTTTGTTGATGATTGCACACGAATGACGTGGTTGTATTTATTAAAACATAAGGATGAGGTTTTCAATACCTTTCAGTCTTTTTATAACATGGTTCGTACACAATACTCCACTAAATTACAGGTTCTTCATTCTGATAACGGTGGAGAATATGTCAATACGCAATTTAATGACTTCTTTCGTCAACATGGAATGATTCATGAGAAATCATATTCACATACTCCCTAACAAAATGGAGTAGCCAAACGGAAAAATCGATATACTCTTGAGATTGCTAGAGCTCTTCTTATTGGGGCTAATATGTCTGGGCATTATTGGGTAAAGGCAATTATGCATGCAATTTATGTTATCAACAGGTTACCAAAAAAGGTTCTTGAAATGAAAACTCCTCTTCAAGCATTATCTCATTTTGTAACACTGCCCTCAATCTTGATGATGCTACCATGCATGTTTGGGTGTGTTGTATTTGTTCACGTCCAAAATATCACCACACAAAAATTGATCCTCGTGCTGTGAGGTATGTTTTCTTAGGTTATGGCCTACATGGGAAAGGATATCACTGCTTTGATCCCACTCATAGGCGAACATATGTCATTATGGATGCAACATTTTTTGAAACTGAAATGTTCTTTACTACTAAGCTCTCCACTCTACCTCATCAGGGGGAGAATTCTAGCGAAGAGGTGAGTTGGATGAGATATGAGTGGCCAAGCTTTAATGAAAATGACATTCAGAATGAGTCAGAGACAATTTTCTCAAATGATGATAATGAAAATGGCATTCAAATCGAGTCAGAGACAACTTCCTCAAATGATGACGTGTCCCCTTCTTCTCCAATAACCACTAGTCCATCTCCTGAGAATATCACTGAGGTAAGTTCTATAAGCTCCAAAACTAGCAATATGAGATTTCGATCGGTTGAAGGATCCGATCGAGCCTCAATTATAAAGTGAAGCTCGAAATATTAGTAAACTGATCCTGTAAGTTTGAATTTAAGAAAATAAGTAATAAAATAGGAAACTACAAAATTTCAAATTTTAAGTATATACCTCGTTATTTATCGAAAATGCGTAAAATACATTCCGATACTTAACAAATCGCTAGAGATAAATTATATGTATACTAAAAATTATAAAATAACCTAAATAATATTTAGAAATATTTATTTGTATTATATATGAATTTACATGTAGGTATAAATGTGCGTAATTACTTAAAATACGTGAAATGTGCTAAAATAATATTAAATACTTAAAGAAAATTCATAATTAATTAAGAAAAAAATCAAGAAAAATCAGGAAAAATCAAGAATGATCCAAATCAGGTCGTGGCAGGTCAGAATCCACAAAATAAAAATTAACCAATTAAAATTAAACAACACAAAAGCCAAAAATCAAGGAAATTGGGTAAAGTCATGTCTAATTAATGTACAATAATTACACTAAATCTCTATAAATAGCAAGAAAAATTCAGAAGCTCATTTGGACAGTTAGAACTCAGAGAAAATTAGGGAGAGACGAAAATTGAGAGAAAAACCAAAAGAAAAAAAGAAAAGAAAAGGAAAACTATGCAGTTAGGGCCA
Source organism: Lumnitzera racemosa (assembly GCA_024138005.1). NCBI lineage: Eukaryota > Viridiplantae > Streptophyta > Magnoliopsida > Myrtales > Combretaceae > Lumnitzera > Lumnitzera racemosa. The sequence goes on along the minus strand of JAMXBC010000001.1, from coordinate 89,670,957 downwards.
TAAAGGAGAACCCAGACCCGACGGGAAGCTGGGAGTGGACGGCCACCACCACCACGTGGTGGTGACAGTGCCTAGGCTGGCCGATAAGGCCACGGCGGCCGGAGCCATCCAGATTGGTGAGTCTGATTTCCAGCCCGATTCTTGTGTAATTTTGTTAAAATAGTAAATAGTTTTAGAAAATTATGAAACTTGTTATTTTGAGGTTTTATTATATGTAAATTTAGGGAAAAATAGTGATTTAGTTTAATCACGTTTGAAAATATAGGGTCCTTAAGAAATCGTGCAAAATCGAGCATGATTAGAATGGAAAATAAACAGGCTTAGGAGTGTAGTTTGGAGCTCAATTTTTTTCTGTAGGATGCTCATGTGATACAGAAGAGTGCTATGAAGCCATTTTTTTAAAATTAATTTTTGAAATTTTTAAGTTAATTTTTAACTCTAAAATGATGGAAAAATTGGGTAATTTGAGGATTATTTGGGTGATTAAGATATTAATTACTGATTTAGATAGTAATCAGATGTTTAGGGATGTTAATCTCTGATATGGATCCCTAATCCTAACCTTTGGAGTATTAAGTATGGTTAATTTAGGAAATTAGGTAATTAATATAAGAAATTAGTAATATGTGAAATTGTAAATTAATAAATCTAAAAAATTAGGGTGATATAGATAATATTAGAGTAATAATCAGAATAATATTAAATCTGAATTCAGATTGAATTTTAGGTCATTATATAAAAATGTAAAATTTTCTCATATCGGGGATAAATCCGATACCCTAATTAGGACTAGTATGTACCGAATAGCTTAGAATACTAAATTAAGACTCAATAGGATATTTGAATACTCGAGCTTAATGTGATTAATTTCACATTGGGATTCAAATATATTTAGGACTTAGAAATCGAACTAGAACTTAATTTAGAAATCGAACTAGAACTTAATTTAGAAATCGATGCGAAAACCGAACCCAAACTTAACCCCAAACCTAAAATAATTGTAAAAGACTTAAGACTTAGATAATTAGGCGTATTAAACCTTAAAAAAAATATAACAATAAGTTTTATAGGATAAAATGAACCTATAATAGTTACACGAAAAACTAAAATCACGTTTGTATTATAGGGATGATCGGCGATAACCTGAGCAAGTCGGACCTCGAGTGAGTAAGCGAGGAGTCGAGGTAAGTTGGGATTAATACAATGCTGTATTCTGGGAGGCTTGAGATTATGCTTGGTTATACTTGTTAGATAGTTGGATGTGTGCATGTGCTTGATTATAGGTGCTGCTATGATTTTGTTTGTTGCTCTAGCATGTATTGTATGATTTGTATGAAATGATTGATCACCCTAAACTGGACTTAATTAAATATACGACTAGTAATCATAATCGGACATGCATGGCAACTCGTTAGGGGAGGATTGCAATTGGTCCCTTCTTCATCCTTCGCCAAACTAAGTGACAGGAGAGGAAGTCGCGGTGAGGGTGAAGTTAGTGGTTCGAAGGTAGTCGCGGGAGGAGCGAGGTCTCCATTACACAAGCCTGGGTTTGGTCGTGAGCTATTGCATTAATGGCAACTCCTCAACCAGGATTAGAGCGGGCGTAATTTCTCTAATCTCACGATGGGCCAGACAACGTCGTGCGATGGCATTTGCTTGCACATGCATTGCACCTAGTAAGTTGATTGAAAATCTTGTTATGTTTGTAGTATAGTTTTAAGTCCTCCATCCTAACTTACTGAGCTGTGGTTGCTCACATCCTTATAGACGTCGTGCAGGTACTGGCTAAGAAGCGGCAAACAACTATCCTGAAGCTAGCAACTGCTGGATCCTGGGGAGTGAAGAAAAATATTGAAGAATCAATGCATATGTTATTACTTTTCATTTCTAATTAATGTAATAACTGAATTATAGTGATTATATATAACTTTTCTCACTTTCTTGGGTAATAAATTACAAACTGTTTACTTCAAAGCGAGTTTGTCGTGGACGCCTTATATAGATCAGGTCTAAGATAGCGGTTGTAAGGCCAACTTCTATCTTAGGATGGTTTACACGGCGGGGCTGTTACGACTCTGCCACTTCGGGGCGTGACAGTTCTAAATTGGTATCAGAGCAAAGTTCTACTGAACTCGCTTTGAAATGAACAATTAAAAGAGTTAGACATCTTAGGAGTACATTGAGAGTGGGTAGAAATAAAGGGATATTAAAATATCGTATTAAGATAATCTTGCTCTCTACTTACAACAAATTAACCATCTCCATCATTATTTCACCATCATCAAAACCTTATCAATCAATCATATTATCATCATAAACAATATAGATTTATGGTGACTGTGTACAAATACTTGAGCCAATGTGTATATTTTATGTACACACATGTACGTGCGTATGCTTATGCTATGACAATAGAGAGAATACAAACTAATTCTCCTCCAAGATCAGTTGTCGCATCATTGAACACCTTTCTATAGCTGGAGTTGCTTCCACAAAAGATGCAAATCCTTTTAAATTTACCCATGATGTTATATATATATATGTTTGTATGTATGTATCTTGCGAACTTTAATTTTTTTGAAAGACTAAAGAGTTTCACCATCCAAGTACATATATATTATAAGTCTTACTTGTATATAAATTTGATGTTTTAATTATTAAGGGTGGTATATGGAGGACTTGGATGACACGTGAGAAATTATATGTAATGGCCCATGTGTGTATATGTAATTATTGAAATAGTGATGAGTCAAAAGAGATTCTCACTTTATTTTCACCTGTTTTGTTTTACATTCCTATTTGGTTAAGTGATGGTGGGTGCACTAATAATAACCCTGCTCATCTCCTTAGGCCATAATGGGGGTTGAAAGATAGGTGCAAGATGTATTAAGCGGTTTTATTTTTTCATGTACAAATTCTAAAACCTTCGTGTTAAAAAATTAATAAAAATGTATTTACAATAAACATATTTACAATTAGGTATATCCATTGTATTTGTCTTCTAAGATTCATCCTCCATAAATTTAAAGCCAACTAGAAATGTTTTGGTTACTTAGTTATTTACTAGTTTGTATCTCTAAAAAGTCATTTATGTTTTACTTGAAGATAATTTTTTTATTGAAAAAAGATACACTTTTCATACTCAACATTTATAATTTTCATATTTTGAGTCATTTTAACCTTCTGCTGTTTGAATCTCAATATTTTCAAAATCTTATAAAAATACAACTACCTTCGAATTTGTTAATTTTTTCATCCATTTTGAACATTAATGGTAATTAGACTTGAAAATACTCAACCAAGATGAATGAGGTTTGTACAATTTTTTCAACCTCCTTTTCTTACTTTTGATTTTTTGTAATTTTTATTATATTATATAATAATATATATTTTGTATTAACAAATTTAACTGACCTATGCTGTAGATGGATGGATAATTTAAGAGATTTGATAGAAATTCTATTTTTGTAAGAGTTTGAAAATATTGAAGATTTAAATAGAAAAAATTAGTAAATATTAAGGATTAAAAGTGTACCATTTCATATTTATTATTATGTGCCTTACATTTGCTAAGCAAAAATAATAAAAAGGGTATTAAATAAAATTTAAAATGCTTTCAAATATATGTAAATATAAATAATATCCAAAATATGGTACCAAGTTTGATGACCTAATCGAAACTCCTTTATTGAGGTATCGCCCACTCTGGCATGGCATATCATACGGTTTTATCCCTTAGTGCAGCTGCTTCTCAGGAGATCACTCATTGCTTTCCCTTCAGTACGTAAAAAAAAAAAAAAAATCACTGGTTCTTTCATTTACTTTCAAGATAGGTGAAGAGATGGTTGATGTAACACACTTAAGTTGCTTTCTATTACCACTAGCAAGAAAGCAAGTAGGTAAGTATGAATTACAATTTCAATTGACCTTAGAGTTCCGACGAACTCCAGGTCATTACATAAGAAAAAAAACCTTAATAATTAGAGTTTCATTGCCTTTTACTTAAAGGATGTCATAACCTATCTCCCTTATAAGACTGATTTCCTCATTAACTTCTCTACATAGGTATAGGACCACCACTGGACTAGAAAGACTCGGGGGTGGTCCATTGTAAGCTCAAGAGGTGCTCTATCCTATGGCATGTTACCTTACATGACACTTATCCCATTCATTTCTAGTTAATAAACTGCTTTGATACCACCTATAACAACCCAATTGGAACTCCTTTCACCGAGATATAGTCCACTTTGGTGTTAAACACTACATGATTGTATTCTTTGGTACAATTGCTTCTCAATAGGTCACATGTCACTCCTTTATGAGCAAGCTAAACATTGAATTTTCGAAACTTTAAGTCGCTACATCAAAAGGTACTTGGATGATTGGAGTTTCCCCACCTTCTATTTAATAGATATCACAATCTACTTCCTTCATAGCATTGATGTCCTTATCGGTTTCATTACAGAGGTCTAAAATCACCAATATGCAGTAAGGACTCTAGATGTTCTCCTTTACAAGCTCAAGAGGTACCCATCATGAGGCACTTTAGCCAACATATCATTTAGCTCCTCCACTTTTGATTGGTAAATTGCTCTAATACCACCTTGTAATGACTTTATCATAACACCTTCTATCAAGGAATTTTCCACTTTAACATCGAACATGGTACAAATTTATCCTTTAGTGAAACAACTTCTAAGGAAATCACTTATCGCTCCTACCTTACCCCTAGTATGTTTAACCTTAAACTTTCGGTGAACTCTAAGCTATTACATTAAAAGGCATCTTGATGGATAGAGTATCTTTGCCTTCTAAGGGATATCACAACAAGTAAGAGGTTATAAACTCCATTGCTCTCCTTACATGCATATTACATAATTAGCGGCTTACTAAGAATTAATAAGTATATCTAGAAAAATAAACTGCAATTATCTACGTATCCATGCAACTATTGCACATGTGCAAAAAAATTTTCATCTTCATTATTAGATGTAATTATAAATGAAAATTCAAATATCTAAAGTAATACTAATGGATACTCAAATAATATATAAAGTTGAATTTGAATTTCAACCTATTCTACTCATCATCAAACTCAAATTAAATTCTAGGTCCTCCTATCCAAAGATGGCTAGCTACAAATTCATACAAAAGCTATTTACTATCCCTATTAATGTTGGAAATTTCATTTCTTGTTTTACCATCGTTTCATTTTTGAGAAACCTTCTTGAAGAGAAGAAAAGAAAGTGCTTATTTAGGGATATAATAGAGATGAACTTGGAACGAGTTTCATAAAACCTTAACCAAATTCAGTACCTGTAAAATTCCTCAAAACCCGAGAAAAACCTTATAAAGTCCTTTGTCCTATACTCAAAACTCATTCACTATTCTTAAGATAATAATTATCATATTGGATGGGATTGGGTTTTTATAAAAAGTTGTCCGCTTACATCTCTATATGTGCTATAAATATTAATCTTAATTTATCTTATTGTTTTTTATTGGATTCTAGTTTTCCGTTGCTTTCTATTTTAATCAAAACTTGATGTCAAATCCTATAAAGTTTTGGAATGAGCTCTAAGGCCTATTTTAAAACCCATTAGGTTTTAGGATAAGCACTAATAAACGCAAATTTGACCAAATGTAAATAGTTATTTTTAATATAGTCGAGCTTAAGATGAACTTAGTGAAGCTACATAAGCTCATGTTGTATTGTTTTTTATTAAAGTCAAATTAAAAGATGTAAAAGTTAATTGAGCAAAATTGCTCAATATTATTCGATTTGATTATACTCATTTATAACCTTATTGCAACCAAATACTCAGTTAAATGATCTAAGGCAAAATATCTTAGGTTATATATCCTTTCAAAAGTTAAAACTTTCAAAATTATAGAGACACCTCAACTATACTAACCCTAATTGAAGAATATTGACAACTTAAAAATTCTTCTAAAATGATGAATAGGTTAAGAAACACCCAAAATTGGATTATAAGTACACCTATAACAAATTAAATGTTCATATTAACACAAAAGCCTCACTTTATACTCCTTTTGAGAAAAACTTTTAAAATGTCAACATTTTTTCAATGGTAAGATGTAAATGAGCTAATTTATTCATGAATTATTTGAGTTCGACTCAACATTTACATGAGTTTAACTAAACAAGAGGCAAATCAACCCCAAGTTTAAGCTACTCAAGTGGTGCATCATGAGTCCAACATGAGTTTCATAATATATGTCTCAACTACCTAGAAGCATAATCTTGCTCAAGTTAAGCTTGATTATTAATCAAGTTTGACTCAATTTTGCAAATTAATATTGCTTAAATTAAAGAATTTTTTTAATTAATTAAGTCTAAACAAGTTTAACTAAATCAAACACTAATGCAAAATTCTAAACTTAATCAGCTTTAATGTGGGTTCATTTTCCTTCCCTTATGTTAGACCAATGAGAGAAGTGTCATAGAGAGTGGGAGGTCATCAAAATCACAATTAGCCGGTGACCTCAAAAGGTAAGATGTCGAACTCTTTTTTTTTCGATTGCCTAAAAAAAAAACTACCTAAAGTTCAAGATTAATATGGTATCATCTCGACTTTATTTGTTTTACAACTCTATTCAAATAATTATGATTTTAAAGAATTATGGATGATTCTATAAGTTTGATAGTTTTCTAAGAATGTTGTTCTAAGTTACCCGAACTTTAATCTAACATATATTTCTATATTTATCATTTTGTTTCTCAATTTTCATTTGATTCTCAAGGTACTACTTGCATCACTCCTAGTATCATTACCATAATATTATTTTTTAAACATAAAATTCATTACGTTGTTGGAAAGATAGTTAAATATTCAAATAAGAGCAACTAAAATTTATGTATTACTCATTTTCCCTCATCAGGCAAGAGGTCTAAAGTTATATCAATATATACTAGAGTAATGTATGGGAGTGTTACTTCGATTCGGTTTGATTTAGGTGTTGAACCTAATTAAGCCACATTTAAAATAGTTTAGTTTAAATATTTAATGAATCAAACCTCTATTAGTGGCTTATGGTTTGAAACAAAACGATTCAAATGAGGTTTAATTTGGTTCAATTTGATTCAAATTGCTCTTTAAAGACACCATGTTTTTTTCGATAATACTAATAGTAATGGGAGTTTCCAACCAACATTAATATCTAAATCGAGGAACATTAAGCAAAAATTAAATTCATATAATACAATATCTTGATGAAATTACATAGGTCCGTAAGATTATTAGAGATGAGTGATAATAATGAAGGAAAATGAGTTAGATTGTAGAGGCTAAGCGTGACATTGCCATTGGTCTTCCATTAGAATAGATCAGGGTTCAAATCTCCCTTCCCTTATTGTTGGCAAAAAAAAAAAAAAAAAGTAGTTCAATTTAGGATAATCCTCAAATAAAACTATAAAATTTTTGGATCACCTCTAAATTGAACCATGAATTAAATCAAAATATAAAAAAAAATCACATTTTATGTTTCAATTTGGTTCGATTTGATGAGCAGTCGTACTAATACATCTCCCAAAAAAAGCATATTAATTAATTAAAGATAAATTACATCATCATTCCGTAGACCTTCTAAATTACATCAATGCCAACCATTTGAAAACATTACAGATTCCTTCCCTTTTTGTGTGGTTCCGTACAATTTGAAGGAGTGTAGTTTACCCAATAAATATTAATTTTTACATCATTTATGCTAATGTGGCGAAAAAAAAAAGAAAACGTAGAAAATAATATAATCAATAAAATAGATAAATTCAATTAACTAATATATAGCTACTGTTTTGTTGTGTTCAAATGCAAATGTAAAACTAAAATATGAGAATATAACTTGTGCTTACGAGGAAAAAATATTACAACTATGGCATTAGGTCATTAAAGTGGTGCCTTGTCTGCCTTAGTAGATCAACTAGTTGACAAAATTTAATATGTAGCAAAAAATAAAGAATTTTTGGAAGAACCTCCCAAGGAGGTTTGATGTTTGTAAAAAATGATGTAGGTTATGGAAGTTTAAGGAATGTAAAGCATGTTTCTTATTTAAAGACCTATGAAAATTGTGTATTTGTAGGATGAAGGTAGTTGAAGACCACCGTTTATGTATATACATAGTTATTTTGCTATTGAATGAGTGGATCATCCTTTATCACCCAAAAAATATACTAAAAATATAAATTGTATATATAAATATAAAACTTGGTTTCTTCGTATATATTGATGCTCCAATGACCAATGCCATTGAGGAATCTAAAATATTAGAATTGCAATGTGAAACCTCAGTTTTCAACCTATTACCCTAAACTTGGAGTAATGAACTATTATATGTAGAATCTAGAAAGTATAGCTGAGGAATGTAATAAAATAAATTTATTAAAAGAAGCTTAGGAAATGACTTAGTCATGTGACCATACCCTAACTATTTTATGGCGACACGAATTGGGACACTTAGAACAATTTAGGACCTTCAGACAAATTTGTCCGAATTAAAACAAATTCTAATATAAGGCCACAAAAGTTAGACAATGAACCCTAGTAACTTTAACTTCTCAAAATAAAGTGAATATGATATTTAATTTTGATAAAATGTAATTTTATTGGGTACTATCAATAATTATTAGAAATTCAAAATTTGAGTTCTAAATGACTACGAAACTTTAGAAATAAATTATTTTAACTTATATAAATAATTTTGGTAGTCAAATAACCTGTATTATAATTACATAATTATGCTATACATGTTATATGTACCTAGTATGTAAATATATAACATCTTTACTATTCGATTAATTATGTATTAAATCATTGAGAAAAAAAAATGAAAACCAAATAGATAAATGATATAATTAATTGCTAGGCATGGAAAACACTAAGAATTGGAAGGTGAGGTGATAGATTTGGCACTTGGTACATAAACAAGGATGGGGAATAAAGAAAGAATAACAAATTAACACATGTGAGCCCATGAGAAATTCTATCGGCTCCTTTCCTTCTTTATAAAGGAAAATCACTACTTTCATTATACGTTTTTGCAAGAGGAGGGTCTAAGAAAATTAAGAGAGCTTAAGTTGGCTGAAAGGAAAGGATTACAAAATTATAGGAAATTGCTTACAAAAGCAATAGGTTGAAATTACAAACCATAACAAACGGCAACTTGATATGGTAGCCTTTAGCAACTCCAAGTTTGACATAGAGGGGAGTTCAGTAGACATAGTGTGGTAGGTGATGCAGCTCCACTGGTCGGTAGACATTGTACATGTAGCTACGATAATCATCATCATCAATATACCGAACATGCTCTCTTAGTTCATTTACTTACTTCACTCTTATCTTAACCCCTAAGTAAGGTTAGGTGGTGAGTAACCTCATCGAACCACCTCATGCATCATATCAAGTTATGCGGTGAGTCATCGGAAGTTCCATTAGTGTGTCACATCTTGTGGAGCTATTTGTAGGTTTGCTTATCTTACTTTTTCTGTTCTTTTGCGTGACTTTAACCTCTTTCTTCAAACTTTCTGCAAGCTTGAACCCATCTTAGCGACTGGCCTTATTTGTTCTTGGTCTTGGTCCTGGTCCGCATCATCTTAGTATTAGAGTGGAGGTTTCATTTGGGTAAGTTATATTTGGATCTTTGTGAAATAGTGTATTCAAGTTGTGTAAGGATTCACTGAAGTGTTCGAGTAACTAAAAGAGTATAGTAGTTTGGTTTCATATATACTCTGTTTTACCTTGTTTCAAGCATACAAAAATGGATCAAGTTTCGATTGAGGTTATTATTTGTTAGTGTAGTTGTTGTATTCACGGATTCATTAGACATTTATGTGTGTTGGAATAGTAACTATTATACCCCGGATTTAAAGTTTATTTACTAAGTTTTGTCAAGAAGATGATGGATCCCAATGTTAATGCCGGTATTGGAGACAACGACAATGGTGTTGTCTATCATGGATGACAACCCCAAAGCACACTTAAGAGTACAAATGAACGAATTGATGAAATGGCTAAACTCTTAGTCAACCTGACTAAAGCTATTCATGTAATGGCCTATTGACTTGCTGAGACCATGCAAAACATCCTACAAGTTGCTCGACCCGCTAGAGGACAAAACCCAGCTTAATATGTTTAAGTTGGAGGAGTAAGAGGATAAGCATGATGAAGGAGATATGGATGATGAAGAAGAGGAGTATAATGAAGAAGAAGAGCGAGTTAAAGCATCCTCACATACCGACCATATGAAGCTTCAGATTCTGAGCTTCAATGGTTCTAGGAGTGTGGATGATTATTTGGATTGGGAAGAAAATGTTGAACTTATTTTTTATTATTACCAATATGAGGACTGAGAGAAGGTGAAAACTACTGCTGTTGAGTTCTTAGGATATGCCATTATTTGGTAGAAGAACTTTCAAATTATAAGAAGGCAAGAAAGATACAGAGAGGTGAATGCTTGGCTTAAAATGAAAAGGATACCTAGAAACAGATTTGTACCAAATACTTATTTACATGACACTTTTGCTTGGCTTCAAGAGCTAAGGCAAAAAGGTCGAATTGTTGATGAGTATATTTATGAGTTCCAAATACTCATGATTTTCTGTGAAGTAGAAGAGCCATCAACCTAAATGGTGTCTGGATTCCTTGCTAGATTAAGAAGTGATATCCTAAACATTATGAAACTTCAGCAATTTACTACAATAGATGGGGCTATAAGAATAGCTTAATGAGTAAAAAGATAGAGAAGGAGCAGAATGTGACAAGAGCCCCGATGAGCCAACCTGTTTAGTCAATCTAACCTGTTTAGGGAAGTTATAGAGCTTAACTAAGCATTGAGTCAACTAGACAAACGAATGCTAGGGTTGAACAGAAGGGCTAACCTGATAGTGACATGTTGACCCAAACGTATGAGAATGGGCAAGGTTCTAGAAGGAAGACGAGCTAGATCAAGTGTTTTAAGTGCCAAAGGTTTGGGTACATAGCTACTTAGCATCTGAATTGAAGGACCATCATCATCAAGGGAGATGTCTCGAAGATCGAGGAAGATAGCACGAATGAGTAACCTAAAGAGGAGAAAGAAGTTGGAGATGAGGTAGATATCAATGCTGACCTGATTAAGGAGGATGTGTTTATAGCAGACTTAGATAAGGCGACTTTAGTTGTTCGATGTGCCATGAGCTTGGAACCCTCTATCGAGGAGGAGCAGAGAGAGAACTTATTTCACATCACTTGCAAAGTGAATGATCATGTGTGCATACTCATAGTGGATAGTAGAAGCTATGCTAATGTGGCATCCGCTGACTTAGTTAAGAAGCTTAAGCTACTAACCACTTCACATCCAAAGCCATATGAACTACATTGACTAAATGAGAAAGGAACACTACATGTCACTCATCAAGTGCTATTGCCGATCTTGATTGGAAAGTATTTTGATAAAATTCTTTATTACGTATTACCCATGTACGCATCACAAATGTTGTTAAGTCAACCTTGGCTTTTCGATTAAAGGGTTATTCATGATACATTCAGGAACACCTATGTGTTTGAAAGGGATGGTAGGTGAATCACTTTGGACCCCTTGACCTCAAGTCAAGTAGGCAAACTACAAGCCAAATTGGCTCGATGATAGAAGAAGACCTTGGTGTTGAGTCGAGTCAAACTTCAAGAAACCATCAAGGCTGATGTGTCAACTTACCTATTAATCAGACAACTATTAGAATTGAAGGAATAGGATGAACTACCCCTAGAAGTCAAGGAGCTATTGAATGAATAAGCCAACCTATTTCCTGAACAATTGCCAGAGGGACTACCCCCTTACCAAAGCATGCATTGACTTGATACCTAGTGCTGCCCTGCTGAGCAAGCCAGCTTATTGAATGAACCTCGAATAAGCTGCTAAACTTCAAAGACAAGTCAATGAATCACTAGAGAAAAGATATATGAAGGAAAGTCTGAGCCCTTATGTTGTGCTTGCATTGCTTATGCTAAAGAGGGATGGAACTTAGCGTATGTGCATGGACAATAGAATTGTCAAAAAAATTTGATCAAGCACCGGTACCCCATCTTGAGGCTAGATGATATGTTAGATGAATTAAGTGGTGCAAAAGTATTCAAGAAAATAGATCTAAAGTCGAGATACTACCAAATTTGAATGAGATAAGAGGATGAATGGAAGATTATTTTGAAAACCCGTCATAGCCTGTACGAGTGGATGGTCATGCCTTTTGGACTATCAAATGCTCTAAGTACTTTCATGAGGCTGATGAATCATGTTGTGAGAAATTTGATCAGAAAATTTGTTATCATCGACTACTTTGATGACATCCTTATCTATAGTACTGACTTGGCAATACATACTGATCACCTTAAAGCTGTTTTTTTATGTCTTCCAAGGAAAAAGGTTATTTGAAAACTTAAATAAATGTTGTTTCTATTAGGAAGAAGTGATCTTCCTAGGATTCGTAGTAAGTGGAAAGGGATTAAGAGTAGATGAAGAGAAAGTGCGAGCTATTGTTAAATGGCTGACCCTGACCTCTTTTGCTAAGGTGAGGAGTTTTCATGAATTGGCGCCACTCTGCTGACACTTTATCCAAGCATTCAATAGCGCCTCTAACTAAACTTATAAAGAAGAATGAAGAGTTCAAGTGGGGAGAGAAAGAGGAGAGAAACTTTGTTGAAGTAAAAACAAGGTTGACCTCTACTCCAGTTTTGGCTCTACTCGACTTTGAAAGAGGATTTGAGCTTGAATGTGATACGTCAGGTGTTGGCATTAAAGCTATGCTGATGCAAGAAGGCCGACCTGTCACTTATTACAGCGAGAAGCTCAAAGGAGCACAATTGAACCATTCAGTATATGACAAAGAGCTTTTGGCCCTAATTTGAGCTCTTCGCATGTGGTAGCATTATCTTTTACCAAAAGATTTTGTCATATACACAGATCATAAGTCCTTGAGATACTTATGGAGCTAGTCTAAACTTTCCAAATGCCAAGCTTGATGGATTAAGTTCCTGAAAGGATTTAACTTTGTCATTAAGTACAAGCAAGACAAGAACAAGTTGTCGACGCCTTGTCAAGAAGACATGTTCTTCTCACCGAGCTGCAGATGAAGTTGTTAGGTTTTGCTAACATAAAAGAATAAAATTAGAATGATCCTCATTTTGGCCCTATATAGAAGATCTGTAGAGAGGGAAGAGTGGTAGATGAGTACCATGTGAGGGATGGTTATTTGTTTAAAGGTAGCAAATTATGTGTATCGACCTGCTCGATAAGAGAGCTATTGATGAGAGAAGCCTACGGTATAGGACTCGTTGGATGCTTTGGAGAGCGAAGGACGTATGAGTTGTTAAATGATAGATTCTTCTAGCCATAATGAAGCATGACATGCATCATGTGATTGAGAGATGTGTTACCTATAAGAAGGAAAAGATTCGAGCAGAGCAAGGAAAAGCAATGCCCCTGCTTACCCTGACCAAACCATAGGTTGACTTAAGCATGGATTTTGTCCCTAGATTACCTAAAACCGCCCGAGGTAAAGATTCTGTAATGGTTGTTGTGGATAGGTTCAGCAAGATAGCACACTTCGTACCCTGCACCAAGACTAATGATGCTTCGACTATTACTTCTTTGTTTTTATAGGAAATAGTTCGCTTACATGAAGTACTAAGGAGTGTGGTATTCGATAGAGATCTAAAATTTCTAAGCCATTTCTAGAGAACATTCCAGTGTCAAATGGCCACCAAATTATTGTTTAGCACCTCTTGCCATCCCTAAACCGATAGCCAGATATAAGTGGTTAACTGCACTTTGGGATCATTGCTCTAAGCTATAATAGGGAAGAACTTAACTGATTGGGACGTCTACTTGCCCATTGTTGAATTTGCTTACAATAGGACAGTACACGCCACCACTAGACATGACCCCTTTGAAGTCATCTATGGATTTAACTCAAAACTACCCCTTGATCACACCCCGATGCTGCCTATTGACTTAGAAGATCTAGAAGTAAGGACCCAAGCCCAGTTCATCTAACATATCTATCAATGAGTCGCCCAATAGATTGATCGGGCTATTAAAAAACTAAAGCAGAAAAGTAAAGGAAGCAAGACCAAGTGGTTTCAACCCAAAGATCAAGTGTGATTACACTTGAGTATGGAAAGATTACTTAATAAGAGGAAGAAAAAACTATCTATCTAAGTTGAAGGATCGTTTAGGATACTCCAGAAGATCAATGACAATACATACCAACTTAAGCTTCCATAAGACTTTAGAGTGTTGGATGTATTTAATGTTACTGACCTCAGCCCTTATTGACCCGAGGAAAACTTGGATGAGGACTAATTGGATTTGACACCAAATCCCAATCAGTTCGGTAGGGATGATAGGAATTAGACGACCAAACCCTTGACTCGTACCCGAGCCTAAAGGCTAGAAGGCATGGCTAGACAAATTTTTTCCCTAAGACTTACCATTGAGGAGTCTGAGTTGCTACGATTTGCCAACCTAATGTACTGGCTGAGCCAAACCCTCCTACACTTGTTATTTGTCTCCAGTTGTGAACCTAACCACACTTAAATGTCAGCTTGGCTCATTCAACCATCAGCTCAGCTGACCTGAACTTGACCCATACTAAAAGTGTTTGAAGTGAATTCACCCCATAAGAATTATCTACTCTACTCGGCACGACCAACCTACTACCACTGTTTGGTACCTTAGCTCGATAAAAAACAAACCGATCGTACAAAATTATCTTTTTGCTAGAAAGTCATCTAACTACTAGGAGCCACGTGTCTAAGAAAGCGTGTGACAAAATGATTTGTATAAAATACTCATTTTGTTGTATTTTCAATTGTACCCTTATTTTTCCTTATACATTACTTCTTTTAGGTAATACCCTTTTAGTCTTTTCCATTTTAGGCAGGTTTCCCTAGTTTTTTTGATATAAATACCCACTGTATACGTAGTTGTGAGAATCATCATCATGAATATACTGAATATTTTTCCTTTTGTAAACATTCTTTCCTTAGCTTGTTTATATACTTCACTTTTATCTTAACCCTTAAACAAGGCTAGGTAGTGAGCAATCTTACCGAACCATCTCATACATCATATCAAGTTGTGTTGTAAGTCCTCGAAAGTTCCATTGGTGTGTCATATCCTATGGAGCTGTTCGTAGGTTTGCTTATCTTACTTTTTTGTTCTTTCGCATAACTTCTACCTCTTTCTTCAAGCTTTTTACAAGCTTGGACCCATCCCAGCAACCGGCCTTATTTGTTCTTGGTCTCTATCTGCATCATGAAACCTTAAATGTAAATAATTCCTATCTGGTTAGTAAACGACAGTGCTATTATATGTATATCTTTAGGTGATATAACTGAGCAGGATCACAGTCTTGATGCATATACTTGAGATCACTACTAATACTAGTTAAGTAGATATAACCTATGCTTGGAGTAGATATATTTGTTACTCATAACACTATGTGCTATTTGATGCTGTGTTGATTAAATATGGCTATATCTTGGTTGAGCTGTTATGATACTGTATTGGATGTTAATGTGGTGTTTCTAAATGATTATAGCTATATCTTGGTTGAACTATCGTACTGTTATGTAGGATGTTGATATGGTGTTTGTAAATGATTGTACTAACTTATAGAGAGAAGTGATTGCTAACCTACTCTTTTAGGTGTTCACCCAAGTAAACCTTAAGTAAGTTAATAGATTTCTAGTAGAAAGAAACTGAAAACTAGACTTAGATAACTCAGTTGAATAAAACTTAAAAATTGATTGTGTGGAATAGTATACTTAAATTATTGTTGCATAGCACCACATGGTATAACATGATACGATGTGACACCACATTGTATAAAAGAGACCTACAAATCACACTTTTCAAAATGAGGCTTCCAAGTAATCAAGGAGAAATAATGGTCTTATGAACTTAGTTTCGAAAGCATATAGATTCACATTACTTGAGTAACTTAACTATTTTTTTATACGAATTTTGTAAATGAACATACAAACCCAATATCACGTATAACCAAAATGGTGAGTCCAAGTCATGAGATGGCTTAAAAAGTAAATAATAGTTGAAGGTTGAACAGGAGTTTTTGGGCACTGACAACACTGGATATGACGCACCAACGCCTCACACGAGCTTGGGTCATACTTGATATATGCATAAGTATGATTGGAGGTCATTCGTTATTAGTTTACGCTCAAATAGGCTAGATAAGAGTAACTCAAGAGTAAGTAGAAGGACACTTAGCTCAAGAAGAAGTAAAAAGTTCAGTTTATTCTCTATATGTATATGTTGATGAAACTATTACATTATGCGAGTATTTATAATACCCAGTTAGGGTAAGTCCTAAATTATAGAAAATTACAGAAATAGCTAAACAAAAAGGAGAATAATTTACAATGAAAACATGAATCATGCAAAAAGAATATCTTATATAAGAAAGGACAGTATAGATGTAAGAAAGGCTAGCGCGTGCGTGATTCTACTCATTCTATGGTCCCACTAACGCTGCAAGTCATACAAGGGTAGGCCTTGATTAAGTCTGGTCAACGTTAGCAATTCGACGGCTTTAATTACTAAGATTGGTTAAGGGTTAGCTCAGGATGACTTATACTTGGGATTGACCTCGAATGCTCGACTTTCGACAGTTGTTAGCTTAGCTTTGACACTGTGGAGATGGCTAATCTAAATTTGGTGCTTGGACTAGGGTGTTAAAAAGGGGTTGACTCGGTACGATGGCTAGTCACCTCAGTAGCTTCTTGGATGGTGTGGAGAATGAAGTAGCTTGGTAGATTAGATTGGGGAAAACACTACTCCTCGGTACTTAACTCTCCCCGAATAGCTCGACGAACCATCTGAGAAAGTCTTCAAGCTCGAGAACATGTGATCGGTCCTAATCCCTATCATTCCCTTTAGGTTGTTTGAGATTTGGGATCAAATCTGGTTCAGCTCCTAGTTGCTCATCCTCGAGAGTGTAAGGTTGGAGATCAGCAATATTAAAGGAGTCTAAGACTCCATATCCTCTAAGTAATTCAATCCTATAAGCATTAGGATTAATCCTTTCGAGCACTTTGAAAGGTCCGTCGGCTCTAGGAGACAACTTGCTCTTTCTCAAGTTTGGGAATCGTTCCTTGCTAAGATGTATCCAGACCAAATCACCTAGTTGAAATTCTCTCTTCCTCCATCCTCGGCTTCACTTCTCGAGCTTAGTATTAGCTTGACTCAATTGCTCAACAACCTTTTGGTGCATGGCTTTGATGGCCTTAACTCTTTCAACGGTTGGCTGGTCATCATCAAGCTTTGGTTATGGTACTTGGTCCATCGGGAGCTCGAGGTTAAACCCATAGGTGACCTCGAATGGAGATATGCTAGTTTTGTTATGGGCGGTTTTGTTGTAGGCAAACTCAATGATTAGCAAATACAGATCCCAATCAGCTATGTTTCACTTGATAGCAACTCACAGCAAAGTTCCTACAGTTCTATTGACAACCTTGGTCTGTAGATGGTAAGATGTGTTGTACAATAGCTTAGTTCCCATTCGCCTCCATAACACTCTCCAAAAGTGGTGCATGAACTTAGAGTCTTGGTCCAAAACAATGGTTTTGGGAATTTTGTGAAGTTTGATTATTTCCTACAAGAAAAGAAAAGAGATAGCTAAAGTGTCGTTAGTTTTGGAATAAGGAACAAAATGCGCCATCTTGCGAAATCAATCTATAACTACCATGATGGAGTCATTCCCTTAGGACGTCCTCAGCAATCTTAACATGGAGTCCATATTTAGTTCAGACCACGATTTAGTTGGGATGGGCAAGGGTAGATAATGCCCTTACTCAGCTTGGTTCTGTGCTTTTTGGTAGGTCACACACTTTTCTAACACAAACTACACATCTCTCATCATTCTCAGCCAAAAGAATCTCGTAGATAATACTTTATAGGTTTAGCGCTGGCCAAGGTGTCTGGTCAATCCTCCCCTATGCGCTTCATGCACAAGTAATTCTCTCATGGAACAAGTTGGGATATATAGCCTCCTCTTCCTAAATAAGTATCCATCCTCCCTGTGATAGTCATCTAGTGTTTATCCTTTCTCACACCGGGCATAGATAGGTACAAGATGTGGATCCTTAGCTTAAATATTCTTTATCGTTGAAAAACCAAGTAGTCTCATCTACAGCTCGATCAGGAGGGTATATTTTCTTAATAGGGCATCGACTACTACATTGTTCCTTTAATTCTTGTATTTTACAACATAAGAAAAACCTTCCATGAACTCGACTTATTTGGCTTACCTTTGAGACAACTTGGGTTGGCTCTTTAGATACCTCAAGGATTCATGATCGGTGTAGATCACAAATTCCTTAGGTAGTAGATAGTGTTGCCATACTGTTAGGGCTCGGATTAAGGAGTAGAACTCCTTGCCATAAACAGAATAGTTAACTGTAGCTCTTCGAAGTTTCTCGTTGAAGTAAGCGATAGGTTGGCCTTCTTGTAACAGTACAACACCTTGCCTAGTTCGGATGTATCATACTCTATTTCAAACACTTTGTTAAAGCTCGACAAGCTAAGACAAGAGTTGTAGTTAGTCTATCATTCACTTGCTCAAAACTCCTCTACTCCTTTTCTCCCCATCTGAATTCAACATTCTTCTTTACGAGTTTAATGAGTAGGGCCACAATCATACTAAAATTCTTTATAAATCTGGGATATAATGATGCCAAGCCATGGAAACTTCTTACATCGGTAAAACAGGTTGATTCGGGCCATTCTACGATTGCTCTTGTTTTCTCATCATCGACTCGGATGCCACTTGCACTCTCAACAAACCTTAAGAAGATCACCTCGAGTCGGCAAAAATCACATTCTTCATATTGGCGTGGAGCTGTTCAGCTCAAAGT
Organism: Lumnitzera racemosa; assembly: GCA_024138005.1. NCBI lineage: Eukaryota > Viridiplantae > Streptophyta > Magnoliopsida > Myrtales > Combretaceae > Lumnitzera > Lumnitzera racemosa. The sequence goes on along the minus strand of JAMXBC010000001.1, from coordinate 89,652,031 downwards.
TTTATAAAGACTCTTTAGAGATGCTCCCGGTAAGTCTTTAGGTTAAGGTTGTACACCAGAATGTCATCAAAATAAACTATGACAAACCTTCCTATTAATTCTCGGGAGCACATGATTCATTAAGCGCATAAATATGCTCAATGCATTGGATAGTCCAAATGGCATTACAAGCTATTCATATAAACCATGTCGTGTCTTGAATGCGGTTTTCCATTCATCAACCTCATGCATTCGAATCTAATGGTACACTGATTTGAGGTCGATCTTGGAGAACACTCTTACTTCGCTTAATTCGTCTAGCATGTCATCAAGCCTAGTTATAGGATACTTATATTTGATGGTGATTCGATTGTTCACTCGGTTATCCACACAAATCCTCCAAGATCCATCTTTCTTTGGTACTAATAAGGATGGAATGATACAAGGGTTAAGGGACTTACACACATACTCCTTCTTCATTAGCTTATCTACATTCTTCTACAGAGTAGCGGCTTGTTTAGGAGCTTGTTCAGCAATGTGGCTCCTGGATGCAGGTCCATTACATGCTTAACGCCTCGGATTGGGGGTAGACCTTTGGACAACTCCTCTAAAAACAGCTCGGCAAATTCTTCTAGCAATGTTTTCACCTTGGCAAGCTGCTCCCTCTCCTCAAACCTGATCTCTAGAATTCTTCGAACAAGTAAGTAGGTCGATCCTTAAGTTTCATTTCTCTTTTTAGTTTGGCTCTGGTTAGCACCAAAGCCTCTTTCTTCAGGGTTCGGCTAAGTTGGGACTGCATGACCTTTACCTACTCAGTAGTCATAAGACTTAATTTTATCCTTCTACCTTCATGCTCCACAAAACATGTATTCTTCCTATAGTTATACATAACTACTTGATTAAATATCAACGATCGTCTAAGTAGAATGTAGGATGCACTCATGGGTAGCACGTCACAGAGTACTTCGTCTCAATATTTGCCAATGTAGATTGGCAAAGACACTTATTTGTTCACTTATAAGGCTCCTTTATTACTGAGCCAATGAAGCTTATTAGGTTTCAGGTGCGGCTTGATTGACAATTTTAATTGCTGGACCATAAATGCAAAGGTTGTATTGGTGTAACTCCCACCATAAACTATTAGGGCACACATTGACTCATTTACCTTGCATCCAATATAAAAGAGATTTTCCTTTTGTTTGTCTTCGAGTACGAGGTTGATGCTCATCGTCTTCCTCAACATTAGAGTGGTGCAAAAAGTTACATTCCTCACTGTAGATAACTTCCTCTTCGAACAATTTGGTCAATCCATCTTCCTTCAATTACTTTACTTCCTTATCAGTATTATCAACCTCAACAGTCGGCATCTCGCCTCAAATCACCATTGTTGGCCTATTTAGATATTGAGTAACCATATGTCCAAATCCTTAGCATTTGAAACACTTGATCTTACTAGTCTTCCTTCTTGAATTATGGCCCTTCTCGAACTTCCTCAAGGGTTCCTTCTCTTCAGCTCGAGTAGTCTAAGCAAGTTGGGTCTCAGTAACCTTACTTGGTTCCATTCGCACAAGGCTGCTAAGACCAGTTTGGCTACTGCCTAATTGGCTAACTAGTGGTCAAAATCTTCTTCTTTGGCACCTTTTTATCCTTTGGGCAGCTCAGATTGCATCATTAAGCATTCCAATATCTAGGGTTTCTAAGACATCCCCAATCTCATACTTCAATCCACTAATGAATCAAGATATAGTTCGGTCCTTTAGCTCTATAACTTCATATCAAATCATCAACATTTGGAACTCCTTAATAGAAGTGTCTACACTCGATCCTCCTTGTCTTAGCTCTTGCAGTCTTTTGAAGGTATCTTGAAAATAATAGCTCAGTACAAACCTTCTCCACATAACCCTCTTCATTTCATCCCAACTCCTAATCTTTCGTTTTCCTTCCCTTCTTCAGGTAGCTTGTAAGTTCTTCCACCATAAGGCGGCATAACAAGTGAATTTCGATATAGTAAGTCTAATTTGTGCATTATCGGGTACGTCATGGCATTGGAACTGCTTTTCAATCCCATATACCTAATCTAGGTAGTTCTCAGCATCACCACTTCTAAAAAAACTCAAGATACGCATCCTCAATCCCTTGATTCTAGGGGTTCATACATTTCTTTCTTCAGGCTCATAGTTTTCCTCTGCTTCATCGTCTCCTTCCCCTTTCTCCTTAATTCCTTCAAGTACTAGCCTTTGTCTAGCATCCCTATCTATTTCTTTAGCTCGAGGTGGTCAAGTTAGGACATTAACTTGGCCAAACTGACCATTTGCCTCATCCTTACTGCTTGCATTCTCTAGTAGAGCCATTCCTAGCTCGCTACCGTCTTCTTGGATAATAGTCACCAAATTAGCTATCAAATCAGTAAGCCTATCCAAGCGATCACTCACTGATTGAGGTGTGAAGCTTCGTTCTTGCCTTTAGTCGTGTCGAGTATCATTTCCTTAGTTTTTCAAAGCTCCTTAAACACTTAAGCCTGATATTGATGGTTACTTCACAAAAATTGACGTCTAATAATACCAGTTGAAGATTAATAACCGATACTCTAATTACCACTACAATTACACAACAAACGAACAATCAACTATACTCTGTTTTGCGTATCGAAAATAGGGGAAAAGAAAGCATTAAACACTTCTTAACTACTAAACTTTAAGGTTAACAATATAATTATTATCACACGAGAGCAGTAACAAACTACTCAAAGAACACAGTAGCAAAATGCAGCTTCGAATATAGCTGGACTCTGATACCAAGATAATACAGATTTTGTGGATGAACAAACGAACCCAATATCACGTGTAACCAAAAGAGTGGGTCCGGGCAGTAAGATGGCTCGAAAAGTAAATGATAGTCGAAGGTTAAGCAGGGGTTCCCAGGCATCGACGATGGATATGACATACCAATGCCTCACATAAGTTCAGGTTACACTTGATATGACGCACAAGTATGGTCAGAGGTCACTTGCCACTAGTTTATGCTTAAATGAGCTAGATAAGAGTAGCTTAAGAGTAAGCAAAAGGACACTTAGCTTAAGAGGGAGTAAAAAGTTCAATCTATTCTCTGTATATATATGTTAATGAAGCTATTACATTATGCATGTATTTATAGTATCCAGTTAAGGTAAGTCCTAAATTACAGAAATAACTAAACAAAAAGGAGAATAATTTACAAAGAAAACATGAAATTATGCAAAAAGGATATCATTTCTCAGAATGGACAGTCCAAATGTAAGAAAGGATAGCACGTGCATAATTCTACTCATTCTATAGTCCCAATAATGCTACAAGCCATGCAAGGGTAAGCCTTGATTAGATCTAGTTATCATCAGCAATTCGGCAGCTCTGATTGTTGGGATTGGTTAAGAGTTGGCTCAAGATGACTCATACTCGGAATCAACCTTGGATGGTTGGCTCCCGACAATTGTTAGCTTAGCCTAGATACTGTAGAGATGGCTGTATCTAAATTTGGTGCTTAAATTCGGGTGTTACGAAGGGGTCAGCTCAGTACATTGATTGGTCACCTCCGCAGCATCCTGGATGATGTAGAGAGCGTGGTTCGATAGATTGGATTGGGAAAGACACTGCTCCTCAACAAACCATCTAAAAAAGCCCTTGAGTTCAGAAGCACGTGATCGGTCCTTGATCCCTATCAATTTTTTGTAGTCTGATTTGATAGACTACTCTTTATAGTCTAATTTAGTAAAACAGAGTTAGGGGTCTTAATCTTAAGCAAGATTTTGTTGCTTCTAGGTTTTTGGATGTTATATCCAGATACCCGATTTTGTTGTCTAACTAAATGAGTGAACTAGAAGGGTATAGGATATCGACACCGATGCATGTCACATGCATAAGCATAGCATACTATATTACAAGCAAAAAAGTGTCTAGCTTAGTTAATGTAAGTATGAAGTGTGAATATGCTATTTACGAATAAACAAGTATTGCCGTGATAATGTTTGTAGTATATTGTTGTTATCCACTCTCACTCGACTTGCAATAACTGAGGGAATAAGTTTATCTTATCCTTAGGTTATGGGTAAATAGATAGAATAGGGCATCACGGTAATAGGGAGACTTCAAAACTCGAGTTGAAGAATAAGCTTTTAGAAAAATTTAATTGCTTTCAAGAATAACTTAAGCACACAGAGGCAGGTTTTCAAGGACATTGGTGATACCTCACAAAAGATTTAGTATTGCCATGTTAGTTAAAAGCATACAGAGGTAGGTTTTCAAGGACATTGGTGATACCTCACAAAAGATTTACTATTGCCATGTTAGTTAAAAGTATGTACTTATAAAGGATTCCTATGTAACGTGGAAGTGTATAGTCTTAATACTCTAAGTATGGCTTACTTTGTAAAAGCTTCTATTGTTGTTTATCATGTTAAGTGAGAAGCAATTCAAAAGTAAATATTTATGGAGTAAAAGAGCGAATTAAATATAGGTTTTATTTTATCCTTAACTCAATGATGATAGTAACAAATCGTTTTTCGGGTATTAAGAGTTTGAAAAAAAAGGTTTAAGCAAACACATAAAAGGTGGGGTGTTACATGTAAACCCCTGCTCTAGAAACAAAAATCAAATTATAATTTACCAAATTAGGTTTCATTGAAATATTTCATCAAATCATGACCATTTGATTCTTTTTGTCATTAATACACTTGAGTTCATGTTCAATATCTCTAATGAGCTTTAAAAAAGAAAAGAAAAGAAAAGAAAAATATTGCCTTAGATAGCAAACTTAGGGGAGCTTTCCAAATGCTTATAAGATTACCGCTTAAATTTATGAAGCAACATGGTTTTACTCCTCCTACATACGACTTACGATTAAAGCCAGTAGCTAATCATACACAATAATTTCGAACTAGGGTACCTTTACCCATTTCATTAGATTTATACAGAATTTGCAACGATCTTTTATCTGATAAGAAATAAACAAAGCTGCTGATAACCATGTTTATAGCTTCGAAATTGAAGTACATTATTTAGATACGTTCTTATGTAGATTCATAATATGTATTGATGCCCATACTAAAACACCTAAGAAAAAGTAAAACTTAAACATGACCACTATGGAGTTCAACTCCACGATCAATTGATTTAAAATCATAACCTTACATAATGGAGCATGTTTTCAATAATTCATATTTAAAACTCTCAATCGTTTGTGGACATACATTAACAATGGTCAAATGACGAATTGACGATGCATTGCTCTTAAACCAATCAATCCAAAAGCTTAAACTATAAATTAGTATGGGCTTTATATACTTTTGTACTTATACCAAGCTACTAAAAACGCACACAAAAGATAATGTAAGTAAGAACATCCAAATGCTCTTTAACATCGGAAAGCAAGTACAAGAAAAATTCTATGGAATATGAGAACCTTCTGTTAAGGGCTTCCCAACAGTTCTTTTAACATAGGAATACTTTCTAATCTGGAAAAGTAAGAACATCTTAAATGCTTCAACACTATTCTGCTCTCTTATGGAACTCCATGATCCAACTGTTATAAATACAACATTTGACTTTACAGCCCAAGAATCCAGTTTTACGTGCTAAGGCTTCAAACTCCTTTTGGGTCCTCTCTTTCCCTCCAGGGTTTTGAGCAAACATGAACATGTCTTGCTCACACACAATGTTTGAGGAAATTGTGTTCTCCGGAACCTCAGGAAGAATCGACTCCACAATTATCACCTTCCCTGACGGAGGTAAAGCTTCCCAACAGTTTTTGAGAAGCGTCAAGCAATGCTCATCGCTCCAGTCATGTAGGATCCACTAGAAATTTTTTTGACAACATAAATCAATATATAGCAATATAAAGTGATTGACATGCTTAGGATTTTTGAAGATACTATGATTCATATCTTGCAGGCAAATTTAACAAGATTTAGTCGATAGAACTTGAAGGGGTCTAATTGCAACATAAATAATAAGTGGAGTGCAAAAGATAAATATAAGGTGCTTTTCGATTTTTTTTAGAAAAATCATCAGACCTAATTTTTGGAAATTTCCAAAGTTAAAAGGTGCAATCGCTAGAACCAAGACCTCTCAAGGTGTTTCATCGACTAAATTAGAGGGTAGAATAGAAAGATAGGCTTAACTAGGAGTTCAAGGCGAAGGAATGAGTTAGGAGTTCCATATGCCAGCATATCCCTATTGTTATTGAGTTACGAAAGGAATGCTTTATCAATCCACTTTTAGTTGTATTAGAAGGATCAGAGAAGAGAAATAGTTGATTCTCAAAACCAACATTGTTAGGACAAAACTACATGTTTGGTTTTAACTTGGAAGAACCAGTATTGGTCATGCTTATGGCATATTAGCTTATTTTAGATGTCTAAATCATTTTCTGCAAATCAACCTAGTAAATGGAAAATTATGACAACTACCTTCGAATTGAGGATAGCTTAGATCACAACTATAGTAATGAAGATTCAAATAAAAAACTTAACTAGCTAAATGAACATGGATAATCAATATTAAGTTTCTTCAAGGCCACCTAAAAGTTGTATGTTTTTGGACCATCCATGTAGATGGTATTACCACTGACTTTGTGATGCATAAAACTAATGGCATGCGAGTACACGTATTTTTAATTTCCATACCCCATTATCCCATGCGCCATGAAACTAGTTGGAATGAGCACCTATAGATGGGTCTAACTTTTGCTCCTCCATGCCTAAGGAAAACAATTTTGACCATGTCATAGTCATATAAAAAGCTCTTACTTTGAATATTGACCTTTTAACCATAAGGTACTTTTATCTGATTGAACAGGTAATGCAAGATGATGTATAGTTTAATTTAGGAAAAAGAGCAGCTAAAGATACCTTCATGAAAATGGCATCACCTTTGGGGATACTTTTAAACATATCTCCACCAACATGTTCTACGCCTACATAAAGATATATCAATAAAAAGACAATTTATGCCACTGAATGAGTTCCAAATTACAAAAGGCTGATCTTGTGTTTAAAAAATACAATGGGTAACATAAATATTTAGTTCAATATGGAGGTAATTTTCTAGTGTCAACAATAAATATATAAAGCATACCAGATTTAACAAGCTTAAACTTATAGTTTATCCGGTTACAATGCAAACTTATCATGATATCATAGCTAGAGATCCTTAGCTCAAACCTTACACACTCATTTTATCCCTATTAAGTATTAACCAAGTAATCACACACTCATTTCGTTCTTATTTAACTAAGTGGTTTACTCAATGGACTTCAATTAATATCTCAACACTCAAACAACGAAAAGTATTGACTAAAAAATATCATTTAGTAACCACTACACAAAGAACTTGCTACCTGGATAAGAAGGTGCATCAGCCAATACATGAGGCAAGTCGTAATTAATACCCCTGATGTAAGGATACTTAGAGATAATGATGTTGAGTGTAACCCCAATACCACCTCCAACATCTACCAGTATCTTAAGGTCTTCAAACCCTTTGTAAGCATCAACCATCTTCTTCACGATTAAAGTTGTGTGGCTTGACATAGCACAATTGAAAACCTGATTGAACCTTTGATCAGTTGCAGGATATTCAAATGCAGTCATTCCATATTTCCTGTTGAATGGAATTCCCCCTTCTAAGATAACATCATTTAAATGATACCTGAGATGAATGAACACTAAGTTAGATCTTTGCATCTCCATAAACTAAAACTTTTTGAGATTAAAGATCATTGTGTAATCAATTATTACTTATTTTTCAGAGAATATGAATTTGTATTGTTAAATTAAAAAAGTCTACATAATATCTATAAATATAAAATTTTAAATCAATTGCTTGTTAGATCTAAACTTAACATTGTATCAAAGCCAAAAAGGAGGTCCAATCTACGTATTCATTTACCCCTCATCAATTGAGTTGTCCACTTAAGGAATTTCATTCAAAATTCTAGTTCACAAGCCAAAGGGAATTTGACTCATAAAATATAAAAACACATTCCAGTTTGATATTGACCAAGCACAGTGATGTGTTTGCCCAAAGATGACATAACATCTTGTTCATTCTTCATAACGAAATCTCACGATACAAAGGAGATATAGTTGCTAAACTTGTCATGCATAAATGATGAGGTGATGTTGTCAACCATGTGGAGTTCCTATTCGGAAATTAAAGTTTAGCATCTATCTCAACCTGCTTGGATAATAGACAAATATATGCTAAAAAGCAGAATCAATAATGAATTAGAGATTTAAATAGAAACTTCAATGATTGTTTTAAAGCTTAAGCATTCTTATTGTTTATGAAATTTTCATAAGTGTGCTTTAGTAGCCACCTTCTTGTATAAGGTTTTTGGAAACCCATGATTCATGCACCAACTTGAACTTAAGCAGTTAGAAGTAGTCCCATTGGCCTTTTTCTTATAAAATTTTGACTCGAAAAGCATAAAGTCTTTACGATATCATGTCAATGTAAATTTAATCCTCCACAACTTATTAAAAAGTTGAATAAAGCAGCAAATTCAACTCAATGTTCTTGAAGCAGATGTCAAAATAATCCTATCCCGATGAATAGTTAAACTACATTGAAATGGATCAATATCATACAAGTCAGTTCTCTAATCTCCCTAGGAGACAACAAATAGACTGAACTAAAAAAATCCAGCTCATTGAGCAATCTAATCAACATGAACTCGTAGATCAAGTTCAGAAGTAGCTATTTGATTAACCATGGCTTATAGTAATGGCACCCAACTGGATAGGTGGAGAAACTTATATTAATAGGAAAGCAATGGAATTTTTCAACCAAGCCAATGGAAACATATGGGTAAATTACACAACTATGTTAACAAGTTTCACCATGAATTATTTACACATATACAATACATATATAATCACCTAAATTTCTCATACACAGAACTGCATCTCTTGGAGGTAATATTAAATATAGTAGGTACCTCCATTAGGACAAACACAAAATATCATGTTTGAAAGAGGGTTAATGACGCAGCAACCAATTTACTACTTTTACTTTCAAATTGTTAAATATCATTCTCCAAGTTTATATCTCCTACTATTTACACTGCTTGTACTTTCAACCCATCAAGTTCTACATCCAATAACATTTATATTAAACCCCATACACTTTTTTTCTCAAAAGAAAAGCGACCTGTCATCATCTAATGAGCCTTCATGTCCCATGTGTCAAACATAAAAAAGGAGGTGGTATAAATGTCAAAAAAATTAAAAAAAATCTGAATTTCAAGTGTTTACTAGATATTCTTGCAAAACAGGCAGCATTTGCAATAAGGATGTCAGGGGGAAACCTTTTCTTTCTTTTACGGGTAAGGTGGATAAAGCTTTCAAGGACTAGTAGCCCTTCCTCTAGTTCTAGTAGCTATGGAGGGAGATACGTGATAAGCCACTCGCTATAACTTAACAGACCTTATGATTATATATCCAGAGTTTGAAACAGTTGAATATTATACTAAATCAAATTTTCACTTTCTCTAATTTTATTCTTGAATTTTAAAGTTGTTAAATATCATACCATGGAATTTTTGCTTTTCAATCCAGCTGAAGTTCGAAGGTTAACTTAGTTAACTTGTTAGTTGTACTTTCTCTATCATCCTAGAAGAATATTGTGACAAAAGTTCATTAGCCAAAAAGTACAGGTGTGAACCATGAGACACGAGGCAATAAGCGTGAGGGTAATTGTTTAACTATGTAAGGCTCGATTGTAAAATTGAAAGACCCATAAAGCATTGTCCATAGAATGATATATGAAATTGAAATTTTGGCAGTAAATTGATCGTTTTATCAAATCATCTGCAGTACAATTAAACAGTAATGACGTAATTAGTAATAGAAATTTACCTAAGTGTGAGTACAAGAAGTAATGCCAGAAACTGGTTAAGAACTTCCATGTCTTTTAATACTGATTCTTCACACGTCTTTATTTAACCTCTTAATAAGTGCTACCCAAAATACCCTCTTAACAGGTGCGACCCACAATACCCATTTAACATTTTCTAAGTAGCAATGCCAACTTTCTGATGAAAACAGAAAAAGAAGAGCAAGCACGATACCAACTCTGCATGAAAACCTTATCATGATGTAATAGCAGTAGAGGACCAAGAGAACCGCCACTTTCATTTTCAGTGAAAAACCAACACAACGGTCCAGCAGCATACACTCTCTCCAATTCTCCATCATCTTTGGTCCTACCTGAAAGCTTAAGTATACCATAACTAGCCAGAAGTCGCAACATTCGATCAAGAATCACCGGAGCTTCCGGATTCCTGGTGGGGATCCGACTAGCAATCTCGGAAGGTGAAAGGAAGGCACCGTCACCAGCGGCTGAGACCGTGTCTATGATATTAAGTTCCAGGGCTGATTTTAGGACCATCGGAAGCACAACCCCGTTTGCCAGCCGGACGGCAAGCTTGCCCAGTTGCTCTTCTTCGTTTTCTTGATAAAGTGCCATTTGGAAGTGAGTCTGTTGAGTGATTTGACGAGTGACTGGTGGTTGAAATTATACAAGTTTTGGTAAAATTGCATGGCCCATGGGCCATGGGGTTATGTAGACGTCACCGTTTTAGTATTTTTAAATAAATAGGACCGGTGGACAAAGACATTGCATGTCTACACAGATGGGCTTCGGGCGTGAATTGTCCTATTTGGACACTGTGCGGTTAATGTGACCTGGTAGATCTAGTTCTAACCAAATTTTAGGCAATGTTTACTACTGCAATTTACTTGATGACTAAATAAAAATTAGATTGATGGATTGAATAAAATGTTTAAATTTTATTTTATCTGTATCATAGTATAAAACTAAAATTTCTTAGACAAAAATTAAAAATATTTTGCATTCAAAAAAATATTCCTCCATGTTATAATATTATGTTAGTGAATATTATTTTAATTAGATATTATAAAAAATATTTATTTTATAATATAAATAATTAATTTTTTAATATAAATTTTTTATCTAACACTATATATACAAAATATAGTATAATAAGTTTGTACTATCCAGTCCAGTTCAATCCAATCCTTTTTATACTTATCTTGTTTAATTTTCTTTATTCAGTTCAATTTTTATAACTAAACATTATTTTAGTATATATCTTCTATTATTTATTACTAGAGTTTCCCTTACCTCTCTTTTTGAAACATTCTATGAAGCAATCCTTCAATATTTATTTTATTTATAGAATCTTATCATCTTAACTTATACATGATAACTTCTTTTCTGACTTTCATCTGTCTTCTTTTCAATTATATTTAGAAATATGTTATATTTATAACACTTATTTGAAAGACTATTAATCTTCCTATCATGTTAGTCCTGCTTCTTATAAGAAGTTTATATAGAGGGTTCCATTTTTCATACATTTTACAACCTTTTAATTATTCATAAATGTGATAAGCATGTAAACTTACTTTTGCTTAAAATGCATAAGGATTTAGATAATTGACATACTCTTGGGATCCCATGAACCTTTGGAACATTTAATAAGCCTTCATAATATGGAAATACTAAAGTAAAATAAAGACATTATAAACTATATTAATTAACCTTTTTGGTATTGTTTCTTTTTTTTTTTTTATGTATATCAATGATCTTTGTCTACGCAAATCTTTTAATGGTTTCTCTTAGAAAACTAATAGATTATATTTGAATTAGCCATTGATATTGAATTAGATCAACACTCAATATAGTGCAATAATATGATATGGTAAATAGTCGATTCACTTTAATCACCTGTTACATTACTTATGACTTCTATTGCATCATAATTTGTTACATTTGAGAGTCTTTAATTTTGTGAAAACTTTTGTTCTGATATAATTTGTTTATACTTGATAACTAAGTAATTGATAAATAGGTTTCATTTGGATATTAGGTTAGGTTATGGTATAAGGATCTTAATACAAACTTGTTTAAATTTAGATGCGAGACATGACCTATTGATAAAAATTGCCAACCCTAAGCACTCTCATATGCCGTAGATGACACTATGCTGAGTTTGGCAATGGGGCAAAGCTTCTCAATTGGTCTTAAATAGTGTCGTAAGTTGAATTGAGGTAATAAGATGCCAAAATCAAGCCTGAATTTGAAAAAAAATTAAAATTTGATTGAGTTTAGAAGTTAGGATTTTGAACTTGAGCATGACTCAATGAAGCATATTTAAGCACTATTTCTCTTAAAATCACTTTTATTAAAGTGTAGCTCACACTCAATTAACATTCAAATTTTACCATATCTATACCTATCTTAAACTTAATTAGACTTATAAGTTAATAGAGCTAAATATCATAAAGTTCAAGTTCAACAAGTGATGTAGCATAGGATGAAGAGATGATCAATTGAAGAGAGTGGTTGACTGACTAAGCAGCTAAAAACGGTGTAGAAAGCAGTCAACTAACCCAATCAGTCAACTAAGCAATTGACTTAGGGCTCCTAATTCTACAATTTCCATTTATTTTCATTAGTCTCTACAATTAGTTACCATGTTTTGATATTCCTATCTAATATTTTCCTTCATCATGTAATCTTTAGTTATTAGGATATTAATCAGTTTCCCTTTTTATGCATTTTCCTTTATAGGCTTTAGGTTTAATTATCCTTACCAATACAAAGGCCTTATTTTCCCTTATAAATGAGTTTTCCCTTAATCCTTTTCTTCATGTTAATCTGACTAATTGCAGTAAACACCTTATTATTGGGATCCTTGCAATATAGAGATTCCCATTCACAATCATTACTGAAACTATGTAAATTATATTCAATTTCTTCAACAATTCCTTTCTAGAATCACGATTCATATCCATCTTATGAATTAATTAAACCCAATTACTTTTGTTATAGGAATTCATTTACATCCTCTTTATTTTGTCCATTCTTTCAAGCACTAAAAACCTATAAAAATAATATTTTATTCCAATTCATCAGTTCCAAACCCTAGATCCAATCGATCCAGCTCCCTAGGTGTTGGGGGTGGTTGGTGTGTAGGATATAACAGATTCTTATCATGTTGGTCTTAGAGCAATCCAATCTTATCATATTGGTAAAGTGAAAGTTTGAGAGAGGGCATAATTATATGTACGCTGACATGCATGGAGGATTTGCAATGGTAAGTGTTACTCCTAGATTTGTTAGATTTTAAGGTTACAATTTACGTTTTATAAAGGCAAAAAAAAAAAAAAAAGGGGGGGGGGGGGGGGGGGGGGGGGGGGCTTGATGGTTTGAGAGATTCGAAAATTTAAGTTGTTAGTCAGGGAGTTGAAATTCTCTCTAGTAGTTATTCGTGGAATCGAGTTATTAATATTTGTAGGTGTGTTTTGATAAATTAGTGGTTATGGGTTGGTGTTATTGAAATTATTTGTGTATATCACTTGATGGAACAAATTGAGTTTCTTCAAATTTGAACTTTTTTTTGGTGATTAGTGGAATGATGAAGAATTGTTTTCATAGAAGTGTTAGAATTCAAGGACACATATGCCATTTACTCACTATAGACAACCCTTGTAGTTTGATTTTGGAATTTGTTGTATAAAAGTTTAGTTACAATTAAGCATCCATGTCTTATGATCTGATTTATTTTGATGAGAGTAATAAACTAAATAATGATTAGCTTTTATATTGCTAATGCTAATTAGGATTTTAGGAGAGATTTCGTATAATGTAATTATATTGTGGATAATTGTCACTTGTGTTTCGGCAAACCATATTGGTAGTATCAAGAAGTCTCACATGAGTGAAAAAACAAAAAAAAAAAAGAATCTATGTTGTTTTACCAAGGGTGAGAAGGTAGTTTCCATACCCATGTCTCTTTAGAAGATATAAGAGGACTTAGTTGTGATGAGGGAAGAGGTACAAAGGTAGCTTATTGTGAGGAAAGCTAGGGTGATTTCAGTTAAAGATATGTATGATACAATTCGATATAGTTTGCCCCTTTGAATCAAACTAAACATAATGTTATCACTCGATTCTTTTTCAATCTAATCCTAGCTTTACATTTTGATTTATAATTTTTTGAACTTAATGAAACCGACTCAATCAAGTTTGACTTGTTGTTTGAACTAAGAATCTCAAAATACTTAGGAGAAATACTTACATTTTAACCTTAATGGTATCCACTTTTTCCTATTAAATGTAAATTTTTTCAAACAAATATCTGGCAATATTTATGGTATCAATAAAATCACCAATATGCTCTTATAATATTGATACTTCATAGAGCCTGTTTAAGATCTTCAGAGTCAAAATAACACGCAATGATAGAAAATTAATTATACATATTAGTCTGGTTTCAATTGAGATAAAATCTATTTATTTATAATTTATTACACAAATAAATAGAGACATCTCATTTAGAAGATTCAAAATTTATACATACCCTTATTTGTTTGAAGTGCAACCTCTTTTTTTTTTACTTCTTCTAGTTTGGTTCAATTTATAATTTTTTTGAACATTAAAAAATGGTTTAACTTGATTCATAATTTTTTCGATCCTAAAAGAACTATTTGAACATAATTTGCAACTCCTATTTAGTTTGGTTCGATTTAGTTCACACCGTAATTATTTTTTTCCCCAATCCAAATTCCAATTTCTAGTGAACTATATGTGTGATTTCCTCTACAGTAGAAACTAGTATGGAAATAGCCATTGAAACAAAAATGGAGGATGTTTAAGCATAAAAAAAATCCAAAAAGAGTAAGTTTATATTATGGATGCTTTTAAAAGTTGTTTAACCATGTATCATATTAGTATTTTAAGTTACACTACTTTTCCAAGTAATTTTGCACTTTTTCACTTTATAAAAAGTTACTTAAGTAAAGTTGCTTAACAATTTTTATAATAATATTTTATAATAAGAAAAAAAGTATGGCCAAATGGTCAAATTACCATATTAGCCATTAAATTGTCCAACAATATGTCATGGGAACTTGTGCTAGGCAAAAGTGCCCCCAACAAGCCTTCTAGCCTTGCTAAACACCTCCTAATGCATGTGAATTATAAAGAGAAGTAGCGTGATTGGTCCAAGAACTTGTGCCAAGGACTTGGTAAATTACAAATACATAATTTATGTTTTGGTGTCTTTACAAATAACTTATCTATGTTATTTTTTTAACAAACAACTTATCTATATTTGACTCTTTTATATTCCATCTAATTTTCAGTTACTAGGTCATGTTCCTATCACATTCTAAGTTAGAAAAAAGAAAGAAGAAAGAAAAAAAACACGCTCCATCGACTGAAAATGAGAAATGACTCCTCACAACCTAAATCCCCAAATTGTGGACCTAAAAACCTAACACCTATAATCATTTCACACTTCATCGCTCAAGCAAACCTAACTTAGAGGGTTGATATCGAAGGAGGACATACAAAAAAAAAAAAAAAAAAAAAAATTTAATGCTAACGACGGCATTAAATTTGACGATAAGATAAAAAGTTCACCTCTACTACTCCAGAAGAGAAGGATGAACACGTGTTCAAACTTTTATGTAGAGCAAGAGGACAATGGATAAGCAAGGTTGAAGAAGAGCTCGGATTATCGTTGTTTTTGGGTATAATTATTACATTGTAATAAAGGATTGATAAACATCCAAACACAAACCTAAACAAGATTATAAGTCAGATTGATTTCAAAGCGACAAATACTAGTAAAGTTTTTAGCTTTTTGATGAAATCGGTGGAAACTTCAGGTTTTGATATGCAAAGTGGGGGTTTTCCTTTCCTTTGTATCCAAAGAAGAGCCACAATACCAGTCAATTCAACCCTATAGAAGCTATTTGTTTTCAGGTTTCAATTCATGTTAAGGGGTTACGATTTTCATTGGATGATTTGGGGCTTAAGGTTATAACTTTTTTTTTTTTTTTTTTTTGCTAATTCCACCTTTATTAGGATAAAAGGGAGGGCTTTTTTACTGAACACACTGAGGGATGTAACTATTTTAATGAAATTGGATGGAACATAACGGAGTCATACACGGGTTGATAGGTTATTTATTTATAATTTACCCCTTCTTATAAACTTATTCTAAACCGTCTTGTTCTAAGTGTTAAACATAGAAAAAGGGTGATATAAATGTTCATAAATGCAGACAATTACCATATGCCTCAGGGTCTTAGGGGAAACCTTTTCTTTCTTTGCATGAGGAAGGAGGACAAAGTTTTGCAGGGCTACCATCCCTTCCTGTACTTCTAGTAGCTATGGAGGGTGATTCCTAGTAAGCCACTTGCTTTGTGCCTAATCATCATATATAAATACCTCAATAGGCGTCGCAATTATACATCCAATTTTTAAAACCACTAAATGCGACGCTCAATGGAATTTTCACTTTCTCAAATTTTATAGCTAAACTTTGAAATTGAAAAATATCATAATCAATCGAATTTTTCTATCTCAATTTTCACGCATAAAGTTATCATTAACTTAATTGACTTTTATTTATCAATTGTACTATCTTTAGAAGATAATAAACATTTTCCAAGTAGCAATACCAGATCGAAAAAGAATGAGAAGTGGAAGCAGCGTACCAGCTCTGCATGAAAACCTTATCATAAAGTAATAGCAACAGAGGACCAAGAGATTCGCCACTTTCATTGACGGTCAAAAACCTACACAGCGGTCCTGCACCATACACCATCTCCACTTCTCCATCATCTTTGGTCCTAACTGAGAACGTAAGTATACCATGATTAGCCAGCAGACGCAACATCCGATCAAGGATCACCGGAGCATCCGGATTCCTGGTGGGAATACGGCTAGCAATCTCTGAGGGTGAAAGGAACGCGCCGTCGCCTGCGGCTGAGACCATGTCTATGATATTAAGTTCCATGGCTGATTTTAGGACCATCGGAAGCGCAGCCCCGTTGGCCAACCGGAGGACAAGCTTCCCCAGTTGCTCTTCATCGTTTTCTTGATTAAGCGCCATTGGGAAGGAAGTAAATCTGTTGAGTGATTGTGATTTGACAAGCGACCGGTGGGTAGAAATTATGCAACATTTTTTTAATGAGGTTTTGCATGAACCATGGTTACTTTGTAGGACAGCTGGACGAAGGGCATTGCATCTTCTCATCTCGCTCTTTGAGAAATTCTTATTGGACTAATCCGATCACGAGTCACGACGTTATTTGTTTTGATAAAACTTTAACATGATTAATAACGAATAAAAATTAATTTAAATCCATTTTATTAATGTGTTTAGAGATTTGAATAGATGTATTTGACTTGTTAACCAGTTTAATATTAAGCCTTTTAACATTTCTTCTAAATTTTTTACTTAGTTTTAACCTAATTCAAATATCTCCTATTACTAATTATTTGGAGTTTCTCTTATATCTTCTTTTAATTTTGTGTTATTTCAAAGCAAAAATTTTCTATGTTCACACTTTTTATAAGATATCTTGAGTTTGGATCACTCAAACCTATGCCAACCTATCTGGACTCATGGCTTAACTTGTCTTTCTTTAGATCTAACCTCTTTATCCACCTAGCCAACCTCGACTTAGGCCCATTAGATGCCCTGTCCAGTCACATCAATCGACAACGGCTAGAAGATAGATAATAAGGCTTAAAAACCATGTTACTAACCACCTCTCAAGAATAAGGATAACATTAGATTATACAACCCCTCTTTTCTTAAGATGTGTACATGCCACCTGTCTATTAATGATCCCTCAACTTCCAACAACCCTTCTCTATAAATATCAAGTTACCTCATAACACTAGACTACTTAATCACTTTGCACACTTAGCCTACTCTTGGTACTTAAAGCATCCATGTTCTCTTAACTACTAAGCACTAACTTAAGCATCGAAATAGTCATACTGAATGACACCCTGATGCCTCTCACTGTGTTCTCTTTTGCACGCTATATAGTCAAGCGCAAAGCCCAAACCTCTTACTACTCTACTAACCAAATCCTATAGACTATGTTTGGCGTCATCCATGGGAAACAAACTCTTTTAGTACCTAAATACACTAAACACTCTTTAAACACTTTCCTTATTTCCTATATCCACTACGTCCCATGTTGTGCATCCAAACAACTAACCTCAAAAATTTTTGCCCTTAACTAAGGAAACCCTTGACTAGCGTCTCATTGGCTTAAAGTAGATGCTTGAGGAGTTCACTGCTAATAATATAGTGCTCTAAGCTCAGCATGATGAAGTCGAAAGGCAAAGCAGGCATACTTATATACCTAAAGCTTCAGACACCCACGATGGGCATAACAACAACCAATAGTAGAATTTTAAGGATCAATTGCTTGATCCCTTAATATAGGAACAACAGGTGCAATCTGCAGTTAACCATGACCGCAATCTTGTTGGCAATGAGTAGGTAATTGACTCTTAGTGGAGGGGAGGGCACATTCTACAACACGTAGAGCTCATCTCATCCGACAGATAGTACCAACCTTAATGAACTCCATGAGATAGTAAAAAAGCTCTCCAAGAGGTAAGAAAGTAAGGTAACAGATAGCCCTAGCCTGGTTACCAGCAACAAAACCCCCTTCACCAGGGGTGTTTAAGATGAACTCGTTCCTCCAAACAACAAACTTCATACCTTGGGCCACTACGATAGTACCGGTAATCCTGATGATCACCTCCTCCATTTTCATACCCTCGTGAACCACTATGGTCATGGGGATGTCATCATGTACAAGGCTTTTCTATGCACTCTGAGGAAGGTAACTCGAACGTGGCTCAACTACTTACTTGAGAACTCTCTCATTTCCTTCAATAAGCATGTTTGTCGATTTAGTCTCCACTTCAAGACTAATAAGCCGCCCCCCCCCCCCCCCCCCCCCCCCCCCCCCCCTCATTTAAGGACACTTCATCCTTGTACCTGATTAGGTAAAGAGAGGACAAACTTTACTAAAATATGTAGCCCAGTTCAACAACGCCATGGTCGAGAACCCTTAGCTTGATGAGGGAGTCGCTATCTATGCTCCGCAATATTGAACCTTTTGGGTATTTCTTCTGGTTAGTTACAAATAGTAAGCCCAAGACCTTAGCCGAATTTTAGATAGGGAGAATAATATCCGCACTAGATACAAGGTTGACCTAGAAAGGTCAGGTGGAAAGAAAGATGGGGAGAAAGTATCCGTTAAAGACCATCTCCGCAGCAAAGTGTCGAACCAATCTAATAGCGAAAGCTCTAGTAGTAAAAAGCATCAGGCCAATCTAAGCCAACTACCCTCACCAATGTACACTCAATATATGCCTCTAAATCGACCTATCACTCGAGTTTTCATGGAAGTTCTAAACAAAAGCCTGTTTGATGGGAATCAAGTTATGGGACCCCTGACTCGTAGCCGAGCTTAAAGATTAGTGGGGTTGGTACGATAAATCCTTATGTTCCAACCAACCTCTATCGAGACTAAGTACTTCCTTGTTGAGTCACCTTTAACGCCGTACTGTATGACAACTTATTATTCTATGGTTTACCAAGTAGATGAGTACTCTCTATTGTCGAGCCGTACAATCACTCAGCATCATCTTTGACGAGAAGCCAAGAGAGAGAATACAGATTGATTAAGCCATCCTTGCTTGGACAAGCCCATCTATCCGTACTTTTTGTTCGCATCTCCTAACGACCTCGCTAATGTCACATCGCCACGTGTATAGTATTACATGTAGAATTTACAACACAATGATTATTTTCCTTGCATATTCATTTTTGCCCCTTTATAACATATACATTGCCGCTACCCCCCCTCCCCCACCCCACATCCTAGGAAATGTCCTTTTTGTTTTTTCCTTTTTAGGTAAGTTGTCTTAGTTTGCAAGTATAACTACCATTGTTCTTGTAGTTGTAATAGATCAGATAATCTTCGATATACTTTTGAGTACCTTCTTCCCTACATAAACACTATTGTTTACTCTCGGCATCATTCTTATCATTTCCCTTAAACAAGGTTATGTGGCGAGTAACCTCATTAGACCAATTCGTACATCACATTGAATTGTGCCGTGAGTCCTCAAAAGTTCCATTGGTGCGTCATATCCTTTGGAGCTGCTCGTAGGTTTTGCTTACTGTTTTCATCCTTTGCTTTCACCCTTTCGCACCTTTCCCCCATTGACTCTTTTCAAGCTTTCTGCAAGCTCGAACCCACGTAGCAATCGGCTTTGTTTATTCTTGGTTACGGTTCACAACATCTTAGTATTAGAGCGGAGGTTTTGTATGAACTATAGTTAACTCTTCTTAGATTTCTGTTTTGCCTATGTGAAATAGAGTCAATCATTAAGTTCGTTTGATTGTAGTGTTATTAATTGTTCACTTTCTAAAGTGTTTGTTTAAATTCTGAATCTGTAAGGAAAAATAACATACCTAAATATGAATGTTAGTATCAATGATGATAGTAGAGTTGTCCACCATGGGCGTCAGTCTCAGGGAACTCCTAAAAGCATTGACAAGAAACTCGATGAGATAGTTAACCCTTGGTAAATCTGACCCGAGCTGTTCATGCACTATCTTGTTGACCCACTGAAACTGCATAAAACACTCCATAAGTTGCTTAACTTATTAAAGGTCAGTTACCAGCTTGACCATTTCGAGGTAGAGGAGTTGGCGTAAGAGTAAGGCGAAAGATAGACCTAAGAGAGCTTGATGAGGAAGAAGAAGAATATTTTGAAGAAGAGCGTGTATGAGTCCCCAGAGCATCTGACCATGTGAAGCTTTAGATTCCGAGTTTCAATGGATCTAGGAATGTTGATGAGTATCTAGATTGCGAAGAGATAGTGGAGCGTGTGTTTGATTATTACCAGTATGAGGATTACGAGAAAGTGAGAACTACTGCTATTAAATTTTCTGGATGTAGTGGAATAATTTTCAGGCCATGAGAAGAAGAGAGGGGTACCGAGAGATTAATATTTGGCCCGAGATGAAAAGGGTGCTCAGAAATAGATTCGTGCCAGAAATATATCTCCAAGATACTTTTACACGGCCATAGGAGCTGAAACAAGTAGGCCGAACTATTGATGAGTATGTTCAGGAATTCCAAATGCTTATGATACGATGTGAGGTGGAGGAACCACCAACCCAAACAATCTTAAGATTTGTTATTGGGTTAAGAGGAGACATCTGAGATATTGTGGAACTCAAACGATTTGATACAATGGATGAAGCTGTCAGGATTGTCCAACGAGTAGAGAGGTAAAGAAAAAGCCAAGTAGTGACCAGAGTACCGACTAGCCGACCCGGATAAGCAAGTCATCGGATACTGCCAAGTATTAAGCTAAGAAGTGGGATAGATGTTAGAGCTAAGCAGAAAAGCCAACCCGAAGATGTAGTACTGACCCAAATGTATGAGAAGGGGTAAGGGTCTGGTAGGAAGACCAGTCAGATCAAATGCTTCAAGTGCCAGGAGTTCGGACATATGGCTGCTCAGTGCCTAAACCAAAGGACAATGGTTATTAAGGGAGACATTCTGAAGTTAGACAAAGAGAGTATGGATGAAGAACCTAAGGAGAAGAAGGTTCCTACCGAGAAAGAGTTGATCGATGAAGACGTGAATGTTAAGGACTTAAACCAGTTACTCATAGTTATCTGACGCACTATGAGCGTGGAACCTTCACGAGAGGAGGAGCGGAGAGAAAACTTGTTTCATATCACTTGCAAGGTGAATGAACAGACGTGTGCCCTCATCGTGGACAGTGGGAGCTGCACCAATGTGGCGTCGGTCGACCTCGTCTCAAAACTAAGGTTGCCGACTGTTTAACATCTGAAGCCATACAAGTTGCAATGGTTAAGTGACAAAGGAGCATTACACGTCATTTGGCAAGTATTATTGCTGATCACTGTTAGCAATTACTCCGATTAAATTCTCTACAACATACTGCCTACGTGTGCTTCCCATGTATTGTTAGGAAGATCATGGCTGTTTGATAGGAGAGTCATCCACGGCAATTATAAGAATACCTATATGTTAGAGAAGGATGATCGGAAGATCACGTTGAATCCAATACCACCGAGACAGGTTCACAAGTTATAAACGAAACTTGCTCAAGGATCGAACAAGGCTTTAGTGATGGGTAGAGTCGAGCTTTAAAAGGTCATTAATGTTGATGAACCAACCCTCCTTTTAGTTAGATGACTATTGGAAATGAAGGGACGGGATGAATTACCCTAGGAGGTGAAGGAACTATCATATGAATATACTGACATGTTCTTAGAACAGTTACCTAAAGGGTTGCCCCCGACCTGAGGCATAAAGTACTGCATTGACTTAATACCTAGCACTGTACTGTTAAATAAGCCAGCTTATTGCATGAATCTTGAGCAAGCTTTTGAGCTTTAACGTCAAGTCAATGAGTTCTTAGAAAGACGATACGTGAGAGAAAGTCTTAGCCTTTGTGTTGTACCTACGCTTCTTGTTCCAAAAAAGGATGGAACCTAGCAAATGTATGTTGACAACCAAGCCGTAAACAAAATCATGATTAAATACAGGTTTTCAATCATGAAGCTAGAAGACATGCTAGATGAACTAAGTGGAGAAAAAAATTTCAACAAGATTGATCTCAAGTTCGGCTACCATCAAATCCGCATGAGGCTAAGAGACGAGTAAAAGACTACGTTCAAAACTTGACATGGACTTTATGAGTAGATGGTCGTGCCTATTGGCTTATTTAATGTCCCGAGCACTTTCATGAGGCTTATAAACCATTGGCTGAGATATCTCATCGGAAAATGTGTCAAAGTGTACTTCGACGACATCCTGATCTACAGTGTTGACATGTTGAGTCACTGTAAATACATCAGAGCAGTCTTAGATATTCTCCATGCCGAATTATTCGGAAACCTAAAGAAATGTTGTTTTTGCCAACATGAAGTGGTATTCTTAGGATTTGTAGTCAGCGGAGAAGGCTTACGAGTCGATGATGAAAAGATCCGAGCAATTATCGAATGACCAACCCTTACTATTTGTGCCAACGTAAGAAGTTTCCATAGACTAGCTTCGTTTTATTGAAGGTTCATCAGGAACTTTAATACCCTCATTGCACCACTTATTGAATTAACGAAGAAAAACACTGACTTCCGATGAGGAGAAAGGGAGGAGACAAGTTTCACCGAGGTAAAGAAGAAGTTGACCTCTACCCTCGTGTTAATACTCCCCGACTTCGACAAAATTTTTGAATTAGAGTACGACATGTTAGGCATTGGAATAAATGTTATCCTGATGGAGGAAGGCCAACCAATTACCTTCTACAGTGAGAGGCTCTGAGGACCCCAGTTAAATTACTCTGTATATGATAAAGAACTCTTGGCATTAATCCGAACACTGCAAGTGTAGCAATACTATCTACTGCTGAGAGAATTTGTCATATATACTGATCACAAGTCATTGCAATACCTCTAAAGTTAGACCAAATTGTCTAAGCGGCAGGCAATATGGGTTAAATTCCTTGAGAGATTCGATTTTGTGATAAAATAAAAGCAAGGAAAGAGTAACGTAGTTGCAAATGCTCTTTCGAAGAGGCATACACTCTTATCAGAATTGTAGACCAAATTGTTTGGTTTTGCGAATATCAAATAACAGTACTCTAAGAATCTACGCTTTAGACCAATAATTTTGTGATGCATGGATGGGAAGACATTAGAAAAGTATTATGTAGAAGATGACTATCTATTTCGAAGGGGGAAACTGTATGTGTCGACTTGTTCCCTATGGGAATTATCAATCAGAGAAACCCACAATGGCAAATTCTCCTGGCACTTTAGAGAATGGAGAACTTGTAAACTATTAAAAGACCGATTCATTTGGTCGAAAATGCGAAGGGATGTGCACCGAGTGGTCGAAGGTTGTGTTGTATGCAAAAAGGCTAAAGTGTCAAGCCAAACAAGGGAAAGCAATGCCCTTACTTGTTCCGATGAGACTGTAGACTGAGCTAAGTATAGACTTTATTCTCGGACTACTGAGAATTGTTTAAGGAAAAGATTCTGTAATGGTCATCGTGAATCAGTTCAGTAAGATGGCACACTTTGTACCTTATACTAAAACTAACGATGCTTCAGCTATTTCCTCTCTTTTTTTACAAGAGTTTGTGGGGATACACGGCGTGCCGAGAAGTATAGTCTCTGATAGAAACCTAAAGTTCTTGAGCCATTTCTAGAGAACCCATGGCATTGACTGGGAACCAAATTGCTCTTCAATACCTCATGTTACCCCCAAACCGACAACCAAATAGAGGTGGTAATCATACTTTGGGGTCACTACTCCAAGCTGCAGTAGGCAAGAATATGGCTGATTGGGACATCTGCTTGCCACTAGTTAAATTCGCTTATAACTGAACCGTACATAACACTACCAAGCAGACTCCCTTGGAGGTGGTCTATGGATTCAATCCCGAGTTACCTTTTGACAACACCCCTGTACCAATACCCATACAAGAGGACCCTAACGCTTTAGCTAAAGTACAATCTCTCCAGCACATCTACAATAATGTCACTCAGCACATCAACCAAGCTGTTGGGAGAATGCGTGAAAAGACCAAAGGTCGGTTAGTTAAACAGTTTTAGCCAAGAGACTTGGTATGGCTACACCTTAATAAGGAGCAGTTCCCGAACAAAAGGAAGAACAAGCTATCTACAGGACCGAAAGGACCTTTCAAAGTCCTCCACAAAATCAGTGATAATGCCTACAAGTTAGAGCTACCTGAGGACTATGGGGTTTCTAACGCCTTCAACATTGCCAACCTCAGTCCATATTACCCTGACGAAGTATTGAGTGAACACCATTCGATTTTGACTCCAAATCCAAAGCAACTTGGAAGGAATGATGAGAATCAAGTTATGGGACCCTTGACTCACAGTCGAGCTCGAGGACTAGAGGGGCTGGTATGACAAATCCTTTTGTTCTAACCAACCCCTACTGAGACTGAGTACTTCCTTATCGAGTCACCTTTAATGCCGTGCCGTATGATAGGCTATTATTCTATGGTTTTTTGAGTAGATAAGTACTCTCCAGTGTTAAGTCGTACAATCACTTAGCATCATCTTTGCCGAAAAGCTGAGAGAGAAAATTCGGATTGATTAAGTTATCCTTGCTCGGACAAGCCCATCTGTCCGTACTTTTTGTCCGCATCTCTTAACAACCTCACCAATGCCACATTGCCACGTATATAGTATCACATGTAGAATCTGTAGCACCAATGATTATTTTCCTTATATATTCATTTTTTCTCCTTTATAACATGTACATTGCCTCACCTTAAGAAATATCCTTTTTATCTTTTCCCTTTTAGGCAAGTTGCCTTAGTTTACAAGTATAAATACTATTGTACTTATAGTTGTAACAGATTAGATAATCTTCAATACACTTTTCAGTACCTTCTTTTTTGCTTAAACACTCTTCTTTACTCTCTGCATCACTCTTATCCTTTCCCTTAAGCAAGGTAGGTGGCGAGTAACCTTATTGGATTAATTCGTACATCACATCAAATTGTATCGTGAGTCCTTGAAAGTTCCATTGGTGCATTATATCCTCCAGAGCGACTCATGGGTTTTGCTTACTGTTTTCATCCTTTACTTTCACCCTTTCATACCTTTTCCCATTGACTCTTTTCGAGCTTTTTGTAAACTCGGACCCATTGAGCGACCAGCCTTATCTATTCTTGATTATGGTTCGCAACACTGTTGTAGAAGCTCCCTAAGATGAGGTGGAATCCCTGTAGCACCCTACCTCCTAAAGGCTATTCGTCTGATATACTGATGCCTGAAGACATATTGCTATGCCATCCTCAAGTTAAGGATAAGGTTAACTGGAAACCAAGCATAGTTTGAAACTTATAAACATTATATATTTATATAAAAGCTTAAAAGTGTCATCCAGCTTTATATCCTAAGGTTAGAACAAAGCTAACCCCTCAGCATCAAGCCAAGTGAGTAATAACAAATAATAAATAATAAATAGCCATATAAGTATATCCAATTACAATTTACTACCATCATCACAATAGTTGTAGCAATTAGCTTTATCAAATACAATTGAGCTTAGTATAATTTAATAATCAATAGATGCTTATGCATGTAATGATATGCGATGCTAATGCACATGATATGTGCTGGCAAGTATCATAACCGAACAAATAATAAATACCACTTAGTATCTCTCAAGCAAAATTATTTGAATGGCACTTGGTAGCTCCAGAGCAAAATATTCGAGCGTCACTTGGCAGCTCCCAAGCAAAATGTACGAATGGCACTTGGCAGCTCAAAAATTGAGCTTGTACATCTATATGCTAAAAATCGAGCTATATAAATTGAAATTTACAAAATCTATGACTTGTAGGTCCCTTCATGCAAACTAAGCTTTCAATATGACCCTTAGGTCATTTTTTCCCCTTAAACTAAGCTTTAAAACTTGACCCTTAGGTCATTCGATGAAATTGAGCTTTTAAACATGACCCTTAGATTCTTTAATTAAAATTGACCTCCATAATAATGTGGCCCTTTGGCCGTTTTTGTGCCATGCCATAAATGCCTATGTTACAATGAATTGCATTTAATAATAACTGAGTAAATATCTTAGGCACGAACTATAATCCATTGTTTTTCATAAATTAATCATTACATTCAACATATTGGTGAATCATTCATAACTAAGCATAATTTTACAAAGCATGATCAATATATTTCAACTGAAATTGAGCATAAGGTCACGACACTACCTTCGACAAGCCATATGTATAACTTAAGGGAGCATGCCAATTAATTCCTAAATTATCATTTCATACTATCTTCACTTTTGATCACCAATTCAAATAGCACAACTTGTAAAAAGATATGTGATTCTAGGTAGAAGTCATTTTATTTAAGCATACTAATCATGTTCTCGTATCAATCATCTCAGATCAAATTACGCATTAGTCAAATGAACATGGCGATCAATTATCAAATAATTAAGTCTTATGATTCACTTAGTGAAGTCGCAATGACTTATTTAAGCAACAAGTGATCGTTTAATTTACGACAACATCATATTATAGCGGGCAAGAAAGAGGTACTCACAGTATACTCCCAGCTTTCTCCATTATTACCCTTAAGGTAATCCACCATATTTGCGATGTCACTTGAATATATGTATATTTTGAGTGATGGAGTAATATTTTAAAAATAAATCATTTAACTAAGTCTTTTTTAAGTCTCCTCATCTCGTTATTCAACAATTATTATAAGTCTCCATGAAATAATAAGTATATTAAACAATTAGAGCTTATTAAAAAAATATTTTTTATTAATAATATTATCTTATCTTTATTCATATATACTAGTGGAGAGAGAATATATATAAATATATATATATATACACACATAGTGTTTCTATATGTATACTTATTCACATACCATCATAAAAATATTCTTCAAAATATTAGCTACATACCCTTTTTCTTTTCTTTTTTTTTCCTAAATAGATCTTATTTGGATATATACACTTTTAAGTATTTTCAATTGATTTAGTAGTTACAAAATAAAAACTTTTGTTGGCCCATAGCAATGAAGGATTGAACTCACCAAAGGAAACAAAGGAATCAGACCAAGCTGAAAGAAAATTGCAAAGAAAACCAAAGAACCAAATCGAGCCAAATTACCCATGTGTATACCCTTAACATTAGGTCTCTTGGGTGCACTTATCTCAATCAATGCTTCTTCCATTAACCAATATATACAAGTCAGTTGTTAGCCAATTAAACTATATGGGACTAATTTTCATTTGGTCTAATTCTCACGAGAAGTTTAATTTTTTTTTTCTTTTCTATTATGATGATCGAATTGTGTGTTATTATATAGACAAAAGGATATAAGCAAATATACGATGCAGGACTAAGTTTCTCAATGGTTGCTTACTCATATTCTATTATAAAGAGGATGGAGCATGCACAAATTTTCCATGTGGGATAAGTCATCTTAGCATTTATCAACATCTATGTTGCAAATTTTTCTACATAATTATTGATTTTTGATCCAATTTTTCTTCCTTGATTCGTCATTCAAATCACATAAGATTATCATATCTTCAATCTAGTCTATGTATACTTTCACATTATACAAATATTTCACCAAGATCTTTCCAAAAACACGTTTGAAAATTGAATAAAAAAAGCTCCATCAACCATTATAAAACATCAGAATATATATATATGTTATGTTTCGATTTTAATCTTCACATTTCAAGCATTCCCAAGTGTGTTATTTTGATAAAGTTGTTTCGAATCTATTCTAGTATGTATCATTTTTCATTTCATATAATTCTTATAAAGATTTATTGGTAAAAATCGAAACTTCATTTTGATACATTTACATATATAAAGCTGCATTTTCTAGAAAGAAAAGATAATTGCTTATGATTTGGGATCTAATATCTTACCATAACATCAAATTTCAGTCGTACTAATGGTTGTTACTTGCAGTATCTCATGCTTACTTTAAAGTGGTAGTGGTGGTGGCCCTCTAAGTGGTAGCCCTCCAAGTGGTGGCCGATGGTAGAAGAAATTGAAGTCTAAAGTAATCAGGTTGAAGAGGTGTCTCTAACACTTAGAAAAATTTCCAAGTATTCATGGATCAGCCTAGGGATCTCTATTTGTGCACAAATTCTAAGAATTTGGAGGCTGGTCTACCTTAGTGATGATAAAGGGTTAGAATTCGAGTTGGAGTAGTTTATGTAGGTACGTTGAAGTTATGGTTTTGTAGTGTGGGTAATAAGTTAGATAAAGAGAAATTTTAGGCATTGTTATGTCAGATCTAAAAGTGTGAAAGGAAGAAGTAGAATGCAAGTCCCATATGGCTAAGAAGATAACAAGACAACCTCTTTATATATGCTATGAAAAAATTATGTGTCAATAAAGATACGTGTTAGAACGTGAGGGAATAGAAGGTTCTAAACATGTGATTTTGCGCGTCAATGTTTGGGGCTTCTGACAGTAAAAATTTTAAAGTTTATGTCTAATAGTAACAGTAAAGGGCGACTAAAAAATTCAACAATTTTTATCATGTTTACTTTGTCATACGCGTGATAAAATTATTTTTACATTGTATTTCAACAAAAACTTATGGACAAACTTAGAATTATTTATAGGACATAATAGCACACTAAATTTATCAATTTCCTATTGTTACCATGTATTTTTGTATATGGACATTTATTTTGATGTCAGTTACTTGTTTAGCAACAAAATTCAATATTTTTGAGAATTGACTTTGCCATGAGACCTCTTCTCATGTTTAAACACTAAATTCTTTATTTTGAAATTTCCTCAATATTTTATTATGTATCATTATTATATTTTTTTTGGCTTTGTTATAATAATAAAACTAATACAACAGCTGCTACTACTACTGTTATTATTATTTTCTTGTCAAATTTAATTCCTAAACCTCTGTTTACTTATATTTCAAACCTCAAACCTATATTTTATTTTATAATTTTTTTAGTAAACTTGATGATTTTTCTTAAAATTTATTTGATTAATTACTTATAAAAATTTAAGATTTGAAACTTTAATTTCCACCCAACATATCTCTAATCATATTCAAGAGCATA
This sequence comes from Lumnitzera racemosa, assembly GCA_024138005.1. NCBI lineage: Eukaryota > Viridiplantae > Streptophyta > Magnoliopsida > Myrtales > Combretaceae > Lumnitzera > Lumnitzera racemosa. Next base: position 89,622,477 of record JAMXBC010000001.1, on the reverse strand, counting down.
TGTTTATAATGCAATATTATAAGTCGTAGGAACTCAGATACATTCCATCAGTTCCACAAAGACTATGGCTACACTATGGAAGAATGCTTCCAGCTAAAAAATGCAATAGAATATGCCATTCAGCGGGCTACTTCCATTAGTATGTAGTTGACCCCAATAACGTCGTCGACAGCTAAGGGTACCTTAGAGGCGGTAGATTGAAGACACTCGAGAAGAGCGAGATGACGATCGTCACAATAATCGAACCCCCAACTATGTTATCAACATTATTATTTGGGGGCTACACCATAGAGTCGGTTAAGCCGTAGCAACTCGACTAACACCCTGTCTAAGGTGCTAGTTATGAGGGAGAAGAGACAAAGGAGAGACACCTCGACCTCATTCTTTGACAAAGATCTAGAGAGAGTTGGCACCTATCACCAAGATGCCCTTGTGATCGGGGTAAGAATTGCTGATTTTGAGGTCCTCAAGATCATGTTGGATACCAGCAGCTCCACTAACATCCTCTTTAAGCACACTTATGACCAAATAAAGAGGAAGTTACTTGTGAAGATGAAGTCATACCACCAGGACTTAATTGGCTTCAAAGGGGGAATAGTATGAGCTATAAGCATTATCACTCTCGATATTGAGCTCAATGACAATGAAAACGTCACTTGCTGACCCTTGGAGTTTATAGTGGTTTATTGCCTATCCCCCTATAATGCTCTATTGGAATAAGCGAGCCTAAACAACTTTAGAGTCTTCACATCGTTCCTTTACTTGAAGGCCAAATTCCAAACTCCCATTAGGGTGAAATTTACATATGCAATCAAAAGCTCTCTAGGAAGGTTGCTTAAGCTAATGGCGTCGAAGAAGCTGGCTAAGAGAGGCAAGTTGGTGAGAAGACAGAAGAGATGCAGATTAGCACTAACCTAAACCAAATCACCAAAGTTAGGGCCAAGACACCTCTAGAGGTGAAGGAAGCTATAGTTGATCTCTTAAGGGCAGACTTAGATAGGTTTTCCTGGTTGGCATCGGACATGCATGATATTTCGACTAACTTAGCAACCTACAGCCTTAACATTGACAACAGCATCCAGCTGTCAAGCAGAAAAAGAGACATTTTACAGTAAAATAGTAGCTTTTGCATGCTGAAGGTAGGGTTTGTACTAGAGGAAAAGTATCCGACTTGGCTTACTAATGTTGTATTGGTCAAAAAGAAGAATGGGAAGTGGCAAATGTGTGTCAATTATGCCAACCTGAACAAAGCCTACCCAAAGGATTACTTTCCTCTCTCGAGGATAGACCAATTAACCGACTCCACATCAACACATGGTCTACTCAACTTTATGGGGGCCTTCTCAAGTTACAACAAGATCAAAATAGACCCAAAGGACGAAGTCTATACCTCCTTTATTACTAACTTTGGCACCTACTGCTATACAATTATACTCTTTGGCCAAAAAAATGCCAGGGCAATGTACTAGTGGATAGTGGCCACCTTTTCAAGCCATAACTCGGGTGCAACATAGAGGTGTATGTGGATGATATGATTGTCAAGAGATAGTAGTACAATGACCATGTCAAGGACTCGTAGGAAGTCTTCGATTAGATGAGGAGATATGATATGAAGCTAAACCCCCAAAAGTGTATTTTTAAGGTCAACTCCGATAAGTTCCTAGGTTTCATAGTTGCTTAGCACAGAATTGGGGCTAAGCCAAAAAAGATCAAGGCCATCAGGGATATAAAGCCCCTCTCCTTGGTCAAAGAAGTCCAAAAGCTTGTCATCATGGTTATGGTGCTAAGCAAGTTCGTGTCTAAGAGCATAAACAAATGCGTAAAGTTTTTCAAAATCTTTAATAATCCTAAAGATTTTGAATGGACTCAATAATGTAAATTAGCTTTTAGAAAGCTACATGACTTCCTCGAACACCCTCCAGTCTCTCCAAGTTTATCATAAGAGAGGACCTCTATTTGTACTTGGCTATCAATGATAAGGCACTTTCGTTCGTACTAGTTAGGGTGGAAGGAAAAAAGTACAGGTCAGTATACTACGTTAGCTACATCTTTTGAGGGCTTAAGGTTAAGTACTCTAAAGTGGAGAAATTTGCCCTGGCCATTGTTATTTTTGCATGACGGCTCATACCCTACTTCCAGGCACATTAGATCATTGTGCTAATAGATCAGCCACTCTACACACTGCTGCAGAAGCTTAATGCATTTGGTAAGATGGTTTAGTATGAGTTGGAGCTAAGCATGTATAATATTCAATATTGACCACGAATGGCTTACCAAGCACAAGTATTGGCCAATTTCATTGTGGAGTATATAAGAGAAGAGAAAGCACCAATCGAAGATGACAAACTGGTGTGGACTCTCCACATTGATGGGTCATCCACCTCCAGAAAAGGAGGCACTGGTTTAGTGCTCATTATACCCTATAGGACCGCTATTTGCTATGCCCTCAAATTCAGATTTGATGTAAGCAATAACAAAGCTGAATATGAGACCTTGATCTTTAGTCTTAAGCTAGCCAAGGAGATCGGCATAGAATACCTTGAGGTCTTCTTGGACTCTTTGCTTGTGGTCCAACAAGTTCAAAGCGAATATGAAGCTAAGGATGACACCATGGCAAAATGCTTAGACAAGGTGAAGACTCTTGGCTGAGTTCCTATCCTAAAATATCACAAAAATTCCTTAACCGATAACTTTGTAGCTGATTGGCTATCCAAGCTCACCTTCATGAGAATACAAAGGCCTTAGGTGAAAGTCAAGAAGATATCCATCGTGTATCTACCTAATAAGAGCATCACTCCAGGTAAAGCTGAGGTACTTGAGCTCAAAGCAACTTTAATGGAGCCGAGCTAGATGAACCCCATCCAAAGTTATTTGGAATAAGGCACATTATCGAACAACAGGAAGGAGGCTAAGAAACTAAGGAACTATGTTGTGAACTAAACTCTGATCAACGGTATCCTGTTCCGTAAGGGAGTTAGCCTCCTCTTACTCAAATGCCTCCAAGCTGACGAGGGTTTATACATCATAGAAAAGCTATACGCCGAAGTGTACAGCAATCATATCTAGTCCCAAGCTCTTTACATCCGAGCTCTTTAGCGCAAATATTCCTAGCCCACTATGAGACAAGATGCAAAGGTAATAGCCCAAAGATACCTTCAGTGTCAAAAGTACACCCCAATCACTTATGCCCCCAGCTCCAAATTATAAGCCCTTATGAGCCTTTGGTCTTTCGCCTAGCAGGGCATTGACATCCTTCGTACTTTCCTAAAGGCCTTGGGTAGATGATAGTTCGTCATTGTAGACTTCGACTACTTTACTAAGTAGGTCAAGGTCGAGGCCATTAATAAAATAAAGGAGAGGAGCAAGGAATCCTTCATACACAACAACATCCTCTCTAGGTTCGGGGTTCCTTACGCCGTTATCATGATAGTTTAATAACCTTAAATTGAAGGAATTCTGCACCAAACATCACATCATACCCCCACTTCACCTTAGTCATATACCCTTAGTCCAATGACCTAGTCGAGCCTACTAACCAAATCATCCTTGAAAGCCTCAAGAAGAAGGTTGACTGAGCTCAATGTAGATGGGTAGATGAGTTGCCCAATACTTTGTAGGGATACAGGATTACTTACTATACTTCCATAAGTGACACCTTATTTTGCCTAACCTTTAGTTCAGAAGTAGTCCTGCTTATTGAGTTGGAGCTTCCTAACATCCGAACTCAATCCTTCAACGTTACCATAAACGTGTCCTTCTTATAAGCCATCATAGATACCATTGGAGAAATCAGAGACATTGTAGTAACTCGGGTAGCCACCTACTAGCACCAAGTAGCCAGATACTATGATAAGAAGGTCCAACATAAGGAGTTCAAGGTAAGAGACCTGATTTGTCGAAAGCTCTAAGCTATTAGCTTACGTGAAGGACAGGGGAAATTGGCTCCCCATTAGGAAGACTTGGTTAGGGTTAGAGAAAGTTTAGGGAATGAGGCATACATGTTAGAAAGGTTGGATGGTGAGCTTATCCTACGCACTTGGAAAGCCAACAATCTATGGCTGTATTTCGACTAATTGTACAAATCTTGTAATTACTTTGCAAAATATTGATGAAAGTTTCATTTCTTAAGCCATTGTATTCTATTTTACTCTCTCTCTCTTATTTAACCTTGAACGGGTGAAGGGACCTACATATTATTAAAGTCCTCAATAGGACCATTAACTCACTTACCTTTTCAGGTTTGGGTAGGTCAGCATACCACCAACCTAACCCCTTATTGGGTATCTTTAGCAAAGGGAATTACCTCTTGCACAATTGAAGAACTCCCACAGGGCAAGTCGAAACACCACCAATCTGAACCCCACAGAGTAATACTTGGCAAGGGGAAACATGCCTTGCAAGATCAAGGAACTCCTACAGTACCTACTAGAATACCACCAGCTCAACCCCTCAATAGACCCAAGGTACGAACAGCCGAATGGTCTCCTATGAAGAGCCATCCCTACCTCTTCCCCAAGAAATACAACTTAAGTTACTAACAACTGAATGGTCCTCTAAGAGGAACAACTCTAGCTCTTCTTTGAAAACAAAAAGCCTTGGCTCTTGATGGCTAAACAACCTTAAAGTTAAACTTAACTCCCTAGTTGAGTTGACTAAATGTCAATAAGTAAGCACGAAGTATCGAACTAAGCAGTGACAAATTAGAAGCCAAAAGGAAACCCAAGCAGTGGTAAAGGCAACGACTTTTCATTACAATGATAAAGGCCAACATACCAACCCAATCCAAGAAAGCTTCTATACAAGAGCAAGAAAAATAAGAAAAAAGAAAAGGAAAAAAAATTAAAATTTTGGTTCACTACTTAGGATCAGCTAACTTTGGTAATTTAGAGAAATCTAATGTACCAATTTGTTCCAAAAGATGATCCGCTTGACTTGTTAGGCCTTGGGCAATGGAAGAATGAGGAGTCTACTTGCTCAGGTCGACAAGAGGGTCACCCTAATCTTGATCCTTCCCTTGTAATTCTATAGGAATGACCTCTTATGGAACCATTAGAGCAAAGGAGGATGTAGGGGCATCTTAGCTAACCCTAACAATGGGTACGGTTACCTCTTGCCTCGTCTTGGCCTCCTTTTCCTTTACATGGGTTGGCTTATCCAGATAATCCAAGAAGCTCAAGTTGAGGCTTAAGTACTTTTCAAGAGTCATACTTCTAAAGTAGCAGCTCACTTTACTAGTGATATCTTCCCATTCGTCATCACATCGCTCAGATCATAAGAAATCATTGATGACTTTCTACTCGGTAGTGGAATGGATGAGCTCCCTATTCTTAAGGCTAGCGATCAAAGCTTATATCTCCTTAATCTCATCTTGGACATGCTTGATCCTCTACTTTAGCTTTGTCTTCTAGTCGGCCAGCTCCGACGTATACTTCTTATTGATTTCACTTTCACTTGCCTTTATTGCCAGCTCAACCTACAACCTTGAGACTAATATACTCTACTCTCGGTTACATCGTTGCAAGTCTTTGTTAGCCTCCCTCTGCTTATCCCATTTCTTGAAAAGCTCAGCTTTAGAATTTTACTCCTCCTCCACCTGCTTTTTTAGGGCAATAACCTCCTTGGTAACCCCTTAGGTTTCCTTCCGTTTCTCTCTCTCCTCTTTTAGCTTGACCTTTAGAGCTGCTTTATGCACATAAGGACGATGGAGATATTAGTTAGTCTTGCAAAATTTCTTATAATAGAACTTATATGAAGACTCCACATCTTTACACCATTCTTATGTGCTAAGCACCTATGTTCAAAGATCCTTTACCTTTCCCAGCAAGTCGTTATAGTAAACAACCTAGAGCAACACTTGGTTGTGGTACTACAATACGATAATTATACTATAAGTAACTATAGGAAAGGTTGGAAAGACATTACAAAATAAAGCAACTTAGAGAAATAAAGACTCACCTGACGATAGGTGGCCTGCTAACTCGAAGGGGGTGTCAAATAATGGTCCTGACATCATTTCTAGGATACTCCAGTCAATAGGTGATGGGAATCAGTCTACTGGACCTCTGACCCACAACCGATCCTGAGGATTAGAGGGACTGGTACAACAAATTCTTCCAGTCTAACCAACCCCTGCTGAAGCCAAGTACTTCCTTGTCAAGTTACCTATAATGTCGACCCATATGACTACTTATTATTTTATGGTATGCCGAGTTGATGATTACTCTCTAGCGTCGAGTCGATCAATCACTCGACATTGTCCTTATCGAGAAGCTAAGAAAGAGAGAGAGTCTAGACTGACTAAGTCATCCCTACTCAGACAAGCCTATCAATCCGTATTTTTTGTCCGCATCTCCCAACAACCTCACCAATGCAGCGTTACCATGTATACAATATCATATGTAGAATCTTTAGCACTAATGATTATTTTCCTTATATATTCATTTTTACCCTTTTGTATTGTGTAAATTATTTCTTTAGGAAATTTCCTTTTTGTCTTTTCTCTTTTAGGCGAGTTATCTTAACTTACGGGTATAAATACCCTTGTACTTATAGCTATAAATAATCAGATTATCTTCAATACACTGGAGTACTTTCTTCCTTATGTAAACACTGTTTGTTTACACTTGATACTACTCTTATCCTTTCCCTTAAGTAAGGTTAGATGGCGAGTAACCTCATTAGACCAATTTGTACGTCATATCGAATTGTGTCATGAGTCCTCAGAAGTTCCTTTGGTACGTCATATCCTTTGAAGCTATTCGTGGGTTTTTACTTACTATTTCATTCGTCATATTCACCTTTTTTGCACTTTCCCCATTAATCCTTTTTGAGCTTTTTGCAAGCTTAGACCTATCTAATGACTGACCTTATCTATTCTTAGTCACAGTTTACAACAATAGGGGTGAAAGACCCCATTGAGGCTTATAAGCTAAGTGCTTGGTTACACAATACTAAATAGCCACCCCAGATATCCCACTTGGGCTTGTAAGACTTCCCCTAATACCGCCTAGTGGTTAACTCAAAACTACCCTCATAAAGGCAAAGATTCCCAGGCTCATACAAAATACCCTTATATGAGTCAAGGATGGTGTTCACCCTCCAATACTTCTCCAACGCTTTTGCTTGAGCTTTACCCATCTGATCCATAGCAAGGCAAGGGTGATCAGATGCAAATCAATGCGAGGTGGGCTTGCCATATAGCCTTATCACTCTCACCTTTTTTGGGTTTGACACACTTAACTTACTCTCTTTAGGGGCCTTCCTCTTCTAGCCTCTACTTCCTCCCTATGCTATCCTCCATCCCCTTCTCCTTGCCCTTGGAAAGAGAAGGGAGTTCTACCACCTCCTACTTACCAATAACAGGAGTGCCCTCCCCCATGATGACTATAGGCTTAGATGGTGTGACAAGCTTAGACAAAGGAGCTTCTATGGAAAAGGCTTCCATGACAACTAAAGGGGCACTGATTGGGACCCCTTGAGGTAGGATGGATGGCCCTATCTTGCTATTCTCCTTTGAGGCTACCTTTAACTTTGTTACCTTACACTTCAAGCACATTCAATGTGTGAAATTGGAATTCCATTCCCTCTTTATTCTACCATCACTACGTTTACTTAGTTTTTTGTTACAGAATCGTAATTCCACAGGAATCCCTATTACTTGAAATCAAGTAATAGGGATTCCTCAATTCAACTAAGGAATTACAATTCCTCACCATTACTATCACCACCACCACAGTCATCGCCGCTGCTACCACCACCGTTACCGCTACCACCAATCCCATAACCGCTGCCACCGCCACCATCGCTATTGCCCCACTACTACCAACTATTGAAACCACCTCCACCACTACTACTACCGCCACCACCATCATTGCTGCCACCATTACTACCGTCGCCAATCGCTACCACCTATTACTTTAAGATTGGTTGAGAAAGAAAATGGATCGAGGATAAATTAATCATTAAAGTTATATTATACATCTATTCTTAAATTGCTTATAAATCCAACTAAATAAAGTAATATGTATTACATCCTTATTCTATTCCTTACGGAATTCCAATTCCATTCCCTCCTCATTTTATTCTACGTGCTGTTCAAGTTAGGAACCTTCTTTGACTCTTCATTAAGCTAATTCTTGGACACTTCACTTAGGCTGGGGGGTAGAGATAGCTAGGCCTTTCCTACAAAAAGCAATAAAAAGAACAAATATAGGCACAACATACTCAAATATAAGTACTTACAAACTCCACCGTGACCAGCATGGGCAAGGAAGAATCCCCATTCCTTAGAAGATGATAGACAAAGGACAACTCCATATAAGCCTACGCTGGTACGATGGAGGAGTTGATTCAAATTGAGGATGAACCTATACTTTTTAGCCATTTCTTCATTATAGCTTTCTCTATGTTAAGGAAAAACCGAGAGATATGAAGAGTAAAGTACCTACTTACTATCTCCTTGGCATTGATCTCCTCACCATGCCTTAGAGCCACGAAGGCCTCTATCTCTTGCGTTGCTTCAGAATCACTAAGGCCAAGCTTCTTCAAACCACCAATTTAGACCAACTTAGTCCATCGTATCCAAAAGTTGGCTTCCTTAAGCAGCTCTACCATAAGGAACTCATCTTACCAATTCTTTATGGACGAGTTTAGGCCTTAAAACAGCTTTCTCCCCAGGCGGTTCTAGAGGTACATCTACCTATTCGGGTGCATCCATAAATAGAAATAATGCAGCTCGTACCAACAAATATTCACACAACGCTTTGAACCCTTTTAGTACTCTTCACTCATTAAGAGGGATTTGTGCAGGGAAGCACCAATGATAATCAAAGAGTTCCCTCTCAAACTAAGTAAAGGGGAAGTGCATTTGGTGCTCCAAACTCTTCTCATATACAGTAAAGTGCCTCCCCAATAGCAATAGTACCCTCTCCTCTCTTCGTAGCAACTACATCACCAAACTAGGTGTTTTCCTAACAAAAATTTTAGTTAAAACATAATTTATTGTAGTCGACTCGCTTTTACTTACTCAACCACTCAAACTTGTATAAGTTCCAAGCCTATTATATAGATCCATGACCTCTGGCAGCTCATCACAAGGATAAGCATCTTTAGGTATGGCCCTAAGTAGCTCTACCCTATCAAGCTCCTTCACTTCCCTCCTCAAACCCTCATCCAGTCATGCCCACGTAGACAAAACTTCTTCGTCCCTCCTTGTGGGGGGAGTATCACTCCTAGTTGCCTTGGAGTTGGAAGTTGTTAAGTTATACTTTAAATCATTAAAAGGTGTTTCACCTGTGTTTGCTGTAGAGTTAGTTGAGATGTTGGTACAAGGATGTGTGAGAAAAGAAAGTAAAAAGCTTTATTGGTTAAAGAAGAAAGAAGAATTGAAAATCAGAGTATTTACAGATTAGAAAGCAGTATGCTCGAGTGTAGAAAGTGTTCGAATGACACTTATAAACATCTCATTTTTGCCATTTTATTTTAATAGTTTTATTAAGCCAGAAATATTAAAAAAATAATGATAATATTTATTAAAAAAAACAAAAATTGAAAAAAATAATAAAAATGAAGTGATATCGAGTCCAATCATATTGAGTCGAGTCAAGTTGTTTAGGATCAAATCGGATAATGGTGAGTGCTCAATTTAATAAATTTTAAGTCATTAAAAAAATCGAACTTCATTAAAATATTTTAGTACAATCTAATATAAAGTGGATTTTTATCTAATTTATATTGGGTTAAAATAGACTTAGAATTTATTAAGTGGGTTTTAGGGTTGAACCAAGTTAGATTGAGTCGGTCCTGAAAAAGGGAAAGCTCAATTTAAAATAAGATTTCTAAAGACTAGGTCGAATTTTTAAAGAATGTAAATCGTATCTTCCATATATGGGATTCATTATCGTATCTAGGGTTTATAGAGATCAAATCTATATCCAAAAAAGATTCGAAAGATTCAATTGTAGGTATTATAAATAGGAATTCGGCGGCAGACTTGAAGATTTTTTTTAGAATCCCCAACATACATTTCACGACACTCCACATTTACAAGCACAAAAGACACATACACACCACTACTCTCTCACAACCCTATACACACAGCTACACAATACATACCACTACTCACTCAATCCTTGCCGCACACACGTTCATACACTGTCTTAAGTAAACAAACACAAATTGTCTCATGCAAATCAACATATACTGACACTACACTACAAACAAGCCAATGATCGCACGATTTACCATACTTGCTAATGCATAGCATATACAACACTGCCCATACTGTCCTGTACACATTCTCTCATAATCTCTAACATACAACACACACAACACTGCCATCTTTCATTGCCTTATCACACACATAATAACACACTTGTCTGACTTCACTCAATACACATGACACAACTCCTTCACTCGCTTAGCTATATCTCACATTGGTCAATATGTCCTGATACACCATACTGGTCAACATACATACACCACAGAAGCACACAAATATACGCTACGTCCTAGTAATTTGCATTCACAAACACATAATAATACACATACGTCTACGTCAGACACAAGCGTACATACATTGAGCACAGCCAAACGCATATACACTAAGCACAGTGTAAAATTCAACACACACGTACAGTTCAAATTTCAATACACCCGCACGATCAATTCCACGACTGAGCACGCAAACGTAATTTAGGTGATCATGACACAATTAACACGAACATGCTTATTACGCATGATTCGATTCATTTAGGTAATAAAAATTATTTTCTTTATTTAATTATTTATTTTTTATTAGTTAATTAATTATTTTACTAATTTGGTTTTCTTTAGTGTAGTTTGGTTTATTATATTTTTTAATTGTCTTATCGTTCATTATATTTTTTAGATAATTGTCAAAAAAATTTTATAAGTTAGTTAAATTGCATTTTCTCGAAAAATCACATATCTTTCCTCCAAGATTTGTATCTTCGAAGAAGACACGTATCTAGAATGTATCTTAGCATATCTTTCATAAAGAATTTAGGAAAAATGTTTTTTGACATGTAGGGATTTTTTTTAAATAAAAAATGAAAAAATCTTAACCGGAGTTTTCAGAAAAGGATTTAGTTAGTTAAGGTTTTCTTCGATTCATGAAATTAGATTTTTTAGGTTTTTTTTAAATAATAATAATAAATGGTTAAATAAACGTAAATTTCATTCTATTTTCAAAAATAAAAAAATCCACTCACTATATATTTTAGAAAAAGAACTGCGTTGGTTTGATTTCGACTAGTGGGTACATAGGTACTTTTGAGGCAACTATATAAAAAATAAAAAAAACTTTTTCTTTTTTCTTTTTTAAAATTGGTAATAAAAAAAATAAAAAATTCATTTGAGTTATATTTTGCATATTTGTATATAGCTTAGTATTTTTAAAATATATAAAAATAAAGCCCATTATTTTTTTTAATTTTTACATGGTGACTTAGTCTTAATAAGTTAGCTCCCCAACTTAGTTTCTCTAGTTGATTTACTAAAATTATTTTTTTTAAGAAAATCCATAGATCAATGGCCAAATTAAGGTTTTCTTACTCGAAAACCATAATTTTATTTTTTACCAGTTTGACTGATTAGCGACTCAAATTTTTCTAAAATATATTTTTTAAAACATTTTTTTAAGAAAAATGTTTCCTTAACTTAACATCAAGTAATTTCTATTAAGTAGGCTAGGCTTACTATAAGTTAAATTGAAGAAAACCGAAATAGGGCTCAAAAGAATTGGCAACTCTACTAAGGAGCTTAGAGAAAGGTATGAAGCCAGAGATCCAACGGTCAACACACTAGGAGAGCCATTAGGAAAGTTTGAGTACTTAGTCGATTACGCCGGTTCACCCACAGTATGTATTGATGAACTACTTACTAGATGGGATTTTGAATTTGAGGAAGAAGAAAAATTTATTGCAAAAGCCAAGGAAACAATTGAGATGGTTGGAATGATTGGAGGTAGGCTTAAACCATTAGTTTTTTAATACTACAAGCAGACTAAGAAGGTTAAAGAATTGGGTAAGCCCAAGAAAATAACTTTTAATGTTTTGATAGCTCTAGAGAATTACAAAGCAACCCTTCTAGATTACTAAATGGTGAATCAAATAACCAGGTCCTTATGACCTATGGTCCGTGGGCTTACTCGCTTGGGACGAATCTATGACCAGAACAAAGAGGCTAAGAGGAAGACTACTGTGGAGGATGCTTCTCGAAGAATATTTGAGGATACATATGAGAAAGATCAAAATGTTGCAAAGAAGATAATGAAAGCTAGTAAGTATAAGATTATGGACCAGCTACCCAAAGTACTTGAAAGGATTTCCACTGAAAAGCTGTGATTGGTGGTTAATTCAATATTTGTAATTGATCAAATTTTATTCTTGCCGAATGAGCTAGGTGAAGAAGGAGACCAGCACATGAAGCCCCTTTTCATAACAGTCAAGTGTGCAGGGACAGTGGTTGCTTGAGTACTAATTGATAATGAGTCTTCACTAAATGTATGTCCACTAGTGATACTGAATTTGCTTGGAGTAGATTCGAATGAAATAAAGCCTAACTCAATTTTAGTAAGAGCTTTTAATGGATCAAAGAGGGAGATACTAGGTAAAATTGGGCTACGGGTTAAGATCAACCCACATCTGTTCACTATTCCATTTTAAGTATTGGATATACCTCAAACTTTCAATCTTCTATTAGGGAGGCTGTGGATTTACTCAGCAGGGGCAATTCCAATTAGTCTACGTCAGAAAGTGAAATTTATAGCCGATAGGTAGCTGGTTACTATTCTTGGGGAACAAAACTACGAGATTTACAAAAAGACAGCTATCCTATATATCAAGAGTGAAGAATTAGAGGAACCAGGATTGTAGATTTTTTATGAGGTCAACATGATTGAAGTTTTTAGCCAGGGGGTACGGAGCCACTTGGAATAGCCTAAGCAGCAAATTGAAACATTCGGGCTTGGATATAAGCCCACTAAAGGAGAAATTTAAGAAATGAAGGCCAAAACCAGAGGGAAGAGAGGAGATCAACTGTACCATGTTGGTATGGATTTTCTAGACATCGGTCAGACATCCCCAGTACTGCATGTGTTCAAGAACCCGAAGTAGCTTGTTTATCCAAGACTTTGGCTTAGCAATGAGCATCAATCCAGACAAGAAAAAAGATATTAGTGCCCTAGTTTCCTTGTACAACTGGTTTTTCCATTCTTATTAATAGGTCTCTTTAGAAAAGTAATATTAGATCAATTAGGAGCATTCAATTTCAATAATTAGTCTAATTAATTAGGCCTTTTTCTTTCAAACAATTTGAATTCATTCAATAAAATTAGTTCCTTTCGTTTTATCAATTCTTCTTTGTTATTTACTCATTATCCTTTTGCCTTTTCCTTTACTCTTTAGATTAGATAAAAATGATGAACATAATGGTAATCTTACACCTGTAAATGATGAATATCGCCTTCTGCTTTACTGGGTCAAATGTCGGAGATGATATTGAGACTCCAAGTGAAATACAAAAAAGTTGGCATCGATTTGAACAAAAGAGAGTGATTATTGATGAGCCGATAGTTGTGATTAATTTGGGGGCATAAAATAATCTGTGAAACTTAAAAATTGGAGGCAATTTGGTATATGATCAAAAAAAGGAGTTGTCACGATTATTATCAAAATACCTAGACATATTCACTTGGTCCTATGAAGACATGCTCGGTTTAGATTCATCAATTGTAGTTCATAAGCTTAGGTGGTTTAGGCCAAATATACTCCTTAAAATAAAAGAAAAGGTGAAGAAATTACTAGAAGTTAGGTTCATAGAAGTGTCAGATTACCTTGAATGGGTAGCCAATGTGATGCCAGCGCTAAAGAAAAATGGGAAAGTTGGGGTATGTGTAGACTTTTGTGATTTAAACCAAGCGATGCCTAAGGATAACTTCCCTATACCACACACTGATGTATTAATTGACAATATGGCCGAAAATCATCTTTTCTCATTTATGGATGGTTTATCGGGATATAATTAGATCAAGATGGTAGAAGAAGATAAAATCAATATCACTTTTGTTACCATTTAGGGAATGTTTTGTTATCGCGTAATGCCTTTCGAGTTGAAGTACGCTAGGGCAACTTATTAGCATGCTATGATAGCTTTATTTCATGACATGATGCATCAGGAAATTGAAATTTATGTAGGTGATATGATTGCCAAATCGAAGAAGGATGAGAATCATGTTGATGTTTTGCAAAAACTGTTTGAGTGGTTAAGGAAGTTTCAACTGAAACGAAATCCAGAAAAGTGCACCTTTAGAGTAACCTCAGACAAATTGTTAGGGTTTATAGTCAATAGAAGAGGGATCGAAGTAGACCCAGATAAAGTTAAGGCAATCGTAAACATACCTGTATTGAAGACTGCAAAAGAAGTATAGAGACTATTGAGGAGGTTCAATTACATTGCTCGATTTGTATCACAACTAACTAATAAATACAAGCCATTATTTAAACTTTTGAGGAAGAATGCAGCAATAGAATGAGATAAAGAGTGTGAGCAAGCATTTGCTGAATTAAAGAGTATCTCATGAATCCGCTAATACTGGTCAATCTTATACCGGATAGCTATTAATTCTTTATTTAACAATTCTGCCTGAATCGATGGGATATATGTTGGGGTAGAAAGATGAAACAGGCAGAAAGGGGCATCTTGTATATTACTTGAGCAAGAAGTTTACAAAAGGCAAGCAAAAATATTTAGAAGTAAAAAGAACATATTATGCCGTAGTATGGGTGGTGTACAAGCTCAAGTAATATACTCTCTATTACTCGGTGGAGTTGTTGACAAAACATGACTCATTGAGGTATTTAATAGAAAAGTTAGCATCGATCTAGAGAATCTCGAAGTGGTAAATGTTGTTGTTTGAGTTTGATATCAAGTATGTAAGTTAGAGTTCTGTCAAAGGATAGGCAATGGCCGATCAATTGGCAAAATACCCATTAGAAGTTGAAGATGATGGCTCATAAGCTCAGTTTCCTGATGAAAATGTAATGGTGGCAAATGAAATAAGTAATGAGAAATCGAAATGGAGAATGTATCTTGATGGAGTAGTCAATGTATTTGGATGTGAGATAAGAGCAGTACCGGTATCACCTGAGAGTTATTATTTCCCTATGGCAGCGAGGTTAACATTTCCATATACAAACAATATAGTAGAATATGGACCTACATTTTGGGGCTTAAAATGGCACTAGACATTGAAATACAAAGGCTTAAAGTATATGGAGATTTCTCTCTTATAATTCTCCAGATCTTAGGAGAATATAAGACTAAAGACGAGAAGTTGATACCTTATCATGAGCATTTAGGAAAGTTAATTTCAAGATTCCAAGAAATTTCATTCACTTACATTCCAAGAACCCAAAATCAATTTGTTGATGCAATAGCCACATTGGCATCGATGGTGAAAGTTACAGACGCGATAGAAATTCAGTTTCTGAAAATTGAGGTAGAGGAAAAACTGGCTTTTTGTTTAAACATTGAAGAGAAACAAAAGAAACCTTAATAATATGATATCAAAAAGTTACTTCAAATGGGTAAGTTCCTTCATAACGTTGATAGAAAAGATAGAAAATCGTTAAGGAGATTGGCTACTCATTTCCTATTAAGTGGAGCTACGTTATACAAAAAATCACCAAATACAACATTGCTAAGGTGTGTAGATGAAGAAGAAGATGAGAGATTAATGAACGAAGTGCATGAAGGAGTCTATGGTCCTCATATGAATGGATACATGTTAGTTAGGAAAATCATAAGGATAGGATATTTTTGGATGACAACAGAATTAGTTTGTATCTGGCACGTGAGGCATTGTCACCTGTGTCAGGTATACCCTAATAAAATCAACGCTCTTCCTCAAGAATTACATATGTTATCGGCTTCTTAGTCTTTCTCAATGTGGGGGATAGATATAATTGGTCCAGTTTCACCAACGGCTTCGAACAGGCACAAATTCATTCTAGTCGTGATCAATACTTTACCAAGTGGATGGGAGCAACGTCGTATGCTACGGTAACCAAAAGAGTGGTAGTTAGATTTCTGAAAAGAGATATCATTGCAAGATGTAGTGCACCTGAGTCTATTATTATAGACAACGGGTCGAATTTGAACAAGTTGATGGCTAAAGTATGCAACCAACTTAAGATTAATTACAACAACTCGAGCCCATATCAACCTCAAATGAATAGGGCGGTTGAAGCCGCTAATAAGAATATTAAGAGAATCATTGAGAAGATGGCAATCACTTATAGAGATTGGTATGAGATGCTTCGCTTTGCTCTCAAGGCTTACAGGACCTCAGTCAGAACCTCTACAGGTATAATACCTTATTTATTGGTCTATAGAACTGAAGTGGTATTACCGGTAGAAGTAAAAACACCTTTGTTCTGAGTGTTGGTAGAAATTCAACTCAATAAAGCAGAGTGAGTGAAGAAGCTAATGGATCATTTGAATCTCCTAAATGAGAGGGGGCTTGCAGCAATATGTCATGGTCAATGTTACCAACAACAGATGATCCAAGCCTTTAACAAGAAAGTGCACCCGAAGTACTTTAAGGAAGGAGATTTGGTGTTGAAGAAAGTATTGTTGAATATAAAAATCCTTAGGGGCAATTTTACTCTGAATTATGAAGGCCTTTATGTGGTAAAAAGGGTATTATCGAGAGGCGCATTAGTGTTGACGGAAATGGATAGTCTGGAATCAAGTGGACTTATGAATTCAGATGCAATCAAGTTATCTTATCCATAAAAACTAAGTTCAATAAAGATTCCATTTTTTCTTGAGAATTGTGTGTGGTTAATCTCTCGCTGTTTACAAGTAAAGTGGATATCATCAAACCAAAACAAATTAATTAACCTCTAGTGGTTTTTTTGCCCTATCCTTTCAAGATATGCACCCTAAATCTTTAGCCTTATCCTTCCAAGATAGGTACCTTAATCTTTTGCTCCTGTCTTATTAAGATAGGCTTCTTTTTGCCCCATCATTTCAAGACGGGCCTCTTAAGCACCCTAAATTTTTTACCTTATCCTTTCAAGATAGGCACCCTATTTTTTGCCCTATCCTTTCAAGTCAGGCTCTCTTTTACCCCGTCCTTTTAAGACAGGCTCTCTTTTACCCCGTCCTTTTAAGACAGGCTCTCTTAATCCTTTTGCCTTACCCTTTCAAGATAGGCCCTTTAAATCTTTAGCCCTATCCTTTCAAGATAGGCTCCCTAACTTTTGCCCTGTCCTTTCAAGACAAGCTTCCTTTTGTCCTGTCCTTTCAAGACAAGCTTCCTTTTGTCCCATCCTTTCAAGACAAGCCTCCTAATCACTTGCCTTATCCTTTCAAGATAGCTACCTTAGTCGTTTGTCCTATCTTTTTAAAATAAGCCTACTTATTTCTTTATCCCGTCCTTTCAAGATGGGCTTTGTATTCCTTTGCGCCACCCTTTCAAGACGAACTTCTTATTCCTTTGTCTCTTCTTTTCAAGACGGGTTTCCCATTCCTTCACCTCGTCCTTTTGAGATGGGTTGTTTATTTTTCACATCGACCTTTCAAGTTAATATCCTTCTTTAAGATAAGACACAACTTAGCTGACCATTAAAGTCGGTAATCCTCATTCTGTCAGTTCAAAGTAGGGTTTGGCAAAAATAAATATCTCTTTTATCTTTATAGCGAAATTTGAGAACTTCGCTATAAAGAAAGGCAGTTGTAGACACTTTATTTTTACCATTTTATTTTAGTAGTTTTATTGACCTAGAAATATAAAAAATAAAAAATAATGATAATAAAAATAATTAAAAAGAGAGAAAATTAAAAAAATAATAAAAGTGAAGTGACAACTCGTATCAAGTCCAATCGTATCGAGTTAAGTTTGTATCGAGTCCAGTCCAGTTATATCTAGTTAAGTCGAGTCGTTTAGGGTTGAATTGGATAACGGTGAGTGCTCAATTTAATAAATTTTAAGTCGTTAAAAAAAATCAAGTTTCATTAAAATATTTTAGTCCAATCCGATATAAAGTAGATTTTTATTTAATTTTTATTAGGCTAGAATAGAATTAGGATTTATTAAGTGGGTTTTTAGGCTAAATCAAGTTGGACTGAGTTGGACCCGAAAAATAGAAAGCCTAAATTAAAATAGGGTTTCTAGAAACTAGGTCTAATCTTCAAAGAATCTAAATCGTATCTTTCGTATCTAGGATTTGTTAAAATCAAATCTATATAAAAAAAAAATCCAAAAGATTCAATTGTAGGTATTATAAATAGAATTCGGCAGTAGATTTGAAGAATTTTTTTAGAATCCCCAATACACATTTCACGAAACTCCACATTCACAGACACAAAAGACACATACACACCACTTCTCTCTCACAGCCCTACACACGCAACCACACAATATACACCACTGCTTGCCTACTCCCTACCGCACACATGTTCACATACTGTCTCATGTAAATAAACACATATTGTCTCGTGCAAATCAACATATACTGACACTACATCATAAACAAGCCACCGATCATACGATTTCCCACACTCGCTAACACACAACGTACACAACACTGTCCATACTACCTGCATACACTGTCCCACACATACTCTCTTACACTCGCCAATACACATTACACACAACATTACCATCATTCACTGCCTCATTGCACACATGATAACACACTTATCTAACTTCACTCAGCATACACGACACAACTCCTTCACTCGCTTTACTATATCTTGCACTAGTCAATATGTCCTAATACACCATACGGGTCAACATACACACGCCACATAAGCACACAAATACACGCCACTACCTAGTAATCTCCATTCACAAATACATAAATACACACTTGTCTACGTTAGACACAAGCATACATATTGAGCACAGTCCACATTTCAACATACTTGCACAATACAAATTTCAATGCATAGTTCAAATTTCAACACATCGAGCAAGTGAATATAGACTAGGTAATCACAATATGGTCAAACACAAACACGCCGATCATGCGCGACTCAACTCATTTAGGTAAAAAAAATATATTTTCTTTATTTAATTATTTATTATTTTTTTTATTAGTTAATTAATTATTTTACTAATTTGGTTTTCTTTAGTATAGGTTGTTTTATTATATTTTTTAATTATCATATTGTTCGCTATATTTTTTAAGTAATTTCCAATTTTTTTTATAAGTTAGTTAAATTAAATTTTTAGCGAAAAGTTGCATTTTTTTGAACAATCACATGTTTAGAACGTATCTTAGTATATCTTGCATATAGGATCTAGGGGAAAAAATTTTAACATGTAATGATTTTTTAAAATAAAAAATAAGAAAATATTAACCAAAATTTTCAAAAAAGGATTTAGTTAGTTAAGGTTTTCTTAGATTCGTGAAATTAGATTTTTTATCTTTTTTTTAAATAATAATAAATGATTAAATAAACTTAAATTTAGCTCAATTTTCAAAAGTAAAAATCCACCCACTAAATATTTTATAAAAAAAAAAGCTTCATTAGTTTGATCCCAACTAATGGGTACGTAAGTATCTTCGAGACAACCATATAAAAAATATAAAAAAAAAATTCCTTTTTCTTTAAATTCGTAATAAAAAAATAAGAAAAAATTCATTTTAGTTATATTTTGCATATGTGTATATAGCTTAGTATTTGTAAAAAATATAAAAATAAATCCTATTATTTTTTTTATTTTTACATAGTGACTTAGTCTTAATAGGTTAAGCTCTAAAATTCGTTTTTCTGATTGATTTTCTAAGATTATTTTTTATAAGAAAAATGTTTCCTTAATTTAATATCGAGTAATTTATATTGAGTGGCCTAAGCTTAATATAAGTTAAATTGAGGGAAACCGAAATAAGGCTCGACAACACTCTTTTAGGTTATATATAGGCCTAGGATCTAGGGAAGCGCATTGACGGTTGTGTAGATCCATATAAGCATAATCCCCCAATACAATACGATGAAGACACGTGACAACGGTTTTGATTGGACGGCCACACTTAAACAACAAAACAGATGCAACTGTATGCATAACTGTGCATACATGACAACTGTCGTGTCACATTAATTGCACCATGAAAACATGTACTAAGACAAGATTTGAAGAGGCAAACTTCCTCAAAAAGCTTTACAGAAGCCCCTTTAGCTTCCCCATCCACTACAATACTTCAACAGCACTACAGTTTAACACGAATAAGTTAACCTAGCTCAGCTCCACCTTTGCTGGCTCAATCCAGCTTACCCTGACTACATAAAGAGTTTAGAAGATCACGTCATATGATTAGTAATCTGTATTGCCTAAAGAGGTCAATCTTCTTGTTCTCTAACTTAGTACTTGGACACCTAACTTAGCCCAAGGATTGTTCAGCTTAGACTACCTCACTTAGCCCAACTGAAGGAACATAAAGCTCGAATTGCCCCATCTGGCTCGGTTTGAGGTATACTTAGCTCGAACTACTCTATTAGGCATCCTCCTAACTTGGGCTTAGGTGATGCCACGGTAGCCACTTCTTAGAGGACAGTAGCATGGTGATTTCTTCTTTAAATTGCTAAGTTGACATGAAGACTCCAGGTCTAACTTAGCTATGTGCCTAAGGAACCTACTCTTCCTCTGTCCTTCCCTCCTTGACGACAATGAGACTACTACAAGGGGGGAGAGGACAAGTGTTTGTAGGATATTTTAGGCTTAAGCCCCTCAAGCCCTCCTTATCCACCTAACCAACCTCAACCTAAGACCGTTAGATGGCCTGTCTAGTCATAGCAACCTATAATAACTAGAAGACAGATGATAAGGCTTGAAATCCAGTCAATAACTACCTCTCACAAATTAGGACTACATTGGACAACATAACCCCACTTTCTGACATGCTACCTGTCTACTAACAGTCCCTCAACTTTCAATAGCCTTCTTTTATAAATACCAAGTCACCTCCCAATAGTAAACTACTGAGTTACTTTTCACACTTGGCTTACTCTTGGTACTCAAAGCATCCTTATTCCCTTAACTACTAAACATTAACTTAAGTATCGAAGTAACCATATTGAACAACACTTTTGCAAGCTAAATAGTCAAGTGTAAAGCCCAATCCTGTTATAACTCTACCAACTAGATCCTATAGAGAACATATGTTATATAATACTTATAAAATCTTATCTTCATATGTTATATGATAATCAATTTTCTTACATTATAAGTTTTACTTATGCCTCTTTTATATATATATATATATATATTATTTGGAGATATCTTATGTCTATAATATTGTCTTAGAAGGTCCATTTATCTTTCTATATTGTTAGGCCTATTTCTTTTAGTAAGTTTATAATGTTGAGTTCTGTTTACTTAAACATTCATGAATTGTATTTTTTTATTGTTCAAAAATAGAGTGTAAAATTTAAATTCAGAAATGAATAAATAAATAAAAAGGATTTAAAGAATATAAAAGAGTAATATAAAATAAGGGGATAGTATTGCATGTAAAAAGATATAAGATGCAGGGGAAAAGTGATCTAAAGTCAAATTTGAAACCTATCTTTCCCACTTACGTTATTTGGTTTTCCTTATTATTCAACTAAGATATGTTTCTTTTTGGCAAACTAGAAAACCTATAGAAGGACTCTTAAGAAAATTATTAGGGTTCGAATGTAAGGAGTTTATACGCCTTAATCAAAGCAAAACTCAAGATTTTATAAAGAAATAGCCAAAGTCAAGTAAGTTACCACTTGCACTCTATAAAAATTTGTTTTTTCTCAAAAGTTAGTGAAGGAAACTTAAAGAAAATTCATTTTTATAGAAGTAAAAAGTAGGAATTGTAAGTTAGAGCATCCTTGCATCAAGAAGCAACAAGTAAGTCACTTTTAAACCCTTGATTTATTTAAAGTTAGATTGTTAAGATTGAGGTGTTGGCTGTGATTTGGGGTTGAGATGTGAAACCCGGTCTTCAACTTATTTCTTAAGACCCTGAGCAGTGGACGACTTTTATTACACATAGGGACCTAGGAAGTATAACTAAATGAAATAACAAAATAAATTTAATAAGAGAAGTTTAAGGAATGAGGTTAGTCATATGATCAAACCCTAGCTAATTAATATCAACACAAATTAAGTTGTTCAAAATGATTTAGAGCCTCCGGATAATTTTGTCCGAATTAAGTCAAACTTTAATATAAGATCATAAAAGTTAGAGAAGAGTCCTAATAATGTTAAATTTTCAAAATAAAGTGTATATAATATTTAATTTTCACACAACTTATTTTTACCTGATACGTTTAGTAATATTTGAAGACTCGACAATTGAGCTCTTACGCATGTCGAACCTTTGAAGATAAATTATTTGAATTATAAAAATAATATTTAAGGGTCAAATGACATGTAATATGATTATATAGTCGTATAACATACCCATTATATACCTGTTATGTTAGTTTATTACTATATATATTCAGAAATTGCCAAAATATATAATAAATTATTAAAAATAAGGAAACACTCCTAACTTCTGGAATTGGACTTGGCATCTCTGAAAATTCAATAGGAACATTACTTTTGTGTTGGCAATTGTAAAAGGAGGCAAGTATAGTGACACTACAGTTAGGAATTTTATCAATGGACAAATGCAATTTCACTTTGTCCCTTTTCCATTAACTCCTTGGTTAAATATTAGCGTTTAGAGTAAACGTTGGTTATTTTGCCACATCTAAGAACTTAGAAATCCTCTCTAAAGCAAAGAAATAGAAGGAAAACAAAAATAGGAAAATTATGTTGCAAATTCCGATTAAAGGCAGGGGATTTAAGGTTCCCATATCAAATAAAAACCTGAAAACTTGGGGCTTGGAACTTAGACAAATTAGGATGAGAGAGGAGCTATCGACAAACATTGGTAGCCGGAGCATTGTATGTCGGTGAGGGTTTGATTTTCTATCCAATCTTATTTTAATTTCTAAAAATGTCAAATCACCTTAGAAAACTATGAAATTTGGTTTTCATAAGTTATTTTACATTTAATTTCATGCAATAATTTTATTTTAATGAAATAACATTAATTTAGGGTACTTTCTTAAGAACATTCCCTATTATTACTAATTTTAATTGAATTTTTTTAAATATTAAATGATGTTGTTTAGGTTTAAAAATTATATATAATACTCTTATAATATATAATAAATTGGGGATAAAAAGAATTTTCGAAAATATAATGATTACTATTTATTATGAATTATTTGGTGTTTACTGGTAGTTTTGTCAATTAAGTGAAATTAAAGGATTTTATGCTAAATTATGTGCCAAACTTACTTGACACAATTTCTGAAGCTTAGTATTATCAAAATATATGTTATACTATGAATTTTGAGAAAAGTATAATTATTTACAAATTTTAGTTATTTGTTGATACAATAGAGCTTAAATATATGCTACTTAAGGGTTTTACATGACCAAAATATGATTCTTACTATTTTCTAAATATAATGTGTATTCCATGGATTTTGTAAAGTATAAATATTAAGTAATATATATTTTATAACTATTTATACATATTTTGTATAGATGTTGATAAAAGGTAAAATTAGTATAATTGGCAATGAAGTATAAGAGAGTTCTGGCTACTATTGTATTTAGAGTAGTTTATAATGATCTTAGGTTGGTTTAATTAAAAAGTAGGAATTTGATAAGTGAACATGATATCCTAGGTGAGTTAAAACTTAATTTAGAACCAAATACAAAAACTACTACACATAAGTGTTATTATGAAAGTCGAAACTAGACAACCAAAGTAGATGTAAGTTAAACTAATACCTAACTAAGAATTTTAAAGTAAGCCAAATCAGAGAGTAATTCAAAAGCTTTTTTAAGAGATAAATTAGAATCAAATTAGAAACAAAACTAAAACCAGTTAAAGATGAACTAATAATCAACAAGCGAGTGTATAATAGGAATGTATTTAAAAATATACACATAACCCGTAATTGACTTAAGAAATACTTACTCTTGAGAGGTAAAGTTATGAAGGGGGAAATTCACTCTAATGACTAAGTTGGGATCGTATTGCTAGCTAGGTAAGTAGATATTTGTGTCTACTCCTAACTTTACGTGCTATGTAATGTTTTGGCTTGGCTGAATTACAAGTTGATGTACTGTTCAATGAACTATATGGAGTTGCCTGTTATAATTTTTGCTGATTGAATAGTGATATGATGTTAAACATAGTTGTTATGTTTGTGCTGATGAATGCATAGGTGGCATTTGCTAGGGTATGTACCATCTTGGAAAAGAATTTAGGAACTAACTCTATCTCTTAAGGCGTTAACCTAAGTGAACCCGATATCAAGGTTTTAAAACTAACTAAGATATTAAGCAAAGGCAATGTAATAAATGAAGAAATAAGATTGCCTAAATTCATTAGGTGATGCCTAACGTGTGATCTAATGCATTCATGTTATGGCATAAAAAGGACCTACAGATTAAGTTTTCTAAAAACCAAGAGTCTTCTAGTCAGTTTTTAGATGAAAAGTTGAGTTTATCAACTGATCTATTTGATTTACATAAGTTACGTTTTCAAGAATATAGAAACTGCATTGTATTTGCTGGGCTAGCCAACTACTCTATGTGGTTATTGCTACGCCATTGGGTTTTAGCAACTAAGAGTTGCTTTGCTAGGTTCCTGGATATATTATTTAGGTGCCCAGTTTGAGTCAACCAAATCGGATAAGTTGCTAGACTAAAGTAGGATATCGGTACCGATGTATGTCCCGTGCATTATCATAGCATGCACTTGTTACATTTGCATTGATTGCTAAGTTAAGAAACTATAAGATAATGTAATTGGACTAACTACTTCAATGATGTTCTTGTTTTGCACTCTCACTTAACTCACAGTAGTTGAAGGGATAAGTTTCTCTTATCTTCAAGTTACAAATGAATAGATAGAAGAGTATATTAAGGAGACACGGAGACTTCAAAACTCTAACTAAAGATGAGCTCTTGAGAGAAGTTGTTGATGATAAGATATGGCTTGAGTACATCAAGATAGCTTCTTAGGAAAGTAATAACTATTACTTCACCAAAGATTTAGTATAGTTATAGTAATCCAAAAATGTGTGTTTGCAAAAGAGTTACAACGTTGTGTAGAAGTGTGTACACTACAACAAATATGGTTTTATAACCACCCTCATAAGAGACTTAATGGGGCGGTTTAGCTATTAGGGTGATTGAAACATGTGCCTTATATGTGGGGTGCTGCAAAAGGTCTTAAGAGCAGGTATAGCTGCCCTAAAAGCCTAGTGCCTTCATATTGAGCTATTGAAGAAGCTAAAACCACCCTTAAAAAGCGATCGATTATCTTCCTACAAAGCTCTATTAAAGTGGTTATAACTGCCCTATAGGTCCTTCAACGACAGATATTAGCAACTCATATAAATCCTCTAGTGGGGCAACTTCGACCTCCTTAATAGATCATTATATGATTGTTTTTTCAAATCCATTAGGGCACTATGCCTACCTTAAGAGAGTTCGGCTTTTTTTCATTGACTTATATAAATGCAACCATATTTAGTTCCAAACAATACAACTTGAAAATCTATATAAATTATTGAAATAATCATATCTAATATAAATCAATTAGTAAACCAAAAACCCATAACCAAATACAAAATGAAGATAATATCTCATAAGAATAAAACAAAGTTAATACAACTTTCATTGTTGCCATCAAAGCAACATTAAATTTCCAATACAAAATATTTCCAATTTTTTTCCATAATCTAACAAGGCTTCTTGATGACTCAAATACCTAAAACCTTTCCTTATAGTTAAGGTCTCTTAACAGGCCTTCATTGAACTCATCTAAAAACTTTATTAGTTTCACCCATCAGAACAAGATTAATGATTTGACCCTGTCATTTTGATTTTGAAAAATATTCTCTTACCAGCATATCTTCTAGATCATGGCTTTAACAACCTGAGAGCATTCGTGATCCACCTCCCTTATGAGTTCCTAATTATCTTGTCTAAAGCAGACTCAAAGGGTTCACTTGATGAGCTCTTGGATTTTAAGATCTTCTCTTTTAGTTTCTCAACTTCCATCTCCAACTCCTCCTCCAAGTTCATTGTAGCAACTAGCTCTTCTTTCTATTTCATATTTGTTTTCTTCTTTAGGATCTACTAGTAATCCTCCTTACAATCCATTGAGTTTTTAGAACTTAAGCTGCAGTGCTTTGATAGCTCCTTCGTGCTAATCTTCTTAAGCTCCTACATAAATAAAAGATCTCTTTAGAATGCAACAACAACGATTCATTTTTTGATAAAGAGTTAGTGCATGCATTCATTAACTTAACAATTGTGGCTATCAATTGTTGGTCTAAAATGGATCTACATGTTACCACTTAACATTTCTTAGTGCAACAAAGTTAAAATAATTACATTAAAGAAAATATAAAAAATTAGGAAATGAAAAATTCAAAAACCAACAACAGCATATGAAGTTACATATGCATTGAAAATATTTAAAAACTACTAACTAATGCATTTTCTTTCATATAAGGAAGCTCCCCTGCATAGTTTACATGAGAAAGATTACTAACTATTGCATTTTGTGGCTTAAAATCCAAAATAGTGCAATGTATAACTGGAAAAAATATGCATTATTAAAATGTTTAGAAGTAAACCTTATCCTAATCACTTCATGTCCAAGGCATAAGATATATAAAAACTACAAAGCAAAGCTAAGAGATTAGTATATTTACCGTGATGACGTTATTTGCAATCTCTAGTCTCTGCTTTTCAACAGCTTACCAAAAAGAAAAATTTAATGGTACAATTCATCTATGTAAACCTCCTCCCCTCTCTATTCTTAAATGGAATTTAAACCCAACAAATTCCATTATTAACATATAATGTGCAAAATACAAAGAAGTAATCATTGGGAAGAAATTAGCTGCATCTAATTAAGTTGCATCAACCACTTTCTAAATAAATGAATAGCCTACTTGTTTTGTATTGGCAAATAAAAGATTGTTCTTCAAAATCCAACTCTTATATATGGTAAAATGACAAATGCTACAATAAGGATTTCAATATAATGAAACTTTTTGAAGACGCATTGAATCTTGTCAAGCATTACCTTTTGTAAACTAAACCATGCAAGTGTTTAAGAAACAAAATTACTAGAAGAAACCATGTAGGAAAAGCTATTGACTAATCTATCATAAGTACAAAAAAATTGGAGAGGGAAAAAAGAAAAAGAAAATACAAACTATTTTGCAATGTTGACATCGCATGACATTATTTCATATGTTTAAGTTGAATTGGGTGCTTAAAATAAGCAATTTATACTAATCTTCCATTTTTTTTCCTAATAAATATGTGCGTTATTTCCTATACAATTTTTTAAAAAGAAATAATATATTCTAAGTATTACCTAATGTATAACAAGATTACAAATGATAGTTTTGAAAGCTATTATATTCATTGTGAAGAATATTTTCCTGTCTGCTTTTATGGAGCTCATATTTGAGGTTGAATTTATATGGGCTTTCCTAGATAAAGGCTTAGTAAATTGTTACATATAATATTTGATTGGCAACTATAGAAACTCATTGATCACTATTCTAGAAAAGATTTATTTATTATCTTTATTCTCAATAATAGATTTAGCAAACCAAATATAAAAATTTGATAGGTTTAGCAAAAACTATATGAACAAGCAGGTCATTTATTTGATATACCCTAATCTACAAGAACACAGATCATATTAGTAATATAGCAAATGCATCCAAATATCCATGACACAAATGTTAGTCCTATTATTAACTAAGTGGTCAAATTTGAATGCTAGGAAATAATTAAAAGTAAAAGAAAAAATGGAAGTGAATTTTCTAAAAAGTTTATGAGGAATTTGATTTTATTAAAGAATAATTGATAATCATACCATTATTTTATGAAAATCATACCTCCTTTTCCTCTAGGCATTTATTCAAATCATGTATCTCCTTGACCATGGAATTTTGCAAAAGTTTATGTTCTCATTCCTTCGCTACTTCATCAATATCTCTAGAATTGCCTACAAAATTACAAATCATGTAATTCCACTAGATGGTAAGAGTTCAAAGGGAACTACCGATGACAATTGTTTGAGCAAATCCCATCAACAGATAAAAAGGATGAAAAAGAATTTGTATATTAAGAAAAAACTGTTATCATGTTTGTCAATACATTACACATTGCTCCATAGGTAAGCCTCAATTATGGTGGTATTGAAGTTCATAATAGAGATCCTCATTAGTAGCTTTCAACCAAGCAACATTTTTCTTAAGAACCTATAGAAACAAGGGAACTATCATTACATATTAATCTTTGATTAATTATTATAATAAATAGATGATAAATTCTTTCAAATGTCCACTTCATTTTTGTCAAGTTGTAGTTTATTCATTACATAATTTTTGTCATACAATGAACATATGTTTACTTCATCACACGTTAGTCAACCACAAGAACCCTAGTTATTGACATATTTTTATCACCTCACTTGTCATGGGATCTCTAATAACCTACTCAATTGCAAAGATAACATAAAATAGTCATTGGTATCCAATTGATGAAATTCAACCTTTTAATCAACCGATATATCACAACAAAATAAGAGACTTACAATAGTCTTATTTTAGATATTTCGAGCACAGTTGACATATTTCAACATGTTAGAGTATTTCTTCATCATTTATACTAGTAGGGCTAATGCAAGCTAGGAAACATATACATAACATAAGATGTGAGCAAAACCATCTAGAAAATTATATGCAAATGAAGGCACCAAATGTTGGGAATATAAACAAGAATTAGTCATAGAAATTACAAGAATTGGAATATAGCACAAGCATGATCTCTTAACTTAATTCATTCTATAGTCAATGTCAATATCTCAATAGTAAAAGCAAACTAAAAAGAAAAGAATTACAGCAAGGGGTTACTATTGTCTAATTGATAAATATTAAATAACATATAGAAAGCTTATGAAGAAAAATCTAAACAATACTGAGCGAATTGAAGGTTCAATTGGAATTAATTTTATGAAAAAGCTAAAACCAACTAATAAAATGTGCATTTCCTACTAATAGTTACTTATTCATACATTAACAAGGGATGCCAATGAAATAGTGAATACCAAATAAAGAATAAATGCACTTGTGAATACATGATCCAATGATATAGCTTAGATTGAACAAATCATGCTACCTATAAATTAGTAATAAAAGAAGGAACAATTATTTTCTGGCAAAATAACCTTACAAAAATAATAGAAAGGAAAACAAGTTGTACTATCAAAACAGCTTGCCATAAGACAATTAACAAAATAAACAACAAAAGTCCAGTAAGAAATAAACCTAGTTCAATAAGTAAATCTGCAAGAAATAAATCTACTTAAACATAAGTCTAGCTTCCCACAACCGTGACACATTTTGCCACTTTCACTAGGTTCTTATAAAAGGAGCTACCAACATAATCGAAGTTAGAGATAATGAATGTACTTGAAATCAATTGCTTTTACCTGGTTTATTGGCCGTAAATGAAATGAAAACACATGAAATGAGTTTTATTGGTACGAATCCTTTTCTGAATAGTATAGCCATTTATGGTAAATTGGAAAAGAAGAGATATTCTTTCGATTCTAAAAAATGTGTACATAAATTGAGCATTTTAACAATAGTTAAGCAAACTCATGTTTGCTAATTGCATAAGTAGATAATGGATAAAAGAACAAAATTAGGAAAAAGGAAACATGGAGAAGCTTACATGGTAATCATGAAATGGACTAAATGGCCTAAATGAGAGGCCTTAGAGGAAAGGCCTCTACCTGTATACAAATAAAACTTCTCTCTCATAAGCATCCAAATCTCATTGAAATCCCTAATTTAGTCATCATTGAGCTCAACTAATGACAATAAGAGCACGGCTACGAGTTAAATTAAATTGAATTAAAATTCTATCAACTTATCAAATTCAATCTTCACTTGTGAGCAAGCAAGACGCTATGGTAAAGGACTACATGAAGAGGATGTAAAGTGTAGTAGTAAACTCGAATGATTAAGGCTCAATCTAGTATTTAGCATAGGCGCGTGATGTATTCAGCACTCTCTAATTGGTGTATTATTTAACTTTATCATGAATGGAATCTTTACTACAAATTATAAACCAGTGGAATTTGCAAGCAGTTATGACAAGCTACTAGAAAAATCTCTCTTCACAAATTAGATAATTAAGAGGAAAACAAATGAAATCTTCATAAATTGTTAAGCATAAAAAATTTGATTATGACTTTACTAGTCTATAAAGCTTTATATATTTCACACAAAAGAATTGAAATTTCAAAATATGTGTTGAGTTAATTCAATCTACATAGGTTCATATGATTTATAAAAGATATTTCCTTAATGGCTACCAAAAAGTACTAAACCTCATAACATCATTTACAAAAGTTCATTTGAATACAGAATTAGATAGGTGACGTAAAGAAAGGAACAATGAGTTAGTACAAAAATCCCTATAATTGAAAGCAACCATTCAATGCGTACTTGGTGATGAGATCAACATCTTAGAAAATATCTATATAAAAACTACAAAAATTCCCTTGTGAAGTCTAACCTATACATAACAACTAATAGAAATTAAAATTACGTAGAAATCTCTAATCAACAATAGCATAACTATGAATCAGCATAGAGAACTTATTGGTCAAACTGCTTACGATGAAGAGAGAGGGGTAGCTGGCAGATTGCAATGATAGGTCTTTAAGAGAAAAAGTAACGGATGACCTTTCTTAGGCTCATGAAGGTTAATTTCTCTAGATGACAAAGTGCCTACGCAATGGTTTTCAAGAGAGAAAAGATAAACGATGGTCTTTCTCATACTCTTGAAACTTAATTTCTCTAGATAAGTGCTTTTAGGGTTTTCAATGTCTCTAAGAAAATCCTTATTTTTAGATGACTTTTCCTTTAAGATTCAATCTTTATGTTTGATTCAAGTGATTTTAGGGTTTTCGATGGTGAAAATAGAGTTAGTAGTGAAGGGGAGTGAGAATTATCAAGAACTAAATAGAGAAAGAGGGTTAGAGATGCATGAAAAGAGAGAAACACCGATAGGTGAGCAAAAGGGAAAGAGGATTAAGGGTTTTCTTTTCTCAGTAGAGTGCATCAAAAGAGGGAAGAGAGTTAAAGCACAAATGTTTTAAGCTTTTTTTTTACTCTCAAAGCAATGCTTATTTTTTTAGTAAAAATTATTTTCCCTCGTAAGTGGAATGGTTAGGCACCTAAAAAGTAGCACCCGTTACAAGCATTTTGAAGGGCAAATTTAACCCACCAGCCCATAAAGACACACCCTGTTAAATCATATTTGTTGTAATGGTAACTATGATACTCTGAATACGGCTCACTAATATAAAAACTTTCATTGTTTTTTATCATATTGAATGAGAAATAATTCAAAAATAGTTGTTTATGGAATAACAGACCAGGTTGGATACAAATTCTATCTTATCCTTAACTCAAGAATGGCAATAACAAACTGTCTTTAAATACCAAGAGTTTCAGAAAAAAAATTTTAGCAGACACCTAGAAGGTGTGGTGTTATAGGAGATTTTTGTATTGATGATTGAAAGGTGTTTAGGGATGAGTTTGGTAGTGGAAAAATACCGAGGAAGTGAAGAATTATTTTTGGGTTTGGGATCGAGTTTAAATAGGAGAAGGCGTCCAAACGCCATGCATCGTAACATCCGAACGCTGGGGTTTGTCACTCACGAACATGAGTTATTGCATGGAATCCAAAAGCCCAACCCTTTAGTATCCAAATGCCATGTCCATTACCGTATACAAAAAGTTTTCATCTCCCTCCTTGGTGCTTTTTCAACCTTCTTTTTCATTCTAAAACCTTCCAAACATGTTTTTAAACAAGTTTTCTAAATCAAAACAACGACCAAACTTCATTTTTTTCCAAGGAATGATTTGAGACTTCTTCCAAAGACTTGAGACCTAGTTGAAGGGTTGGGATGTAGGATTAAGTAGTAGCTTTAAGGATTGAGCTTAGGGGCTGAGTTGTTTTTGTATGTTATGCCAAATTGTAGAACACCCAGATACATGATGGACACTACTTTGGAGTCAGGTATGGGATACATAGATGTTGTTTGCATGTGTTAGGTAGTAACTTAACTGGACTTAATTGAACTCGAATCTTATTTAAGTTTGCTGCTTATACTTAGCTTAATCATCCACTAGTAGTGTTTAGTGGTGTTGGTAAGGCACTTGGCGACTTTTGTGCAACGTTGTCCCTAATAAAATCCCATATTGAAAGGAGTTTTAATTTAGTAATCGATTACATAGGTGTTGAGAGGGACCCAACACCAAATTCTATATAGTATTTATATTACTCATTGTAGGGGTCATAAGAAACCCAAGTCTCAAGATACTGAGACTACACTACTCGTGGATTTAATTAATAACAATGAAAATGGTTGTCTGTTGCATTTATTATGGTTGCTTGCATAAACCTTATAAATTTAGCTTTTGGGGTATCAAATTGATTTAAGTATTATAGGTAATTACCCTAAGTCAATAAGTTTAAAATTGATTAAAATTTTAACCTCGGATATAATACAAATAAGAAAAACTCTAAAAATTTTAACTGAAACCTTAATAAAGTACAAAACCCCCAAACCTTATATGTGCGTAAATGTCGAAAATTAAACTCGAATTTTATAAAAACTCTAAAAACATAAACTTAGATTAATAAAATGTGTAAATGTACCCTAAAAGTATTAAAACTCTAAAAGAATACAATTATCGACTAACACGCATAATCACGTAAAATCGTTAACGAACGAATGGAGATAACTCATAAATATTATAAACGCAACAAGTAACAATTTAATTAATAAATTTTATAAAATTAAGAATATTATTTCATAATTATTATTAAGCATATAATTTTACATTTGGAATTATGAATCTTAATTTTTCTTTTTCCCTTTTTTTTTCCTCTCCTTATTTTTTTCCTTTTTCCCACATAATTTCTCTTCTCTTCTAGAACAATCAGCGGGCCATGCATTGAATTCTTTGTTTAGGATTAGATATGATGACAAAAGTCAAATCAATTCCCTTATCCCTTATCTTTCTTTATCTTTCTTTTTTTTTTTTTTTACTTTTTACCTTTTCTTCTTCATTTACGTTTGCTGGAAATGAGGTGTACTTAGTAACTTTTTTTTTTCTTTCACTTCCTAGAAGCTAAAAACTCAAAAGAAGCATACACTTTACCCTTCCAAAACCGTAACACTTTCTCATTTCTACCCCGGTTTTCTTTTATTTATTTCCTTGTATTTTGATTTAACAAGTGGAGAAGAAGAAGCAAAGCTCTTGGATCAACAACTCTTCAAGTTATAAAAAGAATAGTTAAGTTGCATTTTAATGTATTTATTTGTACCTTTGTTCTATATGTAAATACATGTATTTAGGGATTATTTAATGTAATTGATTTTGTAATTTCCATTCTTTATATCAAGGTATTTGTACATGTAATTAAAGTTGAATACATGTTATTCATTTTATTTCTGGTACATGTATATGTATGCACTTATGTATATCTATAAGAGGATCCAATACATATAAATATATGGTATATTTTAAAATACATATGGTTATAAATATATAGTATGTATGATAGTTATTTTAATTCTTCTTTAAATATATATATATATATAAATGCTTACATATGTATATGTGTTTCTATATATATATATATAAGTGTAGTGTATAATTATATATGTATAGTAATAGCATATTTAGGTGTATAATGTGAATTTACATATGTATTTATATATAAATACGATAAGAAAAAAAAGTGTATAAATATAAAAATACATATACTAATAGTATATTATGGTATAAGTACATGTATATACTTAAACCGTATATATACAATATACTAAAATACCAAATTATTAATAAAGTAATATATATGTAAATACATATGTATGCCGTAGGTTTAAGAAAAAGAATTAAGTTAATTTATAAAATTTAATAAAATATAATAATAGATATATTTGTATAAATATTAAGTAAATTTAAAAATAGGAAAACATGGAAATTCATAGAAAAAAATGACATGTGGAACACTTCTAGGTTACCACGCTAGCATCCTATAATTTTAATTAAATTCGTAATTAATAATAATGATAATAAAATAATGAATTAATTAGGAAATTATCAAAGTGACAAAAAGTGAAACAAAAAAGTATCTGACCAAAAAATAGTAAAATAAGTAAATTGTTATAAAATAGACTTAAAAATAAGAAATTTACAAAAATATAAAATTTAGATATTTATTAAATCATAAATATATAAAGAAAAGCTTAAAATAATAATTTATAATTATTTAAGCCAAAATAATAAAATTCGTAATATTTTAAGACCATAATAAAAAATGCGAGTTACAATGTTCAAAACGGATCCCGTTGCGTAAAGCTATGTTCGAAAATAATAAAAATCGAAATTAAAACGAAGAAATTATACGCAATTGAAAATTTAAGATAAATCGAGAAAAATAAGTAAAAGACTTAAATTAAATTATGTTTATACCATAGTTGGATTATAGCGAGAAACTAGGCAAATAATAATAGATATTTAGTTAACCAAGGAATCTAATTTTTCAAAATACTTACAAGTTTTATTATTTTTTAGGTATTCGATAATCAAGTTCTGGAAATCTCAAAAGCTTAGAGCGTAAGCATTAATCCAGGTAAGAGAGTTCTAATAATCTACTATTTTCTTGTTGCTTAATGCTATGTGTTGATTGTTGGTTGATATTGATTGTTTGTTAAATAACTAATTGCTTTGTATGCTATCATTTGTATGATCACTTCCTTAACCAATAAATATAAATATCTAATTAAAATAACCGGTTATATTTGTCACATGTTTATGGCTTAGGTGGTATACTGATGGAGAGTGTTAACCCTAAGATTTTTAAGAAAAGTATTTTTAGAAAGCATTTTTCCAATTTTAAACATATTTTAGTATGATTTTTGTGAGGGCTTATGATGCCTGTAAATGATGTTTTATTATTAAGGCAAAGTTAGTATAGTATCTCCAATTAATTACGAGAGAACTCGTGTATTTGTGCTCGAGGAGCCTTGGATATGTTCGATGGATGGCCTTAGTTAGGATCCACCTATATTAATTGCTATTTTTTTTGCTAGAGTAATAGTCAAGTGTTGTATTGAGAAACAGTGCCCTCAAGCAACCTCATGCGATTAAGGTAAGGTATTTCATGTGGATAAGTATAGAGGACAATCAACATATGAACTACGTAAATTTATACCTTCCATAGTTCCAAACTCCTATTAATGTGTTACTTACATTTATTGTGC
Organism: Lumnitzera racemosa; assembly: GCA_024138005.1. Lineage (NCBI taxonomy): Eukaryota > Viridiplantae > Streptophyta > Magnoliopsida > Myrtales > Combretaceae > Lumnitzera > Lumnitzera racemosa. Next base: position 89,587,003 of record JAMXBC010000001.1, on the reverse strand, counting down.
ATGTATTCATTTCACATATAAATAAATTGCATGAGTACTAATACTGTTTGATAACTTACTTGAACAGTAGTAATGAGAAACGAACTCGCTAAGCTGTGGTTTACTCATTCTCTTATAGTTTCTTTTACAAGTTCATTTATGCTGGGACTAAGATAAATTTCAAGTGTTGAGTGCAAATGAAAAGTAAGTTTGAACAATGTTATGGTTAATGGAACAGTATATAGTTGGTATAGAAATAATTTATGTAGATAATAAAATTGTAAATAATTTGGTATTTCTTATAATTTATCAAATCGAATTACTCTGTGTTATTATTTGATAGAGGATACCGATTCTCTGCGGTTCTGAGGAACTATGAAATATTAGATATTTATAGTTATTTGTATTTCATGATAAATTTATAAACTAATAATCTGAAAACCTAGTGATGAATAAATTAAAGTCTTATAATCTCTAACTTGTAAAATAGTTTTCATATCATGGGTGTACATGTAATATGAAAATTTTAGACAATCTCACTAAACCTGCTTTAAGATCATGACAACTTATGTATAATTGTGCACCATGCTTATATGATCATACATATGTGTGCGATATCCAGTATTGGGCATTAGCTTACCCTTCAGGAGTTGTTTTTCAATTGCAGGTCTAATTACGATTATATGTATTATGATGAGGAGGGTGACTATTATTATTATGATGATGGAGCAAGACAGCATTGTGTAGATACTAAGAGTGTTATTTCAGTGTTATTTCGAGTTCCAGGTTTTTTCACTCATAATCGTTAGTTTCGTTTATGATGTTATATACGGAGATTGAGCAGTTATTATTCCACTTGTGTTTCAAACTTGTGGACAACTAATTGTGAGTCGGTAGATTTTATTATTTAGGTAAAATGTAGGCAGGTACTAAGATCCTTACATTCCTTAATGTATTGGCCTCGAGCTGACACGTGGTAGAATTGTGGTTTTTCGTATTTCAAGGCATTACATATAATATCCATCATTACCAAAAAAAAAAAAAGTAGTATCCATAAAAACTTATGTTTAATTATAATTTACATGCTCTTTAAATCCCATAATCCTTTGAAATATCTATTAAGCTTTAATGATATGGAAATACTACAATAAATCAAAGAAATGATAAATGATACTTATTTATCTTTTTAATACCACATCTTTTTTCTATTTATGTCAACAATCTTTTTTTTTTATGTAGATTTTTTGGTGGTCTATTTTGAAAAACTAACAAATAGATACTCAAAATTAGCTATTGGTATCAATTTCCAATTAGGCTAGGACTCAATATAATGTATCAATATGGTATAGCAAATAGTCAATTTACTTTAATAACATTTTGTTGGATGTTAAATTGCTTATGACTTTTATTGCATCATGATTTTCCACATCACAAAGTTTGATTAATTTATTTTTGTAGACTTTTATTTTAGGAAGATTGTTTTCCTGTTAAATCTATTTGGACTTGATAACCACATTAAAATTTATTGTAGCTTTTTAATTGATGAACAAGTTCAACTCAACCATGAATCGTTTGATAAAAAGGTTAGAATGTGGGTTTCGGTTTTTAAAAGTAATTAAGAAACACTTTGCCTTAGTTTTGAGGTTTTTAAATAGAGTAAAATATAAAAAAGTCTCTAACTTTTTCTATTTAAGTTACTATCCTTTTTTTATTTTATTTCAATCTTTCATATTTTCGATTTTTGTCACATAAATCCTTTCACTACTATTAGTTTTTTAGTTAGTAGGACATGTAGCAATATATGAAACGTGTTATTATAAAATAATTAAAATAATAAAATATAAAATATATATAAATGTTTAAAAAAATTATTAAAAAAAAAAGAGAACTTACAAAATTTCATTCCAATAACCCCTACCATTAAGGTGGCCAGAATGGTCAATATTGGCAAAGTTGGTCGTGTGATTTACTAACGACTTAAGGTGACCACCCAAAAGAGAGAGAAAAAAAATAAAAAATGAGTTAATGTAACACTTAATCGGCAAATGAGCTTTTTGTTATAGTCACCCACCACTTATGGGGGTCACATGATCTCTATCCCCCTTTATGATGGGTAGCCACCAAAGGCCACTGGTTGGTTGCATGATTTATTTTTTAAAACAAGCCATGATCTTCCTTCTATGTAGGCTAAAATCTAGCCATCTAATGTTGCTCTATTTTCTTTTTTTTTTCGATTTTTTTTATTAATTTACTTTAAATTTAACATTAATATATATGTATACAAGTATTACATTATTATTTATTTCAATTTTTTTTTCAATTTGTAGATTTTTTATAAATTTTATAATTCTAAAAATATATTATTATTATTTTATTTATCTTTCAATATTTTTTTATGTTATTTATATACATGGACTAATAAAAGATTGCCACATGTCAATGTATAATGAAAAATTTAATACTGTTCAGTTAAAATGGCTCATTTTCAAATATTGGAGACTTAATAAAATTTTGAAAATTTGAGATTAAAATAAAAAAAAAAAGGAAAGAAATGTTGAGAACTTTTTAAAACATTTTTTCCTATCTATTATATATTGTTAAGAGAACATTATGCATATCTCAAAACTCAACTTTTATCATGATATTCCATTAATTATCCTTTGAACTAGAAGTATAGTTTTATCTTATGAAGCAATTGAAGGGTCATTGAAAGTGATTTTCTTCATGCCTCTCTCTAAATGCCTCGTCTTTTTCAAGGCTAAAACCAAATAAATAAAATGTTAGTTGCCTTTTTCAATTTATCGCTAATTGGCATTTGTTATTATACATTAGTGGTTGCTAAATGGAGCCATTTATATATCCATTATATATTTTTTTCCACCTAAATGATAATGGTTTTTGACCCATCTCCATAAAAAAACCAAACACCATTATTATCATGCACTACATTTATACATACATACATATATTCATTCACCTTTCTTGATAGAACTTATGACAAAGCATTTTTTTTTTTCAATTTTTCAAAATATTGACATGTTAAAATATAAATATAGATAATAAAATTCAAGGAATAACAATGAGATACTTATGGTGAAATATATTATCTTCTTATACATCTATCTGTTTTATATGCATATCCATGTTTATTATATTAAAGGGAAAGTTTTTTTTTTTTTAACTACCTATAACTAAAAATTTAATATCTTATACTTTTAACAATTAAACGTATTCAAATGATAGTTATAAAAAAAAAAAAAAATCAAACCCATCCCATAAAATTCTTGTATGGCTAGTGAAAGTTCGTCCTTTCACCCAAAGTATTACTATTCAACTTTATTTGCAATTAGATTGGAGCATCTATAATATTCATCATGGTTGGCATATGTGTATGCATGATGCGACTTGCATAGCTTTTTGCTAACTCGATTAAGAGACATATTTCTTTTTCAAGTAATGAATAAATCTTGAACTTGAAGTTGGAAAGTAGTTAATGAACCAAATTATTCAGTGTTTTAATGGGTTTGTCTTGAAATGTAAAGTTTTCTCGAAACTCCATAGGCTTCAACTCCATCATAACATCTAGGGGTAGGCACGGTTCGATTGGATACGGAACAGTTCGCCCCCTCTTACCGAATCGAGCCTAATATAACAGTTCGATTATTTTTGAAAGTTTAACCTAACTATATAATTCGGTTTATAAATTTTTTTACATTAATTTAAAACAGTTCAATTCGGTTTGATATACGATTAAAACCATTTATATCAATTTTTCACTCAAATTTTTTATCTCTAATAAATATAAAATTTCAAATGGAATTTACTTAATATAATCTTAATAATTGATATAAAATTATCATAAAAAATTACAAAATATGAAAAATTTGATGAAATTTATGAAGATTGATGGAAAAAATCTAAAAATGTACAAAATAATTGCAAAAAAAAAAAGAAAATTTAATTAAACGGTTCGATTCAGATCAAAATGATATAATTCGATTTGCTTCCTCAAACTGAACCGCAAGCTGTTTATACATAATCGAACCAAACTTTAAACTAAACGGTTAAAAATAAAACGATTTAGCAGATCGATTTATGGTTTTACGATTCATGATTTTTTTGCTTAGCCTTAATAGCATCCAGGTTCTCTACGAACTTTCGCAACAGTGATGTAGTTATCATTTTCTATTACATTTACATCTACATTGCTATTCTCTTATTTATCTATTATTTTAATTGTCCAATATCACCATTATTTAAAATATTCATTATACTTTTTATTTAACCAACATATTTAAGAACTTTTTCGTTAAAAAATTTATTACAGTTTTGATTTTACTAATATATATTATTAGCATTCTTCTATATTTTTTAGTCCAATTTTTTTTTTTTTATACAGGAAACGCGGGTATGTTATTCGCTAGTATATATAAAGGCAATAAGTAACTATTGGACTGCACTTTCTTTTATAAAGTTATGATATATACATATACACATACATACACATATATATATATATATAAACCAATAAGCAACAATACGATTCCCTTTTCTATTATAAACTTTTGAAATCAATTTTTCTACCTAAAAAGTAGAAAATGTGGCCAATTGATACTTAAAGGCGTTTATGAGTGTGGTTTCTATTACATTAAGCGAATCAGTAACTATTTGACTCCACTTTCTATCATAACATTGTAAAATCATTTTTCCATTTAAAAGATAGGAAATGTAGTCAATTAATACATAATGGAAGTTTTCTGTACAATGAATAATTTTATGGGGAAAGTTTCAAAAAATTTGCTATTCTTTTTTCTTTTATTTAGAACATAGGTGATATTGAGATAACTGTAAATTTTGCTTTTGTATGATAAAGACATATTTTAGTTATATGCTTATATAAATATATATATGTACGTATTTAGTTTATAAATGTCATTCCTCAGTTTTTATCGGTAGTTGATTAAAGTCTATACGTGTTGGGCCTGCAAAACAATATATAGTAAAGGGACGCTAGGGGCTTGTCCGATGTGACCACTCCAATACTTAAGTCAGCAATAGGCTTTCTGTAGAATAGAATATTAAGTGTGCAAGCTTAAAATGCGGATTTTGTAGAGAAAATTACCATTGGGTAGATGTCTGGTATTTATAGGAGAGTGGAGCCGGCCGTTGGAAATCAATTGGCGAGAGAGATTTTCTCCAGCAAGTATGAGAGAGTGGAGCTGTTGTGTTCGACATATGTCATGACCTTAAAGAGAGCCTAGTAAGATTGCCTAAAGTTTTCATATCATGTGTGTACCCATGAATTGAAAATCATCTTGCAAGTCAAAGATTGCAAGATTCTAAATAATTAGTCACTAAACTTTTTATTTAATTAACTTACGACCACATATATATGACTATAGATATCCGATAAGCCACAGTCCAACAGAACCACAGAGAATCGGTATCCCCTACCAAATAATAAGATTAGGTAGAAAAATTCTAAAACTCAAACTTACTAAAGTTACAAAATTTAAATAAAGTATACAAGCATGCACAAGCATAACCCAACCCCATACACATTCATTTATAAATCATAATTTAAATTCACTAATTACAAGCACAAACAAGCATGGAATCATAAGGAAAAACTCACTCGGTCATGGCTAAATTAGGAATCGCAGTAGTCCAAAGGTAAGTCGGTCTTGATCTCATGATCACCTAACATTAGGAAAATAGGGAAAGTAATGAATTTAAAGACTTAAATACCTAAACCAGCATGTTAAACCGTACTGTTTGCTTAAATCGATTATTGTTTTACGTGAAATCATCGATTCGAGTTTTTTATTGAATCGCGTATAACTTTTTCGTTTTAGCTCAGATCGTCATGAACTTATAGTCCATTTTGATCGTTTTCGAGCGTATTTTCTCGTAACGAGATCCGTTTTGGACGTTGTGACTCACAGTGTAAATTGTGACGTAAAAATATCATAAAATTTATTATTTTAGTTTAAAAATTATAAAATACCAATTTTAGCTTTTTCTTAACATATTTATGATTTAATAAGTATTTAAATCATATATTTGATATTTTTATTATTTTGAGCATATTTTTATATTTTTAAGATTTTTAACTTTATTATGATTATTATTATTATTATTATTATTACCTTTATTATTTTTAATATTTTTCATTTTCTTATTTATTATTTCTCTATGTACTTCACGATTATACATATAATATATATTTTATAATTTATTTTATTGAAAAAAATATATTAAATTACGATATCATATATATATATATTATACGTATTATATATGTATATGTATTTATTGCAAATAAACATATTCTTATATACATATTCATGTATTCATATTTATATATATCTATATATATAAGTCTTACATATGTACATCCATATAAATACATATATATATATATATATTCAGTATATACATATAATTACCACTCATGGAGGTATACTAATATATATATGTACTATACAATTATATATTTATATATACTAAAATAATTATACATGGATACACACACATATATATATAGTTACGATACAAAAATATACATGTATAATATAGTTATTTAATAAAATACGTAATACTAATTATATGTATTCCAAAAAAATACATAATACATACTCTTCCGTATAATATACCTATGTACATACATGTCTAAATACATAACCTTATACATACATATTTAATTAACTTTAAGTATTTATGCACAGAGACTTGTATTAGTTATGTTATATATATAAAAATACTATACAACTACTTTATTTATATATGTATATACTATATAATATACATCTATATAAAAATAAATATTTACCTTTTTCTTTTAATTCTTTCCTTCTTCTTTTTCTTCTTTCTTTCTCTTTTTCTCTCCTCATGGTTTGGTTTGTGCAGATTTCTTTTTTTTTCCAGATTTTCTTCCTTTTATTCACATAAAGTTAGCTTAAAATTTAAGCTAAGATTTATCCAAATCTTTATTTTCATTTTTCTTTTATTTTTCACTCAACATGTGGCATTTCTTTTTTCTCACGTGGGCAGCTTGTTTGTCTTTCATTTTTGTTGATTTTTTTCCACATTTTGTGCAGGATGAAGAATTGAAATGGGAAAGGGAAGAAATAAAATAGATAAATTGGAAATAGAAGAGAAGGAAAATGAAAGTTATTAACAAATATGTGTAATTTTTCAAATCATATAAATTAATACGATTCTCCTCGTAAATTAATTTTCAAATTTTTGTGAAATTTAATCAATTTAATTGGTACCCGTTACAATTATAATTTTTACATGTTATTGTGGCAATTTCGTTACAATTTCGTACAAATAGGCGACTTAGTCGAAAATTACATTCGACTATAATTTTATCGCTATTGTGTAATATTTAATTATTTTATAGGTTTATATTTATAATTTTAGGGTTTCGAACAAATTCGGGTTCAATTTTGATTAATGATGCTTAAAGCAATTTTAGGATTTTAGTATACGATTTAGGGTTTTGATCAATTTCTATGGTTTTTACTACTTATAATATATTTAGATTTATGATTTATTAAATTTTTATCTTGCTCAGTTTTAGTGACTCTTCAACTCATCTATAGTCTTAGGATTCAATCCTTCTCTTAAATAGCTAAATTTGTAGGGTTTATAAAATATCCCTAATATTTAGGACATAGCTGTTTTATCCTTATCTTGTAATTTATGGCCATTGCAATTCTTTATGGTTTGGGCCTTTAAAGATCAGGCAGCCAGGCCCAAAGCCTATAAAGACGAACTTAAAGAGGCAAGGCTTAGCGGATCTGGTTAAGCCTGAGAGGTCCTTACCCAAAGTACCCTGTCAACGCTTACCCCCTCGCAGTCTCATTATCGAGGAAGAGGAAAGGAGAAGGAATGCATGGGTCGCTCAGATGTAATTAATCCGACTTTAGGGAGTTCGATCCAATGCCATTATGTCAACGTAATAAGTTTGTAGATCCGAAGTGATGGATGATCCGAAGTGAAAACGCCCAAAGTGGTGAGTCATCATAGGCAGTGGTCTGCCAATTTAAAAATGTCTAAGGCTAAGCGGGCAGGGGTGCTAAGGTGTTCCAGTGCTACGAACCGGTCTACTTGAACATGGCCTGATAGGGACCAAGTGGATGTAAGTGCGTCATGTCTTCGTAACATCGACCAGTTGCAAATTGAATGGGCCTTGAAGAGGCTTCTTGTTAAAGGGACTTTCAAAATGTAACTTTTGACTGCTTATATTTCCATACATTAAATACGACGTGATAGGTGTCGTATTACAACAGACTAACATGCAGCTACATGTTTTCTACCCTTTTAAAGGTAGTCGTCCAATTGAGATGCTTTACATGTGTCTGCTATGTAACATTCTAAGGGATTCATGTTTATACGTATCCCCATAACCACCTGTATAGCTTCTTAAGCGGTTTTCCTATAAAAAGGAGGATTACAAAGAGAGAATGCTTTTCTGCAATCTTTTCACTCAATTTTCATAATTTCTACATTCGCGTTCAAACCCTCAAACCTTCTTCAAAAGCTTCAATTTTTCTTTTCAAGAATCACAATCATATCTAGCAACAAGGGTAAGGCTAATTCTTCTTTGCTGGAACTTACCTCCAATTCAAATTCTACAAGGAGTGATCATCTTTAGGCATAGGAAAGCAAAGTACCGTCACTAGCATAACTCAACCAACTTATGAAGATGGCCATGGAAGCGTTAGATAAAGCTAGAATCATCAATGCCATCCCCAAAGACATATACACGAATATTCCCTTGCCCCAAGGATTTATTCGACACTCTTGGTAAAGGAAAGGGGCCTAACAGTTGTGTAAGCAAAAGTAAGGATTCTGCCCCTAGTTGGGTCATTAGCAACTTCCTCATAAGGGCGATACCCGGGTGGCATATTCGGTTGCCGCATAGGGACAAACGGGTGGCCCTGCTATTAGGGAGGCGCTTCGTGGTTTTCAAGTACCTGGAGTTTGGGTAGCACTTTCCCTTAAGTCATTCTAAGAAGGAGTTTTTCGATTACCACTACTGCAGCCCATTATAGATCTCTCTGAATGGGTGGAGGGCATTCTAAGCGCTCTACAAATACCTAATGATAAGGGCTACTCCTAAGCTCTTTTGCCACTTCTACATGTGGAAAAGCATTGGGGGCAGCCTTACCTCTAGCCATATTCAGAAAGAAATTGTTCTACAGCCTTGTCGGCTTAGATAAAGGCTAACAAGACAAATACGTGGTGGTAAAGTTACTCGAAGAGGCCACCTTCTGGACTCAGTGGACCGAAATGGTCCGTGCTACAAGTGAGAAGAGGATTGGGCCAAGCGATACCTAAGCCGTCTAGGAGATCTTGGCCTTCATGGAGTTAAGAGATGGGTAAGAGATCAACACTGCGAAGATCATAGAAAGGTATTTCAACTAGCCAATAGGGAAGACAACAAAGCCGAAACCAGAGCCTAGAGAGACCGGCAAGCCACAGCTGAAGTCTATGCCTCAGGGATTCCCTTTGTCATCCGGGATAAGCCGACATCCATGGTGCCTTTGGGCATGACTCTGCTCGTTCCTGCTATCCACTTGTCCGAGCCCGTCCTCGTAGGCAATGAAGGTATCAATGCAAAAGGGCCCGACGTGCAAGTGCTTTCCCCTTCAAGGGCGGTTGAGGAAGGAACCGAAGAGATAGCCTCCCCACTTATAGCTGTGAACAACAAGCATAAGGCTCCTGAGGTACTCGAGGAGCCAAGACTAGGGACAAAGAGGTAGAAGCCCCTGGTAAGGGACACTTTGGCCAAGGGAAAATGAAATAAGTGACCATTGGCTCATCCATTCCAGAGCGTGGATAATGTTGGTCCAAGTTTTTAGACATCCTCAACAACTTCCTTAGATGAAGCGTTGAAAAGGGGGGCCCTTGATATGGAGAAAGAGAGGGCCCAGGGAAAGATCTTACGACTGAAATGGGAGGTCCGTACTGGCGACTTGACATTACAGCACTAAATCTCAATTACCAAGCTTCAATGGGGTCTTACACCCCTGGTGACCAGGTTGTGTTGGAAAGGATCTCCTAAGAAGGTGTAAGCGACCCCATTAAATTGCAGGCCCCTTAAGTACCCTAATGTAGCAGGCAAGTCTTCCACGCTGTTGTGGTGTTGTATTCCGGCATTTGGTATTAACTTGTACATTCTATTTTCATCTTACAATACCACGGCCAAGTACTCCTCCAGTTGAGCAAGTCCCATGCCACCCAAAAAGAGGTAACTAGATTATCGGAGGAGTTGCATCGGTAGAAGAAGTACCTGCTAAAGGTAGAGACTTCTAGTAGGAGGTACTTAAGAAAATTTGCTCAAGCTAACAAGCACCTCCACCACTCTGTTATGCAGGTAGCAAAGCTTCAGATGAGGCCCAAGCATACGAAGCAAGAGAATGGCTAAGTAGAAGGGATGCCAAAAGGTCATAGAACTAAAGGCTCAGTTAGAGAACGAGCACAAGACAAAAGCTCATCTCTCATAACAACTAAAAGAGGAGGGCATAGTTAGGGCCCGAATCAAAAAAGAAAATGCCAAGCTGAAGGCTTCCATGGCCAGGCTGAAAGCCGAGCTGTCGATGACGGTGTCCAAGTATAAAGGCATTAGGGCTACGTCGCTTAAGCTGGCCGACTTGAAGGCCACTCTAGAGATGTAAGTTCGGGAGTTACAAGGTAGGGTTTTAGAGATGAAAGAGATCATCTCCAAGATAGAGAGTAGGGAGGTCCTCAGTGATGCTACCGCAAAGAAGGTAATTGCTGACTACAGGGCCATCGAGGAGTGGCTAGAGGAGCTAGAGGACCTATCTACTGATTCCACTCTCTTCACCAAGAGAGAAATCCTCTCCCATTATCTAGATCTAGACCTGAGTTTCCTTGATTTTCTAGACTCCCCCACGTTCAATGAAAAGAGGGTAGCCTTGGCTAGGGGGGAGGGTGCTTCTACATCCAACTCTGCTTTGGTAACTCAGCAAGAGGATGCCTCAGAAGCTATCCTTGGGGAAGATTCACCTATGGGGGGGGTCCTAATGCTCTTGATTCACATGTTTCATGCTCCCCTGTGGCTCAAGGCTTGCCAACTGAAGTACCTGCTATCAATACTTAGAGCAGATTGATGCCTTAGATTTTTTAGAGTTACCCAAGCTAGCTGATCTTAGGCAATAATGGGGTTCTTGTAATTTTTTTTTTTTATGTAATTAAGGCTGGGATGCCAGCCTTTACTCTATAAATAAAAGTGTAGAATAAATAAATGAAATTTTTCAAAAGTCTTTTGCTATTCTCTCTATAAATTTTATAGATCCTTGGTTAAGGTTTTGTTGGGAGAGTTCCTCTATACAAGGAGTATTTTTCCTTACCAAGGTAACCCTAAGGGGGTCAGGTCAATAGTATTCCAACCTACCCGATTAGTGGGAGTTCCTCTGTGCAAGGGGTGTTTCACCTTGCCAAGGTTACCCTAAGGGGGTCAAGTCAGTAGCGTTCCAACCTGCCCAGTTCGTAAGAGTTCCTCTGTATAAGGGGTGTTTCTCCTTGCCGAGGTTCCTTTAAGGGGATCAGGTCGATAGCATTTCAACTTGCTTGGTTCATGGGAGTTCCTTTGTGCAAGGGGTGTTTCCCCTTGCCAAGGTTACCTTATGGGGTTAGGTCGGTGGCATTCCGACCTGCCCGGTCCGTAGAAGTTCCTCTATGCAAGGATTATTTCCTCTTGTCGAAGTTACCCTTAAGGGGTCAGGTTGGTGGTGTTCCGACTTGTCCGATTCGTGAGAGTTCCTCTGTGCAAGTGTGTTTCCCCTTATCGAGGTTACCCTAAAGGGGTCAAGTAAGTGATGTTTTAAATTGCTCAAGTAACTATTCGTGTACCTTTTTGAAAGGCTGGCAAGGTAACTGAAACAAAAGGAGAGAAAGAGAGAAGTATGCAATTAATAGAGAGTTTTTATTTAACTCAGATTGAAAATAAAACTATACATCATGAAATTTTAATCAAAGTAGAGGCATAGATTGTTGACGTTCTACGTGTGTAGGATAAGCTCACCAACCAATCTTTCCAACTTGAATGCTTTATTGCCCAATTTCTCCCTAACTCTAATCGGGTCCTCCCAATTGGGGGCCAACTTACCTTGGCCTTATCATGAACCAGTAGCCTCCAATTTTCAGTACACTAGGTCACTGACCTTAAATTCCTTGTATCAGACCTTCTGATCATAATAACGAGTGGCCCAATGTTGGTATGCAATAACCTGAGTAGTAGTAAAGTCTTTGATTTCCTCGATTATGTCGACATTTTCTTACAGCAATGAGTCATTCAGGGAAGCGTCAAAATTTCGAGTTCGGAATTGGGGAGTTTAAGTTCGATAGGGAGGACAGCTTCTGACCTGAAAGCTAGATGAAAGGGCGTCTTACCTGTCAAAGTGTGGTCCGTAATCCTATACCCCCACAATACATTAGGCAGCTCATCCACCCAGGTGCTATGAGATAGGTTTACACGCTTCTTAAGGCTGTCTAAAATGACCAGATTGGTTACCTCCACCTGTCGATTCAATTGGGGGTAGGAAACCGAGGTGAAGTGGGTAGCGATGTGGTGCTTGGCATAGAACTCCCCAAACTTTGGGTTATCAAATTACCAGCCATTGTCCATAATCAATGCATAGGGGACTCCAAACTAAGAGAAAATGTTATTTCTGACAAATGTCTCTATACTCCTCTCCGTTATTCTGGCCATGGCTTTAGCCTCCACCCACTTCATGAAGTAGTCCACAACGATAACTATGAATTGCCATCCTCCTGATGCTTTTGGGAAGGCACCAAGGATTTTGATCCCCCATTGGGGGAATGACTATGGGCTCGTTAGGGGTTAGAGTGCGGTGCTGGGTGCGCGACTAATTGGGGCATGCTTCTGGCATTGCAAGCACGTCTAGCCTATGGCCTTTGCATCCTACCTTATGGTAAGCTAGTAATATCTGAGCCATAGCGCCTGTAGGTATAAGGCTTGGGACTGGATATGATTGCTGCACACTCCAGCATGCAGCTCTTCCATGACGCGTAATCATTCTCTTTCTCAGAGATACCAGAGTAAGAGGAAGCTGATTCTCCTGCAGTATAAGACGTCGTCAATCAGTGTATAATTGGTAACATGGTACCAAAGCTTCTTCGACTCCCTCCTGTCCTTTGGCAATGTTCCCTCCTCTAAGTCGCTCCAGATGGGATCCATCCAACTCAACTCTAGTGCCGCCATGGTCGGTTCCAGAATTTCAATCGGACTTGGAGCTATGCTTTTTTTCCGACAGGTACTCTATAAAGATCTTATTGTCCTTCGTCTTAGGCTTCTGTATGCCAGTAGAGGCCAGCTTGGATAGCCAATTGACCGCTGAATTTTCCATTCAAGGGATTTTCTCGATGTCTCAAAAGGGAAAGTCTACTAGGAACCCTCTCACCTTCTCTAAGTAGTTGGCTATGGTGCCATCCCTGGCCTCATATTTACCCCAGACTTGTTGTACAACAAGCATAGAGTCTAAGAATATCTACAACTACTCGGCCCTAATCTCCTTAACCAACTTTAGGCCAACGATAAGCGCCTCATATACAGATTCATTGTCGCTAGAATCGAACCCGAACTTAAAGGTATAACAAATGGTAACCTTATGCAAGCCGGTCAGCACAAGGCCCGCACCCCTACCTCCTATAATGGATGATCCATCGACGTGGAGAGTCCATACCGGTTTTTCATTCTTCTCCAATGTATTCTACCACGAAGTCGACTAAGACTTGTGCCTTGTAGACCATTCGTGGCTGGCATTGGATTCCATACGCGCTCAGTTCCATTACGTACTTCATCATCTGTCCAAACACATCAAGTTTCTACAACATGGTACACAGTAGCTGGTCTATGAGTACAATCACCTGGTGCACTTGGAAGTAAGGCCTTAGCGGTCTGGTAGTAATGACAATAGCCAGCGCAAATTTTTCTGCCCGGGTTTACCTAACCTCAAGCCTATGAAGCATGCAGTTGACATAATATACTAGCCCGTATTCTCTTCCGTTTACTTTAACCAACACAGAGGAGAGAGCTCGATCGTTAATGGCCAAGTACAAAAATAGATCTTCCCCTTACACAGGTTTGGAGAGGACCGATGGATGAGCGAGGAAGTGTTAGAGCTACTAAAAGGTAGCGATGCACTTTGGAGTCTATTCAAAACCTTTAGGATTTTTGAAGATTTTGAAGAACTCAGCTCATTTGTCAGTGCTCTTTGAAATGAATCTGCTTGGGGTAGCCACCATGCCAATGAGCTTTTATACGTCTCGGACTGAAGTTGGGGGCTTCATTCCCCTAATGGCCGTGATCTTCTCGGTGTTAGTCTCGATACCTCTCTAGGTGACCAGAAATCCAAGGAACTTACTAGAGCTCACGCTGAAGATGTCTTCTGGGGGTTCAACTTCATGTCGTGCATCCGCATTCAGTTGAAGGCTTCCTAGAGATCCTTAACATGATCAACTAGCTTCTGGTTCTTGATAATCATATCATCAATGTACACCTCCATATTGCACATAATCTGGGGCTTGAACAATTTCGTCAACATCTGCAGGTATGTAACCCCGGCGTTTTTCTGTCCAAATGGCATCACAATGTAGCAATATGTGCCATAATAGGTGGTGAAGGAGGTATGAACCTCATCCTTTAAGTCCATTTTGATCTAATTGTATCCCAAGAAGGCGTCCATAAAGCTCAGTAGGGCGTACCCTAACGTAAAATCAACAAGCTGGTCAATTCTGGGGAAAGAGAAACAATCTTTAGGGCAGGCTTTATTGAGGTCGATATAATCTTCACACTTGCGCCACTTCCCATTCTTCTTTTTGATTAGTACGACGTTAACCAACCACATTGGGTACTTTTCTTCCCTTACAAAGCCGGCTTTGAGTATCTTCTACACTCCCTCCTCGATTGCAACCTACCGTTCTAGGGTAAAATGCCACTTTTTTTGTTTAACAGGCTGTGGTGTCGATGTTGAGGTTATGGGTTGCCAGGTCGGGAGAAATTCCAGGCATGTCAGATGCCAACCAGGCAAACCTATCCAAATTTGCCCATAGGAAGGCAATGATTTCATCCTCTACTTCGGCTAAGGCCTCAATCTCGACTTTCATTGCTTGGTCGGGAGAGTCGCCAATCTAGACATCTTCGGTTTTTTTTTTCTGAGCTCACCTCAACCAATCTATCCTGTAGGCCCATCTTTAGGGTGAAGACACCATCACTTTTGGCTGCCCTGACATATAGCTCTCACAAGAGATTCTAATCGTACTTGCATACATCTACCCCCGTAAATGACAGGAATTTGGCCTTCAGATGCAAAGAGGATGCGATCATTCCAAATGTGTTTAAGCTTTGTCTTCCCAAGAGTACATTATAAAGGGAGGGAAAATTGATCACAACGAACTCCACGAGTCATTATGCGATGTGGTTGTCATCGCTAAGTTCCATGTCCAACGTAACGGTGCCCTTAGCTCGAACTATGCTACTGTTGAAGCCAATCAGATTATAGTGGTACAACTTCATCTTTACTGGCAGCTTCTTCCTCATCTTATCATATATGTGGAGGAAGAGTATATCAGTAGAGCTATCAATGTCCACCATGATCTTCAAGATCTCAAATTTTGAGATCTTCGCCCCAATTACTAGGGCATCTTGGTAAGGAGTGTCGACCCCTTCAAGGTCAATGTCGGAGAAGGAGATGGAAGTGTCTAACTTCTATCTCTTCTCCCTAACTAGCAGCACATCTGATTGGGCATTAATCGAGTTTTTAGTGCTCCATTGGCTCCCAAGGTACAGGTCTCCCATAATTACATTCATGACACCATTGAGGGCACAATCATTGCGGTAGTTATTATTCTATTCTGCTTAGATGTCCTTAGTTTGTCGCCTCCGAGGTACCCTATCAATATCATCATCGGACCGGTCGTCGTTCCACCAATGTGCCACATATTCATTGAAGAAGCTGCGTTGAATGGCATATTCGACGGCATTCTCTAACTAGAAGCACTCTTCAGTTGTATGGCCGTGATTGTCATAAAACTGACAGTATTTGTCAGAGTTCTGGCGACTGGGATTTCCTCACATTTTTTGTGGCCTCAACAACAAGTTTCGGTGCTTCACTTCGGAATAGACCTAAGTTATGGGTCTATTCAAAGGTGTGTACTAGTTGTAAATAGGAGGGGGGAGACTATCATGCTCTACTCGACATTTCTTCTTCCCAAAGCTTTCCCCCTCTAGCTTGCTTGGCATCCTTCCATTGAGGTAATCTTTAATGGAACAATTTCTCGTTGTCCTGCTTTCTACTCGACCTTTCTTGGTCGGCATCGCGCTTAGCACGAATGTTATCTTTCTGGTCAATGTACTTCTAGGCTTTGTTCCAGAAGTCGGCTAGGGTCTTTAGCTTGCTCTTCGCAGGCGATCGGAAGAAATCTCCTAAGGGTTTGATGCTAAGCTGTGTGGCATAGATAGTGACTCCTTCATCCAACTGAAGGATCTGAACCATGGCATTATTGAACTAGGCCACGTAATCGTGCAAGGACTCACCCTTACCCTGCCTTACCAAGTACAAGGATGATATGTCCTTGGACAGGGGCTTACTAGTCCTAAAATGGAGGCTGAACTTCCTAGCCAGATCATTGAAGGAGCTAATCAAATTGTCGGAGAGGTGATTAAACCACGTCTGATTGCCTTCCTTAGTGTGCTCAGGAAGGCTTTGCATAGAATGACATCTTCATGACCGTGAAGGTTCGTGAGGGTACAAAAATGGAGGAGATGGCCATCGGGGTCGTGCCATCATACTGGTCTAGGGGCGAAAGTTTGCTATTAAGGGGTAATACTTCATCATGGACACCCCGGATGAAGGGGGTCTTGTTGCTGGCAACCAACTTGGTATCACCAGCAAGCTTGCTCCCCTATTGCTCAGAAAGCTACCTTACCATTGCACAGAGATCATTTAGGTTGACGTCATCCATTAGGTGAGCTTATCACACAGTTGAATGAGCCTGAACTCCCTACGAGTCGACTTCCTGCTCATTGCCAGCTAGAGCTCGGTTGCGGGTAACCTAGACCTTTCTGACTACTGTCACAGCAGTGGATCGGGTTGCTGATTCCTTCCATTTTGTAGCTACTGCTGGATGTTGTCCTGCCCAGTGCGGGCATTTGAAGCTTCAAGGTGGTGAGTTTGTTTGCTACGGTGCTCTGCTTCGTTTAAGCAAGCTCGTAGGTCCTTATCCTGCTTAGCATACTACTCAACCAGGTTCCCGCGTACTTTAGGTATTCTTCCAGCACAACTCTTAGGAGGGGCTTGTTGCCCCCAGGTTGGATGTTCAACAACTGTTGATTTCCTTGCTTGTCATGTTAAGACATAATGTGGAAAGGCTCGATGTAGGTTATGTGTTTAGTGTGTTTAAGATTTCGGGTGTAGGAATTCTCAATTCCCATAAACAACGCCAAATTTCGTTCCTCAGTTCTTATCGGTAGTTGACTAAAGTCTATACTTACTGGGCTTACAAAACAATGCACAATGAAAGGATGCCAGAGGGTTGTCCAGGTGGCCACTCCGATACTTAAGTCAACAATAGGCTTTCGATGGAATAAAGTACTAAGTGCGCAGGCTTAAAATACAGAGTTTGTAGAAAGAGTTACCGTTAAGTAGATGTCTGGTATTTATAGCGAAGTGCAACCGGTTGTTAGAGATCAGTTAGCAGGAGATATCTTCTTCCGCAAATGTGGGAAAGTGGAACTGTCATGTCCAACTTATCCTTAATATTTAGGACATTACTATTTTATTCTTATCTTGTAATTTATGACCGTTACAGTTCTTCATAAATTTGAGCCACTAAGGACCAAGCATAAGGCCTATAGAGGCAAGCTTAGAAATGCAAGGCTTGGCAAATCTAATCGGGTCTAAGAGGTCCCTATCCAAAGTATCCTATCAACAATAAAGATACAATGATATCGTGCAATACGTATATGTATATACATGCATATATAATATATAAAGCCAATAAACAACTATTCAACTTTATTTTTTATTATAAAGTTGCAAAATCATTTTTCCTTGTAAAAAGTAGATAATGTGGCCAACTAATACATAGAGGAGATTATTTGGTATTTTTAATGTAAAAAGAATAATGAGTATGGCTTCTATTACATTAAGTCAATAAGGAACTATTTGGCTCCACTTTCAATTAGGACATTGTAAAATCATTTTTCCATTCAAAAAGTAGGAAATGTAGTTAATTAATACATAATGAAAGCTATTTGTGTAACAAATAATATTAATATGCAAAGTTTAAAAAAAATATATTCTTTTTTCTTTTGTTTGGAAGTTGGAACATCGATAAAGATAGCTATAAATTGCTTTTGCATTATAAATACATATTTTAGTTTTATGGTTGTATTATATATATATACATATTTGTGTATAAAATATACAATAATATGGTTTAATATATATACATATATGTCTATGTATGCGTATGTAAAATGTTCAAATATATAACATTTTACAAATGATACTTACATAGTCAAGACTTGCACTCCATCGTTACTCATAATTGTTTTTGCTAACTATCATTGAATAACGTCAATTCATATTAAAAAAATTACATTATTAAGTTTTGAGTTTATTAACTAATATTTCCTTTATTATTTTTATAGGTACAAGGCCATTTTTTCCTATTAAGTAAATTAGATGTGATTAATATACTTTAACATATATATTTACAATATATTATCATAGTTTTACATTTCTCCATGTTTATTGTGTGTACACTTTGATTCAATAATTATTTACATTTAAAATTGAAATGTATTGCTATATTTAAAGTTTGCACACGGACTCCAATGGTGTGTTTGCTAGTATATACAATCGAATTCTTGCACATTTGTTGAAAATATTAAAAAGAGGCATAACTGGAATATCTGGTTGTGCAAGTGTGGACCAACTTTATTTTATATAGAGAAATATGATATAATTTTAGAAATTAGTTAGGCAAGCTACTAATTATTTGCAATTATGCATTTCGAAGTTCGGGCTGTCAGAATCCCTTCTTTTATAGTTAGCACTTTCCGTCCCTGGGGTAAATGATGAATCCATCCGTGAGGGTGAGTCTCGTCGAATGACATTGTTGGGACGGTTTTTGGATGAGAAAACAAATGTTGGAGGTTGTCCCTTTCTATCAGCTACACTGCTATTTTCACGATATTGTTCGGAAAGGGAAATGCCCATACCAGGGCATTGGGGTTCAGCATGGGGATACTGGAAGCCGGATGGATAAGCTGGACATGAAATTTAACTTGATAGCGCGGTTCCATGTTCTCGAGCTCTTTGTTTCCATGACTTTCTTTTTTGATGAGGGGATGAAGAAGAAATTTTTGTCTTTGCTTAGAAGGTTAGCTGAGAGCGATTTTTCATATTTCTTCTTATCCGTTGATTGATGGGAATCCTCTTTAAGAGTGTTATCAACGCCTCGATTGATTTGTGTTCCCTATTTTGGTCTGTCTTCAGTTTGAGTAGTATGTCCACCCTTTTCCTTTTCCTTACTTTGTGACTCAACTCTTTGCAGTTACATTCAAAACCTTGTCATAATTTTGGCCCTCTTCAGTTCCCTCCATGTTAGGCTGAACTGTATTATCATTATTCCTTTCCGGCTACTGGGTTTCCTCTCCTGCTACTCCTTTGTCTTTCCCCGTAATTTTCTAGTTTCTCTTTTATGACATATTTGGATTGCGATGTCGTCCGTCAACCTTAATCTAGTTTCCATATTCTTCACCCTTCTGTTGACTATTTTTTGTCTTTCTTAAGTGGTCATTCTGTCGCTCCGTAGATTATCCAGAGTTGCTGTCATTCGGCAATTTAACTTCCCTAATAGGACATGAGTATTTGTCGTGACCAAAATACATCCACGTCGATGACATAAGTTCAGAAGCCCTTCATACTAAACGTTATATGGTTAATTATCAATCACTATTGTGTGGATGAGAGGAGTGCTCATACTCATTGTGCAAATCTTCGGTGTTCAAGTCCAATGTCGTATTTTAGTACCGGCCCCAAAACTTCACCAATTTTTTTTTTTTTTTATTGCTATTGGAAGTAATATTCCATTGGTAGCTCTTGTTTTCTAACCCATACTGCAATTAAATCCAATTTTTCCATTAATGCCTTAAAATTTGGAACCCATTTTTTAATTGCTAGGAAACTTCCATCGACAAATCAAGATCCTCTTTGGATAACCCAACTAATTCAACCTCCATGTCAATGTTGCAAGGTAATACTTAGATCCATACAAACGCCAGTTTCGAATTGTTGCAGCGAGCCAACAAACCGGCCTAACTTGAAAATAGCGAGACCTGAATCCAAGCTATTCAAAAGGACATAACCATTCAAACCACTAAGCTGACCCACCATTAAATCGGTAGATCAACCTCGTAGTTCATGATCTAAGAAAAAAAAAAAAAGAAAGAGAGAGAGAAAGAAGGCCATTAATTCAGAAAAATAATTGGATGATATCCATTAGATAATAATATGTTAAAATTAAATTCTTTGTGATATTAAATGACAATTTTTTAAAAATAATATATTTAAATTAATGATAAATAACTAATTATAAGTTAATTATGTATTAAGGATAGATAAAAAATTCAATTTAAGTAAATATAAGTCTTTTTTGTAAAACTTATCAAATGTTAAACTCTTGAATATGGGAAAAAGATAAAATTTGAGAAAACAAAAATTAAAAAATCAGAATCATATTAAATCGGAAATTAATAAAAATTAGTAATAAATTAGTACATTTAAAAAAAGAAAAAAGAAAACAGCATCACATTATTAGAAATTATTAATATATTTAAAAAAATTAATAAAAAATTAAATCTTAAAAAAAAAAGTTTAAGAAATGAATCAACTCGAAACCACCAGCATAAGCCGAGCACGATTCAACTATAATTGAGCCAATAAACCAACGATTCCAGGCGGACCATTGGATAGGTCTAGTAATACCCATTTCCTGCATGAACTAATTTGAGCATACTAACACCTTTGCACGTACTTTTCAGTTCATACACTCCATTACTTGGTACCCCAGGTTGATTCCCAAGCTCTTTAGGATTAAGGTATATCTCTATGGTGATCGGATAATTGATTTTTCTATCTTTGAGAAAGATATTATTTTTATCGCCTTACCCTCACCATCCATTCTGTTATCTGGCCATTGGTCTTCTTCGCAGTCATCCTCCATATCCAGAGTTAATTACTTGTTTCTTCGAAAAAACACTTCTCATATGCCCCTAGGACATTCATTAAAACAGAATCTCTATATGATAGTTTTGTAGGAGATGTTCGAGAATTCGTCAAATTGCTTGATCCATCACTAAGACATTTCCTTTGCCTTCGTGAGCGATCTTCAGTTTCATCAGCTTCCATAGGATTATCCGCATCTATTTCCGTTCCTCTTGAATTTGATTTCATCTTTCTAGTGTCTTGTATTAACAAACATACCTTGAAAATGAAGCTCAGAAAATACTACTAAAAAGTCAAACTAAATAAGAGCCAAGCTTCCTAAGCTAAGACAAAACATATTACATTGATTAATATGATGAAAAATGATTGCGATATTAGCATATTAAGATAATAGACGAAAAATAATAAGAGTGAAGGTCTTATATGGATAGTGAATAATTCTATTAGAACAGTGGGTGGTTTTACTCGTAGTTTAACAAGCACTTTATAAAAATATTTTTTAAATAATTTATAAAATTATATTGGTAAAATAAAAAGAAATAATTTACATATGATCAAATGGGTCTCTAATAGAATTGTTTTTAAAATTATTAACAATGAAACATTTTTTTCAGTTACTCTACAATTACGTTTAGATGTTCTCTGAGTGAATGTTTATCTATTTAATCTCCATCTATTTATACTAGTTGTGATAAAAAAAAAATCTCCTTAGTTTGATATATAATTTTATGGATAAAGAAATATATAATTCAACAATTTTACTGAATAATGTGTGTTTGTAATATATTTAAATATCAATATTATGAGTTTAGTCTATTTGAAAGGCTTCTATTAGTATCTATCTTATGATCAGGTAACTCTAAATCTTTGGAATTCTCATATTAGTGGAAAAAAATAAAATCAAAAGCCACAAAATCGCTCCTTCAATTTTTTTTTTTTTTTCAAATTACCTTCATATGCTAAGTTCTTCTTAAAATAATAATGGATTCGAATTCCATATAATCAACTACACAAAGCCTCTAGCCTCTAGGTGTATGGATACATGGCAGACTACTCATTCACTTTTTCAGACATTTTATTTCTTATATGAGACAAGTTTAAACAAGCAGAGAAAATAACTTTATTAAAAAGTAATCTAATAGTGTAAATCAACCAAGCCAATTAGAAAAATATTATTTAGAGAAAAAAAAACAAATTATTCAATATCAACTCAATATTAAGTTTTATTCAATTACATGAAGAAGTTGGAGCTACTCAAATAATATGTTGAGTCAAATTTAAATTTCAACCTATTCTATTCATCAACAAACTCAAATTACATTCTAGGTCATCCTATCCAAAGATGGCTGGCTACAACTTCATACAAAAGCTGTTCCTCTGAAATAGAGAAGAAGGTAAATAAGTGAAACTTAAGAACATGGAAAGTAGAGATATTAGCAGCTTCCAACTGCTTGTTATTCCTATTAATGTTGCAAATTTCATTTCTTGTTCATTTCCCAAAAACCTTCTCGAAGAGGAGAAGAAAGTGCTTGTTTAGGTGTATAGGGTTTAGAACAAGTTTCATAAAACTTGAATTAGACTCAGCACTTTATAAGATTTCTCAAAACTAGAGAAAAACCTTATAAGGTTCTTCGTCCTATACGCAAAACCCATTCGAAGATTCTATAAGATAATAATTATTAGATTGGGCAAGTCGGGTTCTTATAAAAACCTACTTTCTTATACCTCTATATGTATTGTAAGTATTGATCTTAATTTATCTCATTATTTCTTATTGGATTCCAATTTTCCATTGGATTCTATTTTAATCTTGAAACCTGACTTCAAACCCTATGGGTTTTGGAACAAGCTTGGAAACCTGTTCTAAAAACCCAATGGATTTTAGGACAAGCACTAATAAGTACAAATTTGATTGAATATATATAATTATTTTTAATATAGTTGAGCTTAAAATAAACATAGTTAAGCCACATAAATTCATGTTGCATTGTTGTGGGTTGAAGTCAAATTAAAAAATGTAAACGTTAATTGAGCAAAATTGCTCAATATTATTCTATTTGGTTAGACTCATTTATAACCTTACTGTAACCAAATACTCAATTAGATAATCTAAGGAAAAACATTTTAGGTTATATACACTTTTAAAAGTTAAAACTATCAATATTATAAAGGCACTTCAATTGTACTAACCTTGATTGAAAAATATTGCTAGCTTGAAAGTTCTTCTAGAATGCAACATAAAGTCAATATTTTGGATTAATATACATTTGTAATCATTTTATGAAGCCAATCTATCACCAATTTGACCCTATTTAGGGTGAAATGATGAATTGGTTAAAAAAACCCAAAATTAGACAATAAGTATGCCTATAACAAATTAAATGTTTATAATAACACAAAAGCCTCATTTGATACTGCTTTTGGAAGAACTTTTAAAAGGTTGACATTTTTCAATGGTAGGAAGTAAAAGAGCTAGTTTATTCACGAGTTATTTACATGAGTTTGATTAAACAAGAGTCAAGTCAACCTCAAGCTTAATCTACTTAAATGGTCCATCACAAGCCCAACACGAGTTTCATAATACATGTCTCAACTACCTTAAAGCCTAATCATGCTTCAGTTTAGTTTGATTGTTAATCAAGTTTGATTCGATTTTGTACACTAACATTGTTTAAATTAAAACAATTTTTTAAAAATAATTGAGTCTAAACAAGTTTAACTAAATCAAACTTAAAAGTGAAATTCTAAACTCATTCGACTTTAATTCGAGCAGCATTTCCATTCCTTATGTTAGAGTGAAAGAAGTATCGTAAAGAGTACGAGGTCATCAAAATCACATATTTGCCTAGGACCTGGAACTAGAAAGATAAGATGCTGAACTCTTTTTTTTTTTTTTCCTTCTGCAGAAAAAGTTGTATAACACCATGATGGCACGATCCAATGGTGTTTAGCCGCCTAAAAGAAAAACTGCCTGAAGTTCAAGAGAGGTATCATTTGGACTCTATTTATTTTACAACTCTATTCAAATAAGTATGGTTTTGAAGAATTATGGATGATTCTATAATTTTATAGTATTCTAAGAATGTTAGTCTAATTTATCTAAACTTTTTTCTAACAAATATTTCTATATTTATCGTTTTGCTTCTTAGTTTCTGCATTTTATTCTCAAAGTACTACTTGTATCACTCCCAGCATCATTACTGTAATACTATTTTTTAAACATAACATACATCATGATGTTAGAAAGATTGTTAAATATTTAAATATGAGCAACTAAAATTTATGTATGATTCCTTTTCCCTCGTCAAGCATGAGGTTTTCAAGTTATATCAATATATATAAGTGTAATGCATACAAGTTTTTATAATTCGATTCGGTTTAGGAGATGAAATGCATTTTAAAAGGTTTAATTCATATACTTAATGAATCAAACCTCTAACAGAGGCTTAAGGTTTTGAACCAAAGCAATTCAAATATAGCTCAATTTGTTTGGATTTAATTCAAATTGCTTTCTAAAGATACCATATTCTTTTCAATAATACTAATAGTCATGAGAGTTTCCAACCAACATTAACATCCAAATTGAGAAACATTAAGCAAAAATTAAAGTCATATAATACCATATCATGATGATATTGCATTTTAGGTGATAGTAAAGGTGCATAATTCAATTAGAGATGAGTGATAACAATAAAGGAAAATGAGTTATATCGTGGAGGCTAATAATGAAATTAGAAATGATAAAAAGAAAAAGGTAAATAAGGTTAGATCAAAATATTGATAGGATTTAAAACTAAAATTTGTTGTTTTTTATTTTATTTTTAATAAGAAGCAATTCAGTTTAGGCTAATCCCCGAATAGAATTGTAAACCATTTAGA
The DNA here is from genome assembly GCA_024138005.1 of Lumnitzera racemosa. Classification (NCBI taxonomy): domain Eukaryota; kingdom Viridiplantae; phylum Streptophyta; class Magnoliopsida; order Myrtales; family Combretaceae; genus Lumnitzera; species Lumnitzera racemosa. The sequence goes on along the minus strand of JAMXBC010000001.1, from coordinate 89,561,852 downwards.
TCATCTCTAAGCTAAACCAAAATATAAAAGAAAAGCATTTTATGGTTCAATTTAGTTTGATTGATGAGCAACCTTACTAATGCATCTCATGAAATGAGTATATTAATGAATTAAAGATAAATTACATCACCATTCTATGAACTTTCTAAATTACATCAATATGTACTTTTAAAAAATGTTACAGATGCCTCACCTTTTTGTGTGGTTCCCACACACTTTAAAGGGGTGGTAGCTTACCAATAAATATTAATTTTTACCTCATGGCAAAAAAAAAAAGAGAGAGAGAAAAAAGAAAAGAAAGGAAAGGAAAAGGAAAAATGGAAAATAATATGATCAATGAAAGAGATAAATATAATTAATTAATGTATACCTACTGCTTTGTTCTGTTCAAATGCAAATGTAAAGCTGAAATATAAGATCACAATTTGTGCAAGCAAGGAAAAAATATTGTAGCTATGGCATTGGGAGATTAAAGCAATGCCAAGGGAGACCTATCGTAGATTAATTAGTTGACAAAATTTAATTTGCAGCAAGAGATGAAGATTTTTGGGAAGAACCTCCTAGGGTGGTTTTATGTTTGTTAAAAAGTGATGCATTAGTGTATGGAAGTTTGAAGAATGTATAGCATGTTTTTTGTTCAAGGACCTAAGCAAAATTGTTATTTGCAGGATGAAGGTGGCTAAGGACCACTAGTTTATGTACATACATATTTATTTTGCTATTGAATGAATGAATTATCCTTTACTATTGAAAAAAGGAATAATATATGAAAGATGCTAAAAATAATAAACTATATTAAAAAAAAAAAACCCTTCCCTTCTCCATATTTATGGATGCTTTAATGACCAATGCCGTTGAGGAATCTAAAATATTAGTGTTGCAAGCCCCTGTTCTAGAAACAAGAATCAGAGAATGACTTACGAAACTAGTTTTCATTATTGAAAAATGTTTGATCAAATCATGACTATTCAATTCTTTTTATCATAAATTAATACACATGAGTTTATGTTCAATATCTCTAATGTGCTTAAAAAAGAAAAATATTGCCTTAGATAGTAGACCTAGGGGAGCTTTCTAAATGCTTGTAATTTAAGAACATGGTTTTACCCCTCCTACGTATGGCTCACAATTGGGTGAGCGACTAATCTTACTATCTTATACAATAATTTTGAACAAGGCTACCTTTACCTACTTCATTATATTTATACAAAATTTGCAATGATATTTTAGCTGAGTAGAAATATACAAAGTTATGGATAGCCATGTTGTATTTTCAAAATTGAAGTACTCTATTCAAATAAGATCTTATGTAGATTCATAATATGTATCGATGCCCACACTACAACACTTAAAAAGAAGTAAAACTTAATGTGATTATTGCAGAGTTCAACTCTACAATCAACTGATTTAAAATCATAACCTTATATAATGGAGTATGTTTTTTATAATTCAAATTTAACACTTGTAATCATTTAGGGACTTAACCTTGACAAGGGTTAAACGACAATTGACACTGCATTGCTCCAAAACTAATTGATATGACTCATTTCAAAGCTTAAACTAAAAATTTTTGTGGGCTTTATATGTTTTTGTACTTATACCAAGCTACTAAAACACACACAAAAGAGACCGTAAGTAAGAACATTGAAATGCTTTTTAATATGGAAAAGCTAGTACAAGACAAATTCTATGGAATATAAGAACCTCTATTAAGGGCTTCCCAACAATTCTTTCAATAATGAAATGCTTTCTAATATCGAAAAGCAAGAACATTGAAATGCTTTAGCACTATTTTTCTTTCTTATGGAACTCCATGATCCAGCTGTTATAAGCACAACATTTGACTTTACAGCTCAAGAATCCGATCTTAAGTGCTAAGGCTTCAAACTCCTTTTGGGTCCTCCCTTTCCCTCCAGGGTTTTGAGCAAACATGAACATGTCTTGTTCACACACAATGTTTGAGGAAGCTGTGTTTTTTGGAACCTCAAGAAGAATCGACTCCACAATTATCACCTTCTCTGATGGAGGCAAAGCTTCCCAGCAATTCTTGAGAAGCTTCAAGCAATGCTCATCACTCTAATCATGTAGGATCCACTTGAATTTTTTTAATAACATAAACCAATATAGCAATATAAGGCGATCAATATGCGTAGGAGTTGGAAGATATTATGATTCATATCTTACAATCTAATTTAACAAGATTTAGTTGATAGGAATTCAAGGGGGCAAGTTGCAACATAAATAATACGTGGAATGCAAAAGAAAAACATTAGGTGCTTTTCAAATTTTTCAAAAAAAAAAAAATTATTAGACCTAATTTTCAAAAATTTCCGTAGTTAGGATGAGCAGTTGTAAGGACCAAGACCTCCAGGATTTGCCACTAACTAACTAAAGGGTAGGATAGAAAGATGGACTTATCTAAGAGTTCAAGGAAAACAAATTTGAGTTAGGAGTTCCATAAGCCAAGGTATCCCCATTTTTATTGAGTTACAAGTGGAACACTTTATCATTCTACTGTTAGGTTGATTTGAAGAACTAGAGAAGAGAAATTGTTCATTCTTAAAACTAGCATTGTTAGTACATGTTTAGTTTAAACTTGGAAGAACTAGTATTAGGTGCTTATGGCATATTATGTCTTTGGCTTCTTTTAGATGTCTAAATCATTTTCTGCAAATTAACCTAGTTAGTAGAAAATTGTGGCAACTGCCTTCAAATCAAGGAGAGGCTAGATCACAACTGTAGTAACAAAGATTCAAATAAAAAATTTAAGTAGTTAAATTAATCTAGATTATCCATATAAGATTCTTCAAGGTCGCTTAAAAGTTGTATGTTTTTGGGACCACCCATGTAGATGATCTTACCATTAACTTTGTGAAGCATAAAAGTAATGCTATGTAAGTATGTGTATTTTTAGTTTGCAAACTCTATTATCCCATATGCTATGAAACTAGTTTGAATGAGTATCTACAGATGGGTGGTCTAACTTTTGCTCTTCATGCCTAAGGAAATCAATTTTAACCAACTCATAATCCTATACAAAACACTAAATTATGAATACTTGCCTTTTAACGCATAGATACTTTTATCATATTGAAAAGGTAATGCAAGATGATGAATAGTTTAATTTGGGAAAAAGAATAGTAGCAGATGCCTTCATGAAAAAGGCATCACCTTTGGGGACACTTTCAAATATATCTCCACCAACATGTTCCATGCCTACATAGAGATATATCAATGAAAAGACAATTATGCCATTAATGAGTTCCAAATTACAAGAGGTTGATCTTATGTTTCAAAAATATAATGGGTAACCTAAATATATAGTTAAATACAGAGGGAATTATCTAGTGTAAACAATAAATATAAAAAGTGTACAAGATTTAACATGCTTAAACTTATAGATTAGTTAGTTCTAGAGCAAAACTTATCGTGATATCACAACTAGAGGTCCTCAATTCAAACCTGTGCATATCCATTTTATCCCTTTTAACTAAGTGATCACACACTAATTTGGTTCTTATTTAACTTAGGTGATTTACTTAAATGGACTTCAAGCAATATCTTAGCCCTTAAGTAATGGAAAGTATTGACTAACAAACATCATCTCATCACTACTCAAAGAACTCACTACCTAGATAAGAAGGTGCATCAGCCAATACATGAGGCAAGTCATAATTAATTCCCTTGATGTGAGGATACTTATAGGTAATGATGTTGAGTGTCACCCCAATACCACCTCCAACATCCACTAGTCCCTTGAGGTCTTCAAACACTCTGTAAGCACTAAGTATCTTCTTCATGATTAAAGTTGTGTTGCTTGAAATAGCTAGATTGAAAACTTGATTGAACCTTTGATCGATCGTAGGATATTCAAATGTAGTCATTCCATATGCCATGTTGAATGGAATCCCCCGTTCTAAGATAGCATCGTTTAAGTGATGTAAGCCCCACAACCAGCCAGTCGAGATTTCGATCGGTTGAAAGATCTGATCAAGCCTAAATTATAGTGAAGCTAGAAATATTAATAAAAATGATCCAGTAAGTTTGAATTTAAGAAAATAAACAATAAAATAAAAGAATATAAAAATTTCAAATTTTAAGTATATAACTCGTTATTTATCAAAAATGCATAAAATGCATTCCAATAATTAACAAATCGCTAAAGATAAATTATATGTATACTAAAAATCATAAAATAACCTAAATAATATTTAGAAATATCTATTTGTACCAAATATGAATTTACATGTAGGTAGAAATACGCATAATTATTTAAAATACACAAAAGATGCTAAAATAATAATAAATAATTAAAGAAAAATCATAATTAATTAAGGAAAAATCAAGAAAAATAAGGAATAATCTAGATAAAGGTCATGGCAGCTAGGGGAAATAATAAAAAAATTAGCCAATTAAATTAGAACAACACAAAAGTCAAATTGGAAGAAGATAAGGTAATTGTCTTGTCTAATTAATACACAATAATTTCCCTAAAGCTCTATAAATACTCCAATTTTTTCAAAAGCTCAATTGGGTAGTTTGGAGAGTGAAAAAAATAGAGAGAGGCGAAATTGAGAGAAAAATTAGGGTTGGAAAAAAAAAATAGGAAAAACTATACAATTAGGGCTTTAAAAGGGAACCCACACTAAACAAGAACTTGAGAGTGGACAACCAACACCACCATACGGTGGTGGCAGCACCTGGACCGGCCGACAAGGCCACGGTGGCCGGCAGTGGCCAAATCCACCCAGACTAGTGAGTTCGATTTCCAACTTGATTTTGTGAAATTTTGTAAAAATAGTAAATATTCTTATAAAATTATGAATTTTCTTATTCTAGAATATTTTTGTATGTATTTTTTAGTAAAAATATTATTTTGATGAAAATATGTTCCATGATATATGGTCCTTAAGAAATCATGCAAAACTGAGCATGTTTCGGTTTAGAAATAAATTATCTTAAGAGTGTAGTTTTGAACCCAAAATTTTTGTGTAGACTAATTAGATGATATAAAACAGTGCTATGAAGCCCATTTTCAAAAATTAATTTTCAAAAATTTTAGATAATTTTTAGGCCTTAAAATGAGGCATAAAATAGGTAATTTAGGGTTAATTAACTAATTAAATAGTTAATTACTAATTTAGTGAATAATTATATATTTTAGGATGTTGAAATTTGATGAAGTATGATGTTTGTAGCATTTAGGGTGTTAGATCCAATTATTAGGTTAATTATGTAGTAAATGAGTAATAGGGAAAAATAGTAAATTTGAAGTTAATTTTGTAAATTAGGGTAATTAGGTGTAAAATCTGATTTGGGATGAATTTAGACACTTTGAAATGATAATTGATGTTGGGAGATGGTAATTAGAGTGATAGAAATATTAGAAGTGTATTATATATATAATAGGTATTGGAAATATAATAAATAAAAAATATTAGGATAAAAATTGATATTATATAAATAATAGGGATATATAATAAAACTGATAGAAGACTTAAATTTATATAATTATATGAAAAATGTAAAAATTTCTCACATCAAGAGTAAATTCGGTACACTAATAAGGATTTAAGTGTACTGGGTGGAATAAAATACTGACTAAGGGTAATGATAGTATTTAGGAGATCGGGAAGTAATGTGATTAATTTCATATTATTAGTTGAAACAAGTTTTTAGAGTTCAAGTATAAAACAATACTAAGAAATTGAACTAGAACCAAATTTAGAAAACGATACGGAAACTGAACTCGAACATAACCTCAAACCTAGAATAATTATAAAAGACTTAAAACCTAAATAATTAGGTATATTAAACCCTAAACAAAATATAACAATAAGCGTTATGGGATAAAACGAACCTATAATAATTATATAAAAAACTGAAACCACGTTTGTATTATAGGGATAATCGGCAATAGCCTGAGCGAGTCAGACCTCGAGTGAGTGAGCGAGAAGTCGAGGTAAGTTGGGATTAATACATTACTATATTTTGGAGGCTTAAGATTATACTTGGTTGTGCTTATTAGATAGTTAGTTGTGTATATGTGCTTGATTATGAGTAGTGCTTGATTATGAGTGATGCTATGATTCTGTTTGTTGTTCTGGCATGTATTGTATGATTTGGATGAAATGAATTATCATCCTAAACTGTACTTAATCAAATATACGACTTGTAATCATAATTGGACCTACATGGAAACCTATTAGGAAAACTTAGGATTCTCCGGCCAAATACCAACTCCTTCGAAAGGGATAGTGCAAGATTACAAAGGGTCCCTTCCTCATCCTTAGTTGAATTAAGTGACAAGTGAGAAGGTCACGACGAAGGTGAAGTCAATGGTTTGAAGGTAGTCGCAGGAGGAGCGAGGTCTCCATTGCATAAGCTTGGGTTTAGTCGTAAACTGTTGTATTAACGGCAACTCCTCAATCTGGATTGGAGCGAACGCAATTTCTCTAATCTCACGACGTGCCTTACAACGTCATGTGACCAACGTCGTAAGATAGCATTTGCTTGAACATGCATCGCACTTAATAAGTTAGTTGATAACCTTGTTATGTTTATGGTATAGTTTAAAGTCCTCTATCCTAACTTACTAAGCTATGGTTGCTCACATCCTTATAGACATCGTCCAAGTGCTGGCTAAGAAGCGGCAAACAACTACTCTGAAACTAGCAACTGCAGGATCCTGGGGAGTGAGGAAAAACATTTGAAGAATAAACACATATTTTTAAGGCTTAAGCCTTTACTTTAGAATTTTTCATTTCTGAATAATGTAATAACTAGGAAATATATTACGGAGAAATATTATAAACTTTAATTGTAATAACTGAATTATAGTGTATATATATATTTCCTCACTTTCTTAGGTAAATGATTTATTTAAATTATAAACTGTTTTCTTCAAAACGGGTTAGTCGTGGACGCCTTATGTAGATCAGGTCTAGAATAAAAGTTATAAAGCCAACTTCTATCTTAGAATGCTTTACACGATGGAACTGTTACGACTCTACCGCTTCGGGACGTGAAAAGTGATACCTAAGATGAATAAACACTAAGTTAGATTAGAGACCATTATGTGATCAATTATTATTTATTTTTTAGAGATTACGAATTTGTATTGTTAAAGTATATAAAAGTCCACATCATATCTATTAGTCTAAAATTTTAAATTAATTGCTTATTGGATCTAAACTTTTAATGGTATCAAAGCCAAAAAGGAGGTCCAATCTATGCATATTAATTTTACCATCAATTAAGTCATCCTCTTAAGAGATTTCAATTAAAATTCTATTTCATAAGTCAAGGCAAGTTCGACTCATAAAATATAAAAACCACCCTCCAATTTGATATTGACCAAGTACAGTGATGTATTTTCCTAAAGATAACATAACATCTTGTTCATTCTTTATAGTGAAATCTTACAGTATAGGAGATATAGCTGATAAACTTGTAAAGGCATGCATAAATGGTGAGGCGATGGTGTTAAGCACATGAATTTCTTATTAGGAAATTAAACTTCAGTAACCATATCTACATGCTTGGATAATAGATAGACATATACTAAAAAGTGGAATCAACATTGGATAAATGTTCAAACAAAAACTTTGGTGATTGTTTAGAGCTCAAGCATTCTTATTGTTTAGGAAATTTTCATATATGTGCTTCATCAGCTACCATCTAAAGCTTTTTGGGAACCCATTATTTATGCACCAGCTTGAACCTAAACAGCAAGAAAAGAAGTGGTCCCACTGATACGGATTCATGGATAAACACACAAACCAGTATCACACGAAAAACACCGGATGGGTCCGAATAGCGAGATGGCCCAAAAAATAAATAAAAGTCAATGGTTTAGCAATCCCACATACTAACTCTACGAATATAACATACCATAAAACTACACGCAGACCTAAGCTAATACTCGATATGATGCACAAACACTAAGCTTAGGGTTACTCGCCACAATCCTTGTTAAATGGATTGATAAGAGCGGGTAAAGAAAAGTTTTCCAAAAAAAGGTCACAAGGGTCTTTTATTAAATATCAAAGTCTCTCTAAAACCCTATACAAATATTCTATTTATACAAAGTGATAAAGCTGTAAATAAAATGACTAAAGTATGCCTTAGTGGCATTCTAGTAATTACAAATAAAACATGAAGACACATAAGGAAAATACAAGAAATAGGAAATATAAATAACATAAGTAAAAGAGATAGTTGACTGAGATTTTTAGGTAAGGAGCTAATATTTGATTCCGAAGATCTGTTGGAGACTTTAGAGCTTTGATTTGGGTGGACTTGATTTTAGACAACCTGTCTTGTTCGGGGCCAATCTAACATGAACATGGCAAACCTGTTTGATTTGATTCGACATAGCTGAGCTAATATGGAATAACCAGGTAGTCTCGACATGACTAAACAGATCTTAGCTGAACAGGCTTAGGTGGGTATATCGATCTCGGCACAATAGAGTGGACAAGCAAGGCGGGACAGTCCTGTAGAGCGGAATAAGGATGTTAGCAAAGCAGGACAAAACCATTTAAACCAAAGCAAAGAACACCTAACTAATCAAAGTAGACTTGGAAAGGTAGAGCAAACCTAACAGAGTAAGGCAAGGCAACTCTACTATAGTAAGGAAGACTTGGCAAAATAAGGCGCAAATAGTAGGTCAGGATAGAATTTGCAAAGTACGTCGGGTCTTTTGATATTGCCAAAGTTCATAGATAAGTTTGTAGGAGAGCTTAAACAGGATTGAGCAGGGCATACTTAACATAATAAGGTAGACCCAACAAAGCTGGGCAAGCCGTCCAACACTGATAAAGCTTATAAATAGGTCATCCATTCATACGAACCACATGAGCAAGCCCCTATATAGTTTGAAACCTGACATGTCGCTAAGTTGGTATCTAGAATCCTATCCGCCACTAACCTTTTTCTTATAAATTCTAATTCGAAAAGCTTAAAAAGTTTTTGTAATATCATGTTAATGTAAATTTAATTCTTATATCTCATTAAAAAGTTGAATGAAGCAACAAATTCAGCAGCAAATTCAAGTCAATGTTCCCAAAATAGATGTCAAAACGATCTTATCCTAGCAAATGGTTAAACTACATTGACATGGACCAATATCATGCAACTTAGTTCTCTAGTCTCCCTTAGAGATATCAAGAAGACCAAACTAAAAAATCTAGCTCACTGAGCAATCAAATCAACATGAACTTGTAGATCAAGTTCCAAAGTAGCTATTTGATTGACCATGATGGATCGTAATCTACATAATAGATAGGCTTATAATGAAGACATCAACTGGATAGGTAGAGAAACTTGTATTAAGTCGTGGCATGTTAAAATTACCTTCTTTACGATGGTGTAAGATAATTTTTTAAAAATAATATCATCAAATTAACGATCGATGACTAATCATAAATAAATTATGTATTAATAATAAATCGAAAATTCAATTTAAGTTAATATAAATTTTTTTTATAAAACTTATCAAATATTAAGTACTTGAATATGAGGAAAATATAAAATTTGAGAAAAAAAAATAAAAAGTTAAAATCACATTAAATCAAAAATTAAAAATATAAATTATTAATTAATAAATTAGTACACTTTTTAAAAAAAAAGAAAGTTACGTTATTAGAATTTATTAATGTATTTTATAAAAAAAATTAATTAATTATTAAATTTTAAAAAATTATTCAAGGATCGAATCGACCCTTAAATTAAAGGGTCGGTTACGATTCAATTATAATCGAGCTCATAAATTCAGAGTTTCGAATCAGCTCAATAGTCAACTCCAGGTAGACAACTCTAGGTACCCGTAAGCCACTCACCTTTTACTTGATGCCTAGCATTAAAAGACAACTCAATAGGTCTTGCCATTATATATGCAAAGTTTGAAATAGTTAAATAATATGTTTCTCAAATTCTATACCTACGTTTCTCATATTAAATCCAAATTTTACTTTTCAATTTTTCCAGCTGAAGTTCAAAGGTTAATTAGTTGACTGGTTAATTATACTATGTTGTGACAAAAGTGCATTGTTCTGAGCAGTTCATGTGTGAACCATGAGATATGAGATAATAATTTGAAAAGCAATTAGTGTAAAATTGAAAACTCATAAAACATTGTCCGTAGAATAACATATGAAATTGAAGTATTAGTAGTAAATTCATCATTTTGTCAAATTATCCGCAATAAATCCATCGGAAAGCCCAATTAAAAAGTAATGATGTAATCAGTAATAGAACTTTACCGAAGTGTGAATGTAAGGAGGAACGTTGGACACTGATTAAGAATTTGAAAAAATTTCTCGTCTTTTAATTCTAATTATACACACGAGAAAGCATAAATATTTTCTGTGACCCGAAACACTTATTGACATTTTCCAATTAGCATTCCAAATGTTCGGATCGAAAAAAGAAGAAGTGCAAGCAGCATACCAACTCTGCATGAAAACCTTATCATTATGTAACAGCAGAAGAGGAACAAGAGATCCGTCATTTTCGTTTTCAGTCAAAAACCTACACAATGTTCCTGCACCATACGCTCTCTCCACTTCTCCATCATCTCCAGTCTTAACTGAAAACTTAAGTATACCTTGACTAGCCAGAAGTCGCAACATCCGATCAAGAATCACCGGAGCATCCGGATTCCTGGTGGGAATCCGACTAGCAAGCTCGGAAGGCGAAAGGAACGCGCCGTCGCCGGCGGCTGAGACCATGTCTATGATATGAAGTTCCAGAGCTGATTTTAGGACCATCGGAAGCACAACCCCTCTGGCCAACCCGGACGGCAAGCTTGCCCAGTTGCTCTTCATCGTTTTCTCGATTAAGCGCCATTGGGAAGTCAGTCTGTTGAGTAATTTGACGAGTGACCGGTGGTAGAAATTATACGAGTTTCCGTAACGAGTTATTACATGTTAGGAAGATGTTGAGATGTGTACGTTACTGTTTTAGTATTTTTAGAATTGATAATAAATAGGACAGCTGGACAAAGACACCGCAACTAATCCGCATGTCTTGGCAGATGGATCAAACTGCATTATGCTATTTGAACCGTTTATAGATGTATCTAGTTTGGGTCTATATGCTAGGCGGTTAACCTGTTCAGTATTAAAGCTTTTTAATATTTCTTCTAAATTTTTGGCTCCAGTTCCAACCAAATTGTACTAAATATCTTCTATTATTAATTGTTTGAGTTTCTCTCATATCTCTTTTTTAATTTTACACTTTTAGAAATGTTTTTTTAAAGCAAATTCTTGTAGTATTTATTTTACTTGTAAAAATCTTATAATTTAATATCGAATAATAACAGTTTTTCATTTATGTCTCCTCTTAATTATATTTAGAAATATCTTATCTACAGTAAAATTAATAATATTAGAATCATGAAATTTATTAATTTAGAAAGGTATTAATTAATCGATAAATTAATAATTTAAAGTTAATTAAAGTATAAACGGTAATAACTAATCTTCAATTGAATGTATAATTAAATAAGTCAAAATTTTAAGTATATAATTGTAAAAAATAGAAAAATTAAGATGCAAATCATGACGTTACCTAAAAAAATTATTATAAATCATTAATATATGTATTTTATTTCATCAATTAATTTAAAAAGAAAATTCATTATATATATTATTTATGAAAATAAATACATAACTGGTGTTAATTGTTTTTAATACTTAAATAATATTCATTGTATTGACTAATTAAATAAAATTCAATACAAGTTACTTATATTTATGAGTTCTTGTACTAGGACCAAATACATTCCATGTATGATGATGAAGAGAGCTACTATATAAATAACATAGAAAAAATTCTACCTAAATTTAAATTTAAATTTCAAGAAATGCTAAAATTAAAATCATAATAAAAAACAAATGATAATAAATTTATATTTTATTAAATTATCTTAATTATATTTATAATTTTAAATAATTATTAATTTATAATATTAACGAGAATATAGATTTATAAAAGACCACATCCAATGGCCGTTGCTCGGCCACATTTCCAAGGATGAAGACAGGAGCATGCGCTCCTTGACCACTGAATCACGCTGATTTGGCATGTTTAATTGCAAGGACGTTTCTTTGACGAGAAACGTGCCCAGCCTAATAACTTTTTATTTCCAAAAGATATTTATATATTGATGTAACTTTTAGGAATATAAAATAGGTTTTTAATTATTATACATGGTTTAAGAATCTTCTTAAAAATTATTATCTTATTAATTTCTGGAAGTTACTAATTTTGTAAATTCAATCAAATTGGAAATGAAAAAAAAAATCAATTTAAAGAGATTATTAATTTATTAAGTATTAATTTATAAAGATTTAATTGTATAATATCTATTTGAAGGATCATTTATCTTTCTACCACGTTAGGCCTACTTCTTTTTACAAGTTTATAATGCAAGATTCCTTTTCTCTATATATTATAGAACATTATTTTTGAACCATTCAAAAATATAATATGCATAAAAACTTACTTTTGCTTAAGATACATAAGGATTTAAGGATTTAGATAATTTACATGCTCTTCGGATCCCATGATCCTTTGAAAAACCCATAAGCTTTGATGATATGGAAATACCTGAATAAAACAAAGACACGATAAACTATATTCATCAATCTTCTTAGTATTGTTTCTTTTCCTATTTATATCGATATAGATTTTTTTATGGTTTCTTTTGAAAAACGGACAGAAGATGTTTGCCAATGGCCATTAATAATAATGTCCAATCAAATCAATTCTCGATATATGCAATAATATGATATAGTAAATAGTTGATTTACTTTAATCATCTCTTGTTAGGCATTACATTACGTATAACTTTTATTATATCATAATTTATTACATTTTGAGAGTTATATTGCTTTATTTTCTAAGTTTTTAATGACTTTTGTTCCCACCTAAGCTCTTTAGACTTGTTAACTACAGCAACTGACAAACATGTTTTGTCTAGACATCAAGTCAAGTTATGATTTAAGGATCTTAATATCAATTTGTTTAAACATAAATATGAGACATGACCTATCGATGTAAATTCCCAACCTAATCATTCCTATGTGTCCTAAATAACACCATGTAGAGATGCAGAGTTTGGGAATGGGGCAAAGCTTCATGGTCAATCTTAAATAGTGTTATAAGTTGAATTGAGATAAGAAGATGATAAGCTTAAGTTTGAATTTGACAAAAATTTTAAATTCAATTGAGTTTACAAGTTAGAAGATTTGAACTTCAACTTGATTTAATCAAGCATATTAAAGCTCAGTTTCTCTAAAAAAAAAATAGTTATTCCAACTAAAGATGATATTTTATTTCAAACACAACTCAAATTCAATTAATATTTTAATTTTACTATATTTATACTTATTTTAAACTTAATTGGACTTATGACCTAGTATATTAATTTTACTATTTTGTACTTATTTAAATCATAAAGTTCAAGTTCAACTAATGATGTAGCTTAAGATCAACAGATGATTGATTGAAGAAAGTTGTTGACTAGCTAAGCAACTAACCACAATGTGGAAAGCTATCAACCAACCCAAGTGATCAACCAAGAGATTGAGATTGACTTGGGGTTCCTACAATTCCCATCTAGTTTCATATTTTCATTAATTTCTATAGTTAGTTTACATGTAATCTTTAGATATTAGGTTATCAATCGATTACCTTATTTATATGTTTTCCTTCTTGGCATTTTCCTACATAACAATCAAGTTTAATTATCTTTACCTATACAAATGCCTTATTTTGCCTCATAAATGAGTTTTCCTTTAATTCTTTTCCTCTTGTTAATCTTTATAAATTGTGGTGAAGACCTTATTATTGCAATCTTGAAACTATATACAATATCATTAGCGATCAGTATTAAAACTTCATGAATTATCATTGATTGCTTTTTAGGATCATGAGTCATATCCATCTTGTAATTTAATTAAACTTAATTAATTTTTTTATAGCAATTAATTTACATCTTCTTTATTTTGTTGATTCATTCAAGCAATGAAAACCTATCAAAAAATACTTTTTTCCAGTTCATTTGTTTCAAACCTTAGATTCAAATTTCAATATTGGACCGATGAAAGTTCTTAGATTCAATCTCTATCATATATCATATTGGCATCAAAGCAGTCTGATCCTTATCATATTGGTAGAACTAAGGTTCCACAGAGGTATAATTGTATGTGTAGTGACATGCATGGAGGATTTGTAATGGTAAGTTTGAGTCCTTAACTTGTTAGATTTTAAGGTTATAATTTATGGTTTGACAAGAAAAGAAAAAAAAAAAAAGGATTGGTCCTTTAAGAGGCTTGAGAATTTTAAATTGTTGTTGGGGCCATGAAATTCTCTATAGTGGTTATTGGAGGAACTATGCCATTAATATTTGTGCCTGTGTTTTGATAAATTAGTGGCTATGGACTGGTGCCACCAAAATTATTTTGTATATTGTTTTATGGAACAAATTGAGATTATTCAAATGTGAAATTTTTTTGGTGATTGGTGGAATAATGGAGCATTATTTTCATGCTAAGTGTTAGAATACACGGACACATATGCCATCTCCTGGTTTGATTTTGGAATTTGTAGAAAAGTTAAGCATAGTAACAATGACACATCCATGTCATATGATTTGATTTATTAGGATAAAGTCATCTAAGTAATAAAACAAATAAGTATTAATTTTTATATTAGCAATACTAATTAACAAGGTTGTTAAATTCACGATTTATCTAGAATCATTAGAAGATATGTAAAATTGAAACGTTTAAACATAAGTTTCTACAACTTATGTAAAATAACTTTCAAAAAGTTATAGATATACTTAGTTATGAAAAATTGAAATTTATAATGGAAAAAAAATGAAGAAATTAAGTTTCTTTTTTATAAAAAAATTCTTAATCTATAATCTAACATTGGAAGAAGAATAAGTAAGGTTAAAACTCTTTTTTTTTTCCATTGTTTTGTTTGAAAAAAACAATGAAGTGAAGAGACCAAATGTTTCAATGCATTTGAGTTATTAATGGCATAAACTTGAATATATAATATTCCTTATAAACTTTTTTAGTCAAGTGTAAGCTATGAATATCGACCAAAGGTTTAGGAGAGAGAGAAAAAGGAAAAAAAATAGGATAAGAAATATGATTTAATACTTTAATAATTAATGGGTTAGTGGAAACATAGTGTTTTCTTATATATACATAATTTTTGTTGCTCATTCAACTTAAATATATAGAATCAGTAAACTTAACTAAAAACGTAAATTTTTATTGAGTTTGATATATAAAATTGGTTAACATTATAAGTTTTTATACAAAAATAATTTTATATCCAAGTTAACTTGGAAAGCCTCCTAAAATCATAAACTCATAAAATCACGTGGATAGAATTACGATGTTGACAACTATGCTAATAAGGAATTCAAGATGAGATTATGTATAATGTAGCCATTATGGATGATTGCCATTTATGTTTGAGCAAATTAGCTAGCTGTATCAAGAAGTCTTACATGAGCCCGAAAAGAACCCACGTTGTTTCATTAAGGGTAAGAAGGTAGTTTCAATACCCATGACTCGAGAAAAGATGCAAGAAAACTTAGCTACAATAAAAGAAAGAGGTGCAAAGGTGACTAACAGTAAGGAAGGCTATAAATGAGCTAATTCTAATTAGATGTAAGTATAGTATGGTTTGATACAGTTCGTCCCTTTGGATCTATAAAACCCATGAAAAGATAAATAATAAAAGAAGAATAAGAGCAATGAGAACATAAAGGATAGGCCATTAACAAGTAATAATCGGTTAAGTAAGAGGGCAAAGTGGTCATTTCCACTCCTAAGTATAAAAAGCTTATTTCTAACTTAGAGTCTCATTTGTGCCTTATTATTTCTACAAAAGACTCTCTAGAGATCTTGCAAAAGCGAAACTCAAGTAAGGTATCAGAAGTTGAATTCCGAATCCTACAATAATCATAAAAAGTGTAGCAATATTGTAGAAGTGGAAATTTGAGTAAATCCTAAACCAGCAAGGGAATTGTTTGATCTTCAATAGAAGAGGATGATTGTGTTTTGTTAAGATTTCAGCTATGTAATTTGATGTTATGTGCATAGATTTTAAAAATACTTCAATCAAAGTAAAAATAATAATCTACTAATAAAATTTATCTAATTCATGTCGATATAAAACATATCAAGGCAAATTTTTGAATTTATAAATCTTAGTATAATTTTGAGCTTATTTTAAATTTTATCTTATAAAATAGATATCTAAATTAAAGTTTCGATAATATTTTTTAGTCACTCTATTTATACATAATCTTAAAGTCAGATAATTTTATTTTACAAATAAAGTATATATTTTTATGATTATCGTAGGATACCGGATGTGTGATTTCCGCTACAGTAGAAACTCATATATGGGAATAGCCATTGAAACTAAATCGCAGGTGGTTGCAGCGTCAGAAAAAATGTAGTAGTAGGCATTCATGTCCCAGTGTTAAACATAGAAAAAGGGTCGTATAAATGTTCATAAATGCAGGCAAGTAGCATTTTTCCCGAGGGAGCTTAGGGGAAACCCTTTCTTTCTTGTATGAGGAACGAGGACAACCCTTCCTCTACTTCTAGTAACTAGAGAGGGTAATTCCTAGTAAGCCACTCGCTTTATGCCTAACCACCAAGGATATCTCAATAGGCGTCGCCGCAATTATACGTCCAAACCGTTAAAGCGTTAAATCAGATGATCAATGGCTACTTAATTGAATTTTTATTTTTCAAATTTCACACATAAAGTTATTATTAACTTAATTGACTTTTATTCGTCGATTTTACTATCTTTATCATCTTTAAAAGAATATTATTACAGTTGTAAATAGGAGAATTTGAGATAGTAAATTGAAAGAGTAAACTTTTAATTATGTATTGCATTTAACAATTTCAAATTTTAAGCATAAAATTGGAAAAATCGCAAAGCATTATCCGTAGGTTGAGATATGAAATTAAAAATATTAGCAGCAAATTGATCGTTTTATCAAATGATCTGCGGTGCGGCAATTATCAACCCAATTAAAAAGAAATGACGTAACGAGTAATTAAAACTTTGCCAAAGTGCAATATGAGAAATAATATTAAACACTTGCTAAGCGTGTGAAAAGGTTTCGTGTGTTTTTCGATATATTTTTATCTGATATCTTAACAAATACGACCGTACACCCATTAGCATTTCCCCAAGTCACAATACCAATGTTATGATACTAAAAAGAACGAGAAATGGAAGCAGCGTACCAGCTCTGAACGAAAACCTTATCATAAAGTAATAGCAAAAGAGGACCGAGAGATTCGCCACTTCCATTTATTGTCAAAAGCCTACACAATGGTCCTGCACCATACACCATCTCCACTTCTCCATCATCTTTAGATCTAACTGAGAACGTAAGCATACCATGACTAGCCAGAAGACGCAGCATCCGATGAAGGATCACCGGAGCATCCGGATTCCTTGTGGTAATACGACTAGCAATCTCGGAGTGTGAAAGGAACGCGCCGATGGTCTACACAAGGCTGATTTTAGGACCATCGGAAGGAAGCACAGCCCCGTTGGCCAACCGGAGGACAAGCCTTCCCAGTTGCTCTTCATGATCGTTTTCCTAATTAAGCGCCATTTGTGGGTCTGTTGAGTGATTTGACAAGTGACTGGTGGTAGAAATTATACAAGATTTTTCAACGAGGTATTGCATGAACCAGGGGAAGGAGACGTTGAGATGTAGAGGTTACTGTTTTAGTCTTTTCTCGGATCGTTATCTAATCCCCATGGCCTTTGAGAAATTCTTATTGGACAATCCGAACAGACGGGGTGTGGCGAGTATCCATACGTACCCTACTTTGCGCGGTAAATTTTAGGTTTGCTGAAATGTTTTAAAAATTTTATTATTCTTAATTTTTTTGTTTGGAATATAAGTGATATTGAGATAATTATAAATTTTGCTTTTGTATTATAAATACATTTTTTAGTTACATACTTTTATTTATATATATATACGTATATATGTTTGTGTATGTATATGTACATATTTGGTCTATAAAGATACAACAATATCATGCAATATGTATATGTGTATACATATAAGACTTGCACTCCATTCATTATTACTACTAATGTTTTTCGCTAAGTAGAAGTAAGCAAGTAATTTTATTATATAAGGTATCCACTCGAATTCTACCATGCTAGATAGGTTCTGAATGAGTAGTGAGAGTCACAAGGTAAGTTTAGATAATAGTTTATCAAAACCTATTCTTTTAAGGCAAGATGTAGATATGAAATCAAGGTATGGTGTCCCACCTTCAACTTATATTCTAATGTTACGAGTACAAGTTCTACAGTATCTTATACCTACTTTTTAATAATAATTAAATAACATTAATAAATAAAAAAAATTAATACTATTGTCTTTTCTATTTCAATCTTAAAGGAAAAAATAAAAAAGAAAAAAAATCCAACTTATAATAAAACTTTAAGACTCTATGCAACTTGTGTATATCATCTAGTCCCTCTTTTCTTTTTCTTCTTCTTCTTCTTCTTCTTCTTCTTTGTAAAAACCTCTCTCTTCTTTACTATCTTCTTCCTTCTTTTTTTTTTTTGTGTCCTTGTTCTACTTTTACTAACTTTAGTCTATTGAAATCTTAAAAATATCTCAATTTTTAACTTATCATTCAATATACTAAAAAAAATTATCTTAATGATTTAAAAAGAAAGGACAAAAGAAATTTAAGCATAACCTAACTAGAGGTTTCGATATTTTCAACTACAAAAAATTTTCTATTTTGCCTATCAAAATTTTAAATTGTCTCAACTCAAAATGTGTTGTAACCTATAGAAATTTTTATTGGCAAATCAACCAATAATATAACTATAATTTTGATATTAATTATGTATCCAATACAAAGTCTTGAAGAAGGTAAAGCAAAAAAATTACAAATTCCATTAGATACCATGTACCCTGTAAAATCTACCATATACAAGGTATAGAGTGATTTTAAGGTACCACACGAATAGTGTTTCATATCCTATTCACCTTATACTCGCTCACCACTATCGCTAACTATTATTGGATAATATCAATTCATATTGAAAAAATTACACTATTATGTTTTGAAATCATTAATAATACTTCCTTCATTATTTTTATAGGTACAAGGCATTTTTTCTATTAAGTAAATCAAATGTGATTAATATACTTTAACGTATATATTTAGTATTTACAATATGTTATTATAGCCGTATATTTTTCCTTTTTTTTAATCGCATTCTAAGGGCCATGTATATAATGTTCTTATCAATCATCGATTGTGTGTAAACTTTGATTCAATAATTATTTATGTTAAAAGTTTGAATATATAGCTATATATAAATTTTGCACAAACATTACAGGTGTACATTTGCTAATATATACAATGGAATTCTTGCACATTTGACGAAAATATTAAAAAGAGGCATAATTGGAATTTCTAGTGGTGTAGATATAGATCAACTTTACGCCCCACATAAGATGGAGCCTTTTATATTAAGAAATATGATATAATTTTATAAATTAGTTAGGAAAGTTAATAATTATTTGCAATTATTAGGATTAATTAATTAGGTAAGTTAGTAAATGGTTTTATTATTAGGATTGTATAGTTAGGTAGGTCAATAAATATTTGTAATTAGCAGGATTGTTAGGAAATTAGTTGTTATAGGAAACACTATAAATTACATTTTGTAAAAGTCAAATGAATCCAATCATCTATTCATTATAGCTAAACTCAAGAAGTTTTTTTTTTTACTTAAACTAAATGTCAATTTTTTTTTTTTTTTTTTTTGCCTGTGCAAATGGACTACATAAGAATCTATAAATGTTAAAATTATTATGATCTTAAAGAATAGTTAGACATGCTAGTAAATAGTTATAATCACTAGAATTAGTTAGTTAGGCAAGTTAGTAAATAGTTACAATTAGTAGGATATTAGTTGCTCTAACAAGTACTATCAATAACATTTCGTATAAGTCAAAGGAGTCATCCACTAATTAATTATCAAAAGAATTATTATTCTAAAGTTCTCTCTTGTTTCTTAAATTTTTAGGAGTTTGTCTTTAACTTGAACTAAAGATAATTTCATTTTTCTTTCTTATACAAATGGCCAATGCATGATTCTACCAATCATGCTCTCATTGCTCATTCTTATTGAGCTATTCTTATTGATCCATTCCTATTAATTCAATCTTATTTGTTTCTTTTCTTTCACTATCATAATTTTTTTATTATTGTTCAATTAATTCTTGATTTTTAATTATGATCAATTTGTAAATTATTAGAGCAAATAATGACACAAATGCAAGCATTGACATAGAAATTAATGGCATCAACCAACAAAATGCAGGAGGATTTAAATAAATTCACAGCAAATGGTAAGCATATGAAAGAATGTATTGTAGAAGAAAAATGATGAAAATAAGATAATAAAGATATTACATCAACCATATAAGCTATGGATAAAGAAAATTTTCAAGAAATGATTCAAAATAATGATCAAGAAAATGTTGCTATTGAAAAATAATAAGATTCCAAAATTAATATGGGAGATAATTTCCATCACTATCAAGAAATTGTGGCACTTCAAAAGTAGTTGATGATAATCTCCTTGATGTTGATTCTAGACAATTGTAAGAGTTATTGGAGCATTGCTTTTCTCATGTCCAATATGTTTTTTGAAAAAAGTTACACTTAATCTTGAAGAAAATACTAAAGGGTGTTGAAGAGCTATGACATAAACAAGCGATATCATTTTATAGAGACGAACCAACAATAGATGCTTCAAATTTCTCAATGATTATAGATAAGTTTTCACTTTTATTTAATAGGATTAGTTAATTATTATTTGTTTACTTATCTTATTTTCTTAAACCTTGAGGATAAGTTTTTTGTCAAGGGTAGGAAAATTATTATGATTATTGAGTTTAGTTATGCAAGTTACTAAGTAGTTGCAATTAGTAAGATTATATAGAAAATTAGTTATCATAGGAATATTATAAATAGCATTTTATATAACTTAAAGGAATCATCCATTAATTTATGAGCAAATTTAAGAACTATTATTCTAAAGTTCTTTCTTTAATCTCAAATTTTTATAAGTTTGTTTTGACTTGAATTAAAGATAATTTTATTTTTCTTATTCATATGAATGTGTTACATGAGATTCTGTCAAAATAATTCAAGATAAATGCACTAAAAGCTTGTTACAATTTAGTATATGCACTTTCAACTTAATTGGAATTTTAAGCACTAAATTTCCATCAAATTGTACTAAACTTGAAAGTACAGAAACTAGATTAAAGAAATAAAAGTTTAGATACTAAATTGTAAACAAAAGGAGGTATAATCAGTTATTATGCATTTATTGTGAAATAATTCAACTCCTCTCATAAATCTATTAAAAATTATTGAAATACAAGAAGACTTGATGGAGTTATTGGAATTAGGGGTTACTGAAATCTACTGAACCTTAGAACATTTGATACCATGTCTTAGTTATATTTCAAGATGGGTATAAGATGTCACTAGAATATAAGTTTTAGTTTTAAAGTTTTGAAACATGTTCCTACAAGATAATGTCTAAGTTAAGATCCTTGAGCCATCTCAAAAAAAAAAAAAAAAATCTATTATAATACATATCCTATATAATTTGTATCCTATATTTAAACTTTAATTGACCTCCAATGGAATGGGAGGAAAATTCAAACTTAATTTAGCAACTTACTTGTCTTAACATTTAAGAAACAAAACACTTTGGAGTTTTGACTAGCCTGTTACAACTCGAAGGCAACTTAGTCATGGTAGACGTCATATATCACATAAAAGATCACAGATTGGTTTCCCTTTCAATTATTGATCCTTCATACGACATGTAAAGCTACTACAACCGTTAGCTTCCCAAGAGCAATCAAATAAAAACCTATTTACATTAACATAACATTTAGATCAAAATATTTACACTAAACAAAAGATACAATAATCCAAACTATCAGTAAAGTAACTATAGTAAAATCATAGTGAAAAGACACATAAGAGTCTACATTTGTTCTCTCAACGCTCGTATTGGCTCATACTTACCCAAAATCCCATACCAACCTCTGGCATGCTACGACCAACATTTGTAAACAAGTAATCTTGCATCAAAAGTCTACAAATATGTAAGCTAAACAGTTTAGTAAGCTAATCCCTCAACCATACTAACAAGCAAGTTATATATAAATTAATTTCAAATATATGAATATATGAACAAGTAGAATGCTAATTAAATACATATAGTTAACCAGATGCTGTACGTAACTTAAATTTAATACCCTATGAAATCAAAGTCGAAGTATACATAGCACCAATCAGATCTGGGTTTTATATTTGAACTTATTTTATTACGAAACTTCACGTTTCATATTCAAATAAATCAATCTATTTATTTTAATCAAAAACCAAGTTCTAGGTATAATTGTAAGTAGGTCCCTACCGTCCACACTTATCCCTAAACAGAAACCTCTAGACTAGGCTCTTAGTTAGATGGTTGACACCTCCAACACCTAGTGTTCCTGTAAGCTATAATAAGATCATATCATACATGTGCACCGTACTAAAACACTATTTTCATAAGTCAACAACCCTCGTACGACTTCTTATTACCTCCGTATGATGTGACGGTCGGAATTATTTTATGCAATGCATGTTTATGCATGTTCCAATTTATTTAATAAGTCATATATACATAAGTCCGATTATGGGATGACCAATCAATATCACAAACAGCACAATTCTATCCAATCTATTATGTAATAGACAATTCATTATCAATATTTAAAGTAATTTCATAATCCAACAAATAATAACATTCACATGCATGTCCTAACCCCTACATAGCTTTCAATTAATAGTATTACTTAAATTTACTCACTACAAATATAAATAAGCAAGGAATCATAAGAAATACTCACTCGGTCATGACATATCTCATAACTCATAGTAGTCCACAAAAATATCCAAACCCTCGTCAAGATCGCCTGATTATTATAAAAAAAAAAGTAATAAATAATTAAGTGAACTAGTTATTCCATATAATTATTTACCTAAATTTACTTAGGTTTCTCTCAATTTTTCCCAATTTAAACTTTTTTGTTAATCTTTATTTTCGATATTTATGAGTCAGTAATCAATTTTCGTCGTTTTCGGACGTAAGTTCATGTGGTAAAATTCGGTTTGGATGTTAAGACTTACATTTTTCGATATAGGCTTAAATTGTTATAAACTTTGTTATTTTGAAAGATATATTTTTATTTATTAATTTTTTGTTTTACTTTGTTAATTTATGATTTAATTAATTTCTAAATTTTTTTACATTCTTATAATTTTGAAAATTTATTATTATTATTACTACTATTTGCGATTTAAATAAATTATTTAAATAGATTGTTGACATAGCATAATTTCATTAATCTACATGGTAATTTGTTAAATTTTCTTAATTTATATATTCTCTCAATATTATTTTATTGTCACATGTATTTATATAATATTAGAATAAATTGATAAATATGTTATGTGCCTAAATCTTTCCTTTATGGGCTTCGGCCCATTTATACATATATATAATTATTTTCTTGTATTATATTAAATACTTAAATTATAATATATTTGTATTCATTTTATACATATATACCTATGCATCTTATATGTGTACATATATATATATACCTTTAGCATACTAGTATATGTACTTTTACATATACTTGAATGTATAGTATTATTATCCGTATAACCATACATGTATACATATACGTATATATGCACATTTGTACTTGTATTATACTATTTGTATATGTATTTATGTACATATACATATGCTCATACTTTTGCTTAATTTTATATGTACTTTTATATGCATATATTTATATGTATTTTTGCATTTTCATAGTATATTTTTAAGGAATTTCAATATAATTCATATATATACATATTTATAGTTTTGGTTTTGCATGAATATATGTAAATATCTAATATTTCTATTATAATTGTTTATGTACATGAGAAAATATACATGTATGGTGACGTATAGGTACATATACATGTATATCCCCAATCTTATTTATATGTACATATATTTTACTAGAGTTTATACATACATACTCCATATATGTACATATACTATATATATATATATATATATCTCCATATACCTACTATTCTCATTATATATTTCTATACACACGTGTGTGTGTGTTCATATATGCACTAACATATATACACATATTACATTATTTTTTAAAGAAATAAGATTATATATATAACTTCATTACATATACATGAAACCTTTAGTATTATACACTAAAATACATGCTAAATACTTATTAATACACTAAGTGTAATATTTCACAAAATTATACAAAAGAAGGACATAAGACATACTTTACATAAGATAACTAATATTAACATAATATATACAAAACTAATTATTTGTTGTTGTGATGAAGTTGGTAAATATATATATATATATATATATACCTCTTTTTCTTCCAAAGTATGGGTAAGGAGTTGAGATATCTAGTGTAATAGTATGTAAGATAGTAATTAGAGGAAAGAAAAGTGAGAATAAGAAAGCTAGGAAGAGGAAGAGGGAGAGAGGGGTCACGGTTGGGAATGGGGTTAAATGTGGGGGTTTTGTTTGTATTTTAGATGTGTTTGAGAAGAAAAAGTGAGAGGATTCTAGAGGGCTTCCAAGTGGACAGCAAGGGAGAGGGAGGAGAGAGAGAAAAAGAAAAGGAAAAGGGAAAAGAAAATAGAAGAAAAAGGAAGAAGATTCTAGCTAATGTTCATTTGTTGACTTTGATCAACATGTTGACTTAGTCAACTCTTAAAATATTCTATGTATTTATTACATATGTTTTTGGAAATAAAAGTAAATAGAAAAAAGATTGAAGAAAAAGAGAAAATAAATAATTAAATGTAATAATTAGTATAAAAATTATTAAAATTGTCCTTAGATATTTATAATCCTAAAAATAATATTTAGCATAATAATTAATATAACTATAAAGATAATTATAAATTATAATACTAATATTTGCTATATATTATCTAAATAATAACTAAATACTTAAATTTACATAATACTAATTTATTTATGTAATTACAAGGTTCATATTATTTATAAAATAATATTATAATTCTTATAAATTAATTTAGTACGTGTACATTTATGAACATTTAGAAGTTATCTTTAATTAGCATATTTTTAAATATTTAGACTCGATTAGGGTTTTATCGTAATTGTAAGGAATTGATACATTTATAAGTTTAAAGTTGTGGTTTTAAAGTTTTTATCACTTTCAGGTATAATTTCTAGTATTTATACGCATTTAGGGTTTAAGGTTTTTATACATGATTAGATTTTTTATTCTTATATTAGGGTTGTTATCTTATCTAGATTTATTAACTTTTAGGGTTTTCTAACCCACTTAAGTCTAATTTAAGATTTAAATTAAAAATTTTAAGGGTTTACGTAGCCTTTAGCCAATATTGGTCCCACAACATGAATGTCAATTTAAGGGGTGAAAACGATAATAATACTAAGCAATTCTTTATCGTAAAGTGATAGTTATAGCAGTGTAGGTGGGATTTAGCTCATGAACCAGTTCATTTAACTTGTTTTAAAAACGGATTTGGATCAAATATTTTAACTCATTTAAAAAGCAAGCCATTTTGACTCGGGCCATTTAACCCACGAGTTAAAGTGGACTAACCTACGATGGGCTAGGTAGGCTTGCCTTTTTTTTATTTTTTTAGCTAAAATACATTGCCTAATATACCATACACACACACTTGTGTTAAAGTAAAGCTTGGTACTATTCTAATCTAAAGCCTGAAAAGTAATGATAAAAGAATAATAGAAGAAATGAAATAATAACATTTTATTTTCAAAAATCAAAACCCTAAACCTAATCACTATTCACTATCACTGTTGGTCTTTTCTCAACCTCAGATGACTCTCTCTCGCCTTCAACTCTCGACTTCTTTCTCAGTTCTCATCCCAAGATTCACAACGCTGCCAATTCTTGTCCATGGTTGCAATACGGTACTCACACCTTTTCTTTTTCTTTTCCCCTATTTTTTTATTATTTTAGGGAGAATAGGTTATACGCATTCTAATCGGTAATCCATATGTCATAGCACACGTTACATAACAACTAGCTTAGTATTATCATTTAAGAAAATTAAGATCCAATGTAATACACATTTCAGAAAACATCCAACATATTTAGTACCTTTATTTAAATGTTTTTATTTACTAGGTATACAATTTATTTTATCTTTTTAGTTCAATAAAATATTTATGTTTCCATTAATAGCCAAAATACCAAATTTGCTGCTTGATAGAAAGATTATGAGGTACTCTTCTAAGGCATGGGGTTTGCTCATTAATATTCAAATACTTTGCTCAATAAGTATTATATACTCCATTTATAGTTCTAGCAAGTTGTTCAAAACCTACGGTTCTTATTAGATTAAAATACTAGTCTTCTCTAATTTATATGGTTTAGACTTTAGCATGTTAGGCGGAACAAAATTAAAGAAGTCGACTATCATGAGCTTCCTCATTATGAAGCCTTTTCACTTGAAAATTTCAAGTCCAACAAATTTATAAACTAAAAGTTGATCAACAAATTCATAAAAATGGGTGCATTAAACAGATAAATTATAAAATTTATTATTAATGGGCTAAACGAACTAAATTGGCCAATTTAATTCACTAACCCATTAAAGTGGACTAAACAGGTCAGGCTGGAGAGCTGGCCCATTTAACTCACCGACCCATTTAACTCACCAGCCCATGTAGGCGGAGCTAAGCCAAGCAAAATTTGACCAATTTAAAAGCAAGCCAAAACGAACCTGCTCATTTAACCCACAAGCCAAAGTGGGTTAAACCGGATTGACATATTTAGCCCGCTTGCACATCTCTAATGGTAGGACTCAAAACATAATATTATTACGTTAGCCAAATAGCTACAGTAAATTTTATGTCTTGAATAGGTAATTCCCAAAAAAGAATAGATGCATAAATCAATTATATCACGTTTGATATATAGTAATAAACCAATATAGAATCATATTTCAAGTTCCATTAGAAGGCATAATTATGACTACTTAGAATCAGCAAATCTGGCTTTAAAAAGGAATTGGATTCCACTATTGAAAAAATTAAATCGCAATTCAATTTCTCCTCATTAATTATTATTAATTAAAAATTGTTCTTTTAAACATCAACCTAATTATGACATCCAATATCAAGGGTATTTTTTACAAATATGTCTCCATATACCTTACATTAAATTCCATTCTTTAGGAATTTCTAAATACATGGGTGGATTTACTATTATAATCTTAATTCCATCGCATCTTATTTCAATTTATTTCATTCCAAACTATTCTCCTTTATCAAACGTGATATTAGATGAGCTCTTTGGAACTTGTAGCACATGACCTATGAGATAATGAGATAGAGTCACAACTTGAAAGAGTTCATCCCAAAAAGATAGATCATCTCAAATTGATCCATTACATCATCTAAATGAAGCAAAGAAATATAAAAATTTATTTAAACATACTCAACAATAATAAGAGTGTTGTGGTCTTGTTTAGGGATAAGCAGATATAGAGTAAGAGGTATGGAGCATTATTCATACCTTATTTTGTAGATACAAATTTCTAAACCATTAAAATTAGAAACTACCATATGACACCTATAAACCACTCTTACGCTATAGAATTTGCAAAATACAGGATACCTTGTAGAATCCGTAATATTTTTTAATCTCTCTTATAAAGTTCAACATGGCATATTTTCCCTATAAACTTTAATACTAGTTCACATAAAGTTACATGACATAAGTTCACTTCTTCAATATATAAATTAAGATGAGATATTTTATGGTCTTCACTAGACTAGGGTTAGACATAGCAAAAGAGGAATAAAAGAGATGAAAGAACGAATGATAATAAATAAGAGAGAGAGAGAGAGAGAGAGACTAACTTTAGAGACATAAAGTTTTAGTTTAGGGTTTTATTATTGACTTAGCTTTTTTATTATATTTTTAAGACTAAAAAAAATGCAATGGTGTTATCTTTTTATTTATTAATATTATTTAATTATTATTATAAGGTGGATACAAGATATATTATAGGATACCTTTGAATTTATATCTTGTATACTTTAGAATATAGGATCCTAGGTGGGTATATGATGCCCTTACTTCAACCCTGTACCCTACCATTTAGAAGTAAGTTTTGAAAAATTACTATACAAAAGCTACCCTAATCTTACTTGAAATCTATCCGATCAAATAGGGTTTAGGTGGATAACCCTTTATGATAGTATTATCTACTCACCCCTACTCTTATTATATTAGATAATATTTCCAAAATTATATAATATCAAATTACTATCATTTATCGATTCTCTAATGAGTAAATATTCTAACTACATCTAAAAGAATTAACTATATTTAATTTGTTCTATATATTGAATAGGTTAGATTTTGGATGGATTTATTAAATGATATCCATATAGTTGACAAAATGAACAAGTCAATTACACTTATAAATGCCAAGCTTGTCATGGCTCATATAATCTATATAAATCTTATTTGGATCATCTTTTTTTTTATCTATATTTTATATATGTCTATTACGTATCTATTTGTACTTTGAAGTTTAAAAAATTGTCTTTCCTAATTAAGAAATAAAAATTTACGTATTTTTAAAAGAAAATATTTTCAAAAGATATATTTTATACATTTAATATTATTATTTTAATTAATATTTTTAAAAATATATCTTTCTATTGTTTTGGTATCTTTATTCTTACCAAACATAAAGATTCGAACAAATAATAATAAAATAGAAATAAAATCAACCAAACGGAGTCATAATGAGCATTATTCTACTCTCGAAATAAAAACATCGTTTATCCTCCATATTTAAAGCTGGCCGTAAAACTTACTCTTAAGAATCATTAGCAAAAAGAGAAATAATACTTGTAATAGTTTTCACGTACTTCTTCTTGTGTCATATAATTAACAATGAGGACCTTATATTTTCTTTTAACTTTCCAATTTTTTCATATTTTCTTAGTAAACGTAGCAAAAATAATATTAACACGTATAGGGTTTGCATTTTTGTAAAATCATCACTCTTATTATATTTCAACATTAATTATTATACACATATTAGTAAAATAAAAAATAAAAAATTGTTCATTGTCAAACTTGATATTCATCCGAGCCCCTCTCCACATCTTCTCATACGTCCAATCCCCTTCATTTGGAAACATCTTTTATAAAGTATATATAATTTATCGAGATAATATTACAATTTATATTTCGATTTTATTATTTTTTATAATTATTCAACTATAATTTCAATTTGCATAGTTACATATTCAATTAGCTGACCGTGCTATCTCAACTAATGGTAAAAATTAACTAAGGTATAATTATATGGACAATATTGTTGCCACCAATTAGTAGTCATGTAACCCCCTAAAACCATTAATGACTACTACTTTGACTAATTATGCTACTTGGATTAATGAAATAAATTGGAGTTACTAACAACAACAGCTAAAATTTTTAATTGAACATATAATTAAATAAATCAAATCTTTAAATGTATAATTATAAAAATAGTAAAATTAAAATATAAATTAAGACATTATCTCCAATTTGTTTAAACTAAATAAGTACCGATATCAATCTATATTTATTCACTAATTACTTCCTAGTTCTTAGGAAGTCATTTGCTAAGAAGGAGGACATGATTACAAGAATGATAATTTTGGTGGCCGATGCGCGGTTTGTTGTATATGGAAAAATGTGGCTCGTTATTATAGGGGAGATGATAAAGGGGAAATCCAACCTATTCCGTTCCTTTCCAGTATCTGAGTTTTATTTATTTTTACAATTAATATATCCCGTCTCAATTCCCTTCACTCATATGCTGTGATATTAAGAGTTTTTCTACAATTACATGATTGAAGAGGACACAGGCGGAGGAAGAAAACATTCCGGGCCGTGAAACTTCCTACCATATAACCATTTCTGGAATAGAGAACCAAAAGAACTCTTGCTACTTCAAGAACCTAAAATCGAGTACACAACCACCCCAATGAAGAAACCGAAAGGGAAAATAAATGAGAGAAGATCCTTCTAATGGAGAGACACATAGAAGAAAACACTAAGATGCTATACATGAAGACTACTCAAAATATACATGTAAATCATGATTCGTGACCACCTAATACCCACTGCCAACTCCCAGAAACTTGATATCCAGAAACAGCTCAACCCCTCAGCTACATTCTTCTTTCAGTACAACAATGCACCGACAGCAAAAAATGAAAGAATGGATACAAATATTTCCAACCCACCACAACGACAACCTGCCATCGTAAACATGAAAGCTGAGTCATATATTATGAGAAAGAAAGACATAAGCTTCAATCACCACAGACCATACATGGTATCGATACCAGGATCTCGTCTGCACTGAAAAATATTTTCCAGAAAACATGATTTTTATTTTCCCTTTATTTGTTAAACTTGGAAGGAAAAAGAAAACAAAAGGGGGGGGGGGGGGGGGGGGGGGGGATCTTCTAAAATAGAAAACACAGGTAAAATCCTATGTTTGTTATGCCAAAAAGCCCTCTTTTAAGTACAAAAGGTTCTCCCTTCTATAGGAAAACACTTTCTCATTAGGGGGAATGCTAGTCTTTTGTAGGAAAGAGACTTGTCCTTGTTAAAACGCAAAGTTTCTGAAGCAGAGCCTTCATGACTCCTCTAGCTCTAGGAATATGGTACTGTTTGATTTTCATTTCCATTTATATATTTCAAACATTTAGACCATAATGGACCCACCCACCCACCCACACACACACAAATATATATATATATATATATATTATAAAAATAAGCTAAGAAGGTTGTAACCATGAATGTTAAAAATGATATATGTTTTATACTTATTTTACAAGTAAAATGTTAGAGATAATGCATTTATGGGAATATGATGATAACATATCTAGGTAGGAGATACATAAATGTACAAATCAAACAACGCAAAAATATTCCATAAAAACAAACAAACACGTGGAATTATATCATTTCATAACAAAAAAATTTTTTCTGCTAACATGAACTTTTCATTCAAATGAAAGGAACCACTAAATTTCTGGCAGTGAGAACTAACAACACACCACATCATGCACTTATCATGAATACAAAGTTTTAAAACTTTCTATGTAGATTTCATTAAAGAAGATTATAATCATAAACAAAGATGATAACTCCAAAAAAAAAAATGCTCAAGGAAATGGCAAATACCAGGGTTTTTCATAGTCTCAGAAGTTGGCAATGCCGGCAATGACATCTCTGCAATATTGGAGGAGGTTTCAGAATAATGAAGCCTTACCAAGGGAATTGATAGAAACTTATGAATATGACAATATTCCAGTCAATTACCAGGAGCACAGAGAGACACAGATGAAAGTGATGATGATGATGGCCATGGAGCCTCTATGTTGTCAGTCAAATCACATGTGAAGCTGTAACCTGTGCTATTGTCAAACACCATGTCGGAGGGGTAGCTACGAAGCAAACACCCTGCTACTGAAACAAAAAATTTCAACCATCATTTATTAACATTAACGCATTTCTCAATCATTGTTTCAGACAAAAGCTACACGCACGCACGCACACACATGTAGTCCCCCTAAGCATAGCAGGTATTGTAATTGGGTAAGGAAAAATTAATTGAATTTCCTTTTGGGAAGGGACTGTAACACAGTTCTCAACAATGCCAACCATATGCACGTTCTTTAACTCAGTAGATTACTACTGACATAAATTGCGTAAACACACGGGGACTAATTAGGCATTGCAACACAGCTCTCGAGAAGAGTACATTGGAAAGACATGGAAAACTCTTGTCCACACTATCCAAATGCACACTTTTTGACTCAGTAGATCACTACTGAAATAAGACAAGTTTTTGGGTGGTGATGGTGGTGGGGGTTTTGGTTTGAGTGCTGATTAATGACATGATATATTCACATGAAGCTTGGTCATCTTTAATACATATTTTGCTCATGGGACCTGGAGTCATAGCACTAGTTCAGGATCCACAAGACTAACACACTACAGCATTATGGAATAGAAAGTCAGTCAATTAAAATATTAAAACCCCATGGATGGATCTCTAATGAACCGGAAATGTGTCTACAAGAACCAGGAATTTTTTACAACCTCCCATTCGATTGTCATTTGACCTTGAAAATTTTGTGCAGGAGGTTTAACTTAGCATGCATTATAACACAGTTTATTCACTGTGTTCTCTGGTAGCAGAAACAGTATAAATAAGTTTAGATAAACAAAACTAAATATGCACCATGCAGAACCTATAAAAGAGGAGATATTCAAGGATGATGTTGATAAGACAAGCTGCAATTATATGTATTACAATTAGGCCAGACTGGACCTGCCGAGTAAATTGATACATTAGATAGAAGATGTTTAGTATGCCAGGTCATTTGAGGAAGAAGAATATGTTCATCAAAGGAAAGAATAAAGAAACTTTGATGAGAAATACTTAAAAGGAAATAGAAAATTGAAGCATGAAATCACTAACCTTCCTGTCCGTACACTGATCCTTATGCAGATTTGCAAGAAATAGGAAAAGAAAAGGAAAGAACGAAAAAAAAGATCAGTTGCAATATACAAACAAAGAGAGACAACAAAACAAAAGATGCATAACAAGAATAATCTTACCTTGAATGCTAAAATCTTTCAAGTCAATGTCACAAAGCTCATATATATTTGTAATGACCCCACCTCTCCGAAGCATTGAGCCAAAAATGGTCGCACATATTATTGCTTGTTTGTTGGTAATTAGCATTTGCCTTTGTATTCCATCAATGTAGGAATTGAGCGAGCTACAGCAAGAGGGACTTGGCGCTGCTGCATTACGGCATGCATTGACTACTGCAGTAGGCTCTTTGAATTCCAAAGGGCAAACTGCACATACAATGAGAAACGTCAATATGAGCAAAACCAAAGGTAATTTACTTAAAGAAAGAATATCAAAATGATCCCAATATATAAGGATTATTTTGTCTCAAAAGTAGCATTAGCTGAAACTTTCTCACATGGAAACTCCATATCTATATCCAAAATGCAACATATAAGGCTGCATCCATTCTACTGTTTCATCACATCATGCCAACAGAAAGCAATTTGAATTTTATTTTTTTTCCCTCTTTTTCTGTGGGGTAAAGTGACAATTTGCTGGATTTAGTATTGCAGCATTGTCAGGATTGACCTTGAATGGCAATTAGAAAGAATCTAAGACAAGGTTTAACAACTTAAGAGCATATTGGTAACAGTCTGCGTGTTCTCCATGCCTCATAGTATAATTGAGATTAACTATAGTGTTACGATATGATGATCTACCAAGAGAAAAAGCATGATAGCTTACATAAACAAACAGCTTGAGTAAATGCAAATTCATCAAACAGGTGTCCATAATGCCAACTCAAAGAAAACCATGATACTTTTTCATTATCAGAAGAACATACACTCCTCGCAGGGGGCCAAAGAAAAAAAAGATTATTAGATGTAAAAATCACCTCCAAAGCTCTTCAACCCCTCCCTTTACAAAATCAAAAGAAATGTAAAGGAATATATTCCACCTAAGTATAGGATATGAGAATGGAATCCACTATAACCAACATTTATTGATGCTTCTGCTTACTAATTTTAATATATTTGTAGAATGTTTTTATTTTGGTAGAGAAAACCTTCTAGTTCCGTAACTAAAAAAGAAGCACTATCATGCTAGTCTCTATATATGAGAGCATCTTCCTGTGTGCTCACTGCCTAATGTATTAAAGATGATGTGTGATACAGTAACCAAGTACGGTCAGGGTAATTCTGAGACCTGATTCTTTGCAAAGTGACCCAAATATTCCAGTTCCTTTTTCTTTTCTTTGTATGCAAATTTTTTAACAAGCCAAATAGGGTAGGGGTTGGTCTTAGCCAGTTCTGATGAAAATCTAGTTTGGTCGACAGGTTCACTTATTTTAGTGCAGTTTGTGCCTGTGTGGAGTTTCCAGACCAGCTTTGTGACCGGCTCCCTGATCTGAGAGTCTGGGCCAGTTCAATTTTGACTATATTAAGCAGGAGAATTCTTATGCTCTCAACCTAAAGAAACATGTAGACCTCAACGCATTTCTTGTAATGTATCTAGTAGTGTAGCTAGTACTAGTGATGTGGCAACTCCCTACAAAACTAGCCATACGTAGAGAGAATAATAGAAAATGCAAAGAGGACTATGATGCATGGTTACTAAAACTGCATACAATATGATACCGACTAATCTACTCAAGGAGGATGGTGACTCCCATGCGCTTAGTGTTATGTTATTCCAAATTAAGTATATGGAAGCAGCGAAAGCTAAATTCCAAAGCACAACCAATTCTCTTCTAGCAGTGGTTATATGGGACAACCCTTTGGACTAGCACTCCAATCTACAAAAAAAAAAAAAATGGACATTGGTTCTTTATTCATTTTTTAATTTCAAATTATTTCTTTAACACAACATACCACAGGCCCCAACCAAACTGGTCAGGTCTTTCCTTGTTTCTTTTTGCATCACCACACCAATCAATCAATATTAGCCTCCTTCATAGCGTGATACAAAAGCACAAAAAGTGGCAAGCATAAAAATGAAAGAACACATGATCAAGCCCAATACATGCAGCCAACCCAATTTATTTGGATAATACTACATTGTTCTAGTTGTAGTTTGCTAAGCTTGTGATGACAAGCACTTACATACTCTCTGCAAGACAACCAAACTACAAAATTACCAGCACAGACAAAGCTTAGCAATCATTAGATGTACTTTATTAGAGCTCTAAGACCTAAAGAGATTCAAAAACTGTTTGTTATGTCCAAAAAGGGAACCATTCGTTTCAAGCCAGAAGAAGCAAAAAAAGTTCCTCTTAATAATGTGTCAGAATCCAATGACATGAATTTATAGCATTCCCTTCCTCTTGTCTCCTTTTCTTTAAATTTAAGCATAAAAACCCAGAAGGTGGGGCATTGGAAAAGAAGCTATACACTTTGATATTTAGATCATGAAAAGTAACTGCAGGAGAAAAAAAGGACAGCAAAAGCACTTATGAAACTACATTATTAAACTAACTAATTCTTGGAGAGGCAGAAAAAGTCATAGACATGCACCTTTGTTGACTTTGCAGTTTGATAATCTTCGAAATGCAGCATTTGCAGCATCTGCTGAGAGTTTTCTGGAGATATATGAATACACTACCCCTTTACAATCATTTAAAGTATCGAGACGACTAGCCTCCTGAACTGCACTGTTGTCCCGCTTCACTGTTAGCTCTCCTCCTGATATCTTAATTGCAGCTTCCATTATTGCAGGTTGGCAGATTGGTCTGCAACACTCTTTCAGAGGGTCAACCGAGCTACAGGCATCAAGTAATTTGCTTGCATTCACCTTTTTTTCAAAAGTCGCAACGTCATTTACAGGACAAGATCCACCTGTAAGATTTGATGATTTAATGGAGCAGATCTTGGCCACTGAACTGTTTGCCCCTCGGCTGACTAATATGCTTATGATATCAGAAAAACAATCATCAGCAACAGCATTATTTACGACCAACTTATCGGAGGACCTGCTATAGAAACCCTGGAACATGTGCATCAAGCTAGCCATCTGGGGACAGCATATGACATTTCCCACAATGTATGCCAAAATTTGAGTGCAATCAGATGCTGTTTTGGTAAATATATCTGACATGGCAGAGAAGTTTACAGGGCATTTACGGGTTAGGGTAGGCTCATAAGTGGTGGGAAAAGATGGATACATAGGAGCCCATGAATCATTAGGACGTGGAAACTGGGGAATAACAGCAGGGGATATCTCAATTGGGTAAAGGATACCAGTACTAGGCGGGTTAGCAGACTCAGACTTGGCAGTCATATGCATGGGCTCAACCTCACTTTGTCCTACTGCATCATGGAAACTAGATAACCATATTATAAGTAAGATGAATTTATGTCGCATTGAACCTGTAAACACAGACAAACAATCAATAGCTGTAATTGAACCCTGTCTAGCACAGTAGTTAATCGACATATTTTCCTCTATCCACTGATGAGGCCACCAAGGTACTTTTAACCAATGTGATAGAGCCAGCGAATGACTTCAAAGAACCTACTTTTAACACAGCAACCAGATTGACAATCCTCCATATTCCACTACCCTTCCAGTGGCATCAAGTTCCAGAAGGCATAAATGAGAGGTCTTATGCCAGCTGTCAAAAGATTATATTCTGAATGCAGCAGTACCTGTTGTATCACCAAATGTTAGGACCGAATTTAATGTAAATGAAAATACAAAGGCAGAATAATCAAGTAATAACGCACAGGTGCTCGCCTATCCTAAATGAAAGTTCTCTAAAAGAGACAGAGAAAAAGCATGAGATTTTGGAAGAGTCAAAGCAGTGGGCTTCCTTCTCCAGTTCAGGCCCGTTTATGTAAAGTGTAAATGGAAGCCGAGCATTTTCTTTTTAAAACCCCAATATTTTCCTTTGTAGGACTCTTATTGGTAACAACCCACGTTAGTTTGTTTCAAAGATAGAAATGACTGAAGATGTCCACTCCATAGAGCACCTAATCTAAAATTTAATCAAGAAGACCAGACCCACTTAGATCTCTGTCCCCAAATCGTCCCTGAATTTGGACATTCACCAAAGACAAAGAAATGACATTTTGAAAGCCAAGAGGATGATCATAGCTCATAGAAGATCATAAAATTCTAAACTTGCACCCACTGCCAAAAAGTAGAAAAATTAAAACCGCCGAAGGAATCTATTAGCATTACAATCTTCTCCCTTCTTCATACATATATACACATCATAACTGAAGCTGCAGTTATCTCAAGCTGACACCAAAATGACAGTTAAATATTTATTCTCCAAGATATCACGAATGAAACATATAACAACCAAAGACATGGATTTAGACAATTATATGGTCCAATCAAGCCATTTACTTAAAGAAGAATAGTTTTCACTCTCCATTTCCCATTTTCCATGAAAATTCAGGACCAAAATTCAGATACAAGCAAAGATTGTTGGCATATAGCTACAAAACCATAAGTACAGAAGTGAAAAAAAAAAAAAGAATCATCCCCAAAGCAGCTTATGAAATCTCATCGTTCTCCTAAGAAACAATCACAACTTCCTGATCCCAAGCAAATATGACACTCTTCCAAGCTCAACTAAGCATGGAAAGAACATCAGTGAAGAAAAGTCCAAGACTTTCTCTGACAGGCACATTTTTTCAGCTTCCAAACAGAGAAATGCACACAATTTTTACCAAGAAATGCAACTATTTCCCTAATCAACCAAAAAACCTAACTGATCTCAGGAAAATTATTAAGCTTATAAAGAACAACCCCACAAAGAAAATTTCATACTTTCTCCCACATTCACATTTTCTCTGCTTTCAAAGAGAAAATACCACATCCAAAAACTACTTAAATCTCATCCATTAACCAGTCAGCCAACAGAACTGACTGATTTTAACCAACTTACACTCCTTCAAGCTCAACTAATCTCGGAACCAACATTACCAGGAGGAAAACAAAACGTCCGAGAGTTTCTCCCCCATTCATATTTTCTCAGCTTCCAAACATAAATACTTCAATCATCAACAGCTAAAATCTCTCGATTTCCCTCATCAATCAAAATGCCTACCTGATCTCAAGCAAATTACACTCCTTCGAGCTCAACTAAGCTCAGAAAGTAGAGCACTCTCATAGAAAGTTCCATATTTTCTCTGAAACCCACGTTTTCTCAGCTTCCAAACAGAAAAATGCAACAATTATCAACAACTAAAATCTCATAATTTCCCTCATCAGTCAAATTATTATCTGATCTCAAGCAAATTACGCATTTCCAAGCTCAGCTATGCCCATGAAGAACAACACCCACAAAGAAAGTTCTAGACTTTCTCTCTCCATCCATTTTCTCAGCTTCCAAACAGAAAACATAACAGCTATCAACAAAAACCACCTTTCCTTTTTCACCTCCTAGACCAAAAATAATAATAATAATAATAATAACAAAAGAAAAAACTTACCTGATGAAGTAGGGCCCATTTGGGAGGAAAAGAATTAATAAAAAGAATATGAAGTAGTACAGAATCGAGTGAATTTAAAGGGCCTCGGAGATCGAAATGGGAAACGAAGTTTCTATCTCTGGAAGGTTAATCGAGGATAAAAGGGGAAAACAGCAGTAGTAGTGTAATGGTTTGTGGAAACCCTAGCTCGGACTTCACTGAGTGGAAAAGGAAAGAAAGGAACGGCGAGGGAAGGAGAGAGTGAGAGAGAGAGGAGAGAGAGAGAGAGAGAATGTGAAAGGGTAGTTTGGGTTTCCGAGACAAGAAGACAATATTATCGGACTGTCTGTCATGTTGGATCACCCTTTAATTATATCACTCCCATTGTTTTTATTTTTCTTTTTAGTTTAGTCTTTTCACAATAAAGATTATTATAAAAATAGTAAATAATAGTTTTTAAAATATTTAAATAATAGGTACCTTGGACTATAGTCAACGAAACCCATACATGCTAGTCCACGTTTTTTACAAAAGAGAGAAGGAGAGAGAAAGACAAGTTTTCGTCACGAAAGTTTATTTCATTTATTAAATTCATTAACCCAAGAAGATCCTACTGCATATTAGGGGAATTATTTATTGTTTAGTTTATATGATTTTAATAATTTTAATAAATATTTATTTAATGTTTATATCATAGGCATGAAAATCGTAGTATAGGTGAGTTAGAAGTATAGTAAGAAAAACAATATATCCTTATTAAAAGGGCAAGGGGTAATAATTATATAAGTATCATGTAATTGTGTTAGTATTAAGACTTCCATTACTATATAACTATAATAAAATAAAGACCTTAATTGAAATAGCTTATACAAATGAAATACTAAGAAAATAGTTAAAATTCGTAATCCTTTTATATAAATAGGGGTTTAACTTGTTAAAAATTATAAGCTCTAAAAGTAAAGGAAAATATTCTTCCATCCATCTTCAATATCGTCATCCTTCCTTACTAGCCAAGTCTTCTGATTTAAGACTTAAGAATACAGAATATACTCACTTTTAAGTTATAATAAATCACATCAAGATATAGCAAATAGGTCTTTATCGACAATCAAAATTAAATTCTCAATGATAAAAATAAAACTATCAATAAATTTTTATAAAGGTTATCAATAGCTTTCATGAAAGTTTTTTGCTTCTACCATTAATGATTTGATTTTTATTATTGATGAACTTTATTTGCTATAATTTGGGTTAGTTTAGTGTAATTCAAAAGTGACTGCGGCATAATATTTTCGTAAGAGCATAATAAATATAAGATTTGGTTGCAACTATTATAAAAGGTTAAAAAGAAAAAAGCACAAATCTAGGCGTAGAAAAAATACGGATGATGATAATTGTTCCTAAGATCATATTTATCAAGGTTGTTTGGCACAAACTCAATATCAAGGAACTCATTTAGCATCATTTGACAAGAGAATTGACACAAATTCCCTTATAGAGGTTCATTTACGAAGAACCGGTTCTTAATTTTTTTTTTCAATGATAAAGTTTATACGTTGATAAAAAAAAAAATAGATTTGCAAAAAATTTTTTAAAATGCTAAGAATACTCTTTTAAATGAACTCCTTAATAAAGTGAAGAATTTCTTAATAGAGAATGTTGTTTAAAATACCGATATGACACTTAAGAAATTCATTTTCACTTGTTAAATTGAAGAAAACAAAAGGTAAGGAGAAAAATTGCTTGCGAATTGATCCCAAAGGAATTTTAACGTGCTTATCATAACATAGCAACAATAACTGATTAGATGAAATTTGTACCTTAGAAATTACAAAAAAATACCCTTAAACTTATAATCATAACAATGGGAAATTTAGAACCTTAAGAAAAATTAGTAACTCAAAATCATGATGTTGTTGGATTTGTAATGTCAGTAATGCATGTAAAGAAATTCACTAACTCAGAATAAATTGTAGAATTTGAAGAAAAGTGTAAAACAAAATAACCATTTATTAAGGTTAATAATGAATTCGATTAAATTGTAGATTACCAAAAAAACTAAAAGCGAAATGTAGGATTATAAGTCCAACCTAGTGCCCATGGTTGATATTCAATGTTAGAAAATAAAAAAGGATGAAATCAATCGCATTACAACTAAGTCAACTATAGGAATGTTGGTCAACTTAGTTGAAAGCACCTACTTTGAAAGTGAGTTGATTGGGATGCCTTCTTAGGGATGGTAGCCAACCTTGTTGATTCATACTTTAAGGATTTGGATTTAAGAATGTGGTCACTTGACATAAATGAGATACCGACTAATTGTGCTTCACAAGATTATAAGGTTTTATCAAATTGGAATTATTTCAAGAAGGCGCATTAGATAAAAGTACGTAGATACTAGTGATTATTGTTAATTGTGCAAGATAATATGTGGTTATAAATTGTAAGAAAAATTAAGAGAAAAAGACTAGTGGGAATTAGGTTTTAAACTATTGTTGCAAGTAATTTGTAACGTCTCAAGCCAAAAGCAGTTAATAACTAAGCCAACAAAAACTAATAGACCTATTTCAATCATTTGGCTTAAAATTTTCAAACTTGTGTTAACAAGGTATTTATAACCATTACCTTATAAACTGATATCATAAGCTCCCACAATCTATGTGAAACACTTAACCATATGTTTTCACATTCTCTCCACCCCCACCCCTTAAACATACGACATCCGAATCGCGAAACCTTACAATTGAGCTCAGATCTTCCTCCTTTTTTAATGTATAATTTAAGCCACCCACTACCTATTGGTTATCTTGAAAGCATGCAAGGAGTCACACCCTAGTAACACTTTTTTCCTTCCTTCCTTCCTCAGACCTCTTCTCTAAACTAGAACTAGATACAAATCGTCCACCTACTAGTATGGAGTCCACTCTGATACCATTTGTAATGCCACATTCCAAAAGTAGTAGATAGTCAAATCAATAAATACTAATAGGCTCATTTCAACTACTTGGCCCAAAAGTTTCAAGTTTGTATTGATAAAGTATTCACAATCATGGTTTTATAAACTAGTATTATAACCTCCAACAATCCATGTTGGACACTTAACCATGAGATCTCACATAATTAGAAGTATATAAATGAGTTTTAGTTTGCAGGCCGGCATATTAACTTGTTTTTTAAATGAGTTTAGGTAAAGATTTTTTGAAATGAGTTTAGGTAAAGATTTTTTGACTCATTTAAAAAACGAACCAAATAAGCTCAATTCATTTAACCCGCGGGTCCGAGTAGGCCGCTTTAAGTAGACTCATTTAACATATTTATGCTTTTGGCCTACAAGCCGACCTGTTTAACCCACTTTTTAAATGAGTTTAAACTAAGGTTTTTTGCCTATTTAAAAAACAGGCCAAATGAAATTAGGCCATTTAACCCATAGATCAAAGTGGGTTGGGCCAAATTGACTTATTTAACTCACCTGTACACCTTTACAAATAATTGGATCGTCAATATACTAAGCTACTATTATATAAATCGAGTCATCCATAAGGAAATTGTCACAAGATTACCCACGTAGTATAGGATGCTGTTGAGGACAGTACTACTAAATTAGTTTTCTAATAGCTGATACAAGTAGTGACACTTGTATAAAACAATTTGTTTAAGTATTAACATCGGTTATCATATTCAAAGCCTTAGAACTAAGGCTAGGGAAAAAAACTGCAAACTGTGGATTGAATTGTTAACGGAACTAAACCGAACCAAATCAAAAAATCAGTTTTTTTATGAACCATTTGGTTTACAATTTGATTTAGCTATATATGAACGATTTGCCGTTTGATTCAAGAAAGCAAATTAAACCGAATCGAATCGTTTAGTTAAATGAGAAAAATTAATGTAATTATTTTGTACTTTTTATATTTTTCTTTCATCAATCTTCACGAAATTTATCCAAATTTTCGTATCCTATTCTTCTTTGTCTTGTTTATAGGACAATTATTAAGATTAAGTTGAATGAGTTCCATCTAAAATTTCATATTTAAAAATTTTCTTTTTTCTAAATTGTTATTTTCTTATATGTTTTCAAATCAAGAATTTAACCTTGATACTCATTACATGTATCTCATTTCTTTTTTAGTATTTAGTGTGCCTCTTTTGATTTCTTCATATCACTTTTAAATTGACAATTCTACTTCTCCATCGCCATTATTATTTACTGAAACAAAGTCCTTTATCCTTATTCAATCAAATTGGGTAAATTAAAATTTTGTATAACTTTTTACTAAGTATCATTAAATATAATAAATGTATAAGGATTTAATTGGAAACGTGTAAAAATTAAATGGAAAAAAATATATTATTGGTGATTAAAATGTTTAGCTAAAATTTGATACAAACTATTCCAACCATGGTTCGAACCAAATCAAACCATAGCTTAAAATCGCAGTTCAAACTAGACTGAACCATCTTTAATTAGGTTAAAAAAATTACAAACTAAACTGTATGGTTGGGTTCAATTAAAAAAAAAAAAAAACAAACTGTTATATTATGTTCAGTTTAATAGAAAAGAAACCTTACCAAATTGAACTATAGCTACCCCTAATTAGAATCCAAAAATCCAGAACTTACGGGTTCGTATTATTTTTGCATCTAGAAATCTCTGAACTCTCATGTCCCTAAATTTTGGATATTAAGACTTGAAATCTATAAACCCATATTGGTGTCAGTATTATTACATTCATAACATTCTTTGATTTAGGTTATCTTCAAATTCATATCTCATAGTATTGGTTATCAATTCTTAGGGTCCAAGGATCTGCATTTGTTCTCGATTCTTGATCTTAGTCTTGGCTCTTGGTTATTGGTTCTCGTATCTTTGAGTCTATGGAATCGGTTTGTGATTAGTCTTGGTATTAGGTATTAGGTATTAGGTATTAGTCTTGTCTTGGCTATTAAATTATGGTTCTC
Organism: Lumnitzera racemosa; assembly: GCA_024138005.1. Classification (NCBI taxonomy): domain Eukaryota; kingdom Viridiplantae; phylum Streptophyta; class Magnoliopsida; order Myrtales; family Combretaceae; genus Lumnitzera; species Lumnitzera racemosa. The sequence goes on along the minus strand of JAMXBC010000001.1, from coordinate 89,518,591 downwards.
GGTTGTTATTATGGGTTAATTCATGATTGATGTTTTACTTTAGTAAGATAATGAATCTGATTATTGTTTGTTGTTTGTTATACATTAGCATATATGTAGGTATGTACTAGGTGGCATATGTGTATCTATGCCTGCATTATATTTGCACAAGCAATCCATCCATTCTAGGATATGTATGAGTGCAGAGAGCTTGATATTAATTGTTATGATTATCTTAGATACCATCTCTCCTTTTGTATGGTAACAGCATTACTGCATCATACAAGTGATTTGTGTATTATAATTCAAATTTTTTTTCACCCTTGTATTTAAAGCTAGTGAACATTTGAACTAAATAACCACAAAACCTAAAGAAATATAATACGGGAATGGAAATGAGTGTAAAACAGAATTAAGTGCCCTTCCTGGTGAATTATTTGATAAATTGATTACTTTTCGGTTTTTCTTACAAAATGAGCATTAATTGGGCACGCCTGCGTGTTGGATTTAGAAAGGTAAGTGATCAGAGATTATTTTATCGCCCATGCAATGTTTTGCTTTATCAAATATCATTTAATTAGCAACACATTTAAAAATTCTCAAACGGGTATTAATTTGAGGGGGTTCTTAGTAATTCACTAAAGATAGCTTTTACTTGTTTATGTTTACTTAATATTTGATGGCAGAAATTAAGGATATAGGATGGACGAAAACAAGAAGTGTTTATTGCTGATTATCATATTACAACATTGAGAGAGGGAAAAATTCAAAGACCAAGAACAAAGATCGTCAATTTCAATCTAGGGCGATGAATGGATTGCACCATTCAAGATATTCACTCATTTTAGTAAGGTTAGGCAAAAAAATCGTGAACTACAAATCGAATCATTAATCGAATCGAAAAATTAATCTTTTTACAAATCGTTTAATTTATGATTTGGTTCAATTATATATAAATTATTCACAGTTCGATTTAGAAAAACAAACCAAATTAAACTGTTTAATTAAATAAAAAAAATCATGCTATTATTTTATATTTTTTTCTTTTTTTTTTCCACCAATCTTCATAAATTTTATCAAATTTTTCATATCTTATTATTTTTTATCTTAATTTTATGTTAATTATTAAAATTAAGTTGAGTGAATTTTATTTAAAATTTCATATTTGTTGGAGATAAAAATGTTTAGTAAAAATTTAATACAAATAAGTCAAACTAAATTAAACTAATTTTAATTAGAACTGAACCGTATGGTTATATAAAACTTAAAAAAAAAAAACGAACTATTACATTAGAAATATAGCTCATTGCGATTCTCTTCTTAAAGAATAGAGAGATATTTAGCTTTAGAGATAAATTCATTTTACTGAATAAATTCAATAAAAAAAGTATTATATTTGAAATTACCTTGGATGTGCATTCCACGTAATCATTAAAATTTAAAAAAGTAACATTTAACGTTTGATATTTGATAAGATTAATTATACAATTCAACAGAAAAAAGAAATCATAAAAAATAAAATGTATCTTATTTGATCTTTTAATCAATATTTTAAAATACCCCTGAATATTTTCCATTTAAAATTTAATAATTTATCTTTTTATCTCAATTCAGTAGACGAATGATAATGGTGTCATGAAAAGAGAATCCTTCTTTTCTCTGACAATGCATTGATAAAGGAGCCTTAGATATGCTAAAATTAGAAGTGGCTTTTTGACATCTGGAGCCCCTTAGTGTCGCCCTTCCTTCCTTTTTAACATGTTATTGCATGTAATCCGAAGTGTGTCAGCTTTCTGCGTTAATCGTGGACAAAGCTACATTACATTACCTTTGAATATTTGTCATATCTCGAATCTCAATAATAATTATTGAGAAAAACAACAATTTTATCACAATTGGGGTAAAGTATCTTAAGTAAATTGTTTGAATTCACGATTGCTTTTGTTTTCTCTTACTTTTTATTTTTAATCTCCAAAAACCTACGATCAATCCATTTATATGAGTTTGTGACGCAGCAGATCATGCAATATGTATGTAAGGAATAAATTTGTAATAACTCTTCAAATGATAAATATAATAAATTTATAGGGTATTTACAGATCTAAAACTCTAATATTAATAAGAAAATATAATAAAATCTAATTAATCAAGTATTAAAGTAAAATCGTAGTAAACTTTATTATAATATCATAAAAATCTTAACATATTGTTAAAGTATGCGAATTTAACTTTCAAAATGATATTAAATAATAAAGTTTTTACTACAAGTCAAAGTGAATTTAATCGGTCTCAATTGACATATTATTATAAGTCTTCTTTTAACTCTTCATAAGTAAAAAGAGAACCTTAAAATTAAGATCGTACTCACACTTCTAATCACCAAGAGCTTCTAATTTTGGTGTTGGTTTTGCGTGTTTGCTTTTCTATTGGAGTTGCTTCTAATCAACTTCTTATTATCCAGGCTTCTGGTCCTTTAGATGGCTTATGTTACTAACCTTCCTTCCCAGCTTCTGATAATCCAAATGTCCCATGAATTGGAATCCTATCTCGTCCGCGTAAACTTGTCTCCTCTCAAAATATTAAATTCATATTATACATAGTTAGCATCCCAAATAGATGGACTTGTTGCAGATTCAATCTATGACTCGCATCTCATTGGTTTAATTTGCCGATACCTTTTTGTACATTCGACTTTAACTCACCCCCGTTCAGGAAATTTTTTTCAAGAATAAAAATTGCTTATACGTTATGGATTATAAGCGAAGACTTTGGAATCGAGTTAAATTATGGTGCAATTTAAATTGGTTGTTTTATTTAGTCTACTTTTAGTTACACTAGGATAAATACAGAATTATTTGAAAATATTAGAGTTTATAAATAAATAGACTGTATATATACGAAATATTGGAGATATTATTGATTACTTCTACATTATGGAGTTTTGGTGGTTGTTTTGATTTCAATATGTGGTTCACTGTCTATAATTTTTGTTTAAGGGGTATAATAGTTTGATTATAGTTGAGTTTTATTGAATAAATATATCAACAAGCTATTTTAACATGGGCCTCTAAGTCTAAATTTATCTTGTTGAAATATGGGTTTAGCTTAGAAACCCATGACCGATCTACTTAGTGTCTTTGCTAAGCTCACTAAAGTTCGACCAATCTCATCATAACATAGGTCAAGCTACTAACATCGTGAATGACCTTCTTAAAGCACGAAGCGATCTTCCAACAGCTCGATCGATTTGGTTCGAAAATGCCTATTGAGCTTTCATCTTCTTCCAATCCCTTAGAGCTTGAGCCTCATGCCCTAAATATGCAGGCCCAATTCATAAGATTGAAAAATGATTAGGTGAAAACAATTCAAACAAATAAGGATAGTCTATAACTAACACACGCTTAGCTCAAGATCCTGTTCTCGACATTCAAAAAAGATCTCAAAGACATAATCCACTTTCCACACTAAGCTCACCCATTATGCCAATAAATGTTAGGTAAAGCCACAAGTAAAAGAGGATACATTTTCTCACTTGTGTGTATATTATACCTCTTTCAATACTCTCCCAAAAATCAATATTGACATAAACATTAGAATGATTGGGCTTAAACCACATCCGATACCCCTCTTTTACCTTATGTTTATTATTGTTTATAGGTTATCTCCAACCTCTACAACTCACAAAGTGGACCATCAACATATAGTATTCCCTTATTCAAATGTTTAAGTAGGACAATACTTACCGTTTAACTCGTTTCTTTGCAAAAAATCGAAATCTCTCCCCTTTTTCATAAGAAAGAGATAGAGAAACATCAGACTTTGAAAGAGCTCGTCCTTTATATGCATGCGTATAACCCTTTATTCTAGGAAATTTTCTATTTGCCATTGCCTTAGAATAGTTCTTTTTGGCACATTGCATTTTAGAATTTTCACTATTTTATGTATATTTTTCTTAGCTTGAATTCTTCACATTTCTCAATTTAAGATGTCTTTAAACTCTAAATTGAAAAAGATAGGAGTTATTAATATGAATTGATGTCAATGGATCGACATGCCTAAGTTGGTGAATGGTGATTGCTGGAGATAATGTTGTCCAACTAATTAATGGTCTGACCTTGTTCTTGAACAGAGTTTTATCCTTTCTTCAAAGGGTTTCTTCGTATTTTATAGTTGCAAATCCAACTTTAAAGTATCATTTGATTAACATATTTTTATAAACAAATTCTTTAATTTGTTATTTGGTTTGCACAATAATCAAAGTTATTAGAAGAAAAATCCTTGAGCAACTGGACTAAAACTATTATACAATTTATTTAATGGCAGAAAAATATATCTTTGAAACTAAAGCTACAAACGAGCGAAGTCAAATTTCTAAAGGCTCAATCTCAATTCGTTTAAAAATTATTGAACTTGAACTTGAGCCAGCTTGAGTTTAAGCAAGCTTTTATCGAGCTTACAAGTTAAAGCTCAAATTTGGCTTGTTTAGATAAAGGAGCTTTGACTAGAGCTCAAACTCAACTCATTTACTAATCAAGTTTAAGTAGAGCAAAGCTTAAAGCAACCTATTCATGAGTTTAAGTATACAAAATGAAAAATATATAAATAAATAGTAAATAAGAATTAGACTATATATTATATATTATCCTATAATATATTATATATTATATAAATATTAACTTTTAGATTTTAATAATATATAATATATATATAATAGTTGGAATATTCATAAAGCTCACCAACCTTACTTGCTTGTTTATGGGCCTAACTTACAAACGGAGTAATAAATGAGTTTTATTTTGAACTCAAACTCGATATATTTACTAAGAAAGCTCGAATAACTCGTGAGCAGTTAGACTTATTTATAATCTTATTTGATATTAAGTTTCCAAATTACAATATTAACCTTTATTCCAATTTATAATATGAATAGTCATTTTTTTATTTTTTTTTTTCAATTATAAAATCAATGTTCAATATTGCACACACCGAATATAGTATAACTAAATAATATACTATCCAATTCTATTAACTAAATACTACTTAAAATTTGAAGAAATGCTAATAAAATTTTTGTGATATTATTTTGCCGATAAAAAATCACTATGAATCTCATTTACCCTCCTCTTCTTGCGTTAAAATTACCATTTCCTATACCCCAAATGTGAGCGAGTATAAAGCTAATAGGATATGAGGGCATACTCATACTTTATCTTGTAAAGTACATGTTTCTAAATTTTGGAATCAAAATCTATTATATAACATCTTAAAACCATTATTGAATTGTGCTTGGTAAAACCTATAAGGTGTAGAGTATCCAATAAAACCTATAAATTTGTCTTTCGTTTTATAAATCTCAAGTTTACATGATATCAAAAAATTAATCTATATATGATTGTAAGTTACTCATATGCAAAACATATGGACCTTATAGCAAAATCCATGAAATTAAAAAAAAAAATGTAATTTTCTATCCTACCTTTATATTTTCAAGTTTATATAATCTTACTTCTAAGCAAACAGGGAAGAACATGGGATAGAATGCAACCATAAAAAAAAAAAAAAAAAAGGTTAGAGAGAAAAACAGGAAAGAATAAGTGAAAAAATGAAAAACATAAAGCGGAAAAAATGGCATTAGTTTTAGCCATTTAAGATTATTAATTTGTGGGGTTGGACCTCTTTTTCCTTTTCTTTTTACTAAAACATTTATTAGCAAAAAACACTATAATATTATCATTTATTATTCATTTATAAAAATTATTTGATAAATTTTAATAGGATACTCTAGATTACGTATCATTTATACCCTAGAATAAAAATTCTACAATAAATACAAGGTAGAAAGGTCCATATTCACACTTTACATATGGGAGCAAAATCTGAAAAATTTATATTTAAAACTTATTCCGTAGTTATTAATACTCACATAAAACTTATCCGATCGAATAAAATATGAATAGATATTATATACAATAGAATTGTCCGCTCCTCCTCTTATGTCTCCATCGTCTTTTGTGTGCATTTTTTTCTCTATTATCTCATTCACTTCCCTATTTGTCATTTCCACTCTTTTGGCTTTTGTGCTTCGTATTTTCCGATATCAAATTCTATTTATTATAATGTTTTATTCTCTTATATCTGTGATGAATTCAAGCATATTCCTCATAAATTCTAATTTAATTCTACATAAGAATTTTGGACTAAATTCTTTGTAAATCGAGTTGAAACTGTTACAAATGAGTATTAATACAGAAATGAAAAGATTTGAATATATGGAAAGCATGGAAAAAAAGAAAAGAAAAGAAAAAAACTGTGTTCTTAGTAGTGTTTTCATCTGTATTTCTAATCACATGCTCTCATGCAATAGAGATGGTAAAAGTTACTGTATACATCAAATGCACCTTTGATTGGGGCTTTATTCCAAAGTCTATACATCTCACATGATAACATTCTTGCTCGTTTGCTTTTGTTTTTGTATGACGAAAGTGATGCTTTGAATTGAATTTTCATATACCCCTCGCTTACCTAATACTACTTTTTGCACGTTAGATGTCAATAGCAGCACCGAACTTGCACTAGTTTCTTAAAGGCACGACTAGAATTTTCTTACCAACAAAGTCGCATGGTAAAGCGGACATGGACGATGATCTAAATAGTTAATTCGAGTTTGCATTTAGCATGAGTCATTATGGGATGCAATCATCATCTAATTTCGAAACGGTTTTTATGATCATTGCTGGGTGTTCGGTGTTCCCACTAATTATAAAATGTCATAAACATGCAAACGAGAATGAAGAAAAGCTAAGTCCGATTAATTTTAGAGAAAATCTCTTATTAAAGGAATATAGTTTCACTAAAAAATATTTTCAAAAAATGACATGTTTTTTTGTGTTTGGCTATTTTTATAAAAATGTGCTAGCAAGACAATTTCAGTATACATCTCATGAATCTTATATGAGTCAAAAGTCATATTTAAATAAATTACCATTGGAATACTAGAGTAAATACATTTGTCAAGGTCTTTATTTGAAAGTGAATACATCAAATGTAATTTATTTTTTATTAACGATAATAACTTCTTTAATTTAAATTTATTTATTTTTTACAAGAATTTTTATTTTCTTTGTCCACTAAAATTGTTCGTACTTAAAATATAATTTACAAGTTAATTACACTGAAACTTGAATAAAAACCATTTTTATAGAGTTAAAAAGACTTGTACAAACCAATACAACAAAAAATAAATAAATAAGTTTTCATTTTACAATAGTTTACTGAAAAAACTTGTTTTCTATTTTTTTTGGGGAAACATTTTCCGTTATAAGTGAAAACGCTTTCCATTTAAGACGGATTTTCAACTTAAAAAGTAAATAAATAAATAATTTTTTTCCAAAAATAAATGGGACCTAAAATTAGAATTTATTGAATTTTGATTTTTGCTTCTTCTTTTTGGATTTTTTTGCCATTATCACTACTTATGAAATGGTGGATCCTCTTATACTTTAAGATTTATATGGCTTGTCAAAAAGAAATATTTAAATAATGTAAAAAAAGAAAAAATTTCTCGAAACGGTATCTCTTCTCAGTTCCTATTACTACTATTCCACCAACTCAAAGACAACACTGTTGACTCCTAGTGATTAATAAGAGTGTTTTAGTGGATCAAAATTAGTTATGTTGCCTACCATAATAACCACCCTGACAATATAATACATCATTAGGAAATCAATCTTCATGATTAATGTTGGTTCATGTTTTTGGTTTTGTCTAAGAAGAAACCCTTCTAATTCATTTGGACTAGCAGATATATCTATCTACATATTTACTATAAATCCTGAAGCTCTGTATTCAATCCATCTATCTCATTTGGTAAAAAGAGATAACCAGCTAACATAAACACGTGCACTTATTGTTTCCTTGACAAAATTGAATAAGGTATCATTTAATTGTTATATTTTTATGATTCAATTTAGATAAATTTTTTTAGTCCATTACTTAGTTTACATATTAGCTAACGTTACTGGATAAATAAACCTTGATATGCTAGACTAAAATTAAAGAATTTATACCTTATATTTAATAATATAAAATTTTATTTCGTAATATAGAATGAATGTATCTTTAGCTAAAGATAGCCCTATATCAAGTTCTCAAATAATATTGCTGACTTTATTTTAATTTATAATATAAATAATTAATTTTTAAATTTTTGTAATTACAAAAATCCAATTCCAATGGTTCATACAAAATACATGGTACAAAAAGGTTGTATTATCTTTTTCTCCTCCAATTCTCCTTATACTGTGATGTTTTACTAACTAAATATATCTACTCTACATAAAGATAATATTGCTTCATCTAGAAAAAGAAAATAAGCGAAATCTATATGCAAATTATTTGAGTTATACTTGATATTTATTTGAATTGGATATTTAAAAATAATATTAATTTTTTATTTGTATTACATAGAATTTAAATTATCTATTAAACATAACTAGGGATAAATCTACGAGGTAGCCCTATTTCCCAACTCGAGAATTTTCATTAATTATTAAAATAATAATTGTGGTTGAAAGTATAGGTTATTAAATATTTAACTACTCAATTCTATCTATCTTAGTGGATAAAGCTTTGGATTCTAAACTAGAGCTTCAGATGAATGAGACATACTCATGTCACACAAGCAACTCTTACTCCATTCAATATTCACTTGAGTTCAATATGAAACAATTTAGTTAAGCCAAAGCTCTAGCTACTAGAGTAGCTTACTAGATCGAGCTCAAATTTTATATATTTGACTTGATTAACTCATTATTCTAGTTGGCATAAAGGTAAATTTCAATTTTTAGTTTAAATTGAACAAGTTTGGAATATTAATGTTATTTTAATTAGGAAAAGAAAATATTTAGATAAATCTAGCTACTCTGGTAGTTTACCCAATTGAGCTTAGGTGTAATAATACTTAGCTTATCGACTATTAGTCCTAATTTTCGAAATTCATGTCAAGTTTAAATGTTAATTTGGATATTAATATTATTTAATTAGAAAAGTATATTTTAGAGAAATCTAAGTCTAAAACAAGTCAACTTTAAACTCATCAATTGTCACTTGGAATTGAGCTCAACATGGTATTATCCAAAATTAACATTTTCACAGCCCATTCATTCCAAACAAGAGGCTCCTTGGATTTATTACCATCAACTATTACCAATGATATTCCTCTCTCTCTTTCTCGCTGTGGTTTCCTCTCTCGCTGTGGTTTCGTCTCTGGTTTTGCATCCAAGTTATTCATATTAAGGCCTTGACACTACCTTACGCTATAAATGATAACTAGTAACTTATTGCGTATGAGAGTAAGTAAAAAGTTTGGCAGTCGGTACCCGTTTCTTCATATAACGGCTTCGTAACATGAAGTTGTTCCAAGTTAACTTCAACATATACACACTCATACACATATATGAATCTGTATATCGTTATTTTGTTTACTTTTTATGGTTGTTTTTCTAGGAACTTTGCCCCCCTTTTTTTTTTTTTTTTGAATAAATTGGTCGAGAGAATTTTTGAAAGGAAACTGAATTAATTTTATAATGAAATCAAATTGGACCAAAATATTCAAAACCGAACAAAAAAATTTAAGATCAGTTTAGTTTATATCAAATAGCAAATATAATGAGAAAAAATTTAAATCATATCCAATACACGGTCACAGATTAAGCATAAAGACAAATTGACTACAAAATTTAGCACGAGTATGACATATAATTAAGCAACTATAAGGTGTTACTATGTAGTAAAAATTATACAGATCGTCATACTTTATATGTTTAAATTAATTATACTTCATACTTTATATAACGTACAACTATGCGAATGATTTAATTATATATTCTTTTAAGTGTATATCGTTTACTATATATGCACTTAATGTTTTATTATATATCATATGAGATGAACATCAACAATATATAACATCTTTAAATATATACAGTAACAGGAATTTCGGTTTGATATGTTTTTGTCAAAGAAATATCTTCGATCAAAATTAAACTCAAATTTTCACTCTCAATAAATTATCAAATTGTAACAAAACAGAAAAAATAAAAATTATGGTAGAGTTTTCCAATTTAATTTTTCTACCCCATTCTATATAGAAATATCTCCACCTTAATTCTTTTGTTTGGTTCGTATAATCCCAATTTCTCAACATGTTTGGAATGCCTTGGACTAGCAGATATCCATCTACGTGTTTACCATGAATAGTGAAGCTCTATCGGTTAAACAAGATAAATACCTAACATCAATATTTGTATTTGTTGTCACGACAACAAAGGGAAGTATCAAAGATAGTTTTGCTTCAACCAGAAAGTTAACCGTACAAACGAATCATTTTCAGCGTGCAATTTACATAACAAACCAGAACCAGGTCCACTTATAAATTATTCAAAATCTGAATAATATTTATTATTTATTCAAATTCAATTTGATTATAAGTGAGTTGAACCTGATCCAAACAGCTCGAGTTACTTTATTGAGATGACATTGAGCTTCCACTAATTTAGAATTTTACCAACTTCGAACTTTGATATAGATTTAATCAAGAGAGTTCAAACAAGTTAACAAAAGCCAACAAGTGCACCGAACTCACTAATTCATGCTCAAGCAAGCTTGAGTTTTGAATTTCAAGCATAAACTGAATACTATCATTTATCAACGACATGGAGTCGAATGATACGGTGGCAGAGACATCTCATAATTTAGATACTTTGAATCTATTCCAATGCATACAGGAATAAGGGTAGTCTTGGTCTCAGGCTGGCTCGTTCCGTGGCTCTAGAAATGGTGGTAACAGGCTCCACGAAAAATGGAGCCATGGACCAGCTCTTCCATTTGAAGAGAGGCAAAACCAACCGGAACGGGTTCAAGAACCGGAACTGGGAACAGGACTGGCCCGGCGGTTCCAGAAACCTAGAACCAGTAGCGATTCCTTAGAACCCACCAAACTTGATCGCAGAAATGAAAATGGATAGAATCAATGGAACCCTAGTGTCTTACCTCCCTAAAAACCGTTGTATATCAATAAATCATTAACTCCAATTACAATCCTGTATACTACGCAGCAATGGGTGAACCTTTAGAAGAAACGATATTTTATATCGACAACCATGAAGGCTAATAAATTATACATAAGATAGAAGCTGTTGACAGAGTTTTCTTCTGATTCTTGTACTTCAGCTCCAGTAAAGAGAATAATTAGTACAAAATTTTTGCTCTACAGCAACATAGAAGCACCAAAACTTCAAAAATGTGAGCAATGTGGTAGGAAGCACAGTTGACGACAAATATCCCTTCTTAATCTAGTAGACTGCAAAATGACCCAAATCTCTTTCTTGTAATTAGATTACATATCCGGTCCTTGCAATTTGCATCAGCATCCTGGTCAGCAACGCTGAAAAGAATACCTGTGGACGTAATTTGCCGTATCCTTCCTAAAGACCTTCACAACTGATGGCCTAAAGATCCATATTGGCATTTCTCTTTGAGATTAAAAAATACTTGAGCAGCACTCAGCATAATGGACATATCATACCAGCACCGGCAGATAAGCATGAAAGCAATTTATATAAGCGTATCAGAGCTTTGCTTTTTTCCGACTCTTCTTCACTTTGTCTTGCTCCCGATATCTCTCCCGCCGTTGCTCTCTCTGGCGCTTTCTTGATAACTGTTCATCCTTCGCTCTCTCTGCTTCAAGTTGTTTCCTCTTTTCCACTTCCTTCAGCTTTCGTTTCTTAATCTGTACACATCAGTGGAAAATTCACATTTAAGAAACTATATTTTAACAGGTAGTCATGGAGGATTACAGAAATATTAGCCATCCATCAATTAGATTGAACTACAGGTGGATTTTGTTGATACTCCCTAAATTTTGAAAACTTCAAGAATAATACTGACATGCTGATAAAAGGAAACCCAAGCCATAGTCCGTTTAATACAACATAGAATCAGTGGAATGATCTGAGTAAACAAATTGACTGAAATCTAAACCTATATTGAAGCAGCTTGCATATGAAGGTTGGTTCACTCTGCATCTTATAAAACATGTACTTCAGGTCGAGCACTCTCAACAACAAATACATATCTCCCTTAGCTGCTAATATTTAAGAAAGCAGCAATATAATATAATATGCATAATCTCATTCGATAAACTTCCAGAATTGCAGTCTGGAAGTTCAATCCACCAAAATAACCTTTCTCAGCCCCTACTTCATGTCAATGCATACACAGCATCTTTTTTATTTCCATTTTTCCCCCTCCCTTTGTGGGCAGGTGGGGTGGGGTGTCCTAACATCAATCCAAAATTATAACGTATATGTAGATGTAGGCTGTACCTTCTCGTGCCTAATCAATTGCAGGTGTTGAACAAGAGCATGTACTTTCCGTTCATGAGGCTCCCTAACAACAGCCCTCCTGTTTTCAAGAAGGGGCCGCCTTCGGCTAGGTATATCCTTTGGTTTTGATGCAAATGGTAGAGATGCTTGCAATGTCTTAGGAATAACCAATGGGTTGAACTTCCTTGGCTTCCTTTCAACAGGCTGTCGTAAGGGCAATAAACAAAAAATTAGCAATATACCATAATATATACACATATGTATGGCATACGCATACTTCTCTAAATGCCCATCCTTGGGGCAAAGACGTTACCTTATATAGTGAATCCTTGCTGACGGGAACTGGAAGATTGTGTTCTCTCCTCAATTCTGCCACAGTTTTCATCCCCTGCCATGTCTTATCACGAGGTTGCAAGGCCGTCGTCAAAGGGTTGTAAAAGCACGGAACTTCAACTTGAGTCCAGGCACGCAAGAAAACAATATCACTCATCAAAATTTTGTCCTCAAAGGTGCACCTGGCAATCCCTTCTCTAGGTTGTCCCCCTTTTCTTTTGGGTTGGTTTCCTATCTCCTCCTTTGCCACCTGCCAAGTTACCATAGGTTAAGAGACTTCTTTCAGCAGACTCAAGGGCAATTTAGAAGACACACTTGCTTGAAGCAAGTTATAATCCACTAATGAAAAACTTCCAGATACAAGATTTTTTTTTGGGTAAATAACATCCAGATACAAAAGTTACACAAGTGAAAACCAGATGTTCTCCTTCTACTTTGACATGGCATGTGCAAAGGGGGCTATTGAGACTAGATACTTGGGTTCTCTCTTTTTCCCTTTCTTTTTTCTTTTTGGGTGGGTGGGGGTTTGATGGAGAGGCACAGCCATAGTTTGACTAGCTACCTCCAAACACAATAACTACCCTACAAGATTTGTGCATCAGCAAAGTATAATATGCACTATGCTGAGATTTAAACCCAAGACCTTATGGGAGTCCTTAAGTCTTATCTACTAAGCCAAATTCTTGGGGATGATAACTGATGAACATTTCATTTATTCACATTCACATCAGATTTTCTTTATACAATTTGCATTCGAACTTACTGACTATGCAGCTAAATGGTTCTTGGCATTACAGTCTAAAGCATATTGTGAACTGTTCATAATTATCACTTTTATGATAGCCACACTGTCGTATAAAAAAGCAATGACTTCAAGTTCTATATTTCAGAAGGCAAGCAAAAGAATCATTAGCAAATGATATTTGGCAAAAACTGACAAATACCACTTAAAACCAAGTTAACGAAAAAAGTAATTCTTTAAGGCTCTTTAATCATTGCCAGCCAAAAAATAAAGAGATCTTCAATTACCAAGGAAAATAAAAAATGAACCTAGATCCCTGCCCTTCTTTGGATGGTTTCAGGACTAATGTACATGGTTTAAAGGAAAAAACCAAGTGGACTATTCTTCTTCTTTCTAACTAAAATGCATCGACATCAGTAAGACTATTATATAGAACTCCTCAAAGTATAAGTTTCATCAGGATATCCCTAAATCACAAGTTCTTACATATAATTAGAAACCTGTGCTGCAGTTATCCAAAATTGCATAATGACTAATACTTTCTGATGTTAGGAATAACTCCAAGACAGAAAGCATACCTTCTTCACCTGCCCTCGGATCCCACTAACAGTACGAACAGCTGCACCTTCAAACCTAGCAATTTCCAGATCTGAGGTAAACATATCCTTTATGAGAGCAGTCTTTTTGAAGATTTTGCAAGGATAGCCAACCAGCTTAATTTTCTTCACTATTCGTGCTGCATGATTGAATTCAAGAACTACAGCAGTCGCTGCTATTCTAAACGATGCCTGCATAGCCAGATAACAAAGGCTAAGTTACCATAAGAACAGACAATATTCTTATGAAGCTGGATATAAACCATGGCAAATTACCTTAATTTTTAAAGGCTAAAAAAAATAATAAGTAAAAAAGCACCTCTATAATACAAATAGAACCTGAAGAGTGCCTTCACAATACTGACAGAAAGATATTCATCTTATTTTTCCAAAAAAAGTTGTTAAAAATGACTTATCAGATTTTATAATCAGCAATTAGGGTCAGATCTACTAGAATCATTGCATCAAAGACTGCAGAATAGAAGAAAGAATTACCTGATTATTGGACAGATTCTGGATAGCTACTACTCCAGTGTTGGGCGGAGCAAGAGGTCCCCAGAACATGGCAAGGCAATGCATGTGTTCTGGGGTGTACTTCAGCATTCGATGCCTTCCATTGATATCCTCTATGGCATAAACAGGTATTGTTTGGTAACGCCTCCAACCAATTGAAACAATGATCGGGTCTCTCGTCTTCAGGACCTTATTATGCCACCTGTGCCTCTTTAGTCTTGCCTGAAAAAGATTGTGTACCATCAACATACACAAGAGATTAGCCAAATTACTTTAGTCACTACTTTTCCAAGAAAAAGGAAACCATAACCATTTCTAAGTAGTATGAATAACACTGATTTTTGCAATATCGTCCACATACAACAGCAGAGAATTAGAACTCAACACTAATAATCAGACTGCCAGACCATCATTTTTTAGCATGCAACAATTTATCACTGAATAAAGTAATTTTGCTAAACACTGAAATTCAATTCTTTGTATTTTTACTTCAAGCTGACCTGCATATATCCTGTATTCTCCTCACCAAGACCCACTCCTCCAACCAGTATAGGATGGCAGGGATCAAAATGCTCCACCATCTCACAAGGAACGCCATGGACCTCCAACCTTAAATAGGTTCCAGTGCGAAAACCTTCTATCTCTACACGAGTTGTCTCATCCAAGTCATTCAGCTCCACGATATTCATTTGCTTACGAAGCTCAATTTCTTCTTTCAACTATAAAAAAGCAAGAGGCTCATTGCAATTCATATATTCTACTTTTTTTCAAATGCATTAATAAGAAAAAGGATAGAATAGAATCAGACCAAATGACATCTAGTTTACCTTGTCAAAATATCCACCTTCATTTGCTTGACTATGCTGAAACTTTCCAGCATGTTTTCTATCAGCCTCCTCCTCGGACTTTGGGGAGTCTGATCCATCATATGTGGACAGCATTAAGGCCAACAAATAAAGGAGAGAGAGATAAAATACTTCAACACAATACTCGAAGTGAATTAGGGAGAACCAAAGAAAAATTCCTGTCTCAATTAAGCCAATGGGTTCTCTTGCCCACTTCACCAATCACACAGTATAGCACCCACAAACATCCTGAAGGTTGTCGGCCCAAAGGCTGTGAACATGCAACAAAAATTCCAGACAATCTTCTAGTTTCACATTTAAAAATCTTTTATTTGTTGCGCTAGCTATTCATAATTTCTTTTCATTGGTTTTGGGGTTGGTTGTTTTGGTTTTTATTCTTTTTTTTTTCAGGGGGTGGGGGGGCTTTGTGGTTGGGTTTGGAAGGAGGAAAAAAGGAAAGCAAAGCACTACAGATATTCTTTTACTTGTGGCCACCACGTCGCTTTTAGTGGATGACGTATCATCGTAACAGTAATTTTATGTTTTAACTATAAGGTCAAATAAATTTTTAATGCAGCGAGTCAATGTTTTTTGAACTTGTAAGCTTAAGTACTTCAGGAAAGCATAAAAGAACAGACAAAAATGAAGTAGAATAAACAAAGCTCTGAGTTGAAGAGACCCAAGGATAATAGCCAAAATAACAAACATTGACAATAAACACCTAGTTAACACAAGGATATTGAGCATCAAATTTTGCACGTAGAGCAAGCTTCTTTACCCTCCTCTCCTCAATCACTGATTCATCTTCTTTCTGCTTTGTATTCTTCGCATTTTCCTCCACAGCATCTCCATACATTTCCCCGGTTTCTAGGTCTTCAAAATCCCCATAGACATCACCATCATTATCTTCATTGCCTACATCATGCATCTGGTTCCTGCTAGCAGCCTTTGACCAATCCCCAGTTACAAATCGATCACGGATACTTTCAATGAGATCTCCCTCTTTCCAGGATTTCAGGCTTCCATAATTTGTGAATTTGGAACAATCCTCAGCATCAATATCTTCAGTATCTGATCCTTCTGTAACTTTCTGATCCAGAAAACAGCACAATTAGAGTGGATAATCATAAATGTACGCTGGTTTAAGAACAAAGAGTGCCTTGTGTACAATTCATATACATGTTTAAATGAGTGTTTACATAGGACATGCATATAATCCACAACAAACCTTCTTCCCTGCTTGTTTTGGCTTGAAGAAATCATCACCCTCACCATCTTCACTGCCGCTACTTTCCTGCACTTCATTTGTGGAATTCGACACCATTGAAGCAGGTTTGCCATACACAACTTGCATTAAGTTGATGGGTTGCCCAGAGATAGTTCTCTCAAACAACGATTCTTTCCATTTTGAAGCATTGCCCATGTTGCCCTCTAAAATGCAAAAAAGATAAGATACTATGTGAACAAAACAACAAAATCTTGGTTCTACCAGTATTAATCAACTTCCTCTAGTATGACTCTATCAGCATATTTTCATTTTAGATTTTTACTTATTTATTTATTTACTTTTTCTGGATGGGTGTTTTGTCGGGTCAGGGCAGTGTGTTACACAGAAACAGCAGATGAAAACTTTACTAGATAAAGATGAAAAGAAAGCAAAAGTCAATACCATCTGTTTCATCACCATCTCCATCTTCCTCGGAAAATTCAGAGCTAGAAGAAGAGCCATCTTCTAATTCCTCATCCCTAATCTCTTCTAAGTCTTCTTCATCTGAGTCCTGGAGAATCAAAATAATTAAATAATTAAAAAAAGAGAGAGAGAGAGAGAGAGAAAAGTACATCGTACTGGTCACACTAAAACTGGAATATTCAGATTTCTGTTGCAGTGGTAAAAATAGAGAAAAATTCAAGATTAGATTCAATGTAATTTAGATGAACTCCATCCTCTTTATAAACAGATTCTCTAAGAGAAAGTTTGCCATCGATACACAGAACAGGCCTGCTTATCTACAAAAATAGAGAAGGGAGAAAGAAAACCCACGCTGCAGCACCATCGAATTTCAGCAATTGCCAATCAAGATGCAAGGTTATCCACCAAAAGTTATAGCTTTGTGTGATCTTTCATGTAAATTTCAACATGAAGGGCTTTATGTAATAACCCAAAAAGACACAGCAACATAACCCCTCCACTTCTTATCCAATGGTTCATGAAACATATAGAGACAACTAAAGTTTTCAGATTCCCCAACTTTATGATCTGAATAACAACAATGGCAGATGCATATACTTTACTCCAAAAAAATGCCAGACACATAAGGCTAGTGGTAAAGAAAGAGGATTAAATTGAGCTTGCTTCCCCCTTCATGATGAAACTAACTCAAGTTTTTGGCCCAAACCTACCCTACTCCTCACTACTAATATGTCCATAGCCCATCCAGTTGTGCAGATGGTGAAAAACAAACTATAGAAGCAGCAGTAAGATGCTGTTTTAGCCTCCATATCATCAAATGGCATGCCCAATAAATTTAAGCAATATCTATCAATACTCACAATATCCAAATCAGTTTGATTAACATCATTCCCAAAGACAGCTTTTCTCCTGAACCGTCCTCTGTGAAACTCAACATGTTCGTTCAAGCCATCTAGAGAAGCACGCTGCTGTGACCCACCATCTTCTTCATCAGAATCACTTTCTTCTTCATTTATAGCAGCATTTCGAACAAGTTTATCCTGATCCGAAGATTCTGAACCGTCCGAATCTTCAGCACCACTTCCATCATGATCTGCAGGATCAACTTCATGATTATCTTCTTCAACTTTGGAGGCATCAATCGCCTGAGTTTCTAGCAACATGCTGGGTTTCCGGCTGAAAAGGTTAATGAAGCTCTTTTCCAGCTTTTCATCAATTGAATATTTAGTATTTTGGAGTGATTTCACCATCTCTTCACCAACATCTTGATCCTTCCCTGATAAAATGAGAAGGGAGAACACTTACAGTGTAAGAATGGTGATTTACCATCACCAACATAGACAACGAAAAGCTCCTAAAAGACAGTTCACCACAATCAGGTCTTGCACATGACAAGAATAACTTGAAACATAATCAATGAGGACATTCTATATGCTAATCGCATATGTGATAATCTTGGTAACAGAGGGTTGAGGAGAAAAGGTGAAAAGACACCCACCTTTATGCTTGACTTGCCCATTTTCATCATCAACTTGTGAGAACTGAACAAAGTGGTCATTTATGTTGATGTAAATAGCATCCTTATCATAAAGGAGATCCCCCAGTCCTGACATGGGTGCATAAAATAATTTCTCCTTATCTCGGAGCCCCTTCTTCTTGGCAGCTGACGGTAAGGGGCAAGGATCAAGTAAGCTTGTTACTCCAGCTAACTCATGATCTCCAACTCCAGCAATATGTACCTATTTAGATTCTACATTAATATTACTAATATATGTTGCAATTTTGTATTGATCAGATAAAAAGCACGAGTTGATTGGTTCATAAAAGCATGAGCTTAAACCAAAAAGAAAGCAAATACCCCAACTTTCACATATATAACTGGAACTAGACAACGTTAATCAATTAATCAAGAAAACAGAGCATTTATAAGTACTGCAAATGCGCTCAAATTCGTTTGGATAATAGGCAAAGACTATAGAGATAGTGTACAATGTTTTTATCTTCAGTACTGTTACAAAAATAGTCTGGAAGCCTGGCCATCAGCCAGTCAAAAATAATACACGAAAAGTTGGAAATATATTTAATACCGGAACTACATTTTGTACATTCCAGCAAACTATAGTCATTTCTATTCACTGCAACACCAAAGAGCTTTGGACTCATCCATGTAATAACAAATCACCTAAAATGAGCACACCAACATCCCAAAAGATAGGCCAACTCTGTTTACAATTTCAACTATGTCCAATTGCTAATACTACCTCCATATATTTTATAATGATTCTAACAAATTAAGCAAATGTTACATTAACATCATCACATGCATCAATACCTAGAAGCTTCAACTCAAAGTTTGACCTAACAAAGCTATTGTGAAGGCCAAACTCAATGAACCTTTGCAACATGCTAGACAATGAAAATACATAGCAAACACAAAGAAGAAAGTGACCTTAGTTCCCTTTTTCAAATTGCAGCCTCGCAAATAACCATAAAGTGTGACGTTCCTATCACATTTTTTATCTGCCTGCACTTTTTCTGGAGGGGTGATATCTTCCAAGCGATCAACCAGTATATATGGATGGGAGGTTCTCCATGACAATGGATGGAACTTCATAACTGATATAAACCGAGCCAAATTGTGAACTTCACGTTTCGGATACCTGTTCATTGAGTAGCAAAATGTAACCTAGATTCTTACCAACTACATTGCACAGACCAGATTTACAGTGGAAATCATATTCTTCAATGATAAGGCACTTACTTCCCATGAATAAGGCCAGATAAGTAAAATAATTTAGCCCCATCATATATTTCAGTCCAAAAACGATGTTTGAGGCGCTGTTTTGTCTTTTTAAGTTTCTTGACATCTTTGAACTTATCAAGGTGTGTAAGAACTCCCATAACTTTTGGAAACCCATGCACTTGCAAAATGTTAAGAAATTCAAAGGTTTCCTGCAGGCAGTAAACAACAAAACCAAAGAATATGAGATAAGAACTACTATGTAAAAAGGTAAGAAGATTAAACAAGATAATTGCATGTATTTGAAAATGTCAAGATGAAGTCGTTAATGGGACATATATAATAAGCCCTTTAAAAAAATAAAGGAAGCTGTAATATTTAGAAATAGATTAATGTACATCAAACATAGAAATCAAGATGCACACAATTATGCAGATATCAAGTGTGTTTGTGCATGTCCTATTTCGTTATCTCTTTTCTTTTGGGGTTGGGGGGAGTAGGACTTGGGGGTGTGGGTATTGAGCCAATCAAATCTTAAATTTTAAAAGAATAGCAGATTTCAGCACTGGGGCTTTAATTGATTGCCATCATACCAATTTATTCAATGAAATAGAAAGTATGCTATGCACATAACAAATCAATTCCAATTAATAAACTTATACATCTCCATCTTCCAGCAAGACCAAGGAAAAAGGATTAAAACTAGCAAGATATGAGTAAAACAACCAAAAAAAAAAAATCTACTTTAGCTAGGTATACAAGGGATTATTCATGAATAAGTCATGGACTGAAAATTCATGTAAGCAGGAAGTAAAGAACAACAATCATCATCTCACCATTTCAAATCCATAACTTCCATCTATAAGAAGCAATGCAAGATCAGCAAACTTGGCAGCATCAATCATTCCATTGATATCGTTTGGACACTCCACAAACTGTATCCTCCTTTGTTTACCTAGCAACCATTCACTTAATAAATAACTAAAACGATTCCCAAAATACAATTTTTTTCTAAACCCCAAAAGGAACAGCCTTTGATCATAACAACCCAAAAAAATAAATAAATAACAATCATAAAATGTACAAACCTGATACTATCGTAATTGGCCCTCGAACTTCTGGCAAATTATGCTTTGTATAATGCTTTACAAGTGACTTTATCAAAAAAGACTTCCCAGCCTTCACAAGCATAGAAAAAGAGGGTAAATGAGATGAATTAGGACCTAGTTAAAAAAAAAAAAATTGCTTACACGATGATATATTCTCTGAGCATTGGTTAAGGATGCTAAAAAGGTACTTTCCATCTCTCAAGTACTTTCTTTATCCTAAAACATGTAATTAACTTGGGGAAAAAAAGAAAAATTGAAACATCTATTCTTTTGGTTTTTTAATGAGTGCACTGGAACCCAATCAATGTAACCTTTTCTTAGCACCACGCTTGATGTAGACTACATAAGTAATAGATCTCACTAGACAAATCCCATTGATTAACATGAACCAGCCTAATTTACGACCTTAACAATACAGGAAAAACATGAATTAGGATTAGAGCTCAGGAAAAGTTCTTTTTCTGACCTTGGGAGGACCGTGGACAACGACAACATAGGGGGCAGGTTCGCCATACGAGCGGTCGATGGTAGGGACATGGAGACGGCGCTGCTCCTTCTCGACCGAGCGCGCTTGCAAACGCTTAGCTTTGACTGAGGAATTAAAAGCGAAAGCTCTAGGGTTTTGCTTTTTGCGCTCTTCTAGTGAAAGGTCTTTACTCTTATTGTCATCGTCAGACTTGGATTTTGATCTCGATTTCGATTTTTTGGAAGATGGACCAGATTGGCGTGTCCTGTGAGCTTTGTGAGATTGGCTGGTGTTGTCTTCAGCAGCCATTGCGGAGGAATTGTGTGTGTCTCAGTGAGTGGAAAGAGAAGAAAAGAAGAGAGTATAAACCCTGACATTAAAACCCTTGCACTGTGGAAAAAGAACACCACTATTGGGTTGCCGACCTATATGACGTTGCTGGACCGGTCGGTTTCCATTTTTTTAATAAACCAGACTACATTGACTTGATATCGTCTAAGCTTCACTATAATAAGATTAAAGAAAACAAAATTTATCTGTTAAAAGAGATTGAAAATAGATTATAAAATTTTTAAGTGTGACATTTTAAACAAATACGAACAAACATAAAACGAATAAAATATTACGTACAAATAAATTTACAAGTAAGAATAAGGAGTAAAAAAAAAGGATAAGATAAAAAGGAAGGTGACACATTTTAAAATTATCGAAAGTGTAAAATTAATAGGGAAAATTGTATTTCGCATTTTGTTTTATCTGAATTGTATATAAACATAGTAAATGCACCTTGCAATATAAAGGAAAGGATAGAAAAGGATTATATCAATCCACGATTAAATCGACAATGGAATAAAACATACTATATCCGATCCAACCTATTGTTATTATAATTAACCTGAGGTCTAAAGAATGAAATACAAAATATGGAATTCTAGATATATATATATATCGTTGAATAATCGATGTTGACAAAGATGCATATTTTTCTTTTCTTTTTGAACTTTAAAAATATATAAAGAAGTTTGATCACTTTTTCTAATGACCACTAATGAGATAAAGTATGGTTTCTTTTCAATTGAAATTTAAAAACAAAATCAAGTAATTCGATTCGTGGATAGTTTTTCCTAATACTTTAAACTACAAACATTTATATAATGCGAGTAGAAAATAAAATATTCATATGCTTTAATTTCAATTGAAGAGTTGTCATAATCTAGATTTTATTGTTTCTAATCAATTAATCTATATCAATGCAACTTTATATTATGTCCATGAATTTTGATACACATAATAATTATTATGTAGTTTGATTTTTTTCCCCTAATCAATCGATTGTGTCCAGTATCCCCTTCCCTCGAACATTTAGAATAATTTAATTGTTAAGTATAAAACAAGTATTTAACTATATTATTTTTATCTCAAATTATTATGTGCATATAAATTCATGGACACAATATAAAGTTGCATCGATATAGATTAATTCATTAGAAACAATAAAATCTGGATTATGGCAACTCTTCAATTGAAATCAAAGCATACAATCTTTTATTTTCGACTCGCATTATAAATATTTATAGTTCAAATTATTAGGAAAAACTACTCGATGGATTGAATTAACTGATTTTGTTTTTGAATTTCACTTGAAAACAAAACATACTTTTATCTCATGGTCATTAGAAAAATGACCAAACTTCTTTATATATTTTAAATGTATTTTTTAAAGTTAAAAAAAAAATCCATCTTCTTTAATATTAATCATGGTTTAATGATTCTACTTAATCTTGTTATGTGAGTTAAATTTAATAATACTCTTCTTACTACATTGTAGTTTAAATAGGTTAAAAATTATAAATTTATGTGTAAATTCTTTAACTATTTCTCTTAAAAATCTGAGAAATAATATGGCCAATTTGGAAATGAACACTGATAGTGATATTAATCTCTATTTAATTCATGGCTCTACTAAATTTTATGATATTATATAATTTAAATTTTCAAATTTTCTATATTTAATAAAATTTTACTTTACTAAAAAAAAATTTAATTATAATTTTCTTATTGAGTATGAAAATTCTATGTCGTTTGTCTTTATAAATTTTAAATATTATTATAGTTATTTTCCCTTTGTATCTATAAATATTTTGTAGATATAATTATAACCTTTTAGTTAAAAAATAGTATCAGATAAATGAAATACAATATAATAGAATAAATTGTCAACTCTAATAAAAATGAATTCAACCCGATAGACACGCTAAGTCATAGGTTTAAGTTCTCATATAAATTAATAAATAAATCATATCACAGGTTTAAATTTTATAAATATAATCCCGTTTAGATATGAAAATAATACACGACATGATAACATACTTAATGTAAGGTATCGAAAGAAAATGACATGAAGAAATACATTTCAAAATTAAACAATAAATAATGGATAGCAACAATAAAACTTTGCGCTATAAATTCTCTTCTTTGCTTCACATTTCATCCATTGAAAACTTACACCTCCCATTACCTCATAAAATAAGTTGTATCCCTTTGCATAAAAAAAAACAAAAATCAAAGTTTGTTATGCATTTACTTATAATTACTTTAAAATACTGAACATTTTTTCATACTATTGGTTCAAGTCCATCCCCCTCATCTCTTAAGTGGATGTGAATTAAATCTAACAAGATCAACATTATTGATTACATGGAGAAAGAAACCATGTCTAAGGAAAAATATATCGTTATAAAAATGGGGAGATAAACTTGAGGTTTATCAAATACTAAATACTAGCTGTTTAAGAAAGTGTTCAACAATTTGGAAGAGGGAGCCATTGTTGGGAGATTATTAATTTCAAGGATGATATAAATCTAGAGGAAACTATGTTGAACAACCCTGAACTCAAATATGAGATATGTAAGCAATCAAATTAGATGGAAAAATTTAAAAATACATAAAATAGTAGTAATTATTTGAATACAAAGCAGCAAACACATGGTTCTGCCACCAACAACTATAGAAAATGTATTAAAAAAACATTAAGTATCCATTTTATTGTCAGGGCTTGCATTCCACTAGTTCTCTTCCGAATAATTGCCATTGTTATTTT
The DNA here is from genome assembly GCA_024138005.1 of Lumnitzera racemosa. NCBI lineage: Eukaryota > Viridiplantae > Streptophyta > Magnoliopsida > Myrtales > Combretaceae > Lumnitzera > Lumnitzera racemosa. The sequence goes on along the minus strand of JAMXBC010000001.1, from coordinate 89,494,095 downwards.
GGGTTTTTTTTTTTTTTAAGTTGTAATATTTTTCGATTGTACCCGTAGCCTATGTTGCTGTTTCCTAAAACCTGTACGTTGTCGCAAATATTAAACCTTTAATGTACCTTCATTTTCCCAAATGTATTTCCAATAATGGATGAATTTGGAAATTGTTTTTGTAATTATCTTAATTAAGAAGTTATCAATGTGGGTTTGCGAATTACTTAGGACAATGGAAGGAAAAATAAAGAAAAATTAATTATTTTTGTTACTTTGTAATTATTTTAAGTAAACAATGGAAGGAAAAAAAAAGTAATTATTTTAATTATGTTGTAATTGTTTTAAGTAAACAATGGATGGAAAAATAAAAAATAATTATTTTAATTATGTTGTAATTAATTTAAGTAAACATTGGAAGGAAAAAATTAAAAAAAATTTTGATCAATTCATGAGCCACTAAACTGGCCAAAACTAACCTAATCAAGGCCCATCTCAGCTCAAGGGAGACTAGACCTTTTGACTCTACGAGTCTGAGCCAATTCTAAGCTAGGTCAGACCCAACCCCAATTCTACTTTTCTTTTAGGTGTTTAATGTCAAAAGTATAAGTCGGGGTATAGTAATCCTAAAAATCAAGTATTTAAATTGAAAAGAGGAACAAAGTAATACACGGAGAACTTGTCCAAAAACAAAAAAAATCAAACAACAATTATATATGTTATGAAATCACGTTTGCGTCCTTTTTGCATATCATACTTAGCTATTTTATTATATATTAGTATACATCAGTGTAAAACTTACAAAAATGCTCATTTTAATACTTAAGGAATGACCATGAACGGGCCCGAACGGGCAAGCCTAAAACACTTTAAGACTCACTAATTCATGCGAGCTACATACCTAGGCCTCTAATGGTCTAAGCTTAAATTGATAAGTTGGTGAATACCAAAAAAAAATAAAGACTAAAGAGAAAAACATTGAGAGAGAGAGAGAATGTTTGAATTGCACCCCGCTAATTGTATATAATATGTGATTGTTCTGCACCATAATTCATTAATTGCATTATAATTCATTAATAGCACTATAAGTGTGACCATTCTGCATAATTCACTAATGACCCTTTTGAACGACTTTTTTTATAAAAATAAAGTAAGTAGTCAAAAAAATTATTTTGTTTTCTAAATGTATTTTACATATATATATATATATGAAAAGTAGCCTATAATTGAATATATATTATATAATTAAAAATATATTATATATAATGTGTATATATAAATATATATAATAATCACATATATATATATATTGCCAAGTGGAAAAAAAAAAGGACAATCCAATTCACCAACTAAAAAACCAGCCTTAAATCAATAAGCCTAATTGAACTGACCTTAAGCGAGGCGACCATAATTCAATGAATTGTTGAATTGCAACCCGTTGGTTCCACTCGATTCCTAAGTCTATATTATGTGCTAATTTATTGCATCTTAAGTTAATACATGTTAAAAATCATTTGGATTTTTATAATGTCATTAAACTACTTAACAACAATTTTTTTTATCATGAAAAATTGGAAGCATGAATTATTATAATAAAGCATAGGATTCTAGAAGTAATGTTTACCAATAATGTTGTTCTTAGATTTTGTCGGTAGTCCCTAAGCCTTAGTAGGCTTTGAAAAATGTGTATAAGCCTCCAAATCACTTGGGGTGACCTACATAGACAACACAACCATCGGACCACCGGAGGTTACTCTAGCGTAACTATTTTAATGCTTAAGTTGATCTTGATGAGAAGGTAAAGGCCAATTGATTGAAAGTAAATCAAGTGAGGCTATGTGTATGCTTGTATCGATCTAAAATGAGACTTAATAAACTTGTGATACCTAAAGGGAAATTAGGTTATTATATGCTTGGTAGAGGTTGCTCTGGTATTACTACTTCAATACTTAATTTAGTTTTGATGAGAAGCCAAATGCCAATCGATTTAAAGTATATCGAGTGGAGTTTTATGTGTGTTTTTATCGATTTAAAATAAGATTTAATGAGCTTACCATAATCAAAGGGAAATTACACAATTATATGTGGTAGTAATAATAATAATAATAATATATTTCCAGAATAATAGAGTTTTCTACTCTTATCTAAGTCTTCCACTCTATCTTTATTTTACTTGTCATTAATTAATCCTTCGAAGGTCAATTGGCCCACCATGTATGCTTGGTGGAGCTATTATATGCAATGACATGTAAGCATAACAAATAAATAACAAGAACAACAATCTGAAAGTGAAAGACAGAGAGAGATGGCAGGCGGAGGAGGAGAGGCAGGTCTATGGCATGCATCAACAACAACGGTGTCGATGGCTATTATTATCAATTTTATAGTTTGCAGCTATTAGGAGGTATTTATACATTGTGTGTACATAATAAGTCCTTTTTTTTTTTTGTTGTAATCAACTTATAAAGGAAGCTTATTGTAGACTTCAGAAAAAAACATATGGAATGCTTGAAAGTTTGGCTTCTTAACAAATACATTGTGAGCACGCAAATTGGTTACAATTATCACCGTTTCCTAGATGTTATGTTGATCGTTCAATTTGTTTGGTGTTGCTTCTATCTGGTTGTAATTCCTAATGAGTAATTGACCTACACAAATGGAAATGTAGTACTTTAAGAAAAAGGGCCAAACATCTCTCTTCGAAGCTTTGCGGAAGATTAAAGAAGGTGTGTGTCTCAACACTCTGAAGATTGCTTAAGTATTAAACCTTAAACGTATATAATGACAAAAATGACTCACTATGAGAAACATGCAATTTGAAGCAAACTTCCTCTCTTTTTTTTTTCCCCCTCTAAATGGTGTTCTTATCAATCAATTTGGGAGTGGCGGAATGAATGCATCCACCAAATATATGCGGCTATATATAAAAGATAAAATAAAAGGTACAATATATATCTATATATATATATATATTTCATAAATAGTAATATGTGATTGAAAAAAATGATTTAATAAGTAATATATTCTACATGTTATACACTTATTGAGTAATACTAATAAGATGTTAGACTTGAAATAAATTGTACATAACAATGAATTTGTAAATTACTCATCCTATTATTATTCTTATCAAAATTTTATTAGTATTTATATATCACATATACTTAATATACTAAATATAATATCTAATGAATGTTTTACCCATCTCTATCTAGAGATGGGAAAGCTTGCTCCTGCCACTTGTGCCTCTGTTTGAACATAGTATAATTTACAGCTCCTCTTCCCGCGATGTTAACCTAAACCATCTAGAGGTTTTCAACGTAAAATTTTCATGTCTCTTTTCTGTTCCTTTTATTTTCCTTTACTAATATAATGACATCATGATTCCACAACAAGATCCAGTCGAAATTTGACGAAGTCATCGTGTTTTTTCTTTTTAAGAAATTACATGTATCATATTTTGATTTGCCAATTATCGACACTTGCCGGTTGTCTATTACAAACCAGCGAGATGCTTAATTAACACTCTTGCTAAAATGGTTAAGCGAGGATCTTGTTGTGGTTGCATAGCTGATGCTGCTGGGGGGTTATATCGCCGCTTCTCGTGGTTCTCCGAGGCCAGAAACCAAAGACTTTGCATATTAAAGGAGCTAGCCAATAAGTGGGTTCCTTGCAAGAAGGAACAAGACTGTACAAGTACTACCATTGCCCATTTCCAAACTTCTAGCTTCTTTGCCCCTTCTTATGAGACGGGACGCTGCCTTCTGGCGAAAGTTTCTGCTTCCTATAGCAAGAAGGTAATATCTCACTAACATTGCATGATGCACCTCGAAAAAGCATTTGATGTGCATTGATAAAATTAAAGAACACAACACAAGAGAACTAAAAATGGCTTAATCGCTTATCTAAATGATAAACTGTAGTCTATTGCGTGTTATGCGATATATCGAGTACTCATCTTTTCAAGCGGCATGTAAGTCTGAATAGGCGTTTTTTCTTTTTTCTTTTTTTTGTTTTCATTTTTTTATCGGAGAGTTCCATTCCTAACTTTACCGGCATTATACGAACTGCATCCGTTCATATTTGTGCTAGCCGTTGTGCACGTGATGTTCCATTCTATTCGGATTAGCAAAGGTATAATACACGTGCATAAAACAGCATTCTTACCTAGACCCTGTCATCGTCTATAAGAATGTTTTGGACAATCAAATAGGTGGTATCCATCATATTCTATGAGGGTTCCACGTATTTTAGGGCTAAAAAATGGGCATCTATGAACCACAGTTCATGCTATAATTTTTCATAAATATAATTATGTATTAATTACTTGTTTCTTATTTGCTATTATTAGATCCATCGATGGAAACCTTCAGAAGATTCGATCCAAAAGGACGAATTTAATCTAGAGCACGGTAACAACATTGTCTTGCTAATGGAAACCATATGCTATGTTTTACAAGAGCAAGAAATTTTAGGATATTTTGGTGAATGTAATGTAATGTGATGCTTGGGACCAAACATAAGTATAAGGGAAAGTGATTAATGTTCTACAATTGTAATTTAATGCATCTGTATTATTAAGTATCAATAAAGGGAAATGCTTGTTGGGTCGAATCTAAATAAGGAAAAGAGATTACGAATGGCATGTCTCCAATTGAATCGATTACATCCAATATATATTTAATGCGTCTGTTTTTTTTCTTTTTAATTGGTAATTTATTTTCCCAGTGAATTCGGTAGTTGTGTTCGACATTAATATTCGGTATCTGAATCATTGCTTATCAGTAAAATTTTTATACTTATGAATCATTGTACATCGATAAAATTTTTATACTATCCATATTTTTTACACCTTAAGGTAAGATGTAACGTCCGATGAATTTTATAAAATTTTACTCTTTGTAATTTTGTTTTATAAAAAACGTTTTCCTTTTTCAATATTTTCAATAGTTCCTATACTATTCTAATTTCATAATTGCCAATATCATAGATTATCGCAACTATTACAAATGGGGAAGTGAGTAATGTTCTACAATTTTCAAGTGTAATAATAATTTTAGGCATGTCCAAGAACTAACACAAACCTAACCCTCACAAGTTGAAATCTTATGGCCGAACACTCATGTTGATGGGTCCAAGTTGAGTCAACCTACAAGACTTATGGAGTCAATAGTTCAAGAACCACCAATTAAAAAAATGGTAAAAAAAGAAAATAATGAAAGGATGAAAAAATGGTAAAATAAAATAATAGTAAATTTTAAAAATAAGTAATAATGGAAATAAAAAATTTTAAGTAATTCCATGTGAATAAGAAAAAATCATTTTCAATTCACAATATTTAATGCATTGCTATTCACAACAGTATAATAAATATAATTCTACAAGCTTATCTGATTTGATATATATAGATTTTTACTAAAAGACTAATTACATTCTTAATAATGTAAGACTAACTTTTGTTTTCTTAACTTTTTTATAACATTTATATTTTTTGTCATATATTGTTAATATGAAAATTGAAGGAAATCAAACAATTGGACCTTTGACCCGAGCTTAAGCTTGAGGGCTTGAAGGAGACAAAGCGAATTCTTGTGTTTCAAGTAACTCCAATCGAGGCCAAGCTAATCCTTACTGCCAAATAACTTCACTTACCAAGCCGAGCTATTTTAGTTTTGTCAACCATTGTATGCTAACCTAATTCATATTTCCCTAATCACTTGGCCAGCCCTACCGTCTACTCTGCTATACATGTGTTAACCATTAACTCTATAATACTTGTGCCGAAAACCCCAAAACACATCAAAACCAGTATCTTCTTAGAAGAAGCTCCAGGTCTACTCGGTAACCTTCAACTTAACCATACAACTTTGTCTATTTTTGTCAGAAGCGCCCAAATGATTGACTACCACATGTCTAACCCTATGTAAAAGGATTTGTTGCACTAATCACACTTTTTTTTTTATTTTTCATTTGTACTTTTTATTATTCCTTGTACATTATATATTTTAGACAATACTCTTTTTGTCTTTTCCATTTTAGGTAGTTTATCTTAATATTTTGAGTATAAATACTCTTATAATATGTTACCGCAACAATTGGAATTCACATATTGAATACATACTACTTTTTATGAGCTACTGTGCTTACTTCTTTCTCCTACTCTTATATTAATTCTTAAGTAAGGTTGGGTGGCGAGTAACCTTATTGAACTACTCGTGCATCATATCGACTTAGTTTTGTGAATCTATAAAGTTTTCCTCGATGCGTCATATCCTTGGAAGGCATTCGTAGGTTTTGCTCAGTTTGTCTAATTTCCCTTGCATTTCTTTACCTTCTACTTCAAGCTTTCTAACAATTCGGACCCAACTTGATAGGGTTGCTCTTATCTATTCTTGGTACGATGTATCAACAATTAAGATAGATATGATTGTATATAGATGAGTACATATCCTCAATATTTATTTTATATAATGGGCTAAAAATAACATTTGTCTTAAACTTAAATAATTTTGATTTAAAACCTAAAATTTAATTTATTTATTACTTTTTAAATTAATCTTTTCTAAAAGGGGCTTGTTTATGGTTTCTTGAATCGTTGATTGAATTGGCTTGTTTAAGGAATTGGCTTGTGAATCTATCCTATAGGTTTGGGTTTAATTCCCTAAGAATCGAAAATTGGTGAGCCCAGGTCTAGGTTAATTTGGAACTAGATAATAACTTAAAAACAATTTTCATGTTAAAGAAGTAAAATCATTTTCCATATCCTTCATTAACATTTTTCCATTATCAATCATTAATTAAAGCGTTATTTTGTGCATTTCGTTAACTTTCTCCCAAAGTTCATTCTTAACATGTATTTTGAAAACATTTTTCTAGCATTATTTCGTACATTTCTTCTATATCATTCTTTTCATCTTTACATGACTTTCTCCTTCAGATCAACTTCTCTTACAACATACTATTAGTTTTATGCATTTCTTGTTTGAGATAATGATTTACTATTTCAAGATGAGATGAGAGCTTAGATAAATAAGTAGTTTTTACTTCTCTTTCATCTTCTGGTTTTGCAATTGATAAGTTAAAGATGTGTATTTGCAAGTTATCCAATTGATTAGAAAGGGTACAAACTCAACGATCTTATGTCTCACACTTTATTTGTGAGTATAGATGTACTTTTCCTTAAACATGTGTTTCCTTTCAAATTAGCTATTCATGACAGTCCATCCTTGCCTGTCAACACACCACCTTTGTTTCATTCTTGTTTTGAATCAAACTCAAAGGAGGATATATGTCTTATTCTTACTTCATCTTCTGTTAATTCTGAGACTTTAAATGAATTTACACCAGTCGTTCACTCTTCTAATCTAGAAAACCAAATTCAAAAATCTTAAAGACATAAACAACCTCCCCAATAGCTTAAAGGCTTTGTCCATTCAATGCATAATGCAAATTCACTAGCTGCAACAATAGCACATACCAGTATACCTCATTTGACGTATAATGCAAATTCACCAACTACAACAATAGCACATACCAGTATACCTCATCGATGTATAATGCAAATTCACCAGCTGCAACAATAGCACATACCTGTGCACTTCATCCTTTATTTATCATTAATCCTTTTTCTCATTTATCCCTTGATTATATGATTTCTCTAGCTAACATGTTCTTAATCAAAGAACCCCATAACTATCAAGAGGCAAAAGAAGATCTAAATAGAGTTGATGCGATGATCAAAGTGTTATTAGCTCTTGAATCAAACCATACTTGAAAGCTTACATCTTTGCCATTGTGAAAACAAGAAAGTGGGTCCAAGTAGGTTTATAAGGCAAAGCACAAATTCGACGAGTCTATTGAAAGATATAAAGCAAAATTAGTAGTCAAAAGGAATGACCTAGTAGAGGGGCTTGATTACATACATACTCTTTCTCCCATGGGAAAACTTACTTTTATGCATACACTGCTTGCAACAACTCTATTAATAATTAGATAGTGCATCAATTGAATGTTAATAATACATTTTTACATGAGTTTATTAACAAGATATATAAATGTTACCACCCGATGGTTATGAAATTGGATGTTAATAATGTTATCTTACTTTAAACCATGATGTGTGTAGTTTTTATATTTTCAATTGATGTTTTCATCTTATGTTGTCTAATCACATAGGAAATTCAATGAATATGCTATCTTTTGCTTCGTCATTTGTAGATAATAGTATATGATTGGACGGAATATAAATAAAGAAACCATTTGAAATTAAAAAAAAAGCTTTCTCCAACAACAATTATTTACCTTACTTGGTACTAAAAACATATGTAAAAATAAAAAGGCCCATTGACCACACTCCCCAATACGATGAAGATGAATGCTATGTCAAAGGAATTTTGAAAAAGTAATTCACCAAAAAAAGAAAAAAAATTTGAAAAAGTATTTTGTGAATCAACACTAGAACAAGGTGAGGTCTATTGAACCAAAAGTGGTCGTCAGATGGACTAACCAACAAGTCTCTTTCCACTACCTTATGTTTTTCAGCAACTTCATGGTTAGTCCATCTGCTATTTATAAGGAATAGAACTGAAAGTAAACGATTAAGCCCCTAACTACCAAAAAGAAGGAAAAAATAAAATAAAATTAGTTGGTTTCTTAACCTACAAAACGTATGTCCCTCCCATTACTTCAAGTCCAATGTTGGTTTTTTAAATTAAATTTGTTAGTCATGTGATGAAACAAATTTTCAGTGGATGGTTAATTGTCATGCATGATACGTTTCATGAAGCAGACCGTCTTCGATAATAGTTAGGTGTGGGATATATTTTCGGAACTACCAAACTGCAACTTCACCTTGTATAAGCTTTTAAAAATACACATACATCCATACATCGTAAAATGTCGTCAAAGACTCTAAATCATCACTATTTTTAACTCTTCTAACAATGGTTTTGAGGTTTTAATAATGATTTCAAGATTTTTCAACGTATCTTTAAAGTTGTGGAAGGTGAAATCATATTAGATAAACTTAGAAGTTTTAATTTGATCGATAATTTAGGCAATATCTCTAAGAACAAATTCTAGAAAATAATATACAGGTTTAGGACATTCCATTGCCTTTTCTCTCTGTCTTTTTCAATGAATAAACAGCTAAAACTGATTTTTTTTCTTTTCTTTTTCTTTTTCTTTTCCCAATTCTAATTCATGTGTTGATCGTATGCATATAGGACCACTGAAGAGGATTTGTCCAGTTCCTCTGCAGCTACAGCAATCTACTATTATACCAAATTGTCACTCCGGTAACTCTCTCTGAATGCAACCCAAAATTGAAAAATGATTATCTGTATATCAATAAAATTTTCACGCATATAATAGTGGAATGTGTGATTTATAATATTATATATATATCAAAATATTTTTTATGTTTATACACAATATATATATATAAAATAAGTCGTGTAATAATCGATTAATCTTTTCTTCGGGCTTAATTAGTGAAGAATAATTCATGTCGGTGATGACAATGAAGAATTCTCGTGCCATTCTCGTAAAAGATGGGTAGTTCGTTCAAGAAAGCCATATATGATGAACATGTTCAAGAAAGCCATAAATTTTAGGAACTAAACTCGATAAGTACCTACTATGTAATTTTGTTTTGTAAACTACCGTGGCATGGCATCGGACAAATAGCTCCTGAAAGGGACAAAACAAGATAAAAATGTTTGTTATATATCTAATCGGTGAGTACAAGAGTATGTGATTGGATAAAACATAAATCTTATGAAAAAACTCTAAAATAACCTTATCATCTTCTGAAATTGTGTTTCCGAAATGTGGAAAGAGTGGGTTGTATTGTATCGTGTTTATCTTTCATTGTGTTGTCCTATTAATGTAATACTCTCTTGATCTAATATATCCTCTCTGTCCAAATGGATAGCGTTAATGCATTCGCAACAATATTTAAGTATTTACTTTACTCCTTAGGTTGTCATAAAGGTAGCAAATTGTTTATTTTCTTGATTAAAACAAGTTTGGCACTCTGTCAGTGCTAGTCTTTTTTTGTTATCTCTTTTTGCTTAGTGATCTTAGTAGTTTAAATTCCTTATAATTAAACCTAAATACTTATTTAATAAATATATTGTTAAATTAAGAACATCGATTATGCTCTTGAAATAGGAATTGGTTAATTAGTGAGACCGATACATCTAAGTATCTAAATATTACGAAGTTGGAAATAGATCTTCTTCATTTACTTTTTCCAATTTTTCTCGATTTATCCTTTTCAGATGTTATCATATGTAATCAATGATTAAGATTACAAAAAAAATAATGGCATCATAATAATATTATAAGATATTTTAAAAATTTAAATAATCCCAATTTAATCATTCGTTTATAAAGTTAAGGAAAGGTAAATAGAGGAGTCCAAATCCTATGGAGTTTGATATTTGTAAACAACCAACAATAAATTAATAAAACTTAGGGTTGAGGTCTCCCTAGTTATGCTTATGATTAAAAAATAGTGCTCAATCAATAGATATCTTAGAGAATTAGTAGCCTTATGTACCGCATATCTACCTAAGGCTTTGTAAATTACCCATAAGTCTTCCCAATAGTGTTAAATTTTGTGTCAATGCACATTTATGTGCATCTGCTATCACTAGCCCAAGAATCAGTACAAAAGTAAAATTTCACGTTTGAGGCTTTGAGCTGGTAGTTATTAAAACTTTGCAACTAAGGACATTTTTTTTTTTTTTTGGGAGTATAAGTCGGGCGTTCTTTCAATATAAGATGCATAAAAGACAACCGAGGGGTAAATGGATAGGTTGGTTATAAAAATTGCATCCGCGAAAAAGCGTAGGAAGAAAATCTAGAAACTAGGACCAAACAATTAAAAAAAAAAAAAGAAAAAATTATACCAAAGGTGATCAATATTTAAGAATAGGTTTAAATAAGAAATAAAAAAATAAAGTATTAACATTTTGCAAAGAAGTTTAAGTAAAGGATTCTATTAATTTATAGTTATAACTCTATTAATTTGTGATGACGTGACACATTATCCGTCACAAAGAACCAAAAGAATGTGATAAAATTATAAAGATAAAGAAAAAAATTGAAGAAAGATAGAAAAAAAATAAAGAAATCTAAAAAATAAAAAATGATATTAAATAAATAAAAATACAAAAAAAATTAAATAAATATTTAAATAAACTAGAACTTAAAAAAAAGAAAGAGCAAAAGTAAAAAAGGCCTTTCAACCACTCCTAGGTAGCTAAAAGTTATTTTTTAAATCTCCAAAATTTTTCTTATTTTAATTTTTTTGATAATTTTACTTTTTTATTTTGAACTTTTTATCTTTTATACTTCTAAATTTTTATACTATTTTCTTTTTTTACTTTTCACACTTTTGATTTTCTTATAATTTTATTTACCTTATTTATTAATATAATTTATTATATGCCACATTAGTATAAATCAACAACATTATATTAAGTTAACAAAATCCTTGATTCTACTTTGCAAAATGTTGATATTTTATTTTAACTAATAGAATGTCCGATTCCTTATTTAAACTTATCTTAAATATTAACCTCTTTTAATATAATTTTCCTTAAAAAATAATATAGAAAATGGGATTGGACGGTAACCGTTGAATTGTTCTAAAAGAGATTAGTCGTAAAGTGTTCCTAGCTATTAAGCCAAAGGCTAAATCAAGGGATGTCGATACCACTCTATGCCAGGCTTGATAAAGTGAAAGTGTCTATCATCGATGTTAAGGAGGCGTGCAAAGAGTTTTAGTCTACATTATAGAGATAGAGAGAATCTTTGTAGAGAAATGCAAGGGGATTTAATTACATTATAGAAGGCTTTGTAGAGCATAACAATGCCCTCAAAGTGAAGTTACAAGACTTAGGAGTTAGGCCTGGTAATTTGGAAGTCTAAGACAAAGGTATATGAAGAAAGAAAAATGGTGCAATTGTTTTAGTTTTAAGGAGGAAGATAGAAGATTTTAAGATCCAATTGTTAATTTAATGAGCAACAATGGCTAATGGAGCGACTATTCAATCAATTCGTAGGGTGGATGTACCTAAAACAAAGTACTTCGATGCCATTTGGTTTAAAGGAGAAGTTGGCAATTTCCTTTGGAGAGTTGAGGGCTACTTTAGTTTTGTTGGGCATACCGATTATGTTAACAAGGTGTAGGTTGTGACCTTATACTTGAAGGGTTCTAACCATCTTACGGTAGAGGAAAAGGGCCAATGAGACTATCTATTTACCAACAAATTCCAAGGAGAGTTTAGGGATCGATTTTTCTGTCCTTAAATCCTTGAAAAGGATTAAGACATATTCGTTGAATATGCAACTAATAAAAGATAAGATTTTTTATGCTTCTATGTGAATTATATATATTATTTAAGCCCAAGACCTTCCATTTAGTGTCTTAGGCATTGTATTTTTTCTTGTTTTTTATTATGTGTCATCCATTATTCACCATTCCACCCACATCATCACATCAACTTCAGTTCTATTCATAATTCACCAATGTATTGCTAGTTTCTTTCTTAAACCACCCCTAAACTTCTATTTTGAAACAAGAATTGCTTCCCCCTCCTCCTCCTTCCTCTCAAAAGTTTGCATCAAATAAAAAAACTATTATCATTCAACAACCAAGAGAGACTTCTTATACTACCAAGTGTTAAGAGTACATTTCATAAAAGAAGCAATTATTACATTGTCTACTAAACTTTTAAAGGAACCAAAATCCTAAGAGAGTTATAGATTCTATTATAGTGTTATGTATTTTAAGTGTTGAGACAAGGAAAAAGCAATTATAAGCATTTTATGGTAAAATATTTGATCTTTCTTTTTTTCAAATGACCAACTCTGATTTACTTGTATTTTTATGTCAACATTCACAAGAATTAATCTCAATCTAGTGGAGTAAAGAATTGAAAAAAAAAAAAAGGATCTAACCCATGCAAAGGAATAAACATATAGTGAATTCACAGCTTAGAAAGGAAAAGAAAGGAAGTTTGTTAGCCTTTTTTTTTTCTTAATTTTATTATGGACAAACAATATGCTTAGTGGAATTGGGTTTTGTTTTCTCTTGAATTTTCCTCTTACTTTGACTGTCTACACTTTAGAGACAATACATATATTTTAGCACATAAACCTGGGATTTTGCTTAATATAAAAACAAAGTTGACTGTTAATATATCCTCGTGCTAATTTTTCTTTGAACATCTAAAAAGTTTCTTAACTTATAAATTTTGTTTATTTACTGTGGATGTGGAGTTTAAATTGTTTGAGAAGGTTATAGAATAATTGATTCACCTATACTTTAGGGGACAGCACATATATTTTTAATACATAAAACCTCATATTTTTTTAGTATAAAACCAAAGTAGATTATTAGTATACTTAGCTATAATTTTCCTTTGGATGTCTAGAAACTTTTTAACTTATAAATTTTGTTCATTTATTGATTTTGTATGAGTGTAGTGCCACTTACTGAAAATGTGGAGTTTGAACTATTTAAGAAAGTTTCTTAAGAATAAGTGATGTAAATTTTAATATGTGTTCATCATTATGGTTGTGTTTTTTTACTTAACTATCTTATAAGATTTATTTGTTATTGCTTTGTTTTTACTTTGAGACTAATTGGATGAAATTAAAATAAAAAATAAAAAGTTAGAAAATAGATTTACCAAGTCACTATGGATTTGTTTATCTACTCATTTACTCTTTAAGTTCTATTTTTATTTCCATATATTATTTCTTAACCAGTTTCATTTCCAAAAATGTTAAGAATTATTCATTTTCTCATATAGATGCTTAGTTAAGAGAACTACCATATAGACTTTTCTAAGGTATAAGATTTTTCTTTACATAGACTCTAATTGTAAAATATATTTTTTTAAATTGATGAATTGAATACCTTAGCAGAATTTGAAATAAATTAGTGGTGAAAACTTTGTAGACCAAGTGAATTCTTATATGTAAATAGGCTCAATATGGGTAGTATTTGAATTTATTTGCTGACTTTTACTTCTATAACTAACATTGTTCATTACAAATTTTGATATGTTAGCAAAATAATGACGATATCATATATATGGTGTTGATAAAGTGCATAAGTAGGCATGTGGCATAGTATTTATTATTTACAAAAGTACTTAAATCGTAGGAGATCTTGAGAGTTTAATTAAATAAAAAATTTGCATTGTGATTTATGTTTTAATACAATTGTTTTTTAGTAAGAAAATTGAATTTTAATTTGTTTCATTTGTTAAAATGTAATTTGTTTTATTTTTTATCTTACAATATGTGCATATAAATAAGTAGAGATTGAAGATGAGTGTAAAAGAATATCTATTCCTTGTATGCATTTTCTTCCGAGCGAACAATGTAACAATGATTGCAATTATATTCAATTTCTAAGGAATGGGGATTCTATTACATGGTTATTGTATTCATTGAAGTAAATAGGCCATTAATATTATTTTTACTATTAGCATTTGATAACATGATATGTAAGTAAAGTAAAAAAAAATTCAAAGGTGACCTTATTTGAGTATACAAATCATAATGGATATAAATCAACAAAAAGCATGAAAATCATGAAAGGAAAGAAATAAAAAGGAAGACAAAATCCTGTTTGAAAGGAAGAAAAAAAATTTATTAATTTATCAAAGCATTTGACATTCAAAACATACCTAAAAAAGGGATTTACTTTGACATATTAATAATTACAAATATTTACACATTTTTTTATCAATATGGTTCAATAGTTTTTACATATAACTTCTTTTCGCATTTTTCTGTTATTTTTTAATTATGTAAATATTCTCTAATGAATTTGATATTGTTTAATTCGCATGCACAGTTGGGATGCATCTTCCATTGATATTTCATTTATGTAGTATGCACAATACAATACATGAACACATTATAATTATGTAGTAGTATAAAGTAAATACTATTTAGCCTAACATTCTTTAAATGACTAACTTTATTTATTTATGTGGAAGCCTTAACATGGCATGTATTTATGTTTGTGTGTGTATATGTGCGATTTTATTTTAATGGGTTTCTAATATTATTAGTTAGTGAGTTTTATTCAATGGTAAAATTTGATTAATCTTCCTTCTTATATGTTACGACACGTACATGTATTATTGAACATAATATTTGTACTTACATCTACTTAAAGTTGTTATTTGTTAATGTCATACAATAAAAAAAAATGCATACCTCATGAAAATGTATGTGTATTTGCATATAATATTTGCTCATTTCAATTTTGTTTTAAATGATTAATAGAATATGTAATTATGTGAAAAATAAATGTACAAAAAATTAAAATTTGCTTTATTATTTTGATAATTCCTATTTAACTTGATTAGTTTAAACAACAAAAACTAAAATAATAAGTATAAATTCTATACCACTAGTAGTGCCTTCGATCAATAGAGGAATCTAGACGAGTTCTTCATACTTTCTTCAAGATCTATGGTTATGAAGATACCGTGTTTTTATTACTATTTTTATTTTCTGAGTATGATTATGGGATGCAATAATGCTAAAGAAAGAGAGAAACAAATATGACTTATATTTTTATTGTAGGTGATGATATTTTCGATGTATGCATATATGTATATTGTTTCTAATCTACTATGTATTAAAAACTCTAAAACTCGTCCAATTGAGAATACTTCTTTTGTATTCTTTCCTTATATGGCTATTATTAGTTAAAATGTAAAAGTTGATAAATCATCCTTTAGTCATGAAGTATGCTAAACATAACACAAAGTAATACATTTACATTTTGCATTTTGTATTATTCACCTCTATAAATCACTTAACTTTTCTTGCATGAACATACCAATATACATGTGATGGCGAATGCATTTTTCCTTGATTTAGTAGTGTTGCTTTCCTCGCCTTCCCTATGATTGTCTAATTCATCCTTAGTTACAAATGCAAATGCTGTTGTAGCTAAGGATGGATTGAAGACTTATCCTACGATTGAAAAAGCACTTTAGTCAACTGAGAGATGAAATGAAATGGATCGCTTTGTTGTATATATTAAGGTAGGGGTGGATGGAGAATATCTCTTGATAGGCACTAATTTACCTAATATTATGCTTATAGCTGATGACTTGAAGCACACTATAATTACCAAAAATCATTATGCCAAAAATGGTCTTCACTACAACACCTATATTTCTGCCATCATCAATAAATCACACATTTTCTTTTTCACCTTCTTGCTTAGAAGCAAAGCACTATTTATCATAATATGTTTTGTTTAGATTGTGGAGATTCTTGTATGTACTTATGATTAACTTGATTTTGCATAAATTTTTTTTTTCTTTCCCAACACAATGTGTAATATAATTATATAATCACATCGTTTTACATCTGTGCACCTTTATAATATATTACATTAATTGTAGATTTCACTTTCTTTATGCTTTTCTAAAGGATTCCTTTTTTTTTCTTTTTTTTTTATGTGTAAAAAGACTTTTTTTTTTTCCTTACATCATCATCTACATTACATGTTTCCTTTATATTACCTCAAAATACCACTATGATTTCATACATCATCAACTATTAACTATCGTGTAATTTTACATATACCTTACCTATATTATTAAGAAAATTGTCTTTTATTCAATTTTATAGTAACTTCTATTAAACTCAACCCTATATTATTAAGAGGATAGTCTCTTATCAACTATATAGTACTTTTTATTAAACTTTATAGATAGGAATTAGGGTCCTGTAACATAGTTAAGTACCTATGGTCATACCACCATGGTCTGTCGAGCTCTCTAACACCAATTCACTATAGAAGAAGATGAGATCCTCCATGTCGATCTATTGGAGTAATCGAGGTCATAGAAGCATATGACAATCTCTTGGATAGAGGAATTTAGTACAACTATCGAGGTCATCTGAAACTAGAGCCATGGGTCTCCTACCTGTTTAGATCTTCGATGGGAACATAGCTAATAGCTAATAGCTTAGCTCAACAGAGCAACTACTCGGCCAGTCCAAAGCTGAGCCCTCTGACAAGATGCAGGTTTGACCGATCTAGCTTGACACCGAGATCTCAATCTTCAATTAAGATTGTCAGTTGCCACTCTATCACTCATTCTTCAACTAGATGTTCGCCCTATAGCATTTACGACAATGGAGAGAGCTATCGACGCATGTCCTTGAAATCTTCTAACATTGTACGGTAGTTAGAAGCGCCCTATGTTACCCTTTTCATCCACGTAACATGTTATGTGTTTCTTTTTAGCATGTTGTTCTTTTTAATAGTTGTGTTACCTTATAAAGTTGCGATGATTAGCAACTCTATAAGCTACATTTGTACCCAATTAAATCAATGAATGAATATTTGTATTGTTGTCTTCTTCTTTTTTATGTTTGTGTAAGTTAGATCTTCGCTGTTGAATATTAAGCTACTCTTATTTGTTCCTTTTGAATTAAGGGATAGTAGCAAGTAACTTTAAGATTAGACTTATGCGTTGTATCAAGTTGAACCCTAAGTTCGTGTAAAACACCATGGTGCATCATATCCGAGTATTGGTGCATGAAACCTAACCCAACCTTTGACTAGTACTTACTTTTCTAACCATCTCAAGGTTATGACCCACCCTATAATTTGGGTGATAAGCCCACGTGTGTTCATCCATGTTCAAGGCCCCTATCATTTACCCTATATTATTAAGAGAGTAGTTTTTTATTTGACTCATGATACCTTTTATTGAACTCTACCTATAATATTAAAATAATTATATAGTAAAATGAATGGTAATTGTCCCACTCATCATCCTCTTACTCATTGTCCATGAAACCAAATCTAATGATCTAAAACCATTTTTGATTGAAGTATCATGTTGGTACTTGTAACCATTTGTGTAACACTTTAGAACCTAAAAATGTTGCAACTTACTACATCTTTCCAGTATTCTAATGATACGTTAAGGCTCTAGAATATTACCATAATGTTCATAGCTACCTGTAAAACTTACCAATAGCATGATAAGAACCATTTTCCTCATACAACAACTTAAATGACTCATAACTGGGCTATTTAACCCATAAATATAACTAACAATAGAATCTCCAATAATACAACAACATATCTTATCTGTAATTCTACTTAATAATGTTACTCTATCTCCTTAGATCATCAACATCCTTAATACAGCACCAACTAATGGTCACTTTTTCCTAACCGATTAATAGTAGTCCCAAATAATATATAAGCATTGAGCCTCAACTTAACCACTTACAGCTGCAAAAATAAAAAAAAATGATCCGAAGTCTAATACATAGCACACATGAATGCCAATTTAAGCATAACACATGCATGCATTCAAAATAAACATCCAATTGGTTGCCATCTTTATTTAACCAACAAATAGAAAAAGAGCACTCAAGACCTTGCCAAACCATGATCTTTTATTGATGCATCTCTAAGATTAGATACACAGAAAAACACTACAATGAAGCAAATCGGAAAGAAAGATAGAAAAGGGCTAGCAAAGTCCGGGCAGCTATTGAATCGATATGACACACTACTCGATCCTACTTAGCTAACAATCCGCCGAATATGACACATCTGTCCAAATTGAAGAGTCACTCGCCATTACTCCTTACTAAAGGGAATAGAAAAGAGTTGAATGATAACGAGAACACTAAAGTTGATCAAGGTAAATAATTCTCTACCGAAAGTTAAATGATCCCCGTATATAAGAAAATAGGGGTTTATATACTTGTTCACTAGAGTTTTTTTACATGTATGAAAAGATAAAAGGGTATCCTACACTAAGTTACGTAAGACATACTAAAAGGGGTAAAAGAGACAAAGAATATTCAATATGAAAAAGAAAGAATCATTATCGAACATTGTGTCAGAAGACACGTATCGCTTGGTGACTGGACATCATGGATATGATGCAACATAACTGGAAGTAGGAATGCATTATAATCTAGATCAGGTTAGGAACCAATCAGCCTAGCAAAAGGTCAGTTGTCTTAAAGTTAGATGCTAATGGATTAGGTCAGGAACTCGACTTGCTAGTTCTAGGCTGTCTTTTGGATTAGGACTTCACTGTTGAGTAGGAGCATGTTAGAAACATATGAGGATCTAACAAACATGTTGCCTGAAGGTCGGATCGGGATAGGAGTCCCCATCTTGGCTATGGCTTAAAGCTAGTATTTTTCATACAAGCCTTTGAAGTCTTTAAGCTTGACTTCTTGTGATCGGTCCAGAGGATTGATTCTTATCATTTATACATATAGGTAAATAGAATAAATATAAGTCTTTTAATTTACCAAATACATACTACAGTTAAGGTTAATTGACCAACACTCATGAATTGGGAACTATGAGATACCTAGATTAAGATGCATCATCTCAATATGTAAGTCTACTTGAAAATCTCACATGAGATTAGTATTTGCCCACTATACTTGAGGAAGGTAAGGAAAGCACATTTAGTAAAGTAAGTTTTTAAGTTGGATATGAATTAGTCCAATTAACTTCATTCTATCCTAGCATATACAATTGTCAAGCATGCACTACGTACTTAAATAGTTGAGTAAAACATTACTAAGTCAAAACCGCAATCAAAAGAGTAATCTTGAATACAAGAACTTGGAAACAAAAGTAATAAACTTAATTCATTTTACTCTTCTTATTCAATACAAGGTTATCAACAATTTAACTTCAACACATTTCACTCTCATTCTCACCTCTTAACTCCTTGAACCTTATTTCAAAATGGCTCCCAAAGACTAATAGGATACTTAACTCAAACTACTAGTTATTTCAAATCATTACGGACCAAATCCATCAACTAATCTCAATCTAACTTCCATACACCCTTTGGTTAGCCTTAGGAACAATACATACTTAAACCAAAAGAATACTTATGTACACTATAACGACCCGACTAGAACTCCCCCCACTAAGATATTGTTTACTTTAGCGTGGAACGCCATATTGTTTTATCTCCTAGTACAACAGCTTCCTAAAATGTCATTCATCTTAGGATTCACGTAGCCTGAGCACGCTTAACTTCGAAGTTTCAACGTATTCTAAAATGTTACATCAAGAGACATCTTGATGATTAGAGTACCTTCTCCTCACAAATAATAAGTATTACAATCCACCCCCTTACAGAATTAAAGTCCTTGTCAATTTCGTTATACAGGTCCAAAACTACTACCAGGTAAGGATTCCGCCCTTCCAGTTGGTGAACTGCTCTGATACTACCTATAACTATCTAACTGGAAGTCCTCCCACTGAGGTACCATTCTCTTTGGTATGGAATGCAGCATGGTTTTGTCTCCTAGTGTAGCAGTTTCCTAAGAGGTCACCCATAATCAAATCGACTTAACTTGAGGATGCTTAACTTTAGAGTTTCAACGTGCTTTAAGTCGTTACACCAAAAGGCACCTTGATGATTAAAGTTCCTTTTCTTAGCATATAAAGGGTATTATAGGCACTTGTAAAGTTTGAATCCTTTTCACCATATGAGTTAGTTGAATAATTCATTAAGGGATATACTAGAAAACCAAGCAAAGTTTGCAGCTTTAGTTTACGATAGTAATCCGCCTAAAACCACTCAAAATGACTTAACTTACACTTAACAGTAGCAAAAAAGAAAAAAGAAAAACCTTACACTTAATACAATCCATTACAAATTAACATCAAAGGTCTTAAGATAAAAACTAGGTTGAGTCTTTAATTAAAGTAATTTAAATTCCAATTTTGGTTGACAAAAAGTAAATAAGAAGATTAAGGAAACATTAAGAATTGAAAGTTGGAAATAAGTTGGTGTAAAAGGGAAAGAAGCTTGAAGACTGAACCAATTAGTTCTTCATTGAATTATTAAGCCAATTTAAGGAGGTTACACCTCCTCACAAAAGGATCAACAAGTTGATTCTTCTCTAAACTGTCAAAGCAGTTCTACTATTGTAGATTGCAATTATCAATTTGCTTTGAAAATCTACTTGAATCCACATCCAAACTTCCTTTAAAATTCAATCTACCTAAAACACTTCAATGACAAAGAATACCTATGAATAGACATTGCTCTCAACACCATTTCTTAACTTACAATGATCACCATTACTTTACAACCAACCAATCATTACATAACAAGACCTTAGTTTTCAACAAATCCCATTAACTAGAACAAGTAAATGAAGAGGGAATTTACTTGTGAAGTATAAATCCAAGATTTAAATCACAAACACAATCCAAACGAAAAAGGAAAAGCTGTAATATATACATTTAAATTCAGATTTTAGGAGCTATGTTCATAAAACATATTGAAATGAGTGGTTTTCAAGGAAAATAAGTTTAAAAATGAGTTTAGAGGCTTAAACTTACCTTAAACTAGATTTTGCACAAATTTTCTTGAGTAATTAGTGCCTAAACGCTGCTGTCTAGGTATGTTTAGGGAGGAAGTCAATGAGAATGGGAAAAGAGTAGGGTTTAAGGCAAGTATTAGGGTTTAAGATAAAAGGATAATATGGGAGTTTTAGTGGAATAGGGTTTAAGCCTACAGAAGAAATTACAATAATGTCACTCACTTTAAAATCATTTTCTTCAATTTCCTTGACATTACAATCTAAGTCCACTAAGCCTAACTATTCATATCACTCTTTGCAAGAATTAAACTCCCGCATTTTCCTCTCTCCTTTTTAACCTCTCTATATAAAAATAATAGGACATTTCTTAGAATTATACAATTTTAAATACATTGGCTTTCTCTTGATTGTGGTTTGTGCATATGTCAAATGGTATCCAATTCAAACTATAAGTTATGCTTAAAATCTTTTGTTTCAGATTTTATTTATTACCGCTCATCCTATTAGCCAAAGAATATTATTGTATACTAAAAAAGGAAGAGGTTTTAGTATTTATTTAAATCAACACATCTTAAAAAATTTGTTTGAAAGTATGTATATATATATATATAATATCTTTCATATTAGATTTTACTAAGTTATCCTTATTCTCGACTTGTTTGAATATAGATTATTGTATAGAAAAGTTAAATTATTAATACTAACTCAAATTTTTTTTTTTAATAAATTATTTCATATTTTATTTTGACACTCTAATGATGAATTTTATTTTTTATCTTCTAGTACATGCATCACGAGTGTACATTTTGCTAGTTTGTCCTTATTTATAACCTATTTAAATATAAACTATTATATAGAGAAGTCAAAGTATTAATATAAACTCAAATTTTTTATTTTCAGTAAATTATTCCATATTTTATTTTAATGGTTTAATGATGAATTTTCTTTTTATCTTTTAGCATACACGTCACAAGTGCATGCTTTGCTAGTATAAATAAAAAATCATTTTTATGGGTTTTTTATGGTTTTATATGAATGGAAAAAAAAGTAAGATAATTCTAAGCTTTAATATGTTTCATTAATTCAAGAAATGTTACTTTTAGTATACAAGAATAGATTGAAATAAATTTGCAATTATGGGTTCCATTCTCTTTTCAGTGTAGTTTGGAAGCAAAATCGTAATTCCATAGTATTGCATTCATTCTCTTTCCTTATGTTTGGAAGTGTAGTTTAAAGGTATAATCATGATTCCATAAAATCATTGATTTCGCTTTTAATAAGAATTCATTTTGGTTTTTAAGGAGGTGGAATCGCTATTCAATTCCACTATCATTTATTGCATTGACTTAAAACTATTTATTTAACCTTTAAATAAATTATAACATTTAATAATTAAGAGTATTTTTTGACAATTAATTCTATTTACGTATTTAATGTTATTCCATTCTATGGCATTTATAGACACAAGAAATTATTTGTCATTCTAGCCCTTATTTCATTATATTTTATTCCAATCTATTCAATTCTAGTGTACCAAACATCAAATAAGATTCCGGCTTTGAAATCCCATAATTGATATTACTCACAATTTATGAGAATCAAAGGATTTAATTAAAATAATTGATATGAGACACAATAGAATTAAATGAACATAGGCTTCAATAAGAAGAATAGATTTTGATTGCTAATATCGACAACATACTCTTTGCAACATTGAAGAAATCGTTTTCTCATAGAGAACAACGATATTCATGAAATTGTTGAATAAAGTCTGCTTATTAGGGTTTTGCAAGGGATATTTATGCATAACTAAACATAAATAACTAAACATAAATAAGGTTGAGAATGTTAGAGTAAAGTTAACATGTAACTAAGAAGATAAAAACGTAATTTAATAATGTAGTTTATCTTAAGGTACTTGCAGCTATGAAAGCTAAACCCCTTACAGAGAGCAAAGGCTTCAAATAAAAGATCTAAACCATAGTAAGTTCAAAAACTAAAGCCCTCTACTAAAAGCAAAAGGTATATTATGACAAAAATAGAAGCAAAAGCTTAAATATTATAAATTTCACTAAGAAGACTAGAACCTTAAACGAAAGTACAAGCAAAACCATAAATAGAGACGGCAATATATATATATACATACATACATACATATATATATATATATATATAATTAGAAGCTAGATATAAGCTTAAAGTTAGGCTTAAGTTAGAAGCTTGTCCACCTTGGCCCTAAACTTGGATCTAATTTCCATCTGTATGGCTTATGCTTTAGTCATATGACCATTGTAAACTGTAACCTATTTTCCTTGTTTAAAAGGATAAAGTTGTTTGGTCATATGAACATTCTTAGATACTAATTTTTTAAATCATTGAATTTTTTCAACAGCTCAATTTACTCTACGACCATTGCATAATTGCTTAAAACCTTATCTCATTAAGGTCTTTTCTAATAATGCTAAAAGTGATGCCATGATTATATTCTGCCACCTTACTTAGAAGGGTGATGCGAAGCAGTATCTATAAGAATTTTTTGAGCTCATGTTGGACATCCCAAAATTTTTTAGGTGGATTAAAACCCTAAAAATAATTAGAGCTGAAGGGACAATGAGTAGAAAGCATATTTAAGGTCATTACCATTTTCAAAGAATTACTGGAATTTTAGAAGAAGGATGTAAGATCTTCTACTAATAGAGAATAAGAGGAAGAGAAGGAGGCGATTAAGAGTATATGATACGGATTCACGAATGAACATATGAATCCAATATCATGTATGACCAAAAGGGTGGATCCAGGCTACGAGATGGCCCAAAAAATAAATGGAAGTCAATGGTTTAGCAATCCCGCACACTAACTCTATGGATATGACGTATTGCGAATTGTGATCAAGAACTGACAAGGTCGGTCGCTAGATAAGTCCGAGCCTGTAGAAAGCTCGAAAGAGTTAATAGGGGAAATGCGCAAAAGGAATGAACGAAGAATGAAAAGTAAGCAAAACCTACGAATAGTTCCAAAGGATATGATGCATCAATGAAACTTCCAGTAACTCACGACATGATTTGATATGACACACGAATTCATCCAGTGAGGTTACTTGCCACCTAGCTTTGCTCAAGGGTTAGGATAAGAGTGATGTTAAGTGTAAAATAGCAGAGTGTTTACACTAGGAAGGAAAAGTATTCAAGTGTATTAATGATGATCTGTCTATATACGACTTTTAAATACAAAGGGCATTTATACCTAAGAATTTAGGGCAATTTGCCTAAAAGGGAAAAAACAAAATGGGGGTTATCCTTAAGTAGTAATGTACAACAATATAAAAAGATAAAAATGAATATTTACAGAAGCAATAATTAATGGGGCGGAATCTATACGTGGTCTTGTACGTGTGGGGATGCTGTATTGGTGAGATTGTTAGAAGATGCAGACAAAACAGTATAATCAGCTGGCTTATCCGAGCAAGAATAGATTATGTAGTTTGGGTTTTCTCTCTCAGCATAGTGGCAAGGGTGATGCTGAGTAAGTGGTCAGGCATGAGAGTATATTGGATGTCATTTCGACCATTTATTTCTTGGCATTCTATTTGCAAAAGATTAGCAGCTATTCGGTACGACAATAGGAGTAATTCAGTAAGGAAGTACTTGTCCTCGACAAGAGTTGGCTAGAGTGGAATAATATGTCTCATTAAGCCTTCCAGTTTTTGAGCTCGGCTGCGGGTTAAAAGGCCAATAACTTGATTCCGATCATTACACACTGTAAAACCATACATGGACCTAAGCTAATATATAATATGACACACGAACACTAGGCCTAGGCCTAGGGTTGCTTACCACAATCCTTACTAAAGGGATTGATAAAAGTAGATAAATAAGAGCTTTTCAAGAGAAAAGACTCAAGGGTTTTTTATTAATGTTAAAAAATCTCTAAAACCTTATACAAGTATTCTATTTATACAAATTGGTAAAGTTATAAATACAATAACTAAAGGATGTCTTAGTGGCATTCCAGGAATTACAAATAAAACATGAAGAAAACTTAGGCAAAATATAAGAAATAGGAAATCTCCATAACATAAGTAAAATAGATAGCCAGTTGAGATTTTCAAGTGAGGGGTTGATGTTTGATTTTGAAGAGTTGTTGGAGACTTTAGAACTTTGATTTGGGTGGACCTGATTTTAGATAACTTGTCTTATCTGGAGCCGATCTAACATAACTGTAGGCGACTTGATGTTGCTATAGCCTACCTTAAATGGGCAGGCCAATATGTCATGGCAGTGATTGATTCGAAGTCGACTTGACATGATAGTGGTCGACCTGCATGGTTAAGCCGTTCTGATATGGACATGGTCAACTTATTTTGGGCTAACCAACCAAACCAAACAGAATTGGCCAAGCCAACTTAGACGAGCATATCGATCTTAGTAAAGCAATGTAGAAGGGTAAGGTAAGATAATCCTATAGAGCGGAACAGGTTGGTGGCACAAAGGATGGCAGGGTAGGACAGAACCATTCAGACTAAAGCAAAGCACACTTAACTAATTAGGGAAGACTTGGAGGGGTAGACCAAAGCTGATCATAGTAGGGTAAAGTGAACTTAGTATAGTAAGGAAGACTTGGCAAAACAGGGCACAAATAGTAGGCTAGGACAGAACTATCAAAATAAGGCAGGTTTATCCTATACGAATGGAGTTCATAAATAGATATGTTTGAGAGCTCAGTTAAGGTAGAACAGGGCAAACTTAGCATAACAGGGCTAACCCAACATAGTAGGGTAAGCTATCCAGCATTGATAGAGTACATAAATGGGTAATCCACTTGAGCGAAGCTCACAAATGGCCTCCCATATAGTTTAAAATCTGACATGTCGTCGGGTTAGCATCTGAGATCCTATCAATATAGTATATATATAAGTTCACTAAGGAGGAAGGCAAGGTGAATAACAATATATTTGAAAGGATGAAGACCTAAGAGCTGCAATGTTACTCTTGTGGTTCATTGTTATATGCTTGAGAGTACCTGAAGAAGGAGCACTCGATTACTTTAACAGCATAGGATGATAGGATCAGGGTGAGAAGGTTGAATTTGGCAAATTATAACTCCTTTATACCATGAAATCCTATGACACTAATAAGCATAAAAGCTTAAGGTATATTGAAGCAAACGTGGAAAATGAACGTAATAGTAGACATAAAAGTCTCGCATTTATTTATTTTCAAGGAGGTTGCTAATAAACTCGGAATTAAGGATTAAGAGAAGTAGACATCGGTTCAATGTGGTAATTTTCAAAGAAATCCCTATGTAAGGAGTTATTAAGAATGTAAGGTTTATCATCAATTAGTAGAAAGGGAGGAAAACGATAAAGGTGATTATTATCGATGAATTCGGGTTTGCCATTGGCATGGAATTTTTTGGATAGGATTAATGCCATTATTGCTTCTCAATCCAATTGTATCTACTTAAGCAATGGAAAGTTTTAGTATGTGAAACGGATGATTAGGGGGAGGGTTAAAGCTACAAATTTCGTTATGACAATGTAAATCATAAGAGAGGACAAGAGAACTTGGTTAGTATTACATGAGGGGGAAAATGAGATGGGATTTGATAATAAATTGACCTTTAGTTATGGATTCTCTAAAAGAGGTCTTTATGAAAACACTACATTCCTCTAAATAAAGATAAAGGATAGTTGGGCAATGTCATTGCATTAAGGAAGGAAGCAAATGTCTATTGGAAACATAAATCAAGTATAAAGGAGTAGAGAACAATTGATTGTTTAAGGTTGAAGATACTAAGAAGTCTTACTTTTGCAAGTGTTTAATTCAATACATTAGTTGATATGATAGGTGAGAAAGGTAGATATATTAATGATAAAGATAGGTTCATTGAATTGTAGCAGTTATATTGTAATAATCTTGATTATTCATTTATGAAGGTCGAGGGGAGTCCCCTCTTTTATAGAATATTTGTTCATTGAATGACATATATTCTCTTAAAGCATTTTCTCTATTTTATTTCTCTAAAAGTTATGTATTTTATAAGTTAGCTTTTTACTAGTATCCTTGAATAATCTTTGGAGTGCTTCAATATCACATAGGAGAGCCCTTAAGGTAAACTCTTCAGACACATGGTTCCAATTATCTTAATTGATTAAGTGGTTTGATAAATGTCAAATGTGGATAGGAAGTTTTGAGCAACAATGTCCAAAAGTCGCGCTTTAGTGGTTTAGATTGGCTCAAGTCTGACTTCAATGATTAGATTTAGATGGTTTGATACATGACTTCATTGGTAAGCCAGGGATTTATGATCATAGTATGAAAATATAGAAAGGATAGAATAATCATTATTTCAGTCCTAAAAATTAAGGGAGAGTGTAGTTCGATTTTATATAGTTTGACTTCTTTATCGAACCAAACCTAATATAATGGCTTGGTTTTTTTAAAATCAAATTTAATTATACGATTTGATTCGTAAATTTTTTTAACCTAATTAAAATCAGTTCAGTCCACGGTTTGAACCGTTTGTATCAAATTTTCGTTAAATATTTTTATTTTTAATAAATGTGAAATTTCAGATATAATTCACTCAACTTAATTTTAATAATTGACATAAAAATAAGGTAAGAATAATAAGATAAAAATTTTTGATGAAATTTATGAAAATTGATGGAAAAGTTATAAAAAAAGTATAAAATAATTATATGAATTTTTTTTAACTAAACGGTTTGGTTTGCTTCCTCAAATTGAACCGCAAATTATTTATATATAATCGAATTGAACTATGAACCAAACTATAAGTAAAAAAACCAATTTTTTAATTCAGTTTATCATTCAATTTGTGGTTCACAAGTATTTTGCCCAACCCTACAGAAAAGGAATTATGAATCTTTATTTTACAACAATAGGTTCTATGCAATGACTATTTTGTCTCAAGTAAATGATAGAATGAATATTCCATTCCATCTATATGAAGTTGAATGTTATTAAGGAAGAGTGTAAAGACATAACTACTCTTGTAGTTGAGTAAGAGAGTTTAACTTTGAGTCCAGTAATAGGCTTGGATTTTGAAAGAAATTTAGCTTGACTTGGTGTTGTAGGTGATCTTGAGTTACCTATAGTACATTATTTACTTGATCAACTACTTATAGTATGTTTTTAACAAATTAAAAGTCAAAGGAGTAGAAGTAAATTTGATTTTTTGTTTGACTTTTTATATCATACTCTAAAATAGAACAAAATAATGTATATTGTTTCACTTTTTACTACTTTTCTCCTTGGATGTTCCGCCATTAATTTTTTTCCTTTTTCAATCCCTCATATTTTTTTTCATTTTTACTGCTTCCCCTTTTGATAGTGCGATTTTTCTTTAAAAAAAATAAAAATAAAATTGAACTAATGTAATAGCCATATTGGTGTTTGCAAGCATCGGATACCCAATGGACCAACAAAGATTAATTGCTTATAACAGGTTGGGGGAAAAATGTCTTTGGGGGTTAGGTTTATAGTTAGTTTTAGATTGTTTATTTTCTTTTGTTCACTATATCGAATCACGTCGCTTTAACAGCCAAAAACTACTCTATTTTTTCCCCTCCTAAACATGTTGTGGACAGTTAATCCAACCCCCACATGGTAGATATGGCTGAGTCCAACTGTCCAAACTTGCGTTTCCAGTGCCAGCAAGGATGCATAAGAATATGATACTTGTTTAATTTTTAAATAGAAAAATGTGGCTTTGAAAAGAGGTAATGGTTTCTTTAATGAAGGTTGAAAAATTTTGAATTCATTTAAAAAAGTAAATAAATTTAAAAAAAAAACAAAAAAAGTAGAGTAAAATGGACATTTAACGGAAGGTATAAAACTATTCGTCTACTTTTTCTTTAGAAAACATCAGAAAAGATAGATAGTAAAGCAAAAGGTACAACATTTTGCTGTTGAGATATTTTGGATCGACACATGTAACCTCCTAACTGTCTAATAATAAATAACTTAAGAAATTATTATTATTATTATTATTATTATTATTATTATTATTATTATTATTATTATTATTATTATTATTATTATTATTATTATTATTATTATTATTATTAAGTTATATGACAGAAAGTAATAAAAATATAAAAGAAGGAAAAAAAAACCTAAAGAAAGGAAATTCCAAGTGGCCACCCTTTCCATATTTTCAATTGCTTAATTTTTTATTATATTCTATTGTATAAGTTAATGACGTATATATTATTAATAATAAGAATTTTTTAAATTAGTTATCCTATTTGATATGTAACAACTATTAACAAAATTCTTATAACAGGTTTAGTTCGTAAAGGAATAAGTACAAATAGAATGATAACTTTTAAGAAATAGAATAGAGAAATAAAATAACAGCTATTCTTTATAATTTCTTTAATGCTCATATAGAAATATCATGTAAAAAAATAAAAAGATAGTTATCCTTTTGGTTCCAATGTCATTTCCCATTTCATAATAACAGTTGTTTTGTGGAATAGTTATTCTACTAATTAAATGTAGGATAAATCTATAACAAAAGAATAATAATATTTCTAAAGTCAATTAAATGTATCCATTTAGGGTTATAAAGTGCAAACGAGACAAGCCAAGCTTTAAGTTAGGATTATTAGAAAAATAATTGAGCTTAAGTTATTTGAAAATTTGTTTACAATATCGAGGCTAAAAAATGGTAGTTGGAATCGAAGGTTTAAAGCTAACCGGTTCAACCGAAATAGAACTGAGTTTTAAGCAAAACCAGCTGGGTCTCACGAGGCATGAGGCAGTTTTCATACTAGGTATTAGGTAACGAACTTAATTACTAAGCTTTACTGTATCAAATGCACAAAGTTTCTTCAATGAGATGATCTATATAAATATATAAGTAATTAACATACCAAAAGAACTACATATTACTAATGCGAGACTTATTCAATATAGGAAACTGCACTTCTATTATGTTTTTCCTTTCCCCCTAATGAAGGTTACTGACATTGAATATGGAATAAGGCCACTACATCAGATGACTCCTCAACAATATGAAAAACATGTCCATTACATGAATCAAAAGATAAGAATGAAAGCTAAAGAAGATGCGGGTTTTGAATATCTTATATAGACCTGGGCAAGGATAGGTTTTGAACCGTGAATCGACTCAATCCATTAATGGTCAGATTGAATTGTCGAATTTTTAGAGTTCAGACAATTCGTTTAGGTAGAATTGCTAAATTATTACAAAATAATAATAATAATAAAATTTGGTCGGTTAAAAAGACCTGCCCCAAACGCAACAAATACCCTTATCCCCTGTCTAGACTCTAGTGTCCTCTGTCTGTAAATTTTACTTGCAGCGCAAACGCTGAAAAGTTTAAATTTGTAGATGTAAATTTAAAATTCAGTAAATGTACCACAAATTTTAAATTTGTAGTTCAAAATTTAAATTTGCGGCATCGAACAACTTAAAATTTAAAAATTCAAACGATGCGTTCACATATTCCTCGATCCTTATAAATAGTAGTTTCAGGTCTAGCAGCAACAGTTACTCTAATTAATTAAATCTTTTCAATTCCAACCATTCAGTCTTTAAGTTTTTTTTTTAGTTATAAAATGTTGTTAGAAATATTTCCTTCCCCTAACTATAAATTTATGTACGTAGTTCTCCACTCCACTGTATAGAACAATTTGCATTAGCAAATAATGCTGACATATACATACCTACCATATAATTTCCACTTTATTTTATCTTACATATTGTTTCTATCTTTCACTCATAAATATTTGCATCAATGGAAAGATTTTTGTACCATACCTTTTCCAGTAAAAACACGGTTTATCATCTAGTGATAAAAGTAAGGGCAAGGGCATTGAAATTTCCAATACATCGTTTGCGCCACTACAGTTTGAGGACATTTAGGCATACTTGGATAACGAGTATGACTTGAATGAACAAATGACACACGATATGGTTAAGAACGTGGAAGAAGAATTTACATCACCTCTGGGCTTTGATGTAGAACCTTATCACACGAGTAATTGAGGGACACCATCTGCTGGTTTTGATGTTGAACATCAACTTATGAATTATCGAGGCACGCCACCTCCATGTTTCAAAACTTTACGCATAAGTATCCCTAAACGTCATGTTAGATTCAAGCCTCCTCGTATCAGTGTCCCTATATAACCCGTGGGATTTGAACCCTCACGGATGAGTTGCCTCGCAAGCATGTTCGAGGATGAGGAGAACGATATAGAAATTATTCCCAAAACAAAAGAGCAACATATGAGACAATGTAGGCCTAGCAGTTCGAAACTCTCTGGCTCAGATAAGCCCCCTAAACTCGGTAAGTCTAATATTTTTACTACTTATTTCTGTAAAGGTACAAATAAAAAAGATTGAACTTGAAGGCATTCTACAACTATTGGAACATGAGTTATTCGTGGAAAACGAGAGAAGAATATGGTATCCTTAACATGCACTTAAGGTCGAAGCATCTTGGGGAAGTGAGAATAAATCAAACGCAGCAACAGATTGCTTGAGACGGTGGTTCATCCGAGCAAATGCTAATGAGGTATGATAAAAAGAGGTATAAATATAACCTGGTACAGTACTTCGTGAATATGCACCTTTCATTCAACGTGGGTTCATTAGAGTAGTAAAGTCAATATGAGTAGGAGACGTTTAACCCCAATTTGTGACAGCTTAGCCGTAGGACAATAACTCAAGCCATATAGGAGCTTTACTACAAAGGTAAGAGGGAGCTCACAGGTAAGTTTACTTCCTTCAATACGCAAGTGTCCATATGTGCAGACATATAGACAGATCCTTTTCGTATTAATTCTTATATGGGTATTACTATTTACTAGGTAGATGATAATTGATAACTTAATAAACAATAATTGGCTTTAAGGGTATTTAACGATCGACACACAGTGCAAAACATTTATAAAATCATTAGAGAAATCCTAAATGAATATGGATTAGTAAGGAAATTTTTTTTTTATTGATTTTGATAATGCAATTACTAATATTGCATCAATATTCGATTTGCAAAATTACTATCAACCAGCGTTACAGGGGATTTTTTTCCATACACGTTGTACATGTCATATTTTTAACTTATGTATTAAGGATGGCATTATAACTTTACACGATAGTATAGCTTCGATTAAGAACACCGTCACAGGCTATCCCTTCACAAAAAGTAGAGGAACTTCTGCATGGAGCGTGGGAAGAGACCTTAGAAGTTTAAGATGGATATGTAACATCACTAAAACTAGACTTACGAGTTGTTACATAGTACAGTTCCTTACAGCAAATTGCTATGTGACTTCACAATGTATAACATGTAGGGAGTTAACATTTTCCTTAGTAACTAAGATATTTGCATGTAATTACTTAAAATTTTAAAATTTTTTTGTGATATTACTAAGACTTTTTTGTAAGTTTACAGGTTTAGTGTTTACTTGTTTGTTATGTCGGCCATCAGTATACTTAGCGTATTAGTTCAAGCCTGTAAGGACCCAAACTTGCATGCATGCGTATATGATATGTCGTTAAAATGGTTAACTTATTATAAAGAAATTCCTCATATTTATCTCATAGGAATTATTCTAGATCCTCATTGTAAAGTAAAATTATTACTAATGTATTTGAAAATTTATTATAGTTATGTTTAAGATCTAACGGATTCTCAAGATATATATAGCTTAGAAGCAGAGCAAGAAGCGAGGGTAGCAACGATCGACATAGATGAGATGCTCAACTACTATTAAAGTCAGTATGGTGGCCAGTCATCAATTTCTCCTTCGCCACCCACCAAGGAGAGATATTACTCTTTTATGGGTAAGCAGTTATTGGTGCAAAAATTGAAGAGGCAATAGTCTAGTGGTCCAATGTTTGAGATTCAATGCTACACTAATACAAATTTCGAGTTTTCAAAAAATATTTCTATCAAGGACTTCGATATTTTAGAGTAGTGGCAAAGGTATAAAAAGGACTACCTACTACTATTTCGTATTGCCCATGAAGTACTTGCTGTTTTTGCTTTAAAAGTAGCCATTGAGCAAGCGTTTAGTATAGCAGGCCTGATCGTCGACGAACGCCGAGCCTCTCTATTTGTTGTTAGTGTTGAGACAAATGCTTATTGTCACGCCCCGAAGCGGCAGAGTCGTAACAGCCCCGCCGTGTAAACCACCCTAAGATAGAAGTTAGCCTCACAACCGCTATCCTAGACCTGATCTACACAAGGCGTCCACAACTAACCCGCTTTGAAGTAGACAATTTGTAATTTAAATAAATCATTTACCTATAAAAGTGAGGAATTATATATATATATATGTTATCATTCAATTATTGCAGTTAAAGTTTACAACATTTCTCTATAGTATATTCCCTAGTTATTACATCACTCGGAAATGAAAAATAATTCTAAAATAAAAACTTAGACCTTAAAATATGTGTTTATTCTTCAATATTTTTCCTCACTCCCCAGGATCCAGCAGTTGCTAGCTTTTGAGTAATTGGTTGCCGCTTCTTAGCCAGCACCTGCACGACGTCTATAGGGATGTGAGCAACCACAGCTCAGTAAGTAGGAACGGAGGACTTAAAACTATACCATACACGCAACAAGGTTTTCAATCACTTATTAGGTGCAATGCATGTACAAGCAAATGCCATCGCAAGACGTTGTCCGGCCCGTCGTGAGATTAGAGAAATTGCGCCCGCTCTAATCCGGGTTGAGGAGTTACCGTTAATGCAACAGCTCACGACCAAACCCAGGATTGTGTAATGGAGACCTTGCTCCTCCCGCGACTACCTTCGAACCACTGTCTTCACCCCCGCCGCGACCTTCTCTCCTGTCACTTAGTTCGACTGAGGATGAAGAAGGGACCATTTTGCAATCCTGCGCTATCCCTTCCGAAGGGGTCGGTATTTGGCCGAAGAGTCCTAAATCCCCTAACGGGTTGCCATGCATGCTCGATTATGATTACTGGTCGTATATTTGATTAGATCCAGTTTAGGGTGATCAATCATTACATACAATTCATACAGTATGTACCTGAGCAATAAACAGAATCATGGCATCACCCATAATCAAGCACATGCATACATTCAACTATCTAACAAGCACAACCAAGCATAATCTTAAGCCTCCCAAAATACAGCATCGTATTAATCCCAACTTACCTTGACTCCTCGCTCGTTCACTCGAGGTCCGATTTGCTCAGGCCATCGCCGGTTATCCCTATAACACGAACGTGGTTTCAGCTTTTCATATAATTGTTATAGGTTCGTTTTATCCTATAATGCTTCTTGTTAGGTTTTGTTTAAGGTTTAATATGCCCAATTATCTAGGTATTAAGTCTTTTACAATTATTCTAGGTTTGGGGTTAGGTTCAGGTTCGGTTTTCGCATCGATTTCTAAACCAGGTTTTTAGTTCGATTTTTAAGTAACATTTTATATTCCAACCCTAGAAATTAGTTTCAACCCATAATGTGAAATTAATCACATTATTTCCCGATAACCTAAATACCATCATTACCCTTTGTCAGTGTTTATTTTACTCGGTACACTTAAATCCATATCAGTGTACCGAATTCACTCCTAATGTGACAAATTTTTATATTTTTCATATAATTCCATAAATTCAAGTTTCCTATCAGATTTATTGTGCATTTTTATTATTCTCAAAATATCAATTTTTATTTAAATTTTTCTATTTATTATATTTTCAATAATTACACATTATGCATTATTGCATATTATGCACATAATGCATTTCTAATATTTCTACTACCCTAATTACCATCTCTAAACACCAATTATTATTTCAAAATGTCTAAATCCATCCTAAATCAGGTTTTACACCTAATTATTCTAAATTTACAAAATTAACTCATAATTTACTATGTTTTTCTATTACTAATTTACTACATAATTAACCTAATAATTACATCTAACACCCTAAATGCTATAAGTATCATACTCCATCAGATCGTAACATCCTAAAACATGTAATTATATACTAAATCAGAAATTAATCATTTAATTACATAATTAACCCTAAATTACCCATTTTATACCTCTTTTTAGAGCCTAAAAAATTATCTAAAAATTTCAAAAATTAATTTTTGAAAAAGGGCTTCATATAAATATTCTATATCATCTAAGTAATCTACAGAAAAATTTTTGGCTTGAAACTACACTCCTAAGGTCATTTATTTCTAAACCGAAACATGCTCGGTTTTGCACAATTTCTTAGGGACCATATATTACGGGACATAATTTCATCAAAATAACATTTTTTATAAAAACTAAATACAAAAATATCTCAGAATAAAAAAATTCATAATTTTCTAATTATATTTACTATTTTTACAAAATTTCACAAAAATCGGGCTGGAATTTGGACTCACCGGTTCGGGTGGCTCCGGCCACCGCGGGCCGCCGTGGCCTTGTCGGCCGGCCTGGGCGCTGCTACCACCGTGTGGTGGTGGTGGCCATCCACTTCCAGCTCCTCTTCTGGTGTGGGTTCCTTTTAAAACTCTTAATTGCACAGTTTTTCTTTTTTTTTTTTATTTTCTGGATTTTATCTCGAATTTTTGACTCTCCCTAATTTTCTCACTTTTCAAACTGTCCAAATGAGCTCTGTAAATTTTTTCCCTATTTATAGACATTTGCTGTAATTAATATGCATTAATTTGACAAGACTTTGTCCAAATTCCTTGATTTTTGGCTTTTAAGTTGTTCAATTTCTATTGGCTAATTTTTCTTTTTCTTATCCTGACATGCCACGACCTGATATTGATGCATCTTATCCTCTTCTGATTTTTTTCTGATTTTTCCATAATTATTTTATAATTTTCTTTAATTATTTGCTTAGTTTTCGGCCAATTTTAGTAATTACGTGTATTTTTATCTACACGTAAATACATGTGGGGTACACGTGAACATTCCTAAATATTATTTTGGTCATTCTAAAATTTTTAGTATACATATAATCTATCTCTAATAATTTATTAGTTATTATATTACACTTTTTGCCTTTTTGGTAATTAGCAGTTATTATGCTTAAAATTTAAAAATTTTATAGTCTCCTATTTTACTACTTATTTTCTTAAATTTAAGTTTATAGGGTCGTTTTTACTAATATTCTTCTCAATAGTTTATAATTTGGGTTTGATCGGATCTTTTAACCAATCGCCCTAAACCTTGGGTTCTAAGTTCAATCCTACGGTTACTTGGCTGAACTTTGGGGCTTACACTTATATAGAAGATTGGTACAAGGCGGGTTGTAGACGACAAGAACCATGCGGGACATCAAGTGAGAAGAATGATTATTTCAATGACTAGAATCGATATGATGGAAGCCTAAGTTCACCCATAGGTTCCACTCCTACTCATGAACATAAATAGTTACTTCGAAATGATATATAGTAAGTTTTCTTTTCATCTTTTACAAAATAGTTTTATTACGTAGAAAACTCTTTTTTTCTAATTGTCTAAAAAACCTAAATGGTATGATTTTCTCAAAAATACTGATATAGTATTAGGTTTTTCTAAATTATGACCGACTAAAATTATTTTTATTTAAAAAATTTAATTTAGATAGTCGTATATACTTTAATACTTTTCTGAAAACATAAAATTGATCAATAAACTAAAGGTTTTCTAAAAATTCAAACTAAACTATGGCGGTTTGATTTCGATTAACAGATACATAAGTACTTTTTGAGCGACTGTAAAATATTATAAAAAATATTTTTCCTTTAATCACTTCATTCTATTCGATCGTATTAGGACATTAGGTATTTATACTGTAAGAGAATTTTTTGTATTTTCTTTTCTTTTCGTTTTTCATGTATATTTAATGGATGGATTGAAGAAAAAAAAATATCGAAGGATCGATAAAATAAAAAGGAAAAAAAAATAATGTAAAAGCTTAGGAGAGAGAGGAAAAAAAAAAAACGGTTTAAGAACCATAAATTGGTGGATTACATAAATCGGTCCTAAATCGCTGACTTTTGAGTCGATCACAATTTAGCATGAACTTAACTCGTGAATTGATAGTTGAAAGCCGGTCCGAACTGCCGCTTAAATATAGTCTTATGTCCTTTATTGATGTAGTAATAGAAATTCCTGTTCATTATATAGAAGCATATTTTGGTAATTTAACATTTAACACAACTTAATGTAGTAGATTAGCTTCTTGAGCTAATGGTAGAGCTTAAAAAACTGATCATAATTTTGAAGATATCTTAAAAAGATTTGATTTGAAAAACTTAAAATATATTCACATGGATCATTTTATTATTTTCGACTTTTCTTGGCTGTCTTGCAAGTCTTTGCATAAGCTTCTTTTATAAGTCGTTGGGCTTCTTTTATAAGTCGTTGGGCTTCTTCTTAAACTTTAGGTTTCTTTATAAAGTATTAGACTTTGTTAGATACATCCATCGTCAAAAGTTCATAGGAGTTAAAATAAGGTTATGAAGACTTCATCTTGCTCATTGATTATTAAAAGCTAAGTATTTATATGTTGTCAGAATCTTATCTCATCCGTTTATCTCTAGAATTGTCCTACAATCGAGATGAAACACCAATATATATGAATAAAAACAGCCTCCTCATATACACAATCCAAACAATAACAATGAACATTTAAAGATCAAAATGACTAATTAAATAAGAACGAAGCAAGAACGAGTAAGAATGATTAATCTTATTCATCGTTATACACGTATTCTAAGAAACCGAGTTATTTGTCTACCCTCTAATGCTCCCCTCTAACAATTTCACTGTACATTTTATCAATCGTGGCTTCTCCGAATTGGCCATCTTATGTCATGCAAGTGGTTGACCATGGGTTCGCAATCGATTGACCAATTCACCAATAGATTAGTAACACATTAGCTAATAAAGATTTTAGAATATTGGTGGATAAACTAAAATATTTTATAATAATAACATTAATTTTAGTAATATCAGCTAACTCTAAACATCCTTGATAATTATACAAATATATATATAATATGTATATATATATAGTTGATTAGTTATAAATATAAATAAGTCAATTGATAAACTTAATTAAAAGTTTAAAATCAATTCATTTAAATAAATGAATATTATTTTAAATTTAGATTCAAGTTGAGCTAAAGTTTTGTAAGAGTTGAAATAAAAAAAATTATAAATACTTAGCTTATTTTATAAACTAAATAAGCCGGACGTGATTAATTTTATACTTATTCTATAGTAAAAAATATCACATAACAAACACCATATTTCTGAAAAAAGAAAAAACCCATATTTCTTCAATTAATTACACAACACATTAGCAACAATTCAGTTACTATACAAATAAATTTTAGTTATGGTCGTTTCTCTATAATAAAATTTTTCATTTTCCTTTCTTTTCTCTTTTAACTGTGCTTGCAAAGACAGAAGAGAGAAAAAGAAGAAGAAGAAGAACAGTTACCATACAAAACACAACTAGATACCAATCTAGACGAAGCCATATATAAAAAGCGGTGATACAGCAATCGACTATGAGAAACAACGTCAACACCAACACCAACACCAACGCGAACACCAACAGAGACAAAGATAAAGAAACGATATCTGATTCCAGATTCAATCAAACTCTTCGCAGTGTCCAAGGGTACGTTAGAGCTACGACTACATTTTATTATTGAATGAATCGAATTATGTATCCCTTGTTATACGTTTGAATTAGTTTAATAGAAATGTGATTCTTATATGACTAGCGCGATTTAGAGATAGATATCAGATCTGTCGTGATTACGGATGAAATCTGTTGAATTTTGAACTTGAATTGCGTGCGTGCGGTAAGGAAAACCTAATTCAGAAATCAGTGAGCTGAATTGTTGTGAAATTGATGCAAGTTGATTGGCTTTTAGGTGATTCTACTGTAATTTGATTGACATTGACGCTATATTGGTGTTTGGTTGTGGTTTCCAGTGGTTTTCTATCTGCTTTGGTTTGACTGATTCGCTAAATGTGCCCTAGAAGAAGGTCGATCTTGATTATGACAATGATAATAATGTGATTTAAGTGTAATCGAGGTGAGTTATTTTGGACAAAAAGGATGTAAATCAGCTGAACTGGTGTGAGAAAAAATTGTTTGACTTTTAGGTGATTTTTCTGCAGTGCAATTGACATTGACCTTACGGCTTTCTATTCACTTTAGTGTGCGTGATTTTCTAAATGTGCTCTAGAGAGGAAAGATTTTGCAACGACATGGACAAAATTGGTATGGTTTTCATGTGATATTGGTTGCAATTTGTGTGCAATCAAGTTGGGAGGAACAGGAAGGGTATTGAAAAAGTTTTCTGTTTCTATTGAGCTTATCCGAGCTGGCTTAACATTTACTTATTTTTTCTTATTATTTAATTATGCTTTGGATATATGTAAGAACTGAACTTCAGTGTTTGTTCAACTAGTTGCTTTGTTCAGTGTTCAGTATCTAGTATGCAATCTTGGCGGTAACATCCACTGACAACTAGCTGCAAGATTATTTTTCCACTCAAGAGATGGAGCTTTTAGATGTTGAGCTGAAGCCTTTTTTAAATCTTCTCCTTAGTGTCTATTATTTTGCATAGAGAGTGGTGCATATTTGTTGGCTTCCCTGAAACTAGCTGCAAGATGAAGTGAACTTTTGCATCTGTTCCTGTTCTAAGCTTTCCATTTTTTAATGGTTTAGGTTGCTGAAAGGTCGGTCCATTCCTGGTAAAGTGTTATTGACTAGGAGGTCAGACCCATTAGATGATTCTAGTTGGCAGGATCAATCTCCTAGATATCAGAGGAGTCTTTCAGAAAATGATACTGGGACAAGTGACCAAATCAACAAGTCATTGGAGGTAATGCCAGGATAACTTAGTGGTTTTATGATCTCTGCAACAGTTGGTTATGTTACCTGCGAAAATAAAAGAATAAAGTTTTATATCTTGTACAGGAAGATGGTGTGCATAACAATCCAACCGTGCAAGCAAATTCTAAACTTAAATCTTCAACCTCAAATCTTGAGAATGTGACCAAAGAAGTTCAGAAACCTACTATTGGTGCCCGGGCAACAGATTCTGCAAGAGTAATGAAATTCACAAAAGAGCTCTCCACTTCAACTGTCATACTGGGTATGGCCACTGTTCATTCACTTTTTTTGTCTGAACTGGATTTTAACCTGTGAACTCACCTCTGTTATTCCTGCGCACATATCATTTTCATTCTTACTTAGGAAGATTATCAGTCAGCATTGAGTGTCAGTCAGAATATGATTGCTCAATATCCGATTTATCTCAAGCCTTTCTCATTACTTATTGGTGGTACTTTCATTTGTAAGGATAATTGCTACTGTAAGAACCCTGCAGTCTAAGAAATGTGACAAGCTTAACAAAAACACTCTTCAAAATATTCTGCTGTTTCTTTGATTGGTTTTGTTTTTACTTTTATTGGAATATGACATGTGTAGATATAGTAGTGATGAATCAAGGAAAGAACAGATGGATCCCTCAGGAAACAGCATGGAAAAGGGGAAGCTACTTCTCTCCCTGATTTATAGTCTGATGCAAGCAAAGAACACCCCACATGTTCAGCCCATACATACCTGTCTTATATCATGAATCGCCAGACTTGTTTATAGGTTAAGGGATCTCACTGAATGCTAAAGGGATCTGGCATATCCTGCCACATAGTCATGACCTATGATCAATAACATTTGGCAAATTTAATCTTCTATTTAAGCCATCTTTCAGCTTTTTAGACGAATACTTAAATCTCTATGTATAAAACATCTCATCTTCTAAACAAATATTGCATTTAGTTCAATCACAATAAGAAGGAAATTAAGAAGAATAATCAGAGAAATCAGTCAATTTAGGTTTTCAATCATGTTTATGTTGTAGTTTGTTTAAAGCATGTATTTGAGTTTTCAAACCTTCCATTATACTGTAAGATTTGAGGAAATAATTTTGTTGGTTATATTGGGTTTCTAATGGGTGGTAAATTGCTTCACTAATGTTTTATTGCTATAAAAATACTAGGTCCTTCAAGACCTGCAATAACTCTTTAATAGAATTTTTGCTGTTGCCTTTGTGTAGATAGGCTGCGAGAATTGGCCTGGAGTGGAGTACCACCTTATATGCGCCCCACAGTGTGGAGGCTTCTCCTGGTAAGCTATTTGCTTTGATCACAAGCTCTTAATTCTGGGTGTACTCCTTAGAATAACATTTGGCTTTTATGTAGTACCTCCTATCTTCCATTTTGTTGTGAATGGATTAATAAAGACAAGGGAGTTGTTTTGGGGGGGTGGGGATGGAAGCCTCAGGTCTTATTACCTTGTGGATTTCTTCTCTCTCAGTCCTGCTCACTGCTCCACATGGTCTCATCATATATGTTTTTTTTTTTTTTTTTGGTTAAGTGTCTCACCATTTATTTCAATATTGCAGTCTAGGGTTCTGTGCCACCAGACCCATTCAATCTCTAC
This sequence comes from Lumnitzera racemosa, assembly GCA_024138005.1. Taxonomy (NCBI): domain Eukaryota; kingdom Viridiplantae; phylum Streptophyta; class Magnoliopsida; order Myrtales; family Combretaceae; genus Lumnitzera; species Lumnitzera racemosa. Next base: position 89,452,216 of record JAMXBC010000001.1, on the reverse strand, counting down.
ATGCTGTCTGAACTTTATCTTTCATGAGGACTATATACAGCTATGATCATTGTAATAGGTAATGATGTATGGCCTGGATGTTAGTGGGTGGGCAATATACCATTAGTACCAACAATCCTCTGAAAAGATGATGTTATCTTTTCCTCCCATTTTATCCTGTTATTCAGTATGTTATGAGGAAGTGCAACTGTGCAAGGGAAACTGTTGAATTTGTTCCTCTTTACATCTTTCAGAGCTAGAAAGGGACTTAAAGTGAGGGTTTGGCATGATAGAGTATGCAGTGATGTCCCTTCCAAAACAAACTTGTGATATGTTTGAGTTAGTGGCTGATAAAGAGTCCAGTAATTCCTTGGGTTTCTATTAGCACTACATGATTAATGCTTAAGGAAGGAGCTTTACAGCAGATGTCATTAAAGTCATATAAATCTTGTCAGTCATTTTTTAAGTCTTTCCACAGGAAGCTGATTTAATTTTCTGATTGCACTTCCCAAAGAAGTCAATTTGGAAACATGTCTGCTCTGAAGTTTGGGTATTTGCACAGACAACTATCTTAGGTTAAATCATCACAGAGGATAATTCGAGGGAAAGAAGACTGATGGTTTGTCAGTATTGTATGCCCAAAAATATAGGTAAGGTGATGAATCAGCCTTTTTTCCAGCGGCACATTCATTTCAGATCTGTGAATTGCCCTTTTTAGCAATGGTACTTTTGCTTTGGTTCTGATGCCGGTCCTTCATCGGTTTGAAGTCACTTGCTCTAGGCCTCTGTGTTTTGGTGTTGTTCCTAGTGCGAACCTTGAGTTCAAACTAATGATACCCACCAAAATGGAGGTTAACATGTCACGGAAAAAGATTCTATTGATGCTGAATGGACAACTACTTGCTACATCAGCATTGAATTAAAGAGTAAAGTACCTGCAGGGTTTTTATGAAACTTACATAGAAAATTGCTGCTAAATGGAGACATTGTATGTTGATAGGGATGTTTAGAAGTGCCATTGCTCAAACCCTAGGGCAGGTCTTGGAGACCATGTGAGTTTAAGCGTGGAAAAAAAATTCAAAATGCTAAAGGCCTTGGATTGAAGATACTAAGTGAAGGTTTTACTGAAGGCGGCAAAAATCTTATCTGTTTGATGCAATGAGTTATTGGGTCATTACTCTGCTGCTGTATCAAGTGTTGCCTTTGAGTCATTTTGAGTACTGAAAGACTACGAGATGATTAACTACTTACATAGAGAAAGTTGTATTACTGCAACGCTTACAAGATTGGTTGCGGGTTTATGCTTAAGGAAAGTTCAGTCTATTACTTGTTTGATGAGGTTTGTTTGCATGGCAAGATAATGGGGAAACTGCCTGTGTCAAATTAATTCTGAAACCTAGTTGCAATGTTTCTTTCCGCTAATGGAGAAAAAGTACATCTGAGGAGCTGAATGCTTGTAAATATTGGCAGTTGCCTTATCTGTTAGGTGTCTTGCTTCTTTCATCTTTGCATAAGTTTCCATTTATTGAAAAAATGCATTACTAGGTTGAAATTGAATATAAACTGACAACAGGGATATGCACCGCCTAATTCAGATAGAAGGGAAGTGGTTTTGAGGAGGAAACGGCGTGAGTATCTTGACTGTGTTGCTCAATTCTATGACATTCCAGACAGTGAACGTACTGATGAAGAGACTAACATGCTTCGCCAGGTACTATGTCTGCCCGTTTGCCCTATTGCAATCAACTTTGCCTGAAAATTTTCTAATTTTATCTTTGGTTCTCCATCAGATTGCTGTTGATTGTCCAAGAACCGTACCTGATGTTTCTTTCTTTCAGCAAGCGCAAGTACAGAAATCTTTGGAACGTATACTTTATACCTGGTGAGGGCCTTCATTCTTCTTGATTCTCATTTTTAGAACATGTGGTCCACAACAGGCAAAATTCATGAATTGGTCTCTCTCTCTCTCTCTCTCTCTCTATATATATATATATATATATATATATATATATATATATATTGACTGTGGTTGCCAGGGAGTTGAAAATTGATTCTAGAAGAGATTTTGTTTGAATTGTACGTTGAAAATCGATTCTGGAAGAAATTTTGTTTGAATTGCATATGTATATTTTCAGCCCCTAAAATGCCATATCACTTTTAGTGATCTAGAAAGTTCTTACAAAAGTTGTCTGCTGGGGTGAATTTAGTTCCCGAACTTAATAATTGATTGTTTTGGATGGAGCTATCTGCCATCTTTGCAGCTGCTGATGTTACCCCTACGGTTTCACTTAGGGCAGAAGATTGGGAATTTTATTGATAGGGACGGTAAATTGTACAGTCAATGCCAGCTATGGCACCAGAAGAGCAAATATGCTCTCAAACTAACTCTCAACTAAACAAATCTGGTACTTACCTCCTACACCCCCTCCCCAAGCCTATCTGTAGGCTGTATTAGAGACACCAATGTACAACCTGCAAAATGAAAGAAACACAAGCCTAGAGCTATATGTGCATAGAACATACGGCCACTAGGCTACAAAATACAAGAAACAATAGCTAATACTAAGCTATTACTAAAAATATGTGTCAACCACGTTATTTTTGCTCATGCCTTTTAACATAATCGTATCGGTTGAAGTCTGTGGATTCCTTCTATATTTTTAAATGCTTTACCATTTAGTTATTTTCATTCCCTTAGATCTTTCCCTTTCTTGCGGGATTGAAGTTTGCCTATGCATACATCTCGTGATCAATCAATTGATGCTACTCCCCTGCTCATTTTTTTACCATATGTTTATGTGATGCCTCCCTCAATTAATATATTTTCTATCAGTTAAGTTATGCATGCTTGATATGAGGTTTACAATAACTTGTAAAGCAACCTGTCAGGAAAGCTATTGACATTTAGTATTATGATTGCATGTACAAAGAATTTTTGCTGTCATTAGCTATTCACTGCTGGGTAAGCACTATGTTGAGATCTTGACAAACATGACATTTTACTTTGAATCGTTCTTTCAGTTGCCCTCGACACCTTGCATAAATGTTTTTCATCTTGTAGGGACATCCTTATCTTGTAGCACTTCTTATTGTTGTTTAAAATATTGATATCATGCACAAAATCGAAGTTTAACACGTGACTAAACTTGTCTGGTTATGCTGTTCTAGAGGACACTGCATCTGTTGAAGATAATGCATCATGAAACTTGAAGTGGAGATCACCACTTTGAACCATAGAGATGAAATGATGAGTTAAAACAATGGCTCTGTGTATAAAATGAAGATTGATGGGCCATGCTTTCAAATACTTGTGTAAATTGGATCATCTGTAAAATATAACAGAAAGTAATTGCAAATTTTCTTCCTCAAAGGCTCGAATTGTGTTTTTGCTGCTCACCAGATTTTAATTTTAAGATTCAGCATTTGTCTTGTAATTACATAAATTAAAAGAGGCTGAATGAATGTTTGAGGCATACATCTACCATTTCCCCCTTACTTTCTCTTTCCCATGCATGTGTGTATTTACTCACATAGAGATACATGCATGCATGAAGACAAATGCAGAAAACTCTTGTGAATCTTGTTGTTCTATGTGATTCTGTTTCAGGGCGATCCGGCATCCAGCAAGTGGATATGTTCAAGGAATAAATGATCTTGTTACACCGTTTCTAGTTGTGTTTTTGTCAGAACACCTAGAAGGAAGTATAGAGAATTGGTCTATATCTGATCTATCTTCAGAGAAAATCTCAAACTTAGAGGCCGACTGCTACTGGTGTCTGACAAAGCTGCTGGATGGTATGCAAGACCACTATACATTTGCTCAACCAGGAATTCAGAGGCTTGTATTTAAGCTGAAAGAATTGGTCAGGCGCATTGATGGTAAAATGTTTTCTGGAACTTCATCATCTTTTAGTTGGCCTTTTTGTTATCTTTCTGGAAGTTGTAGAAAGCTTGGATTTTGTTTTCTTGACATTAATGGCAAAAATCTCCTTGAACTTAAATTTCTCAACAACTGCCTCAAATTTCATGTTTCAAACCAAGAGTATGGAGGTGATTTTGGACAGCACGGGCTGAAAATGGAGCTGGAAAGATTAAAATATCAAAGACACAAACTACTTGGTCTTTCATTGGCAGTTATTTAAGAGGACTAGCAGAGAATTGCTGCTAGAAATGAATGCACTTTATGCTACAAAATGAATACACTGAATAATTGAACAAGTTTATTTTGCCATTTTCAAGATATTACTTTCCACGATCTAACCATCATGTAATTTTGTTATTGTCAAAGAACATATGAAATATATGATGGATTTTTTTCATAAGTTTCTCAAGTTGGTGCAGATGGCATCATTCAATTTGCATGTCATTGCATATTCTTGATGTTGCACCTAGTTTTTTCTCCTCAGTATTTCAAAGATGATTGATGCACACGGCTGTGTAAAAATCAATTGAATTTAAAATTAGATTGTGTGAATTTCTCATTCATCGTCTGCCTAAATTACCATAAAAGTTCTTGTCCTATGGACAATCTTCACTCGTTTGATGCTGAAGTGTTATTTCCTGTTTATGTTGTGTTCTTTTTCAATTTTCAATTCTTTCTCCATGTATTTTCAGAACCTGTGTCAAAGCACATAGAGGATCAAGGCCTTGAATTTCTGCAATTTGCTTTTCGTTGGTTCAACTGCCTCTTGATACGTGAGGTACATGGTTTTGGTTCTGTACTTTGCTTTACAAAAATCTAATACTTCAATTGTTAGCCTAACGAAAGTCATTTGGCTTCGATATTCTGAGAATCACTGCTTTCGCAAATCTGATGATGTTCTTATTCTGTTAGATCCCTTTCCATCTTGTTACTCGTCTGTGGGACACATATCTTGCAGAAGGAGATGCGTTGCCAGATTTCCTTGTCTATATATTTGCCAGTTTTCTCCTGACGGTGAGAATGGAATCCAGCTCCTTTAGCTTACTAGCACATTAACAAACTTCCATCATGATTTTTCCTATAAAGTTAGAATAAATCATCAGCCTTCATGCACTTACCTTCATCTATTTTTACTACACAAGTTAATGAATAGCATGAATTTACTCAATACCAGATTTTTATCAAGCTATGACACCTGCAATTTTTGGTTTGCCCACATGGAAATGGAAGTTGGTTTTGGTATTTGTTTGAATATTTTATGCTTTGATTGTGCACTTCTTCTCTTTATTTCCCTAAATAAGGATTTACAAACCCAAAACTTTCAAAACCATGCTTTGGATTTAAAAAACATTAGTATTAGTATAAAGCAAAAGAAATAAAATAAAACAATAATCTGGAAAAACTGCAAAATCTAAAAAAGGAAATCCACGGCACCCTTAGCATCTCCATGGTTGGCCGTGGTGGCTGCCATGTGGTTTTTCCCTTTCTTTTCTAAATTGAATTTCCTGTTCTCCTTTCTAACTTTTGATTTTTTTCCCCCTAATGACGAAAGTTTTTCCTCCTTTTTTGTATGGTTTTTTGATTTTTGTTCAAGGCAAAATGGTAGAATGGCATGCGTGTACATTCTTTAAAAGATCAAAGGGTCTAAGTCCTTGCGTTATCAAACAAAGGGGGAAAGTGCGCAACCGAAATCTTAAAAAGAGGATTCACTGCAATTCATACTAATTTCTGTAGATTAGAAAAATATTGCTAGCCTTAAATCTACAATGAAATTTGCCATGCCTATCGTTATTTTTATTTCACCGAGAAACAAATGTATGAAACGTTCCCTTTCTTATGCTCAGTGGTCAAATGAGCTTCAGAAGCTTGATTTCCAAGAGATGGTGATGTTTCTTCAACACCTTCCAACGCATAACTGGACTCATTTAGAGTTGGAAATGGTGCTTTCTAGAGCATACATGTGGCATAGTATGTTCAATAACTCCCCTAGTCACCTGCTTAGCTAAGGAGAGAGATCAATGACTTCTGCAGTGCTTCGATTCAGCTTAGATTTTCTTTTTCTTCTTATTTTTGGCTCCAAATTTCTATTTCTATTACCCATGTTGTGTCATTAGAGTGGTTAATTATGCTGTAAGTGCGATATCTTTTTCGCTTCTGCCTTCCATGATGGAAAGGAACACTCCAGTGTTCCTGCTTTGTAGTTTTAATATTGTATCATTAAGTGATGTAGATTCATTATTCATTAATAAAGACAAGTTCTTTGCTCCCTTTGTTTTCATTCACGTATATTTTCATCTGTTCTTGGAATAATTCTAACATTGTTCTTCGGATAATTGCACTGTGAGCTAACTTCTTGGGCTTGGATGATTGGATTTTAGAGGTTGAGTATCCTAAAATCATCCACTTCAATTTTGCAGTAAGTTCCCCCTTTTATTTATTTATTTTGACGTTTTTCATGTTAATGCTCCTCGAGGGTAAGTTGTCAGAAAAATCAGAAATACTTCGTCAGAATTATTGGCATAGTGTTAATTTTTAGGCCTCATTCGACGTAAAACCTATTTTAATAGGGTGTTTGACATAGAAAAAGTGTCAACACTGAAGGCCTAAGGAACCAATAATATGGTCGAGAAATACAAGCGTTAAATAAAAAAAAAATATATATTGAAGAAAGAAAGAAGAAAAAAAAGAAAAGGACAAAGGAAAAAGGAAATTCTAAAGCAAGTTGGACTGGACCGTTATTTGATTGAGTTTAATAACTCATATTATGAATACAAAGGTAACTAAGTATGAATGTGCTTCTTATGAAAAGCAAAACCTATGAAGTTCCTTGTGATTGGTCTGAACGTATATGAATATGCTAAGTACTAATAAAAAATATGTTAATGGATGAATGAATAAAATACAATAGAGATAATAAAATGCGTAGGGCTAAATTCTCGAGGGTCCTATGAGGAAGATGTTATTAAGAGAAGTGTATGCTGGGTACTGATTGGACGCTTTGGGTACAAAGGACATAAAGAGTATCCTAAAAGAATATTTTTATTGGCCTGCGATGAAGTGAGATGTGGTTAGAGCGGCAGAGTGGTGTAGTGCAAGAGGGCTCAGAATAGGAGGGAGACCTACAGACTCTTTGTCGCAACCTTTGATTAGTCTAAACATGGAACTTGGCTTGGGTATTCCTAGGACGAAGCAAAGAAATGATTCCATGGTTGTAGTTGATAAGTTCTCCAAAATGGCCTACTTTTTGCCTTGCTATAGATTCAATGATGCTGTTTGTATTACTACCTCTACCCTTGTCTTGAAAGATGTCATGTGATTTGATGGAGTTCCACATAGCATCTTCTTCGATCAAGATATCAAATTTTTGAGTTTTTCTCAAGATGATCCTTTGGAGAAAACTTAAAAAATACACATAAGGTAACATATAAGTTTAGCAACTTAATTTAACTATGATACCAACTATTCTTTAACATTGTAATTTATAAAAAAAAATCTTTATATAGCTATTTTAGTCCTAAATATGTTAGCCTTCAAGATCAGATATATTTCAGCTGTACTAACCCAAAAAAATGCCATTTTTAGGGAGGGATTTAAAAAAGAGGAACTATAAAATGTTATAATTAAACTTATGTCATAAGATCAATATAATGATTAATAGGAGGATTTTAAATAGTATTAATTTATAAGCTACTCTTTATCACCTCATGTCATCGATAAATCGATAGCTTCGAACTAGTGAACCAAACTTTAGGAATACTTTTGAGAGTCCTTATAAAAAAAACCTTCAAAATTTGGGATGTACGTTTGCCTATCATCAAGTTCACCTACAATCAATCAAAATACTAAGCAATGGATAAGATCCATTTTAATATTAATTATAGTTACAACCCACCATTCCTTTAGAGTTATTATTGTACCACAAGTAAGGGGTAATAGCCTAATTAGTGGCCACTAAACCAAAACAATCCGAGAAGTACACAAGAAGGATTAAGAGCAATTGAGTAGGCAAGCCAAGGGGAATTACTCATAAGGAAGCAATGGAAGAAGATGTATGATCTTTTAACTAGCAAATATGGTATAGGCATACTTCGAGAAAGAGAGGTTTCTAAAAAAAAGGAGCTCGAGCTGACATCTAAAGTTGATGGACCCTTTAAGATTTTGGAGAAAATTAATGACAATGCTTATGTATGGAGTTAACCAGAGATTATAGTGTATTCGTAACCTATAACATTTTCAACTTATCACCTTACATGGTTGAGGAAGAAGATTCCCTGGTTTAGAGGGCGAACCAATAAAACCTAAGACGATGATGGCAATCCATTAGCCATTGATTCAATCATATGTTCAAGAGCAAGTACTATTTCTAACTTAGTTTACAAATTATTCAAATAATAACTTATGTGTGATTGATGATTATCAAGACTCATTTATCATTCATATAAGAGGATTGGGTGTTTAAGCACGGTTCGTTTGGAGTTTAATACCATTGAAGTCAATGCCAAGGTTAGCTTGAGTAAGCTATTGTCGGTTCCCAATTTAGGTCTATAAAAATTGCAGAAATAATCTAAATGGCAACCCTATAGTATTTAGATGGTAAGCCAAAGTCTTATAACTTTAGAGTCCACTATTTGGTTTATAGAAAGATACCATCTAGATGGTGATAGCACTAAAAACCCACTCAATGTTTGTTAATACCATCCAACAATAAGCAATTAAGCATCTAACCAATAGAAGTTATGGTAAGATTAGGCAACTGGATAGTGCATAGTCCATAGAATACTTTTAGTCCTGTTTAAATGGTAACATAATCTCCTATAGTTTATTCCTTTATGTTTTATGTATTAATTATGGATTGCTTTCCCCTTAGCTTGTATTATATTGTATTTTAATATTTTTGTTTTCATTTATAATCAGTCCATTACAAACCCTAGACACCTTTGATGGGGTTTAACCTTTATTATAAGTTCTTAAGAATCTATTGATTGTGGCAAATACTAAGTTAGCTAGATTTTGAGTTAATATCAGTTTAGCTTATCCTATACTTGTCTCTTATGCAGTAAGCCATATAAGTAAGGGGTTGATCATATCCTTAAAAACTTATATCAAAAGTATGAAAAATAGCATCAAGCATCTAGATATTGATTATAATCTAGATTGGTTTCCTTCGGATTGCATCAACTTTTTTTTTTATCATTTTACATGATTTTAGTTGTTGTTCTTGGACTTATATGCTTAGCCGTATGTTTCAAGTCACTAGTACTCTTGTTAAGTGCTTCAAATATGCTCAAAAGCACTTCAACAATATTTTATAATCAGTTTGTACAAACAATCGATCAAAATTTATAACTTATAAGTCCTTTGATAACTGTAGAATTTTACAATAATGTATCATTACTTATACACCACAACAAAATGAAAAAGTTTAGAGGAAGTATAGGCATTTGTTAGATAATACACAAGTTTTTAGAATACTAGCCAATCTCCCTAAATAATTTTGAAGTGATTGTGTTCTTACTACCACATATCTCATCAATGAGATACCTATGTCAGTTTTAGGGTATAAAACTCATGAGATGTTACTTGATCAAGTACCTATTTACTCCCATCTTAGAACAATGAAATATCTTTGTTATATGGCCAACATACCTCTTACAATGATAAATTTGAACCAAAGGGTAGTAAATATATAATCTTAGGTTATAATCAAGGATAAAAAGGATATGAGGCATTCAATCTTGCTGGTATATGAATTCTTATGACTTGTGATGTTTCTTATGAGCATATTTTTCCTTTCAAACACTCTAATACATTTTATTTATCTTCCAATCAAATGTCTTTTGAGCAAATTTGTCTTGATTCTCAAGAGCATGAGTAAGTATCTTTGATCTTTTATCATGATCAATTGTGCTTAATTGATACAAATCACCATGTGCAACGCTCTATGTTTGATTCTTCACAAATTTCTAATGTAATATGTCCCAACTTTATGTTAGTCTAGTAGGTAGGGGGGGGGGGGGGGGGGGGATACCAAAATGGCTTGAAGATTATGAACATACAATATATATAAATTCTTCTCTATCAGTTGTTACTAGTTCTTTATTTATTGTCACCTAGCTACGATCAACCTTACATCCTTTGTTTTATCCAAACGTAATTCATCAATACCCATCAAATATGTTGCATCATTATTGACTATTTTAGTACCTTATTGTTATTTATAAGCTATTAAAGGATAGATGCCATGCAAAAAGAAGTTGTGCGCTTAAGAAAAATGATACTCAGGAACTTACTATTTTGCCAAATGAAAAAAAAAAAGCTATAGGTTAAAAATGGATTTATGAAATTAATTTTAAACTTGATGGGTTAGTAAAGATTTATTAGGCTAGATTGGTAGTTAAAGGTTAATACACAAATTGAGGGAGAAGGCTATCATGACACTTTCTCTCTTGTTATAAGACTTGGTACTGTACGTACACCTTTAGCGATATGACAAAGCGTTTGTTGACTGAAGAAATGGTTTAATGACCTTATGCAAGATTCAAGGCAATGAAATCTTGATATTTTTAAGTTTTTTTTCTAAAGAAGGGGTCTATTCAATCCTAGTGATTGTTCCCTCTTTACTAGGCATGATTCGAGTTGTTTTATTGTAGCTGTAGTTTCTGTTGAGAATTTGCTCATAATAGATAAAGATGCTTTAGGTACTTCAATCCTCAAAAGTGATTTAGATTCAAAATTCACCATTAAGAATCTTAGAGCTGCCAATCTCTTTCTTAGTTTGGAGATTTTTAGAACTAGTAGTAGTAGTATTTTGGTTAACCAGAGAAAATTCATTATAGATATTCTTATTGATGTTGGCATGATAGCTGCATGGCCAACTGCTTTCCCTCTACCGATAGGTTTTAAGTTGGCTCATGCAACCGGAGTTATAATTAATAATGTTTCGTTTTGCGAGTGATTGATTGTCTATTATACCTCACATTGACTGAAATTTATATTTCCTTCTTGTCCATCATCTTGGTGAATTTTTATCATGTACTCATGCACCACATTAGCAAGCTTCTTTTCATATGCTACAACTACAATAATTGTAGGGTACGGGTTGTTTTACCCTTTAAATAATTCTATTAATTTGCTTGGCTATTCTGATTTGGATCGAGGATCATGTCCTACTGATCGTGGATGGTTTACAAATATCGTGTTATGTTGGGGTTAGCTCTCATTTCTTAACACAGTTCACACTTCTTAAGGAGTTACCGTTGGTTTCTCATATTCTTAAGGATTTTCATGTAGAGGTCTCCTTACCAGTTACATGTCATCGTGACAATAAATCTACACAAATGATGGCTGTTTATAGTCTATGTCTCCATGGATGAATAAAACACATGGATATTGACATATTTTCACATGTGATCAGATTCTAGCAGGTTCTTTTGAAGACATCGACTATTTAGCTGAGATCTTGAAGAAACCACATGGTGAAGCTTTTTTTGCATTTTATTTGTTCCAAGTTGGGTCTTTGAGAACATCCAACTGAAGTGAGGATGTGAAAAATATGCTGATTTTCATATACAGCAGTTTATTTATTTATTTAGAAGTAAAACAGAGCAGGTAGGGTGGTCTATCAGTAGTTAGTCAAAGTGTTAGTTGAAGGAGTCAGCAAGTTAGGAGGTTAATGTCTAGATAGCAGTGGTAACAAAACAGAGCAGATATAAATAACTCAGGTTATTCAGTTTTATTCTTTGACAGAAGTCAATGGAACAGGTATCTTCCACATTTACAAACTCTCTTCTCAGTCAAATAAACCGAGCTTGATATCGGACTCCAAAATTCTAACATGTAATGATTATGGTGATGACAACGTGAAGGGGGTCACAGAATCTAATGCATATATATTGGACACCTTTCCCAATGGTTTTTACAATTTTTTTTTTTTTTTTAAATTAGTAGGAGAATGTGGTCAATTACAATTTAATTTTTATTTATCATGTAATTTATGTCATGTTTAATGATCCTCATGCAACTTTAGCATGATCTGATGCTTAAAGAAAAATCGTACTACAGTTGAGAATAAATTAAATTTATGAGAGGAACAAAAGAGAGGTAGACTAAACCAAACGGAACCATAATTTAGTTGGGTTAAATAGTTAATACAGATATCACATGAAACACAGGCTGTCGCATCCTATTATATGGATCATCTATCAATCACGAATAAGAGAGCATTTTTGAGAAGCAAAGCCTAGGAAGATCCTTGCAATTGATTTTGTACATGCATGAATATGCTACTTACCAAATTACAAAAGAAAATATAAATGAATTCACTACACGATGGAAGAAAAGAAGGGAATATTTTCCCACCAAGAGAACTGCAGAACTGAGATCCGGAAAAATTATATTTCTTGTAAGCAGAGACCTACCTCCTTCGATTATTTATCACAAGACAACCCCTCATTTGGTTGTGCCCCAGAGTAGCAACATGATTCTCCTGCAAACATGTTTTCCACCTAATTTTCCTCTCGAGACAAAACTTTGACAAAGGAAACATGATCTCATAACTTCTCAGGGGGTTAAATCCACCTTGAGCTTATGATCCATAATTGTCACATGTCTAACAAGTCAAACAAGGTCCAGCGATTTCCTCCTTGGCTGGAAGAAAAATAACTAACTGTATGAGTGAATAGAGTGAATCATAAGGATTGAGATTGCAGAAGATGTTAACAAAACTCATAATGGCAAACATGAAAGCAAGTAATTTTAAACGCTAACTGGATACACATTGCATAGTTGTAGAGATCTGTACATAATTAGCCTTCTTATGACTATTTTGATGATTCGCTGCAGTTGCACTAATAACTGTAAAGCTGCGGATAATCTCGTTGGGGTAGGAAAGGGCTTCTTAAAAGGAAAAATGGAACATGCACCTCCTACAGTTTTAATGGGAGAAAGATATCTAAACTAAACAAGGAGTAAAAATAACAACGCAAATCACCTAAGTGCTTCCTCTTTTTCCAACTTATGTACCCTTTTTGTGAGAACTGGGTAAATTGCTATGGATTTCAATGCTAAGATACTAATTGCAAGCTCTTAACTCTGAAAGGAGAACAAGCCAGAATGATGGCACCTTTTACAGCATAAGCATGATAAGCTCATTCATCCTAAAGGTATGGATAAAAGTTCTCATACAAAATTTTGTAACAATTAAGAACCTCTACAGTTGAGAATAACCCTATAACAAGGCATCGAATGCACACAACAAGGATTAGAATAATCACAAAAGAGGGAAAGTACTCTCATTCCCAACAAAGTTTCAAATGTCTCTTACTAATGGATGGGATATACACAAAAGGTAGCAGGACACAAATATAATCACACCATTGAAAATTGGGAAAATGGAACATAGGTTTAGGCTTTAAAACATTAGAGATGCTAACTCCAAGGATTTTGAGATAAAAATAGTTTGGACAGCACACTACACTTACAGATGTAAAGAAGGATTCTCCCAAACTTATCCAATTCTTCATTTATCCACTTAGCAAAAAAGGCAAGAATCTGATCATTTCCAAACTAATAATTTTATCAAATTTAAATAGAGTAGTAGCTCAATAGTCAGCAAACAACGAGGTTCGTGCACAATATGAAAACGGTAGCTTATCAAAAAGAAGGCAGACGTGGAAGAGGAAGACTCACATATCTCTGTTCAATTTCTTCAAGAAACTTCTCTGGGGATTCTAGATATTCTGCGCAGTCTTTTTTAACTCTTTCTGCAAGCAGTTGTTCTCCTAATTTCACAAGGTTTTTTATCAACACAGTAAAGGTGAATTCATTTGGCACACAACTGGACTCTTTCATGTGATCGTATGTTAGCATTGCCTTCTCCACCAAGCCAGCCCGTAGATATGCTCCAATCATCTCAGTATAAACACTTGCATCAGGTTCCAACCCCTCTTTCTTGAGTTCAGAAAAGATCTCCTCAGCCATACCAATCATTTTGTTCTTTCCCAATAACTGTATCATATCGCTGTACAAGTCAAGATCTGGTTCGAACCATTCTTCCTTCTGTAAATATCTGAAAACCTAAAGACAAATCTGCTTCAGACAAAACAAAGGAAAATACAGAAATACTGCTATAACATATTGACACAGTAGTTATAAAAAAAAAACTCAGGTCTTATTCCTAAACTACAGCAACATCAATAATAAAAAGAAAAATGAAGATGCCTTTGTGCATGCCATTGAGCACAATTGAATAGCATCCACTCAATTATATTTGTAGTGCATGAATAAAGGTTGTACTATGTTCCTTTGGTTTCTACGATTCTATCCTATTCCAGGATCACTTTCTGCCATGTCATCATACTTCTTCTACCCTATAATAAGAGTAGATATTCATTTTGAATTTTTAGGCTAAATAGAATGTCTTCTTTCCAGATACTGAAATTATTTTATGTAAATTTACTCAGCTATAACAGATCAACAGTAAGTGAAAGAACAATAACACCTGAAGCTCTGGAATCCTCACTTATACCTATGCTACAAAGATTCAATAACCAACCAAAAAGAAGATCTAGAATCATCACCTAAACTGGGCTATGGAGATTCAAAATTAAGTGGCTACAATTGATCAGAATATGAAAACTACTTGCCATCAGTATCTTCATGTGAAAAAAAGCATACTGTCTCTTAACAAAAACACAAAGAAAAGAAAAGTTGCAAACTTTTGGCTTAGTGTTTAAGGGCCAGCAATTAACAGGAAAAATGCAGCAGGTTCTGCGACAATTTCTATCAAGACCGATTTGGGAGATAAGCTCCTTCACCAGCGAGACCAGATATGCAGCATCATCGAGACTTGACTAATGTAACTGAAGTAAGCACTTGAGTTTATTTTCACTGCAAATGAGATAGCTCACTCTTCTAGCTAGAATTTTAGCTACCCCTCCCATTTGAGGATGAGCATTTATTCCAGCTGGTTTAGAAAGCAGCTAGCCAAATATTCAGGAAATCCTCCGCATGAGCCCATACACATCGTGTGTCCTTTGAGTATGAATATAACTATTTTGTATGAAAATATACTTATATAGCACAACAGAACAGCAACCAAAGGTCTTTCCAGTACACCTTGAAACCATTTTGATAATGGGGGGGACACTACCATAAATCAACCTGCTCCCTTGCACACATGATCCAACCTATAAAGCTATAGTTGGGCACATTAACGGTTCCAGGACCTCACGTTTTCAAGATGGATTACAGATGCACATTGCGATGAAGCTATAATAAGGGTGTATTTGAGTTGTCAACAGGCCCCTAGGCAACCATCAACATTTTCCATCAAAGTTTTGTATACAAGAACTCATGCAAAATATTGCGCATTGTAGTTGAAAGGACTCATCTTTAAAAATAGGAGCTATAAAATATACCACAGGACATCTAAACCATTCCATTTTCTCGATACCCTTTATTATGATCCCATTCCAAATGTTCTTTACACATAAACGACCCATCTTTCAAAGGATCGTAAAGGTTGATAATGGGTGTCATGACACTAGATAAGAAGCCCGAAAAAGAGCAGTCCAGTATACACTTGCGAATAAGTATCGAAAATTCTCAATAAGTGTTGCGCATCGTGTAACACTTGTACGACATATGACTAACTACTTCAATTGAAAAAGGAATAATAATAATAATACTGATAATAATATCATGATTTTATATAATACCAAGAGGGCTAAATCGAGATGGTTCTGCCTGTGCAACTCAGAAAGAGTGTTAAGCAAGTCTCCTTTCAAAAGCCTGGACAGCTTCGTATTCAAAACGTGGTGTAACCTTGGACTGGATTTGGCTAACTTGAGGGATTGCACAGCTTGGATTGCTTCTGTTGACAACAAATCCGACCTCCACAGTGGCTTTCTAGTACTACTACGTTGTCCACATACTACGATGTTACTCCTACAATTCGAGGAAGAAGAAAGAGATAGAAGGTAAGGAGTTCGACATAGTCCGAGAGTGTTGACGGAATCCATGAACCCTAATTTGGACAAATGGCACGACACTAAACCGGCGAGCTCGGCTAAACCGGCCATAGTTCTTTTCTTTCTTATTAAAGCAGATAGTTAAAGCAGCGACAAGACTCGCCAGTCGAGACCACTGGCTCACCGCTATAGTCCTGGCCCACCCTGTGAAATCCTAAAATTTATACATTCACAGCAGCTAGCAGTGGTACTTCTCTCTCTCTTTCTCTCTCTTCCTCTCCTTCAAATTACTCTATAGGATTTTCATCTCTGAAGATATATTTTACTCTTAGCTTTTTCTTTATTTAATTCTATTTAGTCGAATAATTATTTTGATGTTAGTGGTGGATTTGGATATGATTATGAGCTAATTTTGGTGGTGCTGTTTAATTTATTGAAGTTTAGTATCTTGGAATCAAAATTTATTTATGTGCCTTTTATTTCTGAACTATTGTGGCTCCTTTTATTAGTGTTGCCGTGTTTTAAAATTATTGAAATTTAATTTGCTAGAATCCGGCGTTGAAGTCCTATTAGATTAGTAAACCGATCCAATTGGCTGGTTTTTAAACCGTATTTGGAACGTGAATTCTACGGATCTCAAGTGAGTCGACTGACTGCTATACAACTGCCATTGGCCAACCTGATTCCACGTATTGGAAGAAGGTAAACAAGTAAATAATTTTTTAAATTTATTTTCTCATAATTTTCTTCGATTTATTTTGAGATGTTATTAAGTGTAATAAATGGTGAGATTACAAAAAAGAAAATAACATCGTAGTGATATTGTAAAGTTGTTTAAACTTTTATGTAATCTAAACCATTAATTTATTCATTGAGAAAATTCATTTTATAAGAGAAGACATAATATTCAATACATATTTTATAAATCATATTTGATATGTAGAAATGTATTGAAAAAGAATTAAGATTTTGGATTCCATTCCTTTTTTCTATGTTTAGAAGTATTTAGAAATTAAAATTGTAATTCTATTATATCAGTGATTTTGGCTTAAAAGGGGAATCGATTCTACTTTTAAGAGGAGAAAAGCTTCAAGAAGTACTAATATACTATATCGACCTGTGAATGATGTATTAGTACTAATAAAATTTTAACATAAAAAAACATATTAAGTATTTTTGCGTTTCTTATCGATTCATGAAACATATCAGTATCATCCCCTTTTAATTAATTTGATCCACGTAGTATCATGCCATGAAAAAGTAGAATCACAATAGTCTCGTTATGTGATCTATTCTGAGATAAAAATTGTTCTCATATTTGCTATTTTATATCTAGTTTATACTAGGCGTATTCAACTTTACCTTTTTAAAGTATTCCATTCATACTTATTTGCTATAAACCTATGAAGTAATCATTTGCAATTATTTGTTAAAAATAACTTGTAATTTGACTTTACAAAGTACGGTAGTAAATCTCATATAAACCAATCATTTCATATATAGATTGGAATATTAAAAATTATCAAGCCTTTGAGAAATATTGTGTAGTTTTCCTTAAAAGTTAAGGAAATCAATACTAAGGATAATAACTAGCCATTTCTTATTACATCTCATTCTTGTCCCAGTTTGCTAGTATTCGGTACTTATAATCCATTCAGAACTTGTAAAATAAACTGTAGAGGAATGAACAATAACTTACTTAATAAATAGGGTGCAAATAGAAGTATGCATTCAGTATATCATAAATAAGGTTTTCAACCAAGTTGGTCAGATACAATGCACGTAGAAACAAATTCAATCATACAACATTATCCGATTCCTTATGAGATTAGATAAATTGACCCCACTTTAATCGAGCTTGAAGAGATTGATGTCATGCATTCGTGAATCAAAACCAAATCGAGGTTTATACAATGGAGAATACTCTTCTCCTATTATTACCTTTAAACCACAATCTCTAACGTTACTGCAATCTTCTCTTCTGTCACTTAGTTCGACTAAAGATAAGAAAATGACCATTTCAATTATCCTTATCGAAAAAAGCCTGTGTTTGGCTCAAGAATCTTGTGTTTGGCTTAAGAATCTTAACCATTACTCCTAATAGGTTGCGATGTATATTAAGTTAAGTATTAATCCAAATTTGGGTTAGCTCATTTTTAAGGTGATCAACCAAGTTCAAATAATTTAAACATAATATTTATAGAACATCCATAACATGGAGCTTAGCTTCCATCACAGCACATCAAATTTTAAACATAAGTGTTGTATATGCATAAACAGTTAATTATAATCATAAGCAAATACATATCAAAGTCTCTATATATTTTGAAATAATACTTCAAAATATTATAAAGTATTGATCTCACTTACTTATATTGAAGCTTCTTTCGACAAGTTTGAGATGTTAGGGCTTTATTCACTTGGAAGTTCTATATATATTAAAGCTTATATTTAGTTTTCGTAAGATTTACGAAAATGTTAAGGTTTTATCTAATATTCAATTAAGATATTATTTTTATAGTTATTTAGTAGAGTTTTATATCTATATTTATATACATACATGTTATATATATATATATATATATATATATACATATATATTTTAAGTATTTTATTTTATCATATAGATTGTAGTAATTTACTTAATAATATTTAACATAGGTAGTTTTACTATTACTTATAATATATCGTTTTAATTGTATTAAAACGTACTTATTATTATTTATGTTATATTTTAATTATGGAAAGATCGTTATAGGATGACATTTTTCATAATATTATAGAAAACATTTACTTTACTACTTAAAATTATTCGGTTTTAGTAAGGTTAATGGTGCAAGTGTGACATGGATGAACATATGTCGACCTGCATTGCACAAATCAAAGGGGTAGGTTCGGACCACGAGATGGTCCAAAGGGTAAATGATAGTTAAAGGTTGAATAGGAGCTTATTGTGCATTGACGATAGATATGATATACCAATGCCTCATACGAGCTTAAATCACACTTGATGTAAACTATAAGTATGGTTGGAGATGACTCATCATTAGTTTCGCTCAAATAGGCTATATAAAAGTAACTCAAGAGTATGCAAAAAAATGCTTAGCGCAAGAGAATGTGTTTGAAAGTTCAGTGTATTCTTTATATTGTTGTGTTACGATTATTATCATATACAAGTATTTATAGGACCTAACTAGGGTAAGTGCTATGTTAAAGTAAATTATAAAAGGATTCCTACCAATAAGGGAAAAAGGGAATAATTTACAAGGGTAACATTGTAATTATATAAAAAGAATATCTAGTAGTAGAAAAGAGACAGTGTGGATGTCAAAAAAAGGACAGTACGCGTATCATTTTGCTCATTTTATGGTCCTAATGACACTACTGGTCGAGCAAGGGTAGATCTTGATTAAGTCGATTTGACATCAACAGTTCAACAGCTCTGACAGTTACGACCGAACAGAGGATGGTTTGAAGGCAACTCATTTTTAGGTCGGTCTTGAATGGTTAGCTCCTAACAGCTATTAGCTCAACTTCAGCGTGGATTAGGTTAACAATATCCCAATTCAATACTTGGACTGATGTTTTGTAAAGAGGATGACTTAGCACGTAGATTGGTCACCTCAGCAACTTCTTAGATGGTGTAGAGAGGGAAGTAATTCGGTACGATAGACTAGGGGATGTACTACTCCCCAGCACTTAATTCACCTTAGACAGCTTAACGAATCATCTAAGTAAGCCTTTGGGCTAGGGAGTATGTAATCAGCCTATGATCTCTATTGTTCCCTTCAAGTTGTTTGATATTTGCGATCAAATCTAGCTTTGCTTTAAGTTGCTCATCTTCGAAAGTGTATGGTTGGAGGTAAGCAATGTTAAAGGAGTCTAAGACTTCGTACCCATTAGGTAGTTTAATCCTATAGGCATTAGGATTAATCTTTTTAAGCACTTTGTAGGGTTCGTCGGCTCTATGAGATCTTCCTCAAGTTTGGAAATTATTCTTTGCTAAGGTTGATCTAGACTAGATCACCTAATTGAAATGCTCTTTTCTTTTGTTCTTAGCCTTACCTCTCGAGCTTGATTGTAGCTTGGCTTAATTGCTCTACCACCTTCTGATGCTTGGTTTTGATGGCCTTAAGTCTCTTTATAGCTGGCATGTTGTCCTCGAGTTTTAGTAAGGGTGCTTGGTGTATCAAGAGCTTAGGGTTAAACCTATAAGCGACTTTAAAGGGAGACATGTTTGTGATACTATGAGTAGTCTTATTGTAGGCAAACTTAATAATTTGGTAGATACGAATCTCAATCAGTCATGTTTCTTCCAACTATAACCCATGGTAAAGTTCCAACAATTTTAATAATAACCTTGTTTTGTCCATCAATCTATTGATAGCAAGACATGCTGTACAATAGCTTAGTTTCCATCTGTCTCCATAGTGTCCTCCAAAAGTGGCTCATGAACTTTAGGTCTTGATCCGAAACAATGAATCTAGATACTTCAGGAAGTTTAATTACTTTCTGCAAGAAAAAAAAAGAGATAGTTAAATTGTCGTTAGTTTTGAAATAAGGCATAGAATGTGTTATCTTACTAAATCGATCTATAACTATCATGATGGAGTCCTTCCCTTATGACGTTTTTGATAATCTTAACATGAAATCTATACTTAGCTTGGATAATGGTTTGGTTAGGATGGACAAGGGTAGGTAATATCTTTGTTTGGCTCGATTCTCTGCTTTTTGACATGTTGCTAAGAGTAGGTGCAATTTGATTCGGTATGGTTGGGCCCCTTTTACCGAACCTAATATAACGGTTCATTTTTTTAAATGCCGAACTTAATCATATGGTTTGGTTCGTAAAATTTTCGAACCTAATTAAAACTAATTCAGTTAGGTTCGAAATGTTTGTGTCAAATTTTCACTCATTATTTTTGTCTCCAATAAATTTGAAAATTTAAATGGAATTTACTCAATTTAATCTCAATAATTAATACAAAATTATGATAAAAAATAACAAGATATGAAAAATTTGATGAAATTTATGAAGATTAATGGAAAAATATAAAAAAATACAAAATAATTACATAAAGTTCTTTTATTTAACTAAACCATTTGTTTTAGTTTGGTTTGTTTCTTCGAATCAAATCGTAAGCCCAAACTGAACTGTAAATCCGAACGGTTTACAAAAAATTGATTTTCTAATTCGGTTCGATTCACGGTTTAATTCGTAGTTTATAGTTTTTTTGTCCAACCCTACAGGTTGTATATCTTTCTAACATAGACTGGATATCTCTCATCATTAGAGGTGTGCAAGTGGGTTAAACGAGTTAACTCGACTCGACTTACTTTAGCTTACAAGTTAAATGGGCCAAGTTCATTTGGTTCGCTTTTTAAATAGACAAAAAAACTCAACCTTAACCCTTTAAAAGGTAAGTTAAATGGGTTAGCCCGTGAGTTAAATGCATAAATGGGTTAAATAGACTAACCCAAACTAGCTCATGGATTAAATGAGTTAGGTTCATTTAACCCACTTTTAAATAGGTAAAAAAAATCTTAACCCAAACTTATTTAAAAGTAAGTTAAACTGGCAGTCCGTAAGCTAAAGCCTAATTACATACCTCTATTCATCATCTTTAGCCAAAAAAATTTTGAGGAGAGTACCTCATGAGTTTGGCATTAGTCAAAATAACCTATCAATCCTCTTCCATGTGCCTAGTACAATAGTAATTCTCTCATGGAATAGGTTAGGATATATAGTCTTCTCTTCTTGAACAAGTATCCGTCTTTTCTGTGACAGTCGTTCAGTGCCCATCCTTCTTCACACTTGGCGTATATGAGGCTAAAGTGTAGATTCGTAGCATACATATTCTTTTATTATAGCGAAACCAAGCTGCTTGGTTTATAATTCGATCAGGAGGGAATGTCGTCTCGATGGTTTATCGTCCACTACATTATTCTTTCCATTCTTATATTTCATGACATAAGAAAATCCTTCCATGAACTCAACCCATTTGACTTGTCTTCGATACAACTTAGATTGGCTCCTTGAATATCTTAAGTATTCATGATCGGTACAGATCGCAAATTCTTTAAGCGGTAGGTAGTATTGTCATATTGTCAGGGCTTGTATTAAAGAGTAAAGCTTCTTATCATAGACAGAATAGTTGAGTGTAGCTCCTCTAAACTTCGTATTGAAGTAAGCAACACCATCATTTATATACTCATCAAATTTCTTAGGCAATCCAACACCCTCGACAAAGTGCCAAGATGGGAGCTTAATGCGATGAAAGAACAACTTAATGCAATATTAGAACAGTTGCTGTGACTCAACAAGCAATTCGTAGACCATCTCTTTCGATGCCTTTAAGCGCTACCATTCGCTCCACTAAGCATGCCTCCCCTAATAAGCTTGTTTGGGTCTACCTTATCCTTAGTTTCCTTTGAGTTCTTCACACGATGCCCACTCTCAACCCTTACCCTTATTGAGATAGTGGCTTGGAGGATTGCATGCTATACATCATTAGTAGCCACTACTTAGCCCATATTACCCTTCAATGCACTACTATTTAAGTCTTTACTATCGTTAGCTACTTATATACAACTTAAGAGATGAATCTTATAGGCCACATCCAAATCATTTGGGCGACCCATCTTAGAGTTAGGATTTGTTATGTATTTATTGTTGATTCTTGTTTATAATATTGAATATTCTGCTTACATTAAATGTAATATGTCATGTTGCAAGTTTGATTTCATCTATATATTTTTTTAATTTTTCAATTATTAATTATATTAAAATTTTCATTAATCTAAGAAAAAAAAAGAAATGTTATAATTACAATCTCTGATAAGCTAATTGATAAAAAATAAAATAAAATGCCTATAGTGGAAATGTGTGATAATGAATTAGATCTCTAAGATGATTCTGGTGAGTTAGGTCATCATTAAGGACTAATTAGATCGCTTGATAAGCTTGGTAGTCCATTTAAAATTAAATAACTTATCATTAATATTGAGGTTTTTTTTTTTGTCTATTTAAAAAGTGTGACAAATGAACTTAGTTAGTTTAATCTATGGTTCAAAGTGAACTGATAACTTACTTATATTTTTATTGTATGGATCGATTTAACATGTCTTAAAAGTTATTAGCATCGAGTCTTTTCATCTGTTAGGCTAAATAAATTCAAACAAGTTTAATCCATAGGCTAAAATAAACGGGATAAATTAACTCGTTTAACCCATTTACTGATAATTCAATATATGGCTCATTTTCCTTTTAAGTGGGAATAATTTTTAACACCTTAGACAATGGATAGAGAACGTAGCCACACAACAACAAAGTTGAGAAATTTAATTTTTTCATTTCAACTATTAAGTCATTAAGTTTTAAATAATTTTTTTAACTAAACTTTATAAGGAAAAAATGAAAGCCCATCTGTTGTGTCAAAAAGCAAATGCTGCTTCCATTAGATCTGATTAACACTATGTTTCGATTATTGTGGTAGCATGAAAATTAGTAGAAATCAATGAAAAAGAAATTATAAAATATAAAATGAATAAAAATGGAAGGAAATGTAGTAGTAATTTTTTTTTGGATTCATACAATGAAAATGTAAAGAAATGTGCTATCGAAAGATAAAAGTATTTATAAGTTCTCATTTGATTTTACTTATAGAGATCTTTTTATAATTTTACTTAATGTTTTTTTATTTTTATCAATTTTTCTCAACTTTTTAAAAGTAGAAAATTTTGAGTTTTAACATTGAAAACATTTCCATTAACACGTCTCATAGTTTTTTCTGATTTTTTTTCCATTTCCAATATGTTTCATGATTGCCAATCATAGCGTAAGTTAACCATAAACTTTCTTTTTGTTGTTTTATTTTTTCGTTTTTGTCTGGGCATTTTGAAAAGTGGAATATTTTTGAAGGGAAAAAAAAAAAAAAGGAAGAGGGGAAAAAGAACAAAAGGAAAATGTGAGGACTACATATTATGATAACTTTCTTCGTTTATTTTTTTGTTTCTTTTGTTTTTTTCCTTTCAAGGAAAACAGAAGCAAAATTTGCCCAACTTCCAATCAGTTCAGGGTATTGGTAGAGAGAGAAGAAGCAATGGCCATGTCCATGAGCATGAAGTTGCAAGCTTTGACAGCTTCTCACTCGTCATTTCATTCCTTTCTCAATGGAGAAGGTCTCTCTCCCTTACTCCCTCTCTCACTCTCTTCTCTACTTCTGATTGGATGCAGTTGACTGCTTTTATATGATTGATGTTTGCTTAATCAGTATTATGATGATTATCATCGACTTAGTTTGACCTAATCTGAACCTACTCATGAAATTCGATTATTTCCATTTCCTTATTGGATATTACACAGTATTTTCGACCTCGTCCATAAAGTTCGTTCATTTGTTCACGTTGTGTTTGCTACTGTGTTTGCTATAATTATAGTAGTATAGTCGTCAAATAGTAGCACAGTAATGTCAGGAGATGCTACACTATTGCCATTTAGCAATAAATCGTGAAGTAAAACTAGGTAGCTGTGTTACGTAATAGTAAAAATAGGAAATGGGGAAAAAGGTTATCCTCCCTTTAAAAAATGAAAATAATCTTATTTTATCATTTTTTTTTATTGGCATTCTCCATGACGTTTAATCATTATCGCCGGTTTTCGGTTTTCATCTTTGCGTCCCACCATCACTTGACGCTAAAAGTCTTCAGCGACGGCAACATTTTGAGATTACTTGGTTAATATTTGTCAATAGTTGAGCTGTTAATTATAGCAAATGGCGGAAAAAAGTTTGGAATATGTTTTTTCGCAAAACAAACAAGCCCTTGTTTATTTATTTTGGATGGAGGGGATGCTTGTAGTTGGAAAGGCAAAGCGACCTAACAAGAAGTATGCGCTGCTTAAGTATCTAGTTGATTACGAGAAGTATTTTTGGTGGGATTTGACATTGAATTTCATGCAATTAATTATAATTTATTTTGTTTCATAGTTTGTCATGGTAATTGCTGAGACTGAAGCGCTAGCATACTTCCTTAGCTTTGGCTGTAAAGATTTGATTGACGTGGAACTGGTGAAAGGCTAACTGTTAGTGCATTGTGGAAAATTTTGGAGAAACCCGTGGCATATGAGCTAAGAATGCTGATAACAATCTTGTAGTTGAAGTAGAATTGCTAACCAATTGATTTATGACCAAATGGATCCAAACTCAAATGCTTCTTTTTGTTGCGATGGAATTGGAACACATTCTGATGACAATCAAGTGTTGATGTCTTATTCTATTAAATTGAAAGAAATGGCATTCTCCCGATTTTTATACCTTCATTGCTGAAGGGAAAATCAGATAGGTGATGGAGGGAGGGAAAGTCTGATGAGGGAAAGTGATCAGGTGCTATTTACTCTTGATCTTGATATAACAAGTCTTATCTGAGCAATGATTAGCTGCCTGTCTCATTTGTTTGCTGATTGTAATTAGGTCATTAATAGTTAATTATTTATTTGGATGCAGAGACTTTGGTTAGTGATTGCATATCATATTACACCCTCCAATTTTTCTGTTGCTGTTTCACATGTTTTGTAGATAGTGTGAACTTTTAAGCACAATTAGCTTCTTCTTCTTCTTTTTTTTTTTCCTCAAAAGTGGATTGGACATTTATGTATTTCTCTATGATTTATAGCTTTTCTTTTACAGTTCATTGTTCAGCATCTGCGATGTGAATATAAATTCCCCGCACTTTCTTTGTAGCAGTCGATCAATAATTGGCTTGAAAGTAGGATTTGCTATAGCGTCTCACAAAGTCATTATCTCCAGCTCTTCCTCTGACCTACAAATTATCAAATTGCCCCCATACTCCTCCAATCTCATCAATCATCCTACAGCTATTGATGCAATCAACCAGTTGCCAACAATTTTCCAAACCCATACCACCTGCTAGCACTTGATGTTCTTGCTTTTTATCTCTTGACATGGAATCAATAAAATAAACGATACGTTTATATCCATGCAGTGAGAACTTTTGCAATCAGCAAAAAAGGGATCTCTGGATGCAATGTATATGGTCGCAGCAGAAGAGGTGGAGGGGCCTTTGGTGCACGAATGAATCTTTTTGATCGTTTTGCTAGAGTTGTAAAGGTTTGTTTCTCTGTCTTTTCAAGTGTATTTGTGCTTTGGTTGATGATGTAATTTACAAACAACCTGATTCCACCATGATCCTGTTTGCAGTCCTATGCCAATGCACTAGTAAGTTCTTTGGAAGATCCAGAGAAAATTTTAGAGCAGTCAGTTCTTGAAATGAATGATGACTTGATCAAAATGAGACAAGCCACGGCTCAAGTAAGCATTGATAACTTTTTTTGGTATACACATACCTCTTTATCTTTCTGTGTTATATTGAGTTTGGTTTCTTTTGCCATGCTATCCTCATTATATTAAGACAACTTTTTTCCCTTTCTTTCTTTCTATTAGCTTTCACAATGTATTCCTTAAGTTGATGTTAAGCTAAGTTATATCTATAATTTACCTTGGTTCTAATTTAATGAAATATTCCAATTTATACCTTCATGCTCTCAGTTGCCAAAGTAGAAGGGCTCACCCCTCATGCCGAGTGCTTCCTGTCTAGTGCAGGGAGGGGGTTGGGTGGATGCATATATATGTAATCTTAGTCCTTGGCCCTCTTGAACACTGTGACCTGCAAGTTGCCATGGTGCAATGGTTACCCTATACTTAATCACTAATAGGAAAAAAAGAAATCCTTTATGCATCCAAAGGGCCACTGATGAGTTTATGCTATGCCCTTAACATTTCTTTCTCAAGTTATTAGCACTTGAAATAATTTCTTACTCTTACTTGTTGATTCCCAATATTTACCAAGGTCATAGCATCTCAGAAACGGTTGGAAAACAAATACAAGGTGGCAGAACAGGCATCCCAAGAATGGTAATCCATTTATTGAGTACTTGCCTAGTAATTGCATTTAACCACAGATGTCACAGCCTTGTGGTCTCCAGTGCAGGTACCGAAAGGCACAGTTAGCCCTTGAAAAAGGAGATGAAGATCTTGCACGTGAGGCTCTTAAAAGGCGCAAGTCTTATGCCGTGAGTTGTCACCATGCTTAAGAGTTATTGATCCATGTATATTTCTACAAGTTCTCCTGTTTGTAATATGTTTCTTGAAAAATTATGGCGCCATGCTAATCTCTAATAGTAGGAACATTGTCTGCCTCGCTTGTCCATTGCTTAGATAATTAAATGCTTCTAAAGTTAATAAATATGGCAACTAATATTAGCTTTAACAAATTTCTAACTCATATGTGTATAAGATCTCGTTCGACCATCACTCAGATAATTAAATGCTTCTAATATTAATAAATATAGCACTAGTATTAGCTTTAACAGATCTCTTACTCATGTGTATATGATCTTATAAAGTGGAATAAGCTTGTTTCGATTTGCTCTCTAGGACAGTGTTGCATACACCTTATGGATAAACCTTCAGACCATAAATAGAAAAGATGCTTTATTTGATTATTAGATGCATACAGCCAGCTTTCATAAGGCTTTACAACTATAGGTAATATGGATGTGTCTTGCTGACCCTTTCCTTTTTTTTTTTTTTTTTTTTTTCTTTTTTGGGGTGGGGGTGGGTGGTGGTGTGGTGGGGGATAAGTTGTTCTGTTGAATATTTCGAATGGAGGATTGGTAGTCACTGGATTGAGCCCTTAATACCCTACCCCCAAACATGATTCTGCATTTGGAATGCCAAAAGCGGTGAAATTGGGCAAGGGGGAATAGAGAAGAAAATCGTTTTCTGTTGAAAAAAAACCAAACCGATTGATTAAATTATTGGTAAACAAAGATATTTTACTAAAGAAATTCTTCAAGTGCACAATCAACATAACAGAAAAGGGTAATCATTAGAAAGATTCCATGGTTTCTAAAACACATCTAGTCACATGTTTGTGTCAGAGGTATGGACTAAAACACTAGCACAAGTTAAATCATTTGGCAATCATGGACCAAGTTTTTGCTAATGTAATGCCCTCCCACCTTGCTAATCTCTCCCATGGAACTGCATTATAGGTGCCATAATAGTAGTCAAAATGCTTTTTCATAAAAAGAGAAAATCCTGGAGAAAAGAACAAGTGCATTATCAGATGAATTATCTAAACGCATAGGTTCAGTCGATACTAGCATTGAGGTGATTGACCTTCCTCCCAATGCACTAGATTTTTCTTCTCTTTAGTCTTCTTGAGGAGCTTTCTATTTACTTATCTACTCAATAATACTATTATTATTTTTAGTATTATTGCTTTTTTAATTATGACCAACATTCCAAATGTCTGGTTTAACTTGCTTGCCAGCATAGTCTATATCTCTTAAATGGTTGGAGGAAGTATTTCTTCTTCCCCTTCTCTGTAGCCAATATGGTGAGATAGGGGCTAGCAACTCTCTTAGACACAATAGGAGAGATTATAATCCAACTAGTTTTCAGCAATTTTGACACATTGATCTTTGTTATGATTATTTCATTTTACAGGACAATGCTAGCTCTTTGAAAGCTCAGTTTGAACAGCAGAAAGCTGTTGTTGATAATCTGGTCTCTAATACTCGGGTATGCTGATCTTTTGTCCTTCTTCCTTATTATATGTTGTCTGACATGTCTTATAGCATAATGTGGTAATCTTAATGCAAACATGATGTTCTCAAAAAAAGGAAGAAACTAGCAAAATGAGATAACAGGTGCACCATATATGGATATACATACAATAATGTACAAGTGCCTACTGCCCATATTGTATTTCCATTATCCTTATGCCCAATAATAATAATGATAATAACAAACAGATAGATAAATAAATAAATAAATAAAATGAAAAAAAAAATGAAATAAAAAATGAAGATGTATCACTGGAAGCGGACCCTAGTTAAGAACTAAGACACATAGACTTGCAATAACAAACCCAATTTTGGACGACAAACAATTGAAAAAAAGAAAAATTTTACAAACATGATTGGAAAGGCAAACTCAACAATAGGAAAATGACAAACCTAATTCTCTGCACAAAATTAATGAGGGAACATTGATTAAATTACCGGTGGTAAAAGGATGAAACTAGAACAGGATAATCTTGTGTGAAGCATGTTTGCTTATTGACGAGAAAACATTTATTTATATGATTTTCTGGTAAAGGATATAAATAGAACAGGATAATTTTGTAGCTAAGTATGTCTGTTGCTGATTAATTGTTAGCCAGCTTTTCAAAATGCAGGGATTATCTTTTGTAAATAGGTTGTCAAAAGGTTTGACAGACCTAATTGTTGCTTTGTGCATCCTTTACCTCAGTGACTTCAGAGTTGAAGAGTTAATCTAAATTTGATTGCATTCTCCATTAGCCATTTCTGCTTTTCATTTTAGCAATATGTTTATGGCAATGACTCGATTGTGTAGCTTTTAGAGAGCAAAATTCAAGAGGCAAAGTCTAAAAAGGATACTTTAAAAGCACGTGCTCAGTCTGCCAAGTATGTTGCTGATGTCAGTTTCACTGGCTTTTTATTTTATTCATTCCAAGTTTTTTTCTTGATTGATCTTGCTTATACATTTTGTTGATTATTAGGACTGCAACTAAAGTCAATGAGGTGTTGGGAAATGTAAACACTGGAAGTGCCATTGCTGCTTTTGAGAAGATGGAAGAAAAAGGTGATTAATATGGTATCTGGAAATGTTGCTTATCTGAAACATTTATATTCTAGTAAATATATGTTAATTATTGTTCAAGAAAAAAGGTGAGGAAATATTCATAAATCAGGTTTGGTG
The DNA here is from genome assembly GCA_024138005.1 of Lumnitzera racemosa. NCBI lineage: Eukaryota > Viridiplantae > Streptophyta > Magnoliopsida > Myrtales > Combretaceae > Lumnitzera > Lumnitzera racemosa. The sequence goes on along the minus strand of JAMXBC010000001.1, from coordinate 89,422,538 downwards.
AAGAATCATGTTTTCAATGTGCTTAAGAATGAAGTGAGATTTGCAATCAGCTTAAATAACTTTCAGCATGGGATACTTTGATTGTGAGGTTGCAAGGAAGAAAATAATTAAAGTATGCTTAATAACCTTTCGCATGGGGTACATTAACAGATGTGAGGTTGCAAGTAAAAAATCTAGTTTCAAGCAGTCAATATCTAACTTTTTCTGTCGTTGACAGCTGCAGATAAGACAACTTGAGTGAGATTTCACATAGCGTTGATGCAGAAACTTTTCTCAAACATGCTGCTAAACAATGTTAAACTTATCTTGCTAATCATCTTGAGTTTCAGCTGTGGCATTTTAGTTGAGATCAATACTGCTAATATATCATTTGTTTCTTCATAAGGGTTTTATTCGTGAGAATGGAAAGCATTTGTCTACTTGGTTGAATTTTTGTGCATTTTAGATCATTATTATTTGGATGAGGAAGCAGTGCACTAATCTGGCAGAATTTACTCTATGTTGCTTATGATAGTCTTGGCAATGGAATCGCAAGCAGAAGCTCTTGGCCAGTTAACAGCAGATGACCTTGAAGGAAAGGTAGATATAGGCATGGGTTTTCTTTGTTCTATTTAGAAGAGATTTTTGTTGCCACATTTCTCCATGCCACATTATTTGCATCCTCTTAGATATTTCATTTACTGATTAATATATCGATGAATTCGAGAAAGTAAAAGTTAAACATTTTGCTAAGTTGGCACCATGACTCATGATTGAATGGTGCACTTACATACTTGAGTGGGGCCGAGCATCTGTGAACCCTGCTGTCCAATTAAGCCTTTGATGTTGACAATTTAGATCCGAATTTCATCATTTTCAGCACTGTTCTAACAGAATAGGGTTTAAATTTGGATGTCGCAGGTGTATTATTTTACTGCTTCACATGAAGAGGAGGGAAAAAAAAAAAAAAAGTACACCTGCAAGCTATTTAAACCTGAAAGCTGGAATAATTTTGTGATGACTTTTCGTGGATTATTGGGGAAGAAAAAGGCTTCTGCTGGAAGCATCGATTTTAGGCCTTCCAATTTCTTTTAATCTTTGTTGTGAATTCTGCTTCAAATGAAAGATTCTATCATCGTAGGCATGCTCAAAAACTAATTTATAGAATTTTATGATTCCCTCTTCTTTGATTTGCAATTTCAATTCCTTTTTGACCATTGTAAAGTTCCAAAGATGTGATCCTTTTCTTTTTCTTTTTTAATAATTTTAACAAACACACAATTGGTGGTAAAAGTTGTTTTATATGACTTTACTCACTTCATTTGTCGGGTTAAATATGGAGTTGGGCTTCTCTCTGACCTTTGTTGGGTTTATACTGTGCTAGTTTAGTAAGTTAGAAGAAAAGGGGAAACTGATATGCTTCTGTCTATTTGCATTTCCATAGTTCATGTTTTTCATTTGATTCCAGTGGAGCATGTGGGGCTGTTCTCCCACCTAAGTCGAATGGTATATCTGTCCAAGGGTTCTGCTTTTGCATCATCCATGTCGACAAGCATCGAATTTTACAGCAGTACGCACATGAACTGCACAGATCTTTTTCATGGCAATGTCACTGAAATGTCTTGTTTTCTTGACAGTTTACATTGCTGGAGACCTCATCGGTTGAGGATGATCTTGCAAACTTGAAGAAAGAACTCTCTGGAAGCTCAAAGGTATCACTTCTTGCTTCTGCTTAAGTTGGCGAATCACATGATATAAAATGGGGTTCTCATGTTTCTTTTCTTTTGGTCTTCTCTCTTCTATTCCTGGAGATTGTCTTTATCTTCTTCTCTTTTAAAACCTGGTACATAGTAATTAGGTGAAATTTTAATACATAGAACCAACTTGAAGAATTTTAGTGTCTATCCTAGATCACAAATTATATATGTTTTGTTGCTGCTGTTTATTGATTGAGATTTTGGAAACGCATGCAAACACATTGAATCAAAATTATTTTTCAGCCCGTTTTGTTTTAGCTGTCATAATATTTTAGTTTACTTTGTAATTGGCCCATAATTTGTAACATCTCTCATTACTGTAACTTCTCCATATGGTTACCTCTTATCCAACAGAAAGGAGAGCTTCCACCAGGAAGAACAGCGACAAGCAGATTGCAGGATTCTGATATAGAGAGGGAACTTAATGAATTAAGGCAAAAGGCCAAGGAATACTAATTGTGGCACTCTGGGTGTAGCATTTTCTGTAAACTCCAGTTGCATGCCAAAGGAGTATTCATTTTCGTTATCTATATGCAAGTGTTTTAACTTTGTACAGCTAAATACCAGGGACCTTAACTCTAGGATTTTGCGAAGTCACAAAAATGGTGCTATGTATATATATAGAGAAGTATCCATAGTACCTTCACTGAATTATAAGTAGAACGATATAGAACTATCTAAAGAATATAGTGTAATTTTCGAGGTTGTTTTTGGAGATTACTGATTAGTGATTAGGTAATGCATGGAAAGGAGAAGATAGGTTAGAAGGTTCTTTAGGCAAGAACTCTGAATTTAAACCGACACGGAGAGTGTGTCAGGAAATTCTCGACTATCAACTATTACCCTGAATTAGCTCATAGGATGTCTTAGAGAATGACTTAGAGAGTGATTTAGGAGGTATTCTAGATAAGAACTTATCTAATTAACCCTAATTCTTGAACACTATATATAAGTACTCCCAATATAGAAGTTACAAACTTAATGTCAAATATGATAAATAAATTATCGTTGTCTCATAATTTGTAAGCAATCTCAAATCCTTAATTTTAATATAGGAAATACCGAAGAAGGGAGTGTGACATTTAAAGCTAATGTAAGAAATAAGACTTTCAGGCAAGTTAAGATTAATACTTTACTATATTTTGGCGTATTATTTTAGGACACTTGAAGGTTTGAGTGGGTACTTATTTGTGTTTGTACTTAGTTGGTTGTGCATATATTTTTGTGTCTTTAATCAGTCATTAAATCTTCATTGTAATGTTCGGTGAAGCGTTATTTGCTTGATTATTTGAATTGATTAGTCACCCTTAATTTAGACTAACCTAAACTTATATCTAAGTTTTAACTTGACGTATATTGCAATCCATTAGGAGATGACTAAGATTCTTAGGCTAAGTATCTATCTCTTCGAAAAGGATGGCTTAAATCGTTCCTTTCTCATTCTTAATTGAATTAAAGGATATTGTGATAAGGTTGAGGGTATTGGTTCAAAAGTAATTGTGGGATGAGAGATGTTTCTATTGAACAAATTTAGGTTTGGCCATAAGATTTTGATGTACCATAGCACATAGGTTCATTGACATTTGCCATAAGATTTTGATGTACCATAGCACATAGGTTCATTGACATTTTATTGATCACTTTTTGCTTACATTTATATTTTCTTATTGACGAAGATACATTCATCCCACAAATAATGCCATCTCAAACATCAAAAACTAGTTTTGGATCTAGTAGCCTCAGTTTTTTATGGTTTCAAGCATATATATATATATATGTATATGTATATATGTATATATTATTTTTAGCATAGAGATAAAGTTGATATGGAATAAAACTCGATAGCAAATAATAATGCCATAACATGTATAGATGAGGCAATATGTATAATACAATTTAAGGTGAAACAAAAAATCAATTAAGTTGTCTTGAACGCTGAATATAGGCGACATTACAATACCATTTATGGTGAAGCAAACTGAAAATTAAGTTGGTAAAAAGCCTAGTTCAGCCTAATTCTTTAGATAAGTGGTATGATCTAAAGAATTGATTTAGAGAATTTTATATTGGTGAACTGTCTTGACATGAATGGATCTTCTGTTAAATCAAGAGCGTTCTTTAGCTTAACCTATGTAGATTATAGAAGTCTTAGCTAACGTAGTTTATAAATAGGATAAAATTTTGTAATTATGATTGTTAAAATCGTGATTTTACTGTTTATTTAAACGTATAGAATCGGCAGAATAATATAAAAATGTATAAAATCGATAGAATTGTAAACTTATAGAATTGTACATCAAAATTTATAATTTTACAAAAAGTTTGTATATAAATGTTTTATATTTATTTTAACTAAAAAAAAAATTATAAAATTATAAACTCGTAGAATCATAATTTTGACTCACAGTTTTGATAACCATGCCTATAACAAATCTCATAAATTAGGCATTCAATGATTAATGGATGAATTGTAGACAAAGTGCCTCTTCTGTAGTATTGAATGCTTAATTTAAATTAGTGGTGTCACTAAGACCTTTTTAAAGAGATTTTATTTTAGCTAAATTTATTGAATAAGGGATGGGATTCCACGATTAGGCTATAGACTTAACGATGATGAGAGTTTTAGTTCATGGATTCAGAATGGGTTTTATTAAGATTGATCACGACATTTGTAACCAAGTTTGCCCTATGTATTAACCAAGCCTTTTACATATAGTTGGGCTCGTACACTAAACTCTCACTTATATGTCATGTGCACGCAATACGCATGTCGTATATATTTGATAATGGGATTAGTAGGCACATAATGAGTAAGGTATAATATTTTATGCATATTTTTATTTTATAGGTATGTGGTCTAAAATTTTTGTATTCAAAATTTATTTTATGATACTTTGGAACTATTTTATACCTTATAAATTTCATAAAATATGCTGTTAGGGGGGTGTGGAACCTTTTTTTCTTTTTATGTTCTTTTGAAACGTTGTACAAACACATAATTGATATTAAACTTGTAATCACAATCATGGACCAAATGTTAATAGTTGGAAATATTCTTATATTTGCAATAAATTTAAGTGTAACAGTGTGAAACTTTGATAAGTAACACAGAGAATATTCTTACAATTAGAAACGTTTAACCATTAGTTAAGTCATGTTAAATCTTTTTATTTTTTCTTTTCAAATCATTAAAATAATATTTTTATCAAATAAAAAAGTTGTTATATATAGAATAAAAAAATTATGTGTTGAGTAACTCCATTAAAATATATTGGACTACAAGTTAGGAATTGAGATGTTTTTAATACATTACTAGATTAGGGTTAGTAAAATATGAAGAAAGCAACATAAAAATGATATAGTAAAAAATTGAGAAAAGGTTTTAAATAAAAAAAATAGAAGAAGAAGAAAGAAAGCGATAAGATTATAGACATGAGTGTATTATTTTAGGATTTTCCTATAAGTCAGGCTTTTATCGTTATTTTCTTTAAAGTTAAAAAAAATACAGTATCATTGATTTTTTTGTTTATTAGTATTATTCATTTGTTAGTACAAGATGGCTATAAGATATCTTGAAATTTATACTATATTTACTTTAGAGTACATATTTTAGAGTGGCTACTGGTATCCTGATATTATACTTATACCCTATTTTACGGGGGTAGTTTATGGAAAAGTACTTACAAAAATCTATCTTATAACTTTCTTTACTCACTCAAAACTTATTTGGTGAAATAGGGTTCGGATAAGTACCCTGTACAGCAGAGTTATCTATTCATTCCTACTTGATATGCATTGTAAAATTTTTCACACCTATATTTTTTAATTTCATGTAACTAATAAGAAGATGTAAATTTTTATAAATCCAACTATGTTTAGACATGTTAGAATTATATGAAGGCATTCGCAACAGCCTTTATTGCAAATTTATATTATTCTTTTTGTAAATTATCTAGAGATGACAATTTACTTTTTCTTTCATTTTTTCAAGATCTAGACGTAGTAATTGAAAAAAAGCAAAAATCGAGACAATCGTGACTAGTTTAGTAAGCAATAAGAAAAGGAACTTTTTTTTTATTTTTTTTATTTCACATTTATATTTTTATGTTTTCTTAATTAAAAGAAAGAGTTAATTAACCGAACACGCTTTAAATATTTTTAAAATTATATGGGCCTTTACACTTTTAAAAATCGACACCTACACCTCCTTGAAAAAGCTGTTGGACAATTAAATTAATATATTTAATTTGCAAAAAGAATTAAAAAAGAAAAAGAAAATAGTTAACGGGCTTCTGCGGATCTTTGGGCCAGAAAACAGAGAACATCATCCATGTGACCGAAGTGGTTGAAAAACACAATGATGCTCGATTAGGACTTAATTGTAGCGAACTATATATACTCAAATCAAACAAACACCCAACTTTCAATTCATGTTTGTTAACGTAAAATTTGTTACGCTGTGCGCGTTAACGAAGATCCAAGACTCAAGTAATAATTATGCTTATTATCGTTCCACTAGTGCTACCGGATTCGGGTTCATCCGTCCGGTATAACTTGGTTTGATTTGATATTTCTATAAAAGCAATCTCAATCATTCATTTGATTCTGTCAATAATAAACTTGCTTCACTTCAATCGGTGCAACTTAATTTCTTATAAGAACTTATTGAATGTTTTTGGGTTAAAATATATTATCTTATCTTCTATTTTTCAAAAAAATGCATCGGTTTGCATGTCACGTAATGATTTTTGTTTTTGTTTTTTTTTAAGCTTTAGAATTGGTTATTGAACTAAGTTTGGACTTATCAATAGTTTATTATCAATGGTGAAGTTTGAACTAAATCACTATTTTTTTCTAAATCTATATACAATAAAATCTCAGAATAACAAATTTCATAATTTTTTAAAAATATTTACAATTTTTTAAAACTATTTACTATTTTCACAAAATTACACAAGAATCGAGCTGGAAATCGGACTCACCAGTCTTGGTGGCTCCGGCCACCGCCAGCCGCCATGGCCTTATCGGTCGGCCTGAGCGCTGCCACTACCGTATGGTGGTGGTAGCCATCCACTTCCAGCTGCCGGTCGGGTCTGGGTTCTCCTTTGTAGCCCTAACTGTACAGTTTTTTTTTCTTTGGTTTTTCTCTCAATTTTTGCCTCTCTTTAATTTTTTCTGATTTCTAACTGTCCAAATAAGCTTCTGAATTTTTCTTGCTATTTATAGAGTTTTAATGTAATTATTGTGTATTCATTAGACATGACTTTGCCTAATTTCCTTGATTTTTAACTTTTGTGTTGTCTAATTTTAATTGGTTAATTTTTATTTTGTGGATTCTGACCTGCCACGACCTGATTTGGATCATTATTGATTTTTCCTGATTTTTTCTTAATTAATTATGAATTTTCTTTAATTATTTAGTATAATTTTAGCACATTTCGCGTATTTTAAGTAATTACGCGTATTTATACCTACATGTAAATTCATATATAGTATACATAAATATTCCTAAATATTATTTAAGTCATTTAATAATTTTTAGTATACATATAATTTATCTCTAGCGATTCGTTAAGTATCGGAATTCATTTTACGTATTTTCGATAAATAATGAGTTATATACTTAAAATTTAAAAATTTTATAGTTTCCTATTTTATTACTTATTTTTTTAAATTCAAACTTACGGGATCGGTTTACTAATATTTCTATTTTTACTTTATAATTTAGGCTTGATCGGGTCTTTCAACCGATCGAAACCTCGGATTGCTTTGTTGTGGGGCTTACAAGTAGTTCAATGGGTACATTGTTATTTGCTTATGTCATAAGACTATAAAACCTATTGTTATTACAAGTAGATAAAGCAGGTTCTAAAGAAGGTAGGGACTTCATTGCATATAATTTATGATGTTTATCGATTGTCACAACGATCTTTTTTTTTTTTTTTATTGGGTCATGAAATGTACAGTGATGGGAATCAAGAGAAGCATAAAAGTTAGAGTGTATGAGAAGTATACTGATAGAAAAGGTAGTTGTAACAAAATTCTAGTATAACTAAAACATCAAGGACTATTATTTGAGTAGAGATTATGACATTACCTATAGTGCTAACTAATCCTTCATTTCCATCTAGTAGTTTAATTCATAATGATTTAAGAAGAGTATATACATTGGTTAAGAGCTAAGAGTAAGGTGTAATGTAGTAAAAAACGCTTGTATCAACAACTCAAGAAGACATGTTTTTATCATGTAAAACAAAAAAAGTAAAGATGTGAGAGTGACCAGCACAAGTCATAAAGGTAACATGTTCCTTATCCTCAAATTTCTTCCCTTTAAGCATTTTAATTACTACATGATAAATTCGGCTCACTAGCTACATCGAGGGATTTCAAACAAATTTCTAAGTTCATCTCAAAATCTTTTTAGATTGTTGAAGTACATTGTAACATCGACATTCCCTTGTTTAAATTTTAGAATTTCATGTTGTAACTGATATAAGAGTGGACCATTTAACAAACCAAATCTTTCACAGACATATTCCCACAATTCTTTTATCAATTTGGCACAAATAAATCCTTCAACTAACTCTTTAGAAATTTAAATCAACAACCGATAACGAACTATAAAATCACATCTAATCTATTGCTACTTATTTAGTGAATTAGGCTCATGTTCCATACATGTGCCATCTATAGACCCTATCTTAGCTTTTGCACCTAAGTTTAAATGAATTGATATGTTCTAGCTCAAAAAATTTAAACCATTGATGCCTAGATTGTTTGATCCACTAAAATAAAGAGGATCATTACAATTTGGATCTAGACTCGTATTATCCATCAAATTTGCCACAATATATGAAAGAAACTAATCAGACACACATACAACCAAGCTCTAACACCATGTTAAAATCAAAGATCTGATATACTAGTCGAATTGAGTGTGGAAGAAGACTTACTTGAAAGCTACAGGGTCAAAGAAAAAAAAAGCGAATAGAAGAGAGCAGCTCGAGTCGATAAAGAAAATAACCTAACGTATTAACTTACTAACTAAAAGATTACCATACAAGTACGTATTTATATCTTGTACAAGTAATAACACACATGTGGTAGAAGTGGCGTGTGTAAATAAATAAAAATAAGAATGTGTATAAAATTTTTACGGTTAATATCCGTTAGTTTTTTTGAGAGTATAATTATAAATTGTCCCTTTTTTTTTTTATTATTTAAGAAGTGTTTGGTGAGAATATATATCTTATAGAAAAATAAAAGCTTTGAAGGTAAAAAACTAGTGTTTAATTCAATACTTGATAATTAAATAGGATTTCACTATTTCGATAAAGCAGAGGACATATATATAGGTCGTCCAAAGAGAGTAATCAAAATCTCTTATTATTCGACATAACAATAGATGACGATCCAAAATCTAGCACTCAAGTTTATCACCGGGAGCAACCTGAAATTGGTCGCAATACTGCTTGTAATACTGGACTCGTGCCTGAACCGCCGGCGTATTTCTACCACCACATTCGATGCCATTAATTGCCCGGATAGTGGAACCAAAACCTTCCCCAGAAGTTATCTTGGAGTGCACGTTTTGCATCCAATACCAAAGCGCAGTTCTGAAGGACACTACTGGATCGTTGGCTACAATTTCGGGATGGCTTAGTAGGTCGAGCCTGAGGCTATCTCCGGCGAGACCGTAGTTGTAGTTCCCTGTGAGTTGGATCGGACCACGTCCATAGTAACCCAGGCTAGATTTGCATGGATATTCTGTTACGTTTTCGTCGCAGTAATCCTTCGATGCACCATCTATCTCTTCAATGTGGCAAAATCCTGTAGTGTAATGATGGAAAGATATACGATTATTGCATTCAATTATCAAAATATTGTAAATCGACCTATATGAGTTTGAAATTCTCATTATCTAAAAGAACCCTTTGATCTACATCTTATATTCTACAATTATATATATATATATATATTTAAATTTGATATACAATATAGTTTGAATGCTAAAATACAGGGTTATTTTATGTGTGTGTGTGTGTGTTTAGTACATATGCATTGTAGCGGTTGTATTATACATTATAAGATTTTATTAAAAGATAGATAGTAACTTACGTCCAGTTTCATGGGTAACATGAGCAAAGAAAGCAGCAATCTCACGCTTTGAGTCATCCACTGTCCCAACCCTACCAAAGTTAGGATATCCACCAAGAACATCAAGAAAAACACTCCTAGAGTAGAAGTTCTTCCCTGGACAATCTGATCTCGCCTGCCCAATAATGCCATTAAAGAAGTCATCCGTAACGATGTCAGCAACCGAGACATCGTTGGTTGTGGGTGTTGCTGGTGCAGGATTGCATGGACCCGATCGACATCCATCGCCACAATAGTCATCTCCGGTACCACAGTATCCCCATTTGCTGCAACATTCGTTACTAGCACATCCACAGTTCTGCGCTAAGACAGTGTAACATGGCAACGTGAAAGCAAGGAAAAAAATGCCAAATACAATGACATTGAGGATATCTGAATTTTTCTTCATGTTGATAATATTAATGTATGTAGTAGTAATATCTGTTGGCTAGCTAGATTGGGAGTTGTAAGGATAAATTCAATAGACAAATATTTATAGGGAATTAGCGAAAACGGTGGGGTATGGGCAACCCGTTTTTTCTACGAAATTTAATGATGACTTAGGTCACTTGCGATGAAATTTCCATGCGCGTATTGACTCATAATACGCAAGAGGACTGACCTAGACCTAGACTTCCTCTTCTATGTCCACTCTTTTTATCTTCTAGTGTGAACAGAGATGTGTATGAGAAAATGTGCACTTTTCATACACTTTTGGGTTAATATCATAAATAATATCCAAATTTTATCCAAATATATAATTTATTATCGAAATTTCGAAAGAATTAATCTATTATCTAATTGAAATTTAAATGATCACCTTTACTATTTAAACAAGATCTATTAAATCCGTTTGCTAACTTAAATATACAGATAAATTAGGAATTGATTCATGGTAAGCAATAGATCGAATAACTCTTTGAAGCCAATGGGTTGAACAACTCATTTGTTGAAATAGGTTACAACTCACATCCTTTCGAGTGGTTGTTCAAACCACTGAGAGGTCCAGAGAGTAGTCAATGTCCATCTAATGTGGGTTACGCAACTATCTATAAGAGGATGCCGGCAATCCCCAATCTTAAGGTGGTTTGAACTTTCCATTCCTAACTCATTCTTATGTCCATATTATCGAACAAACTTAATAGAATTAATATAAAAATTATTTCATTATATAATAGTGGAATTTGGTTCATATATATTGACATGCTTATGTAGTTGAATTCTGTAGACATAGTACATGTTAGCTCAAAGTTGTATGTTAATTTACCAATAACCATTTTGAATATTTTTTTATTGCAAAAATACTGGATTGATGGAAAACAGATTTAGCGGTTTTGGTAATGATTAGTGTTCTTATAATGCTTCGTCGAATTAAATCGGAATCGCTACCTTGTTTATAAAAGTTCTAATAAAGTTACATAATTTAGTTCAAGTTGCTATAAAGGAAAAAAAAAACAAAAAACTCCCTTTAGTTTGATATTAGTTATTAAAAATAAACGCAATCAAACTATGCTTTAACTGCTCCAACCATTAAGGTTTGAGAATTGTTATCTGGGAATTACGGAAAGAAAATAGCAACAAATGTAGGAACTAATAATATTAATAATTTGACATTCACACGATATTTGAAAATTTTCTTTATGCTAATGTATAATAATACTAATATTTCGATCCTTTTTCTCTTTATAATTATATTCATAATTATATCATATTATATTTTGTATTATCATATCGTATTATATAAGTGATTACCAATTATAGTAATTTCTTCCAACACAACTTATGAGATTTGGGTCACATGTAATAAATAATGCAAAAATTAAAATTTCTATCCGCGTGTTGACTGGCATACATAATTGGACCCACATAGACTAAGACTTCTAAGTCCACTCTTTACCTTCCTGTCTATGTAGTAGGTATGCTCGATATCTTTCATTTTATACTTTAGAAAGTTGCAAAATAATTGAGGTTATTTGTTTATTTATTTTGGTAAAATACATTAATAATCTCTTAAAACTTTGTCTATATACAATTTAATAAATTTTGAATCCACTAGTTTATTTTAATAATAAATCATATAAGCTTATATGCATTATTAATAGTAAGCATGTAAATGTAATAAGATTATCATGTTATATAGAGTCTAAATAAAGTAATCTAATAAGGTTATGGACTTTAGTGCATTAAATTAAGCATGGATTAGTATGTCTAAAGACCAAAAATACTATTTTTAATTTTATAATATATCAAATTAGAAATAATAAAAGGTTAATAAGTAGCTAATCTAGTCTCTCAATGAATCTAAAAGATTCCAACTTAAGATAAATTCATGAGGAAGTGAGATCTCTTTAGGATGTACTCCATTATTTAGAAATTGGTTAATTGGCAAAGATACATGTACTTGATGCACCGCTTAAGAAAGAGACCTGAGTCCTATTAACCCTGCTAAATGGTGATTCAACATAGATTCTACATCTTCAAACCAGGTCAATTTTGGAGCAGCTTTGTAATAATGGAGCCAATTGTCAAAAAGCATTAAGGCTGCAATGATTAATGCACTAATTGCGGTAGAATAGAGTTATAATTCATTAGTTATTTTAGATGCTCGTCAAATAAATAAAAAAAAAGTAGAGGTTATTTGTATTCCTTGGAAACCCTCACCCATATCACCATTTAATATTTCTTTGCCTATATACATCTACATATAATATATATATTTATATTATATATGGGGTCAGGTTCTCAAGTTATATGCATCATTCTATTCTTTGACTCCATGTTAATAGAAAGGATAAGAGACAACCTTTCTAAGAGATCTGTTCGATCGATTTGGAAAACCAACAATAAAAAGTAATTACATAAGAATTCTATATGGATTTAGATATACTTCTATACCTTTTTATTTTATTTTATTTTATTTTAAAATACGTCTTGTACCCTAGTATTAAACATGAATTGCTCATGATGCATTTTGTATAAGGAAATCAACATTTTTTAATCACAACAAGTGATGCTAAAGCAATTATGTGCAATACCAAAGTCTAAATTTATATAGAATTGCCGAGCTTTCTTAAGAAATTTACATAAGGCTTCATTATCCCTTATCTTGAGGGTCGAGGTTTTAATGGAATAACATGGATAAATAAAATTGATTAAGGTTTTTGGTATCATACATATATTCTATCATCTCTCTTTTGAGATATAGTGATTGTTTGTTTTGGTAAAATATAAACATGATTTTATCTTGAATTGATCCTAGGAAGCATTTATTTGAAAGGGTTTATTGTTGTTGTTTTGGCTTAATTTGTGATAAACTTAAGTTTTAGTAGAAAATTATGGTTACACATATTTGGAATATGAGAATGCAAATTGTGTTGTCTAATACGCCTAAGAAGATGGTTGTTTTGCACGTTGTGTAACTCTCTGGTTTGAGAATGTGTTTTCATCATAGAAACATGGCTATGGTTGTAAGATAAATGGGTGCATTCAATAACATTGGAAGGTGTATAGGCATATTTTACTTAGTGTACCTCACAGGTTAAAGCGTGTTGTGAAATGGGTAGATTGCAGGTTTATTCAAGACCATGTCGTTTTATGGTTAAGAGAAAGTTAGGTACACAGTCGAGAACATAACCTTATTCATGGTTGTGTTTCTCTTTACAGTAAGAATACATAAGGTACAAGGACAAGAATATGATCGTATTCTTGCTTGTATACCTCTTTGGATCAAAGAATGAAGAATACGACCAGTAACATGGCCATGTAACCCTTAGTTCTTAAAGGGAAGGTGAGTTAAGTTCAAATTTTGGAAATCCTTTATATCTATTGTCAAGATGAATGGTTCAAATAGCATGTTACTAAAGTAGCCTCTTTTGTGGAAGTCATTAATTTTAGATAAGTAGAAAAGGTTTTGTACATTTGAGTCATGTGGATATTAACCAACCCAAAAGGAAGATCAATATTTGGTCAGTTTACTTACATACTCGTAGCGATAAAATATGTGATAATTATTTAGTTTTCCTTATGAATGATTAATTGGTCTAAAGAAAGGCTTAATTGGTCGATAGATGTTTATTATTAATATTTGATCACTGCACCAAGAATACCACTATGAGTTGATATATCTATCCGAAGAATAGATATCAATATTGTGTTAGATATTTTGTAATTGGCCTCGCCATTATTTGAATTATAGTTTGCATGTTTCGATATGTATGTGAGTTTAGCTTGATTTTACTTGTTTTGTTCTTTGTCGATTACTGGTTCTATTACAAATATTTCAGACAATATTAATTCATTCCTATGATGAATAACACAAATTTTGGGACTTGACAAGAGAACGTAATGATTATTACCAGAAACATGGAATTGGACTTAACATTAGAGGAAAATTGCTGTCCCGCTATTACTAATAAAAGTACCTTTGATGAAAGGAGGGAAATAGAAAGATGGAAGCAATTAAATCATACGAGTCTCATGGTCGTGAAGTGTGTCATTCCAAAAGTACTTAAGGACACTATATTCGATAAAATTATAATGGCTAAGGAGTTTCTTAAGGATCTTAAGAAAAGGTTTGCCAAAATGAAAAGATCAAAATAAGTGTACTCCTAGCAAAACTTGTCTCAATGTGGTATAAAGAAAAAGGGAACATAAGGGACATTATGGAGATGTCTCATATTACTTCAAAACTCAAAGCATAGAAACCGAATATGTCTAAGGACTAATTAGTGCACGTAGTTTTGATCTCCCTATTCAACGTGAGCTATAATTGTTAGAAGGAGTCTTAGACCTTAAATAGGCTCATTTCATACCCAAATGAGAGACTAAACCATGGGAAAGCTAAAAATGCTCACTTAGCTAATCTCCAAGGATAAGAAAGTCAAGAAAAGGAAGAAATGTAAAGAGACTATAGTATAGAAAATATTAAAAAAACAAAAAACAAAAGGAATAGGTTAAGGGTACTAATTTCTTTCGTGATGCAAAAGGACATAAGAAAAAAAATATACTAGATATTATGCTTAGTATACAAAAAAATGTACACTTCTCAATTTTATTTGTTCTGAGGTTAATTTGACTGTTGTATGCAGAGGCACATAGTGGATAGATTTAGGTGCAACAACTCACATCAATGTGTTCATGTAAAATTGCTTGAGTTGTCAGAAGCCTAATGATGGTGAAAGATACATCTAATTGGAAATGACAAGATAGCTGAAGTTGATGCGATTGGGAATTTTAGATTATTACTTAGAATTAATTATTATTTGGATTCTAGTGAGACTTTTATTATAACAACTTTCAAATAGGGTTTGATTTCCATTATCGCTTTGGACAAATAAAGTTATACTTGTTTAATTGGTAATAACTAGTTTAGTCTATTGTACGATTCAATGTAGTTGATACCGATTCCTTATCTTATAGTCATAATCTATATTTTCTTGATACGGTTGTCCCTTATAATGGAACCTCACATGTGGATAAAAGAAATTTGAAGCGAAAATTAGTTGGTGGGAATTCAGCTTTGTTGCGGCACAAAGGATTAGGTTATATACTCAAGAGGAGAATGGAAAGATGTTATATAATTTTATATGTTAAAAGTAACATTTGTACTGTTTTACATAACTTAAATATTTGAAACATGATGGTTGTTTTTATTTTTTCTTTTTTAAACCATCAACATTCAAATAAAGAAATAAAGAAAATTGTGTCAGCTTCAAGAAAAATCAAATCCTTCTTATCATCTTGCGCATGACCCTAGTGAAGATAAAAGAGATCATAAACTCTTGTAGACTCACAATGTTTGGTTTTGCGTGTCACGTAATTCTTTTTTTTTTTTTTTTAAAAAAAAAGCTTTAGAATTGTTTATTGAACTAAGTTTGGACTTATCAATAATTTATGATCAATGGTGAAGTAAGGAGTTTATTTACGTGAGATTTAGATCCGTCATAGTTGGTTTTGTTGTGTTGTGGATATTGTCAAAATTTGTAAAATTTGGGATGAACACAAAGTAATGTCTGTATTTTAAGATTTAAGTGATTTAGTATCAAAACTTTCAATTTATATAATTTAGTGTTTATGTTTTACAAAAACGGTTCATCAAATGCCTTTGTGAAAAGTTTAAGCAAATGTTATGTCCGCAAGACTGAAAGAGGTGAAGTAGATTTTGGCTATAAAAATTGCGACCGCTCAATCACGATAATTGAAATGATAACTGAGAATAAAACGTGGAGAAGGAGGGTCGACGAAAAATACATCAGAGCAGCGACGTGTCACATTTTCATAAGATGGGATAGGGTGGGGACAAGCTATAGGAGAGAGGAAATTTCGGTCCGACGTGAATCACTCCGTGAAATTGATTTAGGAGAGATAAATCCTAGGCTATCATTATTCCACACCAATAATATTCCCATCGGCCCTCCTAGCCACCACCGACATGTATGTCCTGTTTATTTCGTTGAACGGAATTAGGAAAGAAATGAAATTGGGATTTGATGAGAATGGGATAAGGATGTTTTTATTATTACGTTATTCACTTGATTAAAAATCAACTTATGAGATGGGTCGTAATAACATCTAAAAAGATTAAATTATCTTTTATCTTCAACACAACTCTACCGAAAATTCACGCTCTCTCTCTCTCTCTCTCTCTCTTCTTCTTTCTCTCTCGTCCCCTTATCTACCCCCAACCTTTCCTCTCCCTCCCTCTGTTTCCCCCAACACTCTTCGTTCCCACTACCCTCCATGCTTACAGATCCAAAAATAATATGGTTCCATATAATCGGTTGCAATTTCTTCTCTGCATCTACCGTTTTTTCCATAACTCTGTCTCTCTGTCTTTCTCTCTAGCGTGCATTTAATTTGCCTTTTTCCTATTCTCAACCTCCTCTCTCTCTCTCTCTCTCTCTCTCTCTCTCTCTCTCTCCGTCAAAAGAGAGAAAGAGCGTGCATTTTGTTTGCCTTTTTCCTATTCTCAACCTCGTTAAATCCTAAAACCTTCTCATCCCATTTTGATTCTTTTAAATTCAAAACTCCTCTTCCTCTTTTAACTCTCTTCAAATCTTAAACACTCTTTTTCCTGTTCACACACCCACTTTGATTCTATACATGGGGTATAGAGAGATAGTAGCCACGAGATTGGCGTTAGTGAAGGTAGTGGTGTTTGTTGTTGTGGTAGTGTTGTCTTCGATGGAGTTCGCAGCTTGGAACAGAGGCGAAGAAAACAAGGGAATAGAATTTTTTTTCATCCGTAAATCTCAATTTACCAATTTTTAACTTGGAGGAGAGATTCTAATGAAATTGTAATTTAGTGATAAAATATAAAGCGAACACAATAATAAAGAGTAAAAGTTTTCATTCATTTGAAGTGAACAAATAAGTAAATTTTATCAAATGAGAGATGATAATTATGTTCATATGGAGAAAGGCTTCATTCCTCGTAACATCTTGGTAGATAAATATTTTTTAGAATTTTGATATATAAAAATATAGATTAATTATTATTAATATAAGTTTAAATATTATTTATAGTTATTTATTACTTATTAAAATATGTACCATAAAAAAATTTCACTAGAAAGAATAAAGTACCTTAGAGGGATAAAAATTAAAATAATCAGCTACCTTAGAGGCATAAAAGTTAAAATAATTAATATTGGCAGACTTTAATCAATCTATTTAATTTTATCTAATTCAATCTGAATTGATTATAAAATCAAATATTATAAAATCAAATAAGCTTAATTCGATTTAAATGTATTATTTTTTTTTGTTTTTCTAGAAAATGCTCCAATATATCATAAATATAGATTTAAGAATAACAAAATATAAATTATAAAAAATTCTTATATTTCAAATTTTAAAAATATAGATAATTACATTTCATTATGAATAAGTATGATGTATATTTTAGTATTTTCATTGACTCCGGTTTTATCTTGATTTTTCTCCAATTTGACTTTTTTATCTTGAGCTCCTTCTCATTTTTAGGTTAACTTTTTTATCAGCGTCTAAACATCATTCTGAATAACATATCCTCCAATAATGTTGGTAAATAAGGGTCTTTTACTCCTTCTAAACAATACATAGGATAATGAAACATTTGATAACAAAAAATTATGCCAAAAAAAAAAAAAATTGATCGACTTATGGACCCATCTTAGAAAAGAAAGACTATTTTTGCTTTTCTCATCTTAAAAGTTCATTTGAAATATCATATTAGACAAAAAAAAAAAAAAAGATTGATTAGGTAATGGATCTATCTTAAGGAATTAAAAAAACGTTATAAATTTCCATTTACACAAACATTGAGTTGTTACCATATTGATGCAGAAATTTTGTGATTAAATTTTTTTATAAGATAGATATGTGCTATTTAGAAAATTTAGAGTGCTAGTGCAGTTTTGATAGTTTATCATTAACATGATTACAATTTGTCATTTTTAAAATTATATTTGACAAGTGTTTGGTCAAATTATTTATCTTATGTAAAAAAATAAATAAATAAAAGTAAAAAAGGAGTATCTTATTCAATCTTGTAAGTTGGATAGGAATCCATTATTTTGAATTTTGATCGCAAAGAGGAAATATATGGGTACCCCAAAATAGTAGTTGACAAATCTCTTACTAACATGGAAAAGATGAGAATCAAAAACCTAGCAGTCGAGATTATCACCAGGAGCAACCTCAAATTGGTTGCAATACTGAGTGTAATACTGAACTCTTGCCTGAACGGTCGCGTTATTTCTGTCATCGCATTCACGGCTATTAATCGCCCGGATAGTGGAGCCAAAACCTTCCCCGGAAGTTATCTTGGAGTGCACGTTTTGCATCCAAAACCGAAGTGCAGTTTGGAAGGACACCACTGGATCATTGGCTACGGTTTCAGGATAGCTTAGCAAGTCGAGCCTGAGGCTATCTACGGCAGGACCGTAGTTGTAGTTCCATGAGATTTGGATCGGCCAACGGCCATAGTAACCATTATTATTGTATTTGCATGGATATTCTGTCCTGGTTTCATCGCAATAGTCCCATAATGTATATATATATATACATGGATTTTCACTCTTACTGGATGAAGAAATTTAGTGAAAGCTTTTCCAAAGTTTATGATGGCCATGATAGTAAACTTTAGGTATGGGAAAGAGTTGTGCCGTCATACGAATTACTGGGTTGACTCAAAATATATGTTTATACTCGAAGTTGGTATGATATTAGAAGAGAAAAGTCTTGTATATATACGGCCTAATTTATTGTATCCATTATGCAACAATACTTAAGAAAATAATGCAAAAAATTGGAGACAAATTGTTTTGTTACAAGTATCAAAGCATTATGTGTGTCCTGTATGATGCACTATATCTATGTATCCATGTGAGTATTTTGTATATTAGGCAAACTAATAAATCATATATGACAATGTGCTTCAATATTGTTAGATGGTGGATAACTTACCTCCACTTTCATGGGTAATGTGAGCTAAAAAAGCACCGGTCTCACGCTTTGAATCATCCACAGTCCCGATTCTACCAAAATTAGGATATCCACCAACAGCATCAAGAAAAGCACTCCGCGAGTAGAAACTCTTCCCCGGACAATTTGGTCCAGCCGGTTGTCCAATAATTCCATTAAAGAAATCATCTGTGACGATGTAGGCCATCGAGACATCGTTGGTTGAGGGTGGAGCTGGTGTGGGATTGCATGGACCCGATCGACAACCATCGACACAATTTCATCTCCCGTGCACAGTATCCCCATTTGCTACAACATTCGTCGCTACCACATCCACAATCTTGGGCTAACACAACGTAAAATGGCAACGTGATGGTAAAGAAGAAAGTGGCAAATAGTGTGACATTGATGATATTTGAATTTTCTTTCATTTGAATGTGTATAAGATTAGTAAGCCTCTCTTTTTTTTTTTTGAATTGCAAGTATGTAATGTCGATTGGTTAGCTGGACTAAGGGTAGTGAAGATAGCTTCAAAACATAGGATATTTATAGGGTTAGCAAGGAGTTTTTTATTTATTTTTTATTTTTTTATTTTATTTTTTATTTTTTACAATTGGGTCACATGTAATGAACAACAAAAATTTTTTTATGCTCTCACGTCTTGATTAGGCTGGGATGCGACACATAATTGGACTGACCTAGACTGAAACTTCTAAGTCTCGCTTTTTCGTATTTTAAAATATCAAATGGGTCACCGGTTACAAAATAATTGGGGTCTTTTTTAATTCATTTTGGCAAAATATATAAATAAGCTCATAGAAATTTCGTTTAATATCCAATTTAATAAATTTTAAATTCACCATGTTGATGGTAGTTTTTGTCCAAAAACTTAATAAACCTAAATTGAGTCAAACTTGTCTCAACTCAATCCAACCTAATTTGGTTGGTTGATCTCGTGGTCAAGTACATTGAGGAAGATATCTTTTTATATTCAATCAGCTTAGATGGATACCTCCTAAAAGAGCTTAGACTAACTAGGAAAGCTCGAAAAAGCTCAAAGTTAATACCATATCCCTCGATAGGTCTTGATTCTGATGTTTAAAACACTAATAACTCTTAACCACCCCACTTTGATTAATTTAGGATATGGTCTAAATAGTTAATGAAATTTATGTAAATAGTTAAATTGCCATGCCAAAGTAGTTATAAAGTTTTATGTATAATAAATAGCTAATCAAGTTCTAAGTAAAATTGTCTCTATAACTTTATTTTCCCAAACATACCTTATCGAAATACTTTATACACTTCTACTATACTAAGTTAGGTATCGAAATGGTTATACCGTGTAATTTCGATACCCTCCTTAGCCTCATTTTTATTGTTTTGCATATTATAAACATACTTTAAGCCCTTGACAAAGAGTGAGTGACAATACATGATTGGCTCATTTAAAAATTTGAACTCACAAGATCTAAGATGATGTTAGAGTTATCAATAGACACTGTTTACATATCATTTAAAAATTATTTCATTATAACATTATTAAAGAAACTTGATTCATATTTATTGAAAGGCTTATTCAGTTGAATTTTGCAGGCATAGGATATGTACTTGTTAGCTCAAGGCTTTGTGTTAATTATCAAGAACCGATAAGGTATTGACTGAAGATTATAAAGAGCTAGTAAGCTAGTTGATGATAACCACATTCCTACCTCGACAGAGGAAGGAGTGGAGTAAGCACCTCTGGACGTAGAAAGTAGGCTTATTTCTTTTGTTTTCTGCATAAAATTTTTGATGCATAAATACTAGATGGAGTGACCTCTTATGCATGCCATTGCATGATTTGGAAAAGGATTTAGTCTAAGACTTGAAAAATTGTTGTTAGATAAGCAATTATAGTTAATCGAATAGAATCAAATCGAATCGAATAGAAGTTTTATTTCTATAAAAAGTTTGTGAATAAAATCATATAATTCAATTCAGAATGTTGCTAAGAAAAATGCCACGATCCCCTTTTTTTTTTTCAGTTTTAATCAACTTAAAAGATGTGCGATATCAAACCATTAACCAAAGGAGAATCGGAAGAATGAATCGACTTTTATTTTCTTTGAACCTATAGGATTTTAAACAGATGGACTGTTGGTACATTTTATATTATATATGTCTATAGCAGGACACATTGTGGATACAGTGTACTTGGATCTTTATAAATATGATTCATTCAAATGTTTGCCGCAGGAAAGACCTTTTATATAAATGAAGGAACCATTAGAATGAGGTGCAAAACATTTTCAATGAATCGGGGAACATGCAACGTATACCTATTAAATGCAAAGAGTAATAAAGCTTATCATGTGGCCGTTATGCATGTCGTGGTCCAGCTACAATTTTTTTTTTTAATCGACTGGTTAACCTTATAATCTTTCCTCGAATGGTTGGTGTGGACCTTCACATGTAAATTTACTTCCAAATTTATTCATTTTCGTTTACTTTTGCTCGCTAGACCTTATTGAAATAAATGCAAGGAACTTTAAATATGTAGATATTCCTATGAGCCCGCAATACTCGCAAAATGCATTTCGCTTCACATTTCAATTTGATTCACAATCCTCTTTAGAAGAAGAATATTATCCAGCGGTGTTAATGAAAAAAATCTGCTTGTAAAATACTCGAATTTAATTCGATATGAGTCGAACTCAAGTTTAAACTGATAAAATAATTTCTAGAGTTAGATTTTGAACTCTATAATGTTTTGATCCATTAGCTCGCAAGCTTGATTTCAACTCAAACCGATCTTAAATGTTAATTAAATTCTAGTCGAGTTTAGATATTAGTATTATTTTAATTGAAATAATAATTGTAGGGAAAAATATTTGAAAATATATATCTACTCAAATTAAATTACATGTAATTAACCGACCATGTCCCGTAAAAGGATATATTTATTTAGGAAAGGTTACTTCGGATAAAAAAGGACGTTTCCTTCATTAGAACGAATTGTTGGTATAGGTGGAGTAAACTCCAGTAAAATTTCCAGAGCACCATAAAGGCATATCATGCCATGAAAAAGCAGACCGTTTTAGAAGGAACAGGTACATAATTCAGACGATTTCATTTGCAATCCTTGCGGTGGAGCAAAGTTTTTTAGGAGCCATGACGATGAGAGGCTTATGGAATTCCCTGTCACAATAAAATTCAGAGAAGGAAAATATCGACTACGGAGAGACCTCCCACTTATACCTAATTAGTTCATACTGACCCGCCGTCTCAGAATATGGAAATAATTTTCTGGTGTGGTGACATCTACAGCTTGTCAGTTGCACTCCTGAATCTGTTATACAAGCAGTTGGCTCCGTCTCAGGTATCACATGTCGATAATCATCGCTCATCCGCAACATAATTAACGACAATTGATTGCAAGCATGCGCAAGAACAAATAGCATTAGAATTATCCTTAGCCAGCTCACACAGCAACAGCATCATCTAATAACATACACTTGAAGAAAACGTTGGCCATCGTAACCGTGAGGAAGAATAACAGAACTTCTTGAGAGCTGATTAAAAATAATTTGAGCCCTTACGCAAAATCACCTAATTGGCTTTCCAAAGTGCCAGAGTGTTTTGATTAATCCAATTTAAACCCACGAACATCAAATTCTGAAAGAGTGCTGCATACAGTACCACGGTTAAGTAATCCTGAATCGCTATTTAGTGTATATTCTGCTGCAAGCTAAGCGAACAGGCATCACTAACAACAACATCATATTTATTTCTACGAAAACATAAAAACCTTTTAGACACAACCCAACCAATTTATTTCTACGAAAATTTGCCAAAACTTTTCGAAGTGAATGTAATATTGGCTTCTACTTACCTTTTTAACTGAATGCCTATGCAACTCCTAGATTAGAGATCACTGTACAGATTTTGTTCAATAAATCACCATCATATTCTCATGTTAGAACTATTGGATGTTTGTGCTATGCATCTATTATACCCAATGGTCAAGATAAATTTGATGTAAGGGCAAGTAGATGTGTATTTGTAGTGTATCCTCTAAGTCAAAAGGGTTACAATTTGTATGACCTTGATGGTAGACAGTTGTTTACTGGTAGAAATGTGATTTTTCATGAACATATCATTCCTTCCAAATCAAATCTATTGATATTTCTATTATATTTCCTAATAAGTTTTACCTTCTATTCCTTCACAACTTAGTCATACACCTAATTATGTCCTTGCTCCCGCCTCTTCATTCCAAAAGCACATTAGATTATCTGTCTGAAAATCCACTAGAACAAGGCATCCTCCAATCTAGCTCAAAGATTTTGTATATAATGGATCGCCTAATACTTTAGCTTAAGTTGCATATTCAAACTTTTCCATACATAATACCAAATGCTTAGTTTTCCATCCCTATTCATTTGACATTTACCCCAAGGAATATATGGCTTCCTTAGCTAATGCAATGTACTTGCAGCTTATGAACTTCATAGTTATCAAGAGGCTAAAAAGGATCCTAAATGGGTAGAAGCTATGGAGAAAAAATTATTGTCCTTAGAATCGAACAAAACTTAGGAGTTGACATTTTTACCATTGGGTAAAAAGGCAATAAGATGTAAGTAGATATAGAAAATGTATTTAAGACTTATGGGCCTATTGAATTGTTTAAAGCAAAATTTGTAGCAGCAAAGGGTTGTAATCAGGTGGAAGGACTAAATTAGACATATACTTTTTTTTTAGTTGCCAAAATCATCTACAGTATACATTATACTAGCTATTTTTTTTTATAGCATTGGCTTATTCATCAACTTGATGTGAATGATGCTCTTTTGCATGGGTGATTCGATGAGAAGATTTATATGCTTCCTCCTAATGATTATAATCAAGCTTCCAATGGCCAAGTATGTAAGTTGGTGCATTCCCTTTTTGGCTTGAAGTAAGTTTCTTGCAAATGGAATAAGGAGTTCACAAATTTTATTCTCTCTTCAAGGTTAAATACAATCAAGGAGTGATTACTTTCTTTTCACTGGGTCTAAGAATGACGAGTTTCTTGCTATTATTTTTAAATAGATATTGTATTGATTATAGGTAACAGTCTCAATGTAATTATTGATGTAAAAATTCTTTAGATTAAGCATTTACTATTAAGGATCTTAGAGATGTAAGGTTTATTTAAGATTAGAGATTTGTCGAACTCCTAATCAACTGATGTTGAATAAATGAAGATTCCTTCTTAATGTGCTTCAAGACATAGGAATGATCGGTGCAAAACCTACTAAAGTTCCTTTACGTCCCAATCTAAGACTTGGCGAGACATTACTTGCAAATCTAAGTGTATTTAGATGAATTGTTGGGCAATTGTTATATTTAACAATCACTCAACCAGATATTTCATTTGCAAATCAGCAACTTAGTCGATTTGTGGCATAACTTAAAACTTCTCATTTTGTTGTTACTATGCATGTTCTCAAGTATTTGAAGGGTACAATTGACAAGGGTTTTGTTTCTTCTTCATCTAACTCCTTGACTTTTTTAGGTTATGTAGACATAGATTGGGGTTTCTCTAGAGTAGACACAAACTCTTTATCAAGCTTCTGCATTTTACTGGTACATCTTTGATCTCTTGGAAGACTAAGAAAAAAATCCATAGTGTCAACTTCATCAACTAAAGCTAAATACCAAAGTCTAGTATTAGCCACAAAAGGAGTTATTGTGGATTTCTTATGTTTTATGAGACTTACAAGTTGCTAGTTCCTTACTTATTTATTATTTACTAAGAGTCATTTCGCTCAACTGATAGTAAACAATCCATGTCTTCATGAAAGGGAAAAGCACAATAAAGTTGATATACATTTTACTCATGATCATGTTACATTTGGTTTCCTTTGTATCCATTATATTCCTTCAATCCATCAAATTGCTGACTTGCTAACGAAGGTGTTCCCAAAATCTTCTTTAAATGCTTTTCTTTCCAAGTTCAGACTATCCTAACTTGAGAGGGGTTAGGGCTGTAGAAATATAGGCATTTAGTGTTTTTTATTTATTCACATGTCAACTATTTCCACGTGCAACCTAAATATATAAAACATATTGTGTACTAAAACTAGTAACTAAAAATAATATTATTAGAGTTATATAATAGATATCCTAGAGATAATAGATTACGTTATTAAAATACATGACATTTTATACTTCAAAGCGAGGTGTGTACTTAACGTGTGCTTTTTATAAAGTGTCATAGAAATGTAAAAAGTTATTTTATTAAAGTTTAAGACATGAGAGGGAAAACTATATTAAAACCATTAAATTTCTCAGTTTAGTAACCTATATATCCTGACGTAAAAAGCCAAAATGCACTAGTAGTGCTTATCACATTTGCATTACCTAGAAAGCAAATAATACTACAAGCAAACCTTATAGATCATGGCACAATATAGTAAGGATTTCAATGAAAATAAATTAAAACATGAAGCAAAACATTCCAAAAGTGTGTGCATCTATCTATCTATCTATATATATGTATATGTATAAGTGGACGGTTAGTGTCATGAATGGTACCTAAACGTTGTCAAAATATACAATTTACTATATATACTTTGAAAAGATTAGTGTGCTTTTTAGTTGAAGTATTCCTACTCATTTTTGCTACCTTAATTAACATTATTAAGTTCGTTTATTAACAAGGATATAATGACAAATCAAAGATTAACCCATGACAATCAGTTGGTCAAATGACCCTTTTTTGAAGTGGAAAGGGATTCACTTTACCTTAAATGACTATTCTGCCTACCTTAGGGTTGAGGGTTGGTTAGTGACTACTTGGTGGGAGTTATGCAACTCCTTCTAAGTTGTTGTTGACCATTACTAACCTTGAGGTGGCCAGAACATTCGATCCCTATTTAGTCCTTATGTCCATGTTAGGAAAAGAACTTAAGAAAGTTATTTTAGGTAGTAAAAATGATCGTGAAAACTTCAATTATATAGTAAATTAATATTTTCAAAATATAGATAGTAAATTACACATTTTAGCAAACTTGGGATACCATTCATGATATAAACCCTAGAAGTGAAAAAAGAAAAATAAATACATGCATCTTGTTAGAAAACATGCTTAATCAAGCTACAAGTCATGTTTCTAGATTAATCAACCTTATAATTCTTTCCCTAAATAGTTTTGATCGAATTCCACATGGTGAAAGTACTTAACTAAGCTACATAAATGCAGATTTTTTTCCTACTTTTAGTCATTTTCTTTTACTTTTGCTTGCTTATTCACCTATTAAAATACAACGTAAGACATTCCTCATATATATATATATACATATATATTATTAAAGCTCTTTGAAGCTTAAATAACCGTTAATATTTTATTTACCTGTTTACCCTCTATTTAACAAAAATAAATTAATAATAAAATAAATTATTAAAATTATAAATAATGGATAAATTTGTTTACTTACTCCTCTTTCTCTCTCCTTATCCATTTCTCTACAACTTTCGCACTTTCTATTCTACTTTTCCACTTTCTCTACCATTTTTCCTTTTCCAGTTTCTACTATTATCTGCACTCCACATCTCTCTCGTACTCTCTCTCTCCCTCCCCAACATTCCCATTACCTTATTCCACTCCCTATGACCCCTCATCTCTCTATCTTTCTTATCTATTAATATCTTATATTAATATTATAATATATTCGATTGTACAGTACTATTTTATGTACACGTAATGCGAATGCATTATTAACCAATATATATATATATATATATATATTACTATAAGCTTGCAATAAGAGACGATGGTAATAATGCATATCAGTTTGACTGAAATTGATTTGCAATCCTCTTTAGAGTAGTTGTGCTTAGAATTTTTCAACAAAAAATCCTAACTGTGTTTCAAAGGATGTTAGTAATTTGTGCTGGTTAGAATCAAGTCTATAAAAGTTGAAAAACCAATGTCAATGCACATAAAACATTGAGCATTGTAGAATGCATTGGTCTAAGTCCTTTATGAACTCATTTGCATGACCTTCTAATCCATTAGTGTTTAGGTACTTAGAATATATATATGGGAAAATCATAAATAATCCCTCTAAATTTTGACTTAGGTATAGATTGAACTCCTAAACTTTTAAAGTTTGCTTTAACATCCCTTAAAAATTGATAAATTAACAATATAACAGATATTTTCTTTCTTAGTTAAAAAAGTCATACTATACTTAAAGTTTAGATCGTATAGAAACACATTTTGATAAGTTAGGGGATACTTTCACGCCAAAATGAAACTTTAGAGAGGTTATTTTCAACTTATGGTAGTTATTTACTAATTTATCAAAGTTCATGAGATTTTAAAATACACTTTAAAAGTTTAGAAAGTCAATTTACCTATGTCAAAATTCATGGGGTCATTTACATTTTCCCTTATGCCTTCATCCTACATGAACTCCATCCCTCTAATCCTTTAGTGTTTAGGTACTTAGAATATATAAATTTATATGTATACGTGTGTGTGTGTGTGAGGTGTATCTAGTTTTTACCTTTACTTTGATGAATGATTTAGGATTGTTAATTTGGCACCTAACCTAACCTCATAGTGAATCCACTTACGATATGTTTAGTTTGCTAAATATAATAAGAATGGAATGGAATTGATATTGCATGAGGAATGGAACGACGGTATAATGAAACATGAATTACTAATACAATATTTATTTAAGTGTAACAAGATCAGTATTATCTTGTTTACTTGGAAAAATCTAATTAGGAATAAGAACGTGATAGAATGTGACATGCCTAAACTACCCTTAAGTGAACTTAGGAGAAAAAGAAAAAGCAAAAAACACAAATCCCTAGACAAGTCGTATCAATCTGCAAAGGTTGTCATTTTTACATTTCAGTGAGGGTAGAAGTGGAATAGAAAGGCAACAATAAAGAGGGAATCCCCATTCTTTACTTTTTTTTTCTTTTTAAGAATCCCAATGTAACCTATCGAAGGAATCGGAATTTAGGCTTAATTGTGACTACTAGTGGTAGAAGCTAACTAAACAAAGGAAAAAGATGTCTATGGCATAATAAACTTAGAATGTGCATTCCATTCCAACCATGTGAATATAGTATTAATATGTTTAGTAAAAACAAATTGAACGTATTAATAAGTATTTATATAAGCTATCACATAATGCTAGGGATTCACACACAAAGAATGATTACACTATAATTTTTGTTTAAATTAGTCCCATAGAACTTAAAAATTTTATATCAATGGTTGGATTCTTGAGTTATTATGTCATTGGACTGATTTGTACATTTAACCTACAAATAGAAAGATATCTTTACAATCATTTGCATAGTCTTGATATAACTTACGTTATAAGTATTAAGCAAATTGAAGATAATACTAAAAATATCTTTTTCAAATAAAGACTAGATAGTTATGACATTTATTTTAATATTTTTTAATTGATATAAGGGTTTCAATGGATATAAACATGCTTGTTAAACGAATCGAGTAACATTGTAACGAGAATAAATTCTTAAAAACGATTAACAAATAAGACTTTTTACGGATTGAGATTCTTAAACAAACTCGAGTAAAAAATATGATCCACTAACATAAATACCAACCTTAATTTCAACCATTTGCATGGATAAGCACAGAAAGAAAAAAAGAAATAATATTAGTTAAAATTCAAGTAACAAGACGTGATCTTCGAGGAGCGAGTAAATGCCATATACTAGGATTCCTCTTTATGTAGAGCTAGAGTTTGAAGGCAGTGAGCACATGTTGATGGCTTCTTCTAATTTGTATTATTTAAAAATTCTCCTTGCTTTACGGTTTCTCTATAGTTTGTGCAGTCAAAATAAACCACAGTAGAATATAATAGTATTGTCTCTTTTATTAAAGTATGGAGCCTTATTGATGCTGGTGAGTTTTTCATTGGAGATTGCTTGTCATTCTTGTATCTCAACCCGGTTCTAATAATTGATAATAGATGTCTTCATTCACTGACAAGCATCTATGTATTATGCTCCCAAAAATTACATGTCAAACAGTATCGGATTGGATTAATTGTATGGTTGGAAATCCTCTTGGTACACTTTTCAGAGTAAATTTAATTTATTGATGAAAGAAGATTGAGGGCAAATTTACTGTACCTGCAATTTTTTTTTTTTACATTAGGAATGCTGCTAGTTTGATTTATAGCTACATTAAACCAATTAAAAACATATTGCAAATAAGTTTCTGCAATTATATATACAAACGAAGAAAGAATTAAGAATGAAGGATTAAGGATTAAGGAATAATAACAATTAAGAAGAAAAAATAAAGAATTTATTAAAAATTTGAACTATTCGTGATTCTCAAAAGATGAAATTGATTAAAAAAAATAAATTAATTTATTAAATGCTCCACTTAATTAACACCCTTTAAAATAATATTTTTATTTTAATTTCACAGTAAAAAAAACCCCACATGCCACCCTCGTGCCACTCACGTGCCAACCATCGTTATTGTGCCTATCATCCCCATGCTCATGTATCTAGACTTAGGTCTACCCATGCCCGTGCCTTCTATTTTTTTTTGCGTACCTATGCGTATATGAAGTAAGATTTATAATAAATATATATCAACCTGCATTTAATATATACTCCAGAGAGAAGACAGCGTCACGAGTGAGACTATAACAGCATGTGAAGTTCAGGGATGACTGGAGAACAAAGATGTAGTGTAACTTCATTAGAATTTATAATTGACTCATCCATCCGTCCAACCATCATTGTAGTTGTCGAGCTCCTCCCATCACTTCTGGACATCAACTCTCACTTAAAATCATTTATACACTCACTTTCAAATAGAAAGCAAGCACAGGCAAAACGTGGACCTCTTTTATTATTTTTTATTTTTAACTTGAGGGGTATGATAACGTGTGTACACAAAGGGCAAGTTTTGCTTTGATCATTTATCCGCTTGCTCACAGCTTGAATGTAAATCTTTATTAAAAATTAAAAAAAAATACTTAACTTTTTTAAATAATAAACAATAATAGTATGAATAGTAAGATATCTTATCGTATCAACATATATCTCTATCTATCGCCTATCCATCTCTTAATTCAAATAGACCAATTCAATAAATCTCATAAAATATATCTTCGATTTTAAAAAAAATATGCTGTGAAAAGCTTTCTTAATTGCAAAAAAAAAAAAAAAAAAGTATTCAAGAAAATTGTGGAAAGAACAAGCATGGATAATAAGGTCAACAAAACTACTATTTTTTTTAACAGTCATCAAGTAATAATCAGCCTTGTGCAGTTTCATTTTGAGCATGGTCTACTAAGGACAGACCAAATGCTATTGAAACTGTTGTTGGAAGGAAGTGAATGCCCTTTATGTCGTAAAAATTTGAAACAGAAAATAAATCAATAATTACTTTCAAAAAAGAATAATGATGAAAGAAATTCTGAGTGATAATACTCACCTTATACTAAATTCTTAGCAAACGTTTCATCAAAGAAAATCACTCCTAAGTATTCCGCGTCCTACACATTGTGCATTTTTACCATACACGAGCAGTTTCCACTTTCAATTAGAGTAAGCCCAATTGCAGGATGCATAGCCTCTTGTCAATCATAGTTACAGAGCACACAAATAGAATATAGTTACTGAAGGCTAGAAATGTTATATTCATTAGACTTTTAAATTAAAAGAAAAGAAGAGAAAAGAAAAGAATACCAGAATTGAAAGGGGAGATCCTTAAATCTTTGATTAAATAGCTTTAACAATATTGTCCTATTAGTAAGGAGGCATAATGAAAGGAAAGAGAGAAAAATAGCGAGAATGAAGTAATCTTGAATATGGCGTTTTTCAGCAAATTCGGTGAGACAAAAGATGAAAGCATAATGTAACCTCCATACTTTTGCCATTTGGTAAGGAACATATAATTTAGAGTATCAATGAAAATAACTAGATTAAACTAAAAATTTATGAATAAGCTCAAAATATTAGTTAACGAAACTTTGTAAACTTGGATTTCGAAAATATAATAAAATAATGATAATATAATTAAAATAGTATAATTTTACTATATTATTTAATAATTGATATAATTGCGTAGATTAAGTATCAATAGTTATCGAATTTATAGAGATAAATTATATATATAATATAAATATTATAAGGCATAAAATAATATATAAAATATGTATATATATCCCGTGTATGATTATTATGCATAATTATATATTCGTAATTATCTAAAATGCCCATTTAACTATCAGTTAACCTAAAATAAATTTTAAAAAATAAAAAAAGTTAAATCAGTGGAGTAGCTAGAAATCTTTAGTTAGAGGTGGGAAAATCTTAGGAACAGGTGTCGGCTTAAGAATTAAGCTCAATGACACTTAGTGCCTCTAGTATGAAAGGAAAATATGTTCATGAAGAGAGAGAGAATTTCATTTTGGAACTTGATAAGCTCCGGAAAAATTCAGAAAAAACTCTCTACAGCTTCTACATACAAATAGGACTTTGAGAAAAATAGGTAGAAGTTAAGGAAATTGGAGAAGAAAATTAGGAAAAATATACAAAATGAGAGAGTAATATTAGATATTTAAAGGATTGTGAGTCTAGACAATTACTAGAGACCAACCACCGCTACTAGTAAGAGCAATAGCCACCACCTAGAATAGTCAACAAGCAGCTGGTCGAAGCTCCAATTTTCAGTGACAATCCATTTTCAACCCAAAATTCATTAAATTATTAAAAATATAAATAATGCCCACAAAATTGTAAAAAAAAAAAATTATTCCTAAGTATTTTCCAATGTAGAGTTTAAGAAAAATATCATTTTGTATAAATTTAATAGACCTAATATACGACTTTAAGTAATCGACTAAACCAAGTTATTTCAACATTGAATTAAATCACCTTATTGATATCATTTTAAGTTCAAAATTTTTCTGTAAACTTTATTATACTTATACTAAAATTCTATGAAAAGTTTTCTCACAAAAATATTTTCTATATTTTTATTTAATTTTTAAGGTTTAAAGTGTGAATAAAATGGTCATTTTAATGAAAATTAGTATATTTTCTCTACAAGACCTCACTTAGATTCTAAGTTTAATCATTTTGTGGAGTATTTATAACATGTTAGATCTGTTGAAGTGAGTTTTACAGTAAGAAGCTATAGCAGGTCAAGATTTTGTCTATATAAGTATAGTTTAGTCACTTATGTTACCTATTAAATTTGAAGAATTGATGAATTAGGATATGTTATATGAGAAGTTAGGCAGTAATGAGCTGAATAATGATGAATAATGTGTCACTTTGGGTCGTTCTTAGTTGAAGTTAGAGAAAATGAGCACATCAACTAGTTATAGTAAGTTAGTTAAATATAGAGGATAATTTAGAGAATTTTTAATGAATACCATACTAAGAACTTTACTCAAAAGAAAAATTAGAGGTAAATGTAAAAGGGAAATGTAGATACATACAAGGGGATTCAAAAGTTAAATTAGAAGGTCATTCCTAAGGACTCTAAAATCAGTGGAAATCAAAGGGTAATTCAAAAGATTTCGGTATCCTAAAATAATTTATAAAAACTAGTAAACTACTTAAGAAATCCCAACCTATGAGTAAAATTAAATTGTAAAACTAATGTCAAAAGAACTAAAATCATGCAAAATGAATCAATTATCATTAACTCAAGGCACAAACATGGATTAAAACTAATTTATTATGTATGTATAGGGATAAATGAAGAATACTAAAGTGACAGATAGGAGTTGTGAAATATTAAAGTTCAGGTAAGTTGGGATCCATGCATCATAATATGTTAAGAGTACTATATTAGAGTACTTAGGGCCTAGGAGTGCATTTGTCTATGATTGTAACTCAGTTGAATGTATGCATGCCTCATATGTGATTGCTTACTTGAATTATGAACTTAGAGTACTGCTTTGTGTAAATATGCTTGATTAGCGTTGTCTTGTTAATATGTTGATCATTCATAAATGGAACTAACTAAAGACTGACTCTTAATCTAACTAAACATGCATAACAACCCATTGGAGGAACAATTAAATGTGTCAGACCAAATACCGACTTCTTTGATGAGGATAGTTATAATGGTCATTTCCCTACCCATAGTCGAACTAAGTAATAGGAGATGAGGTAGAGGTAAGGTTTTAGGCCATGGTTCAAAGGTAATCTCAGGCAGAAGGTGTTCTCCATTGTACAAACTTAAATTTAGTCTAATTTGAGTCACCTTAAAACTACTCAATTTGGGTTAAAGCCGATATAATTTCTCTAATCTTACAATTGAGCAGTTAACATTGTGCAATGGCTCATTTGTTTATTTACATTGCATTACATTAAAACATAATGCTTAAAAACCATATTTATATTTGATGTACCCTTTTAAATTTGTTATACTTACTAAGTTAGTTGTACTTACATCGCTATAGACTCTTTTATAGGTAATGACTAAGGATTTAAAGATGCAACGTTATAATCACCTTTAAGTTTGTATGGAACGAGTTGGGGGAGTGAGAAGGCTGGAAGACCTGTAAGATATAGGCTTTTGTTTTGGATTTTGTATTTGTCTTTTATGGGAACTAACTGAGATACTCAGGGGTATCTATTGGTTTCCTATTTTGATTTACATAAATGATAGAACCTGTAGTTGTTTGTAAATTTTTTTAATGAATGCTGGAACTTTTGACGTAGAAATACTTATGTAAATACTACTATGTTATAATTGAACTACAAGTTATTTTGAACAGGTATTTTAAAAAGTTATACCGTAAGATTTGTTATTAATAGGTATTAAATTGAACACTTCAAACTAGTTGAGTTAAATATGCCTTGTATAGGATATTTTTACTATAGCAATTATGATGTCAGTTTCTATCTTAAATTAGCTTATGTGGTAGGACTCCTCTTATTTGAAGCGTGGCACATAATTTTCTTTATTTTTTTTTTCCAAAAAGTTCCACTATAATATAATGCATAATATTGTTATGATAAGAAAAATAAACAAATTAATGAAAAAAAAAAACCAAGAATAGATGTAAAAATAACTATATTCTCTTTATTATGTTTTTGTTTTACGAAACAAGAATTCAATGAATACATTCCCTATTATAAGAATCATACAGTTGTTTCTAAATTACATAAATAGAACTACCTTACTTTTTTCTTCTTTCTCTAATAATTGGACAAATTACAATGGTAGTTTTTTCCCTCAACTGCTACTCCTATTTTTCCTCTTATTAAGTGATTACTCTTATAATTTCTCTCAACATAACTATCCCATACATAAAGCATGTCAACATACATAGGACACAACACATCACGGTATATGTTATTGTGGATGCCACTCAAATATTTTGTTGAATCTACTTTGCGGTCACATACATACACCTATGACTTATTAAAGCATGTATACTACTACCAAACATGACCTCTTATTACTAGTGTTCCTTCTTATGCTTATACATAAAATAAAATGAACGAAAGAGGGGTGGTGGTGGTGGTAGGGAGGGGTTGTGGATTAGTCAAATGTCTCTTCCTTTGATGAGTACTTGACTTTATCTAGTCCAAGAAGAAGCTCTCAGTGCTAGGGAGAAGATTACCAATGGATGATGATGTTAGAAAGGCTAAGGCAAAGTAAAATAGTGTATATATGTGATTTGTTTTGTTTACTACATCTTGGACAAGTTGCTAATTGTATAATACCTCTTGAAGAGGTTTGAAGCTGTTGGTAAGAAGAAATGAGCTAGTCTCCATAAGAAGACTTTAATTTTTGGTGGAAAGTTTGTTTTCCAAATCTAGGCCCAATTATTGTCTACTTGATTGTTATTAACTAAGACCCTATGACTATCCTAGATTGAAGCAACCTTTTTGAAATTTGCATCTAAAATTCTTTCATCCTATTCTTTATGGCTTAGGCTTAGTGGTTGTATTAGTTGGAAAAGAATGTCTAACAGACAAAATCCAATTTTATTGTCATTCCAAGAGGTAAGGGAAGTCTAACAATCCCAAATAGTGAGTTTAGCACTTTCTTGTATAAGATCTTGTATGATCTCTCTAAACTTGCCCTACTGACTCCAAGAGTCAAATCAAAAGTTTTCTCTTCTTCCGATTCCAATTATAACCACTTGAAATGATTGTATCAATGTTGTCGATTGAACAATATCTCTAACTACATCGAACAGACTCTGTGTTGTTTGGGTGAAAGTTGCTTAAGTTAGGTTTCTATGATTTGCTTTTAGCAACTACGCTTAGAGAACTTTCTTAGATTTTACTTCAAAGTATCTTTAAAGCACATAAGCCTTGTTCCTAATTTACATATTGAGTAATCTTGGTCTTCTTTCTTTAGTAAGCCTAGTAAATCTTTCTCAACTTAGCCAATGTACATTTGGTTTGTCCTCAATGCCTGACCATAAGAATTTGTTAATTATTTGTGAAAGCTTTTCAACTATTGAAGATAGCAATTTAGCCATGTGCATATAATAGGTTGGTAGACTTTGTAATACCGATCTTACTAGAATCACTCTTCTAGCCATACTAAAGCACCTTAACTTTCCATCGACTTAGCTTGCTTTATGCTTCCTCATAAAGGAAATTCCAGTCAATACCTTTTAGTTTCAAGCCTTTGTTTAGTTGAAAATCCACGTATTTCCCAAAAGGTAACAATTATTTCATCTCTATAAATAGTATAATTTGCTATTTAATCAAAGATGAGACATTTTTGGAGAAAAATATACTTAGAGTGTTCTTACAATTGTGTAAGCATATTACCTAAGCCTTACATTGAGTAAGCTAGACAGATATTGAAAGATTATGCAAGTTGTCGAATCTAATTTTTCGATTTCTTATTTTTAGAAAGATATTGAAAGGTTATGCAAGTTATCGAACCTAATTTTTTGGTTTCTTATTTTAACTTCATTTTCCTTTACTTGATTTTAAGTAAACTCTATGCCTATTTAAGGAAACCCGATTTTTTATTTTGAAAAATTTTGGAATCACCACCTAATAAAACTAGGAAAGGTCGAAGTCTCATTGGAAGTTTGAAGAACAAGAAGGATTGCAACTACTAAGAAAGATTATTTATAAAGGGAAAAAATATTTCTTGTCTTAAGTTGCACTTTCCATAGTTCATTATTCGAAAACTTTTAACATATTGGTTTGTTTTAATTTTTTTTTAAATATCCACCAAGTTTATATTTTAATTTATTTTTCATTTAAAAATTCCAAAGTCCTAAGTTAAGTTTCTTTTTTCTTTTTTGAAAATCCTAGAAAAAAAAAGTCCTAATTTTTAAAAGGGTTGATTAAACTTTTATTTTGAAAAAAAGAACTTTATAGGTGGTAAAACACATTTTTAACTAACCTTTTTATTTAAAGAATTCCTAAAATGTTTAACAAAACACTTCTATTGAAAAAGCCTTTATATATATATATATATATAGTCTTACAACTAAGAAGACAAACAAATCAATAAATAAACAAAAGAAAACAAAGAAAAGAAAACGAACCTGAATCAGGAAAGGAGTGCACAGGTTGCTTGGTTGGCGTGGATCAGGCAGGTCGGATTCGGTTCAAATCTTCGGATCCTGATCTGCCAAAATCAAGTCGCCAAGAGGAGCTATGTGGTGGTTCAATTCCAGTCAATCCAGCCACTAAAACGAGCTTTTCATATGTTTCAAACTAGACTTAGTGGTGTTAGGACCAACACCACGGCCAGGGACTGCTGTTTGGTGGTGACGCGCAAGAGGTGGGGTCGAGTGTGGTGGTAGTTACATTCATGGTGGCGACTGGAGATCGCGTGGCTGTGGAAGGCAGGCATGGGTTTGGGGTGAAAGGGAATGGAATAGACGAGAGAGAGGTTTTGAAGAGGGGATTTGGTTGTGTTGGGTATGGTGCAGTTGATTGGAATGGTGCTCACATGTGGGTGGTCTGTGATAGGTGGGTCTGTGCACGATCGGTGTATGGCTGTGCTTGTGCGTGTGCGTGTGCGTGTTTGGGTCTGTAGGGGTTGCTCGCGGATGTTGAGTTAGTTGCAGGATTTGAGTTGGAGTCAGGGTGAATGCGTATTCGTGTTGCAATGAAGGTCGATCAAAGTTGTGAACTAGGTATGGTGTCGTAGTTGGCGACATGGAGTTGTGAATGAGGTGAGGACAATCGCCTCGAGTTGATTGGTGTTTGAGAGTTGCAGTGACCAGGCGTGGCGCGGTTGAAATGTACCCTACTAGTTGGGATTGGAAGTGTGTATATGATTGATCTCTTGTAGGTTGCTGTTTCGATGGCAAAGGTCGATGATTGACGATTTGAGCAGTGGGTTTGATGTTGGACAGTGGAGTTGTGATAGTGGTGGTTAGTTAATGTACGAGTGTGTAGCTGTGTTTGTATTCACTGTACAGTGGGTGAAGATTGGAGGCGTGGTGTTGTGTTGTGTTGTGACTTGAAGTAGGTAAGAGAAGGAGGGTCATCGGGTTATTGTGTACGGGGAGTGTTGAATGTGGACATTGCGTCAAGTTGTGGAGTACGGTTGGTGGTCGAATGGGGATGATGATTAGGTTCTATGATTGAGGATGGGATTGAATGCCGATGTGGTGATGTACTTACGGTGTAGCTTAGAAAAGAGATTGGGGAATACCTGGTGAAGATGATGAAGTGGGTCGAGTGTTTTGCTGGGTAGTGTGATATTGTGTAGTATGATGGTAGAATGCCCCCCCTTCCTTTTGTTAACCCAGACTCCCTTTTATAAAGCAAAAAGAAATCCTATCTTCAACAGATTTTAGATCATCACAAATCCACTCCTATAAAATTTTAATCATTCAACAAAGATTTTATTAAATCCGCAAAGATTTGGTTCAAGTTTCTAGAAAAGATTATTTGTTATACAAATAAATTATATTTAACCAATTGAATTATTGACTCGTACATTGACATTTAATATAAATAAATTATATTTAAGTTATGTGGCTAACTAAAATAATGAAACAACTAAAATAAAAAATAAACTAATCTAAATCCGTTGATCCCAATTTGAACCTAAATCTATTTTTTCTAAAAACTTTGTTTTCCTATAAGCTATCTTTTTTTTTTTTTTGGTACTCTTTCTAATTTTTAATTTTTCCGTATTTTTTGTGTTTTTTATCATTTTTTTTTCAATTTTTTTTTTTTTCTAAGTTATGACTCCTTCTTTTCTTTTACATTATAAAAATTAAAACTACAAAAACACAAAAATGAGATGTCTATATAAATTATCTTGACTAGATGACTTAAGATCTATTTACTTCAACACCTTGTCTAATGAACTAAATTCAATTATAATGAATGTAAAGTATACAGGCCAAATTTAACAAAAAGGAAGAGCCATATTCAGTGTTTAAATCATATATCTTATTAACTACGCCTTTTCTTTTTGTTGTTTAACGTGTAAATAAGAAGGCAATTTTTATTTTTTTTTTCAATTGGATACCCTCTTTAACTTCTATTCTGCCAAAATTATAGTGCACGAAATATCAATACCTAAAAAATGTGGAAATATATTATCACTAAAAAAAAAAAAAAAAACCACAAAAGAGAAGAGCACTTTTCACCAAAAA
The DNA here is from genome assembly GCA_024138005.1 of Lumnitzera racemosa. Lineage (NCBI taxonomy): Eukaryota > Viridiplantae > Streptophyta > Magnoliopsida > Myrtales > Combretaceae > Lumnitzera > Lumnitzera racemosa. The sequence continues at coordinate 89,383,609 of JAMXBC010000001.1, read as the reverse complement.
GCTAAATCAACATGTCTCCCAAGAGCATCCACTAAAATCAGACAAGAAGACCCATCAATCATCCTTAAGTCCAACAGGAATAGCATATAATGCACTATATTTCTCCTATCTCTCTTACAATTTGTATGTCTAGGATCTTTAACAAGTAGCAAGTTATGACCTATTCTTGTTTTATCTTGCTAGGCGTGAAATTCTCAAGTCCATTCATCAAGCAAGGGAAATTATTTCTTGCTACAGGAGTCGTAAGGAAATTGTTTATTTAATTTATTTTCTAGTTTTCTATTTTTGTTTCCTTTAAGGAAGCTGAAGCAAGCCTACAATCTTGTGGTAAGAGAAGAGATTCAATGTAATATTAGATTTCAACACTCAAGCATTAATAAATAAGTAAAGTACTTAACTTGATTACCTTGTTATAAATGTTTCATAAAATTCTTTTACTGTTTAGGACTCCTAATTCATCATAATTACCAACTGAACGTGTTGATCGTAGTAATATGGTGGCACTTCATCTTTATTAGTTTATTTCTTAATTATTCTTCTCAAATAACATTTACATTCCGCAAATTTACTCTTTTTCATTGTTAATGTGCAATTTATGAATATCACTGACATTCATATAGACATTTACATTCAACTTGAAAATGAGCTCAGGCTCAAAGAAGTAACCATATTTAGGCCTTGTTTGTTTTAAAGAAAACTGTTTGTAATAAAAAGTATTATATTTTCGAGTGTTTGGCTAATCTTACAAGAAAGGACTAAAAATAATTTTTCAATGTTTGTTTGATCCAATAACCTAAAACATGAAAACACCCAAAAAAAAAAAATTCATTTTATTACGAAATAGTATTTACAATAATCATGAATAGGGCTTAATTTGACTATAGCAAGAGGTGATTTACTTTTGCCATACTATTTTTGCTAGTTTACTACTCTATTTCTAATTTAGGTATGCAGATGTTGTTACTTTTTTCATTAAAAGGGAAATTATTCTATTCATCTCTTTTTATTGACCACTCTCTATTTTCCTCCCCATCTTCTTTTTGAGTTAGTTGCGATCTCTAACTATTTTTTTGAGATTCCGATCGATCAAATATTTCTTTTGTAACTAGATTGGTTGGATCAACTCCCATAATAAAATTATGGAGAATGCAATAGGAAAATACAACAGGAATAACAAAAAAAGCATAGCATCTAGTACATGTAAATGAGAGTTAAGAATTCCAAATCCCCTCTTGATTATAGTTCGTAATGATGAATGCCAAAGATTGAATATCTCTTTTGCATTTTCAAGGGGAGGGGGATCATGACTAAACTCCTTAAGATAGTATCAAACACCTAGATAAGGAGATATAATTCCCAATTTAATTTCATAACCAGCATCACCGAGATAATATTTACCTATACATAATGAAATATCACCATAAATAATATATATTAAAAATTTCATTTTTCTAAATGGTTATTAACTTAATCACAAATACCTTTTGGAATTTTAAATCCGTTTGGTCTTCGACATTGCATTACTCAATATACAGGAATCATATGTTGTACCTTCCCAACCAACTAATACATAAAAAAACTTCAAGTCAAAATTTATAGTTGCAAAGACATTTTGAGTAGTCCCTTCCTTTCGACCTTGAAAGCATCCTTTAATGCCGAAGGGAACTAATGCATGAACATGGATGCCATTTATTGCTCCCACACAATCTTAAAAGTAATTACCAGTACTATCAAGGAACTTTTTTGGATATCTAACAAAATTTAATTGAAACTATAAGTTTTTATTGCTTACTTTAAATTATGGATGAAATCTTTGAGCATTCCATATCTAGGAGACCATATCACTTGGTGCTTTGACTGTTATGTCATATAATTTCAAAACTTTCTTAAAATATTTATGCATAATTTCAATAGATCTATGGAACCTTCCACCGATTACTCTATATCTCACATTATGCCTAAGTAAATGGAAAAATACCAACATTTGTTCCTTAATAGATACATATTTACTTAGACGTAACAAATCATTCTCCTTAAGAATCCTACACAGTTCAAAGAATAATCCTTGGCCTTATACTGATTTGATTGATACAATAAATATCTCGACTGTGTAAATTCAATTCATATATAACTCCCGTTTGTATTCTTTGTTAACACAAGACTCTCTTAAAATTTCATATTTATAACATTTTCGCTTAACTATCATAGTTCGGTCCAATACAAATAATAACTTCAGCTGCGCCGATTACTATAGAATGTATCTCATTTTCATCCATCTATGGAGTATGAAAATATATATATATATATATAAAGAAAGTTATTGAAAATATCAACAACATTGTAATCACAAAGGAAAAAAAAAAAAAAACACAAAGGGGCCACCAATATTCATAGGAAATATGACAATGTATAAAACAAACGTGAATCTCATTATCATCCAACAATGCGGAATATGAATAAAATAAAGATAAAAATTGTAGAGTTTAATAGCGCAGTAAAAAAGACAATAAAAAGAACACAGGATGACAATATAATAAAATACAAATGAGAATACAATTTGTGAATTTAAAAATATTTGTATAAATATAATTTCTTCGGTGAATTTTGTATGGTTATTGTTAAAATTAGATTCATATACATGTAACTATCGTAATAGCTTAGGAATATTGGTTAATGTGATAACTAATGTGTTTTAATAGGCATTAATCAAATAGAATTGATGTGGATGTAATTCCATATATGTTTCTTCCTTGACTTTATTTGGCTGAAGAAAGCAATACTAGCTAAGAGTATAATTAATTTACAACCATGGACATGATAACAATTATAACATTAACAAGTTATTGATATCAATAGACGGTTTTATCAAAATATTTCTCACTGTGTATGCAATTTGACAAAGTAGCTTATTACATATATAGATATATATAGGTATATGTAGATGAAAACAAAATCTACTATTTAAGGAATCAAGAAAACAATTACAAGTGTCAGTTAATAAAAAAAGGAAAAAAAAAAAAAACAGAATGCAACTGAAGAAACCATAAGATAACATGGAAAAAAAATTGAAGAGAGTATATTACGTACTTGAAATAAATTAGCCAACACAGCAACCACTTACTCAAAAGACTTGAACATGCGTCATAGAGATGTTGAGAAAAGGACAAACATAAGGAAAGAGAGAGAGAGAATGCGTTAGAGAGATGTTGACTAAAGCTGACTAGAATAAATGACAATTATTGACTACTATGTGAGGGAGTACTTTAAAAGATGTGGGCAAAATGACTTATGGCAATGAATTAGGGAAGTTGTTTTTCATGAGTTATCCCAAAATAATATTTCAAAAGATTTTTTTTATGGTTCTATTATTTGTTTTACGGAATTGGTATCGTTTTATTCTTGATTTAATTATTTTTAAATTTAAATTATTAAAAAATTTATGAATTCAATAATTCAAATTTAAAACATAAAAATGAATGATGAAATTAAACTATTTATTTTCAAAACATGAGAAAATATTTTCTAATAATTGCACCTTCCTTTATACTTAACAAACAACAAAAAACCAGGAAGAAGTTTTCAAAAAAACATTTTCATCGAAACAAACCGCCCCTTAAAGTAGGTTGCAACCAATGGATCTTTATAAAGAACCTTCTTTTCTCTCTCTCTCTCTCTACACAAGAATGCAAATATCACTATGGCTTTGAATTTGCATAAAGAGATAAACATGAATTAGAGAATACCACACTTTAACTGATTTGAGTTTCTTATGTCTCATTCACTTTGTTGAACGGAATAAAAGGGGTATATGATACCAATTACCGTAGAATTAAATAGATAAGTAATAGATGTTATAGTGTTTGCCTAAGCGTAATGGAATGGTTTTTATACTGTTCACTTTGCATGATTGAAATAGGGGACAAAATTGAATAAAAAATGAGTTACCAAAAATACCCCTACTTTCTTTGAATTAAAATAAACTAAAAATAAGATAGAAAAAAATAACTCACACCTATCGTGACACTTCCCTATGAAACCCTAACCCCCAAATGAACCCATTCGACCCGACTTACGATTACAACAACATTTGAATGACTATCCTACCATAACATTGAACGCCATCAATTGGACAAAGGTATGAATTGAAGTCTCAAAAACCATCATCATCTTTTCCCATAGATCGTATGAAGGAATCCTAAATGGATAGACATGGCTTCAGCTCAAATATCGCAGCTACTACGACCGACTATGATGTTATAGAACTTAGAAGAAGACAAGTCTCCACTGTATGAAGAGGATTGACATGTTAACATAGCTTTTGCTGCAATTACAATGGTGAAAATCAAAAGTAATATGATGAAAATGAGTTAAGATGATAAGAATCCCTACCTCAACGAGCTCTTCAAACAAATGGAGAAAGAGATGGAGGCAACATGGAGTGACCAGTGACAAGATGAATAGAGAAATGGAGTGAGCTGCTGCGATAAGAAGAACGAAGAAATAAAGATTAGGGTTTCTCGAGGAGCTGAGATGAGGTGATTGATGAACATAGGATTTGTTTTTGTCAAGGGCAATTTTTAGGTATTTCGAAAATGTGTTGAGGACAAGTTTGGAAAAAAGAAATTACTAGGTTGTTGAATCACAATTACTTACTTGGGAGCAAGAATCTCAATTCCGTGATTTTAAGTAATACACATCAGCAGGATTGGTGATTACGGGACAACATTTGAAATAAACGATGTAATAGGACTGAATAAGGAATAAGAAAGGAATGGAATAATCATTCCCCCTAAGAGAACGAGCTCTTAAGGAAGAGTAAGAATTAAGATGAAAAAGTAAAGAGTTTATTGAAAATTTGAATTATTCATCATTCTTAAAAGATGAAACTAATTAAATAAATAAATTAATTTATTAAATATTCCACTTAATTAAAACTCTTTAAAATAATGTTTTATTTCAATTTCACATAAAAAAAAACCTACATGCCACCCATGTGCTGCTCTCATACCACTCGCATGCTACCCATGTAGTCTCATATTTTTGCCTAAGCAGTCCACTAATTCTATTGTGCTAGCTATGCTTATGCTAATGTACCTAGACTCAAGGCATCCTGTGCTTGCGCCTTCTGCTTTTTTTTTTTTTTTTTTTGCATGCCCATATGTAAGCTAAATTATATAATTATATATATATGAAGTTAGATTTAAAATAAATAGATATAAGCCTACCTTTAATATATACTCTTGAAACACTTATTAATGATTTAAGAAGAGAACCTTTTGCATTTAATATATGGATATATATAAAGAGATGTATTTTGTTCCAAAAGTCGAATGAGGTAATGTTGGTGGCAAAGAAATCACAAATGTGAAGTCACATATAGTAATTAAAGATACACTACCATGTTTAGATAGTTTAGAAATGTTTGAATTTGTAAAGTATTTTAATGATTTTAACAATCCAACTAAGCTTAAGCATATAAATGTGCAACTTCTTATAATAATAAGCTTCAATAAGATTGCTAAAGTAATCATAAAGAGGAAAAAGAGGAACGAAATGGCAGTAAGAGTAGCAATGGTAACAAATAAGTTCAATTATGTCAAGCAATTGTAGTTGTAAGTAATGACAGTAGTAGTTTATGTAGTAAGATCAATACTAGAAGTAGAAGTAATGGTAGTAAATAATAGCAAGAGGAGGAGGGGGAAAATTGTGGGTTGGGGAAGCACATGGAATTGTAGAAAAATATGAAACATGTTGCCCTAAAACAATTGTCCCTTAAAATAGAGAGAGTAAAGAAAGATTCATCTTAAATTGCCAAAGATAGTAGATATATTGAAAAATATGCTATCAAGCCTATGGATCTAAAACTAATGTGAAAGGAACGCAAATATACTCAAATTGTTTGCCAATTCTATGCAGGGAAGATGATTGAATGCTACATAGTCTTTAGTTGGAGTATAACTCACAATACATACAAAAAGAAACAAAAATTATCATTGTTATTTTAGGAACAAAATGAAACAAACAAAACAAGGGTGAAACATGGATCTCATTTTTTTAATTTTCTTTTTTTACTTGAGGAGTACAATAACATCTCTACACAAAGGGTAGTTTTTACTCTGATCATTGATCCATGTGCGTACACAGCCTAAATAGAACTCTTTTTTGAAAATTAATTAGAAAAAATAGTAGCTTAACATATTTTTTAAATCATAAACAATAATAGTATGAATAGTAAGATATCTTATTGTCTACATAGAACTTTATTTGTCGCTTGTCTATCTCGTAATTCAAATAGGCAAATCGCACGAATCTCATGAAAACCACCTTCAATCCTCAAGTGGATGTTATGAAAAGCTCTCCGAATTGTGAAGAAAGCTATCAAGAAAATGATGGAGAGAATGAGTATGGACAAGGTTAACAAAACTGCTATTTTTTTTTTTTGTAAGGTAATAAGTAGCCTTATGCAATTTTAGTTCAATCATGCTCTACTAAGGACATACCAAAAGCTCTGAAAACTATTGTTGGAATGATGTGAATGCCTTTTATGTCATAAAATTTGAAATAGAAAGTAAATCAATGATTAGTTACAAGAAAAAAAAATAAAAAAAGTTTAGGTGATAATACATACTATATAACAAATTCTCAACAAGTATACTATAAAAAAAAATTACCCTTAACTACCATGTATCCAGTGCATTGCGCATTTTTACTATATATGAGAAGTTTCCCCTTTAAATTATAATAAGCCCAACTAGACCTACGGAAGAGTCGGGTCTACTCGGGAACTGGGCAACATAAGCCTAACCCATGGCTTAAATCGTCGGGCCTAGTGAGTCACCATGGGTCATTCCTATTGACTTGCCATTAGAGTAATGGACCGGTAATTTGACCCCCCAATCCAACTTGAATGGTATCTAGGATATATATATGAAAAAGAAAAAAGAAAATTGAAAGGCTTCAATTCAAGTGCAAATTTTGTAATCTTTGTTTGTTATTCAATCCATTCATCATCAAGACACTACAAAACTCAAGAAGATATTCAATAAGTAATACACGTCATGTGTTATACACATGTAGTGTGTAAATATCAATAAAATGTAGAAACGTATGACGTATACAAATTATGCATAATAATTGATCTGGGAATCGTAAGGCATGCTAACTTACTTAAATAAATACAAGGATACAAACCTTAAACCTTAGCTTCTTACGAATTCAATTACCAACTCTAAAACCCTAAACAACCCTAGAATATGAGAATTAATTAAGAACACCGACTCACAAGTAGAATTAGGGTCTATAGGGTTAACAATAGAAGAAAGTATCAAAATTGATAGCAGAAATTAGATTGGTGAAAGAAGAAAACTTGGGGGACTAAGAGTAATTTAACCTAATAATTACCTAGTAAAGAAAGTTAAAATCGATGTTATAAACATATCTATAAAATAAGCTATAAAAAGAAGAAATAAATAATATGTAGTAAAAAAGATTAATTATTACAAAATAAAAAGTTAAGAAATTAACTATAAAGCATCTATGAAGGATTGAAGATGACAAAAATTGAGAAAAAAAGACCAATTTGCTCCTAAAAATAAAAGTAGGTAGTAAAAATAAAAAAATAGAATAGTAAATAATATACTAATAATAAAGTGAGGTACATAAATAATAACTAAGAGTAAAAAGTATGATCATGACCTATGCCCCTTACATGTAAGACATCATCATGACATGTTCTAAAATAAAAGTAAAGAATATACTTAGAAAAATAAATTAAATAATAAAATAATTAGGTAGAATACTAAAATATGATAAAAATACCCTATAAAACACCGTAAAATACCCAAGAAATATTAAATCAACTCTACAAATGTCACATATCATAAAAATATTCAACAACTTGTAAGGAAAGTAAACAAAAATTTATAAAACTAAGGAATATCATAAAATTATTAAAATATGCTAATAACTTGTCATGCGATCAGGAACACGTAGCAATTTTTCCATAAATTTTACACTTACTAAAAAATTATTAATATATTAGGTAATTTTTTCAAAAATTCACCAAAATTTGTAAACTTTTCCAAAAATCATGAAACTTTAATGGAGACGTATAACAATATGAGGAGTATGTGTCTAATTTTCTATAATTTTTTGACACGTGCACCATTAAAAATTAATTTTTGAACACTATAAATATCCCTCTCCTAATTTCAAAATTTCACACCACTCAAACTAAGCCTCTAAAATTTAGGGAAAAATTTGTGAAGCTCCTCCATATTCCTCTTAAGAGGTTAAACAAGGTTGGAGTGGTGGTGACCACCAAGAGTTGGTGGTTTTTTCCCATTTGGTGTATCTAACTCAAATAAATTTTGAGGTCATCAATTTACGTTGTTTCAAGGAGTCCTTTTACTTGTAAGTACTCTAAAATCATATATTCTTATAGTAATTTTCTTAAAATTAATTTTTCATGTTTGGTATTTTTATAATTTTTGCAACTTTCTACCCAATTCAATTAAATATGCCTGTTTCAAACAAAATCATAAAACCCTATCTAATGACTTCCTAAAATCCCGAAACTTTTCACATAATTTCATGTTCTCAATAAGATTTTTAGGAACTATAGTTTCCATGTATTGAAGTACTGTCTAATTGTCTTGATTAATTGGCCTCGTTTCTTAATAAAATATTAATTTTCCATTAAATATTGTATTTCCGAAATAAAAGCTAATACTAAATTCCATATATTTTGGTTCCTTCAACACTAACACTATAAGTTTTTCTATGATATAAAGCTTAATTGGTAGTTATTTTAACCCATCTTTATATATATGTATAAACTCAATTATAATCCATTATATATCAAACTCCAATTTTTCACAGCTTACATAATCATAACAATTCATAACTTTGAAAAAGGTTATCATTTCTTCACCTTACTCTATAAATAGAGGCTATCTTTTGCCACTTCTTTTAAGACATAAATCCTTTTACTTGAAACTTATTAGCTAACATGCAATTCGAAAGATTATTGACTAACAAGATTATTAATTTCACATGAACTAAATATTGCTTTCCTTTAGTGTCAAAATAGGAATGTGTTTTAAGACCTCTTTTGCAACCTTACCCAAAAACGACATTAAAGAAACCATGAGGATTAACTCAACCCAGAACCTCACTCAGAACTTACTTTGAAACCTTATTTAGAGCCTTTTTAAAGAAAGTCTTTTAAGAATATCTTAATTATGACACAATTAACTTAAAAATTATTTCATAGGATCTCTGTAACTATTTAGGGGATATTAAGCACTCCATAACCAAGGGAAGTTGGCCTACTTCATTGCAGTTATATTATGTGTAACAAGGAGCTATTAATTGTTATACTATTTGTGATTGTAATTAAAATTGTTTGTGTACATGCAATGCGTATGATTGAAAATTTGATTTCGATGACTGAGTTTATCTACAATATGAGTTTGCGAGATGTTTAATTTCAATTGTTGTGGTTTCTAGTACTTGTTTGATCACCAATCTAAAATGGGCTCTAAGAATTTACTTGGCCTAAGAAATTGGTCATGCATTGCATATCTCTCATATCTACATTTTCTCTCCACCAAATACCAACCACTTGGTGAGATTATATGTTCTTTTCACCGTACTGAACTATTTTGACTAGAGAAGAGCTCACAATACAGGTAAAGCCTGTATAGGGATAGTCCAAAGTGGTTTAAGGAGGATCAAAGATCCGTTACACAAGCTTGGATTAAGTATGGGAAGTTTTACTATGATAACTCCTTAAAACCTATATTAGAGTAAGTATAATTTCTTTAATCTCATAATGATCCAAACAATATCATGCGAATGGCATTTGTTTTGTTGCATTGCACTTTAAAGGATTGTTTTGCTCTTGCTTGCCGAAGTATAATGCATGTTCCTTACCAACTTACGGAGCACGTAGATTCACTCATACCCCTATAGGTATTCTTTTGTAAGTAAACTTAACAAAAACTTAGGGATGAGAAAGTTAAGTGAGGATTGATTAAGAAAGAGTTGACCACAAGGGTTCTAGCCAGTTCATTAGGCATTTGTGAAAAGCTTAAATTCTATTGTAATAAACATTTTTTCTTTTCATGTTCAATAAAGAATTATGCTTTTAGGTTAATTGTGGTTATGTTTGCTTCTACTTTAATATGACACCTTGTGTATACTACTAGAATGATGGTAGCTACGGGCCTTATGCTATCATTATCTACTAGCATACATGGCGGGACTGTTACGATCAAGAAACCTAAAGCATGATAGCAATTGATTTGGCAATTATTTCTTTCATTATAATTCGTGTCAACATTTTATTGATATTTACATGCTACGTATTACAACATATGGTATATAATACTTATTGAATCTTTTTCCACAAAACTTACCTACCTTCTTTTATCTTATACTCATATCACTTACACACACCTATCATAATTACTTACCCACTCTCTATACACAAATTAAATCACACACACACATACACAACAGTCCTCTGGTTTCAGTGATTCAATCATTGATGTAATCAAACAAAAAACTTTGAAATTTGAATTGGTGAGTTATGCAAGTAGAGAAATCAAATGCAAATGCATGCAATGGCTCTAAAATCTTTGTCGTTTTGAAATTTTTTTTTAACACAATAAACACGATGTTTTTGAAATTTAAAAGAACTGAACCGTATATATAATGCATGTATCACTCTTCTGATTTTTCACCATCTTCAAATTCTCTCTAAACTTTACATAGCTCTTCTCGGTATTATTGAAATGCTTTCATTCCATGCACTATTTTTTCATTGCATTAGGATAATTTTTTTTTTGGTTCACCTCTGTAAAAAAATATTTTGCTACCTATTAAAAAACCTTCTGCAGTCGCATCAACTTCTTACTCCTTTCAATGCAATTATGATAATTATATTTTTTTGAACTTACATAGAAAACTTTGTGCACGATAATTTTCTCATTCTTTTATTCCAATTTACACATATAACTACAAAAAACCAATGGATTGCTTTTTCCATTAATCTTCCTTTAACAAGAAAGCTTCAAAAGGAAAAGGGAAAGGTGTCCAATTAAGTAGTTCATTGACATCAAGGATTACGATGTCCGCCACGACTACACTAATGATTAAATCGAAGATGTATTCAACATTTTAGTTGTTCCTCTCGTTTTCTAGCAACTAATACCAAACCAGGGGGACAACATTGCAGAAAGTGAGGAAGCTGTATATATTACTAAAGACACCATTGAAGAATAAGCTACCTAGACCTACAAAATCCAATATTTTCACTAAACATTTTAGTAAAATTGTAGATGAGAGAGGGAATTTCTATGAACAATTACTATTACACTTCAACTATGCATGAAAGAAGGGGAATGGGTACGGCACGTTGATAAGGCACTTGTAAAGGAAGCATCCTACGAAGTAGAGCATCGACAAATCCTAATAACAAGTTGCACATCTTAATAGTTCCCAATCATTCGCATTATTTTGATATGATGTAGAGAAGCAAAAGCTACCCATCGCACAGTACATTACAAACGTACACCTCTTTATTAGTGCAGGTAAGTGCAAGTCCTAACTTTGGTACGAATATGAAGTGTTGAATCCAAACTAGTTTACTTTTGACACTAAAGACCATATGCAAAGCCAAATAACAATTATTTCACAAAAGTAAATGGGAGCTAATAGTAATGTTCAATTGTCTAGATACATAGGTATCGGTATGTGTAGATATATGGATCAATAGATGGCAACATAATTCTTACACTCATATTAACTATCATTGGATAGATGATAAGTAATAGCTTAATAAAAGATTTTTAGCTCTTAAGGTATTCAATGAATAGCATACAACATAAGCAATATATGGAATAATAACTATTATTCTTGATGAATGTAACTTGCTATGGAAAATTTTCTCGATAGGTTTTAATAATACCAATGCAAACATTATATCAATAAAGGACATAAAGGTTCTAATAATACCGATGCAAACACTATATCAATAAAGGACATAAAAAATCCATGTCAACCTGCATTAAATAAGATATTTTTCTATATTAAGTGTGCATGCTACCTTTAAAATATGTATGTTAAGAAAGGAATGGAGGCTTTACATTCCAAAGTGACACCGAAAAGGTTAGCGGTTAAAACAATTACTGCATCTATGCATAAAATGTGGAGGGATAATTTCATATAAAACAGTAACAGACATAAAAAAATTTAAAAGGATGTTAAACAACATTGGAATTCCACATATGAAACGTTACAAAGCACTATCAACTACAAAGATCTTTTGTGTAACTTTTTGTTTGCACTACATATTAGAAGTTGAAATCCATATAAGTGATTAAGATATATGCAGTGAGTTGTTGCAAGCACTTAAAGTTTTCTATGATGGTACTAACATATTTTCCTAAGTCTACAGGCCTACCATGCACTACTTCATTATGGAGGCCATCGATATTATTAAGGTTCTTCTTGATGCACGTGGGGAACCATTCTAGAAAGTCGTACAATTGAAATAGTGACCAAGTAACTATTGTATTACAGGGAAATTCCTATCTACCTTATCTTATTGCTACTATTTTAGATCCACATTGTAAAATAGATGTTTTTTAGGACTATTTTAATATGTATTATCAAATAATTGATAACATATTATATAGTACAAGTGCAAGTAGTGAATTTTGCCAAGCAACTAATAAAATAAACAACCTTTTTTAATATTTCTTATATGTGTATGGTGGTCATGCTGTTGTTACTCCCTTGCCGCCTAATGACATATCATTGCTCCTATGCAGGGAAACAACCATTAGCTAAGAAGTTGAAGAGATATAGGTCTGAAAGGTAGCAAATAGAGTTGTAACACTATTTGGACACCAACTTCAAGTTTAGAGACAAAATTAATATTCACGATTTTCACATTTTAGAGCGGTGGAACTTGTAAAGAAAGACATACCTCATCTTCTCCCGCATAGCGTGATAAGTCCTTACTGCTCTAGCCTTAATGGTTGCTATTGAGCAAGTGTTTAGCATTGTTGGCCTCATTTTTTACACTCATCGCACACTTTGAGCATCATCAATGTGGAAACTATTGCCTTTAATTAAGATCAGTAGAAAAGCTAATGGAAACTACCGTGATCAAAGATCAGTAGAAAGCAGTCAATAAAGATCAAAAGTTAATGGCATGTCTATTGAAGAAGACAATTACTTCAGCTACTTCAACTCTCCTAGAGGAAGTCAAGGCTTAACCTCGGAATGAAGTAGCCCACAAGGTAATAGTAACTTAACCATTTTTTTCTAATTTAAAAGGCTTTTATCGCTTAAAGTAATTAATTTTTCTAAAGAAAAAAAATCTAATCAATGATCTTTCAAAATTAAGTTGGATTAATATCTAAAAGATTTTAAAAAAACCAAGTAAGAAAAAAAAATAAGGTGTATTCTAAGGGATTTTTCACAAAGAAAATAAACTTGCTAATCACATAAAGTAGGTGCTTTTTCGAAAAAATTAAAATTGAACAATACACTATAGTTTTGTAAAACAAAAAAAATCATAGAACTACGACAATCTAATTCTAGTTTGCAAATATGGAAGCACCTACTCATGCAGGGTGACCTTAAAACTTTGAAAAAAAAAATAATTCTTCCCAAAGTCATATGAAAAATTATTACATAGGGGATGGTAAAACTTTTCAACATCGCATTATGTATCAAGATACTCTTTTCTCTATCCAACTGTGTTAAAATTCAATTTGACAAAATGTGGAAATTTTGTAATATAATTTCTCAAGGTGTTCATTCTACATATTATGTAATTTCTTGTCTATTTAAACAAATACAAACTTATTCATTCTTTTCTTCGTATACCAATAATCTACTCCCCCTACTCATTGTTGAGGGAAAAATCCATAGGCTCATCGACTAATGGGACAAAGGAAATGATAAACAGAGATAAAGATAAAGAGAGATGAGAATAAAACAAAAGTAGGCCCCATTAATTCATTAATAATGTCAAGTGGAAAATGGCAAAAAATTTCAAGAGTCTCCATAATGTACCAAAGGAAACAACCTATAAGTAAGACCTCTGTATAATACTTCACTCACAAAACACTCCTACCGTCTGTCTTTCCAAATACTATGCTCAACTCATTTTAAGAAAAGATTGTTAGTCCTTACAATTATTCTCCTTAATTATTTAAAAATGGATCTTTTTTTTCTCTACATTCATGTAGTTCAAATTCATCTTCCAAATGGATGAAAATTGAACTTAATGAGATTGAGATTAATGATTACATGGAATATGATATCATGTCCACCAAAAAAGATGCCACTACAAAAGTGGGGATGTCAAGCTCGAAGTCCATGAAATGCAATAAGTTGATGTACAAGTTCAAGAACCTCGAGAATGAAGCCATCGAAGGGAAAAGGTTAATTTTGATGAAGATAGAAATGTAGGAAAATTTGGAGAAGAGCTCCTAAAATGTGTAATCGGTAAGCCTGGGTCTAAATAGTTTTAGGAAATGCAACAGCTAGAAATGTGGAAGAAAAAGTAAAGTTGGAATGTTATCTATCATGAATGTATATGTTTAATTCTCTTCTGAATTTTCATTATTTGATTTAACGTATGTTTTTTAATTTCTAATGTTGTCATGTGTGTCTATTGTTGGCGTATGTTGTGATGTATCCAACATTGCAAAATCATCTACGTTTCAATATAATGCATGTCAGTTGTAACTTATAACATGTAATATGTTTTAATTTTTAGAAAGTTAATGAAATAACATATGTATTATTTTTTATTTTTTCTTTATTTGAAAAAAAAATTATTATCAATTTATAAGCTGGTGCTAGTTCACCTTAAAACACAACTTGCTGTGAGACCTGGTCTTCAACCTACTACTCAAGACCTAAAGTAGTAGACCACCTTTACTACACGTGGGACTTAGGGAATATAGCTAATGGAAGTAATAAAGTAAAGTGATTAAAGGAAACTTAAGAAATAGGTTGAGTTGAATGACCATACTCGAACTATTCAATACTAATGTAAATTAAGGTGTTCGGAATGATTTAGGGTTTTTGGACAATTTTGTTCGTATCGAACCAAATTTTGATATAAGTTCGTAAAAGTTAACTAAATAGCTTTAGTAATATCAATTCCTCAAAATAAAGCATTTATAACGATTAATTTTAATAAAACGCAATTTTATCGAGTACGATTGGTAATTATCATAAACTCAAAATTAAAGTTCCAAATGATTAAAAACCTTAAAGATAAATTATATATATAATAAAAATATTACATGACACAAAATAATACATAATATATGTATGTACCCCCTGTGTAATTGTTATGCTTGTATATGTACCTAAAACTAATTAAAATATCTAATAAATTACATTTTAAATCGAAATAGACTTAGGAAATTATAAAAAAAATATGAGCAACACTTGGGGGCAATTGTTGGATGTAATTGGTATTAGGTGTGTAGAATGTACTTGATTGGTGTAAGTCAATTAGGATTTAATATCATGCAATATAATAAGTTTTGAAAAATCTACAAAAGCTCTCTCAAAGTTTATACATGCAAACAAGGATTCTGGAAAAATATACTTAGATTTAGAAGATAAAAGAAGAAAAATATGAAGAAAATACAAAAATAAAATGCAATTTGAGCTTCAAAGTATATGGGTGGCTAGGGAGTTGCTGGAAACCAAAGGCCACCACTACAAAAGGAAGCAACCACCGTCCATTGCTACCGATAAGGTAGGAGAGGTTGCTAATGGCTAGAGCTAATTATTCTAGTGAGGTCCTATTTTGGCCCGATTTTGAGTAAATTATTAAAAATATAAATAGTGCCAAAAAAATTATGGAAAATATTTATTCCTACATATTTTTATGTATAGAATCTAAGAAAAATAATATTTTGTATAAATTTGATGGTTACAATATATATCCTTAAGATATCAATGAAATCGAATGATTTTTTATATTGAAATAAATGGGCCTAACAATGTAATTTCGCCTCCAAAATTTTTCTACAAACTACCCATATTAATGTTGAATTGCTATGAAGAGATTTCTCATAAAACTATTTTTAAATTTTTATATGATGTTTTTAGCCCTAAATTACATATTAAATGGTGATTTTAATGATAAATAATCTATACTCTTAATAATCTCCCTTGGATTTTAAGTTAGATTAGTTAATAAAGTTTTTATATTGTCTTGAAATGGTTGGATTCATTGATTAAGTGAGAAGTCATGGAAAATGGTGAATTAGTCTTAATTAATAAAGTTAGTATTTAAATAACTTAGTGAACTTGAAACAATTGATAGATTGAGATATAACGAATGAAGAGTTAAGAAGTAATGAAACTGAGAAAGGTTGGTTTAGGGTGTTATTTGATACTTAAATTTGATTTCACAATTGTAACTTGAAAGGAAGTTAGTAAATTGGCTACTTATAGGATATTATTAAAAAATAGAGAATAATGCAGAGGCTTTTAGTAATGAACAATGCATGAAATTGATGCTTAGAGAGTAGGTCAAGGGCATAAATTATTAAGTAATGTGAAAATAGGGAAAATGAAGGATTCATCAGAGGATGAATTTATTAAAAATCCTAAAACTAACAAAGGATAGCTCAAAGGATAATTTAGTAAAAGCCTTACATTAGAGAAACTCAGAAGTTGTGTTAAAGGATCAAACCGATATTATGAATGACCCCAGTATAACTCATATAATAACTCAGAGAATTTTTTACTAGAGAAAATTACTATAGAATTGCTCAGAATCAAACTTAGAAAATTTGGTAGTTTCAGAAAACTTATAAAATTCATTAATTGGTTAAGAAATTATGATTTGTGGAGGAGGATAGTACAATAAGAAGTTGTTTTAAAAGCTACCTTAGAATCAAACCTGGAGGCTAAATCGAAACCAACTTATAACAAACTAATTACCAAAAAGCAAGAATTTAACTAATATATGTATATTTATATATACTTAAAACCTGTGATTGATTGCTAAGTGAATTCATAGAAGAGGAAGCTTATGTTAGCGGGTAAGATTAGGAATGTATTGCACACCAAGTAAGTGGATATTTTTGGTGCTTGAGTAGACTTATGTCTACTCTTAACTTTGTGTTCTCTATGATGTATTGTCTTAGGTGAACATTAATTGTAAGTTGATCTGTTGTTTGATGACTCGGCTGAAATTCGCTATGAATTGATGTATCATTAGGTAAGTTATGTTACGTGTTATATTGGTTGTTGATTAATTGGTGACATGACATGAAACTTGGTTGTATGTTGATGCTAATGAATGCATATATGACATTTGCTAGGATTCGTGTTATCTCGGAAAAGAATTTAGGAACTAACTCTATCTCTTAAGGTATTTACCTAAGTGAACCTGATATTGAGATCTTAGAGCCGACAAAACTACAAAGTAAAGGCTAGATAATAAGTGATGAATAGGTCTACTTAGATTTGATAGGTTTTACTTGATGTGCAATCTAATGCATTCATAGCATGGTACGAAAAAGGACTTATGGGTTAAGTTTTCTAAAAACTAAGATGTTACTAGGTTGGTTTCCATATGAAAAGCTAGGTTTATCAAGTGAATTACTTGATTTGTAAAAATTGGGTTTTTAAGCATATAGAGATTGCATTGTATTTGCCGGGCCAACTATATGTTAGATTTTTCAACCACTCTATATAGTTATTGCTAGGCTAAAATTTTTGCTAAGTTCCCAAATTTATTCCAGATGCCTGGTTTGAGTTGATCGAATCGAATGAGTCGCTAATCTTGACGAAGATATCAGTACCAATATATGATGACACGTGCATAAGCATAGCACACTCTTGTTGCATTTGCATTACTTGGCTGGGAAACCATAAAATAACGTAATTGGACTAACTACTTAAATAATATGCTTATTGTTATGCTTGTTGTATTGTGTTTATCCACTTTTACTTAGCTTATAGCAGCCAAGGGGCTTTTATCCTTAGGTTACAAATAAATGGACAGAAGTGGCAAGGAGACTTTAAAAACTTTAGCTGAAGATGAGCTCTGAAGAAAACTCGTTGGCTATATGATTTGGCTAGAGTATACGAAGAGAGCTGTTCAGGAAAGCTGTAGGTATTATCTGACCATGAATTTAGTATAGTTATGGAAGTTCAGAAATGTGTATCTGTAATAGGGATTCGATGTTATATAAGAAGTATAGGTAACTGTGATACTCTGTGTATAGCTCACTAATGTAGAAACTCTTGCTGTTGTTGGTCGTATTGAATAAGAAAGTACTTGAAAGTAGTTGTATATGAAATAAAAGAGCTGATTGAATACGAGTTCTGTCTTATCCTTAACTCAAGGATAACAATAACAAACTGTATTCAGGTATCAAGAGTTTGAGAAAAAAATTTAAGCAAACACTTAAAAGGCGGGGTGTTGCACCCGCGACCCAACAAGTCTCAACTAGTTTCATCTCAATTTTGAACCGGCCTCACGTCCAGGGTCTATAGATAAGCTATAGTAGTATAGTAGGAGATAAAAAAGAAAATGACAAGGGAAATTCAAGATCTAGTAAGTCTAACAACATATTTAATATATCACGAGGTTGAAGGTATATGATTTTAGTAGCATAATGGAAAGAGACTCTTTTCATTTTTACTCTTGTTCAATGATGTAAACAATTTTCTTTGTTTCACTTATATTATTGTCCAATCATATAATGTCATATATTAAATTAACAACAAAGAAAAATGAGAACATCATTGAATAGCTATCAAAATGATTAGATAGAAGAATGATGTTGATTAATTAGTCTCATTCAAAAATCACCTAAATCTTTTTGTACTTACATAGACATCAATCGTTTAAAACTATATCTATATCCTTATCATGGCTCTAGAAGCACTCACTGAATGGTCCATTGAGAGTAGGGAAGTATTTTTCCTAAATTGCATGAAGGTCAAGCTTTCTTGCGCTAATTTAAGGTTGATATGTCTCTCTCTTTCAATTTTTTCGTTTTTTTAACAGCTTTGGCTAAAACTCTTTAGAAACTCTTATGTTGAAATTTTACATATAATTTAGGGGAACAGTCCCACAATTGAATCGGAAGTTGCCGTTAAATTTGACTAAAACCTCTGACTCGATATGTCTCCACACAGCGGCCTGGTAGATTTTCCATTTGTCAGAAAACATTTGGTCAACGCAGCATAATCACCGCTAATACATAGATAGAGCATGGTGCCTGTTTCTTTTCCATTTTTTTCGCCAACACATACATAAATATGCAAATATATTTTGCATTCGCAGTATAGATACAAAAATCATTATATTGACAAAAATTATAAGAACATGATGCATCTATATTGAAGATGCCTTAAAAATTAAAGAAAAAAATAATTTCATCAGGGGTAATTATTCTCATTTTTCAAAATTTTCATGTTAAGAAATTAGAGGAAAATATAGAAATTCATTATTTATTTTCCTCTTAAATAAAATAGATGCACCAGTAAAAAACATTTATTAATATTGTCATATTCCGATATAAAATCAGAATTATTGAAATCACGTGCAAATTTAATTTGGATGTTATGTTGGTTAATGGGATTATGGCGAAGTTAGATGCTATCTGGGATTCTGTGAAAATAAAACGTGAGGTTGAAGTAGTAAATTTACCCACAAAATCCAAAGATTTCATTCCCCTCTTTATTGGAGTGTGTGTGTATAATATAATAATGTAACATAAAGTAAAGCATGTTGTATTCGATTTTATCCTCTGTAATGTATAGCTTTAAATTTTGGCCAAAAGAAAAAAAAAATGTATAGCTTTAAATAGCCGCAATCAAGGAATATGTAAGAGTTACTTGAGTCCATCCCCTATAATGTATACTTTCAAAAACCGAAATTGAATTGCTTATACCAAAAGCCAAAAAAAAAAAGAAACAAACAAACAAAAATAATAAATAAGAGAAAGTCATGGAAAAAGAATCGTAATAATTATTTTCTAACTGAATTTTTCCCAGAAATAGCATATGTTACTTTTATAGATTATGGGTAAGATCCGCGGACTATTCTCTGAAAACTATGTATGTAATACCCATGAAATAGAATGTAAAATTTCAATATTTAAAAATAAAATAAATAATATCTTAATAAAAAGAGTTTTTAATTGTACTTTAATAGCTTAAAAAGTAAAGTTCTTATTTAATAGTGATCAGGAACTCATGTAATAAAACTAATGCGAATATTAGTTCCGTAAAAGAGACGGATATAATATCTTTAAATAAAAGGTAATAAACTTTTAATAATCGATATATTTTTTAACGTAATAACTTAAAATTCACCCGTACTCTTAGCTTTACGTGTGCTATTAAAGGATAAAATTGTATAATATTTCATACTAAAGCACGCAATGTCTCCGTGGAAAAGAATTCCTGTCAGGTCACTACATTGTACCTGTGCAAACACCACCCATTTCTAAAAGATTTAAGACATAAGCTGCTATATAATTATAGATTAGACAAAAAAAAAAAAAAAAAAGTGAACTCCATATCTATTCCAGGTCTGTCAAAAAAGGGGGATTTTCATGCAATGAGAGGTAGTCTGTCCAATTTATCCATAAAATATTGCATATATTTGTAAAACAAAATTAAGCGTAATCAACTTATATAATCACTTTATATTTATTATTGAATTGGTTTTGTTATTTTTATTTCAGATAGGCATATCGTGATGTGTGCTTCTTTAATATATACATTATAGAGATACGACGATATTACTAGATCCGATCACTATGAAAATGGGAAAATTGTGTCCATCCTGAGTGATTCTCGTAATTCCACATCTACAATATGAAGAAATGAGAAATTTAAACCCTTCCGAAGTGTTTCTCATTATTCGACTTGTGTGTCATTTGTTTTATATATATAACCTTCCTACTATCACTGGATGTTTTTTATCTATCCCTAAATAGTATTATCATTCATATGCTATCATTTACATCCTGTCGCAAATAATATCTAATGCGCAATATCATTATATGCTTTGGTGTTGATATATAACAATACGTGATTTTAAATATATTGTAGATACTCTTTAGTTACTAGAACTAAATAGGATAAAGAGAGTTAGATAGCATAAATATAAGGAGTATGAGAGTATAATTTTATTGTACTATTTCGGATTTATATATTACCGAGTATAAATTTTTGTAATATCAATTATTTGTTATATATAAGTAGTAGAATCGTTATTGTATTTTAACTTTAGGAAAAGTATAAAAAAGTTATTGATATTTTGTTTTTTTTTTTTTACTTTAATCGTTAACATTTTAAAAGTTTCACTTCAATTCTCAATGTTTTTAATTTTTATCAAATAGATCCTTTTGTCATGTTCCATTAAGTTTGGTTACTATAGACACATGGCATAACAATATCGATTCACATGTAATTTTTTAAATAAAAAATAATAAAATACTTTTTAAAAGAATAAAAAAATATATGAAAATGGATTGAAAATAAAAATAATAAAAAGATTTACAAAATTAAAAGCTATATATATATACTCATATAAATATTTATATATTAATAATATATACTTATATTAATATTTATATTAATAAAATTCATAAAAAAAAATTAAAAAAAATTGAAACCAAACTACCCAAAGGTCAAAGATCACCATTAAGGATAAGGGGTGGTTGGGCCTATTAGCCACCTCCTTCCCTTAGGAGGCTAAATTTTGATCACCTAAGAATTTGGCTCCCTATCCACTTCGCTGAGTGAGTCATGCAACCGTTAAGATAACCAAGGTTGCTCAAAGGGGGAAAAAAAAAGTATAGAAAAACCCATCGAATTAAAGTCCAATTGTACAACTTGACTTCAATTAGATGGATTTTTAACTTTTTTTTTTCTTTTTACTTTGGGCAAACACCACCTAAAGGGAGTTAGACAACCTTCTGGGATAGTGAATGGCTATCCATAGTTGCCCTAAGGAACGCACAACTCACTTAATAAAATAGGTCATGACCTAAGCCCTTAGGAAGCTAAAATTCGGCTACCCCTGAACCCACCCCTCCTAATGACCATTAACCACCTTTTGCTTTTGGGTGTTTGAATTTTAATTTTTTGAAAAAAAAATTTTCTTTAAATGAAATTTGAAAATTTTTTAATTTATTAAAATATAAAATTATGTTTTAATAATTTTAACCATACATACAAATTTTTACTTTTTTTGTAGATTTTTTAAATAATTTTTTTTTGTATTTTAAAATTTTTTTAATAAATTTTACCTATATAACATATATCATTAAGTTATTTAGTTAAATTAATTATATGGACGAATTAAAATATACCGTGTGTCAAGACTAACAGAAAAGTAATAGAAGGACTAATTTAGAAATTTTTTTCAAATATTAAGAACCAAAATGAAATTTTTGAAATGATAAGAATTAAAATAGAAAAAAAGGTAAATGCTAGGAACTTATTTGTACTTTTCCCTTTAACTTTATACCCTCAATATTGTCTTATATTTATTTTATTACATTTTCATATTATTTAAAAAGTACATCTTCAATGGATTATTGAATTCATATAATTGAATAAATTACATAAAATATTAAATTAAAAGCTATAGATTTTTGTTAGTAGTTAAAAAATTAATTATATTATAAACTAATAAACTAAAAAATAATTATGCTAGTAATTAAAAAAGGAAGAGAACCAAAAAAGGAAAAAGACCAAAGTAGGGAGGAAGAAGAAAAGAAAAATAATAATAATAATAATAAAAAATTAAAAAGATAAGGAAAAAAGGGCTAGATGGGTTGTGTCTTGTTCGTAATTACAAAAACATGACAAGGTGTATGATGTCCCGTGTATCTTGAGATGGTACTTTTGAGATCTCAAAAAACTCGTACTTTTATCCAATAAAATTAATTTTTGTACTGTATTTGAGTATTTTCTCTAATTCTTCATTTTTTTTTCTAATAATTAAACTAAATTTACAAACCAAATATTAGAAAAAAAAGTTTTTCTAATCCAATCTTATTTGCACATCCAAACGATACTTGTCCGTCGTTTAGAAGGTCCAAAAACAAAAAATCTCAATGAAAGGTTATCTTTAAATAGCTTTTTATATATATTATTGTTAAAGCAGATAAACCCTTAAATAACTATTATCTCTTGAAATTACTATTTAGTTCTTAATTTAATAATATATAATAACAAACCAACTCTTATATTAACTACTGATTAATTTAATGAAAGTATATTTGTGAATTACTTATATTATATCCTCTAAAGACGCTTTCGATTCTCTCATAATTGTCACGTTCTGTCTCTTTCTATCTCTCGTCCTCTCCTCTTAACTCCAAAAATCATGGCATGACATGGGTTGCCCTTCCATCTTCGTACTATGATCGGATTTGTTTTTTCTTTTTCTATCCCTAAATAGTATATAGTATCATCCATATGCTCATACTCACCATTTATATGTTGTCACATGTGAAAATCTTTTTGTGCTATGATGTTGATATATGATGATACATGATGAGATATTATGGGCGGTATTCGACAACATTAAAACTTTATTCAGCCATGGACAAACTATCATTTTCTTTGTCAGCCAAGTTTGGCTGAATATATACAATGTTCAAAACCATGATCTAGAAGCTCCAACAACAAAATATATCGACGAAAGTTCAACCTCAAATAGCTCCATATAGCTTAACATTGGAAAGAGGGAAAGCGCACAAGGGACATTTCATTGTTTGACTATACAGGAAATTAGAGAGGGAAAATAAGGGGAAAGAAAGTTATTCCTAGCCCCCACATGTTTTTATTCCCTTCTAAAACGGAGAGGAAGGAGAGCGAAAAGAATTAAATTCTTATTATAAATCTAAATCTACCTTTTTCTTAACTTACTTTTTTTTTTCCTTTATGTTTTTATGGACTATATCTATAATTTTGTGTTATATACTTTTATTTTGTTTTTATTAATCATTATACTTCCTTTCGTTTCCTTTCTCCCATTATACTAGCATATTTAGAACGAATTAAATATCTTGTAATTCTTTCATTTCATTTCATATCTATTCTTTCCTAATTTATCCCCTCATACCAAACAAAGCATTTGTGTGTATATAGATATATAAACACTTGTCAAATAATCTATAACCAAGTTTTATAAACTCATAATACAATAAAATTTTCCTCTTTGTCAAATTTAGCATGAAACTGTTTTATTCAAAATTTTAAACTTATAAATATAAGGTAAAATATTATATTCATTACTTAATATTCCCCCTCTTTTGTAGACATAGAACTCAAGTAGAATTCATCAAGTGAGTGACTTAATAAATGAGATGAAATAACTATATATATTGTGATCTAAACTCCCAACCTCCTACTCATATATTTATATATGTATGTAAATTATTATATTTCATCATTTAACATCTTCTATTGCAATGCTCCCAAGAAAGCTAATGATGACTACTCGCATTGTTGAACATTTAGAAGTTTCTTTGGTAGACTTTTCAACTCTTCAAAACTATAAGTTGCGGTATCAATAGCTCCAACATAATCGAAATAGATGACTTTTTTCGTACTGGTATGCTTAATTTAAGTCAAACTTAAATAAATAAAGTCAATCTTTTGAATCCGTCGCTGATTCGCTTTTTCCAATTCATTGAATTTTCGGAGCCATGTCCGAATTGCTATCCATGGAGACTAGGATTCATTAGCTTTCGACAAACCATATGCTCCACCAACATTCACAACGTAAACTTGAAATTTCTTTACGTTTCATGTTCTTTATATATATCATTTGGAAACCCCATTTCACAAATCATATTTTCTATTGCTATCACGAATCGCTAATAAACCATGATGACAAAAAAGCTTCCTAGCAACGTATTTTCAATCGCATTGCTCATTGCTATAGTACTACTACCACATCAAGTATCGTCTCAAAATTGTGGATGTGGCTCAGACCAATGCTGCAGCAGGTGGGGATACTGCGGGACCGGCGATGACTATTGCGGGACTGGCTGTCAGGCCGGTCCATGTTATGCAGCACCTTCTACTAACGATGCGGTGGTGGCGGATGTCGTGACGGAGGAATTCTTCAACGGGATAATTGGGCAGGCTGCGGACACATGTGAAGGGAAGAATTTTTACTCAAGGGCTACTTTCCTAAGTGCACTTGAGGGTTATCCCAACTTCGGTAGGGTAGGAACAGTTGATGACTCTAAGCGTGAGATCGCTGCATTCTTTGCTCATGTCACGCATGAAACTGGACGTAAGTGATGTTTCCCTTTTAATTCATCGCCACACTTGCATTACATGAAATGGCAGTTACATGAATGGGAATAGGAAAATTTCATCCGAAAGAAATTTTCGGGCCCCTCAAAAATTTGTTGATACTACAAAAATTTCTCCTCTAATGTAACTCGAAATAGTTATTATTGCTATAGGCTAAATTCATCACCTAAATTTTGAGATTTTTCTTTAACCAGCCGGATATTTAAGTGGTTAGTTATAAATCTGTTTCAAAACGTCTTTTCATTCTATTGCATGTTGATACCAAAATTATGACTTCATGTTGTTGGATAATCTTAAGAGATCTAAACGCATTACTATAAAATTTCGGGGAGTTACTATAATTTTTAATAATTTTCATATTCAAGAATCAAAATTTAACATTTTATATTGTATGCAGACTTTTGCTCTATCGAACAGATAGGTGGTGCATCCAGGGACTACTGTAACGAGACATACACCCAATATCCATGCAACCCAAATAAGGGTTACTACGGCAGGGGACCTATCCAGCTATCCTGGAACTTCAACTACGGTCCAGCCGGCGAGAGCATCGGGTTCGACGGGCTGAACTCCCCCGAAACGGTGGCTTCCGACCCGCTCATTTCATTCAAGACCGCCCTTTGGTATTGGATGAGCTTTGTGCAATCTGAAATGAGCAAGGGGTTTGGAGCCACCATAAGAGCCATAAATGGTGCCCTTGAATGTGATGGAGGGAACCCAACAACAGTTCAAAGAAGGGTTCAGTATTACGAGGAATATTGCAGCCAGTTTGGTGTATCTGCTGGTGATAATCTCACTTGTTAGTTTTGTAGGTTAGCCTAAGAAAATGAATTACTAGTTGACGAAGAAGGCTTCACCTTCTATTTCCCTTTGATATAAATAATTCCTTCGTGTTATTATGATTTTTATCACATGAAATAAGAAAAGGTCTGTAAATGTGATATGTTAAAAAATTCTTCAAACTTTTTATGATCTTATGTTGAGTTTTTCCTTTTTAAATTAAATCTCAACAAATACTTAAAAGACACCCATCAGTAAGACCTTATAAATATCACGTGTGAAAAAAAAATAATATCTTTTGACAATTGTTGTACATAAAATACTTAAATGTGTGGCTTATCAATATTCCTCTCAATCCAATATGAAACCAATATAAGCAATGCAAACAAAGGACTTTTGATATTTTTATGGTTTTACTCTTCCATATGAAGACTTATTTGGTTCATCTGTTTTATTATCTTATTGGTATTTTATTATTGTCTACTAGAACCTTTATATTTGGCAAAAATAAGATAAAAAAATGAAAATAGATTTTTAAAAAATATCAATTAAAATAATTATTTTCAATTTATAAAATATATTCTTTCAAATTATTTCTTTTAAAAGTACATGAATTTTCATTTTTTCAATTCTGACATTCTAATTATCATCTTTATCAATAGGACAACTTTTCAAACACCAAATTTCAAACAAATACAAATTAAATAAGATACAGACAAAACGAAAATAATCTAAACAAGCCCCAATATTATTATAATATATAGGTGGATTATAGTTTTGTATATATAAAAAACCTTCTCAACTTTATTAAAAACTCGCATAAATTATTTATTGTCCATTTGATTCACTATATGGATGTAATAATTAATACTAAGGGAAGAGAGCTATTAATGAGCTATGATTGAAATTACATTGTTATTTATTAATTTTATCAAGGAAATTTTGAAGGGGAAAGGTTAATTGCAGCATTGAATAGCTACTCATAGTATGAGTAATTAATTAAGACATTCAAGAATTTTGTATAATAGAGATTCTTTATGAAATTAATGTTATGGATCTAAAATGTAATGAAACATTATAGTGACTATTTCATCAAGAATAAGGTTGAGGTCTGTACATACTAAGCTACAAAACGCATAGTGAAGGGATGTCGAGGAGTTGTCTGGCATGACCACTTTGATACTTAAATCAACAACAGGCTAATTGTGGAATAAAATACTAAGTGTGCAAACTTAGAATGAAGAGTTTGTAAAAAAAATTACCATTAGGCATATGTTTAATATTTATAGCGGAGTGAAGCCGGCTATTAAAGATAAGTTAACAGGAGAGATCTTCTCCCGTAAGTATGGGAAAGTGAAGTTGTCGTATCTGACGTATCCTTAAAATTTAGGACGTGGCCGTTTTATTCTTATCTTATAATTCATGGCTATTACAATTCTTCATGGGCCTAAGCTTAGGTCATTAAGGGCCAGGCCCAAGGCCTATAGAGGCGAGCCTTGGAAGGTAAGGCTTAGCGGATTTGATCAGGCTTGAGAGGTCCCTGCCCAAAGTACCTTATTAACACTTGTTCCCCCTGTAGTCTCATTGCCAAGGAAGAGGCAAGGAGAAGGAATGCATAGGCCACTCATACATGATCAGTCCGACTCCAAGAAGTTCAATCCGATGCTATGATGCCAATGAAATGAGGCTGTAGATCCGAAGTGATGGATGATCCGAAGTGAAAAGGTTTGAAGTGGTAAGTCGTCCTAGGCAATGGTTTGCTGATTTGAAAGTGTCCAAGGCTAAGCAGGCAAGGGTGCTAAGGTACTCCAATGCTACGAACTGATCTACTTAAATATAGCCTGATAAGGATCGAGTAGACAGGTGTATCATGTCTTCATAACGTCAACTAGGCGTAGATTGAATGGGCCCTAAAGAAGCTTCCTATTAAAAGGACTTTCAAAATACAACTTTTGCCAGCTTGTATTTCGTGCATTAAATGCAACTTGACAAGTATTGTGTTGCAGTAGACTAGCATACAGCTATATGCTTTCTGCCCCTTTAAAGGTGGCCGTCCGATTGAGATGCTTTCCATGTGTCTGCTAGGCAACATTCCAAGGGATTCGTATTTATACGTATCCCCATAACCACTCGTACAGCTTTCCAAGCAGTTTTCTTATAAATAGGAGGATTGCAAAGAGAGAACACTTTTCTGCAATCTTCTTGCTCAGTTGTCGTAATTTTTGCGTTTGCATTCGAATTCTCAAACATTCTTCAAAAGCTTCAATTTTTCTTTTTAAGAATCACAATCATATCTATCAACAAGGGTAAGGCTAACTCTTCTTCACTGGAACTTACCTCAAGTTCAAATTCTACAAGGAGTGATCCTCCTCGGGCATAAGAGGGCGAAGTGTCGTCACTAGCACAACTCGACCAACTTAAGAAAATGGCCGTGGAAGCATTGGACAGGGCCAAAATCATCAATGCCATCCCTAGAGACATGTACGTGTATATTCCCTTGCCTCCCGCCAAAGATTTGTTCAACGTTCCTAGTACGGGGAAGGGCCTGACAATCATGTAAGCAAAAGTAACGATTTTGGCCCCAGCTAGGTCATCAGCAACTTCCTCATGGGGGTGATACTTAGGTGGTATATTAGATTGCCGCGCAGGGACGAATCGATGACCCTGCTATTAGGGAGGCACTTCGCGGTTTTCGAAAAGTGCTTAAAGTTTAGGCAGTGCCTCCCCTTAAGTTATTTTGAGAAGGAGTTTTTCAACTACCATCGATGCAGCCCATTGCAGATCTTTCCAAATGGGTAGAGGGTATTGAAGGCATTCTAGGTGCTTTGCGAATACCTAGTGATAAAGGCTACTCTCAAGCTCTTCTACCAATTCTACATATGGAAAAGCATTGGGGGGAGGGGGTAGCCTTACTTCCAATCACGCCTAGGAAAGAAATTGTTCTGCGACCTTATCAACTAGGTCAAAGGCTAGCAAGACGAATAAGTGGTGGTGGAGTTGCCCGAAGAGGTCGCCTTCTAGACCCAATAGATTGGAATGGTCTATACTAGAGGTGAGAAGAGGCTAGGGCCAAGCGACGCCAAGGCTGTCCAACAGATCTTAGCCTTCATGGAGCTGAAAGGTAGGCCAAGAGATAAATACTGCAAAGACCATAGAAAGGTATTTTCGATACCTGATCTCTGAGCTCTTCCCCAGCATGAAGAAAGCTATGGTAGAGAAGGGTTAAAGCTATTGGTTCATTCTTATACACTTATTTGTTATACTAGTATCAGGGTGCTTCGTCTGACACTTGTAAGATGGGTAAACTTCCTTGGTCGTGCTGGTTACAGCAGTGTTTTACAAATGGTAGTGGTGGTTTCCTTTGAATTGTCCATGTTTTCTGTTTCTAACCTTTAGATCGGTCTTCTTACAGGCAAGAACTTAGCTTCGAAGGTGTCTCTTCTATCTATGGATGATCTAATGAGCCGACGTCAAGTGCAATCAAAGGTGAGTCAACCAATAGGGAAGGCAACAAAGCCAAAACCGGGGTTCGGAGAGACCAGTAAGCTACGGCCAAAGTCTGTACCTCAAGGGATTCCCCTCGTCATCCAAGACTAGTTGAAGGTCGTGGCACCTTTGAGCATAGCCCTATCCGTTCCCGTTATCCACACGTTTGAGCCCATTATTGTGGGCGACAAAGGTGTTGACACATAGGGGCTCGACGTACAGGTGTTGTCCCTTTCGAGGGCAGCTGAAGGAGGAACCGGGGAGATAGCCACCCTACCTACAGCCGCGAGTAACAAGCACAAGGCTCCTAAGGTGCTTAGGGAGCCAGGTTCAAAGACGAAGATGTAGAAGCCTTTGGCAAAGAAACCTTTGACCAAGGGAAAATGGAATGAGTGGCCCCTGTCTCATCCCTTCCAAAGTGTAGATGACATTGGGATGAGTTTTTGCACATCCTCAACAACTTTCAGAAGATGGAGCTAGGGTTAGACTCATTCATAGAAGCGCTATACACTTCTTTGGATGAGGTGGTGAAGAGGGAGGTCCCGAGATAGAGAAGAAGAGGGCCCAAAGAAAGATCCTACGGCTAAAGTGGGAGGTCCGCGCTGGTAACCTGATGCTATAGCACCAGACCCTCAGTTACTAGGCTTCAATGGGGTCTTATACCCCTGGTAACTAGGCTACGCTGGAAAGGATCTCCCAAAAGGGTGCAGGCAACCCCATACAAACTACAAGCCACTTAAGTACCCTAATATGGTAGGTAAGTCTTCCATGTTGTTATGGTGTTGTATTTTAGCTTTTAATATTAACTTATACGTTCTATTTTCATCTTGCAGTACTACGGCTAAGTGCTTCTTGAGTTGAGCAAGTCCCACGCTACCTAAAAAGAGGTAACTAGATTACAGGAGGAGTTTCATCGGCAGAAGAAGTGCCTGCTAGAGGCAAAGACTTCTAGTAGGAGGTACTTGGTACTTAAGAAAATTTGCTTAAGCTAACAAGCACCTCTGCCGCTCTATTGTACAAGTGGTAGGGCTTCAAGCAAAGCTTAAGCATGCAAAGTAGGAGAGAGGCAAAGTAGAGAGGGATGCCCAAAAGATTACGAAACTAAAGGCTTAGTTGGAGAACGAGTAGAAGACGAAGGCTCGTTTCTTGTAACGACTGGTGGAGGAAAGCATAGTTAGGGCCAGGATTGAAAAAGAAAAGGCTGAGCTGAAGGCTTTCGTGGCCAGGTTGAAAGCCAAGCTGGCAATGAAGGTGCCTGGGTATGAGGGCATTAGGGCTAAGTCGTTCGAGCTAGCAGGCTTGAAGGCCACTCTGGAGCAACAAGTCGAGGAGCTGCAAGGCAAGGTTTTGGAGATGGAAGAGATCATCTCCAAGATGAAGAGTGAGGAGGTCCTCAGCGATGCTGCCGCAAGGAAGGCAATCACCAATTACAAGGCCACTAAGGAGTGGCTAGAGGAGTTGGAGGACCTGTCTACTGATTCTGCCCACTTCACCAAGAGAGAAATCTTCTTCCATTATCCAAATATAGACCTGAACTTCCTCGATTTTCTAGACTCCCCTACATTCAACGAAAAGAGAGAAGCCTTAGCACAGGGGGGAGTTCGCTCAAGCAACCGTTGAAAATGTAGGCACGTCCTTTGGTGCTGGGGTAGGGCAGGGTAGGGCAGTGCGCTTCTATATCTGGCTCTACCTTAGCAACTCAGTAATAGGACGCCTCAAAAGTTGTCTTTAGGGAAGATCTACCCATGAGGGGTCCTACCGCTCTTGATTCACATGTCTTGTGCTCCCCTATAACTTAAGGCTTGCTGGTTGAAGTGCTTACGGATTAGCGCTTACGGATCAGCGCTCACAGCAGATTGATGCCTTGGATTTTTCAAAGTTACCTGAGCTAGCTAATCCCAAGCGATAGTGGGGTTCTGTAATTTTTTTATGTGGTTAGGGCTAGGATGCCGACCTTTACTCTATAAATAAATGTGTAGAATAAATAAATGAAGTTTTTCGAAAGTCTTTCGCTACTCTCTCTGTAAATTTTATACCCTTCATCAAGGTTTTGTTAGGGGAGTTCCTCTGTATAAGGAGTGTTTCCCCTTGCCAAGATTACCCTAGGGGGTCAGGTCGGTGGAGTTCCGTCCTGTCCGGTTCATAGAAGTTCCTTTGTGCAAGGGGTATTTCCCCTTACCAAGGTTATCCTAAGAGGGTCAGGTCGGTGGCATTCTAACTCGCATGATTTATGGGAGTTTCTCTATACAAGGGGTATTTCCCCTTGCTAAGGTTACCCTAAGGGGTTAGGTCAGTAGCTTTCCAACCTATCCAGTTAACTATTTGAGTGCCTTTTTAAAAGGCTAGCAAGGCGACTAAAACAAAAGGAGAGAGAGAGAGAGAAGTACATAATCAATTGAGAGCTTTTTATTTTAACTCAAATTGAAAATAAAACTGTACATGATGAAATTTTAATCAAAGTAAAGGCATAGATTTTCGGCGTTCTACATGAATGGGATAAGCTTGCCATCTAATCTTTCCAATCTGTATACTCCATTGCACAGTTTCTCCTTGACTCTAATCAGGTCTTTCCAATTGGGGGCTAGCTTACCCTGGCCTTCTCGTGAACCAATAGCCTCCAAGTTTTGGCACACTAGGTTGTCAATCTTGAATTCCTTGTATCGGACCTTCTAATCATAATACTGGGTGGCTTGATGTTGATATGCAGTAACTTAAACAACAGTAAGGTCTCTGATTTGCTCAATTGTATCGATGCTTACCTGTAGTAATGAGTCATTCAAAGCGGCATCAAAACTTCAAGTCCGAATATTGGAGAGTTCAAGTTCAGTAGAGAGGATATCTTCCAACCTAAAAGCCAAACAGAAGGGGGTCTCGCTCATCGAAGTGTAGTGCATGGTCCTATACCCCTACAAGATATTAGGCAGCTCATTGGCTTAAGGTTGTTTAAAATGACTCGATTAATCGCCACCACTTTTCCATTTAATTGGGGTTAGGTAATCGATGTGAAGTGCGCAGCGATGTGGTGCTTAGTGCAAAACTCCCTAAACTTAGGGTTATCAAATTATTGGCCATTGTCCGTGATTAGTGCATGGGGGACTCTGAACCGGGAGAGAATGTTGTTTCTGACAAATGACTCTATACTCCTCTTCGTGATTCTGGCCACTACTTTAGCCTCCACCCATTTCGTGAAGTAGTCCACGACAACAATTATGAATTGTCGTCCTCCTGATGCTTTTGAGAAGGCACCGAGGATATCGATCCCTCATTGGGCAAACGGCCTGGGCTTGTCAGGGGTTGGAGTATAGTGCTGGTGCATAACTAATTAGGGTGTACTTCTAGCATTGCAGGCACTTCTGGGCTACAACCTTTATATCCTGCTTCATGGTAGGCCAATAATATCCAAGCTGTAATGCTCAAAGGTACAGGCCTTAGGATTGGATATGATTGCTGTATACTTTAACATGCAGCTCTTCTATGACATGCAGCCTTTCCCTTTCTTAGAGACACCAAAGCAAGGGGAGGCTGATTCCTTTGCAGTATAGGATGCCATCAATCAATATATAATTGGTAACGAAGTACAAAAGCTTCTTCGACTCCCTCCTATCACCTGGCAACATTCCCTCCTCTAAGTACCTCCGGATAAGATCCATCTAGCTTGGCTCTAGTGCCGCCATGGTCAATTCTATAATTTCAGCCGAGCTTAGAGCTATGTTTTTTTTTTTTCAACAGGTATTCTATGAAGATCTTATTGTCCTTCATCTTAGGCTTCCATATGCCAGTGGAGGCTAACTTGGATAGCCAATCTACCATTGAATTTTCTCGATGTCCCAAGAGGTAAAGTCCACTAGGAACCCTTTTGCTTTCTTTAAGTACTTGGCCATGATGCTGTCCCTGGCTTCATATTTACCCCGGACCTACTGTACAACGAGTATAGAGTCCGAGAATATCTGCCAGCCCCAATCTCCTTGGCCAACTTCAGGCTGGCGATAAGCACCTTATATTTGGATTCATTGCTGCTAGAATCAAACTCGAACTTAACGGCATAACAAATGGTGACCTTATATGGGCTAATCAACACAAAGCCAATACCTCCATCTCCAGTGGTGGATGATCCATTGACAAGCTGGCCGATTTTGGGGAGGAGGAAATAATCTTTAGAGCAAGCTTTGTTGAGGTCAATATAATCGACACACATACGCTACTTCCCATTCTTCTTTTTCACTGGTACCACATTTGCCAGCCACGTTAAGTACTTTTCCTCCCTTACGAAGCCGACTTTAAGCAGCTTCTGCACTTCTTCCTCGATTGTGGCATGTTGTTCTAGGGCGAAATGCCTCATTTTATGTTTAATAGGTTACGTTGTGGTGTCGATGTTAAGGCTGTGGGTTGTCAGGTTGGGGAAATTCCAGGCATTTCGAACATCGACCAGGCAAACCTATCTGAATTTGCCCATAGGAGAGCAATAATTTCGTCCTTCACTTCGGTTAGGGTCTCAATCTTGACTTTCGTTGTTTAGTCAGGAGAGTCATCGACTTGGACAATTTTAGTTTTTTCTTTGAGCTCACCCGTCTTAGCCAGTCTCTCCTACTGGCCTATCTCTAAGGTGAAGACACCATCACCTTTGGCTACCCTAACATATAGCTCTTGTGAGAGCTTCTAGGCATCGAGAATTTGGCCTTCGGATGCAGGGAGGATATGATCATCCTAAATGCGTTTAGGCTTAGTCTTCCTAATAACGCATTATAAAGAGACGGACAATCAATCACAATGAACTCCATGGGTCGTTTTGCTACGTGGTCGTCATTGCCAAGTTCCATGTCTAACGTAACAATGCCCTTAGCTTGGATAGTATTGCCATTGAAGTTGATTAGATTGTAGTGGTACAGCTTTATCTTTATTAGCAGCTTCTTCGTCATCTTGTCATATGTATGGAGGGGAGTATATCGATAGAGCTACCAGTATTTACCATGATCTTCAAGACCTCAAATTTTAAAATCTTCGTCCTATTCACGAGGGCGTCTTAGTGGGAAGTGTCGACTCCTTCAAGGTCGGCATCGAAGAAGGAGATGGAAGTGTCGAACTTCTGTCACTTCTCCCTAACTGCCAGTACCTCTAATTAAGCATTAACTAAGCTGCTAATGCTCGATCAGCTCCCAAGGTACAGGCCCCTCATAATTATATTTATGATGCCATTGGGGACACGATCATTGCAGCAGTCATTATTCTGCTCCACTTTGGTGTCTTTGGTCTATCACCTCCAAGGTACCCTGTCAGTATCATCATTGGAACGGTCATCATTCCATCAATGTGCCACGTATTCATTGAAGAAGCCACATTAAATGGCATATTCAATGGCATTCTTTAACTAGAAGCACTCTTCAGTTGTATGGGCATAATCATCATGGAATTGACAATATTTGTCGGAGTTCTGGTGACTAGGGTTTCTTAGCATTTTCTGCATCCTCTACACCAAGTTTTGGTGCTTCACTTCGAAATAGACTTAGGCTATGAGTCTATTCAGAGGTGTATACTAACTGTACATGTAAGGGGGGAGAGGGTCGCGCTCTGCTTGGTGTTTCTTCTTCCTAAAGCTTTCCCCCTCTGGCCTGCTCGGCATCCTTCCACTAAGGCGATCTTCAATGGACAATTTTTCCTTATCTTGCTTTCCACCCCACCTTTCTTGATCAACATCGTGCCTAGCGCAAATGTTAACTTCTTGGTCGATATACTTTTGGGCTTCGTTCCAGAAGTCAACTAGGGTCTTTGGCTTGCTCTTCGCAAGCGACCAAAAGAAATCTCCTGAGGGTCTGACGCCAAGTATACGACATGGACAACGACTCCCTCGTCTAACTGAGGGATCTCAACCATAGTGTCATTGAACCAAGCCACGTAATCGCACAGAGATTTACAATCACCTTGTGTCACGCCCCGAAGCAGCAGAGTCATAACAGCTCTGCCGTGTAAACCACCCTAAGATAGAAGTTGGCCTTACAACTGCTATCTTAGACCTGATCTATACAAGGCGTCAACGACTAACCCGCTTTGAAGTAAACAGTTTGTAATTTAAATAAATCATTCATCTAAGAAAGTGAGGAAATATATATATTCACTATAATTTAGTGATTACAATTATCGTTTGCAATGTTTCTTCGAAATATATTTTCTAGTTATTACATTATTAAAAAAAAAATAAGAAGTTCTAAAATAAAAGCTTAAACCTTAAAAATATATGTTCGTTCTTCAATATTTTTCCTCACTCCCCAGGATCCAGCAGTTGCTAGCTTCAGAGTAGTTGTGGCCGCTTCTTAGCCAGCACCTGCACGATGTCTATAGGGATGTGAGCAACCACAGCTCAGTAAGTTAGGACGGAGGACTTAAAACTATACCATACACACAACAAGGTTTTCAATCACTTATTAGGTGCAATGCATGTGCAAGCAAATGCCATCGCACGACGTTGTCCGGCCCGTCGTGAGATTAGAGAAATTTCGCCTGCTCTAATCCGGGTTAAGGAGTTGCCGTTAATACAACATCTCACGACCAAACCCAGGCTTGTGTAATGGAGACCTTACTCCTCCCGCGACTACCTTCGAACCACTGTCTTCACCCTCGCCGCGACCTCCTCTCTTGTCACTTAGTTCGACTGAGGATGAAGAAGGGACCATTTTGCAATCCTGCGCTATCCCTTCCGAAGGGGTCAGTATTTGGCCAGAGAGTCCTAAGTTCCCCTAACGGGTTGCCATGCATGTCCGATTATGATTACTGGTCGGATATTTGATTAAGTCCAGTTGATGGTGATCAATCCTTTCATACAAATCATACAATATGTGCCAGAGCAACAAACAGAATCATAGCATCACCCATAATCAAGCACATGCACACATCCAACTATCTAACAAGCACAACCAAGCATAATCTTAAGCCTCCAAAATACAGCATTGTATTAATCCCAACTTACCTCGACTCCTTGCTCACTCACTCGAGGTCCGATTTGCTCAGGCCATCGCCGATCATCCCTATAACACAAACGTGGTTTCAGTTTTTCATATAACTATTATAGGTTCGTTTTATCCTATAACGCTTATTGTTATGTTTTATTTAGGGTTTAAGATACCTAATTATCTAGGTCTTAAGTCTTTTACAATTATTCTAGGTTTAGGATTAGGTTTGGGTTCGGTTTCTGCATTGATTTCTAAATTAGGTTCTAGTTCGATTTTCTAAGTAGTGTTTTATATTCTAACCCTAAAAATTCGTTTCAACCCATAATGTGAAATTAATCACATTACTTCCCGACCTTCTAAATATCATTATTACCCCTAATCAGTATTCTATTTCATCCGGTACACTTATATCCTTATTAGTGTACTGAATTCACTCCTAATATGAGAAATTTTTACATTTTTCATATAATTACATAAATTCAAATTTTCTATCAGATTTATTGTACATTTTTATTATTATCACAATATCAATTTTTATTATAATATTTCCTATTTATTATATTTCCAATAATTACCTGTTATGTGTTACTACCTTTTATGTATATATTACACTTCTAATATTTATATCATTTCAAAATGTCTAAATTCATCCTAAATCAGATTTTACTCCTAATTACCCTAATTTACAAAGTTAATTTAAAATGTATTATTTTTCCATATTACTTATTTACTACATAATTAACCTAATAATTACATCTAACACCCTAAATGCCACAAGTATCATTCTCCATCAGATTTAAACATCCCTAAACATCTACTTTTTCACTAAGTCAGTAATTAATAATTTAATTACTTAATTAACCTTAAATTACCCATTTTATGCCTCATTTTAATGCCTAAAAATTATCTAAAAATTTCCAAAATTAATTTTTCAAAACGGGCTTCATAGCACTATTTTATATCATCTAAGTAATCTACACAAAAATTTTGGGCTTGAAACTACACTCCTAAGGTCATTTATTTCTAAACCGAAACATGCCCGGTTTTGCATGATTTCTTAGGGACCATATATTACGGGGCACGTTTTCATCAAAATAATATTTTTTCTACAAACTACATACAAAAATATCTCAGAATAACAAAATTCATAATTTTCTAATAATATTTACTATTTTTAAAAAATTACACAAAATCGGGCTAGAAATCGGACTCACCGATTTAGGTGGCTCCGGCCACCTTCGGCCGCCGTGGCCTTGTCGTCCGACCTGGGCACTGCCACCATCGTGTGGTGGTAATGGCCGTCCACTCCCAGCTCCTCGTCTGGTGTGGGTTCCCTTTGAAAGCCCTAATTGCACAGTTTTTCTAATTCTTTTTCTAAACTGGATTTTTCTCTCAATTTTCGTCTCTCCCTAATTTTTTCTGATTTCTAACTGTCCAAATGAGTTCTTGAATTTTTCCTGCTATTTATAGGGATTTAGGGGATTTATTGTGCATTAAATGGGACAAGACAATTGCCTTATCCCTTGATTTTTGGCTTTTGTGTTGTCTTAATTTAATTGATCGATTTTTCTCTTATTTTTCCCAGCTGCCACGACTTATATCTAGATCATTCCTTATTTTTCCTTAATTAATTATGAATTTTATTTAATTATTTAGTATTATTTTGGCACATTACACGTATTTTAAGTAATTACTCGTATTTCTACATACATGTAAATTCATATATAGTACAAATAAATATTCCTAAATATTATTTAGGTTATTTTATGATTTTTAGTATACATATAATTTATTTCAAGCGATTCATTAAGTACCGGAATGCATTTTACGCATTTTCGATAAATAACGAGTTATATACTTAAAATTTGAAAATTTTGTAGTCTCCTATTTTATTACTTATTTTCTTAAATTCAAACTTACGGGATCAGTTTACTAATATTTCTAGCTTTACTTTATAATTTAGGCTCGATCGGTCTTTCAACGATCGAAACCTTGGATTGCTTAGTTGTGGGGCTTACACCTTGCCTTACCAGGTACATGGATGATGTATCCTTGGACGGGGGTTTACTAGCTCTGAAATGGAAGCTGAACTTCCTGGCCAGCTCATCGAAGGAGCTGATCGAATTGTTAGGGAGGTGGTTGAACCGCATCCGTACTACTTTCCTTAGTGTGCCGGGGAAGGCTTTGCATAGTACGGCATCTCCATGACAGTAAAGGTTTATAAGGGTGCAAAAGTGGAGGAGATGCACATCAGGGTTACCCATGCCATCATACTAGTCTAAGGATAGAAGTTTGCCGTTGGAGGGCAGTACTTCGTCCTGGACACCCCTAGTGAAGGGGGTCTTGTTGCTGGTGACCAGCCCAGTGTTGCCAGTAGGCTTACTCAGTTACTGTTCGAGAGCCGCTTTACCATCATATGGAGCTCATTTAGGTCGACGTTGTCCGTCGAGTAAGTTCATCGTACAACTGAATGATCTTGAACTCCCTATGAGTTGGCTTCTTACTCATTGCTAGCCAAAGCTTAGTTATGGGTAGCTGCAGACCTTACCAGCTGCTATTGCAGCAATAAATCAGGTTGTTAATTCCTTCTATTCTGCAACAATAGTAGCTGCTACCGCTACTTTTAGATGTTATCCCGCCCAGTACGGGCATCTAAAGCTTCGGGGTGATGAGTTTTTTTACTGTGATGCTCTACTTCGTGATAGGAATCAACTTCCTAGACCAATCACAAAAAGCTGAGCTAGAGGACTTTAAGGGCTTGCATGGAAAATACTAACTCCAAGCCATAGCTAAGATAAAGACTCCTATCCTGAAATCAACATCCTACCAATCTGTCTATCAAATCTCACATATATCTAGCATGGTCTTACCCAGCTAAAGGTAACCCAGTAAAGGTTAACCGAGCCGAACTCTCCAACCAACTACTAGCGACTAACTCTAATTCAGCTGACTTCCTAACTAGACTAATTGGCGACTGACTTACTGGATATGTTACCATGTGGTGGAAGAATCTGAATGCCGCCAAAGCTAAAGATAGGAGACGAGGTGTCAAAACTTAGGATGGGATGAAAAGGTTGTTAAGGGGTAAATTTGTGCTTGAAACCTACTTGCAAGATACGTTTGCAAAATTACAAGAGCTTTTGCAAGGGAGCCAACTTGTTGATAACTATGTTAGGGAATTCCAAATACTTATGATTAAAGCCAATGTGGAAGAGCTATAAGCACGCACCATATCGAGGTTTATTTCTAGGTTTAGATTTGAAATTAGTAGTATCGTGAAAGTATAGAGATTTTATACCTTAGACGAGGCCATTAAGATAGCTTAAAGGGTCAAAAAGTAGAGAAGAAATGTTTCAAGCTGACCCGAGCAAACATTCTCCCAAGCTCCCATATAGCGACAACTTGTTCAAGCTAACCTGAGGAGGCCATACTGAGCTAAGGAAAGAAATAACCGACCTGAGGAATGCAGAGTAGACCAACAGGGCTGAGCAGACTAGTAGGGCCGAGCAGGACAGTCGAGCCGACCCAAAGCTAGCCTAACTCCGAGAACCTATGAGAATGGCTATCCATTCGTACGGAAGACTAATGAGGTAAAGTGTTTTAAATGCTTAGGCTTTGAACGCATGGCCACTGAATGCTTGAACTAGCGTATCATGGTGCTTCGAGAAAACGTAGTGGATAGTACCAATGAGAGTGACCCCAAGAGAAAAGAGAATGTCAGAGAACCAAGGTGGAAGAGGAAGAGGAAACTTGTGTCTATGCTGACCAGGGAGAAGTAATGGCTTTAATTTTAAGGCGAATCCTGAGTTCCCTACCAAACTTTAAGAAGGATCAGAGAGAGAACCTATTCTATACCAAGTGTACCATCAAAGGCCAACTGTATACAATCATCGTGGACGGAAGAAGTTGTACTAATGTCATTGCACATTCCTTTGTGTAGAGGTTAAGTTTGCCAACCTCAAAGTATCCCCGACCTTACAAGCTACACTAGCTTTATGATAAGGGTGCTTTATATGTAATTAAACAAGTGATCGTACCATTCAATGTTGGGAACGTGTATAAGGATGAAGTAGTGTGCAATGTCATCCCTATGGGAGCTTCACATCTGCTACTTGGACAACTTTAGCTATTCGATTGATCTGTCATTTACGATGGGTATAAGAACACCTATGCTTTTGTCAAAGATAGGCAAAAGATTATGTTGCAACGCCTAAACCCGTCACAAGTGAATGAGGCTCATAACCAACTCACTTGAGCTAGTAAGAAGAACCTTAGTTATGAGCTGAAGAGAACTCTGATCTGTTGAGAAGGCTAATGAACCCATGTTCCTAGTGGTTAAGAGACTCGTGGAGATGAGGGTGTTACAGAATGTTCCCGAAAAGATCCGAAGCTTGCTAAATGAGTTTTCTAACCTGTTTCTAGAAGAATTGCCCAAAAGACTGCTATCAATCTAAGGCATAGAGCATTGTATCGACCTACAACCATGCGCCGCCTTGCTAAATTGACCTGCACACAAGATGAACCCTGAGCAAGCTGCTGAGCTGAAAAGACAGGTAGACAAGCCATTGAGCGAGGATATGTGAAGAAGAGCATAAGCCCTTATACTGTACCAGCTCTACTCATCCTGAAAAAGGATGGATTATGGCACATGTACATTAACAGCCAGGCAATCAATAAATTTACTGTCGAGTACAAGTACTTGATACCGAAGCTTAATGACATGTTGGATGAGCTTCATGGTGCAAAGATATTCTCAAATATTGATTTGCAAAGTGGCTACCATCAGATTCGTATGAGACTAGGGGATAAGTGGAAGACTGCCTTTAAGACAAGGCACGAACTCTACAAATGGTCAGTTATACCGTTCGGATTT
Organism: Lumnitzera racemosa; assembly: GCA_024138005.1. Classification (NCBI taxonomy): domain Eukaryota; kingdom Viridiplantae; phylum Streptophyta; class Magnoliopsida; order Myrtales; family Combretaceae; genus Lumnitzera; species Lumnitzera racemosa. The sequence continues at coordinate 89,342,161 of JAMXBC010000001.1, read as the reverse complement.
ACTAACACGCCGAGAACATTTATGAGGTTAATGAACCATGTGATGTGCCTTCTGATCGAAAGATGTATGGTCGCATATTTTGATGACATATCGGTATATAACACCAACCTGAATGACCATATTCAATATCTTCGCAAAGTATCTGACATTTTGCAAGTTAAGAAGTTGTATAGGAACGTAAAGAAATGCATGTTCTACCAAAGAGAAGTGATCTTCCTAGGGTTTATAATGTTAAAGGAAGGAATCTGAGCGAATGAGAAAAAGATCCTAGCTGTTCTAGAATGGTTGACGCCAAAGAATGGTACTAAGGTCTGAAGTTTCTATAACCTAGCTTCTTTTAATAAGCAATTTATTAAGAACTTCAATACAATAGTCACCCCATTGATCGAGTCAACAAAGAAGAATGAAGGGTTCAAATGGAGCGATCATGCTAAGCGAACCTTTAGGGAGATCAAGAAAAGCGCACTTCGGCCCTTATCCTATCACTACCAGATTATGACAAACCCTTTAAACTGGAGTGTGACACATTAGGAGTTAGAATTAGTGTTGTCCTGATATAAGAACGATGACCTGTCGCTTACCACAGTGAGAAACTGAGTGGCCTAGCCTTGAACTAATCTGTATACGAGAAGGAGTTGTACTCCCTTTTCAAACCCCTTACTGTTTAGCAACACTACCTACGCTACGAGAGTTTGCTATTTACTCTGACCATGAATCATTGAAGCAACTAGGGAGTCAGAACAAACTTTCGAAGAGGCAAGCCAAATGGTGGGAATTCATGGAAGCATTCACGTATATCATTCGACACAAGAAGGGGAGTACAAATGTGGTCGCTGACGCTATGTCATGAATGGAAAACTTTGCTGACCACTTTACAAACAAAATTATTAGGATTCTCACTCATCACAGGGCAGTATGCTGCTAACCCTCACTTTAGTCCCATTGTTGAACAGTATCAAGCAGAGGTAGTTGTTAGAGGGTATTATCTTAAGGATGGCTATCTGTTCAAGGACTGCAAACTGTATATTCCAAATTGCTCCACATGAGAACTACTAATTCGAGAAGCTCACAGCGATGGACTTTTAGGCCATTTTGGGGGGGTCAAAACAACTAATCTATTAAAGGAGAATTTTTACTGGCTAGGTTTGGCTAAAGATATCCATAGAGTAATCGATCGTTGTGGAGTATGTAAGCGCGCTAAGGGAAAGAGAAAACCCCATGGAGAGTACATGCCTCTACCAATGCCTACCTTATCGTGGGCCAACCTCAGCATGGACTTTATCTTAGGATTGCTCCAGACACCCAGAGGAAAAGATTATATCTTTATTGTAGTGGACCGCTTCAACAAAATGGCACATTTTATTCCATGCCATCAGACTAATGATGCTCTATATATTACTGACTTTTTTTTTCAAGAGATTGTCTGACTACACGGAATACATCAGATGATTGTCTCAGATTGGGACACAAAATTCTTGAGCTATTTTTAGAAAACTCTTTAGAGAAGACTTGTGACTAAACTCGTATTCAGCTTTAGCAAGCACCCTTAGACTAATGGTCAAACTAAAGTGATGAACAAAATGCTAGGTAATCTGCTTAGAGCTATTGGAGGAAAGAACTTAAGGGATTGGAATCTGTACCTACCAGTTATTGAGTCCGCATACAACCGAACTATCCATAGTACTACTGAGAAGACCTCATTAGAGGTCGTCTATGGCCTTAACCCCACCATTCCCCTGGATATGATCGGCACCCCAACAATTACTGAAAAAAGTCAATCTACAGTAAATTGAACTCAAGAATTGCATCAGCTACATCAATCAATCACAAGGAAGATGACCACGTTCAATTAGAAATAACAAGAGATTGGTAGCCGAAGCCGCCGAACTATTTCTTTCCAGCCAGAAGACCTAATATGGATTCACCTCAACAGAAAGCAATTCCTACACTTAAGATAAAGTAAACTATCTCCTTAAGCTGAAAGCCCATTTAAGGTCCTGGGGAAGATCAACTATAACACCTACCAAATCGAGTTGCTTAACGACTATGGTATCTCCTCTACCTTTAATGTATTCGATCTAATTCTCTACCAACCAACTGAAGAAAACCCTATAAGTGCCTCAGAAGAATGAGCAAAAACCGCTTCGGATTTAAGAACAAATCTTTCCAACCCCTAAGCAGATTATAAGAATTAACCCCTTGGACCGATCACAAGAAGCCGAGCTAGAAGACTTCAAGGGTTCGCATGGAAAATACTAGCTCTAAGCCATAATCGAGATAGAGACTCCTATCCCGAACCGATGTCCTGACGATCTGTCTGCCTGATCCTTATGTGTATCCTGCATGCTCTTGCCCAACTGAAGGTAACCTAGGAAAGGCTAACCGAGCCGAACTCTCCAACCAACTACTGGAGACTAACTCGAACTTAGCTAACTTTCTGACCAGACTGATTGACTCCTGACCTGATCTAAATTAGGTAGGCTTCTGACTACTAGTACTTCCTATTTCTGCCTATGTTGTATCATACTCCTAACTTATAGCCATCAAGTAACACGTACCTTCTAACACAATGTTCCAGAATGACTCTTTCATTTCCATACTGAATATTCTTTGTCCTTTTTACCTCTTTTTAGTATGATTAATATAACGCAGTTATAAGATACCTTTTTATCTTTTCATATGTGTAAAATAACCATAATGGGCAAGTATATAAACCCTAACTTTCCTTATACGCATACAATCATCTAACTTTCAATACAAAGTTATTCTCTTTGAGCAACCTTAATATTCTCATTAATTCTTAACTCTTATCTATTCCCTTTAGTAAGGAGTAGTAACAAGTGACCCTATTACTTAAACCGATACATCACGTCCAGTGAGTCTTAGGCCATGTTAGATCTTATTAGTACGTTATATCCAGTTCGATAGCTTACGGATTTGCAAAAACCTCCATTCTATTTTCTTCTCTTGTTCGTTGTGGTGCCTCTCCTTGTGTACATCCCTGGAGATGCATCACTTCATCCAGGCAAGCTTGGAGCTCCCTATTTTGCTCAGCATACTGCTCAACCAAGTGCTTCATGTACTCCAAGCGTTCCTCCAGCACAACTCTTGGGAGGGGCTGGTTGCCCCTAGGTTAATCGTTCAACAACTCTTGATTTCCTTACTTGTCGCATTAAGACATGATGTAAAAAGGCTTGATATGGGTTATGTGTTTAGTATGTTTAGGATTTTGGGTATAAGAATTCTTCTTTCCCACAAACGGTGCTAAATATCGTTCCTCAGTTCTTACCAGTAGTAGATTGAGGTTTGTACATACTGGGTCTACAAAACAATGTACAGTAAAGAGATACTGGAGGATTGTCTGGTGTAGTCACTCCGATATTTAAGTCAGCAATAAACTAATTGCGAAATATAATACTAATTGCGCAGGCTTAATATGCAAAGTTTATAGAGAAAATTATCGTTGAGCAGATATCTAGTATTTATAACAGAATAGAGCCGATCGTTAGAGACTAGTTGGAGAGATAAATCTTCTCCCGTAAGTATGAGAGAGTGGAGTTGTCGTATCTAACGTATCCCTAAGATTTAGAACGTAGCTAATTTATTTTTATTTTATAGTTTATGACCATTACAGTTTTTTATGAACTTAAACCACTAAGGGTCAAGCTCGAAATCTACAAAAGCAAGCTCAGAAAGGTAAAGCTCGACGGATCTAATTGAGCCTAAAAGGTCTCTATCCAAAGTATTCTATCAATAAAGTGGAAAGCAAAATTGCTATTGTAATGAAGAGAAAGAACATTGAGTTTAAAAATTGTGCTACTTAGATCTTATTCTTTTTAAGTAAGAACTCAGAACCTAGAAATTAAAAGAAAAAAAAAAATCAATTCGAGCCGGTTCCACGGGTATAAAAGCCATTAATCAGCCCATTGAAACCGCTGGTCTTTGGGCCTGCCGTTGTCGGTTCGTCATGGGTGCCGGTGACCATCGTATCGGATTACGTACGGAAGAAAAAAGATAAAAAACGTGAATCATGGGATGCAATCATTATGGAATAGAGTTTGGTTGGACAAAGGATAGAATTCTTATCCCCTTCTAGATTATCTATAAAGTTTTTTGACCAAGCACACGTTGTTTTCGAGTCAACAGCACTGCATCTTGGTTGTTAGATGGACGCGCAATACGATGTCAACTCAGAAATGTAGTATTTCTCCTTTGAAGGTTACCAACAAGATTGGGATATAACCGAGCAGGTAAACGATGGATCTTATAAAATCCTAACCCATTCATTAAAGTATGACGTCTCCTATTACCTTACCTTCAACTGTCAGGATGATTTTTATAAAGTTTAAATCACCATAAAAAAGGATTTTCATAGAATTTTGACATAATGAAGGAGAGAATATAACTATACTTAATAACTTATACATAAATGAAATTTAAAAGGTAAATAAATTGTACGATATAGAGATATATTGTATATAAATTATGAGCAAATATTTTTATTGGTATATTATTTTTACCATATTAGATTTCCTATTAGACCCTTTTATAGTCTTAAGACTCAACCCTAAATCTAGGAATAAGTGGTTTGATTTGATATGATTCTTCTTTTCTTATCAAATTGTACCTAGTAAACGGTCTTTTTTTTTTTAAATCAAACATAACAATATGCTTGGATTTATATATTTTTTAAACCTAATGAAAATAGGTATGAACCATTTATATAAATTTTTCACTAAATATTTTTATCATTAATAATATTTATTTTTTCTATTAAAATTTTCATATGTTTCTAATTAACTTCTTATATATTTATCACGTATAATGATATTTAGTAAAAAGTTATAAAAGATCTTAACAAATCCAACTTAATTAAATGAGAATAAGAAACTCTATTCTAACAAATAATAACAAAAAAGGAAAAGTAGAGGTACTCATCCAAAAGTAATACAAAGAAGACAAAGGAGACATATACAAAACTATAAAAGAAATGAAAGACAGGTAAAGAGTATTAAAGTTAGATTCTTGATTTGAAAATATATAAGAAAATAATAATTTAAAAAATAAAAATATCTAAATATGAATTTTTAAATAGAATTCATTCAATTTAATCTTAATAATTGACATATAATTAAGATAAAGAAAAATAATATATGAAAAATTTGATGAAATTCATTAGGATTAACGAGGAAAAAAATAAATATGCACAAAGAAATTGTGTGAATTTTTTTTTAACCAATCGGTTCGGTTCGGTTCAAAAGGTTTCGGTTTGATTTATTTTTCTAAATCAAAAAGCAAACAATTTATGTGTAACCAAACTAAATCGATTGTAAAAAATTGATTTTTATGTTTGATTCAATTCAATTTACTATTGGATCTAGATTGGCAATTTCTTTTACTTAACCTTACCTAAATCTCATAAGGTTTTAGATCTAAAACCTTATAAAAATTTGATAAAGTTTTTACTTGTTCCCTTATATCCTTAATTATTGGAAATGCTGTCAAGAAATAAAATTCACTATACGACAAAATAAGAAAATTTTATCAATCCTGATTTCTGGGCTATTCTCGCTATTCCATATATGCGATATGAAAATGTGAGAAACTTTTGTCCGTCCTAAGTGCTTCTCATTATTCACGATTCCCATATTACTTAGCCTTCAATTTATGATAGATCTTTTCTTTTTTTTTTTTTACCCTAATTATATAGTAATTTCATTCAGATCCTCACTATTTACGTTCCGTGTACATTAAAAATATTTAATGCGCAACTCATTTCATGCTTTTATCAACGTAAAGAAATAAAACCCATTTCATATTGTATGATAATTAATAATTAGATAGATCACGATATTTATTTAAGAAGATTAAAACTTCCCTTATCCTTCATAGACATATGATCATTTTCTTTGTCACCCAAGTTTAGTTGAATATATACAGTGTTCAACCATACTCTAGAAGCTCTCGATGAAAGGTCAACTTCGAATGATATCATATATAGCTTGAAAGTTATATTTTACACCCATCCATTGCACTTGCATTGAACTAGTGGGTTGCTTTATTTTGTCAATTGTCAACAGTTTCCAGCGTTTAGTGGCAAATCACATACATAGGTTGGATTTTTATACATTTGCACCATTAAATAAATTACATAGCAGTAACAACTGATTAATATATAATAAAATATTAACTACTAATCATAAGGCACTAATTTAATAATTTGTAGTCGAATTTTCTTAAACTCATACCGTTGATACTTAATTCTCGCTCGAACTAAGGCCCATCGATTGAAGCCTATCACAAGATGTACCTAGTGGAAACCCGAGCAAGTAGCGCTACCATGCATCGCGCTGCGACTCTCTCGTCTATCCATATGCTTGCACTAATGAAGAATGTCAACCAAGTATGAGCCAATCCTTCGCATTGCAATTTGCCTAGTGTGCTAAATAGCAAAATGTTCGAGCAGATCAACCCTAATCAATGAGCCGACACTTGCCAACCTTTTATTGGGTAAGCCCAAGTCTCAACTCCTTCCATTAAGCATTGATTGACCCCTTAATAAACGTCTCGGCTTAGCTATTATCTTTAGCAGCTATAACTTACTATAATTCATTAATGAGCATTTGATATTCGTAGTACGATCGATACGCCAAATACCATTGCCCTTACCAAATCATTAAACTACATATTTGATGACCTAGTCGACTATGACGTGTTGCCTATAGTGAAACTCCATCACCCACCACGGAGTGCACTGTCCATTGGAGACCAGTACGAACGAACCTCCAATTGCCATATATCTAAGTAAATTATATAAAAGGCACTAGAAGCCAACAAGTAAGACCATCTGTTATAGCTCCTTCAAATCTTTCTCTCTTACTCTCATACTTAGAGAAGTTGACGACTCATATGTACATCGGGCAAGCACTATTCAATAGGTCTCCAATACTCGCCTTCCCCTTTTTTAGTCTTTTTTGCTAATTTGAGTATTAGAGAGCTAATATGACCTCGCCCATAGAGGGCTTTTTACAAGTGTCAAGGAATAAGAAGCGAAACTCAATCCAATCCAACGTTATATATATTAGTTGGTTTCCACTTGATCAACGCATACTTTAATGAAATCGTTCCTTCGACGCGTTGAGACTACCACCAAAACAATTTTGTCTATAAATTTAGACTTGTAAATATGATGTGAGACATTATATTTAATTTATTACTTAATTATATATCTCTTTATTCAAAGACTTGTATTTTAACTAAAATTCATCAAGTGGATAACTTAATTAAATAAATTACTATAAAATGATTTGGACCCACAATTTCCTTCTTTTGGCACCATCTTCTGCATCTATTTTTATCGGAAAACTTGAACATAGGATAAACTATTTTATCTGTTATTTAAAGGTGACGAGGATTACTTTGTACAGAAGATTCTTTAATCAGTAGACTTTTCAACTCTTCATAACTAAAACTTGTGGTGTCAATAGTTCCAACGAATGGACCAAGTCGAAAGAGATTATTTTTGTTTTGGTTGGTTAACTCAAAGTCAAACTTTAATAAAGTCGATCTTTTGAACCCCCATCTACACGTTTTTTTCAATTCATATAGAAATTCCCAAGTTTCTACTCATAGAAGGGCTAGATTCATTGACTTTCAACAAACCATATGCTCCACCAAGGCAACACGCACAAGTAAACCCTAAAATTAATTTCACGTTTCATGTTCATTACTATATAAATCTCTCATTCGGAAACCCCATTTCACAAATCATATTTTCTATTGCTATCACTAATAATAAACCATGACGATGAGAAGAAAGCTTCCTATCACCATATTTCTAGTTGCATTTCTCATTGCTATAGTACTACCACATCAAGTATCATCCCAAAACTGTGGCTGTGCCTCGGATCAGTGCTGCAGCCAGTGGGGCTACTGCGGGACAGGCGACGATTATTGTGGAACCGGCTGCCAGGCCGGTCCGTGTTACGCAGCACCTCCACCACCTTCTACTAATGATGTGGTGGTGGCGGATGTCGTGACGGATGAATTCTTCAATGGGATAATTGGACAGGCTGCCGATACATGTGAAGGGAAGAATTTTTACTCAAGGGCTACTTTCCTAAGTGCACTTGAGAGTTATCCCAACTTTGGTAGGGTGGGAACAGTTGATGACTCTAAGCGTGAGATTGCTGCATTCTTTGCTCACGTCACACATGAAACTGGACGTAAGTGATATTTTCCTTTTAATCTATCACCATAATTGCATTATATAATTATAGGAAGTTATATGAATTGAATGGAGGTGGTAAAACTTTTTATCTCAATCATTAAAATTTTAGAGATATATTTTAAGATAAAACGCAATCGTGCTTATTAAAAAAATATTAGTGGTACCACATTATTTTTTCGATATTTACATTTCTTAATAAGAGGCGTAAGCATGTTATTTTGAAAATTCAACAAGTTCTTATAATTTTGATAGTTTTCATGAAAATATGGATAATTTATACGAAAATAAGTATAACGTTTAAGCTTTGAGTTAATACAAGATTTAACACGGTATATTGTATGCAGACTTTTGCTACATTGAAGAGATAGATGGTGCATCCAGGGACTACTGTGATGAGACAAACACTCAATATCCATGCAACCCAAACAAGGGCTACTACGGCAGGGGACCTATCCAACTATCCTGGAACTTCAACTACGGTCCAGCCGGCGAAAGCATCGGGTTCGACGGGCTGAACTCCCCCGAAACGGTGGCTACCGACCCACTCATTTCATTCAAGACCGCCCTTTGGTATTGGATGAACTTTGTGCAAGCTGAAATGAGTAAGGGGTTTGGAGCCACCATAAGAGCCATAAATGGTGCCCTTGAATGTGATGGTGGGAACCCAGCAACAGTTCAAACGAGGGTACGGTACTATGAGGAATACTGCAGCCAGCTCGGTGTATCTCCTGGTGACAATCTCACGTGTTAGTTTTATAGATCAGGCAGGTAAATGAATTACTAGCTTATCTATTTCCCTTTGATAAATAATTTCTTCTGATTTTGTTATCATGTCGAATAAAATAGTAAAAGATAAGTTGATGTTTCTAGAAACTTCTTAAGAATTGAAATAAAAATTATTTTCACCTTTCAATGAACTTAATGACTGTTTCGTAAAATGGGTTGTCGATGTTAGTAAGGGTATAACTTTGAAAACATTTTCTCTTTATCCTCTTAACCAGCATGAATTATTATTATTCAAAAAGTCAACCTTTCGTGAGAGACGAAGAGTTTGAATCGGTCAGACACATCGCCTAAATGAAGGCTAATGGAACTTTGATTCCGTGATAATATTTATCCACCACATTGAATTGGCTATACATTTACTAGCGGAAGTCCAAAAAGTATTAAAAAAAATTTCAAATAATATCATATGAATGTTGGATAATTAAAATAATAGATAAATAAAAGGATAATAATAGTAAAAGTACGTATAATAAAAAATAATAATTATATGATTGAATATGATAGTTAAAAATTTTGTGGGATAGATTTAATTTTTTTATAATTATCATGTAAATATATATAATAATTAAAATTATAAGATATCTAATTATTAGTTATAAGTAGTTAAAAGAATATTTTTTTTTATATGATAGATATTACAACTCATATGTTGAATTACAACTAATATCATTTTAATAAGAGAGCCAACACAACTAAGCCCTTCTTTAATTATCATCTTCATTATCATCAAAGTTTGCTTACAGGATTTATTCAAATTTATTAACTTAAATTTATTAATATCGCTATAGCATTACATATAAATTATAATTTAGATGAACGCTTCCACAATTGATCCGGATGTTGCCGTTAAAATTGACCCGAGATTTTGACACCATAAATTTAAAACGCATCGAGTGCTTCCACACAAAATGGCTTGGTCCGTTTTCAATCATTCACCACCGCCCGCTTGGTCAACGCAGCATGATGACTGGCGCTACAGAAAAAATGGCGACCAAAAAAACAATCGGCGCGTCGACGATAGCAATATGTTATATGTATAAATGAAAGGTTTATAAATATCAGTTGTAATGTATATTTTTTAAAATATTTTTATTTATATTTATACATATTAAATTTTTGAGATATTATTATATATTATTAAAAATCTATCAATATGATATATTAATATTATTGAAGTTTTTTAAAATATAATACACATATAAATTATATTTTTCATGTCGATTCCATGTATTTTGTGTGTCAAAAAGTAAATTGGAAGTATACATAACCTTATGCTTAATAAACATAGTAGCTTTTTTTTTTTTCTTTTTTTGGGGTATGAACATTGCATCGGCAATCTCCGCTATGGTGTAGAAACAATGGCATGTGGAATTGCCAGTAAAGGTCTAAAAATATAGGATTGTGGAGGACTTGTAGCGTGAGTGTCTTAAAAAAATACATTATGAACGCTTATAATATAGTATTCCTCTGATACTATCTAAACTTATCCGCTATAAAAAATTAATAGATTATCTTTTTTTTTTATTTTCTATTTAAATAATTATTTATAAAAACTATTGAGGTGTTGTTGAAGTAATGAGTCAACTTATTTTAATAGAATGAACGATATATATTAAGTTTTATTAAATTAATAGTTTAGATTAGCTAATATTATGGTAATATAATTTTACTATAAGACCTTTATAAATTATACAATTTTTTTATGATCATGTCCTTATTTTTTTTATAAGATTAATATTGTTCTTTATCTTATTCTTAATTTGTATTTATTTAAATTTTAATTATTAAATAAACTATAAATTTAATGATTCAAATTTAAAATAATATGAATGAGTGATAAAATAAAAAACAAAATCGAAAGGAGCAAAACTATACAATCTCCCTTATATACAGGTATTCATTCTCACTTTTCACAGGGAGGTGGGGAAGTGGTGAGCGGAATCTATGTTAAGGAATCAGGGGAAGAGCATAAAAGCACACCATTTCTTTTGCAAGTTTTAAATCGTGAAAAAATCATTTCAGAATTAGCTAATGTAGGAACTTATCTTTTATAGAAGAACAGGAAAATTTAAATTCGTGTTGTACAAATTTTCACGCCTTCTCCTTTAAGTAACATAGATGCACTTGCACTGCACCCAAAGATGCATAAAAGAAATATTTATTGATATTTCAAATTTTTGATATGATATTTTAACCCAAAAAACAAAAATTGATATGATATCAATATTTTTAAAACATGACTCAATTGAATAGAAATATAGGTTTGGCATTTTATTTTCATCAATATTGATTTAGCTTGTTGATCATATTTTTATGGTACGGTAGTTGACAAATTCTTCAATTCATTGTTTGGTTTATATATTAGTTAAAATTACTAAATAAAATGATCTTAAGATACAAACTAAAAGTTTCGTATCATATATTTAATAGTATAAAAATTTTATTTTATCGTATATAATCAGTATATTTTTTAAATTCAAAAAATAGTCCCATACCAAATTTACAATTGACTAATTATTTTTTTTTAGTATTTTTTCAATCATAAAAATGTGTCTAGCATTGCACATAAAAAATGTCGTAGAAAAAAATTGTGTTGTGTTTTCGATGTTGAAGGGAAGAAAAGACAACCCAAATCCTTAAAATATAGTGGAACATGCAAGTTTAAATATTATGTTGATTAAGGAGAAGCTAGAGCTTTGATCATGATTATGTGACCATAAAACATGAGGTACATGTAGACAGAGGTGAAGTACGAACCGATCTTAAACTATCAATTCACATGTTATGATAAATCTTCATCGATTAGTGAGCTAACGGTTCTAGATCGATTTAAGATTTTTGAATTATTTTCTGTTTTCCTTTCTTTCTATAACTTTTTTATTTTTATTTTTATTTTTATCAAGCCTTCGATCCTTTTTTTTTGTCTTTCCTCCTTGCATAAAGCATAAATTAAAAATAAATAAAAATTAAAATATAGAAAAGTCTCTTACAGTACGAAGAACTAATCTAATTGAATAGAATGAAGTGATCGGAGGAAAAATATTTTTTACTGTATTTTACAATCGTCCAAAAAGTACTTACGTATCCATTAATTAAAATCAAATCGTCGTAATTCAGTTTGGCTTTTTATAAAACATTTAGTCTATTGGTCAATTTTACGTTTTGCAAAAAGAATTTAAGTGTACATAACTATTCAATTTAAATTTTTTGAAGGAAAATAATTTTGCTCGATCATAATTTAGAAAACCCTAATGCAAGATCACTATTTTTGCGAAAACCATGCCATTTACTTTTTTTCAATTATTGGGAAAAATTATTTTTGTTCATGATAAAACTTTTTCAGAAAGAATGAAAAAAAAAAAAAAACTTACTATGTCTCCTTTTGAGGTAATTGCTCATATTCGTAACCAGGAGTGAAATCCACGACTAAGCTTGGGCTTCCATTAAATCAATTACAGTCACTGAAATAATCATCATTCTTACTTGATGTCCTGCATGGTTCTTGTCATCTGCCGGCCGCCTTATACCAATCTTCTATGCAAGCATTTACCTCAACGTTAACAATAGATAAGGAGGCTCAGTGTTCATCAACGATCGAGCTTATTATATTAAACGTTTACTCAATAACGACCGTTGAAGCCGGAGTATTGAGTACTTTATGGGTGATGCAAGATAGGAGTGGATAGTCCTTTGTATACCTTTGCCACCATCCTAAAATATTGAAATCTTTGATCGAGATAATTTCAGAAAACTCGAAAAACGTTAGACTACCATCGTTGCCTCTTCACTTTTTATGCCAATAGTTGCTTATCTATAAATAAGTAATGTCACTCCTCGGTGGGTGGCAAAGAAGAGATTGATGACTGGCTACCGTAATAACTTTGGTAGTAGTTGAGTATCTCCTCTATGTTGGTCGTTATTGCCAACACTTCTTATTGTGCTTCCAAGCTGTATACATCTTGAGAATCCATTAGATCTTAAATATAACCATAATAAGTCTTCAAATATATTAGTAACGATTCCATTTTACAACGAGACTCTAGAATAATTACTACAAGATAAATACGAGGAATGTCTTTATAATAAGTTAACCACTTTAACGTCATATCGTATATGCATATGTGCAAGTTTGGGTCCTCATAAGCCTGAAGAAGCACGTCAAGTATACTAACGATTGACATAACAAATAAGTGTACACTAAGCCTGTAAACCTACGAGAATGTCTTAATAGCATCATGAAAAACTTTCAAAACTTTTAAAATTTTTAGCAACTGGATACATATATCTCAATTACTAGGAAGAATCTCAACTTCCTGCATATTGTACATTGTAAAGTCATACAATAATTCACTGTAAGGAACTGTACTATGCAACAACTCGTAAGTCGAGTTCGAGCAGTGTTGTACATTCATCTTAAACTTTCAGAGCCACTTCTTACTCTCCATGTAGAAGTTCCTCCACTTTTTGTGAAGGGACGACCTCTTTGTTATTGTCTTAACGATGTTTTTTATTAGAGCTATATTGCCCTTCAAAATTGTGATGCCATCCTTGATACACAAGTTAAGAATATGACATACTTAACATATATGGAAAAAAAAACCCTCCCAATACTAGTTGACAGTAATTTTGCAAATTAGATATTAAGGCAATATTGATTCTTACATTGTCAAAATCAATAGAAAAAATTTTGCTCACTAATTCATACTCATTTAGAATTTCTCTAATAATTTTATAGATGTTTTGCGCCATGTGTCACTCGTTATATATCCTTAAAAATAATAGTCGTTTATTGAGTTGTCAATTATCTTCTATCCAATGAACAATAATACTCATATAAGAATTATTACAAAAAGGATTTGTCCATATGTCTATACATATGTATCGAAGGAAGCGAACTTACTTGTGAGCTCCTTCTTACCTTTGTGGTAAAGCTCCTGCGTAGCTTGGGTTAACATCCTACAACTAAGCTATCATAAGCTGAAATTAAACGTCTCCTGCTCGTATTAACTTTGCCGCTTTGACTCACCAGCATGAATGACAGGTACATGTTTGCCAGATACTGTGCTAGGTTGTACTCATACCTCTCTTTATCATATCTCATTAGCAGTTGACCAAATGAACCATCGCCTCAAGCAATCTATTGCTACATACTATCTATTCCCACCTCTCCAAGATACTTCGACCTCAACTACCTATTAAGGATAACATATCCCTCTCTCATTTTCCATAAGTAACTTGCGTTGTAGTTGTTGCAAAATGCCCTCGAGTTCCTCTTTGTCTATACCTTTTACGAAAATGTATAGTAAAAATATTAGACTTACTAGATTTAGGGAGCTTACCCAATCCTAAAGGTCTCGAACTGCTGGGCTCATATTATCCTATATGTTGCTCTTCTATTTCAAAAATAATTTTTATGTCATCCTCCTCATTCTCGAACATGCTTACCGGACAACTCATTCGTAGGGGTTCAAATTCTGTAGGTCATGCAGGGACACTCATACGAGAAGGTTCAAATTTAGTAAGATGTTCAAAGACACTCATACATGAAGGTTCAAAATCGAGAGGTAGCGTGCCTCGGTAACTGATGCATTAAGGTTCAACATTAAAGCCAGGAGGTGGTGTAACTTGTTCTTCCATGTTCTCAACCACATCATGTGCTCTCTGTTCATTCAAGTTGCACTAGTTATCTGGGTACGCCTGAACATCATTGAATCGTTGTGATTCAAACGATGTACCAGTTCCAGTGCTCTTACCCTTACTTTTACTTTTCTTAATAAATGAGAAACCGTGCTTCCTACCAAAGAAGATACAACGCAAAAATCTTTCCATGGGTGCTAAAATTTTTTTCTCTTATTTACTATAATAAAGATTTATGAATGAAAAATATAAATAATATGTAAGCCAAAACAAAGCGAGTATATGTATGTTAATGTTATTTGTAAATGTAAATGGTTTAGTGCAGTGGAATAAAGAACTATGCTTACATATTGGTGGTTAATGAAAGGAAATGTTTCTATAATAACATCTCGCAATTGAAAAAATTCAAAGGAAAAATGGTTGGAGTTAAAGCGTTTTAATTAGTTTGTGGAGTAATAACTACTGAATATTGGTAACATTCAATTTATAAGGACCAAAGAATGTGTAAACGCGTCATTTGAATTTTGAAAATTTGAATTTTCAAACATTTTGGCATCACAATTTTTTAATGTTGCAATTCAAATCTCTAACTACATGCAACGAAAGTAATCGGACATTTAAAATTGTCCAATTTTTTTAAGGAAAGCAGAGGGAGCCGGGGGGGTTAATGTTGGTCAAAAGAACTAACCCACTTTTTTTTTCCTTTAATGATCCTTAAACTGTCAGGTTGAACTGACAATTCAACCCGTCAATTTAGGCGGTTTCACCCAAGCGAACCACTTAAGCCCTTAAGGCTTAGTGGTTCCTCGGGGTGGTTTGGTCTAACCATTTCTAAGCTAAGCCAGTTCAAGGCCTGCCCGTACCGGTTTAAGGCCTGCTTGTGTCGGTTCACAATTCAAAACTAACCCATGCTCAGGTCTAGGTACATGTAGTAAATTTATGCATGACACCAAAGGAAGATAATTCCCCTTCATGTATTAGGGTTCGTTGACTTTATCATAGTGGCCATTCCACTCACCTATTATTTATAGAAGAATTACTAAGCATTGCATTTTATATCTATAATAGTAATTTCATAAGAAATCTCTATCTAAAAAAAATTATTTATTACTCATACTATAAATAAATATTCAATATTTAAATAGGTTGTTTTCTCAATTCCTTCAATAAAATCAACAAAAATAATAATGCAACATCTATTCATAGTTTTTTTTTTTTCCATCAACATCTATTCATAGTTTACTACTACCCTATTGCATTCATGAATAATAATTATTATATTGCGATCTTATTTCATCTAGTGAAGGTAACAGGCTATTAGTGTTTGTATGTATGTGTAAATGGCATCGGTAAATATGTACTCTATAGCATGTGCAAAAATTAAACACAATGATATAACAAAATTCTTAACACAATGACTAAATCATATCATTTGATTCATTTTATATGAGATTGTATGTTTAAAAAGGAAAAAATTCAAAGTGATTCTTTACTTAGACACTATAGATGAACGGATATGTTATATTTATTATGTGCATGCTATCAACGCGCATCATGTAAATAAGAAAAAGGTTAGTGTTTTAATCCAATATCTCGATAACCATCTTATTCAAGTGTTAGGCTGAAACAAACTCACTAGGTTCCAAAACCCCCCTTATGAGTAGTATAAACATTACATGTATAACGAGTATCAAGTGATTGTACAATCAAATCTCATAAGCTATTAACAAACAATATTAGTTAGGTTTAGTGATCCCAAACTATACCATATACTATTCTTCTTAGCACCATCACTAACATTATGCAGACAATAATGATAGAATATCATTGAACTTCTAACAGTATTGCCCATTGCTATAATATTACCACGTTAAAATCCTTAAACTATGAATGTGCTTTAGAAAATGCTATAATAGGTAGGAATATTATGAAGGTAGGCTACTAGTTGTGAGAATATCAAGCCCTATTTCATTTTTCTTAACTTAATCCATATTAAGTCCAACTCGCTTAATATAGGTTACCTGATATAAAATTAAGAAAACAATTTTCTTTAAAAAATTTGAATTCGTCAATTAACTCAACTAGTAAAAAGTGAAATTAAAGTTTTCCGGGTAAAAAAAATCTTAATTTGACCACTGATCCACGTATTTTTAAAAAATAATTTTTTAGAGAAATAACCAGAAAAATTGAGTTCGAGAACTAACTTATTAAGATTAAGTCACTTTGTAAAAATAAAATAAAAAATCAATTAATAGGCTTTATTTTTAAATTTTTATAAAAAATACTGAAATATATACAAATATGCAAAAGATAACTAAAGTAAATTTTTATTACGAATTTTTAAGAAAAGGGAAAAAAAAATTTTATACGGTTGCTCCAAAAGTGCCTACGTACCCGCTAGTCAGGATAAAACCAACTTAATTCTTTTTTTTATAAAAATTTAGTGGATGGAAACTTTTATTTTGAAAATTGAACTAGATTTATATTTATTTAACCATTTATTTATTTATTTTTAAAAAAACCTAGAAAATCTAATTTCATGAATTTAAGAAAACCCTAACTGACTAAATCTTTTTTTTTAAATCATCGGTTAAGATTTTTTATTTATTTAAAAAAATTACTACGTATCAAAAAATATCTTTTTTAAATCTTATATGCAAGATCTACTAAAATAAGATCTAAATATCTATATTTTCTAAATTTCAACTACAAGATACATTAAGATATATGTCTAGATACGTATTTTTTCTAAATCCTAAATGCAAAATATGTATCTCAATATGTATTTTCTTTAAAGATACGGATCTCGTAGATACGGATCTCGTAGATACGCTTATTTTAAAAAAAATGTAATTCAACTAAATTTATTAAAAATAGAGATTATTTAAAAAACAAACAATATGAAATTAATTAAAAAAACCTTCACTTAAAAAATAAATTAGTAAAAATAATTGAATTAACTAAATAAATAAAAATAATAATTTTTTTTTTACCTAAACAAGCAGAGTCGCACGTGATCAGTACGCTCGTGATCATAGCGTGTGTGCGTGAATCGGGAGTGAACAAAGATAGTGTAGCGTATGATCAGCAATGCACCGATCATCGTATGTATATGATTGTGTGTCTTCGTGATAAGTGAGGCGTGTGCAAATTGGTGTGTGGCTGTCGGCGTGACCCAAACTTGTCTAATCTACAACTGTATATTGTGTAGTATCGGTAAGGAACTTATGTATGCAGCGTTGGCGTGGAATTTGCTGTGTTAAGGCGTGTCAGGTTGATTCGTATGAGTGATATTGCAAATTACGGCTGTAAGCTTCAATATGTACAAGGGAAAGGGACAAGCCTCAGTAGGATGTTAGGCTATTCGTCAAAGGGTCAGCTTTATGGATGTGCAACTGATGCTGTTTTGAACGGAGGACGTGCATGTCAAGGCGTGGGTTCGATCGGGGGATGTACGGTGATCTAGCAAGGGAGGCAAGTATTCAGTGTTAGTATGTTGCTCGGCAAGTGAAGTCAAGTATTGTAGATTGTGGTAGTAAAGTAAGGGCGTGTTAGCTATTGTGAGGGGACAAGCGATAGTAAAGTGTAGCGATGTGTGTTCGGCAATTAAGGTTAGGCTATTTGTTAAGGGTAGGGTGATAACTCTGATTTTTAACATATTTCACATGGTGATTTTATAGTATTTCCCTTACATTTTTTGTCTTCTTTAAAGAAATTGATACTTAATTGAGTAAAATTTTGATTTCAAGGTTTGAACACGTTCTAGGATTGAAAACGAAGAAAAGGAATCAAGTTTCACTCAATTTGGAGTTCAAATGAAGGAGTTATGAAGTTACACAGTCTGGGACATGACCATGTCCCCAGTCTGTATCCATGTAGGAAAATTTGCCAGGGTCAGAAAGTTATACAACTCGGGGACACGGCCATGTCCCAGGCCGTATCTGGTGAAGAAAAAGAAAACCTTACAATACAGTATAAAAGGACATATTAGGGTTTCACAAGACATATGAGACATTGGAGAAGAGAAGAGACTTGAGGAGAAGGAGAAGAAAAAGGCAAGAGCAACACCAATTTCAAGATTGGAGAGATTTTTCATCAATCAAAGGGGTTTTTCATGTTTTATTTTATGTTTTTGATGGAACTCGTTTTTAGTCTCATTATGATAGGTTAGAATTTGTGTATTTAGGATTATGGAACGTAAGGTTTCATGTGACTCTTGGGTTGATTTATAATTCTCAATAAAGTATCTATCTTTGCTTGATTCAATTATGTTGTTTAATTGTTAATTGATATTTGTAGAATATCAATTTATGATATTATATATGTTGATTGAGAAATTACATATGTAATTAGATCTTTACATAATTAGAGAGAATTACATGTATACTTAGAGATAAGATACATGTTTCTTCCGGAAAGTTAATTATTTGTGTAGGAATTCATTATACATTAATGCAATTCTAAATTATATTACTAAGTGAAGAGATTCTGGTAAATAATTTAGGATTAAGGTTAATATGCTTGAAAAAGGTATTAACTTTAATTGTGAATCCCTCCGGTCAAGAATAATATAAATTAAATTAAATTAAATATATTTTAAGCAGTCACATGTTAAACACTAGGGGAAATAATTCCTAAATACGTTATTACATACTTGAAGTCGTCCTTAGTTTTATTGATTTCTAAATTGCTTAATCAAGTCCCATAATTAGTTTAGTTTGTTAATTTCAGTATTTTTAATTCATTCAACTCATCATAATTTTTCGATTAGATAATAAAGCTAAGGTTAATATTAGTACTCGAAGTTTCTAAGGGATCGACTCGGACTCACATCCGCTATATTAAAACTGATAGGTGCACTTGCCTGATAACAAGTTTTTGGCACCGCTGCCGGGGACTTTTGATATTAAGAATACTAGTTGCTTTATTACTTTGACCATTTTTTTTCTTTTGTTTTCATTGTTTATTTTCATTAGCTCGAGCTGCAATTGATTCTATATTCCTTGCCCTTGCAGTACATGACTCAAAGTAACCCGGAAGATTTGGTAAAACTTGATCCTGAAATTGAGAGAACTGCCTTTCAAAATTTGAGAGTGCAACCTAGACAAATTGTGGCTACCATAGCAGACGAGTTAATCGTTGAGATTAAGGAAGAGGGTGAAGAGGCCAACACTCAATTCATTGAGCAAGAAGATCCACTACACATGACTAACAATGGTAATGAAGCAAATCGGACTATGTCCGACTATTCAAGGTCTACACTTATTGGAGCTGACTTTAATATCGTGAAGCCAACCGTCATGGCTAATAATTTCCAAATTGCACCTAACATCATACAAATAGTGCAACAATATGTTCAATTTGACGATCTCCAAGATGAAGATCCTAATGCCCACATCTCTAACTTTCTAGAGATTTGTGATACATTCAAAATCAACGGAGCCACGGATGATGCCATCCGACTACGGCTATTTCCTTTCTCCTTGTAAGCATAATAATTGCTAATTACAGAAAAGGTGAAAAGTATAATCTAATAACTAATAAATTACTAAGAATAAATTATATGTATACTAAAAATTTTAGAATGACCAAAATAATAATTAGGAATGTTTACATGTACCCCACATGTATTTACGTGTAGATAAAAATACGCAAAATTACCTAAATTGGCCAAAAACTAAGTAAATAATTAAAGAAAATTATAAATTAATTATGAAAAAAATCAGAAAATAATCAAAAGAGGCTAGAATAATCCAAATCAGGTCATGGCAGGTCAAGATCTATAAAAGAAAAATTAACCAATTAAAATTAGACAACACAAAAGCTAAAAATCAAGAAAATTGGGCAAAGTCATATCTAAGTAATGCATAATAATTACAAAAATTGTCTATAAATAGGGAAAAAATTTCCAGAACTCACTTGGATAGTTTAGCATTAGAGAAAAATAGGAAACCTAAAAAAATCGAGAGAAAATCCAGAAAAAAGAAAAGAAAAGAAAAGAAAAGAAAAGAAAAGAAAAGAAAAGAAAAGAAAAGAAAAGAAAAGAAAAGAAAAGAAAAGAAAAGAAAACTGTGCAGATTCAAGTAGTGAGAGAAACTCACACATCACCACCACCTGGGACCGAACCACTACCACCACACCACTCTAGCCCCACCGTCTAGGTCGGTCGACAGCCTTGGACCGAGTTTAGACTGCCAGAAAGCTTCGTACCGGTTAGTCCCTTAAATTTCCCAATTTTGAATAATTTTATAAAATTAGTTATTTTGGCCAGAAAATTATGAAACTTGTTATTCTGAGGTTTCATTGTATGTAGATTTAGAGAAAAATAGTGATTTAGTTTAATTACGTC
This sequence comes from Lumnitzera racemosa, assembly GCA_024138005.1. Taxonomy (NCBI): domain Eukaryota; kingdom Viridiplantae; phylum Streptophyta; class Magnoliopsida; order Myrtales; family Combretaceae; genus Lumnitzera; species Lumnitzera racemosa. The sequence continues at coordinate 89,321,159 of JAMXBC010000001.1, read as the reverse complement.
TGAAAATATAGGGTTCTTAATAAATTATTCAAAATCGAGCATGATTAAAATAAAAAATAAATAGGCTTAAGAGTGTAGTTTGGAGCTCAATTTTTTTCTGCAGGATACTCATGTGATATAGAATAGTGCTATGAAGCCATTTTTTTAAAATTAATTTTCAAAATTTTTAAGTTAATTTTTAACCCTAAAATGATGGAAAAATTGGGTGATTTGGGGTTAATTAGGTGATTAAGATATTAATTACTAATTTAGATAGTAATTAGATGTTTAGGGATGTTAATCTCTGATGTGGAACCCTAATCCTAGCCTTTGGAGTATTAAGTATAGTTAATTTAGGAAATTAGGTAATTAATATAAGAAATTAGTAATATGTGAAATTGTAAATTAATAAATCTAAAAAATTAAGGTTATTTAGATAATATTAGAGTAAAAATCAGAATAATATTAAATCTGAATTAAGATTGAATTTTAGGTAATTATATAAAAAAAGTAAGATTTTCTCACATCGAGGATAAATCAGATACCTTAATTAGGACTAGCATGTACCAAATAGCTTAGAATACAAAATTAAGACCCAATAGGATATTTGAATACTCGAGCTTAATGTGATTAATTTCACATTAGGATTCAAACATATTTAGGACTTAGAAATCGAACTAGAACCTAATTTAAAAAATTGATGCGAAAACCAAACCCGAACCTAACCTTCAACCTAGAATAATTGTAAAAGACTTAAGACCTAGATAATTAGGTATATTAAACCCTAAATAAAGCGTTATAGAAGAAAATGAACCTATAATCATTATATGAAAACTGAAACCACGTTTGTGTTCTAGGGATGATCGGCACTGGCTTGAGCAAGTCGGACCTCAAGTGAGTGAGCGAAGAGTCGAGGTAAGTTAGGAATAATACAATGCTGTATTTTGAGAGGCTTGAGATTATGCTTGGTTGTGCTTGTTAGATAGTTGGATGTATGCATGTGCTTGATTATGGGTGATGCTATGATTCTGTTTGTTGCTCTGGCATGTATTGTATGATTTGTATGAAATGATTGATCACCCTAAACTAAACTTAATCAAATATATAACTAGTAATCATAATCGGACATGCATGGTAACCCGTTAGGAGAACTTCGGACTCTCCAGCCAAATACCGACCCCTTCGAAAGGGATAGCGCAAGATTGCAATTAGTCCCACTTCATCCTTAACCAAACTAAGTAACAGGAGAGGAGGTCGCGGCGAGGGTGAAGTCAGTAGTTTGAAGGTAGTCACGGGAGGAGCGAGGTCTCCATTGCACAAGCCTGGGTTTGGTCGTGAGCTGTTGCATTAATGGCAACTCCTCAACCCAGATTAGAGCGGACGCAATTTCTCTAATCTCACAATGGGCCGGATAACGTCGTGCGATGGCATTTGCTTGCACATGCATTGTACCTAATAAGTTAATTGAAAACCTTGTTGTGTTTGTGGTATAGTTATAAGTCATCCATCTTAACTTACTGAGCTATGGTTGCTCACATCCCTATAGACGTCGTGCAGGTGCTAACTAAGAAGTGGCAACAACTACTCTAAAGTTAGCAACTGCTGGATCCTGGAGAGTGAGGAAAAACATTGAAGAATCAATACATATTTTATTACTTTTCATTTCTGAATAATATATAACTAGGAAATATGTTACGGAGAATTATTATAAAATTTAATTTCAATAAATGAATTATAATGTATATATATACTTATATATATTTCCTCACTTTTTTAAGTAAATGATTTATTTAAATTACAAACTGTTTACTTCAAAGCGGGTTAGTCGTAGACGCCTTATGTAGATCAGGTCTAAGATAGCGATTATAAGGCTAAATTCTATCTTATGTGGTTTACACGGCAGAGCTGTTACGACTCTGCCGTTTCGGGGCGTAACATATAAGAGGAGAATATGTATTAATATTTCCATCTTTTAGTATCTTATTCTTGGAAAATATAAGAATTAAATAGATGCCAAAAGGAAACTTAAAATGGAGAGAAAAAAAAAAGATCAAATGAATGTACCCATTGTGGCATGTTATTGTTTTTTTATTTTTAATTAGGAAAAAATTTTAAATTAAAAGTTAAGGGTAAAACAATAACCAATCCACTAGTACAATAGCATGATATACTTTTCTCATGACAACTAAAAAAAAATGCTTTGCCGCTATCTTTAACATGCATTCACTTGAAGAGAATGCAATTCCATTACTCCTTTATTCCTTTCTTGCTCTTTATTACAATGTTCATTTCATTGAATTGTAATTACCACTCAATTGCAATTATGGAAAATAAGAAATCGAGATTCCTTACATGAAGTTGTGAATTAAGATTCAAAAAAAAAAAATTACTTTCCTTTCTCATTTCTTTTCTGAACACAACACCACCAATACACCACCATTAGACCAAATTTCAATGACCATCATCATCATCAAACTAGACTCCAACGACCACCAACACTACCAAACTCTACCATTTACTACATAAATCTCTTCCTATCACAACTACATTATCACTTTTATCATCTACTCTTCATTGTCAATCTCTTTTCCTTAGTTCTAAGTGTTGGCTACATTACATAGGTCATAAATAACAAATGAAGGCAGTAACTTTCAAGGGTTTTATCATATGTATATGATGACAATTGAAGAATAAGGATGTCTCCACTATCTTGTTCTAGTGGTTTTCTATTGTCGCAATGAAACCAGCTTTAGTTTAGATAGCAGCGCATGTAGTGGTTTGCAACTACCACAATAAGCTGATTTTGTTTATTTTGACTCTAAGGTTTCCATGATGATTTGAGAAGGAAGTTTGCTATTTTCTTAATCTTTTGAAACCTAGAAACTCGAACACACTCTTACTTCCTCCCAATTTGGCCTAATTTTGATGCACTATTTGTACGGGTTTTTTAAAGGAAAGTGTTTCTTTTAGATTTGATCTTATGTTGCGCATGAGATTGATTGTATCTTTGAGTTCTATAAAGCTTCTAAGGTATAACCATCTCATTGGATTCGATTTGAAGCATCAAACACATCTAATTCATTGACAACAAATTTCGGTCTATCTTACTCATTTATTTTCTATTATTTTTTTGTGTAAATTGGTGAAGTAAAATGATGTGTATGTTCTAAAAGGGTCTTTTAACTCCTATTACGAGTTTATTTTATATTGCTTTTTTTGTTTAAGTAAACAATGTAGTGGTCATTCCCCCCTTATTATATTCATAAGTAATTGGAATTCTATTCCCATCTTATTACATTTAGCAAAGTGAAAGGGCCTAAAAGTTTACATGTAATTTTGACAAATATTAGGTCTAACCCTTACCTATCTTAAACTTAGCCGCACAGGACCATAGACGATTATGGGATCCCCTTTCAACCTCTTAGTTATGGTAGATTTAGTAGTTTAGGGAGAAAAAAAAATGGAACTTCTACAATTAACAGATTGTATTAGGGTATTGTATAGATTGTTTTTTTTTTCATCTATATCTTATTTGTATCCAATTTATGTCTAATCTATATTTATTTGAAATTAAGTATTCGAAAAACTGTTTTATCTATTTTTGTTTCATAATTATGATGGAGATGGTGATTAGAGTATCAGAATTAGGAAATGAAAATTCATGTACTTTTAAACGAAAAGATTTGAAAAAAATATATTTTGTACATTGAAAACGATTATTTTAATTGGGATTTGTTGGGAATTTTGTTTTAGAAGAAAGTATATATAGAATTATATTTCAGTCTTATTGGTATCTTATTCTTGCCAAATACAAAATTCAAGTAAATATCAATTAGACACCAATAAGACGAAAAAAAAATAAAAAGGATAAACCAAATGGAGCCTAGGTGTCATTTCAACTTCCAAAAGGCATATCTGCATTTACATTTTTGTTTTTAGGTAAAAAGTTAAATTTTTACATTTACATTTGCATTCACTTATTATGGTACTTACGTTTACATAAATACATTATTGACTACATTTGGTAATGACATATCTGTTTTCAAGATTTATACCTATATTTTCATGAGTTTTAAAACACTTAATTAAGGAAGAAAAGTTTATGGGACCTAAGACTTTTGCACTAGCCTACTTAGGCCTAATGAATACAAGACCCACCTCAACCCTATCCATAAGTTAGGCCAATTATGGAGCCTAAAATATGAGACTCGAGATCCTATCATATCAATTTTCATGACTCTCTCTTAGAATGTCTCTACCCAATACATATAAAGTATAAAAGAAGCTTAAAATTTTAACTCAAACGAAAGAGAGAAAGAGAGAGAGAGAGAAGTTTAGGCACCAAATAAACACTTTATAACCCAAGTCAAAGAGAAGAGCTTAATTCAAAAGGCTAGTCTAATAGATTGGAGAAATTCTTAAATTTAAATACTATACTCAATCCATATTACCATATCATGTGGAATTATAACATTGCTATACTCCCTTTAAAAGAAAACATCGACGTTAGCTTACTTTGGACAATCACTCTAAGTAACCTTCACTTTGGACAACTCTTACACTGCTTCATTCATTAGGTAGCCATTTCCTAAATAACTCTCTTTTGGTCACTGCTTCCATGAGGTCAACTTCGAACGAGAGCATCAAGGGAAAGTTGGAATAAATGTAGGAGAAAAATTTTGAGAGTATCTTATCATTGTTGGCCTTATTATATAGTATTCTACAATATGTATCTTTTATATATTAATTTACAGTTTCCATAGTGAATTCGAATACTATATGTACCTCGAATCTACCTATAGTAATACATTCTAACATCTTATACTCAAACTTTGTTCTTAACTATCATAATTGTTGACAGGTCACTTTAGACATTGGTCCTTCAAGCCCGGCCATATTCGACGCGTCTGATGGCCTAGGGCTTCTAGGGCTCACCTTTGTAAGCCTAAGCCCTAAGCCTATATCAATCAAACCCAATAAACTCTGCAACAACTAGAACATACAAGATAAGGATTAACTAGTGTGAAGCAATCATTTCCAGACTAAGTAGGATATGTTGGACACAATGAACCTACTCTCCTATACTTATGAGAGAAAATCTCTGCTACCAACTGACCTTTAACTGCCGACTCCACTTCACTATAAATATTGGGTCATTACCCAACGGTAAGGCTCTCTAAATTTAGCACATCAAGCTTACATACTACTTAAGTTATTTCCTACTTTCAAAAAACCCCATTGCTAACTTAAGCATCAAAGTAGCCATGCTAGACAACCCCCTAACATCTCCTTACGGTATACTATTTTGTAGGACCTATACATGCAAAGCCCAAATAACTACTGATAAGAACTCAAAGACAACATTTTGGTGCAGTCTATGGGAACCTAAATTCCTATACCTAAAACTTAAAACACATTAAACACATACCCCATGAGCAATTCTTCTGATATGATGTCCCAATGCGATAAGCAGGAAAACCAACAGTTAGTAAACAACTAACCTAGAGGAAATCAGCCCCTCTCGAGGGCTATGCTAGAGGAGCGCCTAGAGCGCATGGAATATCTAGTTGAATAGTATGTTGTACAGAACACGCTGTTCTATGCTCAACTAAACAAAGCACAGCGACACAACACACAAACTCACCCCTCTAAGCTTCAGATACCCACATTAAGTAGAAAAACATCCAGCAATAGCAACAAAATGCCAGGGATCAGCAACCCGATCCACCCTTGTATCAACAGCCAATAAGGTCTGTAGCCACTCGCAACCGAGCTCTAACTAACAATAAACAAGAAGTTGACTCATAAGGAGTATAAGTTCATTCGGCTGCACAACGAGCTCACCTAGCAAACGATGTCAACCTAAACGAGCATCATATCATGATAAGGTGGTTCTCCAAGCAGTAGGGAAGCAAGGCTACAGGCAATGCTAGACTAGTCACCAGCAATAAGACCCCCTTGACTAGAGGTGTCCAGGACAAAGTGCTACCCCCTAATAGCAAACTTTCGTCCCTAAACCAGTATGATAGTACGGGTAATCTTGATGACCATCTTCTCCACTTCCGTACCCTCATAAACCTTCACGATCATGGAGATGCCATAATGTACAAAGCCTTGCCAAACATCTTAAGGAAGGTAGCTTGGACATGGTTCAGCTACCTCTCCGATAATTCCATTAGCTCCTTTGATGAGTTGGCACGAAGGTTTAATCTCTATTTTAGGGCTAGCAAGCCCCCATCTAAGGATACAACATCCTTATACCTTATAAGGTAAAGGGAAGGCGAGTCCCTGTATAACTACGTGGCCCAATTCAACAATGCTGTGATCAAGATCCCTCAACTAGATGAGGGATTTGTTGTCCATACCACCCAACTCGACATTCGACCTTCAAGGTATTTCTTTCGATCACTTGCAAAGAGCAAGTCGAAGACCTTAGCCAACTTCTGGAACAAAGCCTAGAAATATATCGATTAGGAAGACAACATTTGCGCAAGGCGCAACACTGATCGAGAAAGGTTAGGAGGAAAGCAAGACAAGGAAAAAATTTTCGTGAAAGATCACCTCGGCTATAGAATGAAGAATAAGCTAGAGGGAGAAAACTCTGGGAAGAAGAAGCGTCGGGCCATATGCGACCCACTCCCCCTTCCTATTTACACCCAGTATAAGCACCTGAATAAACCCATTGCTTGGGTCTATTCTAAAGTGAAGCACGAGAATTTGATCCAGAGGCTGCAAAAAATATGAAGGAATCTTATTCGTCGGAACTCCGATAAATACTATTAGTTCCACAAAGACCATAAGCACACCATTGACAAGTGTCACGTCCCAAACAAGAGGAGTCATAACAGTCCTACCGTATAAACTAACCTAAAATAGAAACTAACCTCACAGCGGTTATCATATATACAATTCACACAAAGCATGCATGAATCAATCAGTTTAAAGCATCTATTCTAATACCTGTGAGTAATTAAACATGTGGTATAGTTTTACAAAATATCTCTTCTATATAAATTGTTATCTTATAACACAACAGTATTAACATAAATGTCTTACATCCAAAGTTATAATTTATAATTAGAGTTTGTCAAAAAGTCATAGGTTTTCCAGACTATTTACAATAAGTTAAGAAACTAGTAGGAGTCCTAGGGAATTTCCAATTAGTTTCTTCAAAATTCAAAAGAAAGAACAAAAGAAAGTTCAAAAGCCCAATTTCAGCTAATTCTTCATCTTTCACTTTCCTAGTCAACAGCGTACTAACCTGGGGTTGGCAATATTGAAATACCCTGGTCGTCATTCAGTACTTGCAAAAGAGTCTATGGGGATATGAGTACAACTAACTCAGTAAGTAAGACAGAGTCAAAAGAATACTAAATAATCACAAGTAAGGTTATTAATTATGATGAAATGAAATGCAATGCAATCAATCAAATAAAATATCACACAATGTTATCTGGTCCATTGTAATGTAATTATATGCTTTTATTTACGGTTTTATCCTCGAATTATCTTAAATTACTCAATTGTGATCCTTTTTAAACCAAATTAATTTTAATCTAACCCAACATTATTATTATTCATTAGAGATCAATATATGTCCATTTGATTATTTTATTTCATAATTTTCTATTTATTTCACAATGTCAGCCTCTATTTTTAGGCCAAAAAATGCAATAAATATTAAAAATATTCAAATCAAAATTCGGGCTACATAGAAATTATCTATATATCGCATAAATCCTATGCAAAAATTTTAATTTAAAAACAACATCATTCAGTATATTTGTTCTATAATTTAAATTTCAGATGAATAATAGCTTTGTTAAACAAGTATACTAAATAGTACAAATTTTTCAAAAATAAAAATATCATACGAAATCATGTTCAAAATAACCTAACTACAAATTTTTTTCATAATTTTCTAGGTAGTTTAGGTATTTTTTACAAATTAATGAAAAACAGGGTGGAGAATCGACTTAGCTATTATTGAGTTCTTCGATGGTCGTGGGGTGATGGGGGTGTGTCGGAAGCCTTAGATGCCAGGGGTGCTCCTTCGTGGTGAAGTGGCTCAACAGCAGAACATTAGGAGCCTTAGGAACTAGCTAACCACAATAATTGCTCTATTTTTCTAATTTTCTTTCTATTTTTGTAAAAAAATTTCCGAATTTTTTACTAAGTAACTTGGTTCTTAAAGTGTTTAATCTGATGTCAGGGACGTTATATATAAGTTGGGAGTCTGTTGCTACATTTGGATTTTCTTTTAATTTTTTTCCTTTGCTTTTTCTCATAAATGCAAGTAAGAGGTGTCCTTACTTGCCTTATTTACTTTTGATTCAGCATCCTTGAGCTTCTTCAACTTGCTACCGTGATTCTCCAATAATTCTAGCCACATTTGGAGTTTGTGGATAGGATTTACAATTATTTTAGTATTTTAAGTATATTTAATTAATATTTAGTTATTTAATAATATACAAGTATATATATCTCATGTATATATCACGCATAATATATAATTATACTCATATAATTAAGTTTTTAACATATCTTTTATTTTTAGGATATATTCTCTTAATTAATTTCATGAATTCAATGTAATATATATATATATAAATTATGAAATTTAGGGTTATTTTAAGGGTATAATTATTATTTATACCGAGTATACTCATAAAAATATGAATATATTCATATAATAAATTATACTATATTATCTCATTTTGGAGCTTAATTAACTTATCTTTAAGTTTTCATCGCAATCCAAGCTCGATTTTAGAAGTTTTGAACATTTTAGTATTATATTAAATAATCCTATTTCTAAGAGCAAAATTGGAATTTTTAGTCATTATTTTCAAAATCTAACTCCATTGTATTACTTCGTCTAACTTTTCTATTTTAATCGTAACATTTAAGCTCACTTAGATAACTTTTCTTAAAAGCTCTAAATTTAGGCTCAGTTGTTCTAAACATAATTTTAAGGGCTTACAAAAAGTGTTTCCAATTGAAGAATGCCCTTGAATATGCCATTCAACACGGCTTCTTCAACAAATATGTAGCTCATCAAAGGAACGATGACCATTTTGATGATGATGGATATAGGGCACCTCAAAGGTGATGGACCAAGGACGCCTACATCCATAAGAACAATGACTGCTATGATAATTGTGCCCTTAATGGTGTCATTAAACATAATCATGAAGGGGCCACACCTTGGAAGCCGGCTAAGCACTAGCAGCTTGGTTAATGCCCCATCAGAGGTGCTGGCCATAAGGGAGAAGAGACAGAAGTTTGACACTTCCATCACCTTCTTTGACAAAGATCTTGAAAGGATCGATATACCCTATCAAGATGCCTTGGTGATAAGGGCAAGGATCTTAAAATTCAAGGTCTTAAAGATTATGGTGGATATTGGTGACTTCACCAATATACTCTTCCTCCATACGTACGAGTAGATGAGGAAGAAGCTACTAGTAAAAATGAAGCCGTATTACCATCATCTGATCAGCTTCAATAGAAGTACAATTCGAGCCAAGGGTATTATCACATTAGATATAGAACTTGGTGATGATGACCATGTGGCATAGCGACCCCCAGAGCTTGTTGTGATTGATTACCCCTCCCCTTACAACGCGCTCTTAGAAAGACTAAGCCTAAATGCATTGAGGGTGATCACATCCTCCCTTCATCTAAAAGCCAAATTTCTGACCCCAATTGGGGTGGGAGTATGCAAATGTGATCAAAAACTCTTACGAGAGTAATACATCGAGGCAACCAAAGGGGATAGCATCTTCACCCTAGAAACAGGCCCATAAGAGAGGCCGACCAAGAAGGGCGAGCTTGGAGAAAAAACAGAAGACGTCCAGATCGAAACCTCACCCGAGCAAACCATAAAAGTCGATAGTAAGACTTCAGCCAAAGTGAAGGACAAAATCATTATCCTCCAATGGGAAAATTCCAATAGGTTTGCCTAGTCGACATTAGACATGCCTAGAATGTCCCCTAACCTGGCGACCCACAGCCTTAATGTGATATCCCATAAATCAGCAATCTAGACATTAACATCTAAGTATTAGGACAAAGCCCTATCATTGTATGATTAGGGTCAATAGTTGATTTAAGGCATCTGGGAAAGTAAACCAATTAAGCTAGAAACTTACGAGAAACATGATAACCTTAATTGGAGAGTTCTCATAGATTTGAACTAGGTTTAAGATAGTACGCTTCAAATAGCTAGAAACGAATACACCTTGTGTGAACTAGGTCTAAGATAGTAGCTACGAGAAAAATTTCTATCTTAGGATGGTTCACATGGCGAGACTGTTATAACTTCACCTTTTCAGGTTGTAATAGTTTTAAAGTGGTATCAGAGCATTATTCTTAAGAATTCACTCTGAAGTGTAATTCTTAAGAATATGCTTTGAAGTGTCATAAATAAAATGAGTTAGACATGTTAGGAAACATTGAGAGTGGGTAGTAAAAAGGGATTTAAATTATAAGTGAATACATAACCATAATATTTATGTACTTACAGTGAATTTAGGGTTATAATAAGTAATATTGAATTTGGAATCAATAAACTTTTATGTAACTAGTTCTGACAACTATGGAGAAGCACTCCATAATCTCTTGATCAACCCTCAAGTAGAGTAATAAGGAATTGCTTATAAAATGTAGAATACTATTCTTTAATATTATCACTATACATGAATAACTAAGTAATATTGGAATAATATAGAAAAGCTGTGGCAAACCTAACTTAAAAATCAAAACTTTCCGTGCTTATCTCTTAGATTTCCAGAAAGAGTGCTTTAGACCAATTAACTAATTACCTCATAACCTATTTTCTTATAAGTATTGAGATATACTATTAGGATTCAATGAATTAGAACTTGGTACTAAACCTCCTACAATACTCTGAATATTACATAATAGATTGGAAGAAATTACAAGTTAGAAGTTTTGAAAAGTTGAATAGTTGCTAAGAAGAGGGACTCCAAAGAAAAGCTTTAGTGTTGATTTGGAGAGTAATGAAGTATTGAATAAGATGGCAACTTAGTATAGAACAGTTAGTAAAATTTAGAGAAGTGAACTAGACAAAACCTATTTACAAGAGGTATTATAGAACCCGATTCGTAAGATGAAGTAGAGGATTGTAAGATAAACTTAAGAAATCAAACTAGGGAAGGCGATATAGTCAATCTTAAAATGGTAATTCAAAACAACAATATGGTAAATAAGATACAGTATAGGGGCCACAGACTTTTACTAATAGATAGAAGAAATTGTATGTTTATACTCAATGATTACATTAAACCCTTGTTTTAACCTTAAACAAATTACCTAAATTGGCCAAAAACTAAGTAAATAATTAAAGAAAATTATAAATTAATTATGAAAAAAATCAGAAAATAATCAAAAGAGGCTAGAATAATCCAAATCAGGTCATGGCAGGTCAAGATCTATAAAAGAAAAATTAACCAATTAAAATTAGACAACACAAAAGCTAAAAATCAAGAAAATTGGGCAAAGTCATATCTAAGTAATGCATAATAATTACAAAAATTGTCTATAAATAGGGAAAAAATTTCCAGAACTCACTTGGATAGTTTAGCATTAGAGAAAAATAGGAAACCTAAAAAAATCGAGAGAAAATCCAGAAAAAAGAAAAGAAAAGAAAAGAAAAGAAAAGAAAAGAAAAGAAAAGAAAAGAAAAGAAAAGAAAAGAAAAGAAAAGAAAAGAAAAGAAAACTGTGCAGATTCAAGTAGTGAGAGAAACTCACACATCACCACCACCTGGGACCGAACCACTACCACCACACCACTCTAGCCCCACCGTCTAGGTCGGTCGACAGCCTTGGACCGAGTTTAGACTGCCAGAAAGCTTCGTACCGGTTAGTCCCTTAAATTTCCCAATTTTGAATAATTTTATAAAATTAGTTATTTTGGCCAGAAAATTATGAAACTTGTTATTCTGAGGTTTCATTGTATGTAGATTTAGAGAAAAATAGTGATTTAGTTTAATTACGTCTGAAAATATAGGGTTCTTAATAAATTATTCAAAATCGAGCATGATTAAAATAAAAAATAAATAGGCTTAAGAGTGTAGTTTGGAGCTCAATTTTTTTCTGCAGGATACTCATGTGATATAGAATAGTGCTATGAAGCCATTTTTTTAAAATTAATTTTCAAAATTTTTAAGTTAATTTTTAACCCTAAAATGATGGAAAAATTGGGTGATTTGGGGTTAATTAGGTGATTAAGATATTAATTACTAATTTAGATAGTAATTAGATGTTTAGGGATGTTAATCTCTGATGTGGAACCCTAATCCTAGCCTTTGGAGTATTAAGTATAGTTAATTTAGGAAATTAGGTAATTAATATAAGAAATTAGTAATATGTGAAATTGTAAATTAATAAATCTAAAAAATTAAGGTTATTTAGATAATATTAGAGTAAAAATCAGAATAATATTAAATCTGAATTAAGATTGAATTTTAGGTAATTATATAAAAAAAGTAAGATTTTCTCACATCGAGGATAAATCAGATACCTTAATTAGGACTAGCATGTACCAAATAGCTTAGAATACAAAATTAAGACCCAATAGGATATTTGAATACTCGAGCTTAATGTGATTAATTTCACATTAGGATTCAAACATATTTAGGACTTAGAAATCGAACTAGAACCTAATTTAAAAAATTGATGCGAAAACCAAACCCGAACCTAACCTTCAACCTAGAATAATTGTAAAAGACTTAAGACCTAGATAATTAGGTATATTAAACCCTAAATAAAGCGTTATAGAAGAAAATGAACCTATAATCATTATATGAAAACTGAAACCACGTTTGTGTTCTAGGGATGATCGGCACTGGCTTGAGCAAGTCGGACCTCAAGTGAGTGAGCGAAGAGTCGAGGTAAGTTAGGAATAATACAATGCTGTATTTTGAGAGGCTTGAGATTATGCTTGGTTGTGCTTGTTAGATAGTTGGATGTATGCATGTGCTTGATTATGGGTGATGCTATGATTCTGTTTGTTGCTCTGGCATGTATTGTATGATTTGTATGAAATGATTGATCACCCTAAACTAAACTTAATCAAATATATAACTAGTAATCATAATCGGACATGCATGGTAACCCGTTAGGAGAACTTCGGACTCTCCAGCCAAATACCGACCCCTTCGAAAGGGATAGCGCAAGATTGCAATTAGTCCCACTTCATCCTTAACCAAACTAAGTAACAGGAGAGGAGGTCGCGGCGAGGGTGAAGTCAGTAGTTTGAAGGTAGTCACGGGAGGAGCGAGGTCTCCATTGCACAAGCCTGGGTTTGGTCGTGAGCTGTTGCATTAATGGCAACTCCTCAACCCAGATTAGAGCGGACGCAATTTCTCTAATCTCACAATGGGCCGGATAACGTCGTGCGATGGCATTTGCTTGCACATGCATTGTACCTAATAAGTTAATTGAAAACCTTGTTGTGTTTGTGGTATAGTTATAAGTCATCCATCTTAACTTACTGAGCTATGGTTGCTCACATCCCTATAGACGTCGTGCAGGTGCTAACTAAGAAGTGGCAACAACTACTCTAAAGTTAGCAACTGCTGGATCCTGGAGAGTGAGGAAAAACATTGAAGAATCAATACATATTTTATTACTTTTCATTTCTGAATAATATATAACTAGGAAATATGTTACGGAGAATTATTATAAAATTTAATTTCAATAAATGAATTATAATGTATATATATACTTATATATATTTCCTCACTTTTTTAAGTAAATGATTTATTTAAATTACAAACTGTTTACTTCAAAGCGGGTTAGTCGTAGACGCCTTATGTAGATCAGGTCTAAGATAGCGATTATAAGGCTAAATTCTATCTTATGTGGTTTACACGGCAGAGCTGTTACGACTCTGCCGTTTCGGGGCGTAACATATAAGAGGAGAATATGTATTAATATTTCCATCTTTTAGTATCTTATTCTTGGAAAATATAAGAATTAAATAGATGCCAAAAGGAAACTTAAAATGGAGAGAAAAAAAAAAGATCAAATGAATGTACCCATTGTGGCATGTTATTGTTTTTTTATTTTTAATTAGGAAAAAATTTTAAATTAAAAGTTAAGGGTAAAACAATAACCAATCCACTAGTACAATAGCATGATATACTTTTCTCATGACAACTAAAAAAAAATGCTTTGCCGCTATCTTTAACATGCATTCACTTGAAGAGAATGCAATTCCATTACTCCTTTATTCCTTTCTTGCTCTTTATTACAATGTTCATTTCATTGAATTGTAATTACCACTCAATTGCAATTATGGAAAATAAGAAATCGAGATTCCTTACATGAAGTTGTGAATTAAGATTCAAAAAAAAAAAATTACTTTCCTTTCTCATTTCTTTTCTGAACACAACACCACCAATACACCACCATTAGACCAAATTTCAATGACCATCATCATCATCAAACTAGACTCCAACGACCACCAACACTACCAAACTCTACCATTTACTACATAAATCTCTTCCTATCACAACTACATTATCACTTTTATCATCTACTCTTCATTGTCAATCTCTTTTCCTTAGTTCTAAGTGTTGGCTACATTACATAGGTCATAAATAACAAATGAAGGCAGTAACTTTCAAGGGTTTTATCATATGTATATGATGACAATTGAAGAATAAGGATGTCTCCACTATCTTGTTCTAGTGGTTTTCTATTGTCGCAATGAAACCAGCTTTAGTTTAGATAGCAGCGCATGTAGTGGTTTGCAACTACCACAATAAGCTGATTTTGTTTATTTTGACTCTAAGGTTTCCATGATGATTTGAGAAGGAAGTTTGCTATTTTCTTAATCTTTTGAAACCTAGAAACTCGAACACACTCTTACTTCCTCCCAATTTGGCCTAATTTTGATGCACTATTTGTACGGGTTTTTTAAAGGAAAGTGTTTCTTTTTAGATTTGATCTTATGTTGCGCATGAGATTGATTGTATCTTTGAGTTCTATAAAGCTTCTAAGGTATAACCATCTCATTGGATTCGATTTGAAGCATCAAACACATCTAATTCATTGACAACAAATTTCGGTCTATCTTACTCATTTATTTTCTATTATTTTTTTGTGTAAATTGGTGAAGTAAAATGATGTGTATGTTCTAAAAGGGTCTTTTAACTCCTATTACGAGTTTATTTTATATTGCTTTTTTTGTTTAAGTAAACAATGTAGTGGTCATTCCCCCCTTATTATATTCATAAGTAATTGGAATTCTATTCCCATCTTATTACATTTAGCAAAGTGAAAGGGCCTAAAAGTTTACATGTAATTTTGACAAATATTAGGTCTAACCCTTACCTATCTTAAACTTAGCCGCACAGGACCATAGACGATTATGGGATCCCCTTTCAACCTCTTAGTTATGGTAGATTTAGTAGTTTAGGGAGAAAAAAAAAATGGAACTTCTACAATTAACAGATTGTATTAGGGTATTGTATAGATTGTTTTTTTTTTCATCTATATCTTATTTGTATCCAATTTATGTCTAATCTATATTTATTTGAAATTAAGTATTCGAAAAACTGTTTTATCTATTTTTGTTTCATAATTATGATGGAGATGGTGATTAGAGTATCAGAATTAGGAAATGAAAATTCATGTACTTTTAAACGAAAAGATTTGAAAAAAATATATTTTGTACATTGAAAACGATTATTTTAATTGGGATTTGTTGGGAATTTTGTTTTAGAAGAAAGTATATATAGAATTATATTTCAGTCTTATTGGTATCTTATTCTTGCCAAATACAAAATTCAAGTAAATATCAATTAGACACCAATAAGACGAAAAAAAAATAAAAAGGATAAACCAAATGGAGCCTAGGTGTCATTTCAACTTCCAAAAGGCATATCTGCATTTACATTTTTGTTTTTAGGTAAAAAGTTAAATTTTTACATTTACATTTGCATTCACTTATTATGGTACTTACGTTTACATAAATACATTATTGACTACATTTGGTAATGACATATCTGTTTTCAAGATTTATACCTATATTTTCATGAGTTTTAAAACACTTAATTAAGGAAGAAAAGTTTATGGGACCTAAGACTTTTGCACTAGCCTACTTAGGCCTAATGAATACAAGACCCACCTCAACCCTATCCATAAGTTAGGCCAATTATGGAGCCTAAAATATGAGACTCGAGATCCTATCATATCAATTTTCATGACTCTCTCTTAGAATGTCTCTACCCAATACATATAAAGTATAAAAGAAGCTTAAAATTTTAACTCAAACGAAAGAGAGAAAGAGAGAGAGAGAGAAGTTTAGGCACCAAATAAACACTTTATAACCCAAGTCAAAGAGAAGAGCTTAATTCAAAAGGCTAGTCTAATAGATTGGAGAAATTCTTAAATTTAAATACTATACTCAATCCATATTACCATATCATGTGGAATTATAACATTGCTATACTCCCTTTAAAAGAAAACATCGACGTTAGCTTACTTTGGACAATCACTCTAAGTAACCTTCACTTTGGACAACTCTTACACTGCTTCATTCATTAGGTAGCCATTTCCTAAATAACTCTCTTTTGGTCACTGCTTCCATGAGGTCAACTTCGAACGAGAGCATCAAGGGAAAGTTGGAATAAATGTAGGAGAAAAATTTTGAGAGTATCTTATCATTGTTGGCCTTATTATATAGTATTCTACAATATGTATCTTTTATATATTAATTTACAGTTTCCATAGTGAATTCGAATACTATATGTACCTCGAATCTACCTATAGTAATACATTCTAACATCTTATACTCAAACTTTGTTCTTAACTATCATAATTGTTGACAGGTCACTTTAGACATTGGTCCTTCAAGCCCGGCCATATTCGACGCGTCTGATGGCCTAGGGCTTCTAGGGCTCACCTTTGTAAGCCTAAGCCCTAAGCCTATATCAATCAAACCCAATAAACTCTGCAACAACTAGAACATACAAGATAAGGATTAACTAGTGTGAAGCAATCATTTCCAGACTAAGTAGGATATGTTGGACACAATGAACCTACTCTCCTATACTTATGAGAGAAAATCTCTGCTACCAACTGACCTTTAACTGCCGACTCCACTTCACTATAAATATTGGGTCATTACCCAACGGTAAGGCTCTCTAAATTTAGCACATCAAGCTTACATACTACTTAAGTTATTTCCTACTTTCAAAAAACCCCATTGCTAACTTAAGCATCAAAGTAGCCATGCTAGACAACCCCCTAACATCTCCTTACGGTATACTATTTTGTAGGACCTATACATGCAAAGCCCAAATAACTACTGATAAGAACTCAAAGACAACATTTTGGTGCAGTCTATGGGAACCTAAATTCCTATACCTAAAACTTAAAACACATTAAACACATACCCCATGAGCAATTCTTCTGATATGATGTCCCAATGCGATAAGCAGGAAAACCAACAGTTAGTAAACAACTAACCTAGAGGAAATCAGCCCCTCTCGAGGGCTATGCTAGAGGAGCGCCTAGAGCGCATGGAATATCTAGTTGAATAGTATGTTGTACAGAACACGCTGTTCTATGCTCAACTAAACAAAGCACAGCGACACAACACACAAACTCACCCCTCTAAGCTTCAGATACCCACATTAAGTAGAAAAACATCCAGCAATAGCAACAAAATGCCAGGGATCAGCAACCCGATCCACCCTTGTATCAACAGCCAATAAGGTCTGTAGCCACTCGCAACCGAGCTCTAACTAACAATAAACAAGAAGTTGACTCATAAGGAGTATAAGTTCATTCGGCTGCACAACGAGCTCACCTAGCAAACGATGTCAACCTAAACGAGCATCATATCATGATAAGGTGGTTCTCCAAGCAGTAGGGAAGCAAGGCTACAGGCAATGCTAGACTAGTCACCAGCAATAAGACCCCCTTGACTAGAGGTGTCCAGGACAAAGTGCTACCCCCTAATAGCAAACTTTCGTCCCTAAACCAGTATGATAGTACGGGTAATCTTGATGACCATCTTCTCCACTTCCGTACCCTCATAAACCTTCACGATCATGGAGATGCCATAATGTACAAAGCCTTGCCAAACATCTTAAGGAAGGTAGCTTGGACATGGTTCAGCTACCTCTCCGATAATTCCATTAGCTCCTTTGATGAGTTGGCACGAAGGTTTAATCTCTATTTTAGGGCTAGCAAGCCCCCATCTAAGGATACAACATCCTTATACCTTATAAGGTAAAGGGAAGGCGAGTCCCTGTATAACTACGTGGCCCAATTCAACAATGCTGTGATCAAGATCCCTCAACTAGATGAGGGATTTGTTGTCCATACCACCCAACTCGACATTCGACCTTCAAGGTATTTCTTTCGATCACTTGCAAAGAGCAAGTCGAAGACCTTAGCCAACTTCTGGAACAAAGCCTAGAAATATATCGATTAGGAAGACAACATTTGCGCAAGGCGCAACACTGATCGAGAAAGGTTAGGAGGAAAGCAAGACAAGGAAAAAATTTTCGTGAAAGATCACCTCGGCTATAGAATGAAGAATAAGCTAGAGGGAGAAAACTCTGGGAAGAAGAAGCGTCGGGCCATATGCGACCCACTCCCCCTTCCTATTTACACCCAGTATAAGCACCTGAATAAACCCATTGCTTGGGTCTATTCTAAAGTGAAGCACGAGAATTTGATCCAGAGGCTGCAAAAAATATGAAGGAATCTTATTCGTCGGAACTCCGATAAATACTATTAGTTCCACAAAGACCATAAGCACACCATTGACAAGTGTCACGTCCCAAACAAGAGGAGTCATAACAGTCCTACCGTATAAACTAACCTAAAATAGAAACTAACCTCACAGCGGTTATCATATATACAATTCACACAAAGCATGCATGAATCAATCAGTTTAAAGCATCTATTCTAATACCTGTGAGTAATTAAACATGTGGTATAGTTTTACAAAATATCTCTTCTATATAAATTGTTATCTTATAACACAACAGTATTAACATAAATGTCTTACATCCAAAGTTATAATTTATAATTAGAGTTTGTCAAAAAGTCATAGGTTTTCCAGACTATTTACAATAAGTTAAGAAACTAGTAGGAGTCCTAGGGAATTTCCAATTAGTTTCTTCAAAATTCAAAAGAAAGAACAAAAGAAAGTTCAAAAGCCCAATTTCAGCTAATTCTTCATCTTTCACTTTCCTAGTCAACAGCGTACTAACCTGGGGTTGGCAATATTGAAATACCCTGGTCGTCATTCAGTACTTGCAAAAGAGTCTATGGGGATATGAGTACAACTAACTCAGTAAGTAAGACAGAGTCAAAAGAATACTAAATAATCACAAGTAAGGTTATTAATTATGATGAAATGAAATGCAATGCAATCAATCAAATAAAATATCACACAATGTTATCTGGTCCATTGTAATGTAATTATATGCTTTTATTTACGGTTTTATCCTCGAATTATCTTAAATTACTCAATTGTGATCCTTTTTAAACCAAATTAATTTTAATCTAACCCAACATTATTATTATTCATTAGAGATCAATATATGTCCATTTGATTATTTTATTTCATAATTTTCTATTTATTTCACAATGTCAGCCTCTATTTTTAGGCCAAAAAATGCAATAAATATTAAAAATATTCAAATCAAAATTCGGGCTACATAGAAATTATCTATATATCGCATAAATCCTATGCAAAAATTTTAATTTAAAAACAACATCATTCAGTATATTTGTTCTATAATTTAAATTTCAGATGAATAATAGCTTTGTTAAACAAGTATACTAAATAGTACAAATTTTTCAAAAATAAAAATATCATACGAAATCATGTTCAAAATAACCTAACTACAAATTTTTTTCATAATTTTCTAGGTAGTTTAGGTATTTTTTACAAATTAATGAAAAACAGGGTGGAGAATCGACTTAGCTATTATTGAGTTCTTCGATGGTCGTGGGGTGATGGGGGTGTGTCGGAAGCCTTAGATGCCAGGGGTGCTCCTTCGTGGTGAAGTGGCTCAACAGCAGAACATTAGGAGCCTTAGGAACTAGCTAACCACAATAATTGCTCTATTTTTCTAATTTTCTTTCTATTTTTGTAAAAAAATTTCCGAATTTTTTACTAAGTAACTTGGTTCTTAAAGTGTTTAATCTGATGTCAGGGACGTTATATATATAAGTTGGGAGTCTGTTGCTACATTTGGATTTTCTTTTAATTTTTTTCCTTTGCTTTTTCTCATAAATGCAAGTAAGAGGTGTCCTTACTTGCCTTATTTACTTTTGATTCAGCATCCTTGAGCTTCTTCAACTTGCTACCGTGATTCTCCAATAATTCTAGCCACATTTGGAGTTTGTGGATAGGATTTACAATTATTTTAGTATTTTAAGTATATTTAATTAATATTTAGTTATTTAATAATATACAAGTATATATATCTCATGTATATATCACGCATAATATATAATTATACTCATATAATTAAGTTTTTAACATATCTTTTATTTTTAGGATATATTCTCTTAATTAATTTCATGAATTCAATGTAATATATATATATATAATTATGAAATTTAGGGTTATTTTAAGGGTATAATTATTATTTATACCGAGTATACTCATAAAAATATGAATATATTCATATAATAAATTATACTATATTATCTCATTTTGGAGCTTAATTAACTTATCTTTAAGTTTTCATCGCAATCCAAGCTCGATTTTAGAAGTTTTGAACATTTTAGTATTATATTAAATAATCCTATTTCTAAGAGCAAAATTGGAATTTTTAGTCATTATTTTCAAAATCTAACTCCATTGTATTACTTCGTCTAACTTTTCTATTTTAATCGTAACATTTAAGCTCACTTAGATAACTTTTCTTAAAAGCTCTAAATTTAGGCTCAGTTGTTCTAAACATAATTTTAAGGGCTTACAAAAAGTGTTTCCAATTGAAGAATGCCCTTGAATATGCCATTCAACACGGCTTCTTCAACAAATATGTAGCTCATCAAAGGAACGATGACCATTTTGATGATGATGGATATAGGGCACCTCAAAGGTGATGGACCAAGGACGCCTACATCCATAAGAACAATGACTGCTATGATAATTGTGCCCTTAATGGTGTCATTAAACATAATCATGAAGGGGCCACACCTTGGAAGCCGGCTAAGCACTAGCAGCTTGGTTAATGCCCCATCAGAGGTGCTGGCCATAAGGGAGAAGAGACAGAAGTTTGACACTTCCATCACCTTCTTTGACAAAGATCTTGAAAGGATCGATATACCCTATCAAGATGCCTTGGTGATAAGGGCAAGGATCTTAAAATTCAAGGTCTTAAAGATTATGGTGGATATTGGTGACTTCACCAATATACTCTTCCTCCATACGTACGAGTAGATGAGGAAGAAGCTACTAGTAAAAATGAAGCCGTATTACCATCATCTGATCAGCTTCAATAGAAGTACAATTCGAGCCAAGGGTATTATCACATTAGATATAGAACTTGGTGATGATGACCATGTGGCATAGCGACCCCCAGAGCTTGTTGTGATTGATTACCCCTCCCCTTACAACGCGCTCTTAGAAAGACTAAGCCTAAATGCATTGAGGGTGATCACATCCTCCCTTCATCTAAAAGCCAAATTTCTGACCCCAATTGGGGTGGGAGTATGCAAATGTGATCAAAAACTCTTACGAGAGTAATACATCGAGGCAACCAAAGGGGATAGCATCTTCACCCTAGAAACAGGCCCATAAGAGAGGCCGACCAAGAAGGGCGAGCTTGGAGAAAAAACAGAAGACGTCCAGATCGAAACCTCACCGAGCAAACCATAAAAGTCGATAGTAAGACTTCAGCCAAAGTGAAGGACAAAATCATTATCCTCCAATGGGAAAATTCCAATAGGTTTGCCTAGTCGACATTAGACATGCCTAGAATGTCCCCTAACCTGGCGACCCACAGCCTTAATGTGATATCCCATAAATCAGCAATCTAGACATTAACATCTAAGTATTAGGACAAAGCCCTATCATTGTATGATTAGGGTCAATAGTTGATTTAAGGCATCTGGGAAAGTAAACCAATTAAGCTAGAAACTTACGAGAAACATGATAACCTTAATTGGAGAGTTCTCATAGATTTGAACTAGGTTTAAGATAGTACGCTTCAAATAGCTAGAAACGAATACACCTTGTGTGAACTAGGTCTAAGATAGTAGCTACGAGAAAAATTTCTATCTTAGGATGGTTCACATGGCGAGACTGTTATAACTTCACCTTTTCAGGTTGTAATAGTTTTAAAGTGGTATCAGAGCATTATTCTTAAGAATTCACTCTGAAGTGTAATTCTTAAGAATATGCTTTGAAGTGTCATAAATAAAATGAGTTAGACATGTTAGGAAACATTGAGAGTGGGTAGTAAAAAGGGATTTAAATTATAAGTGAATACATAACCATAATATTTATGTACTTACAGTGAATTTAGGGTTATAATAAGTAATATTGAATTTGGAATCAATAAACTTTTATGTAACTAGTTCTGACAACTATGGAGAAGCACTCCATAATCTCTTGATCAACCCTCAAGTAGAGTAATAAGGAATTGCTTATAAAATGTAGAATACTATTCTTTAATATTATCACTATACATGAATAACTAAGTAATATTGGAATAATATAGAAAAGCTGTGGCAAACCTAACTTAAAAATCAAAACTTTCCGTGCTTATCTCTTAGATTTCCAGAAAGAGTGCTTTAGACCAATTAACTAATTACCTCATAACCTATTTTCTTATAAGTATTGAGATATACTATTAGGATTCAATGAATTAGAACTTGGTACTAAACCTCCTACAATACTCTGAATATTACATAATAGATTGGAAGAAATTACAAGTTAGAAGTTTTGAAAAGTTGAATAGTTGCTAAGAAGAGGGACTCCAAAGAAAAGCTTTAGTGTTGATTTGGAGAGTAATGAAGTATTGAATAAGATGGCAACTTAGTATAGAACAGTTAGTAAAATTTAGAGAAGTGAACTAGACAAAACCTATTTACAAGAGGTATTATAGAACCCGATTCGTAAGATGAAGTAGAGGATTGTAAGATAAACTTAAGAAATCAAACTAGGGAAGGCGATATAGTCAATCTTAAAATGGTAATTCAAAACAACAATATGGTAAATAAGATACAGTATAGGGGCCACAGACTTTTACTAATAGATAGAAGAAATTGTATGTTTATACTCAATGATTACATTAAACCCTTGTTTTAACCTTAAACAAACTTGAAATACTGCAATATTATTGATTGAATCAAAGATTACTTTGTGACATAACATATCTCAACATTAACATGACAGTGCTCTTTAATCAAATCTCCTCTAACCTGAGATATATCTATAATTTTATCAACATATAGTCTTCTTAATACAACAGTGTAACTAGAATAAGCATGACTTTGAGTGGAACTCCGTGCTAGTTAAACTGAATGTCACATATATTGATAGCATATTTGCATGACTATATACATATTCAATTGTTTTGGTAAGATTTGAAGTTAAATGAATTATAAGATGCTTGATAAATATAGAAACATATGAATGTCAAATTAGATTATTTCATAAGTTTTGAATCGATATTCTTTCATGTTAACATGTAATCGTTTAATTCTATAGAGTTAAATGGTATATCAATAAGATGAAACTAAGTAGTTAAGATGCATCTATTTAGATAACTTCCTTGATTGACACATAACTATAGAATGTCCTAAAATCAGAGATAAAGTTACAATCTATATATCAAACTTTATGAACTTTTGTAAATAATTGAAATATATATATATGAGATTGGTATGAGATAACTATTGATTAACTTAAGATACGTAAATATTACCTATCAATAATATAACCATGCTATCTTGTACCCAATGATACATGTGCTTATGTAGATGGTATGATGTGAGTATGAGTAATAAAGATAGTTAAGACTACGAAACCTTACACTCTCCATCTCGTTTGAACCTATTCACTTCATTTATGAAACATAACTTAGCAAGTGATTAATAGATATTGTACCCTAAAAACATACAATCATACTAAAATGATCCTACGACAAACATGGGGATACCAAATACTTGAGTGAGAAACAAATTAGTTAACCTGAATATATGTATTCATTGAATGATGATGTTATTATAAGTTTTTTATAAAAATGATGAGTTAAATGAATTATACCAAATTTGATAAAATGAGCTGCAAATACCTATTATTAATATAATTTTAAGAAATACCTCTCATGTGTTCTGAATACATCCTATTATAATCATAAATGAGTTTCTATAGTTGAGAATTTATTTATTTTTAGTCAATTTGAGAAATCATAGAAGGTCTCTTATTTAGCATTAGAAGAGAAACGTAAGAATGTTAATTTAGCATTTCGTATAAAAAGTTTGGAATTTATATCTTTTTATCCACTATGAATATTATTGATTTGGGATTATAAAGTAAACTGTATAATGATGGATAGATACTAGACAAGTACAATGTATATAAGACTAGGTGATCTTATAAAAAATCAGAACTTGACTATAGGATACTTATGAATAAAACAAGAACTTCTTGCTAATTAACTAAATTTGTGTAAGTATATTGCGTAATTATAAAAGTTAAAAATGCATATCGATTAATTATGGAAATTTTTATAGATATAATCTCATGTATGTATTGGCAGCTAAAACCTGATCATTGAATTTGAAATGTGAAGTAATATGAAAATGTAATATCATAATTTCAATTATGAGTTATTGTTTCCTGAGTATAATATATTGCATATATTGACTCGGCTATACATAAGAATTGACTAGCTCTTGTTATGAGATTTCTGGCATCTTTACATTTTTTATCCTAGAAATGTATAAATGAAATCGTGCGTTACATTTTGAAGTAAGTAGATATTATTGATAAAGATGCATGTATACTTTAGTCATTATTAACAAGTTAGTTAGAATTAATCCATAAGAATGATTGATGTAATATCAGGTAATAACCTGAAACACGAATAGGAGACGTCATTCTCATTGCTTATAGAACTAATGAAGCAAGAAAACTCAATTCGTAACCTAGTAATAGTTTATAGCTTCGCATTAATAAGGCAAATCGCCTCCTCAAAAGACACTAGGGTTAACCTCATAATGCTCTAGTAGTGAAGAAAGCTATACTAGGAGATAACCCAATCATGTTAACTACAAAATAAAATTTTAAAACAACTTAAAAATATTCTACTAGAACTATAGGTTATTAGAGATTAACCCCAGGTTGGGTATAAACTATCTAATATCATAATAAGCACTCAACACAAGAATGCCAGCTAGAGACCCTAAAAATATGTTGATGACCTCAGCAAGTAGAATTAATAGGTAATTAATCTAAAAACAAGAGAATTTAGGGAGAAGTTTCAAATTCTAATTAATAATCTCTATTAGAAGAGGAAGACCGATGCATGTAAACCAAGATATAACTAAAATACTAGTAAGACATACACTTCATATATGCAATGGCGATGGGTAATCAAGGAGAGAATGGTAAATCTATGATTATCAAGTCTCTTCCTTATTGAGTCTCTTGTTCTTGTCAAAGTAATTCACCTTTAGTCATGTCTGGTCAAGTAATGAGTTCATATCGATATCAATGTGAGTTTGTTGATCGAAAGTTATGTCAATTCTTATTGAGTTGAGTCAAGTCATAAAGATTCAAATTATCGACTATCTCATTTGACTTAGAGGTGAAGAAAAATCTAGATTTTCCAAGTTCAATCTTGTTGACATTACATTGAGCTATATGAAAGAACGAATTATTAACTACGACAATAACTTAGTCATTATAAAATAGAAGAAAGATGAATAATACTTAGGGCATATGATGGATCCATGTTGTTATTAATCTCAACTACAACCCAAAAATTTGTGATATGAAGGATACAACAAAAGATAGATTAGTGAAGGAAGACTTAAATAAATGAAATGGAAGGTTGCTAGATTAGAAAAGTATAATGCAAATGAAAGAATTCAACGATGGTCTTAGCAACTATTTAGCACCAAGTATAGGATATAAGAGATTGAGGAAAAGAAAATAGAAGGATGGATAGGAGATAAATTGAAAGCTTAAATAGAGGAAGGTTAGACAAATATGAAACAGAGGTACTATAGAGAAATGAAGCCCTTAGAAAGAAATGCCCTCCCTTTAGTTATTTTAAGTGATGAAATAGCAACCCTTACAAACCATAAATATGAGATTGATAACAAACTTATAAACCCTATATAACTTTTTCCATGAAAAGATTTGATATGTGTTAATTGTAAGCCCCACAACTAAGCAATCCGAGGTTTCGATCAGTTAAAAGATCCGATCGAACCTAAATTATAAAGTAAAGCTAGAAATATTAGTAAACCGATCCCGTAAATTTGAATTTAAAAAAAAAAAAGTAATAAAATAGGAGACTACAAAATTTTCAAATTGTAAGTATATAACTCGTTATTTATCGAAAATGCGTAAAATGCATTTCAATACTTAACGAATCGCTAGAGATAAATTATATATATACTAAAAATTATAAAATGACCTAAATAATATTTAGGAATATTTATTTGTACTATATATGAATTTACATGTAGGTATAAATACGAGTAATTACTTAAAATACACGAAATATGCTAAAATTATACTAAATAATTAAAAAAAAAATTCATAATTAATTAAGAAAAAATCAAGAAAAATCAGAAAAAATCAATAATGATCCAAATTAGGTCGTGGCACGTCAGAATCCATAAAATAAAAATTAACCAATTAAAATTAGATAACACAAAAGCCAAAAATCAAGGAAATTGGGTAAAGTCATGTCTAATTAATACACAATAATTACACTAAAACTCTATAAATAGCAAGAAAAATTTAGAAGCTCATTTGGACAGTTAGAAATTAGGATAAATTAGGGAGAGGCGAAAATTGAGAGAAAAACCAAAGAAAAAAAAAAGAAAAACTGTATAGTTAGAGCCACAAAGGAGAACTCAGACCTGACGAGCAGCTGGGAGTGGATAGCCACCACCACCACATAGTGGTGGCAGCATCCAGGCCGTCCGATAAGGCCACAGCGACCGGCGGTGGCTAGAGCCACCCAGACTGGTGAGTTCGATTTCCAGCCCGATTCTTGTGTAATTTTGTAAAAATAGTAAATAGTTTTAGAAAATTATGAAACTTGTTATTCTGAGGTTTTATTGTATGTAGATTTAGGGAAAAATAGTGATTTAGTTTAATCACATCTGAAAATATCGGGTCCTTAAAAAATTGTGCAAAACCGAGTATGATTAGAATGGAAAATAAATAGGTTTAGGAGTATATTTTGGAGCTCAATTTTTTTTCTATAGGATTCTCATGTGATATAGAACAGTGTTATGAAACCATTTTTTTAAATTAATTTTTAAAATTTTTAAGTTAATTTTTAGCCATAAAATGATGGGAAAAAATTGGATAATTTGGGGTTAATTAGGTGATTAAGATATTAATTACCGATTTAGATAGTAATTAGATGTTTAGGAATGTTAACCTCTGATGTGGAACCCTAATCCTAACCTTTGGAGTATTAAGTATAGTTAATTTAGGAAATTAGGTAATTAATATAAAAAATTAGTAATATGTGAAATTGTAAATTAATAAATCTAAAAAATTAGGGTTATTTAGATAATATTAGAGTAAAAATTTGAATAATATTACAGCTGAATTAAGATTGAATTTTAGGTAATTATATAAAAAAGTAAGATTTTCTTATATCGGGGATAAATCCGATACCCTAATTAGGATTAGCGTGTACCGAATAGCTTAAAATATTAAATTAAGACCCAATAGGATATTTGAATACTCGAGCTTAATGTGATTAATTTCACATTAGGATTCGAGCATGTTTTGGACTTAGAAATTGAACTAAAACCTAATTTAGAAATTGATACTAAAACCGAACCCAAACCTAACCCCAAACCTATAATAATTATAAAAGACTTAAGACTTAGATAATTACGTTTATTAAACCCTAAATAAAACATAACAATAAGCGTTATAGGAGAAAATGAACCTATAATCATTATATGAAAACTGAAACCACGTTTGTGTTATAGGGATGATCAGCGATGGCCTGAGCAAGTCGGATCTCGAGTGAGTGAGCGAGCGAGCGAGGAGTCGAGGTAAGTTGGGATTAATACAATGCTGTATTTTGGGAGGCTTGAGATTATGCTTGGTTCTGCTTGTTAGATAGTTGGATGTGTGTATGTGCTTGATTATGGGTGATGCTATGATTCTGTTTGTTGCTCTAGCATGTATTGTATGATTTGCATGAAATGATTGATCACCCTAAACTGGACTTAATCAAATATATGACCAGTAATCATAATCGGACATGCATGGAAACTTGTTAGGGGAACTTAGGACTTTCCAGCCAAATACCGACCCCTTCAAAAGGGATAGCGTAGGATTGCAAAATGGTCCCTTCTTTATCCTCAGTCGAACTAAGTGACAGAAGAGGAGGTCGCGGCGAGGGTGAAGACAGTGGTTTGAAGGTAGTCACAGGAGGAGCAAGGTCTCCATTTCACAAGCCTAGGTTTGGTCGAGAGCTGTTGCATTAACAGAAACTCCTCAACCCAGATTAGAGTAGGCGCAATTTCTCTAATCTCACGACGGGCCGGACAACGTCGTGCGATGGCATTTGCTTGCACATACATTGCACCTAATAAGTGATTGAAAACCTTGTTGTGTGTATGATATAGTTTTAAGTCCTCCATCCTAACTTACTGAGCTATGGTTGCTCACATCCCTATAGACGTCGTGCAGGTGCTGGCTAAGAAGCGGCAAACAACTACCTTGAAGCTAGCAACTGCTGGATCCTAGGGAGTGAGAAAAAACATTGAAGAATAAACACACATATTTTAAGGTCTAAGTTTTTATTTTAGAATTATTTTTCATTTTTAAATAGTGTAATAACTGAATTAAAATGTATATATATATAAATTTTCTCACTTTCTTAGGTAAATGATCTATTTAAATTACAAACTGTATACTTCAAAACGGGTTAGTCGTGGACACCTTGTGTAGATCAAGTCTAAGATAGCGGTTATAAGGCCAACTTTTATCTTAGGATGGTTTACACGGCAGGGCTGTTACAACTCTACCGCTTCGGGGCGTGACATTAATTTTAAGGACGAAACTATTTGTGGGGGGGTAGAATGTGATATCTCATAAATCAGCAATCTAGATTTAGGGTTAATAATTAAGTTAGGGCATCCGAAAAAGTAAACCAATTAGGTTAGAAACTTACAAAAAAACATGATAACCCTAATTGAGGGGTTCTCATAGGTTTTAAAATCCATAATACAATGAGAATATCAAGAATATAATTAAAATACTGGAAATTTATTCTATATAAAACTCTAAAGTCAAATTTAGGAT
Organism: Lumnitzera racemosa; assembly: GCA_024138005.1. Taxonomy (NCBI): domain Eukaryota; kingdom Viridiplantae; phylum Streptophyta; class Magnoliopsida; order Myrtales; family Combretaceae; genus Lumnitzera; species Lumnitzera racemosa. The sequence goes on along the minus strand of JAMXBC010000001.1, from coordinate 89,291,639 downwards.
AATCGTACCTAAATTTAAAGCTTTTGAGAAAAGTTATCCGATTGAACCCAAACTTTATGTAAAATATATTTTACGCATTTTCGATAAATAACGAGTTATATACTTAAAATTTGGAATTTTTATATTCTTTTATTTTATTACTTATTTTCTTAAATTCAAACTTACGATATCATTTTACTAATATTTCTAGCTTTACTTATAATTTAAGCTTGATCGGATCTTTCAGCTGATTGAAACCCTGAGTGATTGCTTATGGGGCTTACAATATATATAGGATATATGCCTATATATTAACAAAAATTATTAAATATTAATATAAAATACTAAAATACCTTAAAATATTATCTAAAAATTATAAAAAAATAAAAAAGGACCTAAAATATGATTGGATTAAATGTTGAGCAACTTAAAAAGAATAAGAAGTTGCATTAAAAGCAAATTTATAAAAAATTGATACCTCTTACTACGCATTCTTTAATAAAAATATTAAAATAAATTACTTAATGATTAAGAAAAGAATCTGACCGGCCTAAACTACTATAAACAGGATCTTAGGACTTAAATTTAACATTTTGGCAATCAAGAAAACATAAGAAAAATTCAAAGAAAACAAGGAAAATTTGACAAAAAAAAAAAAGGAAAAAATAGAGTAAGGACCAAGCCTAACTAGTTCCTCGACCATTCGATGACTTCACGTGGATCCCCACTACCACCAAGTAGAGTCACCACCTACTAAGCCAGCCGACAAATTCTTTCTAGCCAACGGTGGCCGAAGCTCCAATGAACTCAGGTTTTGAACTTCTGCCCTGTTTTTCTCTATTTTTAAGAAAAATTATTAAATTAATTACGAAAAATATGGAAAAATTAATTTATAGGTTATTTAGATGTACTTTCATTTCATAAATTTATTTTAACAAAATTAGGAATATTTAATGTACTTGCTTAACAAATATACTATTCATCCAAAATTTGAAATTCAAAATAAATACACTAAATAATATAGTTTCTAGCTTAAAATTTTTGTGTAAGATACTTATGATATATGGATAATTTCTATGTAACCATATTTTTTATTTGAATATTTTTAGTATTTATTATATTTTTTGGCCTAAAAATAACTCGAAATTAGGCTGAAAATGTTGAATAAATAGGATTTATGAAATTAAATAGTGAAATTGACCTATACGAATTTCTAATGAAGTATAATGATGTTAGGATAGGTTAAAAATAGTTTTGTATAAAAAGAATCATATTAGGTAATTAAGTGTAATTTAAGAGTAAAATAGTAATTTCGAATATACTGGCGATAGATCAAAAACTTAAAACCAAGTACTAGCTAAATTTCACATATTTTTGGGAGTCTATAGAAATTTTCAAGAAATTTTCAAGAAATTTTCAAGAAATTATTTGGTAATCCGAGCTATTTATTATAAATTTACATAGTAAAATAGCTTAAATAACAAACCAATACCCAATTCTAGTAATAATAGGTTAAAATATGATAAATAGGTGAATAAAACTATCTATTTGTGCACTGATTAGATTGGATAAAAATTATATTTAATGATATTTTAATAACCGGGATATATTATAAAGGTATTAGGGTTAGATAATACCTATATTATGAATTATATTGACAAATTAGGTAAAATATGGTTTAATAACATAAATTACGTATAGTATGATAATATTTGATTAGATACGTATAATTGTGTCAAAAACTTGAATTATCTGTTAAAAGTCATCTCTAGAAATTAAGACTTGTAATACGTATCGTTAAGTCTGTACCAACATAACAATACTATTTTTACTAAAATCAGATAAATCAAAGTAATATAACCTACATCTCTACAATATTATTGATTTACGTACTATTATAACTCTACCATAATCAAAACGTGATTTAAACAACTAGAAGTACGTTTTGATACAATCGGAATAATATATTATACGTAATAGTATAATTGCGTATCTTATTAATACTTAATAACTTAACTTGACTAATATAATGAAACTATATATAATTATATAATAAAAATGATAATATACTTTATATATATATATATAGTTACTTTTGATAAGACCCTAATATTTTCATAACCATTATGAAAATTGAATTTAAGTTTTGTATATATAAGGCTTCCCAATGATCAGACCATTAACGATACGGGTTTTTCGAAATGAGCATCAAGACAAGTAAGTGGAATCAATGCTTTACTACATTTTTGGATATTATTTCAGAATATTTGAGGGCTTTGGTATGTATTAGCTTGTGAATTTAGTTAGCTGTTTGTGTGTAAGCAACGCTTGTAGTTAGGTTTCAATTTGCTATGATGGGAGTTGAGCTCCATGATATGATTGTTCTATAAATATTATTATTGAATTGTTTGAGCTTGGTCGATTACCCTAAAAAGATGAACTAACTCAAACTTGGTTTAATATCTAATTTGATATGCATCGCAACTTATTAGGAGTAACAATTAAGATTCTCGAGCCAAACATGGATTTCCTTCAATGAGGATAGCTAAAATGGTCCTTTCCCCACCCTTAGCCGAACTAAGTGACAGGAGAAGAGGTCGCGGTAAGGTTGGGGGCTATGGTTCGAAGGTGGTCATGGGAGGAAAGTATTCTTTATTGCACTAGCCCCGGTTTGGTTTCGATTTGTGAGTGTGTGACATCAATTTCTTCAAACCGAATTAGAACGGGTGAAATTTCTCTAATCTCACGACGGACTGAATAACGTCATACGATAGTATTTGCTTGTACATACATTGCATCTAACTAACTTAATTGAAAACCCCGATTGTGATGTGCTGAATGCATACTTCTGTCACTACTCCCACTTACTGAGCAAGTTGTCACTTATTCCCCTATACTTTGTTTTTGCAGATTCCAAATAGCTTATAAGTACTTGCTTAACACTAGAAACCTAGTAAATTGGGATGGGGAGCAAGATACAATAAGAAATTGCCTGTTATTGCCCTTAGTATTAACTCTTTATCTTTTAAAGAAAACTACACAAGAATCCTCAAAGGGCTTAGTAGTTTTCAATATTTTAGTTTATATATGAAATGACAGATACCTATGGGATTTATGACTACTTTTTTATAAGGTTAAATGATAAGTTTATTGTTACAAATTATTTCATAGGATTATTCTACAGGTTTATATCGAATGGGTATTGAATTAGAGGCTTTAAAGGGGTAGAGTCAAGTACACCTTGTGTGAACTAGGTCTAAGATAGTAGCTGTGAGGACAATTTCTATCTTAAAATGATTCACACAGCGGAACTATTACGACTTCACCTTTTCAAAGCGTGACACCCAACATTAACACAACAGTGTGGCCTGTCAAGCAGAAAAGAGGCATTTTACTTTAGAAAAGCAGGCCACAATCGAGGAGGAAGTGTAAAAGTTGCTTAAAGTCGATTTTGTGAAGGAGGAAAAGTACTTGATACAGTTAGATAATGTGGTACCAATAAAGAAGAAGAATGGGAAGTGGCAAATGTGTATTGATTACACTAATCTCAATAAAACATACCCTAAGAACTATTTTCCCCTCCCAAGGATTGATTAGCTCGTCGATTCTTCCCTAAGACATGCCTTGCTAAGCTTTATGGACGCTTTCTCTAGGTATAACTAGATCAAAATGGACTTAAAGGGCGAAGTCCATACCTCTTTTATCACAGATTGCAGCACATATTGATACACCATGATGTTGTTTAGATTAAAAAACACAAGGGCTACATACTAACGAATAGTGACGAAATTTTTTAAGCCCCTGATCGAACATAATATAAAAGTGTACATCGACAACATGATCGTCAAAAGCCAAAAGCTGGTCAATCATGTCAAGGATCTCCAAGAAGCCTTCGACTGGATGCACACATACAACATGAAGCTGAACCCCCAAAAGTACATCTTTGTCATAGCATTTGGCAAGTTCTTCAGCTTCCTGGTAACACAGAGAGGTATCGAGGCCAACCCGAGAAGATCATAGCCATTAGGGGAATAAAGCCTCCAACCTTAGTCTGAGATATACAAAAGCTCACCAATACAGTAACTACCCAGAGTAGATCTATCTCAAAAAGCATTGACAGATACGTTGAGTTCTTCAAAATCCTCAAAAATCGTAAGAGTTTTGAATGGAGTCTTGAGTATGCTACAGCCTTTTAACAACTCTAAGACTTCCTTGCTCATCCACTAGTCCTCTCCAAGCCTATCTAAGGGAAGGGCCTATTGTTATACTTAGCTGTAAGCGACCGGGCACTTTCCTTTATACTGGTTAGAGTAGAGGGAAAAGAACATAAGCTACTATATTATGTTAGCCATATATTGTATGAGCTCGAGGTCAGGTACACTCGGGCAAAAAAATTCACCCTAGCCATCGTTATCATAGCACGACGGCTAAGGCCTTGCTTTCAAGTGCACCAGGTAATCATGCTCATGGATCAACCACTGCACACCATGTTGTAAAAACCCGATGTATCTAGATGGATGATGATACACATAATGGAATTGAGCGCATACATATTCCAGTGTCACCCACAAACGACCTATAAGGCACAGGTGTTAGCCAACTTCGTAGTAAAATATACAGAGGAGGAGGAAACACCAGTGGGTAATGATAAACCAGTATGGACTCTCCACGGCAATGGATCATCAACCTTAGGGGTCGAGGGGCAGGCCTTATTTTAACCAGTCCGCATAAGGTCACCATCTTTTATGCCCTCAAGTTCGGATTTGATTGTAGTAATAATGAATCCGAATATGAGGTACTCATCGTCGGTCTTAAGCTAGCCGAGGAGATCAATGCCATACATTTGTGGATCTTTTCGAACTCTATGCTTGTTGTCCAACAAGATTGAGGTGAATACAAGGATAAAGACAACACTATGGTTAGGTACCTCAAAAAAGTAAAGAGCCTCCTCACGGAATTCCTTTCATCGGACATCAAGAAGATCCCCTAACTGGAAAATTTTGTGGTAGAATAGCTATCCAAGCTCGCCTCTACCGGTATATGGAAGCTTGAGGTGAAGGATAGCAAGATCTTCATAGAGTACCTGCCGGAAAAAAGTATAACTCTGGGCTTAGCTGAAGTTTTGGAACTAACTGTAGCAGCACCAAAGCCGAACTGGGTGGATCTTATCTGAAATTATTTAAAGCAGGGCATACTCCTAGAAGATAAGAGGGAAGCGAAGAAGCTCTATTACCACGCCACTAGCTATACGTTGGTCGACAGCATCTTGTATCACGAGGGAGTCAACCTCCCCCTACTTTGATGCCTCCGAGAAGGAAAAGGGCTACGCATTATGGAAGAACTACAAGCTGAAGTGTGCAACAATCGCATTTAGTCCTAAAGCCCTTTACTTACAAATGCTACGACTTAAGTATTACTAGCCTACCATGAGGCAAGATGCAAAAGTCGTAGCCTAGAAGTGCCTACAGTATCAAAAGCACGCCCTAGTTAGTCATGCACCCAATACCGCATTCCAATTGCTAACTATCCCATGGCGGTTTGCGCAATAGGAGGTTGATATCCTTAAAGCCTTCCCAAAAACTTCAAGAGGACAGCAGTTCATAATTATTGCCATCAATTACTTCATAAAGTGGGTGGAAGCTAAGGCAGTGGCTAGGATTACGAAGAGAAGCATTGAATCTTTCATTAAAAACAACATTCTCTCCCGGTTCAGAGTCTCCTATGCTCTTATCATGGACAAGGATCGACAATTTGATAACCCCACGTTGAAGGAGTTTTACGTGAAGCACCACATCACCCTGCACTTCACCTCAGTTGCCCACCACCAATCAAATGGATAGCTAGAGGCAACCAATCGGATCATTTTGAATAGCTTAAAGAAGTGCGTGGATTGATCTCATGGTGCCTAAGGCGACGAACTGCTTAATATTTTGTAGGGGTACAAGACTATCCATCGTACTTCTACGAGTGAAACCCCCTTTTGCTTGGCTTTTCAGGTTAGAAGCAGTCCTCCCCATTGAACTTAAGCTTCCTAATATTCGGACTCAAAGTTTCAACGTCACTCTTAACGGGTCAATGTTGTAAGCTAGCGTTAATACTATCAACAAAATTAGAGACCTTATTGTTGCTTAGGAAATTGCATACCAACATCAGGCTACCCAATACTATGATTAGAAGGTTAAACACAAGGAGTTCAAGGTTGACGACCTAGTATGTCAAAAACTAGAAGTCACAAGTTCGCACAAAGGACAGGGTAAGCTGGTCCCCAATTACGAAGACCTAGTCAAAATCAAGGAAAAATTTAGCAATGGAGCTTATAGATTAGAAATATTGGATAGCGAACTCATCCGCGCATATGGAATGCCGATAATCTTCAGTTTTATTATGATTCGCACCTTGTTATGTACATTTTTTCCAAAATGATGAAATAAAAAAGTTGTTTTATAATTGAGTGTCTACTTCTCTCTCTAGCTCCCCATTTTCTTTCACCATCCTAGCTTTTGAGCAAGCATATGGATTGTCTATAAGGCAAGTCAGTACACCATCGACCTGACCCCTATAGGTAACCTCGGCAAAGGTAAACTCCCCTTGCATAGAGGAACTCCCCTTCATCCATAGGGTAGGTTGGAACGTTATCAACCTAACATTTACGGATAACCTCGATAAGGGGAAACCCCCTTTATTAAGAGGAACTCCCCTTCATCCATAGGGTTGGTCGGAACGCCACTGACCTAACCCCTACGAGTAACCTAAGCAAGGGGAAATACCCCTTACACAAAGGAACTCCCCTTCATCCATAAGGTAGGTTAGAACATTACTGCTTGAACCCTACGAGTAACCTTAGCAATGGGAAACACCCATTGCATAGAGGAACTCTCCTTCATTGGGTAAGTTAAAATGCTACCAACCTGACCCCTACTAGTAACCTTGACAAGCGGAAACACTCTGTGCACAGAGGAACTCTCTTTCATCCATAAGGCAGGTCAGAACACTATTGACTTAACCTCTATAGGTAACTTCGGTAAGGATAAATGCCCCTTGCATAGAGGAATTCCCCTTCACTGGGCAAGTTAGAACTCCACCAACCTAACCCCACGAAGTAACCTCAACAAAGCAAAACACCCCTTACATAGAAGAACTCCCCTTCATCCATAAGGTAAGTCGGAATACCACTGACCTGACCTCCACGAGTAACCTCAGCAAGGTAAAACACCCCTTACACAAAGAAACTCCCCTTCACTAGGCAGGTCGGAATGCCACCTACCTTACCACCCTTCCTTAGGTAACCTCAATAAGGAGAAACAACCCTTGCACAAAGGGACTCCCCTTAACTAGGCAGGTCGGAACATCACCAACCAAACCCTCCGCAATTGATCTCAGCAAGGATAAGCTCCCCTTGTATAGAAGAATTTCTATGCAAAAATATTTAAAGGTAAAGAAAACACAGGTATATAAAGATGATGTTTCAAAAACTTGTTTGTTCATTGATTGCGGGATTACACATTGAAGGCCAACATCCTGGCCTAAATAACATATGTTTCAAAGAAAAAAAGAGAAATATACATGCTAACTCCTTAGATCAGCTAACTCCAGTAACTCAAAAAAGTCCAATGCATCGATCTGTTTGGAGCGCTAATCCATCGGTGCTTCAGGCGACAAGCCTTAACTTGGAGTGGAGCCTGAGGAATGTAAACTAGGAGCAACTAGAAGATCACTTACAGATGGATTATCTTAAGGAATGGCTTTAGGGGCGGCTTCCTGTTAGGCTGCTAGGGTAGAAGCGGATGTAAACATGCTTTGCTCAGCCCAAGCATCAAAGGGAGCACCTGCATCATCAAAGGCCGCTTGGGCAGTCTCTCTTTCTTGTGCAAAGGCTTCCCTTTTCTCGTTGAAGGTTGGGGAATCTAAAAAGTCGAGGAAGCTTAAGTTTAGGTTTAGATAATGGGAGAGTACTTCCTTCCTTGTGTAGCACGCAAAGTCTGTAATCAGGTCTTCTAACTTGTCTAACCACTTCTTGGTCTTCCGATAGTTAGCAACTACCTTTTTAGCGATGGCATCGTTGAGGACCTCCCCACTCTCCATTTTAAAGATGATCTCTTCCACCTCCAAACCTTTTCTTGTAGCTCTTGGACTTGCTACTCCAACCCGACCTTCAAACCAGCCAACTTGGACTAATGTGCCTAGGAGCTCAGTTATGACTAAGACTTACCGTAACAAATTAAAACCAATGGGACCTTTGAAATATTGAAGAAACGTAGAGTTAGTAGGTTGATGAACTGACTAGAGTAGCTGAAGTGAAGCTGCTCAGAGGATATGACCCACCTATGAACACAACAAGACATGGCACTTCACTCAATATGATACACAAGTTAATGTCAAGGCCTACCCGCCATTAATCTTGAGTTACTCGGTAAGATTAGATAAAAGTGTATGAAAATCAACTTCGAGAGGTGATGTCTTGCAAGAACAGAATATTCAATGTCTGTATCTGAGGTAAGATGATTCCAGCTTACAAGGATAATGGACTATGTATAGTAAGTCCCTAAGGCAACATTACAAATAAAGAAATTACAAAAAGGTATATACGAGAAGCGGATTCCTAGTACATACAAAAGAAGGTAAAAGGGACAAAAGACAAAAAGGGAAAACATAGTACAATGTCAGATGAAGAGGACATGTGGCAGTTGTCACGCCCCGAAGCGGCAGAGTCGTTACAGCCCCACCATGTAAACCATCCTAAGATAGAAGTTAGCCTTACAACCGCTATCTTAGACTTGATCTACACAAGGCATCCGTGACTAACCCGCTTTGAAATAAACCGTTTGTAATTTAAATAAATCATTTACCTAAAAAAGTGAGGAAATATATATATATACACACTATAATTCACTTATTGAAATTAAAGTTTATAATAATTCTCCGTAACATATTTCCTAGGTATACATTATTCAGAAATGAAAAGTAATAAAATATGTGTTGATTCTTCAATGTTTTTCCTCACTCCCTAGGATCCAGCAGTTGCTAGCTTCAGAGTAGTTGTTGCCGCTTCTTAGCCAGCACCTGTACAACTTCTATAGGGATGTGAGCAACCACAGCTCGGTAAGTTAGGATGGAGGACTTAAAACTATACCACAAACACAACAAGGTTTTCAATCAACTTATTAGGTGCAATGCATGTGCAAGCAAATACTATCACATGACGTTATCTGGCCCATCGTGAGATTAGAGAAATTGCGCCCGCTCTAATCCGAGTTAAGGAGTTGCCATTAATGCATCAGCTCACGACCAAACCCAGGCCTGTGCAATGGAGATCTCGCTCCTTCCGCGACTACCTTCGAACCACTGACTTCACCCTCGCCGCAACATCCTCTCCTGTCACTTAGTTCAGCTAAGGATGAAGAAGGGACCAATTACAATCCTGCACTATCCCTTTCGAAGGGGTTGGTATTTGGCCGGAGAGTCTAAGTTCCCTTAATGGGTTGCCATGCATGTCCGATTATGATTACTGGTTATATATTTGATTAAGTCCAGTTTAGGGTGATCAATCATTTCATACAATACATGTCAGAGCAATAAACAGAATCATAGCATCACCCATAATCAAGCACATGCACACATTCAACTATCTAGCAAGCACAAACAAACATAATCTTAAGCCTCCAATATACAGCATCGTATTTATTCCAACTTACCTCGACTCCTCGCTCACTCACTCGAGGTCCGACTTGCTCAGGCCATTGCCGATCATCCCTATAACACAAACGTGGTTTCAGTTTTCATATAATGATTATAGGTTCATTTTCTCTTATAATGCTTATTGTTATGTTTTATTTAGGGTTTAATATACCTAATTATCTAGGTCTTAAGTCTTTTACAATTATTCTAGGTTTAGGGTTAGGTTCGGGTTCCGCATCAATTTTTTTTTAAATTAGGTTCTAGTTCAATTTCTAAGTCTTAGATATGTTCGAATCCTAATGTGAAATTAATCACATTAAGCTCGAGTATTCAAATATCTTATTGGGTATACGCTAGTCCTAATTAGGATATCGAATTTATCCTCAATGTGAGAAAATCTTACATTATTATACAATTACCTAAAATTAAATCTTAATTCAGATTTAGTATTATTCTTATTTTTATTCTAATATGATTTAAATAACCCTAATTTTTTAGATTTATTAATTTTCAATTCCACATATTACTAATTTCTTACAATAATTACCTAATTTCCCAAATTAACTATATTTAATACTCCAAAGGCTAGGATTAGGGTTCCACATCAGAGATTAATATCCCTAAACATCTAATAACTAACTAAATCAGTAACTAGCATCTTAATTACCTAATTAACCCAAAATCACCCAATTTTCCATCTTTTTAGGGCTAAAAATTAACTTAAAATTAAAAAAAATGGCTTCATGGCACTGTTTTATATCATATGAGCATCCTACAGAAAAAAATTGAGCTCCAAACTACATTCCTAAGCCTATTTATTTCTCGTTCTAACCATGCTTGGCTTTGATCAATTTGTTAAGGACCCTATATTTTTGGATGTGATTAAACTAAATCACTATTTTTCCCTAAATCTACATACAACAAAACCTCAGAATAACAAATTTCATAATTTTCTAGATAAAATAACTAATTTTACGAAATTATTCAAAATCAGGGCAAAGGAATGACTCATCGGTCGGGGTGTCTTTGGCCACCTCCGACCGCTTTGGCCTTATCGGCAGGCCTGGGCATTGCCACCACCATATGGTAGTAGTGGCCGTCCACTCCCAGTTGCTCGTCTGGTGTGAGTTCCCTTTGAAGGCCTTAATTACATAGTTTTCTTTTCTTTTTTTGTTTTCTAGGTTTTCTCTCAAATTTTCGAGTCTCTCTATTTTTCTCTCATTCTAAACTGTCTAAATGAGTTTTGAAATTTTTTCCCCTATTTATAGACAATTTTTGTAATTATTATGCATTAATTAGACATGACTTTACCCAATTTCCTTAATTTTTGGCTTTTGTGTTGTCTAATTTTAATTGGTTAATTTTTATTTGACAGATCTTGACCTGCCACGAACTGATTCGGATTATTCTAGCCTCTTTTGATTTTTTTTTATTTTTTTCATAATTAATTTATAATTTTCTTTAATTATTTACTTAGTTTTTGGCTAATTTAGGTAATTTCGCGTATTTTTATCTACACGTAAATACATGTAGAGTATATGTGAACATTCCTAATTATTATTTTGGTCATTCTAAAATTTTTAGTATACATATAATCTATCTTTAGTAATTTATTAATTATTAGATTATACTTTTCACATTTTCGGTAATGAGTACTTATTATGCTTAAAATTTGAAAATTTTATAGTCTCCTATTTTATTACTTATTTTCTTAAATTCAAGTTTATGGGGTCATTTTTACTAATATTTCTCTCAATAGTTTATAATTTGGTTTTGATCGAATCCTTCAACCAATCGCCTTAAACCTTATGTTCTAAGTTCAATCCTACGGTCACTTAGCTTAGCTTTAGGGCTTACAATACAAATAAATAGTCCTATATATTATTTAGGTTATTTTATAATTTTTAGTATACATATAATTTATCTCAAGCGATTCGTTAATTATCGAAATGCATTTTACGTACTTTCGATAAATAACGAGTTATATACTTAAAATTTGGAATTTTTTTATTTTTTTATTTTATTGCTTATTTTCTTAAATTTAAACTTACGTGATCATTTTTTTAATATTTCTAGCTTTACTTTATAATTTAAGCTCAATCGAGTCTTTCAACTGATCGAAACCTCGAATGGTTAGTTGTAGGGCTTACAGCAGTGTAACACCGGTCCCATGCGAGGGTTCTCCTAGCATGGAAGGTGAGAGGAATCAAGATGTTACGACGACAAAGAAGCTGAGACATGAAAGGATACCGTGAGAGTTGAAAGGAAGATGAAGGAGAAGTACTTGGCTAGAAAGGTAACTCTCTTTACATGGTAGGAGACTCTCAGTAGGTGAAAGTCCAATCACTCAACACGGAGCTCTTAGCCGAAGGATAGTTGGCATTGGCATACTGGTTCTCATCATTGGCGGGTTAATGATAGAAAATCCGTCAAGTGAGGGACTAAAGGCCTTTGAGGCATGCATGAATGATTGGGCCAGCAATTAGTAACCCATTAATTCCCTAGGGTTGTTAGAGATTTGCCGTCAAATCACGGTCTTCGTTGTCGTTTGGCTCATAGGGCGTCAAGTCGACAATGTTAAATGTGGTTGACATGCCATACCCTTCTGGCAACTCAATCTTATAGGCATTAGCATTAATGTGCTTAAAGATCTTGTAAGGCCCATCTACTATGAGAGATAGTTTGTTCTTCCTTCTACTTAGAAAGCGTTCCTTGCTAAGATGGATTTAGACAAGGTCTCTGGGGAATAAATGACTTGTCTCCTTTCTCAGCTTCCCGGTTCCTTTTATTAAGCCACAGTCTTAGCTAGTTGTTCGGCTATCTTCTAATGCAACTTTTGGAATTCTTTGGCATGCTGTAGGCTAGATTGACTTTCCCCTTGTGTAGTCGAACCGTTAATTAAATCCAAAGTAAGTTTGGGTTAAGTCCATAAAAGACCTCAAAAGGTGATGTTCTGATCAAGCTGTGAGCCGAGTGGTTGTAGGTAAATTCAATGATGGGTAGGCATGAAATCCATACTTAGATCAGTCTACAACCGCTTTAGGATAGGCAGGGGTGTATACTTTCCATAGGGCTCTCTCCTTCCCTTTGCATGTTTACATACCTCATACCTCTCAAGTATTCAGTGCTCATCTTTCATCATCCCAGGCTAATAGAAATGCTTCTTCAATATCTTGGTCTCCTCTTTTCCCAAAATAGCCTGCCAAACCCCTGGCATGAGCTTCTCAAACAATTAACTCCCTTGCCAAACCACTCGGCATACAAACTTGTTTGCCCTTCATCAGGAACCCCTGATTCAAGTAAAACCCTTATACAGCTCCTCCTCCAACAATGTACTTGGCCACTAAGGGTCCAAAATGTAGATCATGTTCATACTAATCAGGTAAAGTGCCAAACTCAAGTACCTTAGCTTGTAATGTTGTGATGAGGGCATGACAACGAGGAAAGGCATTAGCCACTATATTGGTGCTCTCCTTCCTATATCTAATGACATAATAAAAGGTCTCCAAAAACTTAACCCATTTGGCGTGACGCAAAGAAAGCCTTTGTTGTCCTCAAAGGTGCTTGAGTGACTCATGATTAGAGTAGATAATGAATTCTCTCGGCAATAGGTAATATTGCCAATTTTGTAAAATTTGAATAAGGGCGTATAACTCTTTATCATAGGTCAAATAGTTCAGGGCAGCTCCTTTGAGTTTCTTACTACAGTAGGTAATGGGTCGGCGTTTCTGCATGAGGACTACACCAATTCTAACTCCCGATATGTCACATTCAACCTCGAAAATTTTCTCAAAATCCGGTAGGGTGAGCATTGGGGCAAACATTAGTTTAGATTTTATATCTTCAAAACTTTTATGAGCTTTCTCTGACTACTTAAACTCAAAATTTTTCCAGGTCAGTTCAATTAAGGGTAATGTTATGAAACCAAAGTTTCAAATGAATCTCCAATATAATGAAGCTAGAACATGGAAACTCTTGACCTTAGTGGCATTAGTCGGCATAGGCTACCAAAGAATTGCTTTGACTTTCTCGTCATCAACTCAAACTCCCCTCCTTGAAACAACATATCCAAGGAATATAACCTCGTTTTGACAAAACACACATTTCTTCAAGTTTCCAAATAATCTCTCGGCTCGGAGGATGTTAAACGTTGATCTTAAATGTTTAGCATGGGTAATGAGGTCGGTACTGTAGATGAGAATGTCATCAAAGTAAACCATAACACATTTGCCAATCAATGCTCTTAGTCAATGATTCATTAGTCACATAAAAATACTCTATGCATTGGTCAGATCAAATGGCATCACCATTCATTTAAATAGACTATCCTATGTCTTAAAGGCCATCTTTAGCCACTCTTCAAATCTATCTTTGAAAAGATATGGGCCCTATGCAACTCATCAAGCCTATCATCCAACTGTAAGATTGGATATTTGTACTTAACAATAATTTTGTTGATGGCATGGCTGTCAATGTATATTCTCTATGACCTATCTTTCTTCGGTACTAATATGGCTAGTACGGCACATAGGCTCATACTCTCTCAGATGTACCTACAGTCTATTAACTCATTTACCTGTTTCTTCAACTCAATTACCTGCTCAGGATTGAGTCTATAAGCGGGTCGATTCAGTAAGGTAGCTTCAGGTTGGAGGTTGATGTAATGCTCAATGCCTCTTAAGGGAGGTAAGCCTTTTGGTATCTTAATAAGAAATAAGTTAGCATAGTCTTGAAGTAGTTGTTGTAACTCAGCAGGTAAGCTCTCGGCTTGTCTCACCTCCAAGAGTCTCCTGACTAAGAGGAGCACATAGTCTTCAGTCAAGACCTCTTAAGTAAATTGAGCTCGGGAAATTACTAAGGATTTCCGCTGTAGAAATCTAATAACCTTCCCTTGGGCTTTTTGCACTTCCTTAGGACTCATGGGTGTCAATATAATTTTCTTCCCGTCTTTCTGAAACATATAAGTGTTTCTATACCCATCGTATAATACTCTCAAGTCAAACAATCATGGTCGGTCAAGTAATATGTGAAAAGTGCAAATGAGAAGAACATCACACAACACCTCGTCCCTGTACCCATCACTAATGGTAATCAGTGCCCTAACTTGCTTAGCAACTTATAACCTTCTTTTCTCATTTAGCCAGTAAACCTTATACGGCTTAGGGTTGACAAGTTCATGACCTTAACTATCTCTTGAGCTATGACATTGGTACAGCTCCCTCCGTTAATGATTAAGGCGTATAACTTACCATTCACTTAGCAATTCATATCAAAGAAGTTTTCCCTTTACTCGTTCTCATGAGCTATAAAAGCACTAAGAGATCGACTAATGATAAAGCAATACTCGACAACACCCTTAATAGGTGTCTCGGCATTAGGGTCTTTCTAAAATTCCTCCAGCATCAGATAAACTCCCATCTCGTCCTCTCCTTCGCTCACACTCCCTACTTCAAATTGGGGCTTATCTCCCTTTATAGTCATGATTTAGCAATTTAAACATTGACTAGCCATATGTCCATAGCCAAGATATTTAAAACATTTGATTTTTTGGGTCTTTCTTCTTGAGCTCTAACCTTAGTCTCTTCAAACCTCAGGTTCCTCGATCTTGCTCTTACCTTAACCTTCTTCTGGTAAGCTTGGCATCTACTCTCAATGTTTCACCTCGGAACTATTTAATGCTTGGTCATTCCTTAGTTGGCTCGACATGCCGCTCCTGTTTGGCAGCATTGGTCGACTACTCAGCATTAGACTAACCTAGTTCCACCTTTGCCTTTTAACTCTCTATACCACCTTGATGGCTTCATCTAGAGTTACAAGGCCTTGCAGCTCCACGATGTTACCAATCTCAGTCCGTAGCCTAGAAATGAAATACGCTATAGTTTACGTCTCGGGTTTGTCGACATCACATCAAATTATGAGCAACCAAAACTCTTGGACATAGCCATCCATTGATTTGCTACTTTGTCTTAAGTCTTGGAGTCGTCTGAAAGTGTCTTACTCGTAGTATTTGAGAATGAACCTATTTTTGAAGACTCTCTTCATTTCATTCCATGTTTTGACTTCTCGTCTGGCTCTCATGCAGACATTCTGCAACTTCTTCCACCACATTACCGTATACTTAGAAAATTCCAATGCAACCACTTAAATATGAACAGCGTCTTCACAATCATAAAAGTCGAACATCTTTTCGATCTTCTCCTCTTAATCTAAGTAGTTATCAACACTATCAGACTCGTTGAAGCTTGGAATCTATACTTTAAGGTGTCTGGCTCCCCTAAGAGCTTTAAGCTCACACTCATTAACTCCAACATGGTGCTCCTCTTCTTCTACCTCGTCTAATTGCAATCTTCTTCTTGTGGCTCTATCGATACGATGAAGGGGAAGGTAGGTAGGGAAAGGAGGGGAGGGAAGGGGAGGAGTGTGCTTGGTTCACAAGAAAGGCTTCTGGTGTTCGTTCATTCATTTGCCTTTTCAACCTATTTGTCATCTCTCGGTCTTGTTCAACAACTCTCTTACGTGGCCAAGTCTTTAGGACTCTATGTACTGAGATAGCTAAATTAGCCATAATAGCAAGAAGGTTTTGTATTTGCTCATCAGTAGTATGAGGTATTTGTTGGGTTACTCGACCATGACTATGAGCATCATTTTCAACATTGTTAATCTCTCCTTGAATATTAGGATTCGACATTCTCAAAATGAAGCTTCAAAAATTACTCCTCAAAATCTTCATACATACACAAATATGATACGAATTGCAACTGTGAACTTGCTTTGTTCTTGCAAAAGAAGATAGAGTATCTCAAATAGCAACTAGTTGGGACTATCTCCATACAGCTCTTGGTCGTAACCTCAAACTTTGATACTAGGATTATATAATGTACCTAAGAACTCAATTATCACTAGGACTTATCATAGCAAATTAGAACCAATGGGTCCTTCAAAATATTGAAGAAATGTAGAGTGAGTAGGTCGACGAACTAACTAAAGTAGCTAATGTGAAGCTACTCGAAGGATATTACCCACCCACGAACACAACACGACTTGACACTTCACTTGATATAATATACAAGTTAATGTCAAGGCCCACACACCATTGGTCTTGAGTTACTCAGTAATATTAGATAAGAGTATATGAAAATAGACTTAAAGAGGTGATGTCTCATAAGAACAAAATATTCAATGTCTGTATCTGAGGTAAGATGATTCCGGCTTACAAGGAGAAGAAATTATTTATAGTCAGTCCTTAGGGCGGTATTATAAATAAATAAATTACAAAAATATATATACAAAAAGGAGATTCTCGGTATATACAAAAAAGGGTAAAAGGGACAAAAGACAAAAAGAGAAAACATAATACAATGTTAAATAAAGAGGACAAGTGGTAGTGCAACATTGGTCCCGTGCGAGGGTTCTCTGAGCAAAGCAAGCGAGAGGAATCATGAGGTTACAACAACAAAGAAGCTAAGACGTGAAAGGATACCGTGAGAGTTGGAAGGAGGTTGAGGGAGAAGTATTCGGTTAGAAAGGTAGCTTTCTTTACTCAACAGGAGACCCTCAGCAAGTGAAAATATGATCACTCAGTACGGAGCTTTCAGCCAAAGGATAGTCGATATTGGCACATGATAATGAATAGAGCATAGAATAACCATCTGAAGCTTTCAGGGAATTCAGCCATCTTCCTTCGGTATACTATTTCTCGTCATCGGCGAGTTGACGAGAGAGAATCCATCAGGTAAGGGACTAGAGGCCTCAGAGGTATTCGCAAGTGATTGGGTTAGTAGTTGGTAACCCACCACTAATGAAGTGGTTCTAATACCTTTAGACTCAACTATCTTCATTGCCAGCTTGGTCTGCAACTTGGCCACGACGCGCTCAACTCAGCATTTTCCTTTTCAAGTTGGGACTTAGCTTCGCCTTCCTCATCCAGCCTTTGAGAAAGACGAGCCTTAGTCTTTTACTCATCCTCTAATCGAGCCTTCAAGTCATCGACCCTCTTAACCATCTTCTCAGCATTCCCCCTCTCCCACTCCGCATCCTCAAGCTTCGCTACCTGTACATAAGAGCAGCACATACGCCTATTAACCTTGGAGAATTTCTTTAAGTATTTATTACTAGAAGTCTTTACATCCTACAAGTATTTCTCGTATCAACGCAACACCTCTCGAAAGGCCTTTACCTCTTTTTAGGCAACATCGAACTTATTCTGTTGAAGCTGCACCTAGTCGTGGTACTGCAAATTGAAAACGAAGCCCACCATTAATGCAATGATGGATAAAGCATGCTAACACAGGAGCAACAAAAACTAACCTACCGCATTAGTATGCTCAAGTGGCCTGCTATCTGTATGGGGTCGTCCCCACCATCTTAGGAGAGCTCCTCGAAGACAGCCTAGTCACTGGGGGTATAAGACTCTATCGAAGCCTGGTAACTAAGTGTTTGGTGTCGTAGGGTCAAATTGTTAGCATAAACCTCCCACTTCGACTTGAGGAGCTTCCCTCAAGAGCTCCTCGTTCCAAGAAGTGTACGGTACTTCCTATAATCAGTCCAACCTTATGCCTATTAGCCTAAAATTGTTAAGGACTTAAAGAAATTCGTCCCTTATGTCGTCAACACTCTGGTAAGGATGAGCCATAAGACACCCATTCCTCTTCCCTTGGCTTAAAGGGGCCCTGGCCAAAGGCCTTTGCTTCTTGGCTCCAGGACTTAACTCCCTAGTTGTCTCGAGAGCCTTCTACTTATAGCCAACAACTTAAAGAAGGGTAACCCCTTTAACTATCATGCCTCGAAGTGGCAAAGTCATAATAATTCTATCATGCAAACTATTCTAAAATAGAAACTGACCATATAGTTGTCACCTTATACTTAATTTACACAAGGCATCAACAACTAACTTGCTTTGAAATAAACAATTTATAATTTAAACATGATATCTACTTATGAACTTAAGAAAAATATATACTTATATTAAAATAATCTAAGTATATTTACAAGATTTAGCTACTTAATCATGATCTACCTAAGTAATTCGTAATCTATTACTAAAAGCTTTAAATATAACCTAAACTTGAGAATGTATCCAGTCTCCAGTTTATATTCTTACTTCTTAGGATCTAGCAGTTCCTAGCTCCGAGGTAATTATAAGCTACTTCTTAGCTAGTACTTGCAACAAAGGTTATAGGGATATGAGCAACCACGGCTCAGTAAGTTGGGGTAGAGACTTAAACCATACAATAAACACAAACAAGATTATCGATCAAACCATTAGGTGAATGCATGTTCAACATATGCCATCGTACAACGTTGTCTGGCCTGTCGTGAGATTAGAGAAATTTCACCAACTTTAATTCAAGTTAAGAAGTTTCTATTTATAAAACAGCTTACGACCAAACCTAGGCTTATGCAATGGAAACATTGCTCTTGTTGCTCCTATTGCTCCTCCCACGACTACCTTCGAACCATTGACTTCACCCTTGCCATGACCTCCTCTCCTATCACTTAGTTCAACTAAAGATAAAGAAGGGACCAATTATGCCATCCAATGCTATCCCTTTTAAAGGGGTTGGTATTTGGTCAAGGAATCATAATGCTCCCCTAATGGGATGCTATACATGTCCAATTTATGATTACAAGTCATATATTTGATTAGATCTAATTTAGGGTGATCAATTGTTCCATACTAATTATACAAATACAAGTTAGATAGCAAATCAGCAGCTCAAAACAAACACATGCATATAACCAACTATCTAGTAAGCACGATTCAAGCCTCCGAGTATTACAAATGAATACTCCAAAATACAAGAAGTATTTAATCTAACTTACCTTGACTCCCCGCTTACTTACTCGAGGTGGGACTCGCTCAGTCTATTGTCAATGATCCCTATAATACCAACATTGTCTCAGTTTTCATATAATTGTTATAAATTAGTTTTTATCCTATAACATTTATTGTTATCTTTGGTTTAGGGTTTAATATGTCCAATTATCTAAGTTCTCAAATCTTTTACAATTATTCTAGGTTTGGGACTAGGTCCGTGTTCAATTTCTGCATCGATTTCTAAATTAGGTTCTAGTTTAGCTTCTAAGTATAGTTTATACACAAACCCTAAAAACTCGTTTTAACTCATAATGTGAAACGCGAAATTAGTCACATTATTTTCGGGTATCCTCAATATTGTTTTTGGTCTCTAACCAATGTTTCAATTTATGTGGTACATCTTAATCCTAATTTAACTGCTCAATTTACTTCCGATGTGAGAAAATCTTACATTATAATTACCCTACATTTAAGTCTCTTACCAAATTATATATATATTCCTATTATTAGTATAATATCAATTTTTATTCTAACATTTTTTATTTATTATATTTCCAATTTTTGCATATTATGTATTATTACCTATTATATACATAATACACATTTAATATTTTTATCACTCCAAATACCGTTTCCTAACATCAATTAACATCTCAAATAAATATAAATTCATCCTAAATTAGATTTTACTCCTAATTATCCTAATTTACAAAATTAACTTAAAATACACCATTTTTACCTATTACATATATACTACATAAAACCCAAATAATTACATCTAACACCCTAAATATTACAAATATCATACTTCATCAAATTTCAATATCCTAAAACATATAATTATGCACTAAAGCAGTAATTATCTATTTAATTACTTAATTAACCTAAAGTTATCCATTTTATGCATCATTTTAAGACCTAAAAATTATCTAAAATTTTCAAAAATTAATTTTTGAAAAAGGGCTTCATAACATTGTTCTATAACCTTTAAGTAGTCTACAAAAAAATTTTACGATCAAAACTACACTCCTAAAATCATTTATTTCTAAACCGAATAAAGTTCGAGTTTGCACGGTTTCTTAAGAATAGCATATTTCTAGATATAAATTCATCAAAACAAAGCTTTTTTTTTTTTAAATCTACATACTAAAAAACCTTAAAATACCAAATTTCATAATTTTATAAAATATTTAATATTTTTACAAAATTAGAAAAAATTGTGTCGATAGACTTAGGCAGTGGTGGTAGAGTATTTCGGTGGTGGCGGTTGACTTCCAGGAGGCCGTAGGTTGTGGGTTTTCTTCTAAAGCCCTAATTGCACACTATCTTTCTAATTTTTTGTAATATTATCTAACTCTTCTTTTCTGGTCTCTCTCTATATTTCTTGAATGTCTAACTGATCAAAGTGAATTATAGGGAGTGATTTTTGAATTTATAGAGAGGTTTATGGCTTGCTTTTGATTTCTAGAGAGCCAAGTGTCCCTTATCTTCTTTTATATTCACTTTTTTGTTGGTTGAGTTTAATTGGTTGCTTTCTATTCTCCATTTCCAATATGCTACGCCTAACTTTTAGACTTTTCCTCATTTTTCCACATTTTTCTTGATTTTTCCTTAATTAATTATGAATTTTCTTTAATTACTTATTTTGATATATTTTACGTATTTTTACTTACATGTAAATTCATATATAGTATAAATAAATACTCCTAAATATTATTTAAGTTATTTTATGATTTATAGTGTGCATATTGTTACGCCCTGAAGCAGCAGAGTTGTAATAACCTCACCATATAAACTATTTTAAGATAGTAGTTGGCTTTACAATCGTTATCCTAGACCTGATCTACACAAAGCGTCCACGACTAACCCGCTTTGAAGTAAACATTTTATAATTTAAATAAATCATTTACCTAAAAAAGTGAGAAAATATATATATATATATATATATATACACTGAAATTCAGTTATTATAATTAAAATATATGTTTGTTCTTCAAATGATTTTCCTCACTCCCCAAGATCCAGCAGTTGCTAACTTCAGAGTAGTTGTATGCCGCTTCTTAACCAGCACCTACACGATGTCTATAGGGATGTGAATAACCATAGCTCAGTAAGTTATGATAGAGGACTTAAAACTATACCATAAACATAACAATGTTATCAATCAACTTATTACGTGCAATGCATGTTCAAGTAAATGCCATCGTACGACATTATTCAATCTGTCGTAAGATTAGAGAAATTGTGCCAGCTCTAATCCAGGTTGAGGAGTTGCCGTTAATACAACAGCTCATGACCAAACCCAGGCTTGTGCAATAGAGATATCGCTCCTCCTGTGACTACCTTCGAACCACTGACTTCACTCTCGTCGCGACCTCCTCTCCTGTCGCTTAATTCGACTAAGGATGAAGAAGGGATCATTATACAATCCTGTGCTATCCCTGTTGAAGGGGTTGGTATTTAGCTGGAGAATCCTAGGTTCTCCTAATAAGTTGCCATGTAGGTCCAATTATAATTGTGGGTTATATATTTGATTAGGTTCAGTTTAGGGTGATCAATCATTTCATACAAATCATATAATACAGGCCAGAACAACAAACAGAATCATAGCATCACTCATAATTAAGCGCATGTACACAACCAATTATCTAACAAGCACAACCAAGTATAATCTCAAGCCTCCAAAATATAGCATTGTATTAATCCCAACTTACCTCGACTCTTCACTCGCTCACTCAAGGTCCGACTCGCTTAGGCCATCACAGATCATCCCTATAATACAAACATGGTTTCAATTTTTCATATAACTATTACAGGTTCGTTTGATTCTATAACGCTTATTATTATGTTTTATTTAGAGTTTAATATACCTAATTATCTAGGTCTTAAGTCTTTTATAATTATTTTAAGTTTGGGTTAGGTTCGGGTTCAGTTTCCGCATTAATTTCTAAATTAGGTTCCAGTTCGATTTCTAAGTACTATTTTATACTCAAACTCTAAAAATTCATTTCAACTCACAATGTGCAATTAATTACATTACTTTTTGATATCTTAAATACTATCACTACCCCTAGTCAGTATTTTATTCCACCCAGTACACTTAAATCCGTATTAGTGTACCGAATTTACTCCTGATGTGAGAAATTTTTACATTTTTCATATAATTACATAAATTTAAGTTTTCTATCAAATTTATTATATATTTTTATTATTATCATAATATCAAATTTTATTCTAATATCTTCTATTTATTATATTTATAATAATTGTGTATTATGTACTATTACTTATTATGTATATAATACATATCTAATATTTTTATCACTCTAATAACCATCTCCCAACTTCAATTATCATTTCAAAATATTTAAATTTATCATAAATCAGATTTTACACCTAATTACCTCACTTTACAAAATTAACTTAAAATTTATTATTTTTCCCTATTATTCATTTACTACATAATTAACCTAATAATTACATCTAACACCTTAAATGCTACAAGTATCATACTTCATCAGATTTCAACATCCTAAAATATATATTTATTCACTAAATCAGTAATTAACCATTTAATTACTTAATTAACCCTAAATTACCCATTTTATACCTCATTTTAAGGCCTAAAAATTATCTAAAATTTTTGAAAATTAATTTTTAAAAACGGACTTCATAGCACTGTTCTATATCATCTAAGTAATCTACACTCCTAAAGTCATTTATTTCTAAACCGAAACATATTCGGTTTTATATGATTTTCTTAAAGACCATATATCACAAGACATATTTTCATCAAAATAATATTTTTTTTAAAAACTATATACAAAAATATTTCAGAATAATAAGTTTCATAATTTTCTAAGAATATTTACTATTTTTACAAAATTACACAAAATCAGGTTGGAAATTGAACTTACCAATTTAGGTGACTTCGGCCACCGTAGGTGGCCATGGGTGTATTGGCCCACTTGGGCGCTACCACCACCGTGTGGTGGTGGTGGCCGTCCACTCTCAGCTGCTCGTCGAGTCTGAGTTCTTCTTACAAGCTCCAACCACACAGTTTTCTTTTTACCTAAATTTTTTCCTTCCAATTTCGATGCTCCTAATTTTTCTCTGATTTCTAACTATCCAAATGAGCTCTGTGGTTTTTTTCCTTATTTATAGAGTTTTATGGTAATTAATGTGCATTAAATTGGATAAAACATTGCCCAAATCCCTTAATTTTTGGCTTTTGTATTGCTTTAATTTAATTGGCTAATTTTTTTCTTATTTTCCCTAGCTGCTAAGACCCAATTATAGATCATTCTTTATTTTTTCTGATTTTTCTTTATTTTTCCTTAATTAATTATGGATTTTCTTTAATTATTTAGTATTATTTTAGCACATTACACGTATTTTAAGTAATTACGTGTATTTCTACATATATGTAAATTCATATATAGTATAAATAAATATTCATAAATATTATTTAGGTTATGCTATGATTTTTAGTATATATATAATTTATCTTTAGCGATTCGTTAATTATCGGAATGCATTTTACGCATTTTTGATAAATAACGAGTTATATACCTAAAATTTAGAAATTTTATATTCTTTTATCTTATTTCTTATTTTCTTAAATTCAAACTTACAAGATCATTTTACTAATATTTCTAGCTTTACTTATAATTTAGTCTCGATTGGATCTTTTAGCCGATCAAAATCCTGAGTGATTGGTTGTGGGGCTTACATATATAATTTATCTCTAATGATTCGTTTGTTATCATAATGTATTTTACACATTTTCAATAAATAATGAGTAATATATTTAAAATTTGTAAATTTTATATCCTCTTATTTTTTTTAAATTTAAACTTATGGGATCATCTTAAATTCTACAAACCAAACTCCGAATAGCTGATTGTAGGTTTTACATTAACCATCTCCTCCTACTTTGCCTACGGAGGGGAAAGCATTTGAAAGTCGAGTCCCTCCACGTCGACGACTTCATCGCCTATGACAATGGGCTTAATAGAGGGGACGAAGGCGGAAGCAAGTAGAGCTATACCCAAAAGCTTTGCATCCACGGACTCATCTCGGATGCTAAGAGGAATCTCCTAAGAAATAGACCTTGGCCATATCCTACTAGTTTCCCTAAGCTTCGGCTTCAACCTTATTACCTTGCCCTTCGGTAGGTTTGCATTGCTTCTCGCCTAACGTTAATGTAAACCTTACAACCAGCCACTCGAGGTTTCGATCAGTTGAAAGATTCAATCGAGTTTAAATTATAAAGTAAAACTAGAAATATTAGTAAAAATGATCCTGTAAACTTGAATTTAAGAAAACAAGTAATAAAATAGAAGACTATAAAATTTTCAAATTTTAAGTATAATAATTGTTAGTTATCGAAAAGGCGAAAAGTGTAATCTAATAATTAATAAATTACTAAATATAGATTATATGTATACTAAAAATCATAGAATGACCTAAATAATAATTATGAATGTTCACATGTACCCTACATGTATTTACATGTAGATAAAAATACACAAAATTACTTAAATTAGCTAAAAACTAATTAAATAATTAAAGAAAATTATTAATTAACTAATAAAAAATTAGGAAAAAATTCAGCGAAATAGGGAATGATGTGGACTTGGTCATGGCAAGTCAAGAATTGAAGAAGAAAAATTAACCAATCAAAATCAAACAACACAAAAGGCAAAAATTAAGAGATTTGGGCAATATCTTGTCTAATTAAATGCATAATAATTACTACAAAGCTTTATAAATAAGAAAAAAAATTATAGAGCTCATTTGGATAGTTAGAAGTCATAAAAAATTGAGAGCATTGAGGTTGTTAGAGAAAAATTAGGGTTAGGGAAAAAAAAAAGAAACTATGCAATTAGGGCCTTAAAGGGAAACCAACACCAAATGAGCACTTGAGAGTGGACAGCTACCACCACCACACGGTGGTAGTAGCGCTTAGACTGGCCGATAAGGCCACAGCAGCCGGAGGTGGCCGGAGCCATCCAGACCGGTAAGTTCAATTTCCAGCTCTATTTTGTGTAATTTTAAAAAAATAGTAAATATTCTTAGAAAATTATGAATTTTGTTATTCTGAAATATTTTAGTATGTAGTTTTTAGAAAAAATATTATTTTGATGAAAATATGTCCCATAATATATGATCCTTAAGAAATCATATAAAACCGAACATATTTCAATTTAGAAATAAATGACCTTAGAAATGTAGTTTTGAGCTCAAAATTTTTGTGTAGACTACTTAAATAATATAGAACAGTGCTATGAATCATGTTTTCAAAAGTTAATTTTTGAAAATTTTAGATAATTTTGAGACCTTAAAATGAGGTATAAAATGTGTAATTTAGGGTTAATTAAGTAATTAAATAGTTAATTACTGATTTAGTAAATAATTAGATGTTTTATGATGTTGAAATCTGATGAAGTATGATATTTGTAGCATTTAGGGTATTAGCTTGAATTATTAGGTTAATTATGTAATAAATAAGTAATAGGAAAAAATACTAAAATTTAAGTTAATTTTATAAATTAGGGTAATTAGGTGTAAAATCTGATTTAGGATTAATTTAGACATTTTGAAATGATAGTTGATGTTGAGAAATGATAATTAGAGTGATAAAAATATTAGATGTGTATTATGTACATAATAAGCAATAATGTATAATATATAATTATTAAAAATATAATAACTAGAAGATATTAGAACAAAAATTAATATTATGATAATAATAGAAATATACAATAAATCTGATAGGAAACTTAAATTAGGGTAATTATATGAAAAATGTAAGATTTTCTCATAACAGAGGTGAATTCGATGATTAAATTAGGATTCGAGTATACCGCACGGACTAAAACACTAGTTAGAGACTAAAAACAATATTTAGGATATCCAAAGATAATGCGATTAATTTCACATTATGGGTTAGAATAATTTTTTTTGGGTATACGTACAAATCTCTAACAAAAAAAAAATTGAATTAAAACCTAATTTAGAAATCAATGTAAAAATTAAAACAAAACTTAATACGATTCAAGAAGAATTGTAAAAGACTTGAGACTTAGATAATTAGGTATATTAAACCCTAAGCAAAAGATAACAAAAAACATTATAGGATAAAACCAACCTATAATAATTATATGAAAAACTGAAACTACGTTTGTATTATAGGGATGATCGGCGATGGCTTGAACGAGTGGGACCTTGAGTAAGGGAACGAAGAATCTAGGTAAGTTGGGATTAATACAGTGCTATATTTTGGACGCTTGAGATTATATCTGGTTATTCTTATTAGATAGTTGGGTGTGTGCATGTGCTTGATTATGAGTGATGCTATGATTTTGTTTGTTGTTCTAGCTTGTATTATACGAAGTGATCGATCACCCTAAACTGAACTTAACAAAGATATGACTTATAAACCTAAATCGAACCTGTATAGTAACCCATTAAGGGAAACCTAGGATTCTTCGGCTAAATACCGACCTCTTCTAAAAGGATAGCGCTGGATGGCGTAATGGGTCCCTTCTTCATCCTTAGTTGAACTAAGTGACAAGTGATGAGGTCGCGGTAAGAGTGAAGTCAATGGTTCGAAGATAGTCACGGGAGGAGTGGTGTCTTCATTGCATAAGCCTGAGTTTAGTCGTGAGCTGTTACATCAACAGCAATTTCTCAACCTAGATTAGAGCGGACGCAATTTTTTTAATCTCACGACGGGCCAAACAACGTCATGCAATGGCATTTGCTTAAACATGCATTTTGATTGATAATCTTGTTTGTGTTTGTAGTGTAGTTTTAACTCCTCCATCATAACCTACTGAGTTGTGATTGCTCACATCCCTATAGATATCGTGTAAGTGCTAGCTAAGAAGCGGCTAGCTAACAAGCGGCTAGCTAACAAGCGGCTTACAACTACTCTGAAGTTAGCAACTGCTAGATCCTAGGGAGTGAGAAAAAATATTTGAAGAACAAACATATATTTTTAAGGTCTAAGCTTTTATTTTAAAATTCTTTAATTCTGAATAATGTAATAACTAGGAAATATATTATGGTAAAACATTGTAAACGCTAATTGTAATAACTGAATTATAGTATATATATATATATATATATATTTTCTCACTTTCTTGGGTAAATAATTTATTTAAATTACAAACTTTTTACTTTAAAGCGGGTTGATCGTAGACGCCTTATGTAGATCAAGTCTAGGATAGCGGTTGTAAGGCTAATTTCTATTTTAGAATGGTTTACACAGTAGGGCTATTACGACTCTACTGCTTCGAGATGTGACAGTTGACTCATCAGCTCATCTATAGAAGAACGAGGCATTCTTGGGGCTAAATTTTTGCCTATAAGAAATTCAATCGAAAGTTAGAAAATGAAAACAAGAATAAACCAATACAAATACTATTCACAAAACACTACCCTGATTGATACGACCAAGAAAGCCCTCCCATCTTACAAGCGCCGAACAAAGTACCTCAACACTAGCACAACTTAAACATATATTGGAAATACCTGTACCTTTGACCCATTTCTCCGCTACAGCTTTCTTCAGGTTGGGGAAGAGTTTGGAGATTGGGTACTGGAAATATCTCTCTACGATCTCCACGACATTAAACTTTTGGTCGTGTCTCAACACCATAAAGGCCAAGATCTCTTGGGTTACCTTGATATCACTGAGACCAAGCCCTTTCTCACCTCCGGTTCAGACCATTTCGATCTATCGCGTCCAGAAGTCTGCCTCCTTAGGTAGCTCAACTACTACGTATTTATCTTGCCAGCCCTTCACCGAATCTATAAGCCCGCAAAAAAGCTTCTTGCTTGGTTATGGCTGGAAGTAAGGCTATCCCCCAATGTTCTCCTACATATAGAAGTGATCGAAGAGTTTGGGAGTAGCCCCTACCATTAGGTACTTGCAAAGCGCCTAAAAAGTCTTCAGCACCCTCTACTTATTGGGAGGGACCTATGACGAGCTATACCAGTGGTAGTTGAAGAACTCTTTCTCGAAGTAACTTGGGGGTGGGGGGTGCATTACCCAAAGTCTAAGCATTTCTCAAACATTGTGAAGCGCTTCATTGACAGCAAGGCCACCTGTTCTGTAAGCCCCAAAACTAACCATTCGAGGTTTCGATCAGTTGAAAGACTCGATCGAGCCTAAATTATAAAATAAAAATAGAAATATCAAGAAAATGATCCCGTAAGTTTAAATTTAAGAAGATAAGTAATAAAATAAAAGAATATAAAAATTTCAAATTTTAAGTATATAACTCGTTATTTATCGAAAATGAGCAAAATGCATTTCGATAATTAACGAATCGCTCGAGATAAATTATATGTATACTAAAAATCATAAAATAGCCTAAATAATATTTAGGAATATTTATTTATATTGTAAGCCCTAAAGCTAAGCTAAGTGACCGTAGGATTGAACTTAAAACACAAGATTTAGGGCAATCGGTTAAATGATCCGATCAAACCCAAATTATAAACTATTGAGAGAACTATTAGTAAAAATGACCCCGTAAACTTGAATTTAAGAAAATAAGTAATAAAATAAGAGACTATAAAATTTTCAAATTTTAAGCATGATAGGTACTAATTACCAAAAAGGCAAAAAGTGTAATATAATAACTAATAAATTACTAGAGATAGATTATATGTATACTAAAAATTTTTAAATGACCAAAATAATAATTAGAAATGTTCACATGTACCCCACATGTATTTACGTGTAGATAAAAATACGCGAAATTACCTAAATTGGCCAAAAACTAAGTAAATAATTAAAGAAAATTATAAATTAATTATGGAAAAAAAATCAGAAGGGGATAGAATGATCCAAATCAGGTCATGGTAGGTCAAGATTTGTAAAAGAAAAACCAACCAATTCAAATTAGACAACATAAAAGCCAAAAATCAAGGAAATCGGGCAAAGTCTTGTCTAATTAATGCATAATAATTACAAAAATTGTTTATAAATATGAGAAATTTTTTGAGAAGTCATTTGGACAGTTTAGCATTAGGAAAAAATAGGAAAACTGAAAAAATCGAGAGAAAATCCAAAAAAAAAAAAGAAAGAAAAGGAAACTGTGCAAATTTGAGTAGTGAGAGAAACCCACACCTCACCACCACCTAGGACTGAGCCGCCGCCACCACCACACCACTCTAGCCCCACCGTCTAGGCCGATCGACAGCCTTGGACCGAATTTGGACGGTTAGAAAGCTTCGGACCGGTTAGTTTATTAAATTTCTTAATTTTGAATAATTTTGTAAAATTAGTTATTTTGCCCAGAAAATTATAAAACTTGTTATTCTGAGGTTTTATTATATGTAGATTTAGGAAAAAATAGTGATTTAGTTTAATTATGTCTGAAAATATAGGGCCCTTAACAAATTGTTCAGAACCGAGCATGATTGGAACGGAAAATAAATAGGCTTAAGAGTGTAGTTTAGAGCTCAATTTTTTTTTGTAGGATGCTCATACGATATAAAACAGTACTATGAAGCCATTTTTTCTAAATTAATTTTCAAAATTTTTAAGTTAATTTTTAGCCCTAAAATGATGGAAAAATTGGGTGATTTGGGGTTAATTAGGTGATTAAGATGTTAATTATTGATTTAGATATTAATTAGATGTTTAGAGATATTAATCTCTGATGTGGAACAATAATCCTAACCTTTAGAGTATTAAGTATGGTTAATTTAGGAAATTAGGTAATTAATATAAGAAATTAGTAATATGTGAAATTGTAAATTAATAAATCTAAAAAATTAGGGTTATTTAGATAATATTAGAGTAAAAATAAAAATAATATTAAATCTAAATTAAGATTGAATTTTAGGTAATTATATAAAAAAGTAAGATTTTCTCACATCGGGGATAAATCTGATACTTTAATTAGGACTAGCGTGTACCGAATAGCTTAGAATACTAAATTAAGACCCAATAGGATATTTGAATACTCGAGCTTAATGTGATTAATTTCACATTAGGATTCAAACATATTTAGGATTTAGAAATCGAACTAGAACCTAATTTAAAAAAAAATTGATGTGAAAACCGAACCCGAACCTAACCCTAAACCTATAATTGTAAAAGACTTAAGACCTAGATAATTAGGTATATTAGACCCTAAATAAAACATAACAATAAGCGTTATAGGAGAAAATGAACCTATAATCATTATATTAACACCGAAACCACGTTTGTGTTATAGGGATGATCGGCGATGGCCTGAGCAAGTCGAACCTTGAGTGAATAAGCGAAGAGTCGAGGTAAGTTAGCGAAGAGTCGAGGTAAGTTGCGATTAATACAATGCTGTATTTTGGGAGGCTTGAGATTATGCTTGGTTGTACTTGCTAGATAGTTGGATGTATGCATGTGCTTAATTATGGGTAATGCTACGATTATGTTTATTGCTCTGACATGTATTGTATGATTTGTATGAAATGATTGATCACCCTAAACTGGACTTAATCAAATATACAACCAGTAATCCTAATCGGACATGCATGGCAACCCGTTAGGGGAACTTAGGACTCTCCGGCCAAATACCGACCCCTTCGAAAGAGATAGCGCAGGATTGCAATTGGTCCCTTCTTCATCCTTAGTCGAACTAAGTAACAGGAGAGGAGGTCACGGTGAGAGTGAAGTCAGTGTTTGAAGGTAGTCACGGGAGGAGCAAGGTCTCCATTGCACAAACCTGGGTTTGGTTGTGAGCTGTTGCATTAATGGCAACTCCTCAACCCGGATTAGAGCAGACACAATTTCTCTAATCTCACGACTGGCCAGACAACGTCGTGCGATGGCATTTGCTTGCACATGTATTGCACCTAATAAGTTGATTGAAAACCTTGTTATGTTTATGGTATAGTTTTAAGTCCTCCATTCTAACTTACTAAGCTGTGGTTACTCACATCCCTATAGACGTCGTGCAGGTGCTGGCTAAGAAACGACAAACAACTACTTTAAAGCTAGCAACTGTTGGATTCTGGGGAGTGAAGAAAAATATTGAAGAATCAACACATATGTTATTACTTTTCATTTCTGATTAATGTAATAACTGAATTATAGTGATTTTATATAACTTTTCTCACTTTCTTAGGTAATAAATTACAAACTATTTACTTTAAAGCGGGTTAGTCGTAGACATCTTGTATAGATCAAGTTTAAGATAGTGGTTGTAAGGCCAACTTCTATCTTAGGATGGTTTACATGGCGAGGCTGTTACGACTTTGTCGCTTCGAGGCGTGACACGTTCATCCTTGTGCATCAACCTTATTTGTTACCCAATGATCGCCTTGATAATGAAGTTGCTCATAATTTAATTGGGGGCAAATTATTTACTCTTGCTTACTCGACCATTAGGCCCTTACCCATCTCAAGAGCATCGAATGGATCCTTCGAAGGGGGTAGGGGAGTGTACGCATATACATTTCTGGGGATGGCATTGATGATCCTGGCCCTATCCAACGCCTCTATGGCTATCCTTGTAGGTTCGTCAAGTTGTGCTAGTGATTAGACCTCGTCCTCTTGTGTTTAAGGGGGGTCACTCCTTGTAGAATCGAAACCAGAAGCATGCGCTAATGAACATGAATCTATCTCACTTCTATTAGTCGACATGGTTGCAATATTCAAAGAAGGAAGAAAGACCTTGAGAAACTTTTAAAGAAAGTCTAAAAGTTTAAATGTGAATGTGGAATTTGTAATAATAGAATGAGAAGATTGCAAAAAGGTGGTCTTTTTTTATAATCTTCCTATTTATAGGTAAACTATCTAGGTTGTCGTACATGTGATTATAGATATCCGTATAAGCACAAATCCCTTGGAATGTTGTATAGTAGATACGTAGAAAGCGTTTTGATCAAATGATCACCCTTAAAAAGGTAAACGGCATGAAGTTACACTTAGTCTACTACAATATGACACCTATCACGTCGCATTTAATGTATGGAATACAGGTAGGTAAAAATCACATTTTGAAAAAGTTTCTTTGATAAAAAGCTTCTTCAGAGCCCATCCAGCTTCCACCTAGTTGGCATAATAAAGACATAGCTTAGTTGTGTTTGCTCAATCCTTGTCGAGCATTATTCGAATAGGCTGGTTCGTAGCCTTGAAGTACCTACCTAATGAGTTGCAAGAGTGTTTTGCTCTGATATCCCAACCTAAGCTTTGCTCAAGTCTCTAGCACTCCGCTTCAGAACAATTGCTAACCACTCCTATTCATCTCGCCTTAGACATTTTTAGCCCAAGTATCTACTACTTTGGACACCTTTACCTTGGTTAGCTTCCAATTCAGACTTATGTACCTGCTATGTCGACCTCATAATATCGATCAAACTCTTTTGAGTCAGATCAGTTATGCTTAAGCAGCTTATATATTCTTTTTTTTTTTTTACCTTCACTTCGACAGTGAGATTGTGGGGGGGCAAGTGTTGATAGGGTACTTTGGATATAAGCCTCTCAAACCTCATCGTATTCGACACATCTGGTAGCCTAAGGATCAGCTATGTGGGCTTAAGCCCTAGGCCTATATTGATTAAGTCTAGTAAACTTTACAATGGTTAGAATGCACAAGATAAATATCAACTAATGTGAAGTAGCCATATCTAAAATAAATAGGACACGTTGAACACAATAACCATACTCCTTAGTATTTGTGAGAGAAGATCTTTTCCATCAACTGAACTCTAATTGCTGGCTCGACTTGGCTCGACTTAGCTCTCCTATAAATATCAAGTTATTACTTGATGGCAAAACTTTCTAAACTTGACACATTAAGTTTGCATACTACAAAAGTTATTTCTTACTTTTCAAAAACCTTATTATCAACTTATGCATTGAGGTGGTTACACCGAATAACCTCCTTGCTTTCCTTTACAATGTACTGTTTTACAAACTCTATATGTACAAAACCCAAATAACTACCGGTAAGAACTAAGAGACAATAATTCTCTATTTAAAAACTATCGATATATTACAACTTACTGCTTACTCTATTTTTACCATCATTCTACAAATGAAAAGAATACCTTAGAATATTTTTATTGCAACTGAAATCTATTTCGATTTTCTAGGTTATACATAAATATATTAAGAAACTTATTTTTTTTTAAAAAAATCATGAGTTTACTCCTAAGTTTCTTTGTACAAATTCCATAAAAAATTTTTTTTTTTAATTTTTTGTTAGTCTAATAATATGAATTCAACCGATGAAAACATTAAAAAAAAAGAAAGGTACTAATTCGGTTTGTGTAAAGAAACGTTAGTGAGGGAAGCAACGCGCTGCAACGCCCGAAGAAACTCTCACCGCTCCTTGGGCCTTTGGATGACGCGCTGAGGAACGCGTGGCAAAAGAAAATTCCCACTTGGACAAACAACAAATAATATAGAAACGGAAAAAGAAGCCAAAAAGAATAAGAAAACCGGGCAAAAAAAAAAAGCGAAAAAAAGCACAAGTTCCAAAAGGAAAGGTAAAACAGGATCCAGAAGAATAGAAGAAACGTCAGAGTGAGAGGACAGAAGCTAAATTAGGGTTCTTCTCTTCCGTTCATTTCCACTCTCTCCCTCTCCGTCTCTGTCTCTCTCTCTCTCTTCTGTTCGAAATCTTTGGTACGTACACGCAACCCTAAGAAATTCAATCATCATCTCCTCTCTCTTCAATCGTAATCTCATTTTTTGTTATATCAATTTGGTGACCTGTTTTCAGGTCGGGATCTTCTTAGTTTTTGTTTTGATCTTGAATTTCTTGTTTGATTTATCTTCTGCTCGAAAGTTTACCAAAGATGCTTCCCTTTATGTTTTTAATGAATACATACGGATAATCAAATTACATGTTGTGTTCTTATTGATGTGTTGTGATATTGCGTGTTTTTGTCTTTTAGTTTTTTTTTTTTTGTGATAAAAATGAAGATTTTTATTTATTTATTTTTTTTAAAATCTGTTTGTCCTAACGACCATTTTTGTATTATGTTCAGGGATACTTGAGTGTAATACTATAGCTCTAGCTATTAATGTTGCTGTTGTCGGAGGTGATCGTTGTGCTTCTGATTTGTGTGCTTGTCGTTGCTGATCACCACAGTCTAGGATAATGCATTTGCTGAATCCTCAAGATTTATAGAGTTGCAGTTCATCAATTAGTAAAAAGTTTTACATTAACCGCTGTCGTAGATAATGAATTAGCTAAATTATGAAAGTTCAAATATGACATTTTTAAAGCGGTATTTCATCAATTAATACTTTTAACTTTAGGAATTTCATTATTTGAGCATCGATGTGTTGCTTATTTGGATATTTTGATTGAGGTTTTGTGATTTTGACTTGAGAAATAAGCACAGTTATGTAAGTTAAGTCCCAGCACTGTATGCCTATCTTGGGGCTTAAACCAACATGCTGAGCTTGCTTTATTCGTCTGTGTTATATTTTACTTTTCTTGTGGTGAAAATGATTGTTGATAATAATGTAGTCTGATGCATTAAAGCTGTACATTCCATCTAGCATGGACTGACTTTTTTTTCCCTCCTTTATTGCCTTTGAAGCAGATTTCCTTTCATCTCTAGAAGATATATATCCTAGTGATCGTGCTTTGAACTCAACATCTATCATAACTGGACCTGTTGTTATAGTATGGCGTGGTTTCGAGCCAGTTCTAGTGTAGCAAAGGTTGCTATACGGAGGACACTGTCACAGGGTGGATCATATGCAGCAAGGACGCGTGTTCTTCCCTCTCAAAATCGTTGCATCCATAGCACAGTTTTTCGACCGAAGGCTCAATCTGCCCCTGTCCCTCATCCAGTGCCTCTGTCTCGACTAACTGATAGTTTCTTGGATGGGACAAGCAGTGTTTACCTAGAAGAGCTTCAACGGGCTTGGGAAGCCGACCCAAATAGTGTAGATGAATCCTGGGATAATTTCTTTAGAAACTTTGTGGGCCAGGCTGCTACATCCCCAGGAATTTCTGGGCAGACAATCCAGGAAAGCATGAGACTGTTGTTGCTTGTTAGGGCATACCAAGTATATGGTCACATGAAAGCTAAATTGGATCCATTGGGTCTGGAAGAGAGGGAAATACCAAATGATTTGGATCCTGCTTTATATGGATTTAGCGAAGCTGATTTAGACAGGGAATTTTTTATTGGTGTGTGGAGGATGGCTGGTTTCTTATCTGAAAATCGACCAGTCCAGACATTGAGATCCATCCTGACTAGGCTCGAGCAGGCTTATTGTGGGAGCATTGGTTATGAGTACATGCACATTGCAGATCGTGAGAAGTGCAACTGGTTGAGAGACAAGATTGAAACCCCGACTCCAATGCAGTATAATCGCCAACGGCGTGAGGTTATTCTTGACAGGCTTATATGGAGCACACAATTTGAGAACTTTTTGGCCACCAAATGGACAGCAGCCAAAAGGTTTGGTCTTGAAGGTGGGGAAACTCTAATTCCTGGCATGAAGGAAATGTTTGATAGGGCAGCAGATCTCGGGGTTGAGAGCATTGTCATAGGAATGTCACATAGAGGTAGGTTGAATGTCT
This sequence comes from Lumnitzera racemosa, assembly GCA_024138005.1. Classification (NCBI taxonomy): domain Eukaryota; kingdom Viridiplantae; phylum Streptophyta; class Magnoliopsida; order Myrtales; family Combretaceae; genus Lumnitzera; species Lumnitzera racemosa. The sequence continues at coordinate 89,255,609 of JAMXBC010000001.1, read as the reverse complement.
TGGGAAATGTTGTCAGGAAACCACTTAGACAGATATTCAGTGAGTTCAGTGGTGGGACAAAACCTGTTGATGAAGTTGGGCTTTATACAGGTACTGGGGATGTTAAGTACCACTTGGGTACCTCCTATGATCGACCAACCAGGGGTGGAAAGAGAATACATTTGTCTCTAGTTGCCAATCCTAGTCATTTGGAAGCAGTGGATCCAGTAGTAATTGGAAAAACAAGGGCCAAACAATACTATTCCAATGATGTTGATAGGACAAAGAATATGGGTGTTTTGATTCATGGAGATGGAAGTTTTGCTGGACAAGGTGTTGTCTATGAAACTTTACATCTTAGCGCTCTTCCAAATTACACTACTGGTGGAACGATACATATTGTGGTGAACAATCAGGTTGCTTTCACTACTGATCCAAGGGCTGGGAGGTCATCTCAATATTGTACCGATGTTGCTAAAGCATTGAATGCCCCTATATTTCATGTGAATGGCGATGATGTTGAGGCTGTAGTTCATGCCTGTGAGCTTGCAGCAGAGTGGCGACAAACTTTCCACTCAGACGTTGTTGTTGACTTAGTATGTTACCGTAGGTATGGACACAATGAGATTGATGAGCCATCTTTTACTCAGCCAAAGATGTATAAGGTATGTATCCTGTATTCTCATATTTCCTGTGATGTAGTATTCTCTTTTTGTTATCTTTTGGAGTTTTATCTTAGGTGGAACTGGATCAGGTTATTAAGTTTGGATATTTCTTATCAGTATTGACACACTGACATCCTTTTTCTTTTCTTTTTTTCCTTTCATGCTATCAGATTATACGCAACCACCCCTCTTCTCTTGATATATACAAAAACAGACTGTTGGAGTCTGGGCAAGTTACACAAGAAGATATTGATAGGATTCAGGAAAAGGTTCTTGCAATTCTCAATGAAGAATTTTTGTCTAGCAAAGATTATGTTCCCAAGAGGAGGGACTGGCTTTCGTCACACTGGTCTGGCTTCAAATCTCCTGAACAGCTTTCTCGCATCCGAAATACTGGGTATGTATGCTTAGTCATTTCCATGTTCTTGTCCATGGAAGTCAACTAAATTTCTTATATTACCATACAGTGTAAAACCAGAGATTCTGAAGAACGTTGGAAAAGCAATTACAACTCTTCCAGAAAATTTCAAGCCCCACAGAGCAGTTAAAAAGGTCTATGAACAACGTGCTCAAATGATTGAAAGTGGTGAAGGTATAGACTGGGCAGTTGGGGAAGCCCTTGCTTTTGCCACTTTGCTGGTTGAGGGTAACCATGTTAGATTGAGTGGTCAGGATGTTGAAAGAGGTACCTTCAGTCATCGGCATTCAGTGCTTCATGACCAGGAAACCGGAGCAGAGTACTGTTCCCTGGACCATGTCATGATGAATCAAAATGAAGAGATGTTTACTGTCAGCAACAGGTATATGTTGACACAGATGCATTGTCTTAGGATGTTTGGGAATATTTTTCAGAAGCAAGTTTACTTTGCCATGATCTCAAGGGCATTTTCCACTGCTTCCAACAGTTGGTCTGATAATGATTAGCTGTATCAGTTCATTGTATAATCAAAACAAATAATAGAATTGTACATAAGGCAGTAGCTATATGGAGCACATGGAAATGTGAGAAGGAATGATAATGGATTCCCTGTTAGAATTGACTTACTGCATTAACTGTCTCCTGGTTTCCATCTTTGAATTGGACATTTTTTATACCAATCATTCCATTAACACCAATAGTCATAGACCTGGTGCCTTTTATTTATTTATTTGGATTCATTGTTTAAACTGATTTTCTTGTAATTGATATCTTTTCATTAGATGTATGTCTTTGGACCTTGTTCCGCTACTCAATTCTATGATGACTATGCTGCACTTGACACGATTATATACTATATTTGATAACTCAACCATGTGCTTCCTAGAAATACCATATAACTTGTTAGCAAGCAGTAATGATACTTTCCAATCCTGTCTTCTTCTAGATAGCAATTCAGCATCACTTACATGTGGTACTATATGCAGCTCTCTTTCAGAGTTTGGCGTCCTTGGATTTGAATTGGGTTACTCTATGGAAAATCCAAACTCTCTGGTACTTTGGGAAGCTCAATTTGGTGATTTTGCAAATGGGGCTCAAGTTGTTTTTGATCAGTTCTTGAGCAGTGGTGAGGCTAAATGGCTACGTCAAACTGGGCTTGTGGTGCTTCTTCCTCATGGTTACGATGGCCAAGGCCCTGAACATTCAAGTGCACGGTTGGAACGTTTTCTTCAGGTACATGTTATTAGATAATTGCTTGTGCTGGGTGAGCTAGTTAACTATAGCTGGCAAAGGATAAATCTGATGCTTCTCTTCTTGTGCACATTCGTGATCAATTGCTGTTAACTCTGTGGCAGATGAGTGATGATAATCCATATGTGATACCTGAGATGGAGCCAACCCTTCGTAAACAAATTCAGGAGTGCAACTGGCAGGTTGTGAATGTCACAACTCCAGCAAATTACTTCCATGTTTTGAGACGACAGGTTGGTATGAATTAACTATGCTTGAATAGGAAGTTTTTCTGTAGTCAATAATTCTTTCTCTGAATTTTTTTGTCCTGCCCCTCAGATCCACAGGGAATTCCGTAAGCCTCTTATTGTCATGGCTCCTAAAAACTTGCTCCGCCACAAGGATTGTAAATCAAATCTATCTGAATTTGATGATGTTCAAGGCCACCCAGGTTTTGATAAGCAGGGTACAAGATTCAAGCGTCTAATTAAGGACCAGAATGATCACTCAAATCTTGAAGAAGGAATCAGGCGCCTGATTCTTTGCTCTGGAAAGGTCTTTGCTGTCATCTTTGCCTTCTTAAAAGTTTTTCTTTTTCATTAAATGATATACATGTATGGTGCTCTGGGAGGAACTAGATGACTGCATTTGCCGACTTTTTGCTTAACAGATCTTTGAATTCTTGGCTTACAGGTCTATTATGACCTGGATGAAGAGCGCAAAAAAGTGGGTAGAAAAGATGTTGCTATCTGTAGAGTGGAGCAACTCTGCCCCTTCCCATATGATCTAATCCAGAGGGAGCTGAAGCGATACCCAAGTATGTATTTATGTTCAAATTTTGAAACTGTTATTTAGAAGTGTTTTCAAGGCAAATCCATTGAGTCATCCTCTTGAAATGCATTTCTTCTTCAATCTATCAAAGTTGGATGAGTTCCTACTCTGTCTACTCTGTCTATGTGGGTGGTTGTGGTTCTGCCTATCTGTAGAATTTCAATTTATAACTGCACTGCTCTATATCACATCTCTTTTAGTCCAGATGCCACCACCAGTTATGGGAAGTACATATGAAGGGATTGTTTTGAGCAAACTTGGTTGAAGTTTTTCAATATAAGACAGCGTTTATATAAGGTTAATACTCAAGGATATTATTGTTTCAAACCACCCCACACCCCAGAAACCCCCGGCCCCCAGGGCTGCCCAGCCCAACCCATTCTAATGGTTTCGTAAGCATCTTATCTGGGTTATGCACCCACTAGTTTGTTTTATACTAGTTCTGCTGGAAATGAATGCTGTTTTGCATTTAAATATGACCCATGCACCCCATCACAACCCGCCCTAACCAAAAAAATAAAAGAAGTAATAGAATAAACGATTTTTTGCATTTATCAACATGATGTACAGTTCTGATTTTTGTCAGTTTTACCTTCAGATGCAGAGACTGTTTGGTGCCAGGAAGAGCCGATGAATATGGGTGCTTATAGCTATGTTGCCCCCCGGCTCTCCACTGCAATGAGAGCACTTGGACGAGGAACTTTTGAGGACATCAAATACGTTGGTCGTGCTCCATCTGCTGCAACTGCTACTGGCTTCTATCAAGTCCATGTCAAGGAGCAAACTGAGCTTGTGCAGAAAGCCTTGGAGCCAGAGCCCATAAATTATCCATTTTGAAATCTTTTCCAGAACCATTGAGATGATGAGAATATAGTGGCTGCTGGAAAAATTTTATGGTGGCAAGGTATGGATATTTTCTTAAGACTAGCACTTTATAGGATTCCTGTTTCCTCCTCCTTGGTGTGCCTTTGAGGGGTATAGCTTGATTTTTTATTGCTGATGAAATTTCATCCAAAATTCCATGCTGGTTTTGTCAACATTGTAAAAAGGCATGCCAAATTACAATAATTTGGGGCTGTTTCAACTTCTTTTTGGGTCATTACGAGGTGGAATTTGCCCATTTGGCACCCTCCCTATTTGTAGACAGGCCATTTGAGTGTAACCTGCATATTTCGATATATCAAAGAATAAAATGCTCAAAATCTACACCCGATGAATATGCTCGATACTTATTCACTCTGCATCCACAAGCATTTTATTATGCACCTGCTAGACTGTTGACTCTGCCATCAATATCATCTCTATCCTCTTTCTGGGTAGAGGCAGCAGTTTACTTAGCAACAGGATTCCTTTGGCAATGGAGTATGCGTGGGGCCTAGATGAAACTCTACAGATGTAGCTGTTGGAGTTAATGGTGTTGGTAGAGTGTTTGGAGGACAGTAGAAGGCAAGACAAGTAAATAGATTATTAAACTTCCATTGAAATCTTTTTTGTCCGTTTCTTGCGAAACTTTCTCTATGCCAAATGTCTTACACATTAGTTTCTAGTTTGATGACATCATGGGCATACATGCTAATTTATCTTAAAAGGGTTTGATGTTAGACCTCTTGTTTGTCGTATCGCGTACGATGATATTTTGTCGTGACTAGGAATTCTTGTAGAAACCAACCTTCTAACCCCCTCTCGCTTCCTCCCCCGCCCCCAGAGATAAAAAGATTGCTTGTGAAGGGGTTCTGGTTAAGCCACATGCTAGACACACAAACCTTTCTCTATATATAGTTTTGGGTGCCATCACGAACCTTTCTTTATAAAATGGTTTGTGTTATGGTTTTGATGAGTGGTTGATTATTTGCGACAAATTTGGGCCCATGTGCATAAAAGCAAATATTTCCTTTTTACAATGTTTAATTTAAGATAGCATGTGGATATCATATTATAGTAGCATTCCTAAGTAGGGAGTGAAATGAAATGAACCACCAGCACAACACATGATGGAAAAGGGTGAAGTGTTTGCAGGAGCTAGTGAACCTGATCCTCGGATTCCACCATTCGTAGCAGATATTTCCACCTTATACTCCGAACGGAAAGCTAAAGATTAGCACTTTTACTTCATGAGCAATATGGAGAAGGTGGAAGATCAAATCCACATTCAGAACCAGAATGTCAGGGGGCATTCTCTTCAAAAGGCCCCAAGTTTTGGAACTAACCAAATCCTAGCTGAAACATGTGCAGAAATGAGCTCCCCGACTCAGGATTAAGCTTCGGTTTCTTCCTCCTATGCAACCGGACCAATGCCGAGAGTGAAGATTCCGTTAGTAATGTGGATGGTGCGAAACCATGGAACTCTACTTTGGTAGGGTACTGCTTGGGGACAAAGCTCCCTTTTTCCTTATTCCAATCCTTGATTTTTCGTATTTGGAAAGACTACGACATTCTTAGTGTTCGTGCAAATGAAGATGGCTTCTTTTGTTTCATGTTTGCCAGGGACACGGATTTCCATCCGATTTTAGAGAAGACTTGGTGTATTGCTTAGCGGTAACTTATTTTGCAAAAATGGAGAAAAGGAATGGAGCTAGACATAACGCAGCCAACTCACGTACCGGTGTGGACCCATTTTTCTATGGTTCCTTGTGAGTTTTTAAACCAAGAGGGGCTAAATTACATAGCAAGTGCTGTTCGTCACCTTTAAAGGTGGACTCTTTTAACTTTAAGTATGGACTATGCAAACCAAGCTTGGATTCTTATTAAGCTAGATGCCAAAGATGAGCTTGTCACTCTAGCTGAAATTTAAAAGGCAGACGGGGCATAGCTAATATTAATATATAGATCTGGTTATAAGTCAGTTTTAAGCCGTAAACCGACCTTGCTTGATTTAAGATAGACTTAAATCGGTTTGTGAATCTTTAAGCCTTAAGGGCTTAGGTCACTAGGCCATCTAGGCCTACTGAATTGGTGGGTTATGTAACGGGTGAGTCAGCCCATTATTGAACCAATCAATTCGACTTTTTTTTTTTTTTTTTTACCAAATGAGAAGAATATTGGCCTTACACTAAAAAAAAAATCAAGGAAAGAGAGAGAATTTTATTTCTCTATAATGATTTACAATTAATAGTTACATTATATTTTATTTCTTTACTACAGTTCATAATTATGTGATTAAGAAAAATTATTTATCATTGCAATCTTTCTAGTTTTATTTGATATTACTCGCTATTTCAATATTATACTGATATTAACTATATAGAAGATAAACTTATTATTTTAAAACAAAGTAAAATTTCAATTGAAAATATTAGTTGATCGTAAAATTTATTATTTCAAAGAAATTATTAATCATAAATATTACATTAAAAAATTGGAAATTATTAAAATTAATAAAAAATAGAAATTATTAATATAAATAGTAAAATTTAAAATGTTCATTGGGCTTATTGAATTAGATTGAAGTCATGATCAGCCAAGCAATTTAGCTTTCAATTGATTTATGAATCGACAATTTTGAATTAGTTCAACCCAGTGGCTAAGTCTATTAATATCGAGTACGAATGGTTACCTAAAAGATACCCTATGTAGACAAGCTATGCCTACAAGACAAGCTATGCCTACAAGACAAGGTCCAGATAACACGAAAAAGTCGGGGATGGGGAAGGAGGAATGGATTGAAACTAAAAGAAAAGGGAAGGCTGCTCAAAACCAAGCTGTTGATGAGTCTGATAGCAATACCCCTTCTCCTACGCCAAAAGGAAACCTTAACATTGGGGTTAGCGAGGAAGTTACTTCCCCTCTTAAAGGAATGTCTCTGCTGACCACTCTAAGTAGAATCCAATCACCTTCAAATCTTAAGTTAAAGGAAAACCAGACCTGGAAGGTGCCCCGGTAGGGAGGGCTGGTAACAAATTGGGGATGAATGAAGGGCCCAAATTGACCGATACTCATGTGTCGGAAACTCCCAGGTGTATGGAAGAAGAGAAAGTAGACATTGATGGTTTGAAAGGGATTTCTAGGAGGAGGATTGCGAGTTTGTAGATCAAGAAATATTCCGCTTGTAGCCCTTCTAGCCTCTAAATCTAAGCAGAGACTTGAACAAAGTAACTCTAACAGCAGCAGTGAAAACAGTAGGAGTTTTGGCTCTCATGGAAAGCTGAAGAAGAATTGCTTTAAGCGGAAGCGCTCTTTCGCTCGAGTACTTGGTTTCTTCTCTTTTGTCTTGTCAATAATGAATATTGCTTTCTGGAATGTCAGGGGTATTAGTGACCCCATCAAAGCCTAAGATGTGAAGAAAGTTTGTACAGAGAATGATATTTCTATTATGGGACTTTTAGAAACTTGACTCAACCACTCAAGTGTTGATTTTGTGAAATCTCAGCTTAACCCTTCTTGGCATTTCGCCATTAATCATTTTGTGCCGAAGAGTATATAGATTTGCTAGAATCTCAATGTGTGGCAAGTGAGCATTTTGGAAGAGAATCCTCGGTTCTCATTGCTTTCGTGGTAACAGAAGTGCAAATGTTGGCTTCTATGTTTCTTTTGTTTATGCTTCAAACTCTTAACTTCGAGAGCCCTTCGGTCAAGACTTTCTTTTTTGTCTTCTAGCCTTAAGGATCGACCTTGGATGGTTCTCAGTGATTTTAATGTAACAAAGTCAGTATTCGAACGAATGGGTGGTGATACTAGACTTTCCCAAGCTTTGGTGGACTCTAATAATTATCTGATTGAAGCTGAACTGGACGATCTCCAATATATAGGTGAACACCTTTCTTAGTTGAATAGGCAAGAAGAAAACCCCATCATTGGTAAACTTGACCGTGTATTGGTGAATCAGCCTTGGTTATGCATGTTCCCCAATTCGGAAGGTAAATTCTTATCGGCCATGTCATCTAATCATGCTTTTGGTTTAGTGCTGATGAAGTTTGCAAATTCTAAGTGCCGTTTGCCTTTCAAATTCTTTGATTTCTAGGCTGATGCAAAGGATTTTCTTCCCTTGGTGGTAGAAGTATGGGATACTTTGGTTTTGGGCTCTTAAGATTTTTCAAGTTGTATCAAAACTCATCTTATTGAAGGGGACTCTGTGAAAGTTGAATCAAAAAGATTTCTCACATAGTTCCACTAGAGTGGAGTAAGCAAAAGAAAGCTTGAAGACCATTGAAGTAGCCATTGCATAAGATGACCCTTCCCTTATGGAGATTGAGAAAACAGCCTATAAGGAATATTATCTCATTAGAGGAGTTAAAGAGGGTTTCTACAAACAGAAATCAAGAATTAAGTGGCTCAGTCTTGGTGATAAGAACACCTCATACTTCCACAAATAGCTTATCCGTCATCGGAATAGAAATGCTACTCATTTCCTTATGCGGTAGGACGGTAGGAAGCTGTAGGGGATGACCATGTGCACCAAGAAGCCCTTTCTTTCTTCTCCAACCTGCTCAAAGGAAGTTGCGACATCAAGAAATTTTGAGGGTCTGGAGACTTATGCAACCTGGGCGCTTAATGACTAAAAAATCAACTTTCTCAATTCTCCTTTTTCTGATGAGTAGATAAAAGGTGCTTTCTTCTCTCAAGGAAATGGGAAATCTCTTGGTCTTAGTTAGTTTTCTACTAGGTTTTTTAAAACTTCTTGGAGCATCGTTGGGCCGAATTTAGTTCTTGTTGTCAAAGAATTCTTTTCCTCGGGTTTTCTCTTAAAAGAGGTAAATAGCACTATCATTACGCTTGTTCCAAAGATTGCTAATTCCTATAAGCTTGTGGATTTCATGCCTATTTCTTGTTGTAATGTTATATATAAGGCTATTTCCAAGTTTTTAGCTCCAAGGCTTAAAGAGTTTCCTTCTTCTCTTATGGGCAAAGAACAATCCGCCTTCATCCTGGGAAGAAGAATATGAGATAACATTTTCATAGCCTAAGAGCTAGGCTATGGCTATCATTTACACAAAGGCACCCCTAGATGTGCTATGAAGGTTGACATTAAGAAAGCCTACGACACCTTTAGCTTGAATTTTTTTTTTTTTTTGGGAGAGAATTCTCTCTATTATGTAGTTCCCCTCATATTTTAGGCGATTGCTCTCTCAATGCTACTCTTTATCAATATTATGGTAAATTAGTTGAGTTTTTCTCTAACTCTCATGGCTTACAACAAAAGGATACAATATCCCCTTGCTTATTTGTTCTTGATATGGAGGTATTCTTTAGTATTATGCATCAAATGGTTTGATCAAACCTATTCTCCTTTCATTGAGAAATACCTACTCAAAGCCTTAGTTCAACCTATTTATGAGTGCTCAAGGCTGCAAGTAAATGGAGATAAGAGCATTATGTTCTTTTGTAGTGTCATCTCTATTTGAAGGGCACTATTCTACAGTGTCTTGGTTTTCAGGAGGGCTCTCTTCTTATTAGATATCATGGAGTGCCTCTCATTTCAATAAGGCTTAGAAAAGCAGATTGTGATGCTCCTGTATCCCGAATTACTTCTCGTTTGGAGTCTTGGATGAGAAAATTTCTCTCTTATGCAAGTAGATTTCAATTCATAAAATTCATCTTCTTTTCAAAGCAAGTTTATTGAGCGTCTTCCTTCTCCCAAAGAAAGCTATCAAGAAGATAGAAAGCTTAATGCACATTTTCCTTTAGAGTAGACAACCTTATGTCTCTACTAAAGTAGAGGTTAAATGGGAACTTGTTTACTCCCTTTTAAATGAAGGTGGCCTTAGTATCCTTACATTGGAAACTTGAAATAAAGTAGCTCAATTAAAACACATTTAGAACTTGTGCAATGGAAGTCTTAGAGGGTTTTGGTTTGATTAGGTACACTCTTTCTTCTTAAAGGGGAAAAGTTTCTAAGCCGTTAAGTGCCCTTCCATGTATTCATGGACATGGCATAATTTGCTTAAGCTTAGAGAGATTTCAGGCCCATGGATTTGTTAGGTTATTGCTACTGGTATTTCTATCTCATTGTGGCTTACTTTTAGATACTATCGAGCCATCTTTTGTCCTAATTTAATTCACAAGACATAGCTAACTTAGGTCTCCTTCTTCATGCCCACTTATGCTCTCTAATTGAAGGTGACTCATAGGTATTCCCTAATAAGCCATTTTGGGAATCCTTCCAAATCCCCTCAAATATATAAGCCCATTTCTTTAAATAGTGATAACTTCTAGCGAATACCTTATAGATTATGTATTTTTTCCATAAAGAGTGCCTATAACACCTTGAGACTAGTGACTAGTAAGACAAATTGGTCCTCTTTTGTTTGTGCAAAAAATCAATGCCAAGACATAGTTTCATTCTTTAGTTTAGCATGGAACAGAAAGCAATACACCTTTGATAAGCTAAAGCAATGGGGCATTGCAAACTAGACTACTTGATTCCTATGCAATTTGGTGGATGAATCTCATGAACACTTATTTTTTGAATGCTCTTTCTTATCCGTGGTTTGGCAATATGTTACTAGTTCTTCAAACTATCCAAGCTCCTTCTATTTGTGGCAAGAGTTTTCTTTAGGAATAAATGTTTCGCAATTATTGTCCCTATTTATTTCCTTGAAGATGGCCTTTATTGCAGCTATGATAGGAATCAAGGGTCGATAATACGCTCTTAAGCTTGAGGACTTATTGCCTTAGTACATTGAGAAGCCTAGATTGACCTAGCCATTGAAGAAGAAGAATTCCTCCAAGTTGACCTAATATGTTTACCACCTCTTGGAAGGAGGAAATTCCTACAAAAGCTGATAACTTCCATTAATGTCAAGGTCTAAGTTCCTGAGAACCTGATCCATTAGATGACTAAGCACACACTAGTCTTACACTAAGCTGACCTACCTAAGTAGAGCTCCCAGATTCCAACAAATCTAGGTAATCACCTATTATGTTAAGTTCCTAGGCCATGGAGCTAATGAAATGATGTCGACCTAGTTAGCTCTGCTTTGCTCAGCACCCAATACCTATTGGGACCAACGGGATAAGAAGAGAATACGTGTCTCTTACAACCGTATCGTCCTTACTCTAATTATAGAGTAAGAGTTTTTTTTTTTTAATTTAGAGTAACCTATGACTTACTCTAATTGGGGCATATAAATACCCTACAAATATAATAGCTGTATCATTAGTTATCCTCATTTTCATTTTTTTTTTCTTTTTGAGCTAAGTGTTTTACTCTTATTTAGCCTATTGTAAGTATAGACTAATGGCGAGTAATCTCACATTAAATTTATGCATCATATTAAGTGTAGCTTGAGCTTGTGTGAAATGTTGTGCGTCATAACTACCGTTAATGCACAAAAACTCTTGCTTAAAACTTAGACTCTCATTTATCTTTTGAACCATCTTGTGGTTCAGACCCACCCCAAGTTTGTATGATACCACTATTCGCATGTCCATCTACAATAGTTTCCTAATCATCTTTGTTAGCTATGTTCGTATATGTTTTGGTATTTCATGTTCTTGTATAATTATGTTGTAGAAGTGTTCATTGGGATTTAAAATACTGAAGTAGTTCGTAGTAAGTGTGAGATTGCTCTGTTTTCCCTTGTTTCTACACTTACAAAATAGAGTACATGTGGACTTCAATTGGTTTACAATTGTCTTGAGTATTGTTTATAGTGTTTGGTCTTAGTCAAGGCAAGTATTGTAGAGTTGAAGTTTGAGGTTAGATTTCAATGAAGGTTTTGTGTGGTTTAGAGGAGATTTTGGCTTGACGTAGTAGTTCATCGAAGTCTTGAGTAATATCCTATTCTAGTGTTTAAGGAACTATTAGAAATCAAGAGAGCAATTGATAGGATTCAAAATACTAACCTGATGCCATGTCAGGTTTCGGACCATATGGGAGGCTTCCTTGCAAGCTCTACATGAGTAAGCGATCCATTTATAAGCTATGTCAATGCTAGATGGCTTACCCTACTCTGTTAGGTTGGTCCTGTTAAGCTGAGTATGCCCCGCTTTACCTTGATCGAGCCCTCCTACAAACCTATTCATGAACTATAGCAATATTGGAAGACTCAATGTACTCTACAAATCCTGTCCTAGCCTATTATTTGTACCCTACTTTACTAGGTCTTTCTTACTATACTTGATCCATTCTACCCTACTGTGGTTGGCTCCATCATATTCTATCAGGTCTACTTAGATCAGCTATACAAGACTGTCCTATCTTGCCCATCCGCCTTACCTTATCGAGGTTGATTTGCTCGATTAAGGTCTATTTTGTCATGACAATACTACTTGGCTATCCCATATCGGCTCGGTTGTACTTGGTCATATTAAACAGGTCGGCCATGTTCACGCCAGATCGGCCGGACCATTCGATGTTAGCTACTGTCATGTCAGCTTGGCTATTGCCATATCAAGATAGTCTAGTCATACGAGGTTAGCCTCGATCAAATCAGGTCGACCACGGACATATCAGGGCGGTCTCAGACAAGACGAGTTATCTAGAATTAGGTCTGCTCAAATTACAGCTTTAAGTCTCTAACACCTCTTTGGAATCCAAGCATTAGCCTTCACTTGAAAATCTCATTTGGCTATTTATTTTGGCTTATGTATTTTGACTTCTTATTTCTTGTATTTTTCCTCAATTACTCTCAGGTATTATTTGTAATTACTAGAATGCCATTAGGGCATCCTTTAGTCATTTTATTTACAATTTTACAATTTTATATAAATAGAATACTTATATAGGGTTTTTGAGAGATTTTACAATATTAATGAAAAACTCTTGAGTCTTTTCTCTTGAAAAGTTCTCCTTTATTTGCTCTTATCAACTCCTTTAACAAGGATTATGGCGAACAATCTTATCACTTTAACTGGTGTATCACATCCGACGAGTTTTAGGTTTATTTATGGTTCTATGGTGCGTCATATTCATAGAGCTAGTACACAAGACTGCTAAACCATCAACTCTTATTTACTTTTTGGGTCATCTCGCGGCCTGGATCTACCCATTAGTTTATGTATGATATTGAGTTTGTGTGTTCATCCACGAATCTATATCAGCGATGCTCGTAATGGTCAAGGCCAATAAGAGACACACCCAAGTTTCTAGATGAAAAGCTAGACAAACTTATCAACTCAGTAACTAATCTAGTGATTGTTATACATGAAGATAGGCAATGACTAGGGGTAACTCAAATAGAGGCCAAATGGATGCTATACTCAAATGGGACAATGGCTCACCTGGTCAAGTTAATTTCCCATTGTTGATGTATGGGAACTCTTAGCTAATTATGTTTTATGGTGTTTTATGTCGAATTAGTTTGTTGATTTAATTATATTAGTCTGTTTTATTATATCAATTTTCTATATACATTGCCGTCTTCCTAAAACCATTGATAGTTCTATAATCACAATAGTGGTGATAGCTTTATGTCAAATTATGTATCAAGAAATGAGAATAACAATTTTTGTTATATTTATTAAGTAAGAATGATCTTTACTTTTTATATGGCTTAATTCTAACATTACAATTTTTTTTTTCAGATTATTGTGAATGGACAAATAATATTTCACATAATTTTTATATAGTTTTCCAGCTTATTTATAAGAAAAATTAAATTGCGTTTACACATTAGTTTTGAATAATAATCTATTAGGTCCATCACTAATCAACGAGAGTAAGCTAGTTGAAAAAAGATAAAAGACCATCTAAAAGCCTGTTTTTTAATTTCTAAACTAGTTTATTTAAAAAAAATTAAAGAACCTACGTTTTGGATATCATTTTTCTATTACATTAGGTAGACGCATATAATTTGCGTCCCCCAATTTCAGGTGGTATTGTGCATGCAGTTGAAAATTACTTTTATATATATATATATATATATATATATATTGTCCTTCTAGTATTTCTTATGTAAAATTTTTAAATTCAATATTCGTACCTTAAGAAAACTACAGTTTCCCGGGTCCTCCTGATTTGCTCTCCGACACTTTACTTTTCTTTTTCTGGTCGTGTACTTTCGCTGATGCTTCCTTTCATGTACATTATATTAAATCCATTTAAATCTTTCCTTTCAAATTTTGAAAATCGGTTCAGCTTGTTTTATGAGGTAACTTTAGTTGTTGTTCGCCTATTAAAAACAGGGTATGATCATAAAGAAAAAGGACTCTATTTACTGCTCTATCCTTATAATTATTATGATTCTAAGTGGATCGACACATTTTTTGGAAAAAAAAAGATTACATGAAGCAAGCCAAAGCAAGGTCTAAAATAATTTCAGATTTTGTATAAATATTTTTTTTTTGTATCTCCTATCTAATCGTGAAAAGATTAGGGATTGAAACTAAAAAAAAAAGACTTTCTATGATTGAGACAAATAAATAGTATATTTGCTATTTTAGTTATGTATTTTCTTATTAAGCTAAATAAACAAGAATAATACCGAATGGCTCACAATCTAAGGAACGCAGATGATTTAACGTACGTGGAAATCGAGTAAAGAATAAATAAAGGGTATATATATTCATATAATGGAAGATGGTATAGTGGGTTTATCTGTGTTTTTTGAGTAGATTTAACTTAGTACTAAAGCAATCCACCAATTTAATGTTCGATTCAAATTTTAGTATACGATAATTTATTATCTTATCTTGTTTATATAGGAGGTTAAATTTAATATTAGGCTTTAAACCCATTAATTAAATGAATTTAACTCTTTAAACTAAAGTAATAAAATCGAGGAGCCAAGTTTATAAATTACCAGGATGATTAAGGAAGATTTGATACGGTAGACTTGGAATAGGGTCCATCGGATCGATCCGTTCGATTAAACCTTTTTTTATTTGGTTCACACTAAAATAATAAATAAGCCTTTATCTAAACTTAAACTTATGAAAATAACCCACATAAGATCTATTAATAAAAAGCTTCAATCCTAACCATTAATTACCATTATGATCTGACGGATGTGATCAACTATTATTTCTTATAAATATCCAATTCATATCTTCATTTGGATAAGGGGAAAAAATTTTATTAACGTTGTTACTCTATCGAAATCTTATCTCAAAGATCAAACATTTTAATACCTTAAAAACTCTACTATATTCTTCGTTAATCTTGGAGTTTAATGCTATCGCGCTCCTCCACTTATTACTATACGTGTTAGAGTCTCATCAAGATTGTCTAGTCCTCCTCTTATGCTTCTCTCTTGATCATCTTACGCGAGTCACTTAAGTCATTTCCCTAATCGTGTATAATGCAATTTCTTACAAAGCACGCATGTGACACTTGCATTCGTACTCATACCCCTTACATTTTTCTAGCGAGTCCACTGGAGTAGGAAGACTTAATATTCATATCATAATACCTTTAAGACAAAGACAACCCAATTTTATTAATGGCATTAATCAAGAGCAAAATACTACTACTATGGCCAATGACCAAAATCTACCTCAAGTTGAAGATACGAATCAAGAAGACAGCACACAAGAAAGTGTCCTTGACAGTGCGCAATTAATGCATGAGCTATGAGAGATTAATCAAAACCTAGGTAAACTCATGGCGATGTTTGCTCAATACACGCTTGCTTTGGCTACCTCCGCTACTGCATAGCAACGAGCAATTTCCTAGAATCCTTCTAATATGGTGCAACAACATATCCCACCTAACCCTTTTGTTGTCAACGAGTATGTCACTCTTAAGGTTGAAGAACAACTTCCTACTGTGGAACCTATAGCTACGCAAGATTCATTACCTAAAGTAAGAAATCAGGAAGTTCAAATTGGAGGCTCGTCATCCTCACGTGCTACACTACATGTTACGATTATTAACTTTATGCAATCAACACCATCCCATGCCCACAAGCTATATACCTATAAACCTTGTGCCCATATACTCTACTCCTACGATGTCAATAAGGGCGGAGACATCTACCCAAAGATGTTCATTCGTAACTAAAGAAAATTTAGACGTATATTTGAAGGAGATACAAGCAAAGTGTACAACTAGTGTATTGGATTTGAAGCTTTCATATCACCAGTGCATTGCTGCGAAGCCATACCCTAATAACTATATAAGTTCAAAGTTCATATTGTTTAATAGAAAAAAAGGGAGTGCCAAAAAACACTTATTAAAGTTCATTAAAGCATTAGAAGTATATGGTTTGGATGATGATTTGAAACTGAAAGAATTTTTTAAGTCACTCACTGAAAAGGCGTACACCTATTATGTCAACCTTCCCCTAGGATCGGTTGATTTATGAGAAAACATGTGTAAGATGTTCTTGAAAAAATTCTTCTCTACTGAAAAGAGTCACCCTTACTGACATGGGGAAGATTCGACAAATGCTTAAGGAAGATCTCATAGATTACATTGATCGCTTCAAGGAACGTTCCTTGGATATACAAGATGTTTGTGATGAAAGAGGGTTAGTCAAGATTTGCATTCAAAGGATGTTTACTAAGTATATAATGCATCTTGAGAACCTTTCGTTGGTTTCTTTCGCTGTGTTGGTTGAGAACGCACGAAGAACTAACAATTTAGTAGCATGACAAAGAGGTGAAAACATAAGATTTAATAAACATACACTATCAACGAACTTAGCCCAAGAGGAGAATCTAAAAGAAGCAAAGAAATTTAGAAGCAAGAAGCTTATGAACATTAAACTATCTTTGGCATACCTATGCTCAATGAGAAAAGTGCACATACTCCTCAACCAATGGTTATGTGATGGGAATATTAGACTCCCAAGAGTTGAGCGTTTACCAACAAATGAAGAGAAGAGTGACTCTAATTATTGTAGATTTCACAAGAGTATAGGCTATCCTACGAAAGAATGTTGAACTTTGAAGAAAATATTTAATGAACGAGTTCAAAATGGAGAACTGATTATCGAAGATAATGATGTCGAGAACAACCCACTTCCAACTAATAACACCCAAACGTGGTGTTGTGAATGTTATCTCTCACAATCCAACAAAGACAGAAAGTATGGATTTGCAACCAATTAAAGCGCATGAAGTTAAGCATAAAGAACTTGAGATCAAAGGAAATGAGGATGACAATACCGCTCTTGCTTTGTTGAAGACTGCCAATGTTATAAATTTTTTTGATTTACTTGGCTTTGATGAAGATGCTTAGCTCAAGGAAACGGCTACACTCACTAAGATCTTGTAAGGTCAATATAAGAAACATACTATAGTATGTCCCATAAAGGGAATCGTTTTGATGAATAAGGAGACAATTACATTTATTAATATTGACATTTGTACAATAAATCCTAACCACATTCGCCCTCTATATGTGGAAAGCGTACTTAATAGTCATTTTATCAAGAGAACGTTTATTGATAATGAATCTTCACTTAATGTTATACCAATGTCAACTTTTATAGTCGCAAAGATAGATATTCAAAACTTAGTGAGACAACCAATCACGCTAAATAGCTTTTGTAAGTTTTCCATGAAGACAATGGGGTGTATTGAAGTAGACTTTCATATTTGACCTATCCATAGCTCCACGTGCTTTCATGTAATTGATGCGCCTGTATCTTACCATCTCCTTATAGGAAGGACATGACTCCATGATCACAACATGATACCTTTAACATGGCATCAATGCATAATGAGTCATTAGAATGAGTAAGACATCTTCATTTCTACAACAAAGAACCTATTTACACGTAACGAGTTTCACTTTACTGAAACAACATTCTTCGATAAGCAAATAAATGAAGGCAAGACACCCTTAGTGGGACCCCCTGTGGTACATCTGCCCATAAGGAAAGAAGCTTAGATACGAACATTCAAGAAAAAGAGAATACATGGTTATTGCGAGGGTATGAAGAAACAAAAGTGAACCAATGTTGTTATGAAGGTAGAAGAAACATTATAAGTTAAGAAGTATCAAAACTATTGGTAGCTAGGATATGTTTTCACTGGTTTTATCCCAGTTTTTATTTCATTTCATATGTAAGCACAGTAACAAATGCTTTTCATTAATGAAAGTTCCTTTTCCCATCACTGATATTTTCTAGTGAGAATGTAATAAGTGTTTGAGTATCCTCATTTTATTGCTATTATTGCTGCAAAGTAAGAGACTAGTCTCTGTAATGTCCAAAGTTAATTTCACAAAACGATTTGTGTATGAATGGGGGAAACTAAACTCTTCAATCGAACAAAAGAAAGTGATAATAAATGTAATATATAAACTATACATCATTGCTAACTAATAAGAGCTTAGTCTCCTAAGCACATGATAATGAGCTTGGCTTTTATGTTGTAGACTGGTAAGAGCACTAGCTTCTAGATGTACATCACACCATGATAATTATGTATAACTTTCATGCAGTAAAAACAATCCCATTGGTGAGCACTTTAACATATTGGCATTCAAACCCAAGTAACATCTTGGTATGCCATGCTACATAGTCCAGTAGTAGGAAATACCCCCTTAACTGATGAGAAAGAATTATTGATCTCAAGCAATCAATGCCATTATTGATGTGTATGCGGGATTAGATACTTCTTAGAAGGGATCTTTTATATATTATTAGTAACAAGCAAAAGTCTTACTTCAATATGTGAGATGATATGTAAGATTCCTTATATCATTGAATTTAAGCAGTCTTGTAATCATGCATATCTTAAAGGAGACTCCCTTAGATCACCAAGTCTAAGTAGTAATTATATCTATTATACAAGAGGCCCCTTAGATCAAAGAGTTTAAGCAATCTCAAAATTATGTCAATCTAAAATTTGAAGGTCATGATTCCTTAACACTAATATAATTAGGTTAAGCCTTTGCTCTCTACCACATGGTGTCGTTTTTAAGAGGAAAGAAGAGATAACGGGGCAATTTTACTACTTGATATTGGACAATAGCACTGCTTAGATGAGACATTGCTCCTAAGTGCATAAAGTCCTTAAGATATGCTCTCATTATCTGTCAAGACATCGCAAGTTATTAAGGAAATCGAAGTTGCCCCACTATGTTATCATTTAACACGCTACTACTAAATGAAGAGCTATTGCTTCCAAGTGCATAACGATAAAACACCTTCATAAAGGTTAACAAAAGCACCGAAGAGATAAAGAAGCATGAAAGTTGGTCAATGAACTTCATTGTTGTTCGTTTTACATATTTAACCGCAACTCATACTTATAAAGAAACATGAGAGCTACAATCGAGTGATTAAGAAGATTACATGAAACAAGGCTAAATCAATGTGCTTCCTCAAGGTATCGTAACTTTCAAAGACTAGTGTACTATAATACGAGACTAAGTCCTCAATGGTGTTATAAAGGAAAGAGAGGCATCAAGACTAAATGATTATTCCTTCTCCACATGTCAATAACTGGGAGAGGAAAATTACAAATGAATACAGTATACGAAGACTTTGTTCTTGATTATGTTTGCTTTATGCAATACTCCTTATGCATTATGTTTGATGTACGCATGTTTGTAAGGCTTTATGCATGTGTGCTCGAGATGCTTGAAGCGCGCATACACATAAGGCTTGATGCGTACACAGCACTCGATACATAAGTACTCTAGATATTTGAAACGTTATGCTAGTTTGTAACATCTCTTTTGCCTGATATAAAGGATGACGTTACTACAGCTGTGCATTATACGAAGCTACTCCATGTTGCCTTATCCTATTGATTCTTGAAAGTGATAGCAATGTTTACATGTAGTTGCTACCACTTGGGGGAGGAGGAATGTCTGACAACGTGTGAAAACTAAGGAAAGTAAATGAGTTAGTAAAGTGAAGTGCAAATGGGGTAGAAATCGTATAACTGTGCAAATGGGAAGTTGAAGGAAAAATCACAAAGGCAACACATGGGATGAAGTCTTATTAAGGACTCCTATTTAACTTGTAAATTTGGCTCACCCATGTTCATATCAACGGATTCATGCTCAACTCACATGTTGAACTCGTTTACGGTAATATATTTTCTTAATGTGCATTCATGTTCAAACCCCACGTCATGAACAAAGCTTATGTTTAGATTAAGCCCCACATCATGTTCACCCATGTTTAATTTATGTGTTCAAGTATATGTATTCAAGTTAGAAGACTAATGTAAGCCCTACAACTAAGCAACCTAAGGTTTCGATCGGTTGAACGACCCAATCGAGCATAAATTATAAAGTAAAGCTAGAAATATTAGTAAACCGATCCTGTAAGTTTGAATTTAAAAAAATAAGTAATAAAATAGGAGACTACAAAATTTTCAAATTTTAAATATATAACTCGTTATTTATCGAAAATGCGTAAAAGGTATTTCGGTACTTAACGAATAGCTAGAGATAAATTATATGTATACTAAAAATTATAAAATAACCTAAATAATATTTAGGAATATTTATTTGTACTATATATGAATTTACATGTAGGTATAAATACGCGTAATTACTTAAAATACGTGAAATGTGCTAAAATTATACTAAATAATTAAAGAAAATTCGTAATTAATTAAGAAAAAATCAAGAAAAATCAGGAAAAATCAATAATGATCCAAATCAGGTCATAGCAGGTCAGAATTCACAAAATAAAAATTAACCAATTAAAATTAGACAACACAAAAGCCAAAAATCAAGGAAATTGGACAAAGTCATATCTAATTAATGCACAATAATTACAATAAAGCTCTATAAATAGCAAGAAAAATTCAGAAGCTCATTTGGACAGTTAGAAATCAGAGAAAATTAGAAAGAGGCAAAAATTGAGAGAAAAACCAAAGAAAAAAAAAGGAAAACTGTACAGTTAGGGCCACAAAGGAGAACTCAAATCAGCTGGGGGTGGACGGCCACCACCATCACACGGTAGTGACAACGCCCAGGTAGGCCGACACACCCATGGCCACCGGCGGTGGCCAGAGTCACCCAGATCGGTAAGTCCGATTTTTAGTCAGATTCTTGTGTAATTTTGTAAAAATAGTAAATATTATTATAAAATTATGAAATTTGTTATTCTAAAATATTTTTATATGTAGTTTTTAGGAAAAATATTATTTTGATGAAAATATGTCTCGTGATATAAGGTCCTTAAGAAATCGTGCAAAACCGAGCATGTTTCGGTTTAGAAATAAATTACCTTAGGAGTGTAGTTTCGAGCCCAAAATTTTTGTGTAGATTACTTAGATGATATAGAACAATGCTATGAATCCCGTTTTCAAAAATTAATTTTCTAAATTTTTAGATAATTTTTAGGCCCTAAAATGAGGCATAAAAATAGGTAATTTAGGGTTAATTAAGTAATTAAATGATTAATTACTGATTTAGTGAATAATTATATGTTTTAGGATGTTTAAATCTGATGAAGTATGATACTTGTAGCATTTAGGGTGTTAGATGTAATGATTAGGTTAATTATGTAGTAAATGATTAATAAGGAAAAATAGTTAACTTTAAGTTAATTTTGTAAATTAGGGAAATTAGGAGTAAAATCTAATTTAGGATAAATTTAGATATCTTGAAATGATAATTGATGTTTAGGGATGGTAATTAAAGTGATATAAATATTAGAAATGCATTATGTACATAATAGGCAATAATGTATAATATGTAATTTTTGCAAATATAATAAATAGAAAATATTAGGATAAAGATTGATATTATATAAATAATAAGGATATATAATAAATTTGATAAGAAACTTGAATTTATGTAATTATATGAAAAATGTAAAAAATTTTCACATCAAGAGTAAATTCGGTACACTAATAAGGATATAAGTGTACCGGATGAAATAAAATACTGACTAGAGGTAATAATGATATTTAGGAGATCAGGAAATAATGTGATTAATTTCACATTATGAGTTGAAACGAATTTTTAGGGTTGGAATATAAAACATTACGTAGAAATCAAACTAGAACCTAATTTAGAAATCGATATGGAAACCGAACCCGAACCTAACCTCAAACCTAGAATAATTATAAAAGACTTAAGACCTAGATAATTAGGCATATTAAACCCTAAACAAAACCTAACAATAAGCGTTATAAGATAAAATGAACCTATAATCATTATATGAAAACTGAAACCACGTTTGTGTTATAGAGATGATCGACGATGGCCTGAGCAAATCGGACCTCGAGTGAGTGAGCAAGGAGTCGAGGTAAATTGAGATTAATACAATGCTGTATTTTGGGAGGCTTGAGATTATGCTTGGTTGTGCTTGTTAGATAGTTGGATGTGTGCATGTGCTTGATTATGGGTGATGTTATGGTTCTGTTTGTTACTCTAGCATGTATTGTATGATTTGCATGAAATGATTGATCATCCTAAACTGAACTTAATCAAATATATGACCAGTAATCATAATCGGACATGCATGGCAACCCGTTAGGGGAATTTAGGACTCTTCGGCCAAATACCGACCCCTTCGAAAGGGATAGCGCAGGATTGCAAAATGGTCCCTTCTTTATCCTCAGTCGAACTAAATGACAGGAAAGGAGGTTGCGGTGAGGGTGAAGACAGTGGTTCGAAGGTAGTCATGGGAGGAGCAAGGTCTCCATTACACAAGTCTGGGTTTGGTCGTAAGCTGTTGCATTAATGGCAACTCCTCAACCCGGATTAAAGCAGGCGCAATTTCTCTAATCTCACGACGGACCGGACAACGTCGTGCGATGGAATTTGCTTACACATGCATTGCACCTAATAAGTGATTGAAAACCTTGTTGTATGTATGGTATAGTTTTAAGTCCTCCGTCCTAACTTACTGAGCTATGATTACTCACATCCCTATAGACGTTATGCAGGTGCTGGCTACGAAACGGTAACAACTACTCTGAAACTACCAACTGCTGGATCCTGGGGAGTGAGGAAAAACATTGAAGAATCAACACATATGTTATTACTTTTCATTTCTGAATAATGTAATAACTGAATTATAGTGATTATATATAACTTTTCTCACTTTCTTAGGTAAATGAATTATTTAAATTATAAATTATTTACTTCAAAGCGGGTTAGTCGTGGACGTCTTGTGTAGATCAAGTCTAAGATAGCAGTTGTAAGGCCAACTTCTACCTTAGGATGGTTTATACGGCGGGGTTGTTACGACTCTGCCGCTTCGGGGCGTAACAACTAACGTTCAACGTCTCATGTTCAACTCATGTAATGGGACCTCACATCGCGTTTAGTGCTTTGTGTTCAAGCCTTATGTTATGTTCAAGAGTTATGTGGTTTTCAAGACTCATGACATCGTCTAGCCTCGCGTAGAGTTCACGCCTCGCATCGTGTTCAGGCCTTGAGTCTAGTTCAAGCCTTATGTCATATCATGGTCAACACTCATGACATGTTTAAGATTCATTTTTTATTCAAAGTTTATGTTATGTTCACAAATTATGTCATGTTGAAGACTCAAGTCTAGAGCAAGGCTTATGATTATGGCTCATGCTTACTCACATTTGACCCTAATGTTCAAGACTCGTATTTGCTATCATATCAAAGGTTCATATGCGACCTTTATGTTCATTTATGATCAAGGCTCATGTATCAATGCACATGATGAGGCTTATGTTCAACTTAAATGCCAAAAGTGCTATATTAAATTTTCATATTCAACTCATGAGTGCTCATATAGAATGTTTAAAAGTGCTCATGTTAGAAGCTTACATACTCATACCAAAGGACTACGTTAAACTGAAGTGTTCAACTCTCATGTGTTCATGCATAAGATTTATTTCTTGTTCGCATGTGCTAAGCTCACGGACTCATGTTACTCTTACATGCTATTGTTCAAGGTTCACGTTCAAGTTCACATTTTATGGTTATATGGAAGTCTGATATTTATTTTGCATGATTAGCCTATAAGTGTTTGTATTGAGGGGGAGTCAAGCTCATTTCAGATATTACCTCACAAGCACTTATGTTAAAGGGACATCATGTTCAGTTCAAGTATGTTACTCTCATATCCTCACATCTAAGACTCATGTTCAAATTGCATGATCTCAGCCCACACTCAATTCTCATGTGCTCGTATGTACATGTCTTTATGACTCGGGACTCATGATTCAATCCATGTTTTAAGTTGCAATTAGTTTAGAGGTCATACATAACCTAAGCGTTATACCTCTTCACTGTCACCCGCTGATGAAGATGTGGTCCTTAAGTTACGATTGCAAATTGTTGACCTTCAGTTAGCAAACAGTCATGATCTAAGCGGTAAAGAGTCTATCCTCTTTAAACTATGTTGATTTGCTAATTGTTGCTAGTTTAAGATGTGGTCCTCAAGTTATGATCGCAAACTTTTGACCCTCGGTGAGCAAACGGTCATGGTTTGGGTGATAAAGAGTCTATTTTCTTTAAACCATGCCGATTTGCTAACTGTTGCTAATTTGAGATGTGGTCTTTAAGTTACGATTA
Source organism: Lumnitzera racemosa (assembly GCA_024138005.1). Classification (NCBI taxonomy): domain Eukaryota; kingdom Viridiplantae; phylum Streptophyta; class Magnoliopsida; order Myrtales; family Combretaceae; genus Lumnitzera; species Lumnitzera racemosa. The sequence goes on along the minus strand of JAMXBC010000001.1, from coordinate 89,231,188 downwards.
CAAACTTTTGACCTTCAGTTGCAAGTAGCCGCGGTCCGAGCAGCCAAGAGATCCTCTTTAAACATAGTCGATTTGTTGACTACACCATGTTCGAGATAGTAGCCACTTAAAATGTGATCGCAAACTCTTAAGTATTAATCGTATCGCCTGCAAGAGATGGATAATGAGAAGATATCAGTTTCACATTGAAAAGTTGGGGGAAAGGACATAAGAATTAATGGTATGGAGATACACATGGAGGCTAATATGAATGTAAAAGATACACATAAAAGCATGGATGCAAAAGTTATAATTTGTAAGAGCAAGAGTATTAAGTAAGAGAAGTTATTTCATTACTTATTATATGAAAAGAAAAAGAGAAGAGAGGCATTTTCTACCACATCGAAGAGTTCAAAAAGACACTTTAGTCACATGCATTCCTTCATGAAGCAATATGTCTTGGATCATGATGGGAGATATTCATCAGTTTGGGATATGTCACTACAAAGTCAATATGCTTATAGGAGAATATTATGATGACATACATATGTTAAATGAATAGACAAAGAGAGTGATAAATTGTTGACATGAGGTTCACTTTATAAACAAAAACGGGGAACCAAATTTAAGAAGTATATTGCAGTAGCAATTTATATACATGTTTCCAATTGCCAACTGGCAAAAATTGTTCCCATGCCAAGTCTAACACATGCAAAGAATTCCTTTAATCTTGTGAAAAGGATATACATAAGTCTATGAAGGGATACTTCTTGCAAGGTTCTATCAATCGGGTCATTAAATAAGTATATCACAAATATTTGCAGCTATTTACTTTGGTCCACCTTCAATGATAGTCATTTAGTGAACATCAAGAGAAACACCTGTCATTTTTAACTAAACCGAACGTAGCTAAAATGTTGGAGATTTGTATGCAGAGAACCACACATGTCAAACATGAAAAAGAGCAGAGATAAATATTGTTGTTCATCTATTTGTTAATGAGGACAAGAGGCCTTCATATGTTTCCAAGTATATGTAATATATATAACTTGTGACAAAGATGAGGATTCGGACTCCTAATTTGAATACCTACAACAACATCTTCAAACTCCAAGAACTTAAATAGGTTAGTTGCCCATCCAAGTGACTAAGAGAGCATCTATTTAAGAATTCATCAAAGCAGCAACTAGATTAAACCCGAGCAGTTCTTCAATTGTTTGAACCAAGCACAAAAGAGATAGTAAAGGTACTAGTCAGAGTGACTCGAACAGCACACAACAAAGTGGGACCATGCAACATTAATAAAAAGCTACAATTGTGTTCCTCATTACAGACTTGAAAGGATTCCGAACACCAAATGACCTTCATCCCCATTTGAGGCAAACATAAAGGCATCTCTCTACCATCATTTTATGGATATACAAAAGGAAGTTTCAAGCAAGGCTTTATAAAGAATTCTGTTTAGCCTTAGAAACAAAAGAAATAGGTTTAAAAGAAAAAAGGGAATCAAGTGAAGATCCAACACGTATGGCTTAATTCATAAACCCAAACAGTATAGCACAAAACTGAGTCACACTCTACTCAAGCTTTGAGCTGAGAAGCACATCAAAACAATGTTCGAACATACTGTAGCATCTCACTCTTTGGTGTTGGGATATCTTACACTTGAAATGAAAATAAACAAAGAAGAAATGTTTAAAGCTATAAAAGAAGAAAATGAAAATTGAAACGAAGCAATGGGGAATAGGCTAGAAACATCAGACGAGGGGAAACAAGGATTGTTTTCTTACAATCATTCAAACCACTATGCAACCATGAATGATGATGACCTCATTGTTTTTCTTTGTCTTTAAAATCAAGCTTTGTCCTGTCGAGCTCCTTCTTCAAGCTCTCGTCCCATTTCCTCTTATCATAACTTCGATTCTTTAAACACAATTACAGACTCACCACAGCTCTAACCTTCGAGACTCCGAGCAATTGCTGTAGGTCTACACAACAACTGATGCCATTTTTCTTTCGGATCTCCAAATGGTCATTGCTGGCTTTTAATGGCTGCAACCTCGTCTCTTGTTCTTCAGCTATCAATTTTCAAGCAGCGTCGATTTTGAGTTTTGGCTTTTTTTTTAGTAATCTCCATTCTTCAAGATAACATTGATATATAAAAGTTAGCCCCAATGAGATCACTGATGTAAAATTAATGCACAAGATACAGCTCGATGGGATTAATAACTCATGTAGATCACAATCAAAGAGACAAATCAACTCAAGAAGAGACAATTTAAAGAAGACTCATTTCAAAATGTTGTCTGGGGGGGGCAATATACAACCTAATCTAACTGAAGCATGGCACATAACTAAGAAGTGTTGTGGACTCACACACTAAGATAATCTTCAAATTAATCCGGCAACAATACAGCTGTTTAATAGCGTGTACATACCTGAGTCATCTAAAAGGCTCATTCGATGCCCAAACCTGTTTGACTTCATCCAAAAGACTTTGGTTAAGGGCAAAATGTAGAGTTATCTATATTTTTTGAATAGATTTAACTTATTACTGAAGCAATCCATTCTAATTTAATGTTCAATTCAAATTTCAATGTACCATAATTTATTATCTTATCCTATCTATGTAGAGAGTCAAATTTAATATTAGGTTTCAAGCCCATTGGATTTAACTTTTTGGGTTAAGGTGACAGGGCCCAAAAAGCTAAGCCCATAAATTACCAACATAATCAAGGGAGATTTTGCATGGTAAGCTTAGAGTAGGGCCTATTTTTTTATTTAGCTCACACTAAAATAATAAATAAGTTTTTATCTAAGTCTAAACCCATGAAAATAACCCACATAAAATCAATTAATAAAAGACTTTAATCCTAATTATTGATCACCATCATAATCTGATAGATGTGATCAATTATCATTTCCTATAAATACCCCATTCATATCCTCATTTAGATAAAGGGAAAAACCTTCATTAACGCTGTTATTCTACCGAAACATTGTCTCAAAATTCAAATACTTAAACATGACAAAAAACTCTACTCTATTCTTTATTAATCTTGGAGTTTGATGCCATCGTGTTCCTCCACCTGTCATTACTCGTGTTAAAGTCTCATCAAGATTGTTTACTTCTCCTCCCTACGCTTCTCTCTTAATCATTTTGCATGAGTCACTCAAGTCATTTTTTTAGTCATGTGTAGCGCCACTTTTTACACAGTACGTATGTGACACTTACTCCGTACTCATACTTCCCCGATCTAATAACAATTATCATTTATTTAAGCCTTGAAATCTTATATATCACAATCCTAAATCTAATTTTAAGATGATAGATAATGTATGCAGAATTCACTCTGAATATTTTTGCAACAAAGGAATTCTAAGTGTTTTTGATATTAACATAAATCTTTGAGCCAACTCAGTACATATATCCTATGTCTGCAGAATTCAACCTCATATAACAATTGAATCTTTATGTACACACACGCATATGTATAAGATTAACGTGGGAGACCTCACTTTAGTGTCTTAAAAATATAAAAAAAACCATGTTGTACAGAAGGATTTCCAAGAAAAAAAAAAAAAAGAAGGAAAAACCACTCCCCAGCTCTTCATTAAATAACCGCATGTCCACTCTTTACTACAAAATCGACACCACAAGGTAACCATCACCTCACCAATTATAATGTATTTCAAATTTCATTATTATCTTTATATTTGATTTCGCACATGCACCGCACTTGTGCATCTTCTAGTTTATATATATATATATAATCATTTATGTCATAATGAAATAATTTTTATTCAGCATGTAAACAAAAAAAAATAATAAACATAAGATCACATCGATTATAACAGGTTTAAACATTTTTAATGAGCTAGACAATATAAATTATTTGTATTTTTGGTCAAACAGGAATAAGAAGGGACCTCAAATCTTTTGCAAAACACTAAAAGTGTATAATCTGAAAGGTGCACATGTTATCAAACATATTCATATCCAGGAAGATGAAAAAGTACCAGATAGGTGGAGTCATGTATTTATATTAGCTACTTTAATTTGCTTTGCTCCTGAGCATATGGAAAAGATTGTGGAAAAGCAGGCGTTATTAACATTGAGAAACCAAATGAAAAATGGGCGTAATTACTTAATATAAATATAAATACAATTTAACGACATTTGGAAACCTTTAATTTATTATTTAAGATTAAAATTAGAATAGACTAACCTGAGTGGGCCTTTTTTTTCTTTCAAGCACTTAATAAAATTAAAATAATTTTAATCAATTGAGTTCTATTAAATTATAGTTATTGTAATTTATATTTACCTATGCTAATTATTCTACAAATATATATTAATGTTGGTTTGACCAAGATTCACTTGGTTGAAACCCTTAACATGTGATCCTTATCCCTTTACCTGGTCAGCATTTGGTTCTTCTTTTCTTTTCTTTTTTTTTTTTTCGTCAAAAGCATTTGGTTCAATCTAATAATAATGGTTAATAGTAAAAAAAAAAAAAAAAAATTAACGATTTTTGCAAGATTGCTTTAAAACCTGTAAAATGAACTTATGTCATCTTTAGGAATTGAGCTTAATACAAAACTTGAAAATGTACAAAATAAGATGTTATCTCGAATATCTCACATCTAAAATAGTATTTTTCTTTTTTGTTTTTTCAATGTGTGGAGTATCTTTTTATTATTCAAGTGTAAAGTAAAAGTTTCTTAAATTTATTCATTTAAAACGGTACGTATATAACGATTAAAATTATATAAAAAAGAAGAAGATAACTTTCAGATAATATTATAAAGTACTTTAAAAATTTTAATATTTTCAACAATTAACGTGTAATAAATTTAGAAATCCATTTCCATGCTCATCTAGTGCAGATAACATTCTTTTGTTCTCTTAAACGAAGTACCAAACAATTCCTCAGACATTTTTTTCTTTTCTTTTCTTTTTTTTTTTTGTCTCTTTTTGTTTTCTTGTGAAATGGTCCACTGTTAAAGGTTTTATTATTATAGAAGCTGCAGGTGCATTATTCCATAAAAGGTTCGTATTACTAAATTCGGTATAGAAATGAAGTCAATTTTCGTTTTTGACAAGGAGGGTAAAAGGGTTGGTCCCACTGTGCTCCAAGACACAAGTTCAACACCTCTTTCTTTCTCTCTCAATCTCTCTCTCTCTCCACCTTGCTTCTTTCTTCCCCGCGGCCATGGATTGAGACATAACATGACAAGGACGGGATTTAATTGTAATTATAAGGGCCATTTATAAGAAGAAGAAGGCCAAAAACACAGCTGGTCATAATAATATTAATCGTTTTATATATTTTTTTAAAATTTTAATTATGGTAAAATTAAGCATTATTTAATGAAAATATTTATTTATCTTATTTTCTAAGATAGATACAGGGTATGTAGATAGCACAAAAACATTTTTTTTTTTAATCATTTTTAGGGATCCGTACAATATGTGCAAAATTACACATTTTTAGTGTTTTGTTTCTATGTGTATAAAAGAGGCTTAAGAAAAAACAAAAAAAAAAAAAAATCATACGATTGATCTAAAATGAATAGTTGCAATGATAAATAAATGATAAAAACTAATTAAAAAAATAGAGCTAGAGATTGATATCATATTTGGCCATGACTGTAATATACTAGAGAGAGAGAGAGGGAGATATGGGCATTACTGAACTTGTTTTCGGTTCATGTCCTTCTTACATTGTTTCTTTCTTTCTTTTCTTTTCTTTTCTTTTCTTTTTTTTTTTTTTTTAAATTTCCCTTTTTCATTTGTTTGCGGCTGCTTACAATAAAGTTTAATTTTCATGAAAATAAAATCCTTCATTTTCTTAATACATTCATACAAATCTTTCGTTAAGATTGCAGTACACTCACATTTTACTTGGCAAGGAATTAGAAAAAGGATAAATTCTAAAAAGTTAGATTAGTTATTTTGCGCTGCATATTATACAGTATAGTGTATAAATAACAAAAATAGTTTTATATGCGTAATAATAGAATAAATAATTTTTAGGGTAATGCTATATATTATAATATTTTATTAATATTTAGATAGGCTATGTAAGTCACGTAACAATTAGTCAACCTTTTCTCTTGAAAAAACAGATTCAATGAATCGAAGGAGCTAGTGCAGGAGATCAAGTGGAGTTTCCTATAACACTAACAGCATACAGGAATAGGGGTCTGTTCTCTTTTTCCTATTTAAGAATGCATTGTCTTCTTAAGCAGATTTTAATGAGGATAGGATATTTATACATAAATGCATATAAGAGAAGGAGAAAATGAGTGATAATAGAACAAGGTTGTCTTATAAAATATTGAAGGATTAAGTAAGTTGGGCAGTAGACAATCGTTGATTTAATGTAAATGCAGCATGAAGTGCAGGACTGCAAGTTAAGATCTTGAAATTTAAATTTAAACTTAGAGGGGGCTTAAGTCACTTTTTTGGGGTTGATGTTGTTAGGTTGGGGAAGAATTGGGAAGCTTATTATCTGGAATGGGAAAGATGATGAGAAGTTTTGCATTCTGTCCCAGCAATGTGTCGACTATTGCCATGCTGAGGATCCAAAGTGTGCACTATGTGTCTCTTTTTATTGTGGTTGCTCGTGTTAAAATGAAATGGAGAAGTAGCGGATATGGCATGGCTAACATTACAATACGTACCCTCTTCTTGCTGATGAAGAATTATATCATATTAGTTTTTCTAAGCAAAGACTTAAGTTTTATGATCACGTGTACGTGTAAGGGAAATCAGAACCCTAATTTGCAAGGGCAATATAGCTCTTACGTATGTCGCTTTGCAATTATGTTAATATTACTCCTGTTTTGTTTCGAAAAAAAAAAAAAAAATTGCAAGAAATTTTGTGGACAGACCGACTTACCCTTTTTGTCCATTCACCCAGTGATCAAGTGGCTTGGCATGAACCCTAACTTGATTTATTGTTTGACGAGGTTAAGAATAAAATTCTATGTTCAGAGTTGTGTTTATTTTTGTAATTTGAGTGCTCCATGCAAAAACATCACTGTTGTACTTGTATGAACCGCCATTATTACTCAAATGATTATACATTGTAGTATAACGTGGACTTTTTTTTTTTTTTTTTTGGGAGAAATCATTTCATTTTATGTTTCCATAGTACTTATTGCTTGTATTTTTCTAGCATAACGTCAATTTAATATTTACTTTTTGCTTGTCCTAAGGAATTTTTTTTTAAAAGAAAAAAAAAAGGAAAGAAAAGGGAAAAAAAAAATTGGAGAAAACTATGTCTTAATAATGCACAAAAGAATAAGAAGAAATTAACCCATGATGGTAGATCTATTATAAGACCCGTAACTATTTGAGTTTGCATTTAAATATTTGATTTTAAGGATTTCTGTTGTATTGTGGTTACAAAGTATGTATGATATCGATGGAAATTTACAATATAATGACCTTAGTTTAGTCAAATTTGTACTATTATATACTTATTTCTTCTTTTCTTACCATGTGAGATATATTTTAGAACTAAAAGAAGGCACATATTTTAATATCATCACGTTACAATTAGTTATTATTAGACCTGAGCACAATCCGGATTTGGGTCGGAAATTGGCTGAAAACCACCACCGCTATTCTAAAACAGGAACCAGACCATGTCTACAGTTTACGAACAGTGAATCGAGTCACCGGTTCCATAGTTCAAGAGGGAGTCTGCACCCTAAGACCCGTAGAACCGGCAGTTCCCATGATTCAACGACAAAAGAGGGGGAAGAAAATAAAAATAATAATAATAATAATAATAAGACAAAGAAGCAGCTTTGCAGACTCCATTAAGCTCATAGGGTTTTTACCAATTAGCTGTTATTAGGTGAAAATATAAAAGAAAATGAAGAAAAGAGGGAGAATAATCGCATTTGGGCGGCTTAATTAATTACGTAATATAATTGCCTACGTAATAAGTTATAAAAAATATATATATTAAAAATTATTTATGTGATATTACATTAAAGATACGATTTTTAACGTGTAATATAGTGGCATGCCTAATTACTACAGGAAATCTTTTGTCAAAAATAACTTTTCTGTAATATTAGATACCAAAATATTGTTTAATATGAAATAACTATAGGAAATCTTTTGTAATATATAATATCTATATAAGAAAACATATGAAAAATAATTTTTTTGCAATTGTAGACTACCGATATGCTACTCAATATGTAACACGGTGTGGGGTTTAATATGGAAAAGAGCAAGCCTACATATCTATACTTAACTTTTGAAGCATAATTGAATTGTTTTTCACAATAATAACTTTATTGTGCTTTAATAGTTGGATGCAAACTTAGTTTTAGGAGAAGGAGCAATTTTACATCCACAAGATAATCCGACTTGGTACTTCACAATGTTCTTGCATACTAGAGGAACGTTGTTAAACACTTGCTGCCCTCACGGAAAGAGAATGCTCATAGCCGACCATATAAAAAATAATACACATTCTAAAAGTTCAATTTATACATATTATTGCATTTAGCAAAACGAAGGACAGATAATATAACCAAACAGCATGATTTTGAAAACATTCCCGACCTCATTTCCTATTATGTTTGGGACATGCTTAGAAGAAACCTACCCCAAGTTCTTAATATCAAACCAACAAATTTTCACCTCACTACCCGCAGCTCCTCGGATTATGATTTAGTCGAACCATATGTACGTCATTCCTATGAGATATCTATGAACATGAAATAAAGCCTACGAGGATGAGCAAGAAATTGTCCAAGGCTGTGACCATAATGTCAAGGCCCAATCAAAAATGAGATATACAAGCCATCCAAAAAGATGTCAACAGAAGGATGGATTATCAAGAAGTTCCTCTGATGGATGATCAAGCTTCAAACCGGTTGGGAGAGGAAATTCAGCACTAACTCCAGCATCTAATACCACATCTAAAATAAATTTTCGTTGATCCGACAATGTGCACGCGAAAGGAAATCCAACTCTAACCCAAGAAAGAATCAAGCAAATTCCAAGTCCTCGACAATGAAAACTGTAGCAAGATCAACCTTAACAGAAATAGAAGATTCCTTTGCTTCTATAATCAGCATACCACCCGCATAATGCAAAACTACGAGAAAACCATATGCAAAGTGTCGTGTAAAATGAGTAATCATGTTATATGATTGAGCAGCTCGATGCACCATTCCCAGGTACTGCTAGCTGAATCCAGTGGCATTAGATTTCTATAATTCGCTTTTACTGAAAAATTAGAATGAGATGCCGGTCTGCTACTGCACATATTCATTTGATAATTACCCTCCCGCATGAGAATAAATATTCAATTATTCATTTAACATACAAAAAGAATATAATATAAAACATTATAGAGCCTAATGTCTTAAGACATTAAGACAGTTCCAACTTCGCAAGGCAAAAAAAAAAAAAAAGAGCCATTAGAAAGATTTCTACAAAATTGATTTTAGCCAATCCAACTTGATGGATATGTGGAATGATACCAGCACTCAGCACTCGCTCTAACAAAACTTTGAATAAGTCTCAAGTCTGCTTGTGACGAGGATCCAAGTGAACACCATAGAACCCATCTTTCCTCAGCGCCTGTGGTTACTGAATCGGGCAAAAGCAAATCACTACAGTACTAATTGGCTTTCTCGTCCTCATATCCTGCTGCCCTACCACTCCGACCAAGGAGAAATGATTCCGGCACAGAACTACCACCATTTAACTCAAGACCTTGATAGGATCTAGCAGCAAAAAACTCTGCTCCAGACCTTGCAGTTCCCTTGATAGAAAGTTTAGAGTAGCCGTCACGTAATTGGAGTGCCTTTTCAGCTGCGTTTGCCAATGCAAGAGCTCCTTCATTTTCGTCCTCGCCATTCTCTGGTCATGGTTAAATATAACAGAAAAAACATCAGCAACTTTCCAGACTAGTTTGTTCATTATTCAACACTTTCGTGTAAAGAGATCATTCTCACACATTGAATGTATCACATTAAAAAAGCCACGACAGCTCATGGAAGGATGGATTCAATAACAAACCAAAAAAGAAAAGAAAAAAAAAACGAAGAAGTAGTCTCTGATTCTTATCAAATCAGAAAAAGCAGGTACGGTCAAGAAAAAATAATACCATGCAAATTCTGATCTTCTATATATCCACCCTGAAGGAAGGAAAATCTAGCTTCTTCTGAAGGTTTAATCACTTCAACGGGAGATGAATTAATTAGCTTGCCAAATTCCATCACATAGGCCCCTGTCCACTGGCTTCCACTGGGGGATGAGAAAACACAAAAATTTACCAAATCAGAGGTTGTCAATCAAATACTGCAAGAAAAAATCACACTTAAAATATAATGAGAAAACAAAATCAATCAATGAACATAAGCTTTGGGTGCATCATAACTTGTGTCTCTACATATAAAGAGATCCTTTTATTGCTTACGGCAGAATATTAACAAAGCCAATACAATGAAAATTTAAGAGCTTTATATATAATCTCTTAATGCATTTTAACTAAAGATACCACCAAGAGGACCAGAAAAGATCAATACCAAGGTTGCAGATCTCCTGTTCGAATTACCTCTTGAAAGCAAGCATGGCTTCAAATGGTGTGATAACTGGAGACAGAAACTCTTTGCTATCTAGCAGAGCAGTTTGGGCACAGGAAACATAGACAAATATATCACACTGTCACCAAAGCAAAGCACTGTCAGAAGATATTTCGACCTAGAATAATCACAGGAACAGAAATTGTTATCACAGAAGGGTTACCTCAGGAAAGTTGGCAAGTTTTGCAGGATTTGGTCTCCCCATAGCAAAAGTATATGCCTTTTTCCCACTTTGTGTAATTAGCTCCTTGATTTGATTTATCATATGAAGATAGCCAGCTGTAAGTAAATCTGAAGGTTAAGAGAAGCACTTCCCACATGATTCATAATAACATAAGTTATCCCAAAAACATCCGACAATCACAATTTTCAATTTTCCAGTAGAAAAGAAGCAGACAAGGCACCGTTTGAAGATTAGAATATGTTATCTTAAAGCAAGAATATCTCATGCTTAATTGGAGTGGGAATAATTAAAACCGAAATAGAAACCAAGGAAACAAGCATAAATGTGGTCACAAAAACAAGTACATCGATGTAAGAAACATGATATCGAAATGAACATACCAACACCAAGTGTCCCCACTAAGATCCCTACAATATTAGCATCTTTTGCTTTCTCCACTAGGAAGTACCTAAATCAAAATTAAGCGGATTTCAAACTAGAAATAAAGAGCATGAGCAAATGTAAAAGCTAGATATTCTATCCAGGGGGAGAAGGGAAAGGAAAAGAAAAAAGGATGTGGGATTTGAAAGGAACCGAGGAAGGCATGAGTAATTATCACCTACGCTTCAGAATTCTCCTTTGCTGAGACAAATCAGCCACCAAGCATTCTTCTGCTGGATCATACCTGACTAGACAAACAAAGAGAGAGGTAAAAATTATAATCGATCATAGATAAGAAATGTGAAAAATATGGTGATTTTTCTTCCACACGTTATAAAAATTCCCACAGCTAGAGTAAAATCAGGAACTTAAAATGCAAAAGTTTTTCGTAAGCTAATGCAATAACACTCCTTCACTTCTACCTTTCAATCTGCTCTGTCAGGGGCAAAATTGAAAATAGTGATGTTAAAACTTGATATAGTTTTCAGCTTAACTTAAACTTCCTTTTGCTTGTTTACCTTTCCAAAACTCTACTTCACTAAACCTTAAAGTCAGGAATGAAACATTATCCAAGCTAAATGAGCAAGTGAATCACCCATATCTTCATTCCAATCTTCGATAGAGCACATTGCACTTTAAAGAAATGGAAAAAATGCACTACAGAGCTTTTTTTCCCCCCTTGTGCTGGGTCTATTCTACATTTTGTTCAAAGTCGGATATGTATATACAAAGTTTTTGAGAAATGGCTTCCAATAGGTGTGGACAGAAGCCCTTTTTCAAGTTGACTCCTGAAATACAAAACCTATTTCTAAAAAGAAAATATAAGTAACATAAACAGGGACCCCAAAAACTTTCAAGGGACATGGACAGAACCGCCTCAATATGGACCTCATATTGAAGAGAGAGAAAAAGAGCAAAACACAGACAAAACGAACAACTAAAATGTAGGCACGTTGCTAATCCCTGTAGTGTGATTTTCCATTCAGGGTATATGATCAACCTTTCACATCTTGCATCTTGTCAAATGCCAACTGTACTCAATATTAATCCTATGTGTTCCCTATATAATTCTTGTATTCAATTGAGTATGTTACAATATATTACCCAGTACGCTTTTTCTTCCACACCAAGTTTTTCTTTAATATTTTCCAAATATCACCATTTTTCATGTGTATAGAAATAGATGAAAGGGAAATATGTAGGAATTGAAAGAAAGAAATCATGAATGAATAAATGAATGAAGATAAAGATAGAAACGAAAGCAGAATATGCTTATAAGGGCAGGAATTACACATTTTACTTAACACATTTAATAAGAGACTTATCGTACATTATCTCAGACACATCCTATCTTAGTTACCCCCTAATATATTACTTAAAACATCACAGGCTTTTGTTAAGGAGAAAAAGGATAAAATATTTCCATGGAACATGCACTACAAAATAGAATGAAGCTAGATATTGGCCTTTAGTAGAAGTAACTGGTGTGTTCGTTTTGCTCGGTTGCTAAACATCTTCCATTTTCAGTATGCATGTAGCAACTGGAGGGCTTTGAGGGCAGCTCCAACTTGCTCCCTCTATTTGTTTGTACAGGAATTTGCAGGCGGGATGCTGATATACTATGTACATTCTATCTATTTATCAATTCAACTAATGAAATTTCCCAGAAAAAGGAAATATTTGCTTTCATGCACATGAGTAGGACAGACAGACCCTCATTAGTTATGTCCCTCATAACAATTCAAACATATCAATAACTCACAGGTGTGTAAAGCCTCAAAATCATTTCGGTCCCTAACATTGGTTCTATCAGGAATATGCTTATGTAAAAGACACAACAAATAACAGATCATAAATTTTTTACCTATTTCACAACCATTAAATGTCAGAACCACATTTCTGAATGCTGAATTATCAGACCCAATATAAAACAGCAAGCATCCATCCATTTTACATCCTGCAGGCGTACTCCAAGTTAAGCCACCAACAGCATAACTCGTGCTAGAAGGTGCATCTGTATCCTCATTAGCATTGCATTGACCAGGAGATCCAAGGATGTCAGAATTTCTCAGATTTTCTGAAGGGTGTATAACTGAAGTAGTTACATCAGAAAAATGCAGCTCTGATCCTGAACCACTAGATATTATTGCTCCAAATGTAGCTTCTTGTATACTTGGGATGGCATGAGCATATTCCAGGCCAAAAAGCACCTACAATTACCGATTAAGTCAGAACTTGAAGTTCCGATAAAAATATGCAAATTTTATTCCAGTGAAGATGATAGCTAAAAATTATTTATAACCTCAAACCAACTAATGAGAAATCATTTTAATCTCATAAAGATTTTTGAAACTCTGCTTCTTTAATACTGAGAGAGCATTCAATTTCGATGCACTCATGAAAGGAAATGGAAGGAAGTGTTATCCTTCCAGGACAAACTTTATATCCTTTTTTCTTAAGCGTAATGTTACTAGTTAATCACTTCTCCTACAAGGTCTTAGAAAGAGGAATTCTTTTAGTCCCCAACTTTTGTAATACCCTCCATATTCCATTCTCCCTCTTCCCACATCACTTGAAAAAGAAAGAATTTTTCACAAGGTATTCATAAGTAAACCTGAATGGTCTCATGGTGGTAAACAATGGTCCAGTTACAAAAGGATCCTTGGTAGCAAAACAATTAGCCACCTATGGGGCAAAAACAACTACGAAACAAAGAACCATCACCATACCACAATAGGCTTGCTGGCACTTGAAACATGAGTTAGCAGGTTCTCAATGCAGTTTGATACATTAATAGGGGCTTTTCCAAAGACAAAGAATGCTGGAAGAGTGGATGTCCTGCAGTTGAAAGAAGAACACATTAATATCTGGTTACATACGATTTCTATCCATTCCAGTGATACTAGCACATGCTGTATCAATAGAATACAGAAACAAATGCATCCAATGCAAAAGCTTTGTAAAAGAAAAAATCATAGCGATACTTGCACCTAAAACAACTTATATGAGTGGCAATTCTAGTACTTTCTGAATTCAGTTGAAATTAGTCAGAGACATAAAGTACACCATACACTGATGAGTAATATCAACCTCATCAGGAAAACAAGGATCTTTCTTTTGCTTGCTATACATAGGTTAGGTAAGAGACATAGAGACTATAAAATCATTTGTTGACCTTCATCCAAGATTACTTACGGACTAAGGCATGCATGTCCATAATGTATGATACAATCAGCATTTATATGTGCTGCGCCAACTTCATCAACACAGCAACTTCCAAATGTTGTGTCTGCCATAACAAACAACCCAACATCCTTGCTATCGCCACTTTCCTCTGTATCAGTCTCAGTTAGAGAATGAAGCTTGTAACGGAGGCAACGTACAACTTTTGTGGAATCCTTCAATAGCTCGTCTGGAAACTGCTCAACATATAAAATCACAAAGAACTTCAAAAGAGCAGTATATCACATTCAATCACAAAAATATAATAATACTGATGTAAAATAATAAGAAATATTCCATACAAAATCCATCTTTGAATTTAATGTCATGAGATCCTGCCAAAAGCTTGCTGCCAATGCCTAGCAATCATGAGATCCTAAACTAATGTGAACTTGCTTGGTAAAGTAACTCCCAAAGGAAAATGTTTTTGTATTGCTCTCATTCTCCAGCAATGAGGGCAGGAAAACATATTCCACTGACCCTTGTCGTTTTCAATGCAACCATCAAGCACTTCCCCTAATGGCCACCACTACCACTTAGACCACCAACAGCCTATTATCGTAATTTTTCTTTCGGCAAGTCCAAGGACCTGATGCCGCTAATCACTCCGACTCCAACTATACTAATTTCACCAGCATTAACTTAGAGGAAACCGTACACACAAACAAAAATTTGTTACGAAATCTGACACGGGTAGTTCGTCGAGTAATCGTATTCTATGATACAATAGCACGGCAGAGTTCTTCAAGACAGGTTTATATCAAATTTGTGATAAGTTTCTTGTGTTTCATCAACATCGGGAAATTACTGAAGCAGCGGAAGAACTTCTCGATACTACTTTATAGAAAACAATCCACACGATACAAGTATACTACAAAACGGCTGGAATATTATATAGAAAGGTGAATTTATAGCAGCTCAAGATGCATGCTATATACTCTAGATACTCGATTGCAACTAGAGGGAAGTATCGTATGTAATATCTAATGAGTTTGCTACATAAGAGAATAGTTAGGGTTTTGAGGAAAGCAGTGAGGCAGATTACCTGCAAAGCAACTCTGGAGAAGTTTCCGCTGCGAATGAAATCAGCAGTGCGGGAAATTTCGTAGTAGGATTCGAAATCCATGCCCTTTTGCTTCTGGAACGCCCGGAGTGATGAAGAAGACGACGTGGAAGAAGAAAGAGAGGGAACGGGAACCGAAGGAGAGAGTCAGTGCGACGGGCCGTTCCCCGTTTATTTTCACGAGAGCATCATATTTTTTTTTAAATCTTTTCAAAAAATTATTTACTTTTTCTTTTTTTCAAAAATTAATATAATTGAGAGGAAAGTCCGAATTTATTAATATTACTACTGCCATTCTATTAAAGAACTAAAGTTTGAATCCGCTGCTTTAATTATAGCTTTTAACACAGTGGGGAAATGGAAAAAAAAAATAGATTAAGATGGGGATTAGTAAATTAAATTTGGAATTTCAACTAAAAAATTCCGAAACTAAGTTCATGTATTTTTGTATAAAATAAAATTTTAAGAAATACATTTTACGTATAGGAAAAAATAAAATATATATTTTATTTATAAAATATTAAACAAGTTTTTAAACTTTATAAAGAAATTTAATTTTATATTATAGATTTATTAATTTGTTAATTTTATAAAATAAATGACAAAACATGGTTTGAATTAAAATGATGGAAAATAAGCCTAAACAGAACAATGTATCTAATAATTGAGCCCAATGAGTAAAGTTGAAAATGAGACGAGCTACTTCTAAAGTAATTAATTTTTGTACGCTTTATAAGTTCAGTTCAGTTAAAGCTCAATTTATAAACCAATATAACGTTAACTCAAAATAAAAATCATTTATTTAACAAGATCAAACTCAAATTTCTATTTAATCTCATAAATTGACTAATCAAAATATTCGTTTATATTATTAACAAGCTAACTGGTAAGTAAACTCTAAAATAGGTCACAAGTAGATATATTATATTAAAAATACATATTATGTTAAAAATACAATGAAAGAATATACAAATAAAACTAATACAATTTTAAAATGATAAAAAATTGTTTATCTTAAATTAATTTTAAGTTTTAATTCATGGTTAAGTTCAAATTTATGCTCATTTATCTGAATAAGCTCAATCTCTAACTCATTTAGATAAATGAACTAAACAAGCCAAACTTAAATATGTAATTTTTAGGCTCAACAAAAACTTAACTAAGCTCAAACTCGATAATTTTAAATAAATCGAGTTATAGTCTTCAAAATCTTGGCTTAGCTGATTTACAGCCATATTAGTGAAGCATACACTAATTAGGCATGTATGATATTTACTCTAACATTCATAAAAACCAAAAAGTTTTTTTATATGTTATCTAATAAAACTCTAAACATACATTATCATCTCTCCGTTTTCAAATCTTTTTTCTTTTCTTTTTCCTTTTTAGAACAAAGAATTCTATGTATTTTTTTTTTCTACAAGATGCACAACATCTTTGTTGCATAAATATAAACTCTTTTTCTATATATTGCAAATATATTTCTTTATATTTACTTAATGTAGATTTAATTTTTCATCTTTAAAAGTAGGTATTTAAACCCAAGTATTTATAAAAGTATGTTAAACCTCTTATATCTTACTATTCTTTTTATGCATTTTTAATTTTAAGTACTTTAAACTATTTTGTCCAAAGGTTAAATAGTAAAATGAAGTCTAAAGCTACATTTTATTAAAGATTTCAAGTGTAAAAGCTCTCATTCAAAAGTATGATGGTTAAATGAGTAAATCTAAATAATTGAATTTAATTGTAAATTTTTACAAATGAATAACTTTTAGAGCAAATGCTTAATAAATGAATAAATCAAATAATAGAATAATAAATGAGAGACTCTTACTGATGTGATTAGCTTTGACATTCGATTTAGGATGTTTGAGAAAATAATTCAATTAGGTTAAAAACTTAAGAGAGACTTCGTGATATTATTCGAAACTTACGAGAGGTTTTGTGATATTAGTTAAGGAGTTTTCGTAGGTTTAAAATTTGAAAATATAATAAAATATTAAAAATATAGCTAAAAGATAATAATTTATTATATTATTGTATTAACGATAACAAGTTAATTAAGCGTCAAAAAATAAAGAATACTTAGAGATAAATCATAAGAGTAATATAATTAATATTGTATATAAAATAATATATAAAAATATGTATACACATCAAATGTAATTATTATATAAATATATATACTCGTAATTATCGAAAATACCAAAAATTAAGTATAATTCACTAAACAAATTAATAAAACAATGCAAAAACTATTTCAAAAATGGAGGACAACTTAAGAAACATGTTTGATACATGGTATTGTAAGAGAAACAAGATTTTGGAATGAGTTGCTTTCATTTGACATCTTATCTATCCTATTATACTGGTTATTATGGGATTAAAAAAAACAAAATAATCTTAAACTTTATAATAAAAAGCATGCCATCTACTTATTGGACAAAGTTTATTAGTTATGAGTTTGGGAAAAACATAGAGCGTAGCAAATGGAGTAAGAGAGTAAAGAAACGAAAATTAAGAAAGAAAGGGAGCAAATTAGGGGCTTTATAAGTACCCAAGGAAATTGAGTATCTAGAACTGAGACTAAACCATCGCTTGAAGGAGAAGGCATTGCCTATGTTGGCTTACATACCCTCTCCTCCCTATGGTGACTAGAGTATTTAGTTTTTAGTAAGTTACCGTAATTCTCGATTTTAACTAAAATTAAGGAAAAATATTAAATGTTTAACAAATTTTTGAAATTTGGTTTCTCTACGTATTTTCGCATAAGGAATTCAAATCTTCAATTAAATTTCTAAAATTTTGACTATAGATATAATGTCCTTAGGAAAAATGTCTTATGTAATAATTTTTAATGAAGATTTTCAAAAACCATTTAATGTAGGTTCAGCTTGAATTTTTGTGATTATACTACAAAAAGGTTGATTTTGATGCTATATTTGATTTTGATGCTACATGGTTAAATTGTCAAAATTGAGTGGACGAATTTTTGGAAAATTTTCCTTTTTGTGTAACCAATGCGCTAGAAGTGTCATTTTGCAAAGAAACTTAACCAAATCTTTATAAAGCTATAATGTAACCTATATTTACCTATACAACAAGTAAAAGTAGTTTAATATGAGTTTAGGAAGAAGGATTTTTGAATAAAAATAGGTATTCAGTGATTTAGGTTTAAATTTTCTAAGTATTAGGTACATTTGTAAACTAATGGATAATATGATGAAAAAAGAAAATAGATGATTGAAGTATGAGTTGATACTTGCTGCATATGTAGGGTGTAAACTGTCACGCCCCGAAGCGGCAAAGTCGTAACAGCCCTGCCGTGTAAACCATCCTAAGATAAAAATTGACCTTACAACCGCTATCTTAGACCTGATCTACACAAAGCGTCCACGACTAACCCCCCTTTGAAGTAAACAGTTTGTAATTTAATTTAATTTAATTTAATTATTTACAGAAGAAAGTGAGAAAAGTTATATATAATCACTATAATTCAGTTATTACATTAATCAGAAATGAAAAGTAATAACATATGTGTTGATTCTTCAATGTTTTTCCTCACTCCCCAGGATCCAGCAGTTGTTAGCTTCAGAGTAGTTGTTTGCCGCTTCTTAGCCAGCACCTGCACGACGTCTATAGAGATGTGAGCAACCACAGCTCAGTAAGTTAAGATGGAGGACTTAAAACTATACCATACACATAACAAGGTTTTCAATCACTTATTAAGTGCCATCATGTGCAAGCAAATGCCATCGCACGACGTTGTCCGGCCCGTCATGAGATTAGAGAAATTGCGCCTGCTCTAATCCAGGTTGAGGAGTTGCCGTTAATGCAACAACTCACGACCAAACCCAGGCTTGTGTAATGGAGACCTTGCTCCTCCCGCGACTACCTTCGAACCACTGTCTTCACCCTCGCCGCGACCTCCTCTCCTGTTACTTAGTTCGATTGAGTAAATAAATGCAATATTGAAATAATAAAGCAACATTGAGTATAATCAAGATAATGATAAAATAATAATAAGTGCAAAAAATAAAAAAGATAGGGATAGAGAAAATTAAGCCCGGATTTAACGTGGAGTTTAAATTGCCACCTATTCTCTATAAACATACAATGCCTCTAACCAAAGACTTTACACCACTTTATTAATTTCTCAATCCAAACTCTAAGAGTTACACATACACAAATTTGATTATATAAGTTTCACACTCACAATTTACCCAATCTTGATTTTACAAGATTCTCAATCATAATAACTCTTAAAACAAACTAAATCTCATAATATACTCTCTCAAAGTTCTAGCAAGTATAAATTACTTTGTACTATACTAAGGTTTCACAAATGATTTATCAAATTAAGTATACAAGACAAAGGGCAAGTAAATAAAAGGAATAATTGCAGATTTCTAGCTCTATTCTTGTCCTTCAACTACCCAACAATTTATATTTATAGCCTTTTAAGAAAATCCAACAGTTAATCTACTTCTCTCTTCATTGAATGCTCTGTAACAACTCTTTTTTGTGTGGACCAGCTAGACAATTCAAGTAAGACTGGCCGAACGGTCCATTCAAATAGGGTCACCATTCGGACGATTTTCTGGTCACCAGTTGCATGGTCCAATATAGCTCACTAACCTACACACAGTCCAAGGACAATCAACTGTACAGTCCATCACTTGCCATTGATCTGCAGCAACCAATCGGATGATCCAAGGACAACTAACCGTACAGTCCATCACCTGCCACTGATCTAGAGCAACCAACCAGCGGTTTAAGGACAACTAGCCTAACAATTCATACCAAAACAACTAAATAACACACATTAAGATATAGCAAATAGTTATATTCTCTTTTACTTCTTTCAAGAATTTCAAACTAAAACTAATCAATTTATATTATAAAGATATCATGCAAAACATAGTATTATAAAGATAATTCAAGTTCTTTATCAAATTAACCATGCTTTTATAAGATTTGCAAAGAAGTTCATAATCAATGATTAATTTAACATAACTTCATCGTTTTATTCTCATTAAAATCACACATAAGAACATATTGGTTCAACAATACATTACATAAAATTAACCTTACTTGAAAAAACCTTAGTTGCTTGATATTAGATATATGTTATTGTTTCCATCCTACTTACTGAGCAAGTTACCTCTTATTCCCCTATAGTTATTTTGTAAGTTTCCTAATAAATTCACTAGTACTACTTTAGATTCCAAAAGAATAGAGAAGATGATTGAAGAGTGAGATTCAAGATTACATAATTGGATTTCTATTTAGTTTATCAATTGTACTAACATCTAGGAGGACTAATAAGGTCTTCTCGAGTGATCCCTAGTTTTTAACTAATGAGATGTATCCCATGCTTTGCAAGCTTATAGATTTTAGTAAAATTTTAGTAGACACTTTATATTTTCATAACAACATAGTTTTTGAAATTTCTATAAAATTCAAGGATTGATTCTTCATATAATTTATAAAACTTGATTTTTTCTTGGACATTTAAGCTATAAAGCTATTTTTAATATCTGTTTTGAAAAGTTACATCACAGATTAATTCATATCAGGTACTAAATAGGACGTTTCCAAGTAATAAAGTAATGAATACCTTGTATGGGGTATAACTACGTTAGCAATTAAGACGATTAGCTTCTAATATAGGTTAATTTATACGATGAGACTGTTACGACCTTTTAGTTTGGAGCATAACAATAAATAAAATGTTAAAATTAGAAGAAAGTAGAATAGATAAATCAAGCTCAGATTTTAACATAGAATTCAGACTACATCTTACTCTCCATGATCCTATAATGCCTTCAATCAAGAACTCTACATGCACCTTTTATAGATTAACTCAAACAATGGCTCGAGTCAATTACACCAAGTTTCATTTAATTAATACAAGTGTAATGTCATTACAATGATTGCCAATATAAACATTCTTTTAACACTTAACAAGTTTTTTATTCAAAAGATTGCAAAATAATGAAGAAGATATAAGATTAATCATGGAGGTGATGACAACGAGTTAAGTTGCAAAAATTATTTCAATTGCCTCCAATTAGCTCTTGAACATGTATTTATATGCCCTCCAATAATTTTGGTCCTCACTACTTCATTCCATTGCATTTAACACTTTAATCTAACTAGCAACAATAATTTTTTCATAAAAGGTCCATATTCCTTTCAAATACTTTAAACTTTTTTGCGATTCCTAAAGCTTTTCCTCATTTTGTTCAAGGAAGGTCCGTGCCTTTTTACATGCTCCAAACTTTTCCTTGAACTGTAGAATTTTATTTCCTCTCGCTATGAAATGGTCTAAACTCTTCCCCTGGAGGCTTCGCATCTTGAGCTTTGCAAACTATCAGGGAAAACACAAAAGTGTTCAAACTCTTTCACATGCTACAAATTTTTTTATAAGGTGTTACGTGCAAATTTGTTTATAAATCCATGGTACTCAAAACTTGATTTCTTGATTAAATGCACTTCTTTTTCAAAGCAATACATAAAAAATTCATAGGTACAATATTTAGAGAACATTAATCCAACTTTAGCTTTCACGATTATATTTCAGTATAACTATTGATAGGTTCAATACAATTTATAAATAAAAAATTATGTGTTTAAGCTCTTTAAATTAAAGTTTTGCCTCATGAAAATTCACTAATAACCTTAAGGTTTAATAAAACAAGTATAAAACAAATATAAGGATGCATATATATAATTTATCCCTTTTTAGGTTAACACCAATATATAATCATAATCTGGTGACTATGGTTATTCATTTATTGATTGTTTTGTCATGCCCCGAAGTGGTAAAGTCGTAACAGTCCCGCCGTGTAAACCATTTTAAGATAGAAATTGGCCTTACAATCCACGACTAACTCGCATTAAAGTAAACAATTTGTAATTTAAATAAATCATTTACTATGAAAGTGAGAAAATTTATATATATACACTATAATTCAGTTATTACATTATTCAAAAATGATAAATTCTAAAATAAAAACTTAGACCTTAAGAATATATGTTTGTTCTTCAAATATTTTTCCTCACTCCCCAAGATCCAGTAGTTGCTAGCTTCAGAGTTGTTGTATGCCGCTTCTTAGCCAGCACCTGCACAACGTCTATATGGATATAAGCAACCACAACTCAATAAGTTAGGATGGAGGATTTAAAACTATACCATAAACACAACAAGGTTATCAATCAACTTATTAGGTACAATGCATGTTCAAGCAAATGTCATCGCATGACGTTGTCCGGCCCGTCGTGAGACTAGAGAAATTGCGTTCACTTTAATCCGGGTTGAGGAGTTGTCATTAATGTAACAGCTCAAGACTAAACCTAGGCTTGTGCAATGGAGACATACCTCTACCCGCGACTACCTTCAAATCATTGACTTCACCCTCACTACAACTTCCTCTCCTGTCACTTAGTTCGACTAAGGATGAAGAAGGGACCATTTTGCAATCCTACGCCATCCCTTTCGAAGGGCTTGGTATTTGGTCAGAGAATCCTAGGTTCCCTTAATAGGTTGTCATGTAGGTCCAATTATGATTACAGATCGTATATTTGATTAAGTCCAATTTAGAGTGATCAATCATTTCATACAAATCATATAATACGAGCTAGAACAACAAACAGAATCATAATATCACTTATAATCAAGCACGTGCACATAATTAATTATCTAATAAGTACAACCAAGCATAATCTCAATTCTCCAAAATACAGCAACATACTAATTTCAACTTACTTGGACTCTTCGCTTACTCACTCGAGGTCCAACTTGCTCAGGCCATCACCGATCATCCTTATAACACAAACGTTGTTTCAGTTTTTCTTATAACTATTATAGGTTCGTTTTATCCTATAACGCTTATTGTTATGTTTTGTTTAGGATTTAATATACCTAATTATCTAGGTCTTAAGTGTAAGCCTAAAGCTAAGCCAAGCCAAGTAACCGTAGGATTGAACTTAGAACCCAAGATTTAGGGCGATCGGTTAAAGAATCCGATCAAACCCAAATTATAAACTATTGAGAGGAATATTAGTAAAAATGACCCCATAAACTTAAATTTAAGAAAATAAGTAGCAAAATAGGAGACTATAAAATTTTCAAATTTTAAGCATAATAATTGCTAATTACCGAAAATACGAAAAATGTAATCTAATAACTATTAAATTACTAAAGATAGATTATATGTATACCAAAAATTTTAGAATGACCAAAATAATAATTAGAAATGTTCACATGTACCCCACATGTATTTATGTGTAGATAAAAATACGCGAAATTACCTAAATTGGCCAAAAACTAAGTAAATAATTAAAAAAAATTATAAATTAATTATGGAAAAATCATAAAAAATAAGAAGAGGATAAGATGAATCAAGATCAGGTCGTGGCAGGTCCAAATCTGCAAAATAAAAATTAGCCAATAAAAATTAAACAACCTAAAAGCCAAAAATCAAGGAAAATGGGCAAAGTCTTATCAAATTAATGCATATTAATTACAAAAAATGTCTATAAATAGAGGAAATTTTTCCAGAAGTTATTTGGTCAGTTTAGCATTTGGGAAAAATAGGAACATTGAAAAAATCGAGAGAAAATCTAGAAAATAAAAAAAAGGGGGAAACTGTGCAAATTGAGCAAGTGAGCTAAACCCACCACGCACCACCACCTGGGACCAAACCACCATCAACACCCTACATTAGAACCACCGCCTGGGCCGGCCGACAGCCTTGGACCGGGTTTGGACGGCCAGAAAGCTTTGGACAGGTTAGTCTCTTAAATTTCCCGATTTTGAATAATTTTGTAAAATTAGTTATTTTGCCCAGAAAATTATGAAACTTGTTATTCTGAGGTTTTATTGTATGAAGATTTAGGAAAAAATATTGATTTAGTTTAATTACATCTACAATTATAGGGTTCTTAACAAATTGCTCAAAACCGAACATGATTAAATTGGAAAATAAATAGGCTTAGGAGTGTAGTTTGGAGCTCAATTTTTTTCTGTAGGATGCTCATATGATATAGAACAGTGCTATGAAACCATTTTTTTTTAAATTAATTTTTAAAATTTTTAAGTTAATTTTTAGCCTTAAAATGGTGGAAAAATTGGGTGATTTTGGGTTATTTAGGTAATTAAGGTGTTAATTACTGATTTAGATATTAATTAGATGTTTAGGGATGTTAATTTCTGATGTTGAACCATAATCCTAACCTTTGGAGTATTCAGTATGGTTAATTTAGGAAATTAGGTAATTAATATAAGAATTTAGTAACATGTGAAATTGTAAATTAATAAATAAAAAAATAGAGTTACTTAGATAATATTATAATAGAAATCAGAAAAATAATAAATCTGAAAATAACATTTAATCTTAAGTAAAAGTCTCAAAATATAAGATTTTCACACATCGGGAATAAATCCGATACCGCAATTAAGGTTAACGTGTACCGAATAGTTTAGAATACCAAATTACGACCCAATAGGATATTTGGACACTTGAGCTTAATATGATTAATTTCACATTAGGATTCGAGCATATCTAAGGCTTAGAAATCAAAGTTTAAAATCTCATTTAGGATTTGAACACCGAAATAGAGTATAATGAATCATTAAGACGAAATGGGTATACACGGAAAAAAAAATGAATTAAAATATAACTTAGAATATGAAACCGTAGATTCTAAGTACTAAAAAAACCTATTTGTATTATAGGACACCCAAAGACAAAATCAGCTTGCGATTAAGGGATCGAGCGATCGAGCAAATCCAAGTAAGTTGGGTTATTACTTATTGTGATAGAGTACTAGTTTTGTAGTACCCGGAGACTTAGGCTTGGATATGATTGTGATTGTAAGTAGTTTACACATGTGTTTGATGTATCTGAATTCGTGCTGAATTTGTATTGTGAGTGATTTTGTGACTGATTAAATTGGTATGAAATTGTTTGAACACCTTAAACGGAATTTAATCTTAGTTGACCCAAATAACCAAAAATGTCATGCATTGCAACCCGTTAGGGGATCATAGGATTCTCCAACCAAATACCGACCCTTTCAAAAGGGATAGCGCATGATTGCAAAATGGTCCCTTCTTCATCCTTAGTCGAACTAAGTGACAGGAGAGGAGGTTGTGGCGAGGGTGAAGTCAATGGTTCGAAAGTACTCGCGGGAGGAGTGAGGTCTCCATTACACAAGCCTGCGTTTGGTTGTGAGCTGCTGCATAACATGGAAACTCCTCAACCCGGATTGGAGCGGGTGAAATTTCTCTTATTTCGCAACGGACCGGACTACGTTGTGCGATGACACTTGATTGTTGCATTGCGTGAAAATAATTGTTTGATAAACCTGTTTGTGCTTGTATGCATTCATGAGTCTCCAATTCAACTTACTGAGCTGTAGTTGCTCATACCCTTATAGATTCTTTTGCAGGTTCTAATTTCTGAACATTTCAAGTACTATGCCGCCTTACAACTACCCAGAGATTAGTCCATTGGAAGCCAGGAGTGTGAGGATCAAGTACTTAGTATAATTTGTAACTAGAGTGACCATGTAATTAGGGATGAAAGACTGATAGTTATTATGTAATCTAGTGAACTGTTATGTTTATGTAAAACTTCCTGAGAAGTTCTGTGGACTTATATATATAATATTGTACATGTTATTAGAAATTTGCACAATTTATCATAATTGTAGTTTAATTGTTAATCAGACTGTTTACTTCAAAGCGAGGAGTCGTTGACGCCTTGTGTAGGTCACGTCCATGGTAGGCATTGTGAGGCCAGTTACTATCATAGAATGGTTTACACGGCGGGACTGTTGCAACTCTGCGACTTCGGGGCATAACATTAAGTCTTTTACAATTATTCTAGGTTGGGGTTAGGTTCGAGTTGGGTTTCAGTTTTCGCATCGATTTCTAAATTAGATTCTAGTTCGATTTCTAAGTACTGTTGTATACTCGAACCCTAGAAATTCGTTTCAACTCATAATGTATGTTTCATATAATTACATAAATTCAAGTTCCTATCAGATTTATTGTATGTTTTTATTATTATCATAATATCAATTTTTATTCTAATATTTTATATTTATTATATTTCTAATAATTATGTATTACGTATTATCACCTATTATGTATATAATACACATCTAATATTTCTAATACTCTAATTACTATCTCCCAACATCAATTATCATTTCAAAATGTCTAAATTCATCCTAAATCAGATTTTACTCCTATTTATTCTAATTTACAAAATTAACTTAAAATTTATTATTTTTCCCTATTACTCATTTACTACATAATTAACCTAATAATTACATCTAATACCCTAAATACTACAAGTATCATACTTAATCAGATTTCAACATCCTAAAATATATAATTATTCACTAAATCGGTAATTAACCATTTAATTACTTAATTAACCTTCAATTACCCATTTTATGCCTCATTTTAAGGCCTAAAAATTATCTAAAATTTTTGAAAATTAATATTTGAAAACGGGTTTCATAGCACTATTCTATATCATCTAAGTAGTCTACACAAAAATTTTAGGTTCAAAACTACACTCCTAAAGTCATTTATTTCTAAACCGAAACATGTTCGGTTTTGCGTGATTTCTTAAAGACCATATATCATGGGACATGTTTTTATCAAAATAATATTTTTCCTAAAAAATACTTACAAAAATATTCTAGAATAACAAGTTTCCTAATTTTCTAAGAATATTTACTATTTTTACAAAATTACGTAAAATCGGGCTAGAAATCAAACTCACCGATTTGGGTGGCTCTGGCCACCATCCGTGGCTATGGGTATGTCGGCCTACCTGGGTATTGCCACCACCGTATGTTGATGGTGGCCGTCCACTCCCAACTACTCGTTGAGTCTGGGTTCTCCTTTGTGGCCCCAACTGCAGAGTTTTTCTTTTCTTTTCTTTTTTTTCTTTGGTTTTTCTCTTAAATTTTCAAAGCTCTCTATTTTTCTCACTCTCCAAACTGTCAAAATGAGTTTTTGAAAATTTTGGGGTATTTATAGAACTTTGTAGTAATTAATGTGCATTAAATTGGACAATATATTGTCCAAATTCCTTAATTTTTGGCTTTTGTGTTGCTCTAATTTAATTGACTGATTTTTTTCTTATTTTCTCCAGCTGCTATGACCTAATTCTAGATCATTCTTTATTTTTCCGATTTTTCTTTATTTTTCCTTAATTAATTATAAATTTTATTTAATTATTTAGTATTATTTTAGCACATTTCGTGTATTTTAAATAATTACGCGTATTTCTACATACATGTAAATTCATATGTAGTACAAATAAATATTTATAAATATTATTTAGGTCATTTTATGATTTTTAGTATACATATAATTTATCTCTAATGATTCGTTAATCATCGGAATGCATTTTACGCATTTTCGATAAATAATGAGTTATATACTTAAAATTTAGAATTTTTATATTCTTTTATTTTATTGCTTATTTTCTTAAATTCAAACTTATTGGATCATTTTATTAATATTTTTAGCTTTATTTATAATTTAGGCTCGATCGAATCTTTCAGCCAATTGAAACCTTGAATGACTGATTGTAGGGCTTACATTTTTTATCTTTACAAAATACATGTATATATAATAAAGATGGAGATTAAGCGTACTAAAAATCTTATATATCTATCTCAAAATTCAATCAAATCCTCTCTAATAAATGAGTCAATGGGTAGTAATAACAAGATTTGCAATCACTAGTAGCTTTTGATGGCAATTAATTGTAATAGGAAATCTTTTCTTTCCATTCTATTGATTTTTTTTTAATATAGTTAACCACCTCATAAGCAGTTAATCATGCCATCACCTACAAGCATGACCTAATGAAAAAATCTATTTTCAATTAATAATTTTATGGAAGAAAAGTAAGTTATTTTAAGGAAGAAAATGAAACTTACATTGGAGCCCATGAATATTTAGATTCTTTGAGATTAAGGTTGACTGGATACAGGGTGAGTCGATGCCTATATCCGACTCTATACAAGTTTCCAAATCTTTGTACTTAGAACCTATGTTTTAACATCATGAAACCATCTTATACTTTATTGATTTTGCAATGTTTAGGATACCTTATGAAACCTTTTTTTTTTTTTTTCTAAATCTTACTATAAAATCTTGTAATGGACATATAATCAATATCAAATTTTTAACTCCACTACCACTCAACCAACAAGTAATAATTTGAAAGAATGAAGTCTTATAGCATAAATAAACAATTTCATAATCCATGTGGACAAAAAGTTAAAGAACATAACTTCTTTAACGATGTAAATAATCTAAGGATAATATTATTTCATAGACCTTATTAGACCAAGATTACTAAAAATGGAAGAAAAAGGAGAAAAAATGAGATAATAAAAAAAGATAGGATTTTATCCAAAAGAAGAAGAAACAAAGACAGAGATTAGATAGTAGATACTTACCAACATGATACCTTAGGGTTTTATTAGGAGCTTAACTTTTGTTATTATTATCTTTACAATTAAAAAAAAAATGCAATAGTATATTTTTTAATTTATTAATATTATTCAAAAATTATTATTATAGGATAAATATATGATACCCTGAAACTCATGAAATAGTTATAGTATACCTAACATTATACTTGTATGAAAAATTGCTTCCTAAAACCTAATTTGTAAGCCTTATTACCCACCCAAAACTAGGGTTAGGCAAAAAAACTATTGAATCATAAACCGAATTGAAAAATAAGTTTTTATTTTTTTTATTTTTTTGCAAATCATTTGGTTTACGATTTGATTCGGTTATATATAAATGGTTCACGGTTTGATTCAGAAAAGCGATTGAATCGTACTGTTTAAAACCAAAGCGAACTATTTAGTTAAATAAAAAAATTCATATAATTATTTTTTACTTTTTTATATTTATGTCCATCAATCTTAATAGATTTCAACAATTTTTTTTTGTATTTTATTATTCTTTATCTTAATTTTGTATCAATTATTAAAATTAAGTTGAATAAATTTTATTTTAAATTTTATGTTTGATGAAGATAAAAATGTTTAGTAAAAATTTTATATAAACGATTTGAGCCATTGATCAAATCAAATCGAATCGCTTTTAATTAAGTTCAAAAAATTTATGAACCAACCGTATAGTTAGGTTCGACTTCTAAAAAAAACTAAAATGTTATATGAAATTCGATTCGGTAAAAAGGAGACAAACCATACCGAACTGAACCGCGCCTACCACTACCCAAAACCTACCTGGTGAAACAAGATTTAGATATATATTTTCTATGACAAGATTTGCTACTCATCCCTATAATTAGGGATATAAAAGAATTAGACTACTTGCAAGCTACTCATTTACTTGAATTCAACTCGATATTTACTTGAGTTTGATTAAAAAAAAATTGAGTTGAGTTTGAGTTCTATAATACTTAACTTAATTAGCTTGTAAGCCTAATTGAGAGCTAATCAAGCTCGAGTGAGACATAAATGCCAATCAAGCTCAAGGCAATTTTAAACACTAATATTATTATAATTAAAAAAATATAGTTTCAATAAATTTTAATCAAATTGAGCTTAAACTTATTTAATGATATTTTAAGTTGAGCTTGAACTTAAAATCCTAAACTCAATCAAATTCGAGTTAAGCTTGAGTTTTAAAATTTTGAGTTGAACTCGAGTTTAGCACTTATATCATTCATACTTAACTTGTTTACAACCCAAATTATATACGCAAGTTCTCGCTTGCACATGGACCACCATTTAAATAAAATTAGAAACCCCCTCACATTACAATTTTAACCTTGAACATAACTAGCTTGTCATAAGTGCTACCATTAGTCAGCCGGCTCGCTTTCTTTAAGAAACCGACCACTACCAGCTTGATGGCTGAAAATATGCATATACATTTACATGAGTCGTGCCATCATGGATTCCTGTCCTCTGAATATGCTATTCTTCACATCGAAGAAAATATGTAGTTTAAATAAATTAGGTTTTGATAATGAGTTTTGAAGCACTCAATAAAAATGTATACGCAATACAGTAAGTTTTTCTTTACTTATTTATAAAAACATGAAAAAAAAAAACTCTCTCTTTTTTTTTTATGTGATTAGATGTGTTTGTAAATAAGTACCGCGCAGGGAGGACGTTAGATATGTATTACTTCAATAATAAAGCAAAATCTAAATGGAAAAATATCTGGAGATTGTCAGTCGAGCATAAGAAAAGATGCAAAGACTGATTTTTACTACAGAATTGTTTTGAAGCGTATCACCA
Organism: Lumnitzera racemosa; assembly: GCA_024138005.1. Classification (NCBI taxonomy): domain Eukaryota; kingdom Viridiplantae; phylum Streptophyta; class Magnoliopsida; order Myrtales; family Combretaceae; genus Lumnitzera; species Lumnitzera racemosa. The sequence goes on along the minus strand of JAMXBC010000001.1, from coordinate 89,200,358 downwards.
AATGATAACAACAATGCAGGGACGCCGTTGCATACGTAGTTTCTATGTTAGCCACCTCCATCGATGTCATGTGCTACCGTTGTTTCCCACTGCCACTTATTGTAAAAAGGGAGTGGTACCTACACCCTTTTATGATCATCATGCTAAACTTCTGATAATTGTAGAGCTTGATTACGACAAATATCATTAAGAAGTCCAGAAAAACCGTATTGCACAGAATAAACACACCCTAGGATCCTCTTCTACCTATAGTAAGTATATGAGGCATAACATCAGATGGTTTGGATCATCATATGCCTAGTGGTTAAATAGGGAATGATTATGACTTCTAACATATGCCCCTTTGAGATGTATTCTTCCACACTCGGTAAACCATGGAAACTTTAAGCTAGACATGTCGAGGATTGATTTTGAATGCTATCCTTTTGCACTTTCCTGGGAAACTCACCTTCCAATCCAATTTCTTTTCTCCAGGCTAAACTAATGTAATAAATACAGCGATGATCTATCTCTTCTTTTGGGGCCAGAAAGCGATGATTCATCTTGACATGTAAAGCTCTGTGATCATATGTTACCTGCTGCAATTGCATTACTGTCTTACTCCAGCTGCTGAACAACTGCATCAAAGCTGAATGTTTCACCAGGTTCAAAACTGGCTTCAAGATCCTCAAAGCTCTGCCCCACTTTCAAATTTTCGCTTACTTTTAAACCAGTCTGCCATTTTCACCAGAGAGAAGTGTTAGAATCAAATGAAGCCAAGGGTCATTGGCAATTAATGAAAAGAAAATTATCTACACCCTTTTTCTGCAGAAGAGAGTGTATTTCTATTCCTGAAATCTCCAATTTAGAGAAGAAAATGATAGATAAGCAAGTGATCTATCCTCTTAGACAGAATAACTAAGAAGGTAAGGCAAAGTCCTAATGATTCAAATATGTTCAGAAGCTAAAAATATTGAGTGCACCATGAGCTATCGATCTAGAAACTCAAATCTTGTAAGGGAAAATTTGAGATAGACCTCAACAACTAACTTGAAAGCACATGGCTTAAATATTGCGATGCTAGAAACTTCACAACTTTAATTGTGTCTCCAAAATGAAGACAAAACAGTCCAGATCCAGCATTTATCAGATTATAAAGACAACATGAAATGAGTTCCTATGCAATAGTATGAACCAAGTTACTGAGGTTCCACACTCTTGTAATTGTGTTAAGGGAGGCATATAATAACATAATGCATAACAAGAAAGGTTTAATAGTTTATTTTGTACTTTTGTTAATATGAAAGGGAAGGAACATTGCTCTATCCTTTTCTTCCAAAAATAAGAGAAAAATTATGCTGTAATTATTGTTGCAGGAACGTAGTTCTACACTTAAACATAAGTTGGACATACTGGAGCAGATTCGGTAACAGAGAATGAGAGATAGTACCATGCACCTTTTGGATATAAACAGCTACAGTGGAATTTATTATAGTCTTGATTACTTGCTTGTAAACTTTGGAAGGTCCGAGGATTTCTAACAGTATATCCTTAGGTATCTGCATAAATGAACATGGAAAATCAGCTCTCAGAATCCAAAGCACCTCAGAAAGAGTAAAGCAAAATGTTTGTGGGGCTTATTTTGCTGAACTTGCACATCTTTGTACAAAACTCAAAAGTATTTGCAGACAATGACTCGGGTAGATGGCTGCACTCCAAAATAAGCACTGCATCTTTCAATATATTTGAAGTACTAAAATTACAATTTGTTGAAAGGTTTCATAGATTGTTGGCTGAAAATTTCCAGTTTCACCTTATATAAATCCCTCTATACCATACATGTGTAACATGATATTCCCTAGTACTCTCTTTTGAATCCAGAAAGAGCTCTCAAAAATCTTTTTCCTTTTGGAAGACACATGACCAAAACAATCAACATATTGATATGGAAGACCCAAAAGCTTCACTGACTCTATCATAACTGGCTTAAATGGAATTCATCATGTAGAAATTTTTCACATTGAAATTGTAAAAAGAAAGGAAACATGACTGGCTAATCGAGGAATTACGTAAATATCCAATTGCTCTTAGAATAAGATAGCACATTATCATTCCAAGGAGACCAAATATAAGAATGCAACAACTTTATCAGATTAAGAGGGAACGAGAACTTACATTTGGTGTTTTTCCTGACAGCATCCCGTATTTAGAGTTGAAACCAAAAAAGATAAGCAGTGAGGAATAATTGTCAAGAGGAATCTCAATGAGTAAAATATAGCAAAGCAACGATGATGCAGACAGAAAAGATTTTACATAAGAACTTGAGATTTAGTTTATCATTTTCCTTTTTTACTTTGTATGTGATGCAAGGTTGAGACTTGCAAACTGATACGGTTACATGATAAGAGATAGGCAAGAATATATTACTAATCCTTCCTGCTCTGTTTAGTTGTCAGCTCATCCTTCTAACCTCTATCTCCTCCTCATATTTCAGCAAGCACTGTGAAGTGCGAGCCTCTAATGGTAAGAAATTAATGTAAATGCTATATGCTTAAAACATAACAAAACATCTCCTATGCCAACAGTGTTCAAGTTTTCTTCAACAATTACTTATTACTGTCACTCGGTTTTCATGTTCTTGTAGAAAGTAAGATTCCATCTCTCCAGCGAAACAACCTAGATTGCCTTTGCAAAAGCATACGTACCAGAAATAAGAAGAAACACATCACAGTATTCTAGTAACGATTAAATTAATATCATAGAAGCAAAAGAGGAAGAAACTAGAGAAGATCTGCATAGTTACTAGTTCAAAAGCAGATATCTCAATCCTTCAAAAAGAGTTTTATTTTTTCACTGATTTAATCAAAAGAATTAAATGCATGTGCTTATGAGATTTAACAAAAGAAAGCTTAACTCCTTTTGTGCAGTGCTCAGCATACCCTGTTTGACTCTCAACAATAAAATCAAAATGACAGACCAACAATGTGGATTCTCTATTCACATTTTCAACAATTATATACTAAACCATCTAACAAGTCAAAGTTTAAAGCACACATTTCTCTTGCAGCTTCTTAACCATCCAATCTCACCTCCTTTTTCTCTTCGAAAGCCAGGAATCGGTTGGGCCGCCTCAACCATTTTTCCAAAAACACGATCAAAGATGGCTTGAGTCTTGGGGCCATATACTTCAACACTAATCTGTAAAGCAGCAATGATACAAGCCACTGTAAAAGACAACAGCTGTGCATGATCAATCCAGAATTAAATCCCCAGTTTTCATAGAGTCACAGACAATGTCTATAACTTGTCCTGGTTATTGGTTGTGGTATATACTAGATAGCACCACCAGATGAAATAAACCAGAGAGCTCCCATGCATATATAATAGCATTGATTGTATTATTACCCTTTTTGCCTGGCTAGAATTGAGACACATACAAATCGAACAATCTTACTTTGGATATTAATGGGCTAAAACATTTTTTTGGAATGATTATGCTCTAAGTTGCTCAAAGGCTTCACTAAAGGTGTGTTTTTTTAGCATAAAACAGTTTCTAAATTTTTTTCTGACATTTGTTCTAATAGACTTTAAATTTGTCAAATATCATTTTTGTAATCTCAAAAGATTTGCAGTTAGCTAGTGAATATGGGAGACATTGGCAGCATCTAATGATAGGTGGTGGTATTCATTCATCACAGAAAATGTCAATAAAAAATCGGAAAAGTGATTTTCATTTCTCAAAAGGGAAATTATTTTCCTTATTTTTCATAGTCATCAACCACCACTTGCAGCCAATCACTATCATTGCCTTACACTGCCACTTAATGGCCTCTTGAGATTACCATGTTAAAATTAACAAATGCAAAAACATTATTCATAGCAAATATTGAGAAAAGTATGGAAAATATGATGTATGGAACAAGCATATCCTAAGTCACCACTACACCAGCGCATAAAATTGATAGCATACATCTTGAAATAGTCTTTGTACCTTGATTTCTCCATCCTCGTTGGCACCGGTTGTCTCAATGGAGAACTCTTCAAACTCAGAAGTCAAAACTTCACCTTCTTTCGCACCTAATTCAATTTGATGTCAGACATTTACACCACAAATCAAGCTGCTGCAAACTTTTAAGGAATGACAGCAAAAATCGTTCTTACCTTGCAATACAGCAAACATAGGCTGAAGATGCTTCTGAAGCGCCCTGTTGAAACAAAAATGATTTTTCAGTGGGTGAATTTCAATTTAGCTGTAGATGGATGTCAAGTTTAAACCCCAAGCCTATCAATTCAATGGATGTGCATCAAGCAAGCCAGCATTCATCCACGTCAGATTTGTTCTATTCATCACAGCATAACTATGGATTAATTCATTGAAAGCAGATAAGAAGTTTCATAATCTTGACAAAACCAATCTTATGCATATAATCACTGCAAAGTAACTCACAGTAACCCAATAACACTTGAATCCATGAACAAGTCATTGTAAAGGTAGAAAGCCAAAATTTCTACTTCACTGACTTTCAATAGGTCCTTGAAATTGCAATTAAACCATAGGCATCAAAACTGGTATAAATCACAAAGTTGAAACCCAATTTTATTCTGCGAAAGACGTCAAGCTACAATAAGGAAAAGGAAAAGAAAAAAAGGAAAGAAATCCCCACTTTATGAATAATCTAAACTGAACCATAAAAAATCCTGGTAAAGAGACCACAAGCGAAGGCTCTTTCTAAGTTTTTCTTATGTAATTTAAAAAAAAAAAATCCATCTCATAAGATGGATCTTTAGTGCCATAATTCGCTTTTACAGACGAAGTTTCTTGCACTCAAATGGTGTTCCTATTCCTATCCGTCAAATCACGTGGTCCCATGTATGAATAAAAAGAAAATTAGTGGGACACACATCAAAGTGTCTTCGTGCATGGCAGTCTCTGAATAAAGGGAACCCAGACGGTCACATAAATATGAGTTAAGGCTATGGTGACATATACTAAGCATCCCAAATTACAGCAAACAACAACAATTTACACAAAGAATATTTCAGCAATTCATCCAACATAAACAAAACAAGAGTACTACCTTTGAGCGGTTTTTTCTGGATATGGAACATAACAGTGTGCGATGTGAAGGGGAAAGCTAAAGCATGAGCATTTGCAAGAATAATTAACGGGTTGTTGTTGGCGCCGTACATCAGTTACCTGAACCAATATAATACTACAATTACTGGGTCTAATGTAAAAGTCAAACACAATAATACTAGCAATTCAGTGGTAATGTAAATGAAACTAGAAAAAGTAGAACAACAAAAAAGGAAACTGAGAAACTATTATAAGTAGAGGAGCATGAATGGGAACACAATCGAGACAGAAAATACGATACAGCAAATATTTATTCATGAGATGGAAGGAATAGGATTACCTTGGGGCATGGAGAGAGAGTTAATAGAGGGGTCTTGTGGAGGGTAGCTCCTGTTCTCATATTCTATCGGTCTTTTCCTCTCTCTCTCTTCGCTCTCTCCTCCCCGCTGCAATATATACTTAACCATCGTTCGGATAACATAACACCACTGTTGCCTAAACCTGTCAACTACGGCAGTATGTTCAGTTTGGAAAATAAATTAGTCATCCATTTTCAGTTGCTTTTCCAGCAGAGTTTTATTTTATTTTATTTTTTTTTTCATTTTTAATAATGTTAAAACTTTAAACAAGGAGATGAAACCAGATACATCTTGACTTTTTCTACAGTTTCACAAATATTTAATCCGTGATGAGTTAGCAATCCCACTATAATATCAATTAAATTTAAATTATTAAATTAATTATATTTTTTAAGATCGAGTTCTAATAAATATCAAAAGTAGAATATACAGCATATGCCACTTGGCAAAAAAATTTACTGCGCTTCCTGATAAATTCCATCTAAGATTAACACAGATAGGTTTTAAAAATGGAAAAAAAAAATCCTTAATGTTTAACTTTTTCTTTTATTTTAATTCTCAATATTTCAAACAGTTCATTTTAATCTTCCAAGTTTGCAAAAAAATTATAATAAGTTCTTTGGTTACTTTCTCTATTAGTCTTAACACATGGTGCAACTTGATTCATTAATATAACTTTTAATTAAATAAATTAATAATATAGACTATATAAGTAATATTAATAAAAAAATTAAAAATATAAGAAAATTATTTTAAAAAGAATAATTAAATTAATTATATGATAAATTAAATAAAAAATTATTACTATGATATATATTATATACATATATATATTGATAAATAAAATAAAAAATTATAAATTTTACAAAAAAATTAAAAAAACTTACAAAACCGACATTCAATCACCCAAAGTAGTAGTGGCCAATAACCTCTTACAAAGGTGACATAGCAGGTTATGACTCACTTCAAATAATGAATTATGCAACCCATTGGCAACCTAAGATTGTCATCAATATCCGAGAGTCATGTAAATTTTAAATTTCTTTTTTTTTTTTATTTATTTCAGTTAATATTGGCTCTCTTTTTTTAGTTAGATTTGTCACGTGACAATCTCTAATTCTTATGTATATTTAATTAAATCAACAAAATAATTATATATTAATTAATTAAAAATTACAAAGAAAAATCAAGAAAAAAAAAATAGAAACCGGCGACCACGGAAAGGTGTGCAAATCAATTGGTTCTCATCCTTTTCTTTTTTTGCGAAAGGTACACCTTTAATCCCAACATTTAACCACCAAATTTATTCCAATTTTAAAAATTTTTCTTATTTTTTTCATCGGAGTCTCAAAACTTATTAAATTTTGCAAACAATTCCTTTTTCAAACAATATTAATTTTTCTGTTACAAATGACATATAGCATTGCTTCATTGGTCTTGGACTCTTGGAGTATATTAAATAATATAATATAATAAAATATGTAATAAATATGATTATAAAAAATAAAAACATAAAAAAGTAAAATAACAAAGAATAGAAAAAAGAAAAACAAAGAAATCAACCAAGGCTGTCATGTGATCATCCAACCCGATTGGGCTCTCACCTCTTTTTTTTTAGAAAAGTGCATCATTAATTCTCAACATTTAACAATTACTCTATTTTAATACTAAAACTTTCCCTGTTTTTTATCAAGTACTTAATATTTACAAAAATTTATAAATAAATCTACTTTAATATGGTATTATTTTTTCCATTAAGAAATAGCACGTGGCACTATCTCATTGGTCCACGTAAATATGTTAAATAAATAATATAATAAAATATAAAATAAACTTACAAAAATATAAAAGATTGAAAAAAGAGGCAAAAAAAAAAGGAAAAAATAAAACAAAAAAAATTATTTCCAACCCCAAGCTAGGGAGTCATCTTTAAGCGGCCATTTCAACCGCCCCAAGTGGCCAAAATTTCTTTTAATTTTTGTATTGATTTTCTTTTTGTCTCTTTTTCAAACTTTTAAAAATAATATTTTTGTATTTTTAGTTAGTTTATTTATAAATAATTATATCATTTTTAGATTTAATGTTTTACCAATGAGATTTTGCCTCATAGCATTAGCAGATGGAAGAAATAACATGCTTTAAAAAAGCACTCGTCTGCAAGTTTTCACAAATATTGAATTATAATAGAGAAAAAGATTTAAAACTAGATGAAAAAATAGTAAAAAATTGAGGATAAAGAGTTGCACTTTTTCTTCTGTTTTTCCTTCAAATTGTGGTGGTGGAATTCATCCTCCACCATACGTAAGTCGCCATTCTTTCTTTTTTTTTCCTTTTAATTTTGTGTGAATTTTTTCTTTTTATCTTTCAAATTTTTTTCTTTAATATCTTCAAGTACAGTAGACTACCAAGTCTTGGCAAATATAAAAAAGGAAAAGTAAAGGCTAATCTCAAGTCAAATAACAATTAATCCGTAAAAAGCATGTTTCAAGAGTTTTTATTATTATTATTATTATTTTTCCAGAGGTGTTTGAAGAGTTTGGAAATATATTCTCTCGTGACCATCTTTAGGTACAGTTACAATTTTCCCCTAATTAATTATCCCGAAATTAACTGATTATCAACTATCATCTTGATATTAGTTGTTAAGCTAGAACGACGTCGTATCCGCATAGATAGCTCAATCGGGCACCGGCTGCTGAGAGTGAGTGAGGACCTGAGAAACAACGTAGAGCACAACGACGCAACAAAAACAAAACAAAGCAAGCGATCGGAAGAAGAAGAAGAAGCAGCAGCAGGAGGCACGTGAATATCAGATGCCAATGGCGACTGCATATTCAGTAAACGTAACACTGCCTTTCAACCTCCATGGCTTTTCCAACTCCAGGGTAACCCCATCTCTCTGACTTATTTACATTTTTCTATCATTATTCATTTCAATTGTTGTGTTATCCTATCAGATAAATATCGAGTTCGTTCGACTAGGCTATGCCATATGACCCACCGTTGCCTTCCAATTCTATCACTTTTTCAACTCCAAAGTGACTTTATCTTGTTTATACTCTCTGTACTCTTTATTCAATTCTTAGGATGGTTTCATGACAATTGATAAGACAAAAATGCCAGCTAATTTAAACCCTGTTTGGAAAATTTTACAAATAAGAGATATAAGTAGAAATGAAAGGAAGATTGGTTTGCGCTCTTGGTTCGGGAAGACAATAAGGAAATAAGGAAATGGAAAGAAATATTCTTGTTTGTTAAAATAAATAAATTGAGAGACGTTGAATGTGATTTGATAAAATTATCTATAAATCTTGTTACAACAGGTGCTTTAGTCACTCCACTCTGATTTTCTTACATTTTCGTCTTTCTTTCTGATTTTGAAAGGAAAGAAATGGCTATATAGAGGAAATATTTTCATTCATAGGATGGTTTTTTTTTTTCTTTTTTTTCTTTTTAAATAACTGCATTGCAGCATGAATAGTCATATAAGACGTCCTGCAAATATTACCTGCAATTACATTTTTTAATTAAATTTCAATAGACCTTTTATGTTTCAAGGCATACAGATCGCAGTTGTATGTTCCTCTAATTTAAGTTGTTAAACAATAAACTCCATCCTGTTTCCTCCCACTTCCACTGAATTCTATTCAACCAAACATATTGTTGGTACATGCACCTGTACTGCTAAGTCCTCTGCTCTGCAATACAGAGGAAGAACTTGAAGTCTTCCATGCCTTATGTATCTCTAATTACTGTTTGGAAATGAAGTTTAATTGTATAATATCCACCTTTTGTTTTTTTCCCTGCAAGAAATCACACTCCTTTAGGTGAAATTAATCAATTACCAACAGGAAGGGGGAAATCAGTCGATTCATTAGGGTGCTTTAGTTATTGAAAATTGGTGTAACAAAACAACATTGCCATTCACCACCAGAGTGATGACAACTTGTCAGTACATTCCTCCTAGCAATTTGCTCGAGTTGAATGTGGGTCGCTGGATTGTCCTACTGGCCAAACTTAATGGTAGAATCGATCAAATTAATTATCAGTGCTGGGTTTGGTATCTTGGGGACCCTAATGACCAGGTGGGTTTTAGCCAGTTATCCCAATCAGGTTTTTCTGCCTCCAAATGGTGTCCAGATTTTTATCTACACTAATCAAATGCTGCCATATAAGTGGGGATAATTAATGAGTATACAGTTTTTCTGCTCTTGAGCTCATACATGATAACATGAGATTGGAGGAAGCAAGGACATGGCACCTTATTGAGACTAGGAAACTTTACCTCAATTAGCCATTGTATATCTTATGAGAACACTTTTCTCCATCCTGCTACACTATGGAATATGGTATCTACATAGATGGCCTATGCTAATCACATGCTGGTAAATATCGAAAAAGAAGTGCAAAGTGATACTTGCATCAAATATTTTTCATACGTGACCATATGTGATCAGGTGGGACATGAATGAGGCTACTATTTCAGGACAGGAAATATTGTCTGATGCTAGAGACTTGTGTTACAACACATGAGCTCAATCTATGGGTTAGAAAAACCTTGTCTTGACATTAGAATGTTTCTATTAAGATCTGAACATTATAGTTTCTAACATTAGAAATGTGCATCTATTAAACGGTTGCACTTCTAGTCCCAAAAGTAATTTTCTTTCAAATTGCCATTTGATTGTATATATTGTTCAGTTTTGAGCTGCAATTGATTGTTATGGTTTTACTTTTATTATTCAATGCAGAAATCCTGTTGTTGTGGTTCTTCTCTACAACAAATTCATGTTTTGAGGATCTACAATAATGGTGGTGCACACCAGACCCCTAAAGCTATCAAGGACAAGCTTTTTGGTAGTAATAGGTATATGGAAGTAGTTTTATCAGTTGCAATTGATTGCACTCCTTTGATTTATGTAAAACATGCTCTTCCTGTTCCAGTCTGTCATTGTTGTGCGATTTTCCAGTGAGGGCTACTGCAAAATTGTCAAAGCCAATATCTGCTGTAGGTTCAGGTGAAAGAAACACTAAATCTCTAACCACTTATGAGAATGTCAAATGTTGTTTGTCAGCTATGTGTGCATTGTCTTACTCGTATACATATCATTGGGAGAGGTAAAGTGCTTTCACATTTTCTTCATGTGTAGGTTTAGAGGCATCGATCATGGATCCAAATGACAAAGCCATAACATTGAAGAATGCCGAAATTGTTGTAGAGTCTCAGACTGAAACTCAGATGCAAGTAAGCCCTTAAATTGACTTCTCTGTATCCTACAGTTTGACTCTATTTTGAATAGTGGCTTGGTTTCCCCATATGAAATTGTTTTGTAGATAAGAGTGGACTTAACTGGGGATGACACACAAAGAGCGTTTGATGTAGTTTTAGCTGATCTTGCTCATACTGCACCACCCATTCCTGGGTTTCGGAGACAAAAGGGAGGTAACATATTCACTTAGCCAGGGATGACACAGTAGCATATGTCAAATCTCTGGAGGTTTCCAGAAGAGCTTTATAAATAAATCAAGGCAACAATACCTCATGTTGACAATCACTCATTCTCTTAAGCATTTATTTCCAATCATTCCAGCAATACTCCACACATCAGTTTGATTCTATCTTCTAGTATGACTGTTTTTTGTATCAGATGTGACTATTTCTACCTCAGTGTGCAAATCCATGGGCCTCACACTTTATTGGTGCTTGTACTGGGTTTATAGATGCTACAAAAGCAGATCTTTTTTTATTATCATGCTTTAATTTCATTATGCTTGCATTAAATTAACCTTTTTTTTGGATAATTAAATGAGAAAAAGTTGGTGACTACGTTGTTCTGTAAATTGAGCTTGTTTGTGTAATATCTTATTTCAAGTAGGGTCTTTTTTTTTTCACCTTAGCTCTATAAATTTCTGTGCAGATTTCTAGTTATCCTCAATTCTAACCATGCTCCATTTTGCATATTCATGGGTGCTTATCCAGGAAAAACATCAAAGGTTAGTGATTCCTGTCTTTTGCAACAATAACCTTATATATGCTCTGAGAAATTTACAGGTGATTTTTGAAGTTTCAGCTTCTCACAGTCCACATTCGCTTCTGTTTCCTTAGAGTCTTCTTGCATATTATTATAAATACAAGACTCAAAATCGTGGTTTACTTTATCATAGAATATAAATGCCAATTAGATTTGTATCATCTACTCAAATTATGAAATATGGCAACATAGCTCCACAGCTGATGGCTAATGCCAAATATTAATTGATAATAGCCAAAATGGCAAAGTACTTCTTAGTTCCATAGGATTACTTTGTTTAAAAGAGTGACCAGTTAGGAAATGACATGCTTGTGTCTTGTCTGGCTGCATTATGTTCCCACTGCATTTGAACTTGATGCTCCTTTAATTTGTGAGCTTTTATTGTCCATATCAGATCATAATTTGAACATCTAGTGAAATTCCTTAGCTTGCTTTGGCACTTGACATGGCATTGTATATTGGCACTGCATTTGTTGAATTCCTTCCGATATTATAATTTCTACAGGTACCAAAGGATTTCCTGTTGCAGATGCTTGGTGAAGACCGTGTCACCAAGTTTGTGATACAAGAAATAGTAACTTCAACCATGGCTGATTATGTCAAAAAGGCAAGTTGCTAATATAAGATTCTACACGTTTCTAAGCTGAACATTAGTTGAAATTTGAGTCTCCAAATGATGCAGGAAAATTTGAGAGTGAAAGATAACAAAATCAGCACGATCCAAACGGCTGAAGAACTCAAGTCTTCCTTTATTCCTGGAGGCAAATTTGGGTTCACTGCCACACTGGAGCTTGAACGCTTGGACACTAACGCAAACAATTAAAGCTTTGGCTGGTTTGTTAATCAGAATTACAGAGCTTCAATGGGTCTTTTATCAAAAAATGGAATTTTTTTTTTTTCCTTTGAATGTTGGGTTTGTGGTGTCATAATTCATGAATTCAGGTTATCAAGGTCATGATACATAAAGAAATGATCTATATTACAATATTTACGACACGTGAGGTTGTAGTGCAAGAGACCAGAATTATGGCACAGTAGGTCTTCTACACAAAAGACATTTGATTCTAATGAATCAGTAGATATGTTTACAAAATGGATCCTCGTTACGGACTACTAATTTTTCTTTTGGTTGTTGCTCTTTTTTAATTTAACAATGATTTTTAGGCTTGATATCAGAAAATTTTTTTACTTGTAATTAAATGCTGCTGCAATCTCCTTTCTTTATGGTTGAAGCTTGTTTTGGGTGAATGTGCAGACGGCAAATTTTTAACATTTTAGTCATTTTATCATGTTTAGCGTAAAAAGAACAACTTGCAGAGTTTGGTTCACATGAAATGTCGGATTCTAGGCCTCAGGCTCCACATAAGCCACGACGTTGCAGGACAGAACACCCATCTTACGAATGCTTCGTCAATTAGCTTTCTTGAATCAACTTTGAGATCAGCAATAGCATCCCCCTTGCAATTCCTCTCAGGCACTTTTTGGTATTTGGTCTGTTTACTGGTAGGAAACTCCTAATAAATTTAAAGCCAACTCCTCAAGATAAAGGAAAATTCCTTACTTGAAAAGTCCTGTGGCTATGAAAAACAAAGTGCATGAAGTTATCCCAAATGATACATTTTCACTTCTTGAAAACAATAAAAACATATGATTTTATTAGCCTGAATCACCTTCAAGTGAAAATCCCAAACAAAACTAATACCTATAAGCATTTCTTTCAGCACCCAATCCACTCCATGCAGTTTTTGATTCATACTGCTGTATGGGAAAGAGTCTTCAAGCCAGAACTTACACAATCCATTTGATGCTCATTGCAAGCCAAAATGATAACAAGATTCAAACCGATATCCACATTGCGACCTGCAGACCAGCCTGCATGAGGACAGTAAAGAGTCCTCTTGAGTTCTTTTCCACTTACTTCTATTTGGTAGGCTTGAGATGATATTGCTTCATACTTCAAGCACAAATCCTGCATTTATGAACAAATACAGACATTTGAAACCAACACCCTTACAAGGGATAACATACATCATTGGTCCATTTGCTATAAGCCCAAATTCAACTTCACTTAGCACTTGTTATACAACAATTCCCAAGTCTTAAATCAAACTAGATGATATATGCTAAAATTCAACCATCCTCTTAATTTGAACAATTCAAGTTAGTGCATGTACTATCTATGATGCTAAATGCAATCTGTCCGGTAAGGTAACTTATGGAAAACAGTGTACGAACAGAATGATTTTTTCTTTGAATAATTTACTATATTTTAAATTGAATAGAATTTTAGATCCACTACTCTACTGTGGTACAAAGAATTATATCATTAATTCAAGAGTTCAATGATACAACACAGCAATAACAAGTAGAACAGCACAGTAAAGCACGATAGTTCCTACAGAAGAACTAAACATGATTTGCTCCTCCCTAAACTGAAAGCACAAATATTCATAATCAAGTGGTTTTTGGTAAAACAAAATATACAGGAGTAGTCAACACTTCGCATGTTATATTTGGCATGATTTACAATTTACCTCAAGATAGTCATCATCCTAGAGAATCATAATACAAGTGCGAGGGCTAATTTGTCACCAAATTCAACTCACAGACAGAAAATTCTTGACTTCAAGGACTTTGGAACTCTTGGTATTTCTTTCCTGAAACATTTCCAACTATAGGATGGGCTGGATGAAAGCTTAGATGCTTCTTTTTGTTTTGCTTTTCTTCTGCAGTGGTTCACCATCTGTTATCCATATAGGAGAAAGGGACATGGAGATTAAGTTTCAAGAATAAATACTTCTTAGAAATAATTATAAAAGAACAATAAAATGAAAATAGAAATAGTACTTCTGAGAGATACAACTCAAGAGATTGAACTCATTTCATAGATGAATCTAGCAAAGTTTGTAATGAAAGAATTGAATTAAAATTTGCCAAAAACAGCAAATTCCATAAATATTTAGATTGCCTAAGAATCAAACAGCAATAGGTCTTCAACAACCAATTTTACCCTATTAAACCCAAGGCCAACAGCTCAGAGCCATGTTGCCAAGTGAGCAAAGCTCCATTATGCAATTGCTTAAAATGCAAACCAACACAAATGACACCATCATTGCATAGTGAGAACTAAGGCAAACAGCCTTTCCAATAATAGAGGACCACCATTTTGTCAACAGGACCGGCTCAACAACATGTTTTCGGCGGTTGCATATTAAAGCTACAAAGGAAAAGGAATTTTGTGACATCATGAATCACAGGGAGAGGTAACTCTGTCTTTTGGGACAAGCATACAAGAGGCAAATGCCAATTTTGAGCAAAGATTGAAAAACATAAAACAAATAGGAAAAAGTGGCAGGGCCAATGTTTTCTTACCAATGACAAAGCCAATGATCTCCACAAGTCACAGCTTGGTGCATGATCAGATCTGTGTGTGGGACAGTGGAAAAGCATAATGCACAAAGATAATTATTGGGATTTAGAAAGATACAACAACAATGTTTCTGGAAGACAGTGCCAAATGCAATTCTAATTGGTCTTGGAATAGCTGTTATTCACATGGGAAGTGTGGAGCAGCTCTAGCTCATAGAGATCAAGCAGAAAAAATTTCAAAAAAGTTCTTCGCTTTTTCAGAAAAAAGAAAAACTCAAGTAGTTATTCCATGTAAGTATCATATAAATGGAATGGTTATATAAGTGAACTAAATTGTATCATAAATTATGAAGGTTAGAATCAGCATCCAAAAGACCCATTCCTCATAATAGTAGATAACTGCAACCTCCTCCAAAAAATACCCTCAGTAACCTCTATCACTAATGACTTAACCCCAGCCAATCTTTCCTC
Source organism: Lumnitzera racemosa (assembly GCA_024138005.1). NCBI lineage: Eukaryota > Viridiplantae > Streptophyta > Magnoliopsida > Myrtales > Combretaceae > Lumnitzera > Lumnitzera racemosa. The sequence continues at coordinate 89,185,071 of JAMXBC010000001.1, read as the reverse complement.
AGGACAACTTTTGGTCATACCTTTTCTTTAGCATGGAAAAGCACACAAAATTTTGGTCATATCCAAGCTCCTATATGTAAGGAAGGGTACTTGAGGATGATTTTAGGCTCCCAAATAGCGTTGACTGAGAGACTGCTAGCAGTAAATTTTACCCTGAAAAATACCTTACTTGGAGAATCTTCTCCTGGGTTCACCAGATTAGCTTAATCCAATTTCTCAAACCAATCACAACCTTAGAGCATGTATAGGAGCGCATTGTGTAAGTTAATCATCTTTAGTCACACGTATAATTGATGCCTTCTGATATCTCAACTTTTCAATCTCCTTCCCCAGATAATCCAAAGTTGTATCTGTTACATGATTCGGTGAGCAGCCGGCATCTAACATCATTTTTAGGAACTTATATGCATCCTTCAATCGACCTGCCTTGCTGTGCACCTCAATGAGGGTATTAAAAGTCACAACATCCGGATTTATCCCGTTACTCCTCATTTGCTCAAAGAGCTTGCATGCTTCATCGAGTCTACCAGCTTTTCCCAATGCATTAATCAAGGTGTTGTACATAACTATATCCAAGTAACCACCCTGTTTGATAAGCTTATCTAAGATGGAGCTGGCTAGATCTGCCCTTCCCATCTTCCCTAATCCTTGAAATATCACATTGTAGGTCGCTATATCTGCAGGACATACCTTTTCAGCCATTTCATCAAGGATGCCCCACGCTTCGTCATAGTAACCCTTTTTGACAAAGGAACTCATTAAAGAATTATAAGTGTAACTAGTAGAATTGATGCCCATGTCATTGAATATCTCAAATAATTTGCAGGCCAAGCTCAGCTTTCCCTTTGCCAAAAATATGGATAAGAAAGTGTTGACCATGTCGATGTCAAAAGAATCGATCTCTTGACCTTGAACACGCTGTCCCTTGGATAATGAAAACAGTGCTGGAGCATGATCTCCATGCTTGGCTTGACTAGCCAGTAGATCCATATATGGTGATGATGACCAATCATCAAAGTCACCACTAGTGAAATCCACATTTCCCCTACTTTCAGAATCTGTCTCTGTGGCTGTCCTCAAGTCAGAATGTCCATTCAGACTCATAATCTCACAGAAATCACCTCTTGATGGAAACATTGGCATATAATCCTTTCCTCTGCTTTGTGGATTCTTTAGTGCAGCCTCCATGTCTGCTTTCCATTTGTGAACACGAGGAACAAGATTTCCTTCCCTAATATGCTTCATTAGCATCTCAGTCCCATCCCACCAACCTTGCTTGTGAAACTCAATCAATAGAGACGTTATGGTAAGTAGATCAACGATGAAGCCCCTATTTTCCATTTCTCGAACCAGTTCCAGAGCTTCTTCAAGTTGACCTTCCTTACAGAGCCGCATCACAACAATACTATAGGTAACGCCATCCACAAACTGACCCTTCTTCTTCAGGTCACAAAATAGAGTATATGCACCTTCTGCCCTTCCATTCTTGAACAATCCATCTATCAGAATATTATATGTCCAGCATGAAGCCCTTACTCCTTCCTGAACCATCTTGTCGAATAGTTGGCATGCATCCACAACTCTCCTTGCCTTAAGAAGTCCATTAAGGAGAGAATTATATACAATCACATGTGGTTGAAACCCATTATACTGCATCTCACTAAATATTTTAGTAGCATCATCTACACGATATGACTTGCAGCATCCCTGAATCATAATCCCATACGTGAATGCGTCGGGCTCATGACCAGAATTCTTCATTTCCTCCCACACAAGAAGTGCATCTCTTACCTTTCCAGCCAAGCAAAGAGCCTGAATCAAGCTATTATAAGTACACAAATCAGGCCCGAAAGACCCCGAACCAACGGATTTTGCCTTCATCTCCCCAAAAAGCTTCAAGGACATAGCTAAATCACCCCACTGCCCGAAGGCATGAATACATATATTATATCCCCAAGTATCAAACTCAAACCCACCACTCTTCACCTTCTCTCTCAACCTATTAAACACAATCCTAAACTCTTCCCTCCTATCCCTCTTCCTCAGTGCCACCAACAACTCATTACATAAATGCAAACCTGGAACCGAATCTACATCCTCAAAAACCTTAAAAAATATAGCCAATGCCAAATCCACTTGGTTATTCCTCAGAAGAGCAACAAGCACAGAATTATACATTTCGTTATTCAAATTAACTCCCATATTTTCCATATGATCAAGTACATCAAGAGCATACTCAAACCTACCCGACCGGATAAATGAATCAAGCAAGGACTTGTAAGTCCCAGAACCCACGGAAACGCCATTTCCCTTCATGGAATGAAGCAAAGGAAGGATCTCTTGTAAGAAGCCATGGGTAGATAGCACATTGAGCATGTGGGTGTAAGTGCTTGCAGAGTGTTTGAATAAATGGCTGAGACACCAATTGAAGAAGTCTAGCTTTCTGGAAGGGTGGAGGGAGGTGGAATCGAGGATTTGGTGGACAAGGGTATATGTTAATGGGACTGGAAGTTGGAGGTTTTGGGTGCCGGATTGGGAGAGGGTTTTGGTTATGGAGGCTACTGTAAGAATATCTGATAACAACTTGCCAGTAGTGGAAGAAGAAGAAGGAGGAGGCATTTCATTTTAATTCTTCTCTCTTTGCTTCCATGCAGCTTTTGCTTCATTCCAAAAGTATCATCCCAAGGTAAGAGATTACGACATGAATCTATTACTATGTCTTATTATTCTCGTTTCTCTCTCTTTATTCAACAATGTTTGGTGGCCTATCTAACATAACTTATTTCCACCTCATTTGTTGCAAATTTTTTTCTTTTTTACTTCTCATATCACTTGAAAGGTTTTTTACTTATTTAGTATACTAAAACTAAAGAAATTTCCACGTTGATTATTAAAATAGATAAATATTAATTATATAAAAAATTATAGAAATACTAATCCAATATTATATGTACAAAATACAATATTAATATTGTGTATATCTTACTATTCATACATACGATAATAATATTATAAGTATCGCAATTAAAAAATACAATATATATGAACAATAAAAATGAGACATAATTATTAATATTATATGTTTAAGATGAGATATAAAATTTATTTAATATAATTTATATTTATATAATTTGTTCTAAATACATCCACCAAAACTGTCTTAGAAGGGATATTAAATCAAATTATAATATTTGAGCATAATGATATATACGTTTTCTTTCTTTCGTTTTTGACCAGAAAAATAAAACGCAATTATAAAGAAAGAGGGTAAAAATCTCAATCCGGGGGTAAATCTCCTGATTGGCGGACAAAAGAGAAACAAGAGGAGAAGGGGTTGACATCGATACTGAAGGCAAAGTGGCAGTTAGCCTAGAAAAATATTATATAATTTTATTTTCTTTATATTAAGCACATGATTACCAGTATATTTCCCTCCGGTTACTATTATTAATTATTATTATTTTACCCAATAACCATGGGATCTTCCAACCAATTCACTCCCTAAAATAGAATAGATAGAGAATAACAGGAAAAATATGATAAAAAAAAAAGGATAAAATAGTAGTCTTGAAAATTACTACTATTAAGAATAGCCTAGATATTTACACTTTACACTTAATGTTTATTTCATGTATATTTCTATTGCTCAAAGCATATATTTTAGTATTTACTTCCCTTTATTAATTGTTATATTAAGTTAGGAATACAACTAAAAAATACTAATATGCCCTGTTTGGCAATTTTGAATGTATTTTACCTTAAAAAATTGTAATTTGAAAATAAGTTATTTAACTTTTTTCTATCTTAACATATTTTTAAAAAATTAACATGAAACAATTTTTTTGAATCACTTTCTTTTTTCTCCTTCAATGCAACGTGTTATATTTATATAGAAAGATTTTATTTATACACAAGCATATATATACAAATAGAGATACACATTATATAGAATTATCATATTATATAGTCTATATCATTACATATCAATTATTATATATATATATATATATATTGTTAAGGTAATTATAGGAAAAATAGGATCCGTATTCTTTCAGTAAATATATAGAACATCTTTCTTAGCAAGAGTTACGGAAATTCACTAAAACAATTTTAAAAGATATTGCTTGTGAAGATTATTTTTCATCAAAATAGGATCGGATCTTATAATTTTCCTCACAATTATTATTTAACGTATGCCTTTTTAACATGGTTCACAGTGACACTCAAATAATGAAAAATCTCCTTTTTTTTTTTTTTCTTTTTTCCGGCGGATGGAAAAATTATATTAATTAAGAATTTAAAAGTACACACCGGTCTCCCCGATTGCATCCAGCAGCTTAAGGGCCATAATAAGGTTAAGTTTCTACTGCACTAAATTTTTATGGTTAAAAAGAATAAGTACTTCAGTGAGGATTCTGTCTTGGAGAGTCACTAAAAGCATATAAAAAAAATAACAAAAAAAACTGTGCAAATATTTTACTAAAAATAAGCAATGTCAAGATTCTCTCTCCCTCTCTTGAAATTTTACCTCTTAACAAAAAAAAAAAAAAAAAAAAAAGAACTTTAGGCATCCTCTAGTATTTTTCTTTTACATTATACTAAGCTAAAGGAATATAACATGAACCCCAAAACTAACATAAAAATTCTGTAATATAAGCATGTACGCTCAGAGTTACTGCCTGAGCAATTAACTCCAACTTTTTCTTTTATATATACATATTCACGTACATACGTACATAAATAAATATAGAGTTCATGCCGCACAATGCACACGATACCTAAACTTAATAGAATTAGTTGAAGTAATAAAAATCATCATCATTAGGTAATAAACTGATTTTTTCAAAATTTAGTTAGCCACCCGTAGCCTTAAGACAGTCGAAATGTTCAATTCATGATTCGCCTTCATGTTCACATCAGTAAATGGACATAACTAAGTTAGCTCAAATAGTAAAAATCACCATAAAAACTAAATTGGTTTTTTCAAAATACGACTAATAAATCGCACATTTTGAGAAAGTTTTTCGTATCTTTTTTAACACACCAACTCCATAAATACATATAGTTCAAGCTAAAGAGTTTACTTAATGATTTTGAAGAAACAAACAAGTGTATTCGCATTTATTTAGAAAATAATAGTCCTTGAAAATCTTTGCAGTATTGCAAGTAGCTCAACTCTTTTGTTAATTTTAACATTCCACTTGAATCTCAGACAGCGGCACCAGGCAAATTACCAAATCAAAGAACAAAGACGAGCAAAAGCCTCGACAAAAGCTTCACTTGCTTTGACGTGAAACACTTATAAGTACTAGAGGGATGTTCAGATGAATTCCTCAAAAAATAGTTGTCGGGGACTTTTTATGATCAACACTAAATGAGACTCATATAAAAATAAATAAATAAAAAAAGGACTCACATGTTGTGGATGCACAGGACCATCAAGGTAAACCTCTATTCCTCCTTTTACATATTTTACTTAAGGATTCCTTTCCCAGTTTCTGCCTGTGTCTCATCTATAATTTAGAAGCCCATCCCAAATTACGTATGATATGGAGAAGTCCCTAATAAGCATTAAAACCTATCGGCAGAGAGTCCATTCATTTTCTTAGTCTGGAAAGCATCGGCAACAAAGTTCACAGATCTCCAACCTCTGGCAATAATCTTCGCCGTAACACCCTGCTGAAAAACAACCGACGGAACAAAATCATCGAAGTTCAAAATCTATACAAAAAAATATATGCAATGCAAATGCGGAATTTTGAAATGGCGGAATTATAGATATTGAGACTGCATAGATGAGAGAAACTATAATTTATACCTTCCTATTCCTTCTGTAAAGAAATGTGGAATGACTTGATCTTGCATGTTTACTATACAACGCACTTGTATATGGGCAACAATATGGAGTTATCACGATAGAAGAATCAGAACACCGACTTCACAGAAGCTTATGAATGATTGGCAAGTTTTTTCCACAGATAGAAAGCCCTTCGAATGACTGGGTCTGCTGAAAAGCCTTCGGCATATGCACTGATGGCAGTCAAAAGGCTTGTGAATTTCTCTCCATTATCCTGTACTCATGTCAACATATTGAATCAAACTACGGCATATAATACTGACGATACTTCTAGGTAATCCATGTTGAAAAAACTTGTATGACTAGCATCACGTTAATCATTTATTTGTATTTATCCGTCTATTTATGCTTTTGTTTTAATTTGTGTTATTCTTTATTTATTTATTCTGATAATTTGGAAGAATTCAACCTTATTGCGCGTATAAACAAACTTGCTGATATTATAAACTGAGAGATAATATATGGCAATAGAAATCGAGATATATAAAACAATAGCTAGCAATATCATTGATAAATTTTCAAGCTAATCACAGGTTATGAAAACATCTGGGTCTGCTTCGTTTGAAACCACAATTCATGTGTGTTTGCACAAGCTTAGATAAGGTATTTAACTTTATAGTCGACACATGCAGATCAATAATCTTGCAGTCTGAGTTAACACAGGCACCAAGAGAATTTTTCATCACACAAGGCAGTGTAATAATAAGATGTGGCACATAATCTAGTGATAGCTTAATATATATATATATATATATACATATACATATACATATACACACACACACACATACATACATACATATATAGAGATAGATAGATAGATATATAGATGGATCAACACACACACACCCCACTAACTAGTATTTAGCACTAATTTTATACCTGCAAAATTCAAATTAAGACAGTGGGAGTAGAAAATAGGAAGCCAAACTTTGCACAAACCTCTGGTCTTTTAAACACAAGGTCTCCTATTTTGAATGGTACCATGTAGAAAGGAAGATCAGAGCGCAGTAATGCCTGAAATGTAAAACTTACATTATCTGAGGCTCTGAAATTCAATAGCTCAATTCTAGCAAAACAATTGTAAGCAGATAGACAGTATGAAAAGCCTGAATGTAAATGTAAAAAGGAGAACCTACTACAAAGTTTTACATTGATGATGTATTTAATGCAAATGAAACAGCTACAGCTAGCTCAGTTCTTTTATGTGTGCAGGTAAATGTCTTGCTGGTAGAAGTGTGCTCGAAATATATAGTTGATGAAGATCTTTGACAGTATTAGTGGAAAAAGAAAAATGCTTTACAATCACACGAGTGGAAGACATTCAAAGAATTTCCAGTTTAATAACTTCTCTGTGCATGTTGAAGGAAAGCCAGTTCATCAGAAAAATTTTGAGATTATGCAAGTAAAACTAAAGGGGAGCAAGGGGATTTAATGAGAGAAATAAACAATAATGCAACAATCATGCAATAACTAAGTAGTCAAACTCAGATTCTGTATATAGGATGTCATGCAAGCACAGGAAATATATACATAAATGTAGCTTAACAAAATTTTACTGGAATATGCAGAAAATTACCAAGTCTTTGCTGAGGAGTGCTTCATCAGCATGGTCCATCAAAGCCTGCATAGAAGAAAAATGATCTATCATCATCCATGACTAAAACTTTTCAGATGTAGTATCAACATCTATACAGAATAGGGTGAAAATAAAAACTCCTATAAGTTTGTTTTTAACCAAAAATAATTATTAAAATCAATAATGCTTGTGTGTAGCCAAGGTAGCATTGCAAAATCACGCCCTGTATATTTAATACATAAATTCCTAGAAAGCTTTCATTGACCATAACTAAAAGTGAATGAAGGAAACCATCTAGCTCTATGCATTTTTGCTAGCATTAAGAATCAAAATAACCTTTCTTATCCGCTCATCTTCAACCTGACCCACACAATCTAACAAATTTTCCAACGTGCCTGTAAATCAAAAAGAATTGAGATATCAGGATATTGAGATATTCAGTTCAGTAAGTTACAAAGAACAGGCAGTAGGAGAAAATATTCTGAATAAAAATTATATTTAAAGAGAGAGAGAGAGAGAAAAGGAACTGAAAGCTACACATTGATTCCCTTTTAATTTTATTTACACAATTATTGGTGAAACAAATGCATCAAAAGGTGCATTTGAGGCTCTTAAGGGATACACATTTTGTCCCCATCAACCAACTTTATTGAGAAAGTCATTTTTTTGTCCAAAAGGTTGACAGCAAGATCTCAAAACAACTTATTTGTCGTATGGTATATCTCAATATGGAGAAAGATAACAAGGATCTATATTTATTTATAAACTCTCCAAGAAACCAATAATTCCAGCAAAAATTTATGGGAGCTAGGGTAGACCCACTGCTGTTACATTCTATTCAAAAGGGATAACAAATATGTAGCACTTAAACATCTTCCCTGCAAGGAATTGGCATGTACAATCTGAAAATCTCTGCCACTCCTTTCACATTACTCTAGTAACCATATGATTTTTTAGCATATTTTTCATTAAATCCTGCATCTTTTGTAGTTTTAGATAAATCCTTCTCCACTATCTCTATACTGAGGCACAAAAGTTCAAAAGCAGCAGATAGACTTATTCACGTCATAATTTTATACTGTTTCATGTGCTTCCCCAACGCAGAATTTTCCTCCTACTACTGCTATTACTAAGATATGTTGCAACTACAGTTCACTGCTGCTGCTTCTCCTACTTCTACATAATCCTACTAAAAATACTACCATCACCATTACCTACTGCTATTATTGCTTAGATCTAGATGAATGTTTCTGTTACAATTGCTACCCTTGGCTGCAATTCTCTTCTTTTTTTTTTTTTTTCCATTTTTCCTGTTTTCTTACCTCAGCAATTTTATCAATGCTTATTATGATGCAAAGTTGTGCATCATTATGCTTCAGCTCGGATGGATTGTTAAAATCATTAAAGTACTTCAGGAATGCAAACTTTTTTAGAATTTCTAGAAATGGAACTGTATCTTTAATTACTTTACATGTCTTTGTACTTAACATCTGTAACCTTCACTGACATCAATATAAAGAGAGGTGATGTATTGGAATTGATATGCAGAAATTTAATTGCAATATGCTTATAATCAGTTTAACTTAGCTCTAGATCAAAATAGAAGTATGCCTATGATACAAATAAGAAACTAACAAATTTTGCAATAGTAAATTTTCCCTCGATCTTCTTTCATCAATAAAGTAAATTTGCCCTCAAATCGTACATGAGAATTTCTAATCATACAATTCATCCAGTGTTGTTTGACGTGAGATTTTAGGAAGCATAATACATAGATGCTTAATGGCAAAGAAAGACATCATTTATCAATTATTAGAACTAAGTTCAGAGACAAGAATGGCAAGAAATAATGACCAATGTATGAAGAACTTGCCAGCATCGATCAGATCTACTAATTCTATAGAAAAAGACAATGCTTTACTAGATGCCATCTGCATTATATTTTTCTATGGCTCATTTGGACTATAAATTTAGAGAGACCATAAGAGAGGAGAACTTTTTGAGGTGCTGAATAAAATATATTTCAAGAACCATAAACTTCTCTCTCTGTCTCCAATCTCTGGTTCTACATAAAAGAGAAATCAGTATATATGACATTTAAAGGCCAAAAAATAAAGCATACCGAATCGCGTTATCAATTGCACTGCATGGACATTCCCTATGCCATCTACACCTGCATTACAAGGCGTTAAGTGGTCAGGATCATCCATGATTCATGATAACACTGTCAATCAAGTAGTGCATTTTTATTACAATCCTTTGGCAAATCAAAATGATGCTTTAGGAGTCAACTTGTTAGAGCCTAGAAGATAAAGGAATATAACCACTACCACAGTTTAAAATTTACTTGTTTATAAGTTAGGTAGTCCATAGACCACTGATCTGTGTGTGGTCTTGCCGCTAATTATTCACCAAATAGGAAAAGAGAACCATCTTTGTATTCCATTGTCCAATGTGAATGTCCACTTACCTTATTTGGCAAAAAGTTACTAAAAAAAAAACATGTATATGTAGATGATCCCTGAACTGCATAATTTTTGCTCAAGCTAGCCACTGCATACCGATCATGAGGTCCAATAGGATCATGGATCAACCCTTCCTCAACCAAGCACGATTTGGATAAAGAAGGGGAGGAGATTAAAAAATTAATCCAGCTAAAACAAAAGAAACCTCAAGTAATAACCTTATCGGAAAGTAGCAAAATGATCCTCTTTATATTTCTTTTTGTTATTTGGATGATTCACTTTGACAGCAAGGTCCCCAAATCTCTTGGCATTAGTTGGTTTGGTACAAAAAGATTGCACCAAGACATGCTTTCTTTTGGCTTCTTTCCCAAACAAAACTTATCACACTAGATAAGTTGGTGCAGTGGAGAGTAACCAATCAAAATTAGTCCTATTTATGCAGTAGCAAAGAGCAAACACATCGCCATATCTTCCTTAAATTTTATCTTGTGCTTAAAATCAGGAAGAAGTTGGAAGTAGCCATTCCAAATATGGGTTTATTGCCTTCTAGGGCAGCAAACATTTCGGATATTTTTAATACAATAGGCCTTGGCTCATCACAAACTGGGAAGATAATGACTATTCTAGTGATTTACTATGTGTGGAGAGAGAGGAATGAGAAGAGACTTGGGCCTAGTTCACATGTTTTTGCGGTTATTACCCGCAATATCCCCTTCTTTTTTTTTTTTTGGGGCTATCAATAGTTCTATATATTTTTTAGCAAAGTATTGTGTTTGGCTCAAGACTTTAGGTCTCTTTTCAGTTCTATCCAATTTTTTATAGTGTTTGCTATTTTCTTCATAATTTCTTATACCATTAATGAAATCTAACATTTCACCCAAAAAGAGATGGAAGAGTTTTTAATGGTATTGAGATGGAATTCTCCATTTTAAAGAATTACTTGTTATATCTTTTACATTTTGAATTTAGTAGACAGCCCTTTTTTGTGAACTTGAGGGCTATTTAAGATTTGGTAGAGAGTACATCTTGTAGGTGATACTGCATGTAAGTAACCCTAGGTGTCCATTGATACAATCACCTTGGTCTGGGAGAAGAACCAAACTAATAAATTTTACCAATTAGTTACTGCAAAACTATGTCAGTAATTACTCAAAAAACACCATAATACAAAGAGCAATGAGAAAACAATCCAGAATTTCACTTCCTAAACAACAAATATATTCACGTGAAAAAACAATGCACAGGCACATTAAGAAAACAATGCACAGGCACATCCTGTATAATATAATATATTATTTTGCCAGAAAAGAAATTCTTGTTACAGAAGTCAATTTATCAGTCTAATCAAACTGTGTTTTTCCGATTTCCAAACAAATATTGAGCCATGTCAAAATTAGAAGAATAAAAAAGCTCTACTCTAGAGGGTCCTACTTTTTTTGGACAAGGCAAAAAGATCATTGATCAGTTTAGGCATCACTTGTTCTCCTCAAGCTATAGCTTGGCAAACTGCTAAAATATCAAATATTATTTGACAAATGAAAATTCAATTTCTCTTAGTGCACTGACAGAATTCCATGTCTGTCATAATATAATTTCCTCACAGAAACAAAAGCTATATTTCTCAATTTCAAGGACAACCGGTCTATTGCATGATATAAATGGGAATGTGTGCAGGAATGTGTGCAGCTAGAAAAACCAAAATAAGCCTTCTCTCCATCACAGCTTTATGAAAAAGCCACTTCAGAAATATAAATGAGTATCCAAATGAGGTTCTAATACACAGGGAGCATCCTGCAGGAATCACACTCAACAAATATATCAACTATTAAAAAGAAGTAATGATTGCTGAAAAAATTCACCAAGGAGCCCAATTATAGACAAAAGTTTTGTATATCATAATACATGCAAAGATTTCAAGCAAACCTGGTATATTATCAGACTTGTCACCCATGAGTGAGACCACATCAACAAATTGAGATGGCTTCAAAGTTCCATACTTCTTTGAAAATTCCTCCATCCCAAAGGAAACCATCCTTCATCAAGAAGATGGTATATATATAAGGATGAAAACTCAAAAGAAGCTCAATCTAACAAGGGAAAGAACTGGGAGTTTCACGCACTTTTATCAAACATAGATGAATTTCCAATTGACTAGCCTTTTAGCAAGAGAATGTTCGTAAATGGCTATAATTTAAAATCGATAATCGGGTAATAATTCTTTAACAAGGAAAATTAAAATTGCTTGTAAGGGGAACATGGTTATCTTGAGGGTGGGGGTGGGGTGTTTAGTATGCAATGAAATTATAAAATATAAAATTAGATACAAGAAATACAATTGATATTTACCATCAAGAACATCCCTACACAAGTTTGAAAGAAAAAAATTATAAAATCTGTGAATTGATTTTCATTGCACCATGTTGAATTAATACTATACTCACGTCACACTCAATTAGAAATCCATGATCCTACATTCCTATTTGTTAAAATTATGTAACCAAAATCAGCATATAACACAGAGTAGGAAACAATAATAAGGATCTGCTTAGTGAGCCAAATAACCACTAACAAAAGAAGGTGAAATCATCGAGCATTTATAGCTTTGTTGATTTATAGCTCATCCTCCATGATTCCTATAGTTGGTTACTTCTCAAATAGAATATGTCTAATAGTAACCTATTATACTCAACTGTCTTCTTGGTAACAAATATTCTTGGCAAACCAACGGGGGTGGTAAGAAAATAGCTAGGTAACCCATGCTTGACAAATATGGACATTATTGTTTTATACTACTGCAGATGTACCATGTAAAAAGACATAATTTAACATCTCTTGGACATAATTTACCATGTTCTGGTAATTGTCATCTACCATGGCAACATAATCATGTGCCCAGAGAAACTAATGACATAATAATTGTGATTTCATTGCATGAACAAAATCTCTTACATGTAAAGAAGGCCTCTTGAACATCATACAAAAGTAGGACAATTATTCAAAAGAAACTGAAGTGGAAAAACATCATAAACCAATTCAGCACATAAATGACAACATACATGCAAGGAGCATCATAGGTAAAACAAAATGTCAAGTAAAACTGGATAGACATAGTTCCAAATATGTACTAACTCAAAGCCTCGTGGTGCAATTCGGAGAAGACGTAATGATGGGGAAAGAATTTGGAAGAAGTCCTTGTCTGGGGAGACAACACGAACCTGTAGCATATACAAGCAAAGATAACGGTATTGTGGAGTGCACGAAATGATAAGCTAGGGTGACTTTTTTCTGTATATCATCTGGATTGATAAAGTTAAATGAATTAACAAAGACAACGCAACTCTGGAAAAAAAAAACCCAAACTATCCAGTATTACAACATGCCTGGAATTGTCACTTACACTCATTTAGGCAATAGACACAATATCCTGTTTTCCACCCCAGTTAACCTTGTTTAGCTGTTATGAATTAGGTATGAAACATACAAGTCATTAAGTATCCCAAATCTTGACCTACGGACCTCCACTTATCATAAAATGAAACTCTGTATTTATTGATATAGTACTCTACCAAAGCTTCAACTTATTGCTCCTTGATTTTTACATGGTATGACCTATTATAAAAGCAATAAAAGCTTCTTTTATGTTTGAAAAGTACTTTCAGTAACAACAGCTACTTCTTGCATATTCAGTGGATTAATGGAAAAATCAGAGGGTGGAGTTCGTTCACACAATGACCCCGTCCAGGTCTTTTACCAGTTTGTCATAAGGGAGATTAAGACGTGGACCTGAACGCACCCAAATCCCCTTCTCACCTCTAGGCTGCCCCTGCATGTTCATCCATAAAAGTCTAGATATAAGTATTTACCTTGTATCCAGCATCAACAGTCCTCGCTGCCAAAGTTCCAATCACATCATCAGCTTCAACACCCGGTACCTGATTGGTGTTGAAACATAATGATTCAGCATAAGATATCTTCACAAAGTTTGATTCATAACAGCAGAACAGTTATGTATTGAATTAAAGGTATCAAGGGGGTAAGCACAGTGGTATACATTTTCACATACACAAGGTGTAGCAGAAGAAATAGTTGCAAAAGATAAAGCAGCATGGAGTCAATATCGATGCACACTTTTGAGTGATGACAGAATGAAGCCAAATATGTACTTGATTTTATTTAAGGAGATCACCATCCAGATATGCCCATTTTATGCGTGACTCATCTTTATAGGATTAGTGCATCACCAAAGTTCACTGGTTTCCAATCTGGCATTCTGAGCTGACTAAATATGCTCTAGCATAAACAAAGAACACTACTTGTTTACCAAGCAAAATGGTATCATCCCCTGAGCAAAAGAAAAGGAGTAAGCTATAGCGAAATTAAAAGTGCAAAAGAAAGACACTATTAGGCTGTGCACTGAAAACAAAAGAGTGCATAAGCCAATACTCTCCCTAAACTCCCTACAAATTTTCTATCAAGAGTTCTCAAGGAAGCTAAAATTTTCCTAAGAATACAATCCATTTATCACTCTTGGATTCCAATTCTTTTCTCATTCCAGTCTCTCTAAACATGGTAGATAAAAGCTGCAAAAGCAAGAGTCCAATTGGGTCTAAAGGTGGAATGAGACCCAGTCAAAAAATGTAGAGAAGTTTTCTATCAACATGTGCACCTTGGCTGACCATTTAAGAGTTAACTCATAGTCAATGGGACTGACAGACCATTAATAAAAAAACTAAAATATGTGAGCCTAAACATATGGTGATTACATAGCCCAAACTTAACTAGTTCCAGCAGAGAGGAAGGGCAGTTCCAGCTTTTGTAATTGAAAGAAAGCAAATTTGTGTGCTTGTGACCAACATAATTACATGTGATGATGCTGTGTCTATATGCCAAACAAAAATGAGGGGAGGTTTGGAGTTGAGAAGGTCTATTGAGTAGACAACCATAAGGCCATAACCTCCCAAGTCCCATCTTGTCTCTCCCTGCTGTCAGAGAATTCAATCATAACAGGTGGAGAGTCGCATATATCCATTATATTCAAGCACTAACCTCAATCACTTTGATGGACATAGCCTTGATGGATGCCTTCAGATACTGAAGGCCCTGGACAATTGTATCTGGTGTGGGGGGGCGGTTGCTCTTGTATGATGGGTATAGAGTATGCCGAAAGTTCAAACCTTCAAACGATTTATAAAATTTGTAAGCCTTTTTACACAAAGAAGACAACGAGGCCTCCACACACACACAAAAAAATAAAAAAAATAAAAAAGCTTTATATACAAAGATAAGACAACACAAAGAAATGCTTCAGAAGCCAAGCAATAATCTTCCAGAATGCAATGAATAAAATGTGAAAAATTTCAACAAACTATTGCCAACTGCATTGGATTAACCTTATAATGACTGCTCACAACTACCTTATATGACTCGATCAACTTTCTAACTTTAAGGTTTTAATGAAAATGATCAACCGGAACTACAGGAGTATAATGATCCCAAAATTTGGTGATGATGAAACTACATAAAACCTATCTATGCTGTGTCAGATTTCAGAGCCAAATGTTCCAAAGAATTACTATTACATTACAGTTCTGGTATCTTCATCTTTAGTTCAACTTTTATCTCAAGTGGAAAAGTTTTCTGCAGAAGCCCCCTACAAGATGGGAAACATCTTGAGTAGTAAAATTTAATGATTTGTTAAAGATGAGAATCACTCAATGTTTGGATGAGATTACACTGACAACATGGATAAACGCCAAGCTATTGGTGTGATCTCGCTCTGCAACATGAAGCTGGTGTGATCATCATGGATAAGATGACCAAGATGGCACAAATTGCATGATCTACAGTTGATGCCATCTTTTCTTAGGATTGGCATGGTATTCATGCAGTTGCACTCAATCCCATTAAAATGTAGAAGTTGCGTGGAACTTAAGTTAGATACTATCATGGAATAAACTTCATAATTAAAAATGTCAACATCCATAATCAAGTATTTCATAAAAAATTAGGTCTAACTAAATCTGTCGAGCCTCATCTGAACATGAAGGTGATGATCAAAAGTGCTCTAAATAGAGAAGCAGCAGATCAACAAACAATATGATTTCGCATCATCTTGATCATCTTATCCATGATGATTGGACCAACTTCATGATGAGAGGAAGATCTTGCACTGGGGAAAGGCAGTTTGGTTCTCGATACCCATTCTAAACACATGCATGTACTGTACAGTTTGCTATACAATGGAAACTATGTACTATGGACAAATTCATGCACACAAACAAAAATAGTTGTTGTTTCTAGGCACAAGTACAGTTCAGGATTTCAATCATCTGCGATTCTATTGCCTTGTGTCCATCTCAACATAGAGAAGAAATGTAAGCATCTGCCATAATTTTTAAATAAATTAATAAAAATCGTCCCACATTTCATGGAATATGATATGGAAAACGTACGCAATGCCTGCATTTTTACTTTGGCCCATTTTATCCCACGAAAGAGCACTCAATTCACGCACCTTAAATTACTTAACTTCCATACAAGAAGGCGCATTAGTATTGCTTTTTTTGGGTCATTTCTCTAGTACTTTTATTAAAAGGTACAACAAATCCATACATTCCTTCCAAGAATGCAGCAGAAACAGAGTTGGAGGACAACCCAGACATGAAACAACTACTATTAGGACATTGCTATATACTATTAGAATTATTGTCAGCAGAGAAGGGTTTTCCCTAAGCAAACTAGTGCAGATGATGTGTGTATTCTACTGTGTAATTCTTTTTTAGTATTCAGGCTACTCAAGCAACGGAGCCACTTTAAAGCTGCTCCACTATTTAGTTCATGATTTGGAGCAATGGGCAATACCAGCTTCATACCCATTAACCCTACTACAATCAACAAATAAGTTGACAAATAAATATACAAGCCAATAAAAGTTTTGTCAATATAGTCAGCAACACTTTTAAAAGTAATGAGACTATATGTGAGCATACATATGGATCGAGGGCTTGGGCAGTGTTCCAGCAAAACCCTCTATACAGTGTAAAGGCAGGAGGTGTGACGGGATGCAATGATGAGAAAAGTACTAAAGGATACCATAATAACTTAAGAGAATCATCTCCTAAGACATGCTTAGATAGCATCTAAATCATGGAGTTCCTCAAAAGTTAGATTTAGGAATTTGCACAAAGGACAGGTGAGAAGAACAAAATCACAATAACAAGGAGATAAGGTAAGATGTCTCCAAATGAAGCATGATTTTTTTCTTTTCTTTATTTTTTTTTGGGTTTTTGTTGATGAGGTTCATTGAAGGGCACAAACACGATTAGACCACCTAATTGTTGACACAAACCACCTGACAAGAACCATGCACCTGTTAACAACAACTTGCGTAATATAGGTAACCCCATGATGTATATCAAGTATTTCAATGCACATTGCCAAAGAAGATATCAAGAACATCCATAAACCATCTAATGACCAGTTTCCTAGCTGAAAAGAAATGTGGATAGACAAGTTTGGTTGATCTATGATAAGAAAGCCAAAGTTTTCCAGCACCAGAGAACTCCAGTTTTTACGTCACCAACCAGTAACAAACATGTTGAATGTTCATGAAAGAAGACTAAATGCAATTAGCATACCTTTTGCCATGAAATTTTCTTTGGATGAATTACATGCATGACCATATGGGTTTCCTGAAAATAAAAGGTTCCTTTATCAAAATTTTGACTGAAGCACAACTTAGTAAACCAAAATTTGACCAGGTTCCATTCACCAGAAAAATCCCCCATTTATGGATCTACAGTACTAACAAGCCATTTATCGAAAGAACAACAGACAACAAAGCCCAACAGATTTATCTGAGTTGTCCAAATACAAAGAAAAATAACTAACAAGTATGCAGTTGGTGCTTTGAACACTATCACTGCAAGAAAAAAAAAAGACACGCAAGCAGAAGCAGAGAGCATCTATCACAATTTTATCTCAACTACTTCAATGACTGTTATTCTTTAATATAAATATTTTTTAGTGTACAAAAGCGGTGGTGTTTTGAATTCCATGGTCAGGCAAATGAAAGAGAGGGATGCCATCTGCAATCTTAATTAGGACCTACTATTAAGTACGAAAATTCTCAATGTATATGGACATGAATCTCCAAAAGTAAATACCCAATTACCCAAGCATCATAGTTTATGGCTGAATAGCTGGATTTTCTGATTTTACAAAATCATAGACCTGGATTTGCTACACCAATACTATATCACTACAGTTCAATCAATATATATTTTGTCACTAAGGTGACAGCAAAGCAAATAGTTGTCTTATCATGTAGGGTATTGATCACATGGAGAAGCATTGATTTGAAGATATATAATTCTAGCACATCTCATCTATTAATAACACAATCAATTTGTATGGTTACAATATTGGCCAAATCTTGCCCTTATTTGCTTTGTGCAAAATCATCAGTCATTTTCCATCATCAAGGTCTGGAAAGTTTTGTCACTAATAAATAAAAATAACCCTTCCAAAGTCAATGGTGAAATGAACATTTCCTTTTAAGTACCTTGGTCTTCGATAATATACAGTTTGACTTAATTGTAGTTGGAAACGTAAAATCATAACAAACCACCAGTTTGTAATAACACTAGCAGATGGCAGAAAAGCTTTTCTCCCTCAGCAATCCATCTTTAGACATGTACATTTCAAATTATTGTAAATTCACTCACAATAACTTAACATTCCATGGAGGAACAAAGGCCCCTCAATGGCAAAAAATTGTTTTAGAATTTTAAAACCACTAAGACTTCGTTTGAAAAACCTAAACACAGATAGAAAGTGCATATTTTATGAGTTTAAGGCAGAACATACAGCAGGAATATGTGCATGAAGTGGTTTGATGAAGGGACAACACAATATTGTCCTGTGTTGGAAGCCTTGACATGTTTGTGTGAATGAAGAGACAAAAACATAGAAACATTGTAATAAAATTTAATTTCACTTTTTTGTGGCATCTAGTCCCATCACTTTCATTCTTTTTTTGCCATGGACAATTTAATGATTTGAGAGCTGTATGGTACTTCATTGACATCATCATATATAATTTGTGAATGATGCTACTGTTGGTGAATTATGCATTAACAGGTGCTATCACAAGATTCAGGGAATGATAAAAAGTACTAGAAAGGAGGAGCTATCTGACAGCATTTTTGTGTAATATGAAGTCTCCTTTGATGCAAAATGTAAAAATACAGTTTCACTTTTTATTTTTCAGACACTTTGGACCACATCAGGAACTCTAAATACTAAAGCATCAAAAGCATTATATACCCCAAAAATGATCTAATGAGGGAGGAAAAAACAAAGGATTGAATAGTGATAACTTACCATCATGATCAAACACCACCTGCACACAAAAAGAAAAATCACCACACGTAAGAAACATAAACTATTTCCTGGCAATGTACATTACATACTAACTAAACCTAATAGAATTTAGAAAGCAGTGAATGCTGATATGACCAAAAATAATAATTAAAAAAATAAAATTAAAAAAATCACTTTCCCATTTGACATCACATATAACAAGACCAGCTAGAATTTTTATAGCCTATAAAACTCTTCTTTCTGATCCAAAATTGAATTCTTTGCACAAATCGTTTCTATTACTAAGCATTGCAAGCTAATGGTTTTTGACAATCCCATTGAATCCTATTTAAGAATGATATAAAGGGAAAGAAAATACATGATGGATCTGATACACCCTAGTGACCTGATATACCATGCGATGGAACTCCCTTTGATCAATATTAGCTTGGAACACAGCCATAAACACTGATGAAATGATTTAAAAATGAAAATGTCTGGGAGACCCTTACGGACACTAGGCCACATAGGTGTGCACTGGGTCCTTTCTATGCTCCCTTTTTTCCTATGTATTAGCCCACCTCCAACTCTCCCTCTCACCCACCATCCCCGGAAAACATATATATTTACTATTTAGACAGAATATGGAAAACTTTCAATAAGGCACAGATGTAATCATGTGAAATTGCCAGTTTGTGAAGACAAGTTCATATGAACAGCTAGTAAAAGAAAGAGACTTACCGCCACATGAGAAGGGACAAATTCAAGAACATCAATTATCTGCGCAGAATCAACAAAATGCTTCATGATTAGGAAACCCCACATTCAAATTGAAAGGGAGTAGGAAGATATGTGCATCACAGCAACTCATGCGATTGAAGCACACCATTAGGAACCATTTCAAAATAAAATAGGGATGTGATATTTGACTTCCACCATCAGAAACAAGAGACACCAAATGTGATTTTTCACTTTGTTTGTTCAATGATTAGCAAGTGAGTAGTCCACAAGTCATGATCATACACATTCATTTATTTAGAGAAATGGTGAAAGATGCCTCATCAAGATGCCTTCATCATAAAATGACATTATTTCTTTAACACTGTTTACTGCTAGACATTATAGAAGTGCCCCATGAAACTAGCAAGCAATCAGAGTAATAAGGATAAAAAAATTTTAAGGTTCAAAATGTTTCTTACAAGAGATAGTGCAGTAAATATCGTCAGAACCCAGTCTCCATTGCCATCAGCATGTGACAGATAGCCATGATGTAACCTGGCTGCAATTAAAAATAAGAAAATAGAATATTGTTGGCAAGATTGCACTGACTTGGAGGCAGAAAATCCAGTTCAAGTGCGTAGCTTTTATGCTTTGTGGGTAAGGCTATTTTTTCCATGGAGTAAGGGTAATTCTAGCAGAAATTATTACCATCTTGGCCAAGACTACAGGGTAGCTAGTTCATGGTAAAGGACAGAGAAAATGGAGCAGGTAACTACCATTAAACCCTCAAACAGCAATATAAACAACGCAAAGTATAAATGATCTACCATACCCAAAAGCTTGTAGTAGGCTCTGTATATGATCGATGTGCCGTCAATCAGCATTACCCTGCCATTCCATGAATCAGCTTTCACTTCTCCTTCCCTACACTTTCCTGCATCCAACAAAACACCTTCTACAACAGAACTAGATGTATCAGAAGAAATGGTTGCACCCTGAGAAGTTCCAATAGCCGATCTAGGTAGGACCTCAGTTGTATTATTTGAGAGTGAACAATAATCCTGAAAACGCCCAAAAAGCACTTAAATGAAAAGAATAGTAGCCCCAAGGAAAGTTAAGAATTAATTTCTGTACAGCATCTCCAAGTATGGAATACAAAAGTCAAAATGAGGAGTCAAATTTGCCCTATTTCTTAGTAGATGAGTTACATTATTGCAACAAGCTTTATTGGTTGTTCTTCCTATGAAATGCTTCTCCCAAAGATCCTCATTCAAGCTCTCCATTTTCCTTTATTTTAGCGAGGATTTCTCGATTAACTTATATAAGAAGGAGAACAACTCCAGTTAAGTAAGAAATTCAGCCCATAGAACATGTCCAGGCACGAAAATTAAAGGCAAGATCATGACCCCAAATTTCCCAGTTGCTTCTTAGCTAAGCACCCATATTATATCACTTAAAACAATTAGGTTGATAATTCTTCCTATTACATACTTCTCCCCAAAAGACTTCTATCCACACTCTTCTTTCAAATTCCTTTTTCTTTTCTTTTTTTTCTTTTTTTTTTTTTTGTGGATAAGCTCTTTGATCAAATTCTTCACATACACAATTCCCCGATATTTTGTTCCGTTGCAAGCTTCTCTGGATAAGGAATCCTGGTATATAGTTGCACCTCTCTTTCTGAGTAGTCAATTGCCAGCAGAACTTAGTATCGGTACTACTAAGCGCTTTAAAACTCTTTTGCCTGTTCCTCCACTCATCTTTCCCATGAAATGTGCAAGCTTAAAAGCATATATCTTATAACCAAATTGCACCCTGGAGCCATTAGGGCATTGTTAACAATACCCTGAGAACTAATTAAGAGGCCAAAAATGAAACTTTTTCATCCTTCCGGTTGATTACACCTTCAGGAATAAAAACCATACAAAACAAGCACATAAAAGGCTCAAAAGTGTGGCCTATTGACCATCAAGAGGTCTCCCGAGCATCCATTAACATTTCCCTACCTATAAAGGGAGCCCTACACGTAAAATCACACTTAAGTTTATATCACCATCAAGCATTGGAAACGAGGAATTTAAGCTGCTAACACATAACTCGGGTAACCGTTAATATATACATACATATACCTCTACTGTCTAATCAAACTACAGACATCAGCATTTAACAAAAGGTATTTTCATTAAAACAAGGGTTACCTTGGTATGCCCAGTACTAAATTTGTATGTGTTGTGAAATTTAAGCGTTCTGGGCAAATGGGTCCCCAAGCAAGTGAAAGTCCTCCTCAAAAAGGAATGAACTTGAACCAGACTAAGAGATTGGTGGCAGTACTTTAAAGCCATGTAATATTCATAACATGCCCATCCGTTTCAAGCACCAAATTGCATTAGAGTAGGATTACAGCGTTAGGAAAAAGAGAGAGACATGGAGGAAATCGACAAAGTTCTTCTCTTTCCCATGCTGGTTTGTTCAACAATTCCCTACTATTTGTACGGAGAAAGAGAAAATGGAGGGTCAAGGTGAAGGAGGGAGCAAGACTGTGTAGAAGAGGAAGAAGAAGAAGAAGTGCAAGATTATTAATGCTCTAGTAAAATGATGGGTACTTGGCAAGGAAAATATGAGAAAATGATTTTTTTTTTTTTCTTAAATAACGTGAAGGGGATTCTAAACTTAATCTATTTAAACAAGAGACGACGAAAAAATAAGTTTAAGGTCGTAGCTTTTATGATCATCCTGTAGGATAGTCCAAAATACAACATATCATAATGTAGAAACTTTACCACATCATTAAGTAAAAATGTACCCTTTTAAGTAAAAAATAATTAATAATTAAATTAATAAATATTAAGGAGTCAATTTTAATGGCTTGACACAAAAGTTATAATACATGTTAATAAAAAAATTCATTACTTTAATCTTATAAACTAATATAATAATTACTTACCATCCATGTGAGATATTACGAGTATCACAATCTTTTTTTTTTAAATACATTGTGAGATCTTACGATCAAGAAACGGAGTCAAACCTAAATTATCTATTTACTAATAAAAGGTTGCTCTAATACTTTTTTGTAATATTTTAAGTCAAAAATAATTAATAATTAAGCCATCAAACACTAAAAGGCTTATCTCAATTACTTGGCCCAAAATTATAACCATATGTTAACAAAATATTCATTACTATATCCTTATAAACTAATATCATAACTTTTCATAACTCATATTAAACACTTAATCATTAGATAACATAAAAAATACCAAGATACTTAAATGTGCTGAATTGCTTTTAGTAATGTAATTCTATCTCCTTCAATAATAATTAAGCCACTAGAAATCCTTAACTACCATTGTCACTGCATTTAAAAACCATATTTCAAAAAAAATTTATATCTATTTAACAACTATCGATGAATATCTTTCTATTACAATTAAGCATATATAATATGACAGTTATTTATTTCGTCCATTATTTTAGGAAACAGTTTTCATTCTATATCAATTAACATTTTTTCCCCTTTCTCCTGTGTCATTACAATGCACGCCAGCAATTTTCAGTCCATGGAAGTTACATATATTTGCTCCAAAATTTAGTAACATGGTATCTTATGGTTGCATTTTTTTTAATTTAAAAAATCTATCACTTTTAATGTTTTGTAATTACCCACTGTCATTATAACAAAAGAAAACTAACAAATAACACACCTACAATGCATCTATAAAAACTAAATAAAGGATAAAATTTAAAACATAACACGATTATTAAGTCAAACCAATGACCTATGATTTAAGGCAAAAGAGTAATGCAAAAACAAATTTATAAAAAAAAGTTCGAAAGGAAAAAAGGATATATTTACAATTAAAGGTGAGCAAATATCCTTGTTGTACTGGGTACTGACCTAAACCTTGCTTTATCAAATAGATTTTGGATTAGTAAAAAAAATCATTAGGTAGGTTTTAGGTAGCAATTTCCTAATGCCTACTTCTACAGGATTGGATATGGGTATGATGTCAAAATACATTGTATTTACCCTACAATCGGTACTCTAAAATATACAAAGTACAGATTTAAAGATATCTTATACCAACGTATAATAAAACACTAAGACTTCACACTTTTATATCTGCTATCTTATTCCTTTCACTTGTTCTGTTTCTTTTCTCAGGTAAAACCTTATTTTTGTATTCTATATATAATAATTTTATCATTTAATAAAAATTTATTTTGATGATTTGAAAGTAAGGGATTAAAAAATAATAATAATTTAGCATGACCCATCACGGGGTTAAACATTTCTAATTACAAAGATTATCCTCTATTCTACTCATTGAAATTTCATATTATTATAGTTAAATATGTTGCAAATATAAGAACTTTTTAAATATTATTATTTGATCTATTAGTATAGTTACGGGTTTAATATTAATTATATGTCTGTACAATATTTAAAAAAAAAAAGATAAAGTAAAAAAAAATACAAGTTCTATTAGGTACTTTTTACTTGCTATAATTTATAAGGAACAAGGTAGTTCCTTAGTGCTACACGATAAGTTCCAAATACAAAAATTTTGGAACCTATAACTGTAAGATAAGATAGGGTGCAGGTAAGTTGTCATACCCTACCCATCCTGTATACACTTACTCCTATATACAATATAGTAATACATCATAAATGCATAAGTTAAAAATATACTAAATATGATAATTGCATTTAATTTGCTTTATTAAAGAAATGTTATACATTTACAAAATAACTAATAATATCACAAATTATATCCTCAATTAGATTGGTTTTTTCATCTAAACCCTTAATATTTTATTTTATCTATACATGTCTTAACAATATAAAGATAAAAGATTTATTGTCGCTATTATAAAACATTTTTGTTTAAGTTTTTTTTTTTTTGGTTAAAAGTTGACACATATCAATTGATAGGTTCACAATCATGAATTTAATAAAATAATTAGCAAACAACATATGTAAACCTTACGGATTTTCAATAATTGAAAGTGAAGTCAGATAAAAAGGTCTTTAAATATTCCCTAGAACCATTCAAACATAATAATGAAACCTAAGGTAAAAGAATCGAACCCTAAACATTGAACCAAAACCTTAGAAGAAACAAGACCTTAAAACCCTAGTCATACGAGTAAAACCCTAATACTCGAGAAATCCTAAAACAATGACAACCTAAAAAGATTATTAAGCCCCAGTTAAATGACCAAATACCTAACATGACAAATAAACTCTAATCATAAATTTAAATCAATCATCAAAAGTAATTTAAATCACTAATCACCTAAAACCCTAAGTTCCAAGCACGTATGTGGATCAAATAACTATAAATGAACGTCAAACTCTAAGAAAACCTTAGGTACATGTGTAGAATACTTAGAACATCTAAAGTTTAGTGTTAAAAGATAACAAAACTCTAAACATGCCATAATTACACTTAATTAGCCTGATTATGCTTAATTAGTATCAATTACCCTAAATAAACCCTAATCCATAACCAACCTTCATTATATATTAATTAACAATAAGTCAAACTTGATTAAGGACTATAGTATAAAGAGATTAATGATGACTTAAAATATCTTGTCCTTTAGAGAGACAAGATCTTTCCCTAATTAGGAAAAAATCAACAATTACCATGGTCTTAAACACGAGCAAGTCCTTTACTACCCCATTTAACCTTAAATTGTCCCCCACTCTCTCTCCTTTATAAAGACCACTCTACCCCTCCCCTACTCTCATTTTCATTTCACTTTCACACACAACACTTCTCATAAATCACTCTTAAAAACTCCTTCAAAAACTTACTCTGAAAACATTCTCAAACTCCACCATACACCATCATTGCCGACCACTCTAGCACCACTACAACCTCACCAAACCACTAACCACTGAGACCTACACCACCCTTTCTCTCCCCTTTAGTTTGTTGATACAAACATACACACATACAAACTCATGGCACACACACACACTAAAGCAGACCATCTATTCCTAACTCCGATAAGTACTAAGTTGAACTTCTTCTTAATTTTCTTTAAGATTTATGATAGTTCATTACATTTTAGACTCTTATATTACTATGTACATGTATAACTTAATTTTCTAAGAAAGTATAAAAAAAGTTGGGTTAGAATAATGCATGAACTAAACTAAATAGTTTAGGTAGTAACATCAATATGTAGTGTAAGTTAATAATTAGTAAGTTTCAAATGCATGCCACCACCTCTCTTAAGGCATTCTAAATGCTTTTTCTTCATATTTGATAAATACATAACTTATATTAGTAGAAAATATAAATAAGATGAGGGGAAAAAGCACTAAAACATGTAGTATGTGAGTTATGTGATGGAAATCCCCAAATCCCCACCTTGGACACCACTTGTATGATGGATTCAAATATGTAAATTTTAATTTATTAGCTTAATAACATGATTATTTAGTGTTAAGTATAGTTTAAGACTTGGTTGACCAAGTTAAGTTAGTTGATGATGAGTTAGGACCCTAAACTAGCCTAAATAGCAATTAATAACTTAAAAATAAGATTAAGGGCAATCTTAATAATCATGACCAGATCTGTAAAGTTTGATAAAATGGACTAAACTTAAGGTTAAGGTTAGGCTTAAGTCCAAAAAGACAAATAGGTTTAGGTCTAAAGCCCTAAAATGCAAGTTAAGCTCAAAAAGCCCCAAGATACCTAAGTTTAAGACTCAAATAAGCGAGCAACCAGATTTGAACCCTATAATAAAAGGCTCAAAATAAGTTATTCAAGAGGTCTACTAAACCTTAAGGCCATCCAAAGCATCTACTATAGATCACTTAATAAGTTGAAACCTTAAACTTAGGGAAAGAGCTTATTTAAGCCCGCAAGAGCAACTCCAAGGCTCAAGATGAAAATTTAAAGTAATGAGCAGAAAAAGTTTACTTGCAAGGAAGCCCGAAATATTAAGTACAAAACCTAATATCAAAAGCTAAGCCTAAAGCCCAAAAACTAGGCTCAAACCTTAAAGCAACCAAACTCACCCTTGAAAACAATGAAAAACGACTATAAGATCACTAAAAACGAATTTAAAATGAAGAAACTATGCCCAAAATACGAAAATAGTTAAAATGGGGATCTAAAGCAAGAAAGCCTAGATAGTTAATATAAACATCTTATAAACTTTAAATGCATTCTTCAAGTGACGAGGACTCTAAGTTAGATGCAGTCGAAGATTATTGGGACAGTTGGATTCCATGGTAGAGTGAATATATCGATCCCTATCTTATCTTGTTTATAGTTATAGTGTATAGCACCATTTAATTATGTATATACAATAAATGAATATGCTTAAGGTTAGGATGATATGCGTGTCTTTGATTTGGATGTACTTATTTGTTTAGAAATGATAACATATATAAATTACAAATTGCATGCCGCATTAGTAAATAAGGCTTTGGATTGTCTGTCATATATGGTTACCTATTAATCTAAATAATAACTACACAACATTAATAAAAACTAGCCATGCATTGCACCTTTATGCATTTATTATATATGGCATCAGCATTACGCGGTAAAGCGAGAGATTATGCATTTTGGATCCATTATTATTATTGTGTGTATCACAACTTAAGGGGTGACTTAGTTATAGTAGATACCGTATATTATATAAAAGATTGTAGATTAATTGCCCTTCCAATCGATAACTCTTTATACAATATACAAGGCTGCTACTATAACTAACAACCCAAGAGTTATACAAGCACAAATAATATCACAACACAATTGTAATAAAATGACTATCATATATATATATATATATATATATAATACATACACTAAGTCTTGAATATACTAGAATAAACTAGTAGTACATTGTCTCACATAAGTAGTTTCCAAAGTCTTGATACAGTAATACAAACTTACTTTCATTTCTTAACTCATACTCATACTAACTAGGAGACAATTCACTAACCTCGGGCATCCTATGGCTTGTAACCACTAATAAGTCCTCCTGTACAAGTAATTTATAAGGATATAAGTTAAATAGCTCAGTGAGATATTCCCATCCATATTATAGACAAGTTATTTAATAATTTAATTTAAATATATGAATGCATGTTCTTACAGAATGCTAAACAAATACATACAAGTAACCAAGTATTGCATATAACTCAAATTTAGCGTCCTCCGAAATCAGGGTTAGAGTATACATGACACAATCAAATCCGGGTATTATGTTTAAACTATTACAACTATGAAACTCCGTGTTTTGTGTTAAAAAATAAATGGTATATCCATTTTCAGTTTTAGTTAAAATCAGTTTTAAGTATGATTATGAGTGGGTTTTCGTAGTCCATACTTATTCCTAAACGAAGGCCTTTGGACTTGAGCCTTAGTCAAGCGATTGGCAACTCCAATGCCTAATAATCCCACAAGTTAGGGTAAGGTCATATCGTACGTGTGTATCGTACTAAAACACTACAATTAAAATTTATTATTAACTTCTGTATAGACTTTTGCTACCTTCGTGTGATGTGACAGCTAAAATTAGTTATGCAATGCATAATTATGCATGTTCTAATCTACTTAATTCAAGTCTGATATCATTAAGTTCAATTATTGTATGATCAATTAGAATAACAAACAAATCAATTCCTATAAAATTCATTATGCAACAAATAATACATTATCATACTTTAAAAAAATTTCATATTGGACAAACAATATCATACGCATGCATACTCAGCTCCATACAACATCCAATTATTAATATTAGTTAATATTCACTAGCTACACACATAAATATGTATGTAATTATTAGGAATACTCACTCAGCTATGGTCGATGTCAATGATCCTAATAATCTGTTGGTAAATCAATCTCAATCTCGGGATCACCTGATATTTAGGGGATAAGAAAAGCAACAAGTGTTTGAGTTAAATAACTAAATTATTTATATATTTAGTACTGATTAGCTAAATTAGCTATTTATTCATATGAAATTCTCAATTCGAGCATTTTCGTTAATCATATATAATTTTTTCAACGTAATTCTGATTTTTATGAACTTATAGTCCATTTTTATCATTTTCGAATGTACTTTTTCGTAGTAAGGTCCGTTTTAGACGTTATAAACTGTATTTTTCATTATGATGTAAAAATATTACAAATTTTATTATTTTTACTTAAATAATTGTAAATTATTATTTTAAGCTTTTCTTTACATATTTATGATTTAACAAATATCTAAATTTTGTATTTTGTAATTTTCTTATTTTTAAGTTTATTTCATCAAAATTTACTTATTTTGCTATTTTTTAGATTTTGTACTTATTTAATTCATTTTTACTATTTTAATAAGTTTCTAGTTAATTAAATTTTTATGAAATGCTAACATGACAGCATGAGAAAGTGCCACGTATCATTTTCACGAGTTTGCATATTTTTCAAAATTTTCCTATTTTGTATTTTTACTTAATATTTATATAATTATATTTATTATTGTATTTTATTAAATTTTGTAAATTAATTATTTTCCATTTTCCTTCAAACTCATGGTTTATATAACTATACATATATTATTTTACTTTATGTATTAATTTAATATTATAGTATTTTATAGTTATATGATTTAATTATACCGTATACTTATACGTAATATACTATTAACATACGTATTTTATACATATACATATACTTATATGTAATTAATTTTCCTTAACTTATTTATACATATATACTTATGTAATTTAATAATATAAACCTAGATATACTACAAGTGCTATACATACATACTTAAATATACGATATCCATACATATAATGTACCTGTATTTTTGTACTTTATATATTCATATATATATTTTCGACCACCTATTTATACATATGCATATGTAATGAAAATACATATTATATATATACTATCATATACACATATATGTACACATAATTAAATATTTATACATATATGTACATATGTAGAAGATATAATACCAACTTTTCATAAACTCCAATACATGTACAATTAATCCTCAATACAAGAAAAGAATTACAAAATCAATTATATTTACAAAATCCCTAAATATATATTTCTACAAAATACATGCATATATAAAGTACATATAATTTAACAAAGTAAATATACTAAAAAGGGTACTTAACTACTTCCTTGGTATCTTGAAATGCAGATACTCCAAATGCTTGATCTCCTTCTTGTTATGTTTGTTGGGAAGCAAGAAAAAAATTGAGGAAAAGAAATGAATAGAAAGGAAAAATACGGAGGATTTTTTGTGAAGTTTGTTTGTGTGCTTTTGAGTTTGTTTTGGAAAAAAACAAGGGACAATTCCAGGAGAAGAAAAATGCGTGACATCTACGAAAAGCAACAAAGTAATGAAAATAGAAGAAAATACAAGAACATAAGAACGTATTAAAGTGATGCGATTTGTGCTTAGTTAATATCTTGTCTTTTTCTCTTAATTGAACACATGGAAAAGAACAAAGTACACATACCTAGCAATTAAGCAGCATCTAGAAGAGTTCACCATAGCAAAAGAAAAAATTAAGGAAGGAAAAAGGAAAAGGGAAAAGAAAAGAAGAAAGAAGGAAAAACAGAAAAAAATTAGAATGTTTCTAAACATAAAAATTATAAATTTAATAATTATGAAATAATATTGAAATTTTATAAAAATTATTAATTAAATTATTACCTGTTACGTTTATCATATTTAAGAGTTATCTCAACGCGTTCGTTAATAATTTCACGCGAAATGCGATTATGCGTAATGATCGATAATTATATTCAACTAAGGTTTTATTACTATTAGGGTAAATTTAGTAATTTTATAAGCTTAAAGTTATAATTTTAGGTTTTTGTCAAGTTCGAGTTCAATCTTAGGTATTTACGTGTGTATAGAGTTTAGGATTTTCATACGCAATTTAGGTTTCGATCAAAATTTTAAGGTTTTTATCACTTATAATATATTCAAATTCATAATTTAATAAAAATAATTTATCTTACTTAGCCTTATTAACTCGTGTGATTATCTAGAGCACTCGAATCCAATTTATAGTTTAAATCGATAACTTTACAGGGTTTATAATGTGTTTTTGCTACTTCGTATGGCGTACTTATACATCATGTTTTTATCTTGACATTTGGGTTCTACTTGGCTTTGAGAAGTGGCACCCTCTGCTTGAGGCTGAGCAGTGTTCACTGCTTTAGGTCTATTAAATAAAAGATGAACATGCTTAGGCGATAGGTGTAGAGACTTGGGTCTTGACATGCATAAATACTTATTAACTTCAGTAACGATAGGTACAAAATCGGGCTTTGCACAGTTGTTGGCAAGCTGTGTATGATGTTGCATTTTATATGTTTGTTTACATTGCGTATGCGTATTAATTCACTTGCTTGTCTTGTGTTTGTTAGTAGGATAGGAAGGTTACTTGCTAAGCAGTTATAGCTTCCTCCCTTATAATTTATTATTACAGTAGGATCTTTGGTTGGTGCTAAGCTGCAAGATAGCCGAGTTTAGTCTTACCAGGTTGGGAATGAATAATGAGTAGTCACCTTAATATTATTTGAACTTTCTAAGTTTATTTACATCTTTTAGTATGTTGAGTAGCATATACTACTAGTACTATTTTATTGTGGGTCTATATAACTAATGCTAGGGGAAACCTTATACCCCATATTTATTTATGTTATATCGGATTTAGATATTATGGTATAATTTATATTAAATACTCCACTATTACTTGATATTGGTTTCCAAGAAGAAGCTGGGATTGTGAGATGTCTTATGTAGTACATTGAAAGTTCCTGATCAAGAATAATGCTTGATCTCAGATCTTCAATATTATATAGTAATATTACCAAAACTTGACCACCCATTTGGATTGTGACAACATACCTACGATGTGTGTATAAAAACTAAATACAACTATATGATAAAATTTAAAGGATAACATGATTATTGAATCACACAATATATATAACCTATGATTTGAGAAAGAAAAAAATATATAATGTAGAAACAAATTTAGATAAAAGTTATAAAAAAAAAATGAAGAATATATGTATAATATAGTAATACATTATAAATACATATGTTAAAAATACACTAAATATGATGATTGCATTTAATTTAGTTTATCAAAGAAATGACATATACGTACAAAATAATTAATGTTATATTAATCGTGGATTTTTCACAAGAAAGTAATTATTTAAGAGCTTATAAGAAATTCTTTTAGAGTACAATTCTCAAATGTATTAGATTTTATTGTGAGCAAAAGAAAAAAAATAGAAAAATTCCCAATCCTCAAATGTATTAGAATTTATTGTGAGTCAAAAGAAATATTTATAGCCATTTGGCATGTTACTAAGAGCAAAAGAGAGAAATTGAAATTAGAGAGAAAAAATTAGTGTACTTGCTTTGATTTTCATATTATTAAGTTAGAATTTAATATCATATGATTAATGGTTATTTCCAATATGTTATAGAGCTATTCAAAGAAACAATAAAAAGACAGTAAAAGACCTCCCGATTCCTTTTAGTTATATAAATTATTTACCAACTCCAAAATACCAAAATCACCTCACAAACAATGCACTTGCAATTTATATATAAATTTAAGAATGAATGTATGAACTATTAATTGTAAAATAATTTATAGTTAATTATATGCAAGATTAATAGACTATAAACATGAAAACGAAATTACATATAAAGTAATTAAAAAATAATGACAATATAGAAGTGCATAAATATGTAGTGATTTTTTGCTTTATATTTAATTCTACGATTCTGAATGAAAATGAGACTAAATAAACGAATTTGTTGAATAAATTTTTTTTTTAAGGAGTATAATGAGTTGACTTTTGTTTATAAAGAAAAAATGAGCTATTTTATCTCTAAGAAATTGATTTATCTAATTTTATATATAATATATTTATACAATCACAATTGCCATACCGAATAAAATAATGGCCTAAAGTCATATGATGAAGTGAAATTATGATGATAGTTAATGTTGATTTTCCTTTCTTTTCTTATTTGCTTCTTCATTTCTATAGGGAATTTAACGTTCATATAAGACCACAAGTGACATAAATTATATTGTCAAATCAATAAGAAAGTATTTCTCAAAGTTCAAAGTTTTTACATCTATTCTTTCTCAACCTTAGAAGATTTTTTGTTTTGAGATCTTTGGTTGAGTAATAGTTATATTTCTTTTTTATTCCACATAGTTTTCATAATATTTGTACATTAACTTTCTTTTTTCCTTTTCTGCATCATTAATCATATATATAGTTTGATTTAGTAATTATGTGGTATTCTAAATTTAATTATATTCCTACATTTACTTTTTGAGCATATAACGCCAGTGCATGTTTGCCAATATCTAAATAAATTGATAGCAACATATTATTATAAATGTGTAACGCCCTAATAACCCTATTGGCATTATAACTCACCACATGTTCTTGTTGTTTAAGAACATGCTAAGGCTTTAGAATTAAAAGTACTAAATACAATAACATTTACCTAAAATACTACAAACAATCTTAAAGAAAATTAAGTCATCGTCTTGTATTGAAGTACATCCTAAAACTAACATAAACCATAATATATGAATTCAAAAGAGTCTTACATGCTCCCATAAACACATACACCTTTAAGAGTCATTAAAGGAGTCTATAAGTTCCACAAACATACGCAATACAAAATAAGCTAGCAAAGGAGTTTATCTCCTCTCTATATCAAACGTCTCCAATAATAGCAAGCTCCTAAAGGCATAACCTATACTCATACCCTAAAACAATATTGAGTCTTTAATCATCATAAAAGTATACGTAGTCTACACCATCCTCCTCCTAAAGTCCATTAACGAAAGGCTCTTCGTATATCACATAATCATCACTACCTGTACTTGAAAAAGAAAAGAACGAGACAAATCTTAGTATATAGTATGTAAGCACACACAGATGCTAATTAGTACATATCACATGCACATAGTGCATAAAAAGCAATCGACAGGTTAATATTTTGTATATTAGCCATCAAGTAACGAAGAGTGCTTATGATCCTGTTCCACTAAGATCTTTTATACATATAAATGGATTACTATAATATAGGTCTTTTAATTTACTTTCATCTACTATGGTAAAGGTTATGATAACTCTAATTTTAAATACATTTCACATGGTGATTTTATAGTATTTCCCTTACATCTTTGGTTTTCTTTAAAGAAATTGATACTTAATTGAGTAAAATTTTGATTTCAAGGTTTGAACGCGTACTTAGATCGAAAACAAAGAAAAGTAATCAAGTTTCACTCAATTCGGAGTTCAAATGAATGAGTTACAAAGTTTTGAAGTTACACAGTCTGGGACACAACTGTGTCCATCCAGGAAAATATGCTGAGGTTAGAAAGTTACACGACCTAGGGACACGACTGTGTCCCAAGTCATGTCTGGTGATGAAAACAGAAACCTTTCAATACACTATAAAATGACATATTAGGGTTTTGCATAGATGATTGGACATTCAAAAGAAAAGAGACTTGAAGAAAAGGAGAAGAAAAAGGCGAAAGCAACACATAACTTCAAGATTGAAGAGTCTTCATCAACAAAAGGGATTTTTCATGTTTTATTTATTGATTTTGTTGCAATTCGTTTTTAGTTTCATTATGATAGCTTAAAATTCTTATATTTAGGATTATGGAACCTAGGGTTTCATGTGACTATTAGATTGATTGATAATTTTCAATAAAGTTTCTATCTTTTCTTAATTCAATTATGTTATTTAATTGTTAATTGATATTTCTAGAGTATCAATCTATGATATTATGCATGATGATTGAGAAATCACATAAATAATGAGATCTTGACATAATTGGAGAGAATTACATGTGTACTTAGAGATAAGATATATGTTTTTTTCCGGAAAGTTGTTTTTTTTGTGTAGGAATTCATTATACATTAATGCAATTCTAAATTATATTACTAAGTGAAGAGATTCCAGTAAATAATTTAGGATTAGGGTTAATATGTTTGAGAAAGGTGTTAATTTTAATTGTGAATTCCTTCGATCAAGAATTATAGAAATTGAATTGGATATATTTTAAGCGGTTACATGTTAAACACTAAGGGAAATAATTCCTAAATATGTTATTTGCATTCTTGAAGTCGTTCTTAGTTTTATCGCTTTCTAAATTGCTTAATCAAGTCTCATAATTAGGTTAGTTTGTTAATTTTAGTATTTTTAATTCATTCAACTCATCACAATTTTCTAGTTAGATAATAGAGCTAAGGTTAATATTAGTATTCGAAATCTCTGAAGGATTGACTCGAACTCACATCCGCTATATTAAAACTGATAAGTGCACTTGCCTGATATCAGGTTACATGACCAACACTCTAAAATTGGAAACCATGGGACACCAAGAATCATCACATATGATTAGTAACTGCACTCTAAATATCCACCACTATGGGCCCTTAAAACGAACAAGTTAAGCATAAGCAGCAACCAATCTGATTAGGCCAATTATAGTTTAGTTTGATTAGTTCCTTTTTATCCTAAATAGTACAACCATACAAACATATACTCTATACCTAAGTTGTTGAATATACTAACCAACCCAAAAGGAGATCCAAAAGTAAAATAATCCAAGCACTTGACCTAAGAGATAATAGGTCCATTTACTTCTTTTATCTCTCAATTATGTAAACAATTACAAGATTCTATTCCAACCAGTTTACAAGCTTCGATTACTTACAAATTTAGTCTCTCTCAATAATATAAAGACCCATCTTCTTATTACTCAATTAAATTCAACTTGTAAACCTCTTTAGTAAGGATATCTTCTTTCTACTCCTCCCTTAAGTCTCTTAGTTGGATAACTTCAAATTACTTCCAAAACTCCAATTTTCAAAGTAAAGTGTAAATCTTTTGAAAGCGAATAGAATAAACAAAGATTTAATTAGGAGATTTTAGATCAGAAAGAATCTTGAAAAACAAGAGAGTTTTGAACAAGGTATGGCATTCGAATGCTACAGAGTGTGGCATCCAAAAGCGAAGTTGAATCCACGTGTAGTGGCTTAGCATCCAAACACTACAAAAGAAGGCGTTCAAGCACCTTGTTGCTATTCTGCAAATTATAAAACAACTCAACATCTCCAAACCAGAATTAAAGCATGTTATCTAAATGATTCCAAACACTAAAACTACCTATAAACTCAAATCCTCACTCCCGATCTTCAAAATCCATCATAAGACTCCAAATTAAAAGAGGGAAAACTTGTTATACTTAAT
This sequence comes from Lumnitzera racemosa, assembly GCA_024138005.1. NCBI lineage: Eukaryota > Viridiplantae > Streptophyta > Magnoliopsida > Myrtales > Combretaceae > Lumnitzera > Lumnitzera racemosa. Next base: position 89,148,767 of record JAMXBC010000001.1, on the reverse strand, counting down.
TAAAATTAGCTCAAATGCTTGGAAGAGTCTAGAAATGAAGTTAAAAACCACCAACAATTGCAAATGACCATTCGTTTCAGATTCAACCCTCACTAAAACCCAAGTATAATTTCTCTAAATCATGGTTTTAAGTTAGAATACGAGCTAAACTAAAGCAATCCCTAAGAAACTTACCTTAAATACTTGAATAAACTGTCCATGAAGAAAAACTAAGAATTCCCACTTGAAAACCGTCAAGAACAAATTGAAATTGATAAGAAACAAAAGATTTTAAGATGTTAGAGGCTTAATACGAATTTACTTAAGTTAAATCTATAAATTTTACCTTAATCTTCACTTGGGTTTCCTCTTTTGGGTTTTTGGTTTAAGGGCTACTCAAGAATTTGCATAAAGAAGTGGGGATTATACTTTATTTAGTAAAGACTAGGGTTTTTGATAGAAGGAGGCTACTCGAGAAGGTTTTAGTAAATTTTTAAAAAGTCAAAAATACCCTTGATTTTGAAATTTTGTTTTTGTATAATTACAAAATGTTATGATCAAATATTTTATTTTATTTATGCATCATTACAATATCAATAGAGCAAATTATCAACTTCTAAATTTAGGTATCATAAAGCTTTTGTCCATATTAGTTCGAAAGTTGTGTTATATTATTAGAATTACAATAATCAAGAATAATTTATTTCCAAATTAAGAAATGTAATTTACAAGCTAAGACACTTATTTTTACCATTTTTTTTTACCTATAAGTTTTAGTTCCTTTTAACTAAACGTTAAAAAAAAAGGAAAATAAAACCAAAGAAATAAAAATATACATATATATAAAGGTAGATGACATGATTTTTTTTTTTGTTTAGAATTTTAATTAGATAATATGAGATGTGCCATAAAAAGAAAGGCTATAATGTTGTGTTAATTACTACCAAATATTTTGCCTGTTTTTTTTCAATCAACATAAAGTTATCATTTTTCTAAGAAAACCCTATTCCTTTATGATCTCCCCTTCTATGTTAATATTGCACTCTTGTATTGGTAATATCTTTTTAATTACTTTTATATTTGATTATTTTCCATATTTTACTAATCTTTACTCATACATATAATAGATTATAAAGTTAATTTGCAATTAGAATTTTATATATTTGATACTTTTAAATTTGTACATACATTGCGAGTACATCCTTTATTGATTTTATTTAATGTGAATGTAAAAGTCACTATCTATTTGATCTTTTTATACTAATACATTTGTATTCTTTTTCTATTTACACGGGGAGATTTTCCACTTGAGTTAATACTTATTTTGTCAACAACAAAAAAGTTAACTAATGTTACTATTGTTGATCTCATATGATCTTTCTACATTATTGAATCACCTAAAGGTATTGTAACATACTAAACACAGGGATGTAACAACCTATTACATTCATATACTATGGCATAGACATGCAAAGCTCGGAACTTGCTAAATTCCTCAGTTATTACACATGGCCATCGAACTCATGATAATACGTCATCTTAAACACATTGTGTATGATCCAAGAAGTTCATTGGTATTGATATAACATTATCGATATACCTAACCAACTAAAATTTCAATCTACTAATAATTACTATTGCATGGTCAATGATAATAGCCGTGATTCTCAAAAATATGCAAGAACTTATGTGCAAACATCTTCATAGTGTTTTTTATGATACCCCATATGTTTGTAACTCTATATGAATGGTAGGAAAGGAGTTGTATTGGTTTATAAAGCTAATATAGTGAATGTCATATTAACGCTAGTTAGAAATCTTTGAGTCAAGTGGTTAAAAAAAAAACTCATAAATATTTGTTGGCTCAATTATTCACTAATTTTTCCTATAAGTGTTACAAATGGTATTAAAGCTAAACCCCTATTAGTAGGTGGGTGATGCAAGAACATTTTGACCAAATTTAGATAAAAAGTTTGAGAAAGATGAAGAGTATTGCCATGTGTGACATGCTTTCAAGTTGACTTATAGGTTAGGGTAATAGGAATGAACTAAATCATACAACAAAAATGGAGAAGAATTGGGCCAATTGTAAGGCCTCACAGTAAAGACAATGCGTATTTAAGAAAGGAAATTATGATATCTCATAGGTTTGTAGTCCTACATAGATTGTAGGAGAGGAGTTACATTGATTTATAAGGCTAATATAGTGAATATCTTATTAATACCAGTTAGAAATTTTTTGGCTAAGTGGTTAAAAAGGACCTTTAGTATTTGTTGACATGACTATTGACTATTTTTTGTTTGGGGCATTACAATTCTGCATGGCTAATGTCGTCCTTATCGACCTTATAATCCATAACCTACATTCATCACCTATACCTATAAAAATGAAAAAAAAAAAACACATGGATTAAAAAAGAATAGGCGTAAGCCTAATATTAATCAGTATACGAACTTGTAGATACCATACAGTCGAACATGCTTGCATATACAATACCTAATACGCATACGATAGTTTTTAATCTTTCATTTAGGTTTCTAGTATGACTCAATCTTAGCATCTTAAGAACTAAGATATTTCATGATCTTAGGGTAAGTGGCTATAGATAGAAGGACAAGAGTAAGAAAGATTCCTATAAAGTACAAAAATTACTATATGTAGCAATGGCTTCTTTATAAATCAATCACACCCTCAAACAGTAGTTTGTATGTATTTTGATAGTGATTGTAAGGAAGGAAAACGATTGTTGTCAATGAATCTAACTAGATTCATAGAATACATGTAAAACATAATATGAAATTCGAATATATAGGGAAATGAAGCATTAGAATTTACACCCTAAAACACCTTATGTGTAAGAGATTGGCTATCTTAAATTAAGCTTACCTCCATCTTCTTTCACACGGCGATAATAAAAAACATATACAAACTGTTAGTAAATCTTACAAAAGACAAATGTGAGAGAAAAATAAGACAAGAGAGAGAGGGGGTGGGGAAGGGCGTAGAGTTACCTCATAAATTGATTAGGGTTTTTGAACAAGAAGCTTATATATATGTGCTTATATAAGTATTGAAGTGTGTATAAAGCCAATACGATATACTTGGTATTAGAATGTAGGTCTAGGCTTAATTGTAAGACCAAATCATAACAATTTTGTTCTCTCACTATTTTCAATGGCACTAGGAATAAGATCCTCCAATGAAGCATCAAATATGGATACTATCAATAGCATGTTTCAATATCTTCTAGGAACTTAAAAGATAGCCTATGCCAATTGTTTGCTAACAATGGTTTAAAATCCAAATGATCCAACTGCACCTGGTTTTAGATTTTTTAGACCAACTCTCACTTAAGAGTATGTATTTAAAAGGATTAGTAGATGATCAAAATAGGATGAAGAAATGTGAAAGAGTTTTGATTCCAGAAACAGCCTTCTTCAGCCATAATTTCCCCAAACCTTATCTTATTGCATTTGCGCATGGTTACGCAATTGCTTCAACTTCTTAGACCTAACAAAGCCTAAATCAACCATATTACACTCATTTATACATTATTGATACTTAGTTGACTCTAGATTGGCAAATATTCAGTCGTCCCCACTTTTCTTCATTACAGAAGACTTCGTTAAAACCACCTAACATAATCTATGGGCCCACAATTTTCCATACCAACTTTATAACTCTTCCTAAAATAGTAAACGTTCATCCAAACAAGGACTTGAATAAATAGTAGAAAAATGCCAATAAAGGTTAGAGTGACATACCTACACTTCCATGAAAATTTGCTGTCGAGATACTTGTCATTCTTGGATAATCATGTCTTTTGCATTCCACAAGACAATAAACACTCCATTAAAACCTTCAGCTTCGGAGGCCAGCGTCTGATTAAAATGCAAGTACCCTTGCAACAATTCAACAATCACTCTACTTATCTTTCTCTCTGAGAAGATCACCATTTGTGGTTCATATTGCCATACTAAATCCCTTATAACTTTGCATCTTACCTCTGAATTTACGCCTCAAGCATTCCACGCTAAACTTTAAACGATTTTGGTCTCATGTTAGAGGATAAGGTGTCCATCATATCCAGATTCAACATTATAAAGGTAAGGCTGTACCATTTATCAATATCATAATCTTGATGAAAATATTTAATTTCCAGCTTCCATTAGCATAGCCAGAATGTTGTGCAACCCGCTATCATTTGTGTTTCCTACGAACTAAATAAGACTTGCTTCCTTTGATCTTCTTTTAAAGGCATTATGAAGGGCACTTATTGGACATCCAAGTGGAAAGAAAACTCTTACTATGATATTCTCCACGACTAACTTGCATGTCCATTCCAATATATCTAAAATCCTTCCTTTCGTCAGGTCAATCCTCACCATTGGCATCTTCACCATCAAAACACCCTCCATTGTGGTTGTTATCATCTTTTGCCACTGTTGATAAGAACGATCCTCTTTAAAAGTTGGCCAAAACATCATCTTTGGAACTTTATCCCTTTTTCACTCCACATTGGACATTATAATCCCTTGTGCTTCCATCGCTACCTACCTTAAAAATAGTTCCACCTGCATTTCCTAGATACCAATTTAAGATGATAACCTGGTGATTTTGAAGTAAGGTGTAAAGTTTACAACAAGATGTCCACTTCTAGCATTTAGACCATGTTGTTAAGCAAGCTTTTTTTATAGAGATTAAGTTTTTGTTATTCTTTTTCTATGTATGTTCTTGTCCTTACTTTTTACTTGATAAGTCCATTTTCTCTCTCTTCTTGTTATTAATATACTCTCTCACACCTGTTTTTTTATCAACCAAGACGTTTACATCCTCTAGTCCTGAGGTTGTCTTTTTGAATTCCTCATTTGTCTCATTATAGTTAACGTAGCTTTTGCTTAAAACCATCTTTTCAATGTTGCTTCTTATTAGGTCTTGGGAAGATATGTCATGGATTTTCAATAAATAGGCATATATATATATATATATATATAGGTGTGATTGTATATGTATATATATATATTTTTATATGATATTATGTATATTAAGTATTTTCAATAAATATATATATAAATATAACCGTATATGTATATATATATATATAGGTATCGTATATGTGTGTACATATATATAACATATGTAGTGTATTTAGGGTCATATTATTATATTACATAAGTATACATATACGTGTAACATACATATATTAATGCTATAGTATATATATCGACATACGGGTATACTTAAGTAATACATGTATAATATACCACAATAATAAATTAATAAATAAAGTAAGGTAATATATATACATTAACATATGCCATAAGTTTCAAGAAAATAGAATAATTAATTTGTAAAATTTAATAAAATATAATTATATACATATTACGTAAAAATACAAAATAGGAAAAATATTGAAAATATACAAAATTCGGAAATGATACGTAACACTTATCCTTGTTGCTATGTGAGCATATAATTAATTTTAACTAAAAATCGTAATTAAAAATAATAATAAAATAAATAAATAATTAATTATAAAATTATTAAAATAGTAAAAAATGAAATAAATAGGTTTTAAACCTTAAAAATAGTGAAATATGAAAATTATAATAAAATGAACTCAAAAATAAGAAAATTATAAAATATAAGCATTAGATATTTATTAACTTATAAATATATAAAGAAAAGCTTAAGATAATAATTTATAATTATTTAAGTCAAAATAATAAAATCCATAATATTTTTACACCATAATGGAAAATGCAAGCTTCAATGTCCAAAACAGATCCTGTTATGCGAAGATATGTTTAAAAATAATAAAAATCAAAGTAAAAACAAAAAAGTTATACGCGACCGAAAATTCAAGATAAATTAAGAAAAGTACGTAAAAGTTTTAACTTAAACTATATTTATATCATATTTGGGTTATAGTGTGAAATTAAGTAAATAATAATAGATATTTACTTAATTGATTAACCTAATTTTTTAAAATACTTATAGATTTATTTATTTCTTAGGTACCCAAGTATCAAGAATTGTAAATCTCAAAGAATTGGAGAGTGAGCATTAACTAAAGTGCGGGAGTTTTTATGATTTGCTATCTTCTTGTAGTTTGTTATTTGTATGCTGCTTGTTAGTTGATATTGATTATTTGTTGAATGATTGATTGCTTTGTATGTTATCATCTGTGTGATCACTTTCTTAAATTGGTAAATATAACTATTCGATTAAAATAACTAGTTATGTCTGTCACATGTCTGTGATCTAATTGGTATACTAATAGAAAGTATTACCTTTGTAGATTTTTGAAAAAAGTATTTCTTGAAAAACATTTTTTTAATCTTAAATATATTTTGTATGACTTTTGTGAATGCTTGTATTGCCCATAAATGATATTTTTATCGTTAAAGTAAAGCTGATACAACATCTCTAATTGATTGTGAGAGGACTCGCATAGTTGTATTCGTGAGGCCTTGAATATATTTTAATATTGTGTGCCCGAGGGGCTTTAGATATGTTTAGTGGATGACATTAATTAGGATCCACCTGATTACTGTTTTTCAACTAGGGCAATAGTTAAGTGTCGTCTCGAGAGGTGGTGCCCTCAAGCAGCCTCATGCGGTTAAGGTGAAGTGCTCTGTGAGGGTAAGTATGGAGGATAATTAACGTGTAGACGACATAAATCTACATCTTCCATAGTGTTGGGCTCCTATAGATGTGTTGCTTACATTCACTGCATATGCATTCATTTCGCTTGTAGATAGATTGCATGGGTGCTGATAATGTTTGATAACTTGTTTAGAGGTAGTAGCGAGGAACAAACTTACTGAGCTATGGTTTGCTCATTCCCCTATAATTTCTTTTGCAGGTTTCTTTAAATAGAGATTGGGATAATCTTGAGAGCAAAGAACAAACCAGAGAGGGGTTTAATAATGTTAAAGTTGATTGAAACATGTATAGTTTGTACAGAAACAATTTTGTAAAGAATATTTATACGATAGAATTATGTAAAATATAGTATTTATTGTAAATTATTAAGTTATTTTATCTTATCTTAGTATTTGGTAGGGGATACCGATTCTCTACTATTTTGGTAGACTGTGGAATATCGGATATACATAGTCACTTATATTTTATAGTAAGTTAATTAAATTAAAAATCGAAAACTTTAGCGACTAATAATTTTTTGAATTTTGCAATCTCTAACTTGTAAGGCGGTTTTTGTATCATAAGTGCATACGTGATATGAAAATTTTAGACCATCATACTAAAGCCTCCTTAAGATCATGACAATGGCTCATCTTATAAGGAACAGGGTAATACCTGACCTATACCCATATGTCCAAGCTCATCCAATACACAAGAATTGGAGGCTTACTTTAGATGATTGATCACCAATAGTCGATACGATGTAATGGCTCTAGTTCATGGCTTATCCAACTTTTTCATCTTAACTTCATCCAATAGTCGAGAGCATGGGTTAAAATGTATAGGAGTCTCATTCTCTTCATAAACATTCAAAGCATTTTTAAAGTTTGTAAAAACACCATTACTTTGATAGAATGACTTCGCAAAAGATTAAATAATGACTAATAAGTTCTAACAAAATAAATAATTTCTAAGAGGGTATAAGATATTATTTATTGATTCCTTCTTTTGACTTAATTAATTTACTAAAGAGGGAATTAAAGTACAATAAAGAGTAGATAACATTAAGGGACAAGTGTTGTCGAGGGGAGTCACTTGAGTTGCCATTATCTTATAAAGAGGGATTACTTTATTTTAAAAACAAAATTTTCATTCCCTCAACTTTATCCATCATTCCTACTTTATTGATGGAGTTTCATGCTACCCTGATGGGAGGTCATGAGGCAATATTGAAGACTTTTAAGCGTCTAAGTGTTGCATTTTACTTGCAAGGAATGAGAAAGGATATGAAAGAATTTGTGAAGTGTTGTCATGTTTGTTAGCATATTAAATATCCGACAACATCTCCAGTTGGATTATTACAATCACTTCCTATACCATAACAAATTTTTGATGATTTTTCAATGGATTTTATTACTGGATTACCATTATTAAAAGGGTATTCAGTAATATTAGTGGTTGTGGACAAACTTATGAAATACTGCCACTTAGGATCCTTAACGACTAACTACACAACGGCATTAGTGGCAAACTTATTCGTTGACTTGGTGGTAAAACTGCATGGTTTTCCAAGAACTATTATCTTTGATAGAGATAGTGTGTTTTTAAGTAAATTCTAGATAGAGTTTTTTAAGCTCAGTGGAATACAGTTGAAGATGAGTTCTACATACAAATGGTCAAACAGAAGTCCTGAATAGGATTATGGAGTGCTATCTGAGGGCCTTTGTCATAGAGTTACCAAAGTTATGGCCTAAGCATTTACCTTGGGCATAATTTTCATTTAATACTAGTTTTCATACGAGTACTCAACTAATTCCTTTTAAAGCAATATATGGAAGAGATCCTGCTTAGATTCCCAATTATGTGAAAAGGTTTTCATCAGTAGAGGCAGTAGATTAAGAGTTACAGAATAGAGATGATGTATTGGCTCTTTTAAAGAATAACTTGGCCAAAGCATAGCAGAGGATGAAGAGTTTTGCTGATCAAAAGCGATCAGATAGAGAGTTGCTTATGGAAGATTGGGCTTATGTAAAATTACAACCATATAGACAAACTTTGTTAGCTAATCGAATGTCTTATAAGATATCTATAAGGTATTTTGGCCCTTTTGAAGTGATTGAACGCATAGGATTAGTAGCTTATAGACTCAATTTACCAGAACACTCTAGAATTCATCTTATTTTTTATATTTCTCTTTTAAAGAAAGCTGAAGGTAAGAAGGATGAACTTAGACCACTACCAGCGTTAGATTTGGACAATCATCCACCGGTCCAACCTACAATGGTTTTGGATGTCAGGGAGCTTTTCAAATAGGGATAAAAGTTAAACAACTTTTGGTCTAATGGGAGTCATTTTTTCTAGAGGATTTTACTCGGGTAGATTTACAAGATTTTATTAGGGATTATCTTGAATTTGACCTTGAGGTCAATGTCTAAGACGCAGAGAAATTTGCTATGGTAGAAGATAAAAGACAAACAAGAATCAAGAGAAGACATCCGAGGTATTTGGACAATTATATGTAAGATTTAAGCATACTAAACAAACACATACGTAACATACAGTATTCCATTACAAGTAACATGAGGAGTCGTATAAAAAATCAATAGTATAAATAGTTTTACAATTAGTTACAATTTGTAACAGAAACAATGGAACGGGTATAAAAGGAAAAGGATAATAGTAGATTAGATATCGAAAAACCAAGATCTAAAACCTTTCTGTAAGGAGCTTCTCTAACACTTGAAGATCAGAGTCTACCAATTGAGTTTTTTTTTTTCCTTCTACTTTTTACATCCATACCTCGCATACATAAAATATTTGAATTAGATTCGTACTCATAAAAGAAAATCAATAATACACTGTTCACTAAATATATCATTCATTTAGCTACTCAAATTTGCAATTTTTTTCTCAAATCATTATCGTAATAGAATGTTTTTTTTTTAAACCCTAAACACTGTTCTAAAGGAAAAGAATGAACACAAAATCACAGAGAAAGAGAGAGAGAGAGAGGTACCTGTGGTTTATGGAAGGATTGAGAGAAAGAGAAATTGTTTTGTACATTCTTGCTACATGAGTATAGCAGAGAGAGAGAGAGAGAGAGAATAGTCTTAGGCTATTAAGTGGGCCTAGACTGACTCATGGTTGGCCTATCATAAAAACTCCCCTCTAGGTATATGATATGATTATTGCATGTTCTTAATAAAAAGTAAATTTGTTTTTTTATATTGAAATTATACTTTTGTTTATTTATATCAAAATAAGGTGATCCATGTTACTAAAAAAGTAAAAAGATCTATTAATAGAACAAAATTATGTTGTATAAAATATCTTTATACAAGTAGATGCTATTATTATGGCATAAAATGACATAATAGTGTTATTTTTAACCTTTTAGGACACAATTTACGTCTTAATATATAAAAGTGGACATATTATAATGACACTCAACTATGTAATATAGTAAATGATGAGACATGTATATAAACTAATCTATTAGACGCTTTTGTCCATCTCAATTGATACTACGTATTGTGGCAAAAAAAAAAAAAAAAAAAAGAATTAATACCATGTGTTAGGATGCAACAAGTCAAATACATCACTTCGGCGTTTTAGGTGTTACTAAAAGTTTTTTCAATACCAAACTCTAATAGAAACTTATGTATTTACTTTATAATAATTCACGAAAAGGGTAACATTAGAAACTCCACCTAATATGGTGACTGCATTTCAACCGTACTTTTAAAGATAATTACCTATTTTCATGATTGTCTTGTGAAATCGATTTGTTTTATTATTAATTTTACTTTCCGAAAATTCCATTTGCCTTAAAAATAAAGCCCATCTCTCTCCAAAATTTTATCTCATCATATTATCTCTATACTATAATCTTATTTCTTGATAAAAAAAATATGTTTCTTTCTTTATTGCTTCAGTATTTCAAGTTAATGCAGATTTTGAGTAATTGGAAAGTTTATATTACTCTTACTATTATTGGTTTCATTAATCTTTAAACATTACTAAATCACCTAAAGTTACTTTAAATAAACGTTAACTTTTTATTGTAGTATTTCCTCAGTGCTCTTTCAAGCAAATCAATTTTTTTTTTTTTAATACAATTGCCCATTTATAAGTGCCATATAAGAGGTAGCGTTACAACTATTGCAATTTAATAGGTAGGTAAAAAGCGTTCTTGACCTCAAATATTTCTAGACCTTTCATTTTCGAACAATTGTTGCATCTCCGATTATTTTACTAATTTATTAATTATAACTTTAATTTAGACACTGGGTGCCCGCTAGTAGTGATTTTTAGGTGCCAAACTATAGTTGCTGAGACCGACTCAGCAACTTACCGAAAACAACACCGATGACACCGTCTCTCATGTACAGGTGTTTTTGTTAAATTATCTGACGTTTTTAGTGGTATTGATGAAGCCTACGATTAGACACATGTTTTCCTTCAAAAGTAATCAAGCTATTATGGTATTCTTTTTATTCATAGTAAAATTTGTGGAATCAGTCGCCAGCTGGGGACTTTTTTTCTTTTACTTTTGTATTCTTTATACTTTTTTCATAAATGAATTTTTTTCTTGTTAATTATTATAAAAGTTACTACCTACTAACTTTATGCAATTTCTTGGTAATAGTATTTAGTGTATTTTCGGATTGTGCATTTTTTGGCAACTAACTACAAGTATCTCCCTGATTTATAAATTACACGAATGGTGTTTTTTTGGAAAAGATAAAATCAAATGCTGTAGGAAGTATAACATTTTGTACTTTAAAGATTTGTCTACTGTAGCGATACAACTTCAATTATACAGAAATTTATGAACCAAGACTATACTACTAAATAAAATATTACAAGTTCACTATGTAACCATACTAAAGCCTGATTAGAGTGCCTCATATATCACATCAAATCCTAAATAACTCTCATTTTTTTTAAGAACTCTCAATTTCATCCATAGTTACTTTATGGAAGTTACTTAACAATTTTTTAAATCTTTTATGGTTTCATGTTATATTAATTTTCAAACCAATAGATAAAATATTTTTTAATGATTTTTAAACTGTGGATAATTATTTTACTTTTACTAGCTAGATATCTAAATAATGATATTTCAATTATAGTTATGAAAGAAAAAAAAAAAAAACTTGGCGCTCCTTTGGCAAAACGACCAAAATGGAAAGCTTAAAAAAACAAAAAACAAAATAAATGGCGAGCATCGGTGCTTATGGAAGCAATCGGAAATAGTTAAGCTTAAGCACCGTAGGATGCTTATAGTTTATCAATAAATGTTGGTACAGGAATATATCTCAAGCATTCCAAATTATGACACCCTAGAAAATTAAATAAATAAAAATAATAAAGTAAAGAAAATAATAAATTAAAGGACGTGGTACGAAAAGTAATATTATATTTTAAGAGGGGTAAGATGGCTTTTTCCACTCTTAAATATAAAAGCCCATTGCAAAACTCTAACGCTCATTTGCTTGTCTCAATGTTTTGTAGAACCCTCTCGAAAGGCACAATAGGAGCAAGGCTAAGGTAAGCTATGTGAAGCGGTTTAACTTGCTTGGTTTCAACTTTTATGATCTCTTAACGTTAGGAGTTGTTTTAGAGTTGTGGGAACGTGTAATTGAAGAGGATTGCAAGGCAAAAGCTAGGATAAGGTCTAAACCCTCACCCGATGAGTGTTATCCCAATCTTTGGTATTATAAAGATTGAGTTTGATGTTATTATCTTAGTTGGAATTGTTGTCTTGCGTATATGTATTTAATTTAGGCTTGTAATCAAGTTTTATATAATGTGGGTTGTGTTTTGCTTCCAACATTTTTGGATCAAGATATGTGCTTTATTATCTATGTTGTTTTGTTTCATTGTTTTAGGGTTTTGGAACACACCTGAGCATTCCATGTCTTAGTCAGATGTGTTGTAGTTATTGTTGATTGATTTGGAGGAATTTGGAGTCAAAAAAGAGATCGGATTTAACAAATAGGAAGAATATGGGGAGAAAGCACGATCATAAACCTAGGCCATCAACCTGTAGTGTGGTTAAATCATGGGCATAAACTGAAGTTTTTGGCTAATGAAGGACCACAATTTAAGAACAAGGCTATCATCCTTGGGCATGTTCTTGTGGTCTTCTTTTTCTAATCTTTTCTTGTTTTTAACTTACATCTAATCTTATCCTAACCTCTTCTAAACATTTATAGAAGCTTAAATAGATCCTTAAACTTCAAGTTAACCAAATATGGACTTAGTAACTTAAGGAGTTAAGTAAAAACACTTAGTAAGGATTTTGTAACTTAAGAATAGAGCCTAAAAAGAGTTGTTCTTATTTATTTATTTAGGTGTTGATCTTGAAATGTTATCTAAAGTAGATTCTATGAATTGTATTTGAGACCCAAGTACGGAGAACCTTGTTTGTTGCTTGTGCCTATCTAAGATAGTTAAAGTAAATTGGATTAATATTAAACTGGAATAAAATATGATCGTTGCTTGTGTTTAGCTGAGTTTAGGGGGTCATAGTATTAGTGTCTTTAAGGTAGCATCTTATTAATCTTTGAGCAAAGCTTTCCCCTGTAAATTCTCCCTAGATATAATACAAGGTAGTTTAAGTTAGTGTCCAAAGATCATTAAACAAGTGTCTTAGAACTAAGTAAGTTTGGTGGCATCTAAAGGTTACAGTATTCGTGTCCCAATGCTTGTGTAGGCTGGGGCTATAGTGCCAGTGTCCATTTAGGTCTCGTGTAAGATATCAAGAGTAGGAAAGGAAGTAAATCGATATCTTTAGCAAATTTAAAAACTCTTTTGAGTTTAATTAAAAACATCTCTCTTTATATCTTATGTTGATGAATAGTAGTACTTTAACGATTCAATGTGCTTGAGACAAAAATACAAATAAACATTTTAAAGTAAAAGAGATAGGGAGAAGAAAATAAGGCTCAAGATCTAAAGAGCATCGACTTTTTGCTTATGGGTCTCTTTCAACTTCGCTACTAGGGAATCGGTCTTCCTCACCAGTATCATTCTACTTGACCCACTATTTCAAAATTAAATCAAGAGAAGTTGCAAATCTTGCTACATTAAGTCTTCACAATTCTCTGCTCTACCTATCTTAGCTTTTTTACAATCTAGTCTAATTATAAATCTATAGTGAATAAATCTAACTTCTCTCACAACACTCGAATACTTTGATGTTGTTTACAAAACAAAATGAGAAACACAATAAAGTTTTCAAATAATTTAGCATGAAAACAAAAGAAGAAAGTTTTGAACATTAAGCTTTAATGAACTCTTTGAAGAAGTCTCTGAAAGATCATATATATAGCTATTAGACAATAGATAATGAAATTTTAGCACAATAGCAGTAGACTTTTTATTGCATACCATACTTGTGATTTTGAATTTGACAGCTTATTTATACATACAATCTTCAACGACTATTGCATGATTTTTCTTGAATCGATCCTTATCCTTCAAATTATCCAATGTTATAATGTAGCCATGGAATTTCGAAACATATCTTGAATACGAAATTTTAAAATTTCAACCAATCCTAATTTTTAGGAACTACAAAACCTAGAAACTATTTTCGTCAAATTTTCTATTGATAATATCTTCGAGAATCTTTGTATGTATTCAAATATAATATCCCATAAATCTTTTAATTATCTAGGTCTTTCGGTTAATATTTAAAATATCGTATCCATAACCTTCTTCAAATTGACTTTAATCTTTGGTGTATTTTTTTTCTAGTACAAAAATAACTTCTTAAAGAAGTTATAGTACCTTATTTTAGTTTTATAATTAAAATCCTCCTTAAAATATCAATCCCCTTAGATCATAATGTCAACTTATGTGGAACGAAATTAAGTTTATTATCTAAATACACTTAATAAAAGGGAGCTGTGTCTTGGACAAAATATTGACCTGATCTTCTTATATAGAATTTCCTTCTAACTTCTTCCGATTAAACCTTATGATTAAGACTTTGAAATGTTCTTAGTGGCTTGTTCATATTTTACGAATTCATTTTGCAACTCTCTAAACTAACTTATTGATTTCTCCATTAGAAGTCAATGAATAACCTTCTAAATTTATTCTAAGTGTATCATACATATGTATATGTAACATCTAAAACCTTCTGTCTAAGTCTTTGGAGCAGCATATAATGTAGATAGAAACTATCTAATCACCTTCCTGAACTTTCCTCAAAATGCCTACACACTTGTTAACATATATTAGTAAAAATACTTTTTGTTATTATTAATATTCATGATATAAGTCGATATTCTCTCCCTTCTTTACAACAACAAAACACCTATATAATTCTGAAAACATGTGTTGTTCACAATTTTCCACAAATATCGAAAATAAATGCACAAAAATGCAAAGAATCCAATTTGAATTAGTTATTTGATTTTAAATTCATATTGCTCTCTCATATTTCACAACTATGTAAATTCCATGTTAAAGGATATTATAGAAATTAATAAATAGTATGTTTTTGGTTAATTTTCCCCTTTTTTTGGTTATCATCAAAGAACATTTTAAAACCTTCCTCTTAATACATTATAATAAAACAAGAAGTAAAAAGAATAAAGAAACCAAGGAGAACTTCCTTAATACCAAGTACATAGAGTTACATTGATATGATACCCTGCACTACAAAATACCAGAAAACATGACAACTCCATCTACTTATTGACTCTCCTAGTCTTCTTTCGTATACACAACTTGACTCTGTTAGAGTAAGTGACAGCTGTCCTCTTTAGGGTTTAGTTGGAGTTGTAGATTGTTGAATACTCGTCGAAGCTTCAGGAGTAGAATGTGAAGGATCTACTGTAAGCCCCACGACTAATTATTTGAGGTTTCGATCAGTTGAAAGAATTGATCAAACCTAAATTATAAAGTAAAGCTAGAAATATTAGTAAAAATAATCCCGTAAACTTGAATTTAAGAAAATAAGCAATAAAATAAAAGAATATAAAAATTCCAAATCTTAAGTATATAACTCATTATTTATCGAAAATGCGTAAAATGCATTCCGATAATTAACGAATCGCTCGAGATAAATTATATGTATACTATAAATCATAAAATAACCTAAATAATATTTAATAATATTTATTTGTACTATATATGAATTTACATGTATGTAGAAATACGTGTAATGTGCTAAAATCATACTAAATAATTAAAGAAAATTCATAATTAATTAAGAAAAAATAAATAAAAATTAGGAAAAATAAGGAATGATCCAGATATAGGTCGTGAAAGCTGGGAAAAATAAGAAAAAAATTGGCCAATTAAATTAAGACAACACAAAAACAAAAAATTAAGGGATAAGGCAATTATCTTGTCCAATTTAATGCACAATAAATTTCCTAAAGCTCTATAAATAGGGAAAAAAATTAAAAAACTCATTTGGACAGTTAGAAATCAGAGAAAATTTGGGAGAGGTGAAAATTGAGAGAAAAACCAAAGAAAAAAAAAGGAAAGGAAAACTGTGTAGTTAGGGCTACAAAGGAGAACCCAGACCCGACGGGAAGCTGGGAGTGGACGGCCACCACCACTACACAGTGGTGGCAACACCCAAGTGGGCCGACACACCCATGGCCACCAACGGTGGCCGGAGTCACAAAAATCGGTGAGTTCGATTTCCAGCCGGATTTTGTGTAATTTTGAAAAAATAGTAAATATTCTTAGAAAATCATGAAACTTATTATTCTAGAATATTTTTGTATTTTGTTTTTAGGAAAAATATTATTTTGATGAAAATATGTCTCGTGATATATGGTCTTTAAGAAATCGTGCAAAACCGAACATGTTTCGGTTTAGAAATAAATGACCTTAGAAGTGTAGTTTTGAACCCAAAAATTTTGTGTAGATTACTTAGATGATATAGAATAGTGATATAAAGCCCATTTTCAAAAATTAATTTTAAAAATTTTTAGATAATTTTTAGGCCCGAAAATGAGGTATAAAATGGGTAATTTAGGGTTAATTAAGTAATTAAATGGTTAATTACTGATTTAGTGAATAAGTATGTGTTTTAGGATGTTGAAATCTGATAGAGTATGATCCTTATAGCATTTAGGGTGTTAAATGTAATTATTAGGTTAATTATGTAGTAAATAAGTAATATGGAAAAATAATACATTTTAAGTTAATTTTGTAAATTAGGGTAATTAGGTGTAAAATCTGATTTAGGATGAATTTAGACATTTTGAAATGATAATTGATGTTGGGAGACAATAATTAGAGTAATAAAAATATTAGATGTGCATTATGTATATAATAGATGATAATACATAATACATAATTATTAGGAATATAATAAATAGAAAATATTAGAATAAAAATTGATATTATGATAAGAATAAAAATATACAATAAATTTGATAGGAAACTTAATTTATGTAATTATATGAAAAATGTAAAAAATTTCTCACATCAGGAGTGAATTCGGTACATTAATACGGATTTAAATCTGCCGGGTGAAATAAAAACCTGACTAGGGGTAATTATGATATTTAGGAGATCGGGAAGTAATGTGATTAATTTCACATTATAGGTTAAAACGAATTTCTAGTGTTAAAGTATAAAACACTACTTAAAAATCGAACTACAACCTAATTTAGAAATCGATGCGGAAACCGAACCCGAACCTAACCCCAAACCTAAAATAATTGTAAAAGACTTAAGACCTAGATAATTAGGTATATTAAACCCAAAACAACACATAACAATATGTGTTATAAGATAAAACGAACATATAACAATTATATGAAAAACTGAAACCAAGTTTGTATTATAGGGATGATTGGCGATGGCCTGAGCAAGTCGGACCTCGAGTGAGTGAGCGAAGAGTTAAGGTAAGTTGGGATTAATACGATGTTGTATTTTGGAGGCTTAAGATTATGCTTGGTTGTGCTTGTTAGACAGTTGGATGTGTGCATGTGCTTGATTATGGGTGATGCAATGATTCTGTTTGTTGCTCCGGCATATATTGTATGATTTAAATGAAATGATTGATCATCCTAAACTGTACTTAATCAAATATACGACCAGTAATCATAATCGGACATGATTGGCAACCCATGAGGAGAACTTAGGACTCTCTAGCCAAATACTGACTCCTTCGAAAAGAATAGCGCAGGATTGCATAGTAGTCCCTTCTTTATCCTTAGCTGAACTAAGTAACAAGAGAGGAGGTCGCGGTAAGGATGAAGTAAGTGGTTCGAAGGTAGTCGTGGGAGGAGCGAAGTCTCCATTGCACAAGCCTGGGTTTGGTCGTGAGCTATTGCATTAATGGTAACTCCTTAACTCGGATTAAAGTGAGCGCAATTTCTCTAATCTCACGACAGGCTGGACAACGTCATGCGATGGCATTTGCTTGCACATGCATTGCACCTAATAAGTTGATTGAAAACCTTGTTGTGTTTGTGGTATAGTTTTAAGTCCTCTATCCTAACTTACTGAGTTGTGGTTGCTCACGTCCCTATAGATGTCGTGCAGGTGCAGGTGCTGGCTAAGAAGTGGCAAATAACTATTCTGAAGCTAGCAACTGCTAGATCTTAAAGAGTAAGGAAAAATATTTGAAGAACGAACATATATTCTTAAGGTCTAAGTTTTGTTTTATTTAGAATTTTTCATTTTTGAATAATGTAATAACTAGGAAATATATTACGAAGAAATATTGTAAACGATATTTGTACTAACTAAATCATAGTATATATATGTATTTCCTCACTTTCTTAGGTAAATAATTTATTTAAATTACAAATTGTTTACTTCAAAGCGGGTTAGTCGTGGACGCCTTATGTAGATCAGGTCTAAGATAGCGGTTGTAAGGCTAACTTCTATCTTAGGATGGTTTACACGGTGGAGCTGTTACGACTCTACCGCTTTGGGGCATGACATCTACGGTGGCTTCCTTACTGGATCCTACAAAAATAGTGTCTATTGGTCTTTCTGGAGTAGATTAAGGAGGGAGTATAGGGGTAGTTACAGCTTCAGTTTGGGGAGGGTCCTTAAGTTTGGATGATTAAGGAAAGAGAATAGCAGTCTTCTTTAGATCTTACTGGGGTAACTGATTAGTTTGATCATCTTAGATTGGTGTTGTTGCAAGAGATTGAATAAGAGTTTGATGGTAATCAGGATGAGGGGATTTATCATTTTGATTGGTTTGAAGACGTTTAGCTTGTCTAAAGTATAGGATCATATTTGGATACATTGACGGTCTACTTGATCCATTCTTTAAATAGAGACTTTATGTTGATTAGTTGATCCTTGACAACTTTATCAACCACATTTCTTATGCCCTTAGAAATTTATTCAACAAATACTGAATTCTCACCTAGTTTAGGTACTGGATCTTCTTCAACTGAACTCTCTTGATCACTATCTAAAAATGATTCTATTACTTTCCTAAATTCAATACCTCCAGTCCTTCTTACAACCTTTCCTTTCTTCTTTAATTCTTCATTAGCAGCTTCTTTTCCTCTCTTCCTTTTGACTCCTCCAACTTGTTCCCCTTCATTCTTTAATTTAATAATGATTATGCTCCTTCCAATGTTTGATCACACTAACCCCCTACCCCCCCCCCCCCCCCCCCCCCCACTATTGTTAAAATGCCATAGATTTCCATTCACACAAATTTCCATTTATTTGAAAATTTTATGTCTTAATCTAATAGGGGAGAAAGGATAGTAAGATTCTTTTGGAATCTTGATTTTCTTGTATTTAAAAAGTGCCATTAACATATTTTCATATGGTTTAGCCTACTTATGTGAAACAATCCAATCAAAGTAAAAATAATAGTTAAATAGTAAATTTTTTTTTAGGTCATGTCAATATAAAAAGTATCGCTAGTAAGTAAAATTTTTAACTTATGAATCTTAGCATAATTTTATACTTATTTAAATTTCTATCTTGTAAATAATTAAATCAAGCATCATGGTAACATTTTTTAATTAACTCTTATTATATGTAATAATAGAACTAGGTAATTTTATTTTACAAATAAAGTATACATGTTTCATTTTATATTCACACTATCTGTTCTAATATTTTTGTTCCCTTTCTATTTTCATGTTATCCTATATTGCTTTTATTTCCATTTTATTTATAGTTTATTTTTTCTCTATTTTCTTGGATTCCCTACCATAAATTCTCGAATAATCTATCTATCTTAGACCCTACCCTATTTATTCCTAAGTCTTTCTCGCCGTCACCTTCAATTCTTGGACCCCACCCTCACTCTCTTATCATCTTTTCTCTCTCTAACCTTCTTTACTTTCTTTCTCCATCTTTTGCTTTGTCTGACCCTACCCCCCAATTTCATTTCTCAATCTCTCATCTCCTTTCTTACCATCATTTCTTATTGACTGGACCCTACTCTCCCCCACAAATTCTCTCTCACATAACCTCATCTTCTTTCTTCCTCTTGCAACCCCACACTCCCCTCACATTCTTCTCTCGCTCGAAGCGTATACCCCCCATCTCAATCTCTCATTTTCTCTTAGACTTACCCCCTTCCTTTTCACTATCCCTTTCTCACTCTCGAATTCCCATTCCCCTTACTCTCGTCTGTCTTCTCTCGAACGCTCCTTACCCCTCCTCATCTCACTCTATCGTCAACAATTGAGCTTCCAGCTTCCAGCTTCCTCTTCTCTTCATTCCAATTATTATTTTGAGCTTCATTCTAGTAAAGTTATTTACTATTGATTGTTTTAACTTTTGTAAAATAAAGTATAATTTCTAGTTTTATTCTTTTCTAGTAGGACTATTACCCGACGCTTATATCTTTAGGTTGCTCCTTTTTTGGACTATATTTCTAGTCAGTCAACTAGGTCACTTCTTCGATATCGTGTAGATATCTGTTACTTTAATTTCCTCCAATAGATTGATAAATAATTATATTGTTAGTAATAAGTTCCTGTTATAAATTATGTTATATATGGTATTGCATTATCTTACATAAGAGTTGTCTATTATAAATTATGTCAAATGTTGTATTGTACTATTGTTATTCTATATAGAAGTTTTCTATTATAAATTATGCTATAGATTGTATTGTATTACTGTATATATAGATGTGGAGTTAGTTTATTATCTTTGTTGGATGTGGAGTTTATATTGATACTTGTATCATATATATATATAGATATACTATTTTAATTATTAATTTAGCTTACGGTGATTCTACTCTCTTATATTATACCTTGGATTCATTATTGTTATCATTCTTATTAAATTATTTCTATTACGATTATTATTATTATGTAATATATGGTATTAATAGTATAGTATGTTCGTTTCAACTTTCATTTATTAAGATGCTTTTCTTATACATATGTATATGGATTCTAGTGTTATTTAATAATCTAAGTATTCTTTTCATTATATTGGTTAGTAACATTTTCATTATATATGTGCTTTATATTTCTTTTTCACATAATATTCTCTTATGATACGAGTAGACAAATAGTATTATATATATAAATATGTTAACATCTTACTTTATTTTATTATATATTATTATTATATTATTTCCAAATCTTATTTTGACTAATAAATCGGTTTGACTAATTTTACTTAGAACATTTGAATTGATAAGTAGATGTAACAAGGAATGGGTAAATAAAAGATTAATGAGTAACATTTAGGTACAAACTTAGTTATTGATTATCTAAAAGTTAATGTGTCTTTCAAATAGATTTATGCTAGTTATCGAGTTTCTTCCTTATTGAGTGGTTTGAGTTATTTCATGTGGGACTTATAGTTTTGAAGTTTCAATTAACTGTAAAAAAACTATCCCGGGTATGTAGTACTTACTCGTTACTAGTGCTTATTAGGACTTAGTAAGTAAACTCGGCTAACTTATATTCAACCCAATTAAACTTGATTGCCGGTTATGCTTAACTCATATGAGAGGTTTCTTAGTGGACTTTCATATGGGACAAACGTAACTAGAATACTAAGTTTTTGGTTTTTGGATTTTGGACTCTAGGCGTAAAAACTTAAAGGAAAACTTATATTATATCCACTTATGTATGTAGACAAAGATTATGGTGTGACGGGATCATAAGAACCCCTGTGTTGTTTGCTGGCCTAAATTAAAGGCAATTAAACTATTACTTGTTTATATATTGTTACGGTTGCATTATATGCATGTGTATGTTTTGGGCTTAGCATTCGTGTGTGTGTGCACCCATATTGGGCTTCGGTGCATTCTTCTATTTTCATAGTTGCAAGTTAATTCAATAATTTACAAGAAGTATGGGAAAGAGAGGTAATTGGTTCTGTATGTTGTAAAAAATCAAGATCTAGTTATTTAGTATATTTGTGATTAAAGTGACTTGTCTATTAGTCACTCAAATTGATGTATTTAGAGAATTGCTGCTTCATACTTAATAAGTGGATTATTATAAGTGATTTTAGAGGATGTAGTTAGTTTTAAACCCTTAACGTGTTCTTGATTAGTGAGAACATGTATTAGGTTGTAGTGCCTTTAGGTTTAGGGGTATTACACTATGCTGCCAAAAGCGTTTCATTAGCAAATTCACCACATCAACAATTCTCTTACCAAACATTCCTAAAATTACCAAAGCATCTTCCCTTGACACAGAAGTTAAGCTACCTTTCTTAGGAAAAATAAATGTGATAACAAACTTGTGTAGAATGCTAACTAGTAGCTCAAATTCAATATTGAAAATGTCACTCCCAACACTAACATCTACACCATCATTCAATTCTTTAAGTACATACTCCTTAGACATATCCATCAAGTTTTCATTGTCATTTAGTTCCTTAATCCCAAAACAATTGATGATATCCTGTTTGGATATCTTAATTTTATGATTCGGAATACAAGATCTCCATACTTCTTGATGCTTTTATCAAGCCTTCTATATAATTCATCCACTGATTCTCTAAATACTACACCTTTCAAATTACTCAAGTTCTTAAAACCCAAATTATCCAAATATTTAGACTAATACAACCCATTTTTCTCGAAATCTAGATAAAATGTTTCTTTAATAGAGACATTCTTACCTTTGACCAATTATCTCTTTTTAACCTTTTTTGGTTGCTTAAGAGATGCTTTCTTGTGTCTATGAACCCTTTAAACCTTTTTCACTGTCTTTGGTTAAGTTGTCTTAATCTTCTTGGTAGTTTTCTTAAGTTTAGTTTCAGGAACCAGTTCTGATGATTTAGAAGCATGTTCAAAAGTGTTAGAGTCTCTAGACTTCAACGTGATAGAAATCAAACTATTAGGCCTTTGACATGTAGCTAGGCCCAACGTCTTAAAAGACTAACAAGATGAATACTCTTACTCTAGTCGACTCTTGTAGAAGCTGAGCTGATCTTTACTATCGATCAACTCCTTGTATCGAGCCGAGTAACTCTTCATCTCTCAGAAGTCGTTTGCAAACTGGATAAAAGCTTTATTGACAACCCAACCCCTCATACGTGTTTGCTCGACCATGACTGAGCCGACCTCTAACTCAGCAACATTGGTACTAAGAGGCCGAGAGCTCCAATACATATTAGCCATCATTCCTTCTTAGATGAGTCCACTTCGGCTAGCTAGAAATCAAGTTGATCGTGCAAAATTATCTTTTCTTCCGAAAAGTCATCTACCTATAGTAAGCCATATGTCCAAGCAACCATGTGACAGAATCCCCTGTATAGAATACTCACTTTTGTTATATTTTCCAACATACCCTTAATCATTCCTTTTATCTTACTCCTTCTACACAGTAAACTTTTTACTCTTTTCCATTTTAGGTAAGTTGACTTAGTTTTGCGAGAATAAATACCCTTTGTATAAGTAACTACATGACAACTAATATTATCAATATACTAAATATTCTTACTCTTCTTACTCTTATCTTAACCCTTAAGCAAGGTTAAGTTGTGAGTAACCTCACTGAACTACCTCATGAGTCATATCGAATTGTGCTGTGAGTCTTTGAAAGTTCCTTAGTGCATCACATCCTTGGAGCTGTTCATGGGTTTTCTTACTTTATCTTTACTATTTTCGTACGATCCCATCAACTTCTTTCAAGTTTTTGATAAGCTTAGACCTACCATGTGATCAACCTTATTTGTTCTTGGCTTTGGTATGCATTATAAAGACTTTGAATCTTAGGTTTTAGTTACTTCTTCAGAAGATGAAGTTGTAGCTTTTTGTTAAGTTTATTGAGGATTTTTGAAGGTCACTTCTTGAACTAGGTCAAATGGTGGTTCAGATGGATTTGGTTAGGTAATTTCTTGAATCGCCTCATTTAAGGTTTCTTCTTGAAGCTTTAGGGTTTCAGTGTATGTATGTTCAAAAGCTTCTTGTGGTTTTTCAAATTGTAGTTCTTATTGGTCTTCTTGAACGTTCAAATGTTGAAGAGGGTTTAACTAAGTTATCTCTTCTTGATTAAAGAGATTAATTAGGTTATTAGCAATGTTGGCATCTATGATTTGTTTGGGACCTTGAGTTGCAATATGGGTTGATCTCTAAGGTGACATGATTGTAGTTGAGGCGAGAGGAAAAATGGTAAAGATTGAAATGTGAAGGGATGGTTAAAGTTTAAGAGAAGGTGTGGGAAAAGTTAAATGAGGAAGACGAAAGGAACTAATCCTTATAAAAATAAAAGTAACTAACTGTTAGTAGGCCGAGTCATGTGAACATGTGGAAGATATTGTGGACCTACTATTCTGCAAAAAAGAAACAAGTTTTGCACATGTTCTATGTTTATTTAATAAATTTCACCTTAATTTGCACAAAATCATAATGAAAAAGGGGATATAATTTAAATGTATTCCATGTTAACAAAGTGGATTATAAGCTTCAATTTCATTTTGAACAAAGTTGATCATAGATAAAATGATGCCTAATTTCTATATGTTTTGATCTAGAGTGATGAACTAGATTTTTTCTCACATTTATTGCACTTGTATTATCATACTTTATTGGAATGTTTTTATAATTGAGTCCATAATCATTTAATTGTTGTTTCAACCATAATATTTGAGTACAACAGATGCCAATGGAAACATACTTTGCTTTTGTAATTGAGAGGGTAACAAAATTTTGTTTCTTGGAAGACTAATAAGCCAATTTTTCCCTTAAAAATTAGTAAGTACCATAAGTATTTTTTCGGTCTACTTTACAACTTGTACAATCAGCATATGAGTAGCTTATTAGATCAAAACTTTTATTCTTAGGATACCAAATTCCTAATTTTGCAATATCATTTATATATTTGAAAATCTTTTTAACTGTAGTGAGATGTGTTTCTATTGGTGCACTTTGAAAGCGAGCATAAGTACGAGTACTAAATAAAATATCAAGATGAGAAGTAGCTAAACAAAGTAAGGAACCAATCAAACTATGATATAGTTTCTCATTAACCTATTTACCATTACTTATCGCATCAAGCCTTGTTGAGGTACTCATAAGAATAGATGATTCCTTAGTGTTTTCAAAACCAAACGTTTTTAATATTTGCTTGGTATATTTTTCTAGATCAATAAGTATACCATTTTCAATTTTTTTGATTTGAAGTCCCAAGAAAAAATTCAATTCTCCCATGAGCAACATTTCAAACTTAGCTTTCATTAATCTTGAAAACTCTTAATACTATTTTTCATTGATTGCTCCAAAAACTATATCATTAACATAAATTTACACAACTAACATATCTTTTTCATAATGAAATAAGGTTGTATCAATTTTTCCTCTTCGAAGTCCATTGTTAATTAAAAATTCACTTAACCTCTTGTACCAGCATAAGAGGCTTAGTCTAAACCATATAAAGCTTTCTTAAGTTTATAAACACAATCAATTTTAAAAAGATCTTCAAAACTTAGGGGCTATTCCACCTATACTTGCTCTTTAATAAATCCATTTAAAGTACACTTTTAATATCCATTTAATATAATTTAAAATTTTTAAAACATACAAATGCAAGAAGTAGTCTTATAACTTCTAATCTAGGCATAGGATCGTACATGTCATCATAGTCCATTTCTTATTCTTGTAAATATCTTGTTGCAACCAAACGTGCTTTATTTTTTTACAATTTTTCCTTATTCATTTAACTTGTTTTTGACAATCTGCTTAGCATCTATATGGATTTATCTTAAGCCTAGTTAGTAAGTTTCAAACTTGATTTCTTTAAAACTAACTAAGTTCTTACATAGCTAAAATCTAGTTATTATTGCTTAAAGCTTCGTCTATTGAGTTAGGCTCAATTTTGAAAGAAAGGAAAAGTGATTTTTAAAAATCTGTAAATTTGATCTTGTTTTAATTCTAGACTAGACATTACGAATCACTAGTTCAGGGGGATTATCTGGTTTGAATCTTAAAATAGAAAGAGGTGTATAAAACTTATCAGAAGGTTTTGACTTACTCTTTAAGGATGCTTCTAAAATAGATTCTAACTTGGTGGCATCAACAAACTTGTTGTCAATCTTTGATGAACCCTCTAGAGTACGTTCTATCTTGTTGGCATCGTCAAACATGGTTGAAGTCTCCGATGAACCTTCTGATTAAGGTTCTATCTTACCTTCTAAATATAGTGGATTTTTCTTATTTATAGCCATTGGAGTCTTATCATCCGAATCTTCATTACCCGTTTCTTTAACAAATCTAACATTTATTGATTCTTCAACTACTTTTGTTACCTTGTTAAATGTTTGATATGCCTTCAAATTCATAGTGTATCCCAAAAAATGGCTTCATCAGCTCTTTCTTCAAATTTTCCCATGATTTTTCTTGTTTTCTTCACAAAACACTTATACCTAAGCACACGAAAGTATGAAACAGTATGTTTTATTCCTTTATAAATTTCATAAGCAATTTTATTTGTTAAAGACCTTATGTATACTTGATTTATAATATAGCATGTTGTTGATGCAACTTTTGCCTAAAAATATTTTGTTATATCACTTTCATTTAATAGAGATCTAGTCATTTCTAGGATAGTGCTGTTTTTACGTTTAATTTCTCCAATTTGTTGTGAAGTGTAAGATGTAGAAAAATTATAAGTGATGCCCTTTTTTACAAAATGAGATGAAATCAGCATTTTCAAATTCCTTTTCAATAATAGGAAGACTCTTTTCGTTTTGAACTCTTTTGGGAAAAACTTCAAAACTTTTAAAAGCATCACTTTTATATTGTAAGAACAAGATCCAAGTAGAGTTTTCGAAATCGTCCACTATAACAAGTCCATACTTGTTACCTCCTAGACTTAGAGTTCGAGTTAGACCAAATAAGTCCAAATGTAACAACTTTAAAGGTCTTTAAGTTAATATAAGTGAGAAGCAGAACTCATCTTATTTTGTAAACATGCAATACATTGAAGATCTTCATGAATTTTTAATTTATGGAGACCATTTATTAAGTTCTTTTTAGATAATTTTTTATTTTAAGGAAAATTTGCATGTCGTAATTTTTCATTCTAGAGAGTTGCATTATCATTTATAAAGAGAAAGCATTTTTCATATGGTACTTTAGATGGTTTAATTAGATAGACATTTTTCTTACCTTCACATAGTTTTATACCATCCTTATCAAGTCCAATACATTTATTGTGTTAAAAAATTACTTTGTAACCTTTATTACACAACTAGCTTATACTTGGTAAGTTGTGTCTCAAACCTTTGACTAGTAAAACATTCTCTATAGAGTGATGTGTAAGTCTAATTGTTCCTACTACAACTATTTTACCACTTCCATTGTCTCTAAACTTTACATACCCATTTTCTTTCCATTCCAAACTTATGAATAGCGAAGCATCACCTATCATATGTCTTAAACATCCATCGTTGACATTCCAAGTTCCTTTTATTTTAGCTTCACTTTCCTGGACACATCACAATAAAATCAAGTCAATTAATTATGAACCCAGCAAAGCTTAGGTCCGTAAGAATTCAAACTTAAGTTTCAATTCAAAACTTAATTGTTACTATACTTGGATTTTTGGTAAGAATAGTATTTTTCTATATGCCCTAGCCTATTGTAGAAGAAACAAGCATAAAGCTTTTGCTAATTATACCTATCACTTACTACATTTCTTTATTTTTGGTTTGGGAAGTCTTTAAAATATCCTCTATTCATCATTTGATTATACCTTCTAAAAGGATACCTTTTGTTCTTTTCAGAAAACCCTTCAACATACCCTCCGAAGGGTTCAATTGCTCTACTGTTATCTTTTCTTTTAGTTATTCCTTTATTTTTGTTTTGTGATTTAACAAACACTATTTCCCTTTTTGTATTGGATGATCTCCATGTTCAAAGCCTAATTTAAACTTAGAATTATCTATATTTTGACTAAAAATAAGTATCTAAAGTTTTTTTATCACTCTCATCAAATTTTTAGAATGTGCTTTTAATTGATTAAGATAAATCTTCAAATTGATTTTTCAGATTGTTGATTTCTTCTTTTAGAACAAGGTTCTCATTAACCAAGGCTTCTCTCACAACATGTAGTCCTTCGAAATCATTCTTAGAACATTGTTTTCTTCTACTAGCAACTAATTTGTTCGTGTAAGAACTTGTTTTTCATCCATTAGAGTTTTATTCTCATGTTCTAACTTTGCAATCTTATCATTAACTTTTGAAAGAGCTTTAAGCATTTTATTAATCTCTAGACAAATGTCATTAGGTACTTCAATATTAGAATCAAATTCAAGTTCATAGTCTAGTTCAAAGAGTGCCATAAGACATAGGTTAGCTTCTTCAATTTCATCCTCTAAACTCTCAGTCTCTATCTTTGAATCATACAAATTACTTTATGTTGCCATCAAAGATTTACACTTCTTCTTATATTTCTCCATTTTTTGGATGAGCATAGGACGCTCATACTTTATGTAACCTGGCTTCTTACATTTATAGCATACCATTTTCTTCTCTTCTTTTTCTTTCACTCCCTTACCTGCATCACTTCAATTCTTATTAGTAGAAAAATTTTTATTTCGTTGACTTTCTTCTTTAGCCATTTGTTTAACCATTTAGCTTGGAGTGTAACATCCTCATCTTCTTAATTAGATGATTCTTTACCCTCAAAATTTGCTTCAACATCTTTAGCCTTGAGGGCTATTGCTTTCTTCTTTGTATCTTCAGAAGAAGTCTCTAATTTGAGAAAAGCTGCTTTGTACATCATTGATTTGCTACAGAATTGATTCAAGGTCAATCTTTTTAGGTCTCAAGCTTCCTCTATTGCCATTTTCTTAGCATTCTATGATTTATGCATAATCCTCAGCATTTTTTGCATCATATCTACATTACTAATATTTTTGCCAAGAGAAGGCAATTCATTAGTTATAGCAGTAAATCTATTAACAAATCTTTAATTTCTTCCCTAAGAAGGATTTGAAAAGTTTCATATTGCTACATTATTATGTTGATTCTTGTCTCCTTAATTGTCTCAGTTCCTTCATAATTTTACATCAGTGTCCCAAATATCTTTAGCTATAGCATAAGACGCAATTAGATAAAATCCAAACTGCATAATTGTACTTAGAAGTAGATTCTTAGCCTTTGAGTTATGCTTAGCTTTGGTAATATCCTCATTTGAAGTAATGATAGTTGGAACCTCGATACCTCCACTTGCAACAATTTACTAAGCCTGATAGTCCGATGACTTCATAGGAATCTTTATCCTGAATTTCCATTAAGAAAAATTTATGCCATTGAAAAATAGAGCTTTATCAGGCTGAACTGTTAAACTACCACTAAATTCACCCATGATCTTGAACTATAAATGATATTAAAGTGAGGCTTGAATACCAATTATAGGTCCCATGTAAAATATCAGGGGAATGAGAGGGGAGAGGGTGAATTGATATTTTTAGAAAATTTAAAAACATTTTTGAGTTTAATTATAAACACTACACTCGATAACTTATGTTAATGAATAATGGTGCTTTGATAATTCAATGCCCTTGAGACTAAAACACAAATAAACGATTTAAAGTAAAAGAGATAGGGAGAAAAAAATTAGGCTCAAGATTTAAAGAGCTTTAGCCTTATGGCTACTGTTCTCTTTTAGCTCAACTACTAGGGACTCAATCTTCCTCACTGGTATCATTCTTAATACGGTTTGATATATATGAGCACATTGAAGAACACTAGGCTAAACTCAAGAAAGGGTAGGGGTGAATTGAGTTTTATGACAATATGCAATTCTTTTTTATATAACCAAACAAATGCAATAATAAAAGTAATTAAAGCAACAATAATAAGTACATAAATTAAAGGAGATAGGGATAGAGAAATTTAAGCTTGGATATAATGTGGAGTTTGAACCATCCCCTAGTCTCCACGAACTCACAATGCCTCTAACCGAGGACTTCACTTCACTTCACTTTATTAATTTCACAACTCAATGCTCCAAGAGCTACATAAGCTTATACAATCTCTTTTACATACAACTATCTCAAGTATATTACTTTCTTTACTCAAGATAACAAATGTGAGAACTTTCAAGTACTACAACTATGTCTCTTTTTGTTTGATAGCAAATAAATGTATAATAGAACAAAGAGAAGTAAAATAAGCTCAAGAATGTAAGAGAATGACTTTTAATTACAGTAGAATATCATATCTTAATTGCCTTTGGTCGGGTTGTTGAGCTTTTATATCAACTCATTGAATTCTTCCCATTACCGTGCATTAAATGCTCCAATGGCTACTTAAATCAGACTTATTAGCATTCTGGTTCCTTGTACTACCGGCAAGCCGATAACAAAATACTTTACCGGCATGAACACCAATAAGTGAATCGGCATGCCTACTCCTTCAAGCCAGTAAGTGTTTTTTCAAAGCTTTATACCATCGACTTAGTTCTTCCTTGGGCCGTCAACTTGGTAGGCCACATATTATCTAAAAATTCTTTTAATATACAACAAACAAATACACTTTGTAATCTAACTTTCAGATCATTTGATCATCATTCAAAAGATTAAATTTTTTGTAGAGATAATTGATATATTTATTCTTTAAGCAAATTAATCGATCTTATTCAATTGCCCCAATATAAACAAATAATACTTAATTTAGTCATTCATTTGTTTGGTTAAAAACAACATGTTTTAGATATGTACTTTTTGTTCTCATCAAAATCAATTAATGAACCCTAAGTTCAACAATCTCCCTTTTTTTATGAGGACAAAACTATTAAATGTCTAAGTTCTCTCCCTCAGTCCAATATTCCCCCTCAATTATCATGAGAATTCAAGATGATCACTAATTGAATAAAATTGAGCAAAAAGGTGAGAATTGATCTTTTTCATGATAACTCGATATAATGAATGTAATAAATTTGCAAATGCCATATTGTATATGTCTAGGAGTTAAAAGGAAATGACTATTGCCTAATTAACTTATAATTAACCAATCAATAAAAATATCCAATTTAGGCCATTTCTAACTTTGAAACTACTTTATACTATCGACTTGAATTAACCAATTAATGACTTGAATTATTTCTCTCCCTTTAGCCTCAACAAAAAGAGGAGGATCCGGGCGGTGAAGAGAAAAGGAGAGGCAAGTTGAAAATTCGGCAGAGTTCCAGCTTATATCAGAGAATATACCCCCTACAAGAAGAAGATCAATGATACACAAAGCTCGAAAAGAGTAATAAAACAGCTAGCATAGCAAAACAAGGTCAATTAAAAGCAAGAGTGTAGCAAACAGAACTTACAAAAGGAGTCATAAACATCCAACATAAAGAGCAGACCCATCAAGGACCAAAGTTTACAAGACAACAACAAAATGAAAGAGTAGCCAAAGACCAAGTCCCAAAATAAAAATGAGCAAAGAAAAGGATAAAAAGCTAAAGTGCATGACTAAACAGTAGGAGGATCATCGTCCTAAGCTAAAGGAGGAAAAAGGCAAGATGGGCAATAGTAATGCAACTGGATATGACTATAGAGCCCCTAAAACCTACTGTGTAAATGATAATGATTGTCCTCCCGGAGCTGATTGTAGTGCATCTCTGAGTATTAATAAAAAGGATGTTAGGAGGCTAAAGGAGCAGTCAGATCAAAAGAAAGGAACTTATAGTTAGTCAAAGGCTGGTCAAAAGATCCCTCAGGTAGAGGAGTAGCAACACAGCTTAAAGTAGCACCAGTATAAGTATTGGGACTACCTGGCTCATCAAAAGAAGTAATAAGATCCTGTAGACGATGCTTAGAGCCAAGATCAAAAGGAGGAAGGTCTTTCCTCTCAACTTAGTTATTCCCCGATTTCTTCCAATTCCCCCTATAAATGTCAATCAACTCAAGATGCTTAACCTGAGCAACTCGTGGAGGGGAAGGAAATTAGACACCCTTTTTGATATGTTGTTGTGTAACTAACCGTCTAAAGCGGAGGAAGGCTTGAGATAGGTTATTGGTAACATGTTTAATTCATTGAATCACTATGTTGAAAAAATCAATTTGCTTGTTCATAAGCAAATAATAGAAGATCCATAAATCTTGAAGGGTAACATTAG
Source organism: Lumnitzera racemosa (assembly GCA_024138005.1). Taxonomy (NCBI): domain Eukaryota; kingdom Viridiplantae; phylum Streptophyta; class Magnoliopsida; order Myrtales; family Combretaceae; genus Lumnitzera; species Lumnitzera racemosa. Next base: position 89,116,625 of record JAMXBC010000001.1, on the reverse strand, counting down.
ATAGCTGGCCTCGTTGAGGGCAATGACTATGGCTCAAAATGTGGTAGGGAATTTTGGTCCTAAGATCCAATCGAATGGCTATTAAATTTTTTACTTTGCACCAATTGCCACCAATACCCTTATATTTGAACACTCTTTCATAGAATTTGGCCCTATAGGAAATGACATTTACATTAGTTCCTCTAACAACAGCTCCAACAAGGCTATAGATATCCTTTGGAGTAATAATGATTTGGGTACCCCAAACATAAGTGTAAAGGACACGACAACAAATTTCATCACTTGGATTCATTTTTAATTTTGGCTAACCCTGTTCGTCTAAAGAGTTCGACATATTACAGTAAAAATATTTAAGTGCATCATTGTGTACCTTGTTGGAAGCTAAAGAATATCAAGGACATGATTGGTGATGATGTTAGGAAAGGCCACAATGCAAAACTCTTCAAGCACCTCCGGGGCGTAGAAGATACCAGCATCAATTTTGAGGTTGGCAAATTTCTTGAATCATTAGGCATGTTGGCGTGATGGAAAGAGTTGATGGTCATAAGCCGAGGGTATGAGTCTACGAGTAACGCACGGTGCTATGAGTGGTTAAAAAAGGTGTAAATGTGTATGGGGAGAGTATGAGTGATGGAAGCCAACATGACGATGGAGGCAGGTAGACGGTGTGTAGTGACGTAACGGTTGATGAGTATGATTAGAAAGAGAGAGTGAAGAGAGGAAGAAGAAGAAGGAGAAGAAGAACTCAATGAGGAGAGAGAAAGAGAGTTATGAGAGTAGGGAGATGATTGAGGGATAAATTATATGTATACTAAACATCATAAAATAATCTAAATAGTATTTAGGAATATTTATTTATACAATATATGAATTTACATGTATGTAGAAATACGTGTAATTACTTAAAATACGCTTAATGTGTTAAAATAATATTAAATAATTAAAGAAAATTCATAATTAATTAAGGAAAAATAAAGAAAAATCATAAAAAATAAGGAATGATCCAGAATTGGGTTGTGGCAGCTGGGGAAAATAAGAAAAAAATTATCCAATTAAATTAAAGCAATACAAAAGCTAAAAATTAAGGGATTTGGACAATATCTTATCCAATTTAATGCACATTAATTACCACAAAGCTCTATAAATAGTGAAAAAAATCACAAAGCTCTATAAATAGTGAAAAAAATCACAAATCTCATTTGGACAGTTAGAAATCGGAGAAAAATTAAGAGCATCGAAATTAGAAGAAAAAAATTCGGGTTAAAAAAAAAAAGAAAAACTGTGCAGTTGGGGCATGTAAGGAGAACCTAGACCTGACAAGCAGTTGGGAGTAGGCAGCCACCACCACCATACGGTAGTGGCAGCGCCCAGGTGGGCCGACACACCCATGGCCACCGATGGTGGCTGGAGCCACCGAAATCAGTAAATTTGATTTTCAGCCCGATTTTGTGTAATTTTGTAAAAATAGTAAATATTCTTAAAAAGTTATGAAACTCGTTATTCTGGAATATATTTGTATGTAGTTTTTAGGAAAAATATTATTTTGACGAAAATATATCTCATGATATATGATCCTTAAGAAATCATGCAAAACCAAGCACGATTAGAATTAAAAATAAATACGCTTAGGAGTGTAGTTTGGAGCTCAAATTTTTTCTTTAGAATGCTTAAGTGATATAGAATAGTGCTATGAAGCCATTTTTTTAAATTTAATTTTTGAAATTTTTAGGTAAATTTTTAGCCCTAAAATGATAGAAAAATTGGGTAATTTTGGGTTAATTAGACGATTAAGATATTAATTACTGATTTAGATAGTAATTAGAGGGTTAGGGATGTTAATCTCTGATGTGGAAACCTAATCCTAGCCTTTGGAGTGTTAAGTGTAATTAATGAAGGAATTATGTGGTAATTATAGAAAATTAAGAATATGTACAATTGGAAAATTAATAATTATGAAAAATTAGGTTTAATTTAATAATATAATGATAAAAATCAAAATATAATAAATTTGAAATAAAAATTTAATTTTAGGTAATTGTATAAAAAATGTAAGATTTTCTCACATCGGGAATAAATCCAATACCTCAATTAGGATTAGCGTGTACCGAACAGTTTAGAATACTAAATTAAGATCCAATAGGATATTAGAATACTCAAGCTTAATATGATTAATTTTACATTAGGATTCGAGCATATGTAAGATTTCAGAATCAAAACTAGAATCTAATTTAGGAACCGAACCCCAAAGTAGGGTAGAATGAATCATTAGTAAATAATAGGTATACATGGAAAAAAATAAGTTAAATTATAACTTAGAAATCAAACCAGAACCTAATTTAGAAATCATCGCGGAAACTGAACCCGAACCTAACCCTAAACCTAAAATAATTGTAAAAGATTTGAGAACCTAGATAACTAGATTTATTAAACCCTAAACAAAATATAACAATAAGCGTTATAGAATAAAACTAACCTATAATAGTTATATGAAAAACTGAAACCACGTTTGTGTTATAGGAATGATCAGCGATGGCTTAAGCGAGTTGAACCTCGAGTGAGTGAGCGAGGAGTCTAGACAAGTTGGGATTAATACGATGCTGTATTTTGGAAGCTTGAAATTATGTTTGGTTGTGCTTGTTAGATAGTCTATGGTGTGCATGTGCTTGATTATAAGTGATGCTATGATTCTGTTTGTTGCTCTAGCTTATATCGTGTGCTTTGTATGAAATAATTGATTACCCTAAACTAGACCTAATCAAATATACGACCTGTAAGCATAATCAGACCTACATGGCAACCCATTAGGGGAAACCTAGGACTCTTTAGCCAAATACCGACCCCTTCGAAAGGGATAGCGCAGGATTGTATAATGGTCCCTTCTTCATCCTTAGTCGAACTATATGACAGGAGAAGAGGTCGTAGTAAGGGTGAAGTCAATGGTTTAAAGGTAGTTGTGGGAGGAGCGAGGTCTTCATTGCACAAGGCTGTGTTTGATCGTGAGCTATTGCATTAATGGTAACTCCTCAACCTGGATTAAAGCGGGCGAAATTTCTCTAATCTCACGATGGGCCGGACAACGTCGTGTGATGACATTTGCTTGAACATGTATTGCACCTAATCAGTTGGTTGATAACCTTGTTGTGTAATGGTATAGTTTTAAGTCCTCCATTCTAACTTACTGAGCTGTGGTTGCTCACATCTCTATAGATGTCGTACAGGTACTGGCTAAGAAGTGGCATACAACTACTTTGAAGCTAACAACTGCTGGGGAGTGAGGAAAAACATTTGAAGAATAAACACATTTTTAAGGTCTAAGTTTTTAATTTAGAATTTCTTACTTTTGAATAATGTAATAACTATGAAATATATTACGGAGAAATTTTGTAAACTTTAATTATAATAATTGAATTATAGTATATATATATATATTTCCTCACTTTCTTAGGTAAATAATTTATTTAAATTACAAACTGTTTACTTTAAAACGAGTTAGTCGTGGATGCCTTGTATAGATCAGGTCTAAGATAGCGATTGTAAGGCTAACTTTTATCTTAGAATGGTTTATACGGTGGGATTGTTACGACTTTGCCGCTTCGAAGCGTGATAGAATAACCAAGAAAAACACCTTCATTCGACTTTGAATCAAATTTTTCTAATTGTTCCTTTCCGTTATTGAAAGTGTAACATCTCGTTCCAAAAAGATGAAAATATGATATATTAGGTCTTTTGTCTTTCCAAAGCTCATAAGGGGTTTTCTTAAGAATTAATATAATAAAAACACGATTTGATATGTAACAAGTTGTATCGATAGTTTTAGCCCAAAAATATTTAGGTAGGTTATTGTCACAAAGCATAGTCTTAGCCATTTCTATAAGAGTCCCATTTTTTCTTTTAGCAACTCCATTTTGTTGTGGAGTTCTAGGTGCTAAGAAGGTATGTTCTATTCCATTTTTATTACAAAAATCTTCCATATCAAGATTTTCAAATTCTCCTCCATGATCACTTCTTATAGAGACAATAGAAAGACCTTTTTCATTTTGGACCTTCTTGTTACAATTCTAGAATACATGATAAGTTTTAACCTTGTTAGCAAGGGAAATGGTCCAAGTGTATTTAGTGAAATCATCAACTATGACTAAGGTGTATCTTTTCCCTCCCAAACTTAAGGTTTAGGTTAGACCAAATAAATTCATGTGTAATAGTTAGAGTAGCCTAGAAGTTGAGATGACATCTTTTGATTTGAAAGATGACTTGGTTTGTTTGCCATATTGATACGCTTGACATGTTCTATCTTTATCAAAACTAATTTTAGGTAATCCTTTAACAAGATTCCTTTTGGTTAGTTTTAATAAAATATCCATACTAGCATGTCTTAACTTTATATGCCACAACCAACTATTGTTGTTTTGAGCGAATAAACAAGTCTTAAGAGAACATAAAAACATAGTGAAGTCGATTTTGTAAACGTTTCCTTGTCTATACCCCTCAAAACGGATTTGGTTATTGTTAATGTTTTCAACAGAACACTTTGATGCATAAAAGATTACTTTATATCTTACGTTACACAATTGACTAATGTTAAGTAAATTATATTTTAAATTATCAACGAGTAACACATACTTAATAGTAAGATCATTATTAATGCAAATGTTATCTTCACCAGTAACATGAGCTTTTTTATTATCTCCGAAGGTCACGCTTCCTCCATCCTTTAAGTCTATAGATGTGAATTTGGATGCGTCTCCCGTCATATGTCTTGAGTAACTGCTATTTAAGATCCATTTGTTGTTATGCCTTGAAGGATCCTACAAAACAAGCAGTTGTCTCTTTGATACTTACTTTAGTTTGGGTCCTTTGGGATTAGTTGTTGTAATGTAGACTTGTCTCTTAAGGACCCAAACCATTTTACTTTTGTTATCTAAGGAGAAATTGTGACATAATGCATATGTCTACGCAATATGACTATATCTTCCACAACGGTTACAAGTTTTATTTAATGCCTTAACAAAGTAGCCTTTGTATATTCTATACACATTCTCCTTAATATAACCTATTGTGGTTTTTTCTAAGCCTAGCCTTTGTGTTCCAAGGATCTTATCCAAATTCTTCTCTCCATCTACAAATTTTGCCATTGTTTTTCTTAAGTCATCTAAGCTAGTTCTTAAGATCGAGTTTTCAATTTCAAGACGACTTAGTTTCTCTACTATACTTTCATCATTTTTTGACTCAAGTTTTGGTTCTTTTATTTCCTTTTCAAAGTTCTTGTTGACCTCTTTTAATTTAATATTTTCATCTATCAATTCATTATTTATAGTACTTAGCTCTACATTTTCTTTTGTCAATCTCTCATTTTCAATTTTCAAATATTCATTGTCTTCTTCTAATCCTTCTTTTGTGTTAACTACTTTATTGTATTCACTTTTGATGATATCAAACTCGTCACCTACTTCACTCATCATTTGCTTCAGCACTTTATTCTTCTTTTACACTTTTATTAATTCTTTCAACAACTCATCATACATACTCCTAAGTTCATCAAAGGAGGAGTCATATGAAGGAAAACATACCCCATCATTAAGTTCATCAAAGGAGGAGTCACGTGTAGGAGAACATACCTCATAATTGAGAGCTATAAAGCAAGTTTCATTATTGGAGTTGCTAGAATCCTGATCACTTCAAGTAGCTCTCATAGCTTTCCTTTTTCACTCTTTATCAGCCTTCTTAAGCAATGGACAATATTGTTGAATATGTCTCGGCTTTTGATAATTGTAGCATTTGATAACTTCTCTCTTTTCCTTCTTGAACTTAGAAGGTGATCCATATCCATCCTTACCTTCCTTAATCCTTTTATTAAATTTCATGAACTTTCTAAACTTCTTTGCTAACATTACGACCTTATCATCGTCTTCACTTTCTTCATGACTTAAGTTCTCTTCCGTAACTTTTAGAGCAATTGTTTTCTCTTGTAGACTCCTCTCCTTGTCTCTTTACCATTTCATGTGTTTTAAGTGTTCCAAGGAGTTGCTCTTTTGACATTTCATTAAGATCATGAGTTTCCTTGATAGCGGTTCTTTTGGCTTCCTAATCTCTTAGAAAAGACCTAAGAATTTTAGAATTTATCTTAAGATTAGTAAATGTCTTTCCAAGAACACTTAAAGGTTTAATGACATTGATAAACCTATTATGCATCTCATCAATTGTTTTATTATGATCCATCCTAAAATTTTCAAATTGTCTATATAATAAGCTTATTTTTGTATATCTTACTTTACTAATTCCTTCATATGTGTTTTGTAATTTATCCCATATTCCTTTGGCACTTTTACATATACATGTTCTATTTAAGTTGTTTTTATTTATAACACAATGCAATATATTCATAGCAACTTAATTTAGATCGAGTAATTTTCAATCATCATCCGAGTAATCTCTTTCTTCTTTTCCTTCTATCTTAAATGATCCTTGGTTAACTACATGCCAAAGTAGTCCATTTTGAGCTTTCAAGAATATGGGCATTCTACATTTCGAATATGGATAATTACTATCAGTTAAGAGAGAAGGCCTATTGATTGCTTATCCTTCCAAAAAGCCTAATTTATTAGATGCCATGATCTTTACTCTAATATGCGATTAAGCAAGTGATTAGAGACTAGTTTTGATACCAATTGAAGAATATTAGGTTAAACTCAAGAAGGGAGATAAATTGAGTTCTAGACATTATGCAATTCTTTTCGATATAACTAAATAAATGTAATAATAAAAGTAATCAAAGCAACAATAATAAGTACAGAAATTAATGAAGATAGCGGTAGAGAAATTTAGGCCTGAATATAAAGTAGATTTCGGACCGCCCCCTAGTCTCTTTGGACTTACAATGCCTCCAACGAGGACTTCACTTCACTTTATTAATTTCACAACTCAATGCTCCAAGAGGTACACAAGCTTACACGATCTTTTTTACATACAACTAACTTAGTATATCACTTTCTTTACTCAAGATTACAAATGTGAGGATTTTCAAGCATCATAATTTTGTCTCTTTTTGTTTGATAGCAAATAAGTGTACAAGAGACTAAAGAGAAGTAAAATAAGCTTAAGAATGTAAGAGAATATCTTTTAATTACAGTAGAATATCATATCTTAATTGCCTTTGGTCAAGTTGTTAAGCTTTTATATCAACTCATTGAATTCTTCCCGTTATTGCGCATTAAATGCTCTAATAGCAACTTGAATCAAACTTATCGACATGCCGATTCCTTGTACTATTAGCAAGTCGGTAACAAAATACTCTATCGACATGAACATCGGTAAGTAATGTGATTAATTTCACATTATGAGTTGAAACAAATTTCTAAGGTTCGAGTATAAAATAATACTTAGAAATCGAAATAAAACTTAATTTAAAAATCGATCCGGAAACCAAACCCGAACCTAATCCCAAACCTAGAATAATTGTAAAAAACTTAAGACCTAGATAATTAAGCAAATTAAACCCTAAACAAAATATAACAATAAGCGTTATAGGATAAAATGAACCCATAATAGTTATATGAAAAAAACTGAAACCACGTTTATGTTATAGGGATGATCGGCGATGGCCTGAATAAGTCGGACCTCGATCAAGTGAGCGAGGAGTCGAGGTAAGTTGGGATTAATACGATGCTGTATTTTAGAGGCTTGAGATTATGCTTGGTTGTGCTTGTTAGATAGTCTGTGGTGTGCATGTGCTTGATTAAGAGTGATGCTATGATTCTGTTTGTTGTTCTGGCTTGTATCGTATGGTTTATATGAAATGATTGATCACCCTAAACTGGACCTAATCAAATATACGACCTATAATCATAATCGGATCTACATGCCAACCCATTAGGGGAACTTAGGACTCTCCGGCTAAATACTGACCCCTTTGAAAGGGATAGCGCAGGATTGCAAAATGGTCCCTTCTTCATCCTTAGTCGAACTAAGTGACATGAGAGGAGGTCGCGACAAAGGTCAAGTCAATAGTTCGAAGGTAGTCGCGGAAGGAGCCATGTCTCCATAGCATAAGCTTGGGTTTGGTCGTAAGCTGTTGCATTAATGGCAACTCCTCAACCCAAATTAGAGCAGGCGAAATTTCTCTAATCTCATGACGGATCGAACAACGTCGTGCAATGGCATTTGCTTATACATGCATTGCACCTAATAAGTTGATTAAAAATCTTGTTGTGTTTATGGTATAGTTTTAAGTCCTCCATTCTAACTTACTGAACTATGGTTGCTCACATCCCTATAGACGTCGTACAGGTGATAGCTAAGAAGCGGCAAACAACTACTCTGAAGTTAGCAACTGCTGGATCCTGCGTAGTGAGGAAAAACATTGAAGAATAAACACATATTTTTAAGGTCTAAGTTTTTATTTTAGAATTATTTTTCATTTATGAATAATGTAATAACTAGGACATATATTATGGAGAAATATTGTAAACTTTAATTGCAATAACTGAATTATAGTGTATATATATATTTCCTCACTTTCTTAGATAAATGATTTATTTAAATTATAAATTGTTTACTTCAAAACGGGTTAATCGTGGACGCCTTGTGTAAATCAGGTCTAAAATAGCGATTGTAAGGCCAACTTCTATCTTAGGATGGTTTACACGGCGGGGCTGTTATGACTCTGCCACTTCGAGGTATGACATCGTACATCTCAAATCGTCTTAGGAAGTCAAATCAAAGTGTCTTCAATAGGGTTTTTGGACACGAGGATTCTAATGGTGGTAGTGGTTTTTACTGAAAACAACCGTGGAGGTAACTATCCTAGAGAGAGAAAGGGATCGGTCTAAAGAGAAAAAGCTTCAATTTGCTTTCCTAGAGCATTTCTAAGACTGTGTTATGTATCCTTGTATGTTTCCCGACCTCTATTTATACTAAACACAACTTGAACAAGTTTGGAAAAGTCATTAATGGAGGAAACGATCATAAATGGGGAAGTTAGATTTTTGTTTTTTTTTTTCTCATTTTTGGAGTAGATTTACTACCGAATTTGAACGAAAAATGGGTCTAAATTCAAAGTATACTAAGTGGATTACACGATTTCATTATTAATTCAATGAAATCACGTAGTAAATGGGGTAAAAAATCACTTTAAACGAAGCACACTGGAAAAGGAAGAAAATTGGAATAACGAAACAGGAAGGAGAAGGAGGGGCGTTGGTCACGTGTAGGGCACATGCCACGTACCCCACGTGTACGTCTAAAATTAAATGGGGTGCACCCCCCTTCCTGTAACATACACAGGGCCTTGGGCCTTGCTAAAATCTTAGCACTCCTTAAAAAAATTTCTTATTATTGTTTTTTTTTCTTATTTTTTGTGTTTTTTCCTATTTTCTTATTTTTTGTATTTTCCCAAATTTCATATTTTTGGGTTTTCTTATTTTTATATTTTCTATATTTTTTTCCTAAATATCTTTTTTTTTCTTTAATTTTCTATTTTTCCTAATACAAGACCCTTTAGCCTATTCTAAATAAAGGGGGAAGGTGCAAAATTGAGGTGTTTACACATAACTTATAAACTTTAGGTCCCAATCTGAAACAATGGTTTTAGGTACTATATGAAATTTGACCGTTTCTTAAAAGAAAAGAAAAAGGATAGCCGAAGCGTCATTAGTTTTAGAGTATAGTACGAAGTATGTCATCTTATCGAATCAATCCTTAACCACCATGAAGGAGTCCTTTCCTTGGGACATCCTCAATAATCTTAACGTGTAAAGTCCATATTCAGCTTAGACCATGGTTTGGTTGGGATGGGCAATGGTAAATAATGCCCTTACTTAACTTGGCTCTTTGCTTTTTTGCAGTATACCTTTCTAACACAGATCGGACATCCCTCTTCATTTTTTGCCGAAAGAATCTTGAAGATGGTATCTCATGAGTTCGATACTAACCAAAGTGTCTAAACAATTCTCCCCCATCCACCTCACATACGAAAAAATCTCTCATGGAATAGGTTGAGATACATAGTCTCCTCTTTCTAAACAAGTATCCATCCTCCCTATGATAGTCATTGAGTGTTCGACCTTCCTTACACCTAGCATAGATAAGGCCAAAATGGGGGTCCTCAGCATATAAATCTTTCATTATTGAAAAACCTAGTAACTTAGTCTATAACTCAATTAGGAAAGAATGTCGTCTTGATAAGGCATTAGCTACTATGTTATTCTTTTCATTCTTATACTTTACGATATATGAAAATCCTTCCATGAACTCGACCCATTTGGATTGCCTTCGAGACAACTTAGGCTAGTTCTTTAGATATCTCAAAAATTCATGATCAATATAGATCACAAACTCTTTAGGTAGCAAATAGTGCTACCATATAGTCCAAGCTTGGATCAAGGAGTAAAACTCGTTATCATAGATAAAGTAATTAAGTGTAGCTTCTCTAAGCTTCTCATTGAAGTAAGCAATAGGCTTGCCTCTCTACATTAGTACAAAACCTATGCCTTGTCCGTGATAGGGATCAAGGACCAATTACATGATCTCGAGCCCGAGGGCTCTCTTAGGTGGTTTGCCGAGTTGTCCAAGGTAAGTTAAGTGCCGAGGAGCAATGCTTACCCTAATTCGATCTACTAAGCTACTTCACTCTTTATACCATCCAAGGTGTTGCGACCAGCCATAGTGCCTAGCTGAACCCTTTGCTATGCACTAGTCCAAGCACCAAATTTGAATACATCAATCTTTACAGTGTCGAAGCCGAGTTGACAACTATTACTAGCCGACCATCTAAGGCTGACTCGAATGCGAGTCGTTCCTGAGCTAACCTCAGTCTTGGCCTAGCAATTAAGGTGTTGATCTTCCAACACTGAACATGCATAAATAGAGGCCCACCCCCTGCTCAGTATACTATGTTGTCAGAATCATAAAATAAATCGTGTGCCCGTTGTCCTTTTTAACAATCATACTGTCCTTTCTGACAAAGGATATTTACTACGCACGATTTTGTAATTTTCCTATAAATTATTTTCCTTCTTTTTAGCAAATAAGGATCCATTTTTGTAATTTTCTGTAACGTAGAACTTACCATAACAAGGTAATATAAATAATCACATAATGAAATAGCCGCAATATATAGATACAAAAAGAGATACACAAAAACTTGTACTCTCTCTTGAGCTAAGTGTTCTCTTGCTTACTCTTGAGCCACTCTTATCTAGTACATTTGAGCGTGGACTAGTGGCGAGTGACTTCTAACCATACTTATGTGTCATATCAAGTGTGATTTGAGCTTATATGAGGCGTTGGTGCATCATATCTATTGTCAATACACGGGAACCCCCTGCTTACCCTCGACTATCATTTACTCTTCAGGCTATCTTGCGACTTAGACCCACCCCTTTAGTTATGCGTGATTTTGGGTTCGTGCATTCGTCCACAAGTCCATATCATCTTGGTATCAGAGTACCTGTTATGTTCGGAGTTAAATTATGCTATTATGTTCTTTTGATAGTTTGTCACCGCTCTTGTGTAATAGAGGTTTTATTGTTCATATTAAAGTTTGGTAGTTGAGTAGTGTTTTGTGCTCTATTTTTCCCCTGTTTTCGATACACAAAACAAAGTATGGTTAATTGTTCGTTTGATTATCATTGTAAAGTAACCATCAATGTCAGACTCAAGTACTCAATGAACTTTGGAAAACTAAGAAAGTGGTACTCGATATGGCTAAGGGCAAGAAGAAAGCTTTATGCCTTGGTCAGTGGATGATCGACTGGATAAGCTTACCAATTTAGTAGCTAGTTTGGTGATTATTATACAAGAAGATAGACAACGAACTAGAAATAGCCCCACTAGAGAACGTAAACAACAGTAGTTGATAGGACTTGTGGATGAACACACAAACCCAATATCATGCATAACCAAAGGGAGTAGGTCTAAGTTGCAAGATAACGTGAAAAGTAAATGATAGTTGAGAGAGAGCAGGGGTTATCGTGCATCAACAATAGATATGATGCACCAATGCCTTACACAAGCTCAAGTTGCACTTGATATGGCGCACAAGTATAGCTGGAGGTCCCTCGCCATCAGTTTATGCTTAAATAAGTTAGATAAGAGTAGCTTAAGTATAAGCAAGAGGATACTTAGCTTAGGAGAAGGTAAAAGGTTCAGTGTATTCTTTTGTATATGTTGATATCGTGATTGTTACATCATGTGTCTATTTATAGTGCCTTGTTAGGCCTAATTCTATGTTATAGAAAATGATAGAAAGAATCCTTACTTGCTAACTAAAAGAAGAATAATGCACAAGAAAGCATGAAATCATACGTAGCGAACGTCTTCTATAAAAAAGGATAGTACGATTGTCTGAAAGGACATTGTGCGCGCGTTTGCACGTTTTTATTTTACAATTCTAACGATGTTGTGAGTCGAGCAGGGGTAGCCTTCTAATCAGGTCTATTTGGCACCGGTAGTTTGGCGCCCTGACAGTTGGGGTTGGGTAAGGGGGTAGATTAAGGGAAACTCATGATCGGGTCTGCTTCGAATGGTTGGCCCTTCATAGTTATTAGCTCGACTACGGTTTGGTGCTTGGACTGGGGTATAGGGAGGGATTGGCTCTAAGTATAGGCTAATCACCTTGATAGCTTCCTGGATAGTGTGGAAAGCAAAGTAGCTTGGCAAATCGGACTAAGAAAAACACTACTCCTCGGCACTTAACTCTCCTCGGACAGCTTGGCGGACCAAGTGAGAGAGCCCTTTAACTCGGGAGCAAGTGATTGGTCCTTGATCCCTATCATTCCTTTCAAGTTATTTGAGATTTGGGATCAAATCTAGTTTAGTTTCTGGTCATTCGTCCTCGGGAGTATAGGGTTAGAGATCGGCAATGTTGAAGGAGTCTAAGACTCCATATCCTTTAGGTAATTCAATCCTATAAGCATTAGGATTGATCTTTTCAAGCACTCGGAATGGTCCGTCGGCCTTGGGTGACAACTTACTCTTCCTTAAGTTTAGGAACCGATCCTTGTTGAGATGTATCCAGACCAAATCACCCGGCTGACCTTTTGGTGCATTACTTTAATGGCCTTAACCCTTTCCACGGCTAGCTAATAATCATCATTAGTCCTTGGCTGGGGTGTTTAGTCCAATGGAAGTTTAGGGTTGAACCCAGAGGTGACTTCGAATGGAGACATGTCATGACGCTATAGGCGATCCGATTGTAGGCAAATTCAATGATTGGTAGACACAGATCCCAATTGACTATATTTCGTCCAACAGTGACCTATAACAAAGTCCTTACAATTTAGTTGACAACTTTGGTTTACCCATTGGTTTGTGGATGGTAGGACGTGCTATATAGTAACTTGGTTCCCAGTTGCCTCCAAAGCTTCCTCCAAAAGTAACTCATGAATTTTGGGTCATGATTCGAGACTATGGTCCTGGACACGTCGTGAAGCTTGATCACTTCCTGCAAGAAAAGAAAAGAAATAGCTAAAGCATCGTTAGTTTTGGAATAGGGCACGAAATGTGCCATTCTGCTAAATCGATCTACAACCACCATGGTAAATTCCTTTTCTCGAGACATCCTCGGAAATCCTAACATGAAGTCTATACTCAGCTCAAACCATGATTTGGTCAGGATTGGCAATGGTTGGTAGTATCCTTGCTTAGCTTGACTCTTCACTTTTCGACAAGTTGCACATCTCTCGTTATCCTTGGCCAAAAGAATCTGAAGGATAGTACCTCATAAGTTCAAGACTGGCCAAAGTGTCTTATCAATCCTCCTTTATGTACTTCATGCATTAGCTGTTCTCGTGTATAATAAGTCAGGATACATAGCCTTATCTTCCTGAATAAGTATCTGTCCTACCTGTGATAATCATCTAGTGTTTATCCTTCCTTACAACGGGCGTGGATAGGACCAAAGTGTAAGTTCTCAGTGTCACGCCCTGAAGCGGTAGAGTCGTAACAGCCCCACCGTGTAAACCATCCTAAGATAGAAGTTGGACTTACAACCACTATCTTAGACTTGATCTACACAAGGCGTCCACAACTAACCCGCTTTGAAGTAGACAGTTTGTAATTTAAATAAATCATTTACCTATAAAAGTGGGGAATTATATATATGTTATAATTCAGTTATTGCAGTTAAAGTTTACAATATTTTTCTATATCATTACATCATTCAGAAATGAAAAATAATAAAAACTTAGACCTTAAAAATATGTTTTTATTCTTCAATATTTTTCCTCACTCCCCAGGATCCAGCAGTTACTAGCTTCAGAGTAGTTGTTGCCGCTTCTTAGCCAGCACCTGCACGACGTCTATAGGGATATGAGCAACCACAGCTCAGTAAGTTAGGATGGAGGACTTAAAACTATACCATACACACAACAAGGTTTTCAATCACTTATTAGGTGCAATGCATGTGCAAGCAAATGCCATCGCACGACGTTGTCCGGCCTGTCGTGAAATTAGAGAAATTACGCCCGCTCTAATCCGGGTTGAGGAGTTGTCGTTAATGCAACAGCTCACGACCAAACCCAGGCTTGTGTAATGGAGACCTTGCTCCTCCCATGACTACCTTCGAACTACTGTCTTCACCCTCGCCGCGACCTCCTCTCTTGTCACTTAGTTCGATTGAGGATGAAGAAGTGACCATTTTGCAATCCTACGCTATCCCTTCCGAAGGGGTCGGTATTTGGCCAGAGAGTCCTAAGTTCCCCTAACGGGTTGCCATGCATGTCCGATTATGATTACTGGTCGGATATTTGGTTAAGTCCAGTTTAGGGTGATCAATCCTTTAATACAAGTCATATAATATGTGCCAAAGTAACAAACAGAATCATAGTATCACCCATAATCAAGCACATGCACACATTCTCTATCTAACAAGCACAACCAAGCATAATCTTAAGCCTCCAAAATACAGCATCGTATTAATCCCAACTTACCTCGACTCCTCGCTCACTCACTCGAGGTCCGATTTGCTCAGGCCATCGCCGATCACCCCTATAACACGAACGTGGTTTCAGTATTTCATATAATATTATAAGTTCATTTTATCCGATAACGCTTATTATTAGGTTTTGTTTAAGGTTAAATATACCTAATTATCTAGATATTAAGTCTTTTATAATTATTTTAGGGTTGGGGTTAGGTTCAGGTTCGGTTTTCGCATCGATTTCTAAATTAGGTTTTTAGTTCAATTTCTAAGTAATGTTTTAGATTCCAACCCTAGAAATCCGTTTCAACCCATAATGTGAAATTAATCACATTACTTCCTGATCTCCTAAATACGATTACTACCCCTAATCAGCATTTTATTCCATCCGGTACACTTAAATCCGTATTAGTGTACCGAATTTACTCATATTGTGAGAAATTTTTACATTTTTCATATAATTACCTAAAATTGAATTTTGTTTCAGATTTGTTATGTTCTGATTTTCATTATTTTATTATCTAATTAAACCTAATTTTTCCATATTTATTAATTTTTAATTCTACATATTCGTAATTTTCTACATTTACCACATAACACCTTCATTACTTACACTTAACACTCCATAGACTAGGATTAGGTTTCCAAATAAGAGATTAACATCCCTAAACATCTAATTACTATCTCAATCAATAATTAACATCCTAATCACCTAATTAACCCTAAATCACCTAATTTTACCATCATTTTAGGGCTAAAATTAACTTAAAAATTTTGAAAATTAATTTTTAAAAAATGGCTTCATAGAACTGTTCTATATCACATGAGCATCCTATAGAAAAAAAATTCAGCTCCAAACTATATTCCTAAGGTCATTTATTTCTAAACCGAAATGTGCTCGGTTTTGCATGATTTCTTAAGGACCCTATATTACGGGACATGTTTTCATCTAAATAATATTTTTCCTACAAACTACATAAAAAAATATCCTAGAATAACAAAATTCATAATTTCCTAATTATATTTACTATTTTTACAAAATTTCACAAGAATCGGGCTGAAATTTGGACTCACCGGTTTGGGTGGCTCCGGCCGCCGTGGCATTGTCGGCCGGCATGGGCGCTGCCACCACCGTATGGTGGTGGTGGCCGTCAAATCCCAGCTCCTTGTCTGGTATGGGTTCCCTTTAAAATCCCTAACTGCACAGTTTTCCTTTTTTTTATTTTTCTAGATTTTCTCTCTATTTTTTCGGTGTTTTGGTTTTTCTCAAATCCTAAACTGACCAAAGGACTTCTGGAAATTTTTCCCCTATTTATAGACAATTATAGAAATTAATGTGCATTAATTTGATGGGATTTTGCCCCAATTCCATGATTTTTGGCTTTTTGTTTGTCAAATTCTTATTGGTTATTTTTATTTCTTGCTGACCACGACCTTATCTTGTTGCAGCTTATCCTCTTCTAATTTTTTTGATTTTTCTATAATTATTTTGTATTTTTATTTAATTATTTGCTTAGTTTTAGGCTAATTTAGGTAATTACGTATATTTTTATCTACACGTAAATACATGTGGGGTACACATGAACATTCCTAAATATTATTTTGGTCATTCTAAAATTTTTAGTATATATATAATCTATCTCTAGTAATTTATTAGTTATTTCATTACACTTTTCGCATTTTCGATAATTAATACCTATTATGCTTAAAATTTGAAAATTTTATAGTCTCCTATTTTACTATTTATTTTCTTAAATTTAAGTTTACGGGGTCATTTTTACTAATATTTCTCTCAATAGGTTATAATTTGGGTGTGATCGGATCCTTTAGCCGATCACCCTAAACCTTGGGTTTTAAGTTCAATCCTACGGTTACTTAGCTGTTTTGGGGCTTACACTCAGCATACAAATTCTTGATGGTTGAAAAACTAAGTAGCCTCATTTGTAGCTTGATCAATAGGGTATGTCGTCTCGATAGGGCATCAACCACTACATTGTTCTTTCCATTATTGTATTTTACTACATAAGAAAAACCTTCCATGAACTTAACCTACTTGGCTTGTCTCCGGAACAACTTCGGTTGGCTCTTTAAATATCTCAAGGATTCATGATCAATGTTGATCACAAATTCCTTGGGTAATAGATAATGTTGCCACATCATTAGGGCTCGAATTGAGGAGTAGAATTCCTTATCATAGACGAAGTAGTTAAGTGTAGCTTCTCAAAGTTTTTAGCTGAAGTAAGCAATAGGTTGGCCTTCTTGCATTAACACAGCACCTATGCTTAGTCTAGACACATCACAGTCTACTTCAAATACCTTGTTGAAGCTCGGAAAAGCTAAGACGGGCACTATAGTTAGCCTCTCTTTCACTTTCTCAAAACTCCTCTACTCTTTTTCTCCCCATATAAATTCAACATTCTTCTTAGAGAATTCGGTGACTGGGGCTACAATCGTACTGAAATTCCTTATGAATTAGTGGTAGAATGATGTCAGGCCGTGGAAACTTCTCACATCAACAAAATAGGTCGGCTCAAGCCACTCTACGATCTCTATTATCTTCTCTTTGTCAACTTGAATACCACCTCCGCTCACAACAAATCCTAAGAAGATTACCTTGGAATGGTAAAAGTCATACTTCTTTAGATTAGCGTAGAGCTATTCAACTTAGAGTTTTGCAAGCACTTGTTGGAGATGCTCTCGGTGAGTCTTTAAGTTGAGACTGTACACTAGAATGTCATTAAAATAAACCACGACAAACCATCCTAGTAATTCTCAGAGCACATGATTCATAAGTCGTAGGAATGTGCTCGGCGCGTTAGATAGTCCAAATGGTATTACAAGCCACTCGTATAAACTGTATTACAAGCCACTCGTATAAACTATGTCGTGTCTTGAATGTGGTTTTTCACTCATCTTCTTCATGCATTCGAACCTGATGGTATCCAGATTTGAGATCAATCTTAAATTGATGGTCTTAGATATGGGATACATGTACTTGATGGCTCTTCAATTGATGGCTCTGCTATCCACACACATCCTTAAAGAACCATCCTTCTTTGGTACTAACAGGGCCGATACAGTATAGGGGCTCAAGGACTCGTGCACATACCCTTTCTTCATAAGGTCATCTACTTGTCTCTGTAGCTCGACGGCCTATTCAAGGTTTAGCCTATAAGTAGACTTGTTCGGCAAGGTAGCTCCCAACTGCAGGTCAATCGCATGCTCGATGCCTCGGATTGAGGGTAGATCCTTCTGTAGCTTCTGTAAGCTCTCAAAATTGAGTTTAAGACAATCGAGCCTAAATTTAGGGCTTTTAGGAAAACTTATTCAATTACGCCCAAACTTTATGATTAAGATAGAAAAGTTAGTCGAAGTGATACAGTGAAGTTAGATTTTAGAAATAATGACCAAAAATCCTAATTTTACTCTTAGAAGTACGAATATTCAATATTGCACTAAAATATTCGGAACTCCTAAAATCAAGCTCAGATTGTGACGAGAACTTAGAGATAAGTTAATTGAGCTATAAAATAAGATAATATAGTATAATTTTACTATATAAAAATACACATATTTTTATGAGTATACTCAATATAAATAATAATTATACTCGTAAATTAACCCTAAATTATGTAATTATATATATTATGTTGAATTTATGAAATTAACTTTAGACCATATCCTAAAAATAAAAGATATGTTAGAAACTTAATTATATGAGTATAGTTATATATTACGCGTAATATATACAGGGGATATATACTCGTATATTAATAAATAACTAAGTATTAATAAAATATACTCAAAATACCTAAATAATTGCAAATCTTATCCAAAAAGACTTCAAATTGCTGATTCAAGTCTGAAAACTACTAGGAATCACCGAAGCTGGATAATCGCTGAGTTAAAAAGTAAAATCCACAAGCAAATGACACCTCACACTTGCATTTTTTAGAAGAAAACAAGGAAAAAATTAAAAAGAAAAATAAAGAAAGCAGCAACCGACTCCAGCATGCATAAATAGGCTTCATTACATCAATTCCCAACATTACAAATCAGAAACAACAGAAAGAAAAATTAGAAAAAATTGTAAAAAATAGAAAAGAAAATAAAAAAATAGAGTAATTTTTGTGCTAAGCTAGAACCTAAGCCTACTCTGAATCTGCTATGAAACCCAGCCAACCTCAAATGGTCCACCTACCGCACAGGCCGTCCAACAACCACCAAACAGTCGGCGGTCACTGGAGACACCAAGAATAGTAAGGTCAAATTCTTGCCCTATTTTTCAATAATTTTTTAAAATTAGTAAATCTACCTAGAAAATTATGAAAAAAAATTGTACTTAGGTTATTTTGAACATGCTTTCATGTGATATTATTATTTTTGAAAATTTCATAATATTTAATATACTTTCTTAAGAAATCTACTATTTATCAAAATTTAGATTTGTAAAATAAATATACTAAATGATATTTTTCTAGTTGAAAATTTTTGTATAGGATGTTTATGATATATAGATAATTGCTATGTAGCCTGAATTTTGATTTAAATGTTTTTAATATTTATTGCATTTTTGGCCTAAAAATAGCTCAAAAATAGGCTGAAATTATGAATTAAATAGGAAATTATGAAATTAATTAATGAAATGGACATGTATTGATCTCTAATGAATATTGACAGTATTGAGTCAGATTGAAATTAATTTGGTGTAGAAAGAATCATAATTGGGTAATTTGTGATAATTTAGGGGTAAAATCATCAGTAAGAACATAGAGGTGATAGGTCGGAAACTTAAAACCAAGTGATAACTGAATTTCCTATATTTTTAGGAGTCTGTAGAAATTTTCGGGGAATTATTTGGTAACTTGAACAATTCATTACGAATTTACTAAGTAAAATAGCTTAATTTACAAATTGGGGTGTATTTTTAATATTCATAAGCTAAAATGAACTAAATAGTTAAATAAAAACTATATACAGGATTGCTGATCAGATTGGATTAAATGAATATTTTTATTATATTTATTAATATTTTCTAATCGGGATACACTTTAGGTATATTAAAGTTAGATAATACTTATATTATAACGATATATGGACAAATTATGTAAAATACAATTTAATAACGTAAGTTACGTATAATACGATCATATTTATATAATTATGTATAACTGTATTAAAAACTCGAACTATCCGTTAAAAGTCGTCTCTAGAAATAGAACGCGTAAAACGTGTCATTAGGTCTATACGAACCCAACAACACTAACTTAATTAAAATTGGACAACTTTAAGTAATTTAACCTATAACTTTATCATATTCAAGAATGTACATATTTAGGTAACCTTACCGAAATTAAAACATGAATTAATAAATTAAAAATACATTTTGATACGATTGGAATAGTATATAATATGTAATAGTATATAACTTAATTCGATATATAGTAATAATATGACTATATATTATAGAAATAATAATGATAATATATATAACCATTTTAGATTAAACCGTAATGTTTTCGTAATTATTACAAAAACTAAATTTGAGTCTTTTGTGTAAATTGGATCTTCCAGTACAAAGACAGTTGACCATTCGAGTTAGCAGTAGTGAACGTTTAAACAAGTAAGTTAAGATTGTGACTTCACCGCTTATTTGGATACTGTTTAAAGTATCTAGAGACCTAAGAGTATTTCCAGTTATGTTTGTAGTTAATTGATTGTACGTATACTGTGTATGTGGATGATACTCGGTTATGACAGGAGTTCAACTCTTTGGTGTGCTATTCTACATGTTTGCATTGATTTTGTATCGTATGAACTTGTTGGCCGCCCCTAATTAAAACTAACGTTTATTCGACTAAAATGAAACTAGACATACATAACACTCATTAGGGGAAACGATTAAGAGTGTCAGGCTAAATACCAACTTCCTTCAATGAGGATAGCTGAAATGGTCTTTTCCCCATCTTTAGTTGAACTAAGTGACAGGCGAGGAGGTTGCAGTAAGGTTGGGGGCTGTAGTTTGAAGACGGTCATAGAAGGAGGGTGTTCTCAATTGCATAAGCTCGGGTATGGTCTGACTTGAGTCGCGACGAAACTCCTCAATCCGGGTTGGAGTTAATGTAATTTCTTTAACCTCACAGTGGACCGTATAACATTATGCGACATTTCATTTGTTTGATTGCATTGCATTTTATTATAATTATTAACTTTATTTGTGTTTGTACAGTACTCTTCTGACTTCGTCCCGCTTATTGAGTTAGTTGTGCTCATATCCTTATAAATTATTTTGTAGGTATTAAGTAAGGTCAGGATGTTCAGATACCACCGTTTCCAGGTTAGTGTACTACTGTTTGGGAAAGTGAAGATCAAGGAATCAATTGAACCTGAGCTTTTGACTTTGTTTCTGAGGAAATTAATTAGGAATTCCCTGGGAGCCCACTAATTTCCTAACTTATTATATATAAACCGCAAAACTTATGGTTTTTAATAAACTCTTATTGTAAACTTTACCTTTAGACGTAAAACGTTTGTATAAATACTGTTGTAGTATCGACAATAGGTTGTATAGAACAGGTATTTTGTAAAAGCTCTTCCATAAGTTTGGTTATTGACCGGTGTTAGAACAGATGCTTCAAACTAGTTGAGTTGTGCGCCTTATGTCAACTATATCTACAATAGTAGCTGTGAGGTCAATTTCCATCTTAGATTAGTTTACACGACAAGACTATTATGACTCTTCCTGTTCGGGGCATAACAGCTCCTTTGGAAACAGGTCGGCAAAGTCCTCTAGTAAATTTTTTACCTCAATTGGCAACTCTTTCTCCCTGGGTCTCATCTCTAAAAGCCTCCTAACAAGCACATAAGTCGATCCCTCTAGCTCCATTTCTCTTTTCAATTCGGCTTAGGTTAATACCAAAGCCTCTTTCTTTAAGGTTCAACTAAGCTTGGATTGTATGACCTTTACCTGCTCAGTAGTCATGGGACTTAATTTCAACCTTCTCCCTTCATGCTCTATAGAACAGGTGTTCGTCCTGCCGTCATATATTATTGCTCGGTTAAATATCCATAGTCGTCCAAGTAGAAGGTGGGACGTACTCATAAACAACACATCACAAAGCACTTCGTCTTAATACTTTCCAATACAGATTGGCACAGAGACTTGTTTGTTCACTTGTAAGGCTCTCTTATTGCTGAGCCAATAAAGCTTGTAGGGTTTCGGGCGAGGCATGGTTGGCAATTTCAGCTATCAAACCATAAATGCAAAGGCCGCATTAGTGCAACTTCCACTGTCAATGATTAGTACGCATAGTGATTTGTTCACCTTGCACCCAATATGGAAGATATTTTCTTTTTACTTGTCTTTAGGCACATGACCGAGACTCATTGTTTATCTCAACACTAGAGCGGTCGGCATGAAGTTCCTTTTCTCATTATAGAAAACCTCTTCTTCAAATAGCTCGGTCTGTCCATCATCCTTTAACTCCTTTACTTCCTCATTAGTACTATTGACCTTAATAGTTAGTGCTTTACCTCTGATTACCATTGTTCACCTGTTCGGACATTGAGCAACCATGTGTCCAAATTCTTGGCATTTGAAACACTTGATCTTACTCTTCTTCCTCTTTGAACTCTGGCCTTTCTCAAACTTCCTCTGTGGTTCCTTCTCCTTTGCTTAGGCGGTCTGAATAGGTTAAGTCTCAATGACCTTACTTAGTTCCGTTCACACAGATCTGCTCAAAACAAGTCAGCTATTGCTAAGACGGTTGACAAGTGGTCGAAATCTTCCTATTCGGTGCCTTTCTATCCTTTAGGCGGCTTAGATTGCATCATCGAACGTTCTAACATCTAAGGTTTCCAAGATATCCCCAATCTCATACTTCAATCTGCTAATGAATTGAGACACAGTTTGATCTTTTGGTTCTACAACTTCACATCGGATCATTAGCATCTATAATTCCTTAACATAAGTGTCCATACTCGATGCTCCTTATCTCAATTCTTGCAGTCTCTTGAAGTCTTCTTGTAGATAATAGCTCGGTACAAACTTTCTCTGCATAACTTTCTTCATATCATCCCAACTCCTAATCTCTCATTCTCCTTCCCTTCTTTTGGTAGCTTGCAAGTTCTTCCACCATAAGGTGGCATAACCGAGGAACTCTAACACAGCTAACTTAACCTTCGCATTTTTTGGTACTTCATACCATTCAAACTGCTTTTCAATTTGATTTATTCGATCTAGGTAATCTTCGACATCACCACTTCTAGAAAAACTTGGGCTATGTATCCTGAGTTCTTCGACTCTAAGGGCCTATACATTTCTTTCTTCAACTTTGTAGTACTCTTTTGCATCATCATCTCCTTCTACTTCTTGCTCAATCTCTTCAGACGCTAATCTACGTCTAGCATCCCTACCAAATCTCTTAGCCCGAGGTGATCGAGTTGAGGCATTAGCTCAATCAAATTGACCATTGCCTTGTTGTTGTTGCTCACATTCCCTAATGATGCTATTTCTAGCTCGCTGTCTGTCTTCTTATATAATGGTCACCAAACTAGCTATAAAGTCGGTAGGCCTATCTAAGCGGTCACCTACTCATTGAGGTGAGAAGCTTCCTTCCTGTTCTTGACCATGTTGAGTACTACTTTCTTGGTTTCCTAAAGTTTCTTGTACTTTTGAATCTGACAATGATGTTTTCTTCACAATGACAATTTCTCAACAAATACACAGTCAATCACACTCTGTTTTGGCATATAAAAAACAAAGGAAAATAGAGTACAAAACACTTTTCACTGCTAAACTTTAAAGTTAACAATAAAACCACTATCACACAAGAGTAATAACAAACTATGAAAAGAACATAATAGTAAAATCTAGCTTCGAAAATAACCAAACTCTAATACCAAGATAATACAGACTCATGAATGAAAATACAAACCTAATATCACGCATAACCAAAGAGAGTAGGTCTAAGCTGCAGATGGCCTAAAAAGTAAATGATAGTTGAGGGAAAGTAGGGGTTACCGTGCACCAAAGATAGATATGACGCATTAATGCCTCACACGAGCTCAGGTTGCACTTAATATGATGTAGAAGTGTGGCCAGAGGTGACTCACCACTAGTTTACGCTTGAATGGGCTAGATAAAGTAGCTCAAGAGTAAGCAAGATGATATTTAGCTTAAAAGAAGGTAAAAGGTTCAGTGTATTCTTTTGTATATGTTGATATTGTGGCTATTACATTATGTGTCTATTTATAGTGCCTTGTTAGGGCAAATTCTATGTTACAGAAAATGACAAAAAGAATCCCTATTTGCTAACTAAAAGAAGAATAATGCATAGGAAAGTGTAAAATCATGTGCGGCGAACGTCTTCTATCATAAAGGACAATATGGTTGTCAAAAAGGACATTGCGTGTACGTTTGCGTGTTTTTATTCTATAATTATGATAATATTGTAAGCTGAGCAAGGGCGGTCCTTTGATCAGGTCTATTTAGCACCAGCAATTTGGCGCCCTAATGACTGGGGCTAGATGGGGGGGATTGATTAGGGGCAACTCACATTAGAGTCAGCTTCAGGTGGTCGGCCCTTCACAGTTATCAGCTCAGCGCCCTCTGGTTCAGGAGCAAGTGATCGATCCTTGATCCCTATCAGTAACGAGGTAATGGTTGTTTGGTCTAGCTAATGCCCCAGCTCGTCCACCCCGAGCTAAAGCAATTGGTAGGGATACTAAACGAAGGCTAACGCTAGAAGAGATCGAGGAAGAAGTAGAAGGGGATGACGAAGCAGAAGAGTACTACGAGCCTAAGGAAAGAAATGTACAAGCCCCTATAGTTGAGAGATTGAGAATGCGAATTTCAAGTTTTTTTGGTAATGGAGATGTCAAGGACTACCTAGATTGGGTAAATTAGATCAAAAAGCAATTTAAATGCCACAAAGTGCCTGAAAATGCAAAGGTTAGGCTAACTGTGTTGAAGTTCACTGGTTGTACCACCTTGTAGTAGAAGAACTTGCAAGCCGCTAAAAGAAGGGAAGGAGAACGAGAGATTAAGAGTTGGGATGACATGAAGAGAGTTATGCAGAGAAGGTTTATGTCGAGCTATTACCTGTAGGATACCTTCAAGAGACTGCAAGAAGTGAGGCAAGGAAGATTGAGTGTTGATACTTACATTAAGGAATTCCATATGCTAATGATCTGACACGAAGTCATAGAGCTCGAAGACCGAACTATGTCTCGATTCATTAGTAGACTAAAGTATGAGATTGTGGATGTCCTGGAAACCCTAGACATTAGAATACTTGATGGTGCAATCTAAGCCGCCTAGATGATAGAAAGGCATTGAACAGGAAGATTTTGAACACTTTTCAACCATCTTAGCAGTAATTGACTTGTTCTGAGTATACCTGTGAGAACGGAACTAAGCAAGGCCATTGAGACCCACCTTGCTCAAACTACTTAAGCAAAGGAGAAGAAACCTCTAAGGAAGTTTGAGAAAGGCCAGAGTTCAAGGAGGAAGATGAGTGAGATCAAGTGTCTTAAATACCAAGGATTTGGACACATGGCCGCTCAATGGTTGAACAAGCGAACAATGGTGATCCGACGCGAGGCACCGACCATTGAGGTCCATAGCACTATTGAGGAAGTAAAGGAGTTGAAGGAGGATAGACAGACCGAGCTATCTGAGGAAGAAGTTATCTATTGTGAGGAAGGCAACTTCATGCCAACCGTTCTAATATTGAGGAGTACAATGAGTGTCAACCCTGTACCTGAAGACGAACAGAGAGAAAATCTCTTCCATATTGGGTACAAGTTGAATAATTCATTGTACATGTTGATTGTTAACAGTGGAAGTTGCACCAATGCAGCCTCTGTATTTATGGTCTAGCAGTTGAAATTACCGACCATGCCCCACCCGAAACCTTACAAACTTCATTGGCTTAGTAATAAGGGAGCTCTACAAGTGAACAAATAGGTGTCTGTACCGATCTATATTGGCAAGTATCAAGATAAAGTGCTTTGTAATGTACTGTCCATGAATGCGTCCCACCTTCTACTTGGATGGCCATGGATGTTTGACTGAGCAGTTATATATAATAGCAGGAGAAACACATGTTCTGTAAAGCATGAAGGGAGAAGGTTGAAATTGAGTCCCATGACTGCCGAACAGTTAAAAGTCATGCAGTCCCAGCTTAGCCGAACCTTGAAGAAGGAGGCTTTGGTATTAACCTGAGCTGAATTGAGAAAGGAAATGAAGCTAGAGGGAGGGACCGACTTATTTACTTGTCAAGAGGCTTCTGGAGATGAGACCCAGGGAAGTAGAGCTACCGATCAAGATAAAAATCTTACTAGAGGAATTTGCCTACCTATTTTTGAAAGAGCTACCTAACAATCTATCCTTGATCCAAGGCGTTGAGTATGCAATTAACCTGAAGCTAAGAGCCGTATTGTTGAACAGGCTTACCTATAGGCTGAACCCTGAATAAGCTACCAAACTGCAAAGGCAAGTAGACGGCCTCATGAAGAAAGGATATGTATATGAGTCCTTGAGGCCCTGCGCTGTATCGACCTTATTAGTGCCGAAGAACGATGGTTCTTAGAGGATGTGCGTAGATAGTCGAGTGATCAACTGAATCACCATTAAGTATAGATATCCCATACTTAGGCTTCATGACATGCTAAACAAGTTAAGTGGAGTAAGAGTGTTCTCTAGGATTGACCATAAGGCTGGGTACCATCAAATTTGAATGCGTGAAGGCAATGAGTGGAAAACCGCATTCAAGACGCGATATGGTTTATATGAATGGCTTGTGATTCCATTCGAACTGTCCAACGTATCAAGTACATTTATGTACTTGATGAATCATGTGCTCCGTGAGTTACTAGGAAGGTTTATTGTAGTTTATGTTTGTGACATTCTAGTATACAATCCTAACTTAGAGACTTACCGAGAGCATCTCCGATAAGTGCTTATGAAACTTCGAGCTAAACAACTTTATGCCAATTTGAAGAAGTATGATTTTTGCCAATCCGAGGTGATCTTCTTAAGCTTTGTTGTGAGCGGAGGTAGCATTCGAGTTGATGAAGAGAAGATAAGAGCGATCATAGAATGGCTTGAGCCGACCTGTCTTGCTAATGTGAGAAGTTTTCATGGCTTAGCGTCGTTCTATTGTCAATTCATTAAGAACTTCAGTACGATTGTGGCCCCACTCACTGAACTCTCAAAGAAGAATATTGAATTCAAATGGGGTGAGAAAGAGCAAAGGAGTTTTAAGGATGTGAAGGAGAGGCTAATTACGACCCTTGTCTTAGCTATACCGAGTTTCAACAAGGTATTTGAAGTAAAGTGTGATGCGTTTGGACTAAGCATAGGTACTGTGCTAATGTAAGAAGGCCAACCTATTGCTTACTTCAGCGAAAAACTTCAAGGAGCCATACTCAACTATTCCGTCTCCAACAAGGAGTTATATTCCTTAATCTAAGCACTAATGGTATGGCAACAGTATCTACGACCTAAGGAATTTATGATCTATACCGATCATGAGTCCTTGAGATATCTAAACTGCCAACCGAAGTTGTCCCAAAGACAAGCCAAGTGGGTTAAGTTCGTGGAGGGTTTTTCTTATGTCGTAAAATACGAGAATGAAAAGAACAATGCAGTGTTTGACGCCCTATTAAGACGACATACCCTCTTGACCGAGTTGTAAACAAGGCTATTGGGTTTTTCAACCATCATGAATTTATATGTTGAAGACCCATGCTTTGGTCCTATCTACACCCATTGTAAGGAAGGACGATACTAGATGACTATCACAAGGAAGATGGATACTTATTTAGGAAAGGGAGGCAATGTCTCTCGACTTGTTTCATATGAGAACAACTAGTGCTCGAGGTGCATAGAGGGGGATTGGCAGGACACTTTGATTGGCACTGAACTTATGAGGTATTATCCTCCAGATTCTTTTGGCCAAGGATGAAGAGGGATGCCCAATCTATGTTGGAAAAATGTATGACTTATCGAAAAGCGAAGAGTCGAGCTGAGCAAAGACACTACCATCCTTTGCCAATTACGACCAAACCATATCTGAGCTGAGTATGGATTTCATGTTAGGATTGCTGAGGACGTCCCGAGGGAAGGACTCCATCATGGTGGTTGTAGATGGATTTAGCAGGATGGCACATTCTGTGTCCTGTTCCAAAACTAATGATGCTTCAACTATTTCTTTTCTTTTCTTGCAGGAAGTAATTAAGCTGCATAGAATTCCCAGGACCATTGTTTCAGACCAAGACCCTACGTTCATGAGTTACTTTTGGGGGATGTTGTAGAGGCGAATGGGAACCAAGCTACTGTATAGTACGTCTTACCACCCACAAATCGATGGGTAAACAGAAGTTGTCAACAAAACCATAGGAACTTTGCTACAAGTTGCTATTAAATGAAACATATGAAACATGGCCAACTGGGATTTATGCCTACCAATCATTGAGTTCGTATATAATAAGACTGCCATAGTGTGATAAGTATTTCCCCATTCGAGGTCGCTTATTGGTTCAACCCCGAGTTACCATTAGACCAAGCCCCCCAATTGATGCTTGATGATGACTGGCTAGCCGTTGAGAAAGTTGAGGCCATCAAAGCCATGCACCAGAAGGTTGTCGAGCAATTGGGTCGAGCTCATATTAAGCTTGAGAAATGGAGCCGAAGATGGAGAAAGAGCAAGTTGTCTCCTAGGGCTAATGGGCCTTTCCAAGTGTTTGAAAAGATCAATCCTAACGCCTATAGGATTGAATTACCTAAAGGATATGGAGTCTCAGACTCCTTCAACGTTGCTGATCTCCAACCTTACACTCCCAAGGACGAGGAACCAGAACCCGAACCAGATTTGATCCTAAATCTCAAACAACCTGGAAGGAATGATAATAATCAAGGACCGATTACACATTCACGAGCTCGAGGGCTCTCTCAGGTGGTTCACCGAGTTGTTTGAGGTGAGTTAAGTGCCGAGGAGTAGTGCTTGCCCTAGTCCAATCTGCCAAGTTACTTCGCTCTCCATACCATCTAAGGTGTTGCCGAGGTGACCAGTTGTAGTGCTGAGCCAAACCTTCTGCTATATACTAGTCCAAATACCAAATCTGAATACAGCAATCTCCACAATGCCGAGGCTGAGTTGATAACTATCAAGAGTTGACCATCCGAGGTCAACTTGAACATAAGCCATTCCTAAGCTAACCCCAATCTTGCCCCAGCAATCAGGGTACTAATCTTCTGACACCGAACATGCATGAATAGAGGCCGACCTTTGCCCGATTCACTATATTGTTAGATACGCAGAGTAAAGTGCGCACGCATTGTCCATTCTGACAACCGTACTATCTTTTCTGACAAAGCACGATTTTGTATTTTTCCTGTAAATTATTTTCCTTATTTTTAGCAAATAGGGATCCATTTTTGTAATTTTCTATAACATAGAACTTACCCTAACAGGGTACTATAAACAATCACATAATGTAATAGTCGCAATACACATACACACATACAAAGAGATACACGAAAACTTTTACCTTCTCTTGAGCTAAGTGTCTTCTTATTTACTCTCAAGCTACTCTTATCTAACCCATTCGAGCATGGACTAGTGGCGGGTGACCTCTGGCAATATTTGTGCATCATATTAAATGTGATTTGAGCTCGTATGAGGTGTTGGTGTATCATATCCATCATCAGTGCATAAGAACCCCTTGCTTACCCTCAACTATCATTTACTCTTTAGGCCATCTTGGGGCTTAGACTCACCCCTTTGGTTATGCGTGATATTGGGTTCATAGGTTCATCCATGAGTTCGTATCAGTCCAGATGCATCATACTTTACTCTAAATACTTTGGTAAAGCTTGTCAGAGCTAAAACAGGCTCCACAGTCAACTTCTCCTTTACCTCTTCAAAAATCCTCTGCTCCTTCTCTCCCCATCTGAACTTAACATTCTTCTTTGATAGTTTGGTGAGTAGGGCCATGATTATACTGAACTTCCTTATAAATCCGTAATAAAATGATGCCAGGTTGTGGAAGCTCCTCACATTAACCAAAGTGGTCAGCACATTCCATTTAGTGATCTCCCCTTTCTTTTCATCATAGACTCGTATTTCACCACCACTTACAATAAACCTCAAGAAGATTACTTCAAGTAAGCAAAAGTTACACTTCTTTTGATTGGCATAAAGTCTTTCAGCTCAGAGTTTTGTAAAGACGACTTGAAGATGCTCTTGGTAAGTTTCTAAATTAGGGCTATAAATTAGGGTGTCTTTGAAGTAAACCACTACAAATTTCCTTATTAATTCTCAAAGCATATTATTCATCAGTTGCACAAATGTGCTCAGCATGTTTGATAGTCTAAATGGCATCACAAGCATTCATACAATCCATGTGGGTCTTAAACGCAGTTTTCCATTCATTGCCTTCTTGCATTCAAATCCGATGCTATCCAGATCTGAGGTCAATCTTGGAGAATAATCTGGCTCTATTCAACTCGTCCAGCATATCATCAAGCCTTGTTATGGAATACCTGTACTTGATGGTAATGCAATTGATTGCTTGGCTATGTATACACTCCTCCTTGATTCATCTTTCTTTGGTACTAATAGGGCTGGCATAATACAGGGGCTAAGAGATTCTCATACATACCCTTTCTTCATTAACTCATTTACCTATCTTTACAGCTCAATAACCTGTTCAGGGTTTAACCTATAAGTAGGCTTGTTCGTTAGTGCGGCTCCTAATTGCAAATCAATTACATGTTCAACGCCTTACATGGGAAGCAAACCTTTTGGTAGCTCACCTTGGAATAAGTGGGCAAATTCATGTAACAAGGTTTTTACCTCGGTAGGCGACATCCCTTCTTTTGATCTCCTCATCTCTAATAACCTTTTGACTAGCAGATAAGTCGGTTCTTCGAGCTCTATATCTTTCTTCAGCTCAGCTCGAGTCATTACTAAAGCTTCTTTCTTCAGGACTTGGCTCAATTGAGTCTGCATGATCTTAACTTGTTCGGCAATCATAAGGCTCAACTTCACCTTCTTGCCCTTGTGCTCCAAGGAACATGTATTATTCCTTCCATCGTATATTATGGTTTGGTCAAACATCACAGAGCACTTCATCTTAATAGTTTCCACTTCAAATCGGCACAGTTACTTCCTTGTTTACTTCGTATCGAATCATTAACATCTGAAATTCCTTTAAGTAAGCATCAACACTTGACCCTCTTTGTCTCAACTCCTGTAACTTCTTAAACACATCTTGTAAATAGTATCTCAAAACAAACCTTCTCCTCATGACTCTCTTCATTCCATCCCAACTCTTAACTCCATGTTCTCCTTCTCTTCTACATGTAACTTACGTATTCTTCCACCACGGGGCGGCATAGCCAATAAACTCTAGCATAATAAGCCTAGCCTTTGCATTCTTAAGCACTTCATGGCATTCAAATTGCTTTTCGGTTTTATCTACCTAATCCAAGTAGTCTTCTACAACACCACTTCTAAAGAAGCTTAAGATACGCATCCTCAACCCCTTTACTCTTAGAGTTTAAACATTCCTCTCTTTTGGCTCATAGTACTCCACTTCTTCATCCGCTTCTTCAATTTCATCGAGTGTTAGCCTATGCCTAGCAATTCTATATACTCCTCTAGCTCAGGGTGGTCAAACTGGGGCATTAACTTAGCTAAACTGACCATTGCCTCTCTCAGGCTGTTCACGTCCTCTATATGCACCATTTCTAGCTTATTACCTATCTTCATTTATGATGGTCACCGGATTAGCTATTATGTCGGTGAATTTATCTAATTAGTCACCAATTGACTAGGATATGAAGCTTCCTTGCTGACCTTAGTCATTCTGAATGCCATTCTCTTGATTATTAAAGTTCATTGAACATTAGAATCGGACATTGTTGATTATCTCATGAAATTGATAATTAAAATACCACTCACGGTTCTTACCACAAATAACAATAGCTGAACAATACCCAACACTCCCATTGCTACATCAACTACACATGATAGATAAGCGGACACTTACACTTTGTTTTGCATACAAGAAACAGGGGAAAACAAAGCATGGAAATTTCTTAATACTATTCACCTACCAAACTCCTATAACAACAACAAAACTTCTACCACTCACAAAAGCAGTAGCAAATCACTTAAAAAACAAAGTAATTAAAAAACAAAGTAATGAAAACTAGCTTCGAATGTATCCAGGCTTTGATATCAAGATGATACAGTCCAATGTGGATGAACATACAATATTCGGTATTAGATGAAAACTAAGGGGATGGGTCCAAACCTCAAGATAGTCAAAGGTTAAACAGAGGTCCTCATGCATCGATGGTGGATATGACGTACTAATGCCTCATACGAGCTTTAGTCGCACTTGATATTATGTACAAGTGTGGCTGAAGGTCACTCATCACTAGTTCACGCTCAATGAGCTAAACGAGAGTAGTTGAAAGTAAGTAAGATACACTTGGTTTGTGCAAGAAGAAAAATGTTTGAATGTTAATTGTATTGGCTATTACAGCTATTGCAATACACAAGTATTTATAGGACCTAATTAGAGTAAGTTATAGGTTAGTGTAAATTACAAAAAGGATTCCTACTAATAAAGGAAAATGAATAATTTATAAGGGTAATGTTATAAACAAATATAAAGAATATCTAGCGACAGAAAAGGACAATACAAAGGTCAAGAAGATCAAGGTATATGTCAGCCGTCCATTTTATGGTCCCAATGACACTACTAGCTGAGCAGAGCAAGTTTAACAGATCAGGTCGGGGTTGGCAGTTCGACAGCTCAGCAACTTGAATGTTTGGTGCTGGGATAGGGTTGGTTTAGAAGGTGTCTCATTATCAGGTCGGCCTTGGGTGTTCAGCTCCGAAGAGGTGTCAATATAGCCTCAACATGTATCAGATCAGTAGTATATTGATTTGATTCTTAGTCTTGGATAGATGTGTTGTGGAGGGGTTGGCTCGGTACACAGGTCGGTCATTTCGGCAGCTTCTTGAATGATGTAGAGGGTAAAGTAACTTGGTAAGTTGGACTAGGGAATATACTACTCTTTCGAGTTCAACTCTCCTCAGATAACTCGATGAACTATACGAACAAGTCATCAAGCTCAGGAGCGCATGATTAGTCCGTAATTCCTATCACTTCCACTTAATCTACTATTTCAAAATCAAATCAAGAGAAGCTACAAATCTTGCCACGCTTGGCCTTCAGAACTCTCTACTTTGCCTATCTTGGCCTTTCCATAATCTATGCTAATTACAGATCTACAGATAACAAATCTAACTTCTCTCACAACACTTGGACACTTTAATGTTGTTTACAAATCAAAATGAGAAATACAATAAAGTTCTCAAATAATTTAGCACGAAAATAGAAGAAGGAAATTTTAAAGATTAAGCTTCAGTGAACTCTTTGAAGAAATCTTTGAAAAATACTCTATGTGATTATCAAAAGGTAAATGATGAAATTTTAGCATAATAGCAATAGACTTTTTGTTGCGCATTGTACCTGTGATTTTGAATCCAATGACTTATTTATACTTACAATCTTCAATGGCTATTACATGATTTTTCTTGAATCGATCCTTATCCTTCAAATTATCTAACGTTCTAATGTAACCATGGAATTTTGAAACATATCTTGAATACGGAATTTTAAAATTTCAACCAATCTTAATCTTTAGGAACTACAAAACCTAGAAACTACTTTTGTCAAATTTTTTGTTGATAATATCTTTGAGAATCTTGATATTCAAATATGATATCCCATAAATCTTTTAATTATCTAGGTCTTCCAGTTGATATTTAAAATATCTTATCCATAGCCTTCTTCAAATTGATTCTAATCTTCGGTATATTTTTTTTCTCGTACAAAAATAACTTCTTAAATAAGTTGTAGTACCTTATTTTAGTCTTAATAGGATGTGGGAAAAGACACAACAAGTGAAATAAAGATACATTACTAGACTAAGTACTTTAATCATTATATATATATATATATGTATATATATATATATATGTTTTATTATTTTATTTCATTCTGACTCATCGTTATAGGTAAAATAAAATATTTGAATTTTTATGCATTAAGTCTTTACCAAAACTCTACAGAGATGAGTTTATAAACCATATTTATTTATTTATCAACTAAATGATTATTTTTATTTATTAGTTTAACTCTTTAATTTAAATAAACAATCAATAATATACAATTAGTTAATATAATAGCCCACAAAATTACAACATATTCCAGTGACAATATTTTGAGGAGTTATAATTATGACTACTTTGAGATTTATTGAATGAGAATTAGAAAGTTATTTATTAAACTTTGAAGAGTTTAGCTATTTGTTTAGCCGGATATGTTACCAGACTATTAAGGATACATGACTGTCTATAGCCCATTAAGCTTGGGGCGTTACATAAATAGACATGACCTTAAATGTTAAAGGATATTACAAAACTGATAATTATTTGTGGAAGTAACTAATTGAACAACTCTCTTAAGGAGATTTCATGATCATGAAATACCATTTATATCTTTCGTTAACAAAGGTTTCACTCTTGTTGCCTTGCTTTGAGAGTACCTTATCTACTTAGAATTATGAGCATATAATATGGATGAGCGTACATGGTTGATTTGCTCTAATGGTGGATCTCATTGAGTATTAGATGAATTGTGCGGAACATCCTGAAAATTAAAAGTAATTAATATACATTATGTATTTACCAAATACCAAATACATTTATAATGTATTACTAAAGTTGTATATGTTTTTCTTTTGCTTTGAAATATTTTTTTAAATCGTTTCTACAATGTTTTTAACCTTCTTTTCCGCATTATCCAATCATTTGAGTTGCCTTTGAAGGTGTCTCTCTATATTCTCTTGACGTTATGTGTTTAATGCTGGTGTCTTCATTGTAATTGTTCAAATATGTTTACCAAAAACAATACAGTGGTTAAATGTGGGATGGTTCGGCTTTGAATAATCGCTCCGATTAAATTGTAATTTCTACATTCTATATATATTTCTCTCTATTTCCATAATGGGATTCTGTTTTGAGAATTTCATTTTTGCCCTTCCTTAATGCAATGGTAATACGTGATGGAAGTTGATTTCTATATTAGAGGAACAAAAAATTAGTTCAAATCAATTACAATTAGCCTTTTCGTGTTTTGGCTTAAAATGTTTAGTTAGGTGTTATTGTATTTGGTTTGGTCTTTTAATTGATTGTTAGTTGGTTTCTCTAAAATGCATTCGTCTTGAATCTTCGAGAGTTGAAAAGATTAGAGAGTATTGACTTATATTTTTTATCTCTCTCTCTGTCTCGTATTTTAATTTTTAAATCAAAGGATCGAACTCCACAATAAATAAAATAAAATAAAATAAATATTTTCTCAAATATTCTTTCATTGTGCTTAAAACTAAAACCATTTTGTCATACATGCAACAATTTTGAAGGCCTTTTCAGTCATTTTATTAATTTTACGGTTTTTAGCCAGGATACAACATGGAGATACGGTTTTTATTGCTTCATCCACACTTTGCATGTTGCTGTCATTATCTACCAATTAAATTAAAGTTACGATTACCACACTTATCTCTCTT
Organism: Lumnitzera racemosa; assembly: GCA_024138005.1. Classification (NCBI taxonomy): domain Eukaryota; kingdom Viridiplantae; phylum Streptophyta; class Magnoliopsida; order Myrtales; family Combretaceae; genus Lumnitzera; species Lumnitzera racemosa. The sequence continues at coordinate 89,081,052 of JAMXBC010000001.1, read as the reverse complement.
TGACAACCATATTTCTCTGCAATATAACCACAAATTAATAACAATTATTTTATATGGTTTTGCTATTTGCAATTTACTATAAATCTCTTACTTTTTTTTTTATTTTCCACCAATACTATTTGTTATCTCTTGATCTTTTTAGAAGCATTTCTAGATTTCTTTTACTTCTTCTTTAAAGAAAAAAAGAAATTTTGTCTTTCCATATGTCTTCATTAGTTGTGTAAGTTGTAAATTGCATGTATTCTATTAATCGATTCCCAATTTGTATAGTAACATATCCATTCTTTGATTAACTTCAATATTAATTGTTTCCTTCTCTTTAATTAATTTTAAAATTAAGCTTGAGGATTGGAAATTCTATTAAGAGGAACTGATAATAAAATTTTGGTTTGCTTAATTTTTCTATTTGAAGTTGAAAACTGAAGTGTTTCTCGTTAAAAGAAGCTTACTTAATTGTCTTTTTTGTAATTTATTATTTAACCTCCAATCCAATGTTATATAACCAAAAAAACCAACCCTCCCTCCCACATCTAGCATAATTGGATCAAATAATGTTCTATACATTAGATTTACCTTATCTTTATTAGGGGTGAACGAATTACTCCGTCGTATAGAGTACTTACCTAGACCTTACTTGATCAGAAGGGTAATTAAGATTATTGTGTAGGTTTTTGGTAGTTTCTTAGAACTTATATAGGTTTTTGGTTCTCGAAACCTGTTTCCACATGATTGGGTATTGATATAAAGGCAAGATACCAATACTCACCTTAAAACTTGTACTTCAAAGTATACATGGTACAATTCTAGGTATCCAATAATGTAATAGTAATTAAATAAAATTAATAAATTAAAAAGAATACCATTTCATTAAAATAAAATAAAGCTTAATCATTAGAAATCTTAGACTAAAAGCTTGTTAGATCCTTCCTTCCATATTTAGTTTATAGTATTTACTCCATTGCCCTTTTTTTTCCCCTTCTGTTCCTTTCCTCTTTGCTAAATTCATCATCTTGTAAATTTCCATAAACAAGGATATTTTAAACATTGATTGAAGGGAAAGATACCCTGCATTTGAAGATTAAAGACTTAGATAACATGTCATTTAAACGAGCCATTTGGAAGATTAATTTTGGATATTCTTTATCACTTACTCACCTTGTCTTGATGAAGCATTTTGTTTTAACATGATGAGGACAAGAATATTGAGTTTATTTTGTTGACTGGTTTGACTCTCAAAGTGAGAATCTTGTGAATCTTCTATTCATATTTTGTAAATTTTGTAGATCATGCGTTTGACTGCGATGTTTACCAGTTTTATTTATTGAAAATGATGCGCTTATTCTTTTGAATATCTCTACAATATAATTATTATAAAATAAATGTTTTATTTACACAAAGAATGCTATGCATAATGCTTTCGCAAAAGTTCACCTATAATAACGATGGTTAAAATACCATTTAACGAAAAAAGTTAGAAATAAACCTCCATGAACTCTATTCATTGGTATTATTTGAAAGATTTGTTAAATTTATTTTTTGTTTTGGAAAAGTAGCCATATTAAAATTTATAAGCAAAAAAATCTAAAGGTTTTATAAGGTACCTTGCATTATAGAGGTGTGTAAATGGGTTAAACGTACCAACCTAGCCCAGCCTACTTTGCCCTACAAGTTAAATGAGTCAAGCTTATTGAACCAGCTTTTAAATGAGATAAAAAACATTAGTCTTAATTTGTTTAAAAAGTAAGTTAAATGGGTTGGTCGTAGGCCAAATGTATAAATGTATTAAACAAATCGACCAAAACGAGCTAAGCTTATTTGGTTCGCTTTTAAATGTTACAAAAAAATATTGACCCAAACCCACTTAAAAAATGAATTAAATAGACCAATCCATGAGCCAAAGCCTACTTGCACCTCTCTATTAATATACTTAGTACATGGTAGTTCTAAGCTATCACATGATAAAGTATGAGTAGTAAAATTTTGGAATTGCTACCCATAGAGTAAAGTATGGGTAGGGCTTCATATCTTATTCATCTTGTATTTGTACACTCCTACTCTTACTGTATCAATTGTAATACATAGCTTGCAAAACTAAATAAATAAATATAAAGCATATTTTATACATGAGTTATGATTTAAAAAACAAAATAATAATAATAATAATAATAATAATAATAATAATAATAATAATAATAATAATAATAATAATAATAATAATAATAATAATAATGCATAAAGTCTAGAAAATACATAGAAGAAAAAAATAAGATATGTATTGTTATAGTAATAAATTATGAATGTATTTATAACAAGATATTAAAAATATGTTAATTATACTTAAGTTGCCTAATTATAAGTGTTAGAAAATTAAATTTATCAAAGTTAGTGAAAATACGATCAATAGACTAATAATGCCGCTTATATACAAAACCGTTGAAAAAGAATATTTATGTCATCTAAGCAATTGTTATAATTAGTAATATTGATGATGTACATTTATGAACATGGAGAAAATATTATTATTTAAAAATGTATATACATTATATTATAATTTTATATGATGATTAGTGATGCATCCACATTTATTACGTATAATATATTAAAAAAGAGATATACTTATCACATTATTGCAATTAAGGTATCGAGAATACTATTATTTAAATAATTATTGGTATATTTATTATGAGACACCGATCTTTGATCAACTATTGAAGACTTAAAATGGTGACACATCCCCAATAAATATGAAACTTTAAAAAAATGATTTGGGAAGTGAGAAAACTAAGTGCTAATGAGAAGTGTGGGTCATGAGTACTATTACGTAAAGTAATTATAATCGTTCGAAATTAGTAAATTTAGGATTTTCGCATAAAATGTTTTTCAAATCAAATGAGTTTTAATACAGTGTTGCAAAAGTTAAAAGAAGAGCCTTATAAAAGTTATTAGGCAAAGAAGTATATGAAATATTTAATTTAACAAAAACTTAAGTTTTAATCATATTGTTTATTTTTATTGGAAATGTGCGAATTGAATTTTGGTAATTAATGACCCTCTAGAAATAGATATAGAACAAATTTTGGATACTATAACTAGTGAAATAATATAGAAAATATGTAGGCATGTGGTGCATATGTAGTATGTATGAAGAGATATGTATATATATATATATAACAACTTAAAATCTTAAGTATATAATGTAAATTAGATCAAATTAAAAAGATAATAAACAAATTAATAAAAATGTAAGTGGCAATTGGGGAGAACCTTGTAGGATGTGTTAACAATAATTTAAGAATAAAGCAATATTAGTTTGGTTTTGAGACATCTAGTATTTGTTGGAATTTAAGTGAATTTGATATGCAGCACTTGTCTGGTCAAAAGGAAACCTATAAACCCCTTCCTCCTCATGATATAAACCTAAGACTTCTCCGATTATCTACTTTCGACAATAGAGATTTAGAGAAAACTTGTGGAAAGCTAAGGAGGGGTGAGAAGGAATTATGAAAAATTTTGTAAAAATTAGAGTAAATTTGAGCTTATATGAGTTCAAAAGTACAAGCATGACTTGAAAATCCACCATTGGTCTATGGTAGACACATTACCCAACTCCATCGACATAACTCCCTTTGTTACTGGCCATCGGAAAGTTGCCTAACTGTAAGTGTCACTTTTAAGTTCAATATTTGATAATAAAAACATAGTAAATAGAATCTAAAAATTATGATTTTTGGTATTCTTAGGTATATTTGTGTATAGAATCCAAATATTAAGCTAGATTTTTTAGATTCAAAATAGAAATATAGGTTCCTTAAGAAATCACGTTTAAAAAAAATTTGTAATAAATTTTAAAAATAATAAATGACGTAGTTTCTATCCTGATTTTTATATATAAGCTCTTGAAAAGATTTACTTTAATTCTATGTAAAAAGTTATGGAAAATCAAGAAGTTGAATTATTAGTAACTTAGGCTAATTTCAATATTATGCTAGAAATGCACTAAAGTAGTTGTTTTCTAAAATAATTTGATGTACATAATGTTGTAAATGAGTTTTAGAATACTGAACTATTTTGGTGGAGTATGGATACATGGGATTTGGTGCTAAAGTTGAGTAGATTGATGATTTAAGAAATATTTTGTAAAAGTTAGAATATGAGTTAGAACGTGGGTCAGAACATCAAGCTGGTGAAAATATGAAATAACTTGATGTGCAAAACCTAGGTTAGAAGTTGACATGGAGGGTTGGTTAATTTTGTATACATATATGTATTCATGAAATAACTTCTCATAACTTCTATATAAATTTAGCTATAAAATGAATTTAGGTCATATACTAATAGTACTATAGCAAGTGGATGTTTCACAAGTGTTCTATTGTAATATCTCACTTTGAGATTAAAATAATGTAATAAAACTTAGAGTATTATAATATATGGGTAGCAATAAGGACAGTTAGAAACCATGTCAAATGGTACACTAAAAGAGCTTTTTATACAAAAGTTAAGCCATAAATTGGGTCAGAAAGTATATTGGACCAAAGTTGTTTATAAGAGATTAACTCCAACACTTAGACCACAAGTGTAATTAAGTTAGTAATTTTACTTAGACTTAACCTATATTGACTCAAATGTCGTATATGTTTTATATAGATAAAGCGAGCTCAGGAAGAATTTCGAATGCAAGAGAAAGTGGATTGATTATGTTCTAAGGTAAATTTTATTTACTTTTAACTTATATAGCTGCAGTGTATGTGACTGATCTTATGTGTATGAATATGACACGTTGATCAATAAGTTATGAAATGCCTTATAAACTCCTTTTTATATGTTTTTGGATGAATCATACTTAGTCGTTGATTATCATGACTTCAATTGTATTGTTAATTAGTTGTAATTGTTGGTTGAGATCTGTATTAACTTTGATAAGAATCTACTTACTAACTACTAATTAGAGAAAGCCAACTAATGGCAATTTTTTTTAAGGGATAATTGATTACAAATTTAAGTTCAAATTCTAGGAAGAAGCTTTTTTGAGAAATTATTTGATTACTATGTGAAAGCTTCAATATAGAAATTGTAAATGTATTGTAGATAGTTTTGATGGAGTTATGTATGGTAAAAGATTGCATCATTTCTAGGTACCAAAAGTTAAGAAAAAATTTTAAGTAGACATATAGAAAGAGGGATGTTACATTTATATATATATATATTTAAAACCATTTATATATAATTATTTTATATTTTAAATCTAATTATAATGTGCCTTGGCTAGTTTACATAACTTTCAAATTATTAAATTAAAATTGTTGACATAATTCATTTTTCAAATTTATCATTTGAATTGCAATTGTAATTTTAGCAGTTATATTTTCTTTATTGATTCATGAAAGTTTCTATACTTATTTGCTATACCAATGCTGTTGTGCAATTTTTCAGCGTTAGCAAAGGAAGAAAATATGATCTCATATTAGAATACAAAGCCATCGACAGAGATTTAGGGAGAAAGTAAGGAAAGAAAGTCAATACCATCTATGAAATCTTACATCTATTGATAAATGTGTGAATACGTTAGATAAAAAACTAAATTATTTTCTCAAGGAAACGTGTTCAAGAAACATATTACACTTCGGATGAAGAGGATCCAAGGTATAGAAGCTCCCCATGCTAAAACATTATTATCTATAGAACATAGTATTATTAAATATGAATGTTGGACATCCTAAAATTTATTCAAATTGTGCTTCTAATTTTTTATTTAATATTTAAAAACCAAGTTATCTAATTTTCATTGATAATGAATACAAATCTTATACATTTTAGCCGATTTTAACTAATACATGTAGATTGTATTACTGCAATCTTACGCTTCTCTTTAACAAATTCTCTATACATTTATGCTTAAAATTTTCTCCTTATCGATCAATTTGTCTATTACCTGATTCAGTAATTGTTTATACTATTATATTGTTATATTTAATTTTTATGTACACCTCGCAGACACCCATAGTATATCTACGTGTGTGTAACTAATAGGACGCGCTCATAATTGACAGGAACACGCTGCACCTTATGGATCATTCACTTTTCCGTTGGGCTCAGGATTTACATGGGCCTTTATACCTGGGCTTGCACAAAATGGTCCGTTATTTTCAAAACACAAACACGCGGCTCTTTTCTCTGCTTTCTTTCTAACGTCTCCCTCTCTCTCTCTCTCTCCTCTCTCTCTCTCTCTCTCTCTCTCTCTTTCTTTACATGACACCAACAAATAATCAAACAACTGCACCTTCAACTTTCCACTCGAAATCGAAATCGAAATCAAAATCGAACAAAATGGTATATCCCGCCAAGGTTAGTTCGCATAACAAAACCCTAAATTCTCGTCTTTCAATTCCACGCTTTCTTTTTTATAATCGCACTTCACTTCGCACGAATAATAAATAAGTGTGCGGATGATGACTGATGATCCCTAATTTCTTCCTTGATAGCCAATGCTTAGTGCAGGAGCCAGTAATGTAATTGGAGAGCACCGTAAGCACAAGAATGGTAAATTTCGATTTTTATTGCTGTAACTGTAAGGTTTGAATTCCAGAAATTAATTTCTATTCTTTGCTTTTATTTATTTATTTATTTTTTTTTTACGGAAGCAGTTGGAATTGGGAAATTTAGGGTTTATTCTGATAAGGAGAAGCCTAAGATCGATACAAGCGGTGATAGCTCGTGAGTAACATGGCTTTGAGTTTTTTTTTTTTTTTAATATTACATTGTCTAATGATTGTTAGTACTGTCATTATTTTTGTTTAAAATCTTAAAAATGGCTCAACATGTTTCCTTTTCTTCTTCTTCCTTTTTCTTTCTTTTTTTTTTTTTTTTTCTTTGGTCCCAGTTCATCTATGAAAGAGGTTCACATGCCTCCGAGGTACAAAATTTGTGCAAAATTGGTTCTTTTTTTCACTTTTTTTTTTTTTTTTTCTGGGAGAAATTTCTTGTTTCCTGAACCTGTCCTCTTGTCTTATGATTTATTTGGTTTAATTTGGTACAGAAGGAAATCAGTTCCAGTTTACAGCGGCATTAATCAGACCGGAAGAAGTAATGCCAAGGTTGTACCTTCTTTTTGTTTATCATCTGTTGGGGAAATGTGGTTCGAGTTTTTGAAGGACTATTATATGATTTATAATTCCCATCTCATTGTTTGGTCCTACCACTTTGAATGTGAAGGGTGGTCAAGAGAACATGGAGAAGGGTAAAGTCACGCGCGATAATTATGGTAGGTTTTAACTCGAAGCTTAAACTTGTTTTGAGCATCCATGCTTTGATAACCTTGTCAATTTGTGTAATGAAATCCTTTTAGTTGGAGGCATTGCGAGAAGGAAAGCTTTGGCTGATCTCAGTAATGTTCAGAGCATGCCTCCCAGCAAAGCAGTATGTGATGGTTCCAAACCAATGTGAGCACCCTCTCACCTTTTACTTGTTTTTGTAATTTTAGGGCCTATGTGGTACAATGATTCTAGTTTAGCTCTATCTTGACAATGCCAAACATAAATTATGATTGGTGGTGTATTTGATGTATTTTACTTCAGTGGTAAGAAAGGCAAATGCAAGAGGTTTATAGCTCCTTTTTCTGTGGTTAGTGGTGTCTTGCATTATCTTTGAACATGCTTGCCCTTCTATAATGCAGGAAGTACAAAAGTGAGAGGATTAAGACAGTGCCACGGTATGGTTGAACGATCCCCTCTTCTTTGCATACTCTGCATTGCAAATCCCATCTCTGTCTGTAGGTAGTCACATAGCTAATGAACCATGAAATTGTTTAACTGTTGCACATGATTCCCTTGTTCCTACTCATTTTACTTACTTTAGCCACAGGAGTCCCATACCTTTGTGGCTCAATAAAGCAGAGGCATTTCCAGGTTTAAACTAGTATTCTGTTAATGAAGTTAGAGGAGTGTAGAAATATCTTTGTGAACCTATTATGTTGTAATATAACATCATCATAGCATTTGAGGAATAATGGGCAGTAGGAGAGCAAGTCATTCACTTGCATTCACTATTGTAATTATGCAAACTCATCTCAATTTATTCATTTAACATCATTGTAGAGTTCCAGCAATCTTGAGCAGCAGGCCAGCAGTTGCCCCTAAGCGGAAATCTCTTCTGGTAGGGCAGTCCAATTACTCCATCCAAAATAGAGAGAATCTATTTTTTTCTTTTTCTTTCTTTCTTTCTCCCTCTTTTTTTTATATTTATTTTAAAAGAAAAAACTATAGAACATCTGTTTATTCTCACTTCTTCGATGAATGAGGGAATTCGATTACTATGTATTCAAGCACATAAGAAATTTATGTAATAGATAGGAAAAGGATAATAGCTACAAAATATAGGTTGCATCATATGACCTCATAATCGCTGTATGCTCAAAAGATGCCAAAACAGAAGATAGAGATGATTCAATTCCTTTTAAAAGCTCCTTTTTCCCACAGAATCAAAGAGAAGTTGTGCTCTGTGGCTTATGAAAAGGTTCATGTCCAAAATCCATCAACTATTCTCATTCTATGATTGAAAAAATAGAGCATGGCATGATCCAATTGTCATGAACTTTTATGGAGTGATGATATTTCACATATTTTAGCTAATATTTGCTTTATGACAGAAAATTCGCACAATTGCTGTTTTTCGTTATTTTCAGGCATGTGGCATAGTTCATACCATTGGCCTATAGAAGATGTCCATCAACCCATTTTACATTTCTTACATTAGATATTTAATTATTCTGATCTTCATGGATTTATTAATTCATTTCTCCTTCCCGTGATGTTGGTGTGTGCTGTTCTATCATATTTCATGTCATGCCATATTACCATAGAGTGTTGATGTGATCTAAATTGCTGCATTGCCAGAATCAAAAGCAGGCAAGAGCTGGGGAAAATCCAAGTCAGGGCACGTCTGGACCTTCCACATCGAGAGGTGACCACTTGCTTTTCAATAAACCTATTCTTGGTACTCTTAATTGATTTGTACAATGGGGCTAACTACATAATATTTACCAGCCGAAGAAGGGAGAAATACTATTGAAGAGAACAGGGCAGTGGTTCGTTCATCTGCACACTGCCCTGTCATTTCTAGTAGACGGTACTGAAAATTTCTGTCTGCGCTTGATCTATTTGTCTCATGCTGATAGTTGCCTTAGTATTACTTTAGTAATAATCTTCTTCTTCTTCTTCTTTTCTTTTTTTTTTTTTTTTTGTTCCTGCTAAATTTTCCAGGATGAACAAGGTGAATTCTCGCACAATGGCAAGGTCTGCAAGCTTTTTTTTTTTTTTTTTTTTCTCTCGGTGTATTATTTGAGAGAATAAAATTATTTCAAGCTGTAACACTTGCTTTTGTCATTTTTTTTTCCCTTAGGAAGTCATTACCAATATTGAAGCATGATGTGCAGGTAATAATCATACCGTTTTGTCATCAAGACAATGTCTCATGTTATAAAGAAGATTATGTGCTCCATTTATAGGATGTGGTCTGTAATATATATATATATATATATATGCTGCATCCTATATGCAAATATATCAAAATCAAATCACTTAAAAAGTTTTTTGTCTGTAGGGCAATTGTGAATGTTCTGATAAACAAAAGAGAAAAGTTGCTGTACCTGGTATTATTCTGATGACAATATCTGTTTATTCACTTATGTACAATGCATGTGTAACTTTATGCTAATTTCAGTAAAGAGAGAAGGTGTTAAGCAACTTCAGCCACGGATAACCAATTCTCGAAGTCTTATTGCGAGGAAAAGAGTGAGCGATGGTTGTTTGTTGAAGTGAGTAAGAGCAACGTTTTTCTTTTTTTCTTCTTACTTTCAGTGGGTCTTTAGCACTCTTATAGCTTTTTCCATAGTCAGACTCATCAAACATGCATACCGAGCTCTTCCATCGCATTCAATGGATGGCCCTTTACCCTTTGTTGAGCTGGTTGATGCTGCCTGTTTTCTGGAAATATAAATAGAAGAATCTTCCAAGATATATAGTCATAATTCACTCTGAGTTCTAGTCCTAATATGGATTCCAATGTCATGAAATCGAGACTTTCCAATTTCTGTTCATTCTTTTCATATCTATTTGTCCATCTGACAAGAAGTAAATTTTAGTGTTATGATAATTCTTATCTGCAGCTACATTAAACTCTATATGTTGATGATGCTTGCTCTTCCACAGGGCTTCTAAGGGTAAAAATTCTGCTGGTGTAAGTGTATTGGCAAGAAAATCTACAGTGGTAAGATGCATTTCCTTCTGAATTGAAGAACTTTTGTGAAGCTATCGTGTTTCCCACACTCCAGTCCTGTAAATGTTTATTAATGAGTAAGGAGTTAAAGAATGATGTTAAAGACACTGGAGATATACTAGAATAAAATGAAAAGGAAAGGCCAAAGAGCTAGTAAAGGGTGTTACATAAGGCATGTACAAGACATGTGGAGCTACAATAACACTAGAGATTCCATCCACTTATGTTCTTTTCCTTCAAAATGCTTTGCATAATGTGGTGGGATAGTTAGGCCAAAATACCTTGTTATTTACATTAGAAGCCCGATTCTAGTGACTAGGGGTATGTAACATAGATATCCTTCCCTTAAACGACTATCCCTTCCTAAGAGAAAAGGAATAATGACATTGTATCTACCTCGTTATTTTGCAAATCAACATTAAATTTGAAAGTTTTAAGAAAATTGAAATTAGGGAATACCTACCTTAAATACATCTATCTCATTAAGCCCTCCATCTACTGTACTAACCTTAATATAATTATGTGTTTAGAGAATCTTTTTTTTTTTACATCCCTTCCGTTTTGTTATATAAGAAGTACATGTATTTACAAGTTTAAGATTTTAGATAAGGTGGTTGCAATATTAGTAATAATATGGTTATGAGTTCAAAACCTTGCATTATTAGTCAATGCATATAAAATTAAGTCTTTCACTTATTAGGCTTCAGTTAAATTCTGGCCCACAAGTAAAGGAGTGTTATATAATAAGTATAATAGTTTGCACAGTATTTTTAAGCTTAAACTTTTAGATAAGAAGGTTGTGATACTAGTCATAATAATTTCAAGCTCCAATGGAATGTGCTGGTTGCATATGAAATGTTATTATTCAGAATATGATTGGAATTGACAATCTGTAATGTGCATTAATCCTGCGATCGTTTCCTGCCACAAATGATATGCACATGCTGCTATTTTGCTTATACTTTCACTTCCACTAAATGCCTCTGGAATAAGAATTACCATTCTTGCACTTATTTAAGTTTTACATGTCCCATCTTTTGTTGGAGTGAAAAAGTGTAAGCAGAAGGAGAAAGGCCTTTTATGGATAAAGGCACTGCGTTTATAATGGCAATGCAATGGCCTTGTAAGCAGGGAATATGATGCTTTTTTATTGATATCAATTAAATATTTATCCAGGTGCATACAAGATGTGTTAGCTTTGGAGCGATGTTATATAAATAATTGCTGTTCTGTCAAAGGATTTGTGTGTTGATTGTGGATTCTGCCATCTCAATGAATAATATTTTTCTTCTTTAAGCAAAATAGAAGCCCAGCGAAAAATAGAAAATACAAAAAAGTTGAAGGGCCAATATGTCCTTATATCCCAAAAGGGAAAATGAAAGGAGCAACATTGGTATCACTATCGTTTGACCACAACGATCAGGTGATAATAGTGGTATATATAGATGGTTTTATCATAGGGACCTAAAGGGTACTGCAACACGGGGAATATTCAACCGCATGTAATCACTTCATCATCTGTACTACCCCCATCAAAACTCATTTTCTTGTTCTTTAGTTGCTTTAGGTGTTTGTCATCAATGAAACTTGATTTACTTCCAATTTGCAGCACAAGAGATTGATTGTTGTGAGTAGAAACACATAATCTTTTTGGCCATAGTATTTTCTTGCTATTAGTATTGTACTTCATTGCAAATTTTATGATGGCATATAGGAGATTGTAAATATGTGGCCTAAACTATCCTTTTCTTAGTTCTGTAAAGTTCATATGGTGAATATATAATGTTTTCTTTGTGTTTAATCGCTTACAAATGTTCTCCTTTCTGTGAAACAGCCAGTCGGAAGAAAATCACCACATTTGAATGTTAGAAGGACACTGCAGTCAAAGCAGGAGACTGGTTCAGACAAATTATCTGCCACCTCGACAGTCTCATCTGAGAATCAGAGATCAGTAGCAGTTCCACTTCAAGAGAATACAACATCAGTTGGTTTTCAAGAGGATAGAACAAAAAATGTGTCATCTGGTAATGCTGGATCGGGAGAAGATGCATTTGAAATTATTTCCAAGAGAAAGCCCGAGCGCAGGAAATCTTATACTTCTTTATTAATAACAGCGAAATCAAAGGTAGTTGCTTACTGAATAGCGATCACTTTTCCTCCCTTTATATTTTACTTAGATGGTTTTAGTGTTATATTGCAGTTTGTTAGCGAACAACGGAAATTCGAAAATGGGGAAGGAGAACCTAGCATAGATGATGGCAGCAATCAACTAGAGGTTGCTGAATATGTTGATGAGATCTACCAATATTACTGGGCAACTGAGGTGACCTCTTCAGATGACTCTCTTCTTGTCTTGTATAGATATCATCCTTAGACATGTTATGTCATGAATCTGCACTAGCTCTTTTCTGACATATTCAATATTTTTTCTCCTGACATAGTCAAAAGCGAAAGGCACAATCAGGGTATATGGCCCTAAAATTGCTAGAGGTGAGAGGACCACAAAAAGCGAATGCCCAAGTGAATGGATGCATGATTTGTAAATTTAATAGCAATATCTAATATGATAATTTGACAATATATTACCCTCCACTAAAAATTTTGTTGGTCCTTACTATATTATACTAGTAGTTAATATAGTATACATTAGAACCAGATCCTTAAATTTTCTAACAGCTGATTTCAATATCTCTACCTTAAGCTAAGAATTAGATATCACTAGTTCCTAGGTTGCTTAGGAAACTCAAAATGATTATTCTGAAAGGCACTTGGTAAGTGCGTTGGCTTCTTGATTTCGTGTGGACACACGTAGTAGACCAATACCACCTTCTTCAATTTCAGTTTTGATGAAGTACCCATCAATTCTAACATGTTTCATTTTGAATTGAATTCTTCACTATACTAATACCCAAATCACAATCACTTAAACCTCATGGACATAGTAGGCACCTACATGTCTTGTAATGACCTTTGATCCCATACTTGCATGTACCTTGTGCAATGGCATGAAATTTACCTTCAACAATCTTGCAATTACTTATTGTTTCTTGCTTCTCCATGTAGCCAAGTTTCACTAAGCCTTGGTATAATATCCAAATGTTGATTTACTAATAGACTTATCACCTCCCCAATTATCATCCATGAATGCTTCGATCATCCTCACATTCGACTTCTAGAATAACAAGCCTTTTTCTAGGAGTTTCTTTCAAGTACTTTAGAATGTGATTTATTGCATCTTAGATGATATTTGGTCGGAGAGTGCATGGATTAACTAACCATGCCAATGGAATGAGCCAAGTCAGGTGTTGTTAAGGATATATGTACAAATTTTCCAATTAATCTTTGACAGAGACTCTTATCAACTGGAGCAATCTTCATTCTTGCTTCTGCATCTACAATTCTGGTTGCAGCATAGTACTTGCTTACGACCCAATTTTTCCTGTCTCTTTTAGTAGATCAAGCATATATTTCCTTTGTGAGATGAAAATCCTACTTCCACAGCCTGTAATCTATATTTTATATGTTAAAGGAGATATCGAAGACATCTAACATGCAGGTAGTTTTTGAGACCTAAGAGCTACCCTTCCAAAGACGTTTTCTGAGCATATGCAATATACTTTCTTTTAAAAGCACCTTTTACTGGATTTTATCAAATTGATAATCACCTTGATACATGATCTAGCGGAGTTTTGCCATGGATTTGTGGATGTTAAGTATAAATAGCCTCATATTTGGGTGGTAATTCAACTAACTTTCCTTATGAATAAATTGGAGACATTTTCTTTTTTACCTTCCATAATTTGAAATATCTTAGGCTCAAAATTTGTGAACATACTTAAGTTTTCGAAAATTTATATTTTATAGCTATCTCCTATATTGAATGCTGTTATATAGGTTGGAATTTGGATGACATATTGGAGACATTTCTTTCTTGTTTATCGGATCTTTTTACCTTCCAAAGAAATGTCTTTGGCTTAAAATTTGCAAATGTACTTAAGTTTTCGAATATGCTTAGATTGATTATTGTAATGCAGGTTAGAACTTGGATAACCTATTTGGTAAACTTTTGCAGGCTCTTACGCCATCTTTGGCAAATTATATGTCAATGCAGACTGAAATTACCCATCATATGCGAGGAATCTTGATAAATTGGTTACTTGAGGTACATGTGATCTTGGTCCGATTGTTACTCCAGTTTTCTAGTTTTTGGCCATGAATTGTTAATATTGAATGGTTGCTTAATGTCACGTCTTTAGCTAATTGATTCTCCTAAATGTTAATAGGTGCATTTTAAATTTGACTTGATGCATGAGACGCTATTCCTTATGGTCACATTGTTAGATAGCTATCTTTCTCAAGTAACAATCCAGAAGAATGAGATGCAGCTGGTTGGTCTCGTTGCACTTCTGTTGGCATCAAAATATGAGGACTTTTGGCATCCTAGGGTACATTGGCATATATATATATATATTCCTTTACAGTTCACTTGGTCTGGCATCAGCTTTTATTCTATGCTGATATTTAATTATTGCACTCTTGTTATACAGATAAAAGACTTAATAAGTATCTCTGCCGAATCATACACAAGGGAACAAATGCTAAGAATGGTATGGAAGTCTTGACTCCCTTCTGTATGGAGTAGTTTCTTTCTGTATGGAGTAGTTTCTTTGGTTCTTCTGAAAATCAAGTATGATGGTTGCATTTCTACTTCAGGAAAAGTCCATCCTAAAGCAGTTGAAATTTCGTCTCAATATGCCCACTCCTTATGTTTTCATGCTGAGGTTTCTCAAAGCTGCTCGTTCAGACAAAAAGGTAAATAAATCTTCACTTGGAAGGTGCTTATAATGAATGCATTCTCTTAGTGATTCTGAAACATACACAAAAGTTCCATAATTTTTTGTAGAGATTTGCAGAGTCAAAGAACTTGAACTTAATTTCTATATTTAACATAAGAAAGGACATATTTATTCTTATAAAAAAGCATTGTTTTAAGCCATATCATTAGTACTTCTATACTTAATTATTGTTCTTTATTTACCAATGGCAGCTTGAACATCTAGCATTTTATCTCATTGAGCTTTGCTTGGTTGAACAAGAGGCATTATGCTTTAAGCCTTCATTGTTGTGTGCATCGGCAATATATGTAGCAAGAAGTACCCTTCAAATTACTCCTGTGTGGAGTCCATTGCTTGGCAGGCATGCATGCTGCGAAGTAGTACAAATCAGGTAACAGATCTCACACTGCATCTATCAATTGCCCTGCTTAGTGATACTCATTTATGTATGGCTTGGTTCACTTGTCATTGCAGGGAATGTGCCGAGATGATTTTGAGATTTCACCAGAATGCAGCAAGTGGGCAGCTGAAGGTTACATATGAAAAGTATTCAGGGCCTAGATTCAGTAGTGTTGCAGCAATTAAACCTCTGGAGAAGCTTCCTCTTTGACTTGACAAGTTGAGATCCCTTACTTGTATGTAAATTACCAAAAAATGAGTTGTCACTAGAAAGAAGTGGTTATCTTGCAAGGTACATATCTTTTTCTTTGACAAACCATTGTATAGAAGTTGAAATAATTGCTTTGATGACTAGCTCACGTTTTGTAAATGTAGCAGGAAATTCAGAGCTCTTGTCATGCCGAATGGATCCTTGAAGAATTTTCTGCTTTCATTCTCTGAGAAGCCATGTTTTTGTTGGCTGCTTAGACATTCTAACTACTTTTTGTTGTTTGAGCGATACATTTATCCTGTTGTTTGTTTTGTTGTCCACATAATTATGTGCGTATACAAACTGCATATTAGGAAGATACAACAAAGTAATTGCTAATGCTGTAGAGTGCAGTGTGTTTGAAGCATTATCAATTTCATGTTGATAATTTGACATCACATCTGAGGTGTTCTGCAATCTTGTTAAAACTTACAATGGTGGGAAGAACGGGTGCCCTTGTGGATCAGCAGCTTCGGAATTAGCTTGTTTTTCTAGCAAATAGTTGAATCATTCACTGAAATTCTGATATGGAGCTGAACCTTCTTACTCTATCATGGTATAACATTTAATGCTTCACATGTATAGAACAAGCTAATTCAAGTTTTTTTGTCTATAGATATCCTATCAAATGAGTAAGGTCCACTAGTCTTTCATGCCCATATTCTTAAATAAGCCTAGCAAACAACCCTCATGCAATGCATGTGCAAATTTAAAGATATCAAATGTATAAAATCTTAATTGCAAAACAATTTAGTATTAAGATAATTAACAAAGCAAATATTAAAAATTGTCATTCAATTCAATTATTTTTTTTGGTTCCTCCCTCAAAAAAATTTAACAAACATTAGTGATTTTTGATATCTGAATATAAATAGTATGTGAAATGAATAATTTGAACTATAAGTAAAATGTATAGATATATACTTTAGAATTATTTCTCTTTTTTTTTTCCCTATAGTACTCATTTGGATTAAAATTATTCAAGTTAATGTCATGGTTGACATGTTAATTTTGTGACTTTTTCATTTATATATTTGAAATTTTAATTTGTTTAGTTATACATCCAATTAAAGATTTAGTTGTTACTATATATAAGGTATATATATCAATAAATTTTAACTCATTATTAATTTAGTTAGTAAGATAATAAATGTCATGGCCATTTATGACTTTAAAAGGATTTATGTAATCATTGTAAACCTATAACTTATAGTTATTACTGGGTCTTGTCACCTATATTTTAAAATAGGTTGTTTAGTTATTATTTTGTTCGAGGATAGTTGGTAATTATTTGTTGGAGGTCATGTGAACCTCTTAGATTATGGGTGACTATTTCATAGGTGAATCATGTTGATTAGATTAAAGGTTTAAATTAATATTAATTGAGGTATAAATTATGGTAGTTAAATCTTTAATAGGGTATATAATTGATAAGTTAAAATTTTAATTATATAATCGTAAAAAATAGTAAAATTGAGATATAAATTGCGATATTATTTTAAATTATTCTTAATAAACTCATTTTCACTGCAATTATTGTGTAACACCGTTTCCTAATTTAATCTTGGCGATTTCATACAATATTTCCAATCTCTTGAGGGAACACAAAATATTCAATTATAAGTTTATAGGTAACATGGTGATACAAATCACACAATTTAATCATGTCACCTGAAATTGTCGTACACCAAAGCACCTAAAACCATGTGGCTTCCCTCCATTCTTTCTCCCTCCTTTTTTTTTTTAAAAAAAAAAATTATATTATAATTATGTTTCTATCCACCGTGAATGGCTTAATGCCATGTTTATAGCCTATGGGCTGAACTCTGCAGGATCCGAGACATTCACCGCCTTAATCAAGGCTATTCAAGAGTTTCAGTTTTATTTTATCATTATTTTTAATTAGATATTATTTTAGTATTATTTTTCCTTGGACAGCAAGCATAGTTTTGCTTGGTAAATTATTATTATTATTATACAATAATATGTCACCATCTTGTATATTGTATTGGGTAGTTTCTATGGATGATAAATTATTTTATTTATACAGTCGTCAAGTATGATTTCCATTGCAAATGTATTTTGTTATATTGTTCAACTGCCATCAAATGTTTATTTTATTTTACTATTTTATTTATATTTTTCTAATTTAAATAATTTTTTAGCATAACTAGAAAAATAA
Organism: Lumnitzera racemosa; assembly: GCA_024138005.1. Classification (NCBI taxonomy): domain Eukaryota; kingdom Viridiplantae; phylum Streptophyta; class Magnoliopsida; order Myrtales; family Combretaceae; genus Lumnitzera; species Lumnitzera racemosa. Next base: position 89,063,114 of record JAMXBC010000001.1, on the reverse strand, counting down.
AGTATGGTGATTACTTGAAGGCTAATTTAGCCTCAACAACTTCAGACAGTTATTATATCCCAACTATATATATTTCTGTACTTAATTAATTTATTCTAACCATTTTTATTATTATTTCAATATATATAAATGTATGCATATTACTTAAGCTCCCAAGTGTTTGATTTACCATGATTCACCTACTAAATTTATCCTTTGGCAGCATTTATGTTATGTTTAGGCTCTATTTATTCTATAACCTAATTTTTATCTAAATATGAAATGATCATTGTTATTTTCGTTCCTTAAATAGCATCAAATTAATGAAATTATGACCCTGACAATATTTCAAGTATAGCTCTTATTATTGCTATAGTGAAAGAATCATTAGTAGACATTTGATATTAATTTTATCCCTAGTTTAAGTGTTTGGGAAAAAGAAAAATTTCCTAGTTTAAGGGATAGGAATTGTCTCCATTTAGAATTCCTCAACTTTTTTCAATTTAAACCTGTAAAATATTCCCACTTGGATTATTACAAATTAAGGGACTAGATTAAACTATTCATCTCTTTCATATTTCAACCTTTTCAACTTTTTACCATATGTTTTTAACTGATATGTACAAACAAAGAACTCTATCAACATCCTTACCTTCACAAGACATAGAGTCAATAACCGACTGTGCCAATATTACAACATCTTCCCAAATCAACGATATATTTAAAAAATTCAGAAGAAACAATTAAAGAAAAATTAATACAATGCTGTAGATAAAAGACAAACATTCTTTTTGAATTGCATTTGTCGAGAAATTCAATCACTTGTAAATCAACAAGACAGATATGATTTTTTTTTTAAATTCCTAGATATAGATTTAATCACACTCACCCCGATTTATCTATTTTCCAGTATTGCAAAAAAGAAAAAGAAGCACATTATAAAATTAAACAATAAGGATAAGAAAAAACAAATAATGCCATAAATCATTGTTACTCATATTCGTTATTATCATCAAGAGTCGTATCTCTCCTTTCCCACTTCCTTAATTTTTTTATATTAGCGATATATCGAGTTCGTTTCGTCGTCTTAAAAATTATCCTCGACATTTAATTATATATATATATATTTTACTATATAATAGTTCTTTTAATAATTAATAGTTATGATGTGTATATTTCTAGATAAGTGTATTTCAAAAGTATAGCATCATATTAATATTTTTTTTTTCCTAAGTGCATATCCACATATTGATGATGATTACACACGTCGGATAATATATCACTAAGATTAAGTTACATCTTGAAGTTTGTATTTTTGAGTTACAGAGATTTATTGATTTATAACTATAAATTTATGTTTATAATTATAATAGTATTGTACTAATTCCATTATGAAAATTAAAACTTTTATAATCTATTAACCTAGTATAATAGTTCTTATGATAATAAAAAAAATTAGTTATGTTGAAAATGTGAAGCATTATATCTTTTTATGTATGGATTTTTTTAATTCTTTTAATATTTTCATTTTATTTAACACACATATATATATATCTGTATTATTAAAACGGATTGACCTTTAAGTAATCACTATACTTTAAATTACCTATTTACGCTTTACTTAATTTTATTTAAAAAAATCAATATTAATATAGTTTATTAAAATTATAAATAATAAATAAATTTATTAACCTACTATTTCCTATTAATTTTTTCCAATCCCAAAATCTACTTTTTCCAATTTTTTCTCTATCTTTCCATATAATATGGTGCTTCTCCTTACGATCTCTCCAATGGTTTTTCTCTTTTTTTGTTTTCTCTTTTACGTATGTGCATTGTATGATTAAAATTTAGATTATGATAAAGTATAACTATGATGGTAATTAATGTTCATACATATGGATAATTTATGTTTATAATTCTAATTTGTTAATAAATAAAAAATTAAAGGATTTAAAGTGAGTATAGGTAAAAAAAAATAAATCTATATTTATATTATTTAATAAAAATTATGATTTTTTATTGAATAGATAATGATAAATTATATATATATAAATTTAATATTATTTAATATGCACCCGTAATTGTCTACTAGTAGATATATATGATATGTATATATATTATTGTACTATTTTTTCATTTTGTAGATTTTCTAAAACTTTTTCATTTTCTGGATTTTTTCTGTATATTTTGTATTTTTAATAATTTTACTCAAATAAGATCTATATTATTAATTTATTTAAAATTTTGCACATAAAATCATCACGTATCATCCCTAACAGAAAAGGTAATGATTAACTAAGGAAGATGGAAAAACATTGAGGATTAAATAGAAAAATAAAACATAAAATTTTAGGAGTCAACTAAAAAAATTGGTATAGTTTGAGACTAGAAATGTTGTTATTTATTTATTTTTATATCGTTTTGTTTTCACCCTTCTCGCCTTATCTCATTCCGTCCTTACCCTCCCTCCGTCTAGCCCAATTCGGGGGGGGGGGGGGGGGGGGGGGGGGGGGGGGAAAGCGTCCACTTCAACTGAGAACGAGAAGGGGGAAAAAAAACCCACGGAGAGAGAGAGAGAGATGGGATCGGGGAGAGTAATAGAGGGATACAGATGCAAAGAGGAGTGGATCATCACTCTGATCGCGTTGTTGTTACTTACATTATTACCCCTTGAAGTATCGTCGAGAGAGCAGCTGAGTACAAGAGAATGCGAGAGTCTAGGGTTTACTGGTCTTGCTCTTTGCTCCGATTGCAACACTTTGGCTGAGTACGTCAAGGACCAAGGTATTCTTTCTTCCCTTATCATATCCATGCTTCTTTTGTTGATTTGCTTATTACCTAGGTTTAGTTATAATCAATCACGATGGTATGTAATTCAATTTAATAGCTTATAATACTTGAATTTTTTTCGGTCGATGTTCATTTTTTATTCTCAATCATCTGTGCCAAAATAATGGGATATCAGATATGTTATTTATTTATTTTAAATAGAAGTAATTTGTTCCCATCCTTGCACTTGTTCTGTCTGTGTTTCTACCAGTCACATTTTGACATATATAGTTAAAAAAGTACTGAAACGGGGTTTTCATGGAATGTTATCGTATATGACATCATGGGGCATAGCATCAAGTGTGGCTGTGAAGTTTCTTCCTTACAAGTGTACATTTTCTTTCTGATCCATAGAGGGGTGTGTTTGTGTGTGTATGTATATTCGTGTGTGTGCACATGTGTGCGTGCGCATGTCTGTTAAAGTGCTTGGTGGTGGAAATAATTCATCAATTCGTGGAAAATTCAATTGATGTTTGCTTAAGGCATTCTCTTGTTAGCCAATGTCAGTAATGTAGGACTTGCAAAGTTTGATTGGTTTGATCAGGTCCTATTTCTCAAATTTCCATTCATTTGTCATCCACTGGTATTGGCCTCTAACTGCTAGTTTGACCCCATCCATTTCAAGCAATAAGCTGCCTGTTGACAGACTGGCCATTTGATGTGAGATTTGCTTTAAAATGCTTATAAACCCTTCCTCCATACGAAAACACACTACTTTTATGTGTTTTATAGAAAGCCCCATATTTTATCTAGATTTTCATTTTTGACTGACTATTTGTATTGCTTGATAAAATTCCACAATGCATAATATTAGACTGAGCTTTCAAGGTTTTGATTCCATGGCATCTACAACTATGAGTACTATGTGCCACACTTGTATGAAAGATTATAAACTGAATATGTAATTGCTTATCTGAAGCAGTTTTAGACGAGTCATTCCTAGGGATGGGGCTATGTAATGTTTCCATAAGTTGACAACTGATTTGGGTAATGAATCCATTGAAGCTTCTTAGGGCCCACATTACTTCTTCTAGTTGTTTTTTACTGTGTATTTTAACTTGAGCTTGCTTAAGTATTAATTTCTAACCTGCTTTTGCAGAGTTAATATCTGATTGTCTCAAATGTTGCACAGAAGATTCTGATGATGAAATGAGCAAGGTAAATTTATAAGTTCATTTCATTTAACGATAAAATTGTTCTATAGGCAGTAATAGGCTCAGTTTGATTTTGAATTTTGTATTGTCCTACTATATATGTGTTGACTAATTTCTGATCTAATTATCACCAATATATGCTCCCCTCACATAACAATATAGACTAAGTGGTTTTTTTGAGGTTGTGAGAGTTTGATCCACAACTGCATTGGTGATGAAATTGGTATGCTATTGGGATTATTGCTGTTTTTGGGTCAATGGATTGATATCTACTTGCATAACTTTTGCATAAGTGGGTTATAGTATTAAATCAAACATGATATTAGAGTGACAAGTCCTTAAATAATCCTCTCTTACTTAGAAAAAGAAAAAGGTCTATATATTCTCATTCTACTTGCCATTTAGTATCTTCTAGCATAATGGACCCTGTAAAATGTCTTGATTTATCAAAAATGTAAAAGGCAACATTCAAGCCTTAATCTCCTAATATTACCATAAAAAAAAAATTTCAATCCTTAATCCCACTCGGTGGAGTTGGCTAGCCTACCACAAAGAAGGGAGTGTTTAATTATGGTATTCAAGATGTAGAAATCAAACAATTGAACCTATCTAAAATTTTAAACTTTAAGATGAAAGTGCTTGTGGATCAAACTGACATGTTATCGAAGTGGTCACCTAGTTTGGATCCCAGTATTCGTCTTCGGTGAAAGGAGTTCAACTGTTCAAGTCTCCCCTCAAAGAGTTGGATCTGGAGCTCTAGGGCTCTCTGGCATCAGGGATGGAATTTACTTTAAACAAGTTGGACTATGTTGATCTCAAACATACAAGTTCATATCTCTTTGAGAAACCTTGTTCAAACAATATCAGCGATAACTGTCTTGCAGCTGCCGTCTCCTTGTGTTTGCTAAAACCATAGGGAAGGTCAGTGTGAAAGCAGCAAGCTGGAAAATAGCTGCTTCTTTACAATTTCGTGTGTTCTGCTCACTGAAATTGGTGGAGTTGATGATTATTATAAAAGTTCAGTTTGCTATAGAAAATTATTCGATCTTCTATTGCGAGGTTGTGAGATATGTGATCTGGATCACAAATTGGCCATGTCTACTTTTCACTTTATATGTGTTATCTTTATATATAAAGATATATAAAGTTCATCGATTTATTATCTTTATATATGGTCTGGCAGTGCTATTTGTTATGGTTCACTAATGCAAATATATCATCAAGTTCATTCCCTTTAAAGTTCTCACTGATTCTCTCCTCTACCTGTTTCTATACTTATTTTCCCTCCACCTTTTTTGGACAATGAGAATGCATTGCGTCATGTTACTCTAATCATATGGAAAATGAACATTTTCATGCATGGTACCATCACAGGCCTACTCCACCTAAAGCTAAACATTGCTGTAATAGCTGTGGCTGGCACAACCTCATTTTGATGTCAATCATCCCTTCAAATAATTTGAAGTTTTTCTTTTGTTGCTCTATTTTAATAGTTGCTTTGTGGTGATACTATAATTTTAATCTTTGGATTTCTAGCTTGAGTATGCGTGTTGCAGTCTTACATATGGGCTCGGTCTATGTTGGTTCACGAGATACTATTGCATACAATATCTTCGAATTATTCATATTGCCTTTATTTTCATTTTTTTTGTTAATGGATCAGCCACCATCTTGATTTCATAGTTCATGATGCTTCTGTTGTTGATATGTCAACATGGACATGATAGCATTCAGCAGTTTTTGGGAATTACTTATGTTCTTTTATCCGCACATCTAGCCTTTCAATTATGAGTGGTGAAATGACTTGCAACTTGCCAGGGAAAACTAGACATTGACTGCATTTTTAGAAATGGAATGACTCTAGATGGATGCTTCGTTTTTTCTACATTGCCAGTATGAAGTAGGAAAAACTGTGAAGTTAAAGCAGGACTCTTTTTTTCTTCAATTGTGATAAGTTTTTCTACTATTGTAATGCTGTGGACTGATCATGTCATGCTCTGGCATCATCAGTGGATCAAATTCTGTACTGGGCTGTCACAGCCTTGTCTTGATGTTGAGATTTTCTCATCTCTTCCTACAGATCATCTATTCTGGGGCAATTTTGGAGGTTTGCAATAGGAAACTAGTATTTTACCCTGAAATCATTGGTTTTATAGAAGAAGAGAAGGATCAATTTCCTTCTGTCAAAGTCAAGTATGTCTTCAACTCTCCACCAAAGCTGGTAATGCTTGATGCAGAGGGACAGCAAAGAGAAACTCTAAGGTGATTTCCCTGATTAATTGCTAGCCCCTAGTTGCAAATTATGTGTGTGTTTTTGGTCAAATTAATTGAAGAAACTTCAAAATAACAATGGACATTAGTAATGATTAGATTTATGTGCTGTTAATGTTAAACTACAAACTCATGTTCTGCTTTCCCTTTCTGTTTTGTGTTTGAGAGTTTCAAGAAAAAAATGGGAAAACCTGTCTGCTACAAGATTATCAGCTTGTCTTGTCTGTGAATAGTTGGACTCTTTGATTTCTAGAGTCCTGCCAGTGAAGACATAATGCTTTACAAAATTTCTTTTCCTCAATACTTGTTGGACTTAATGGACAACTAAAGGTCATTGACTCCCACTCCTGGTGGTTTGTGTTTCCAGTAGCTAGTTGCAAATTTGCATGACTTGAGACGATATAGATCATGTGGATCCTTTCTCTTGCCTGTTTCTTACTTTGCATCTTTACTTATGCAGAATTGACAATTGGAAACGTGAACATGTGCTGCAGTTTTTGCGGGAAAAGGTTAAGCCTGCCTCGCCAAAATAGAGGACCGTGTTCTCCAGTATTTTGTGCTTAAATTATTTTTTTGACCTCTTGCCTATGGGAAAGAAACCATGTACTAATCTCTCTAGAGAAGAATTTATTTTCCTTACTGCAGAAAATAATTAAAACAATTGATATTCATATGTAATGTCTTTTGATTCAGACATGGTTCTCGTCCCTAAACCACGAATAGGAATGTAAACCTTTGGATTTTCATGGTACCTTCTCTTCTGTTCCCTCATCAACCGGGGGTGAAGAGTGATTTGATGACCTGTGCTAGTAGTGTTGTTATCATCACTCAAGGAAGGCTAACTGTGCAAGGATTATAATTTTCGAAGGCATTAGATAGATGTACGGATGTATCGATTTTCAGTTCACTGATTGTTATAATTTTCAACTTTTTTTTAGGTTGGGATGTTGATAATATAAAATAATGTAGTTGTGAGGCTATTTAACCATGTGGTGAACCGCATTTTTTTTTCTGAACCGTCTTTGAACAAATGAATGATGAACCACTCTGTAAACTATGTGCCATTATGTGCGAATTTCACCTCATAGGTGGTTCCAGAATTGGTATTGATAGGATTTGAGCTAAGAACCTTGTGCATTTTGTCGCGGGAGTACCATGCCCGAATCAGCTAGACTAGCCCTGGGATTATGCATCTCGGTTTTGCTAATCGATTATGTAGTTTTCTTTTATTGTTCTTGAAGGTGGGAACTTTTTGTTGCAAGTACTAATATTAAGTATTGCAAAATGATCGAGTTCTTTTGGCTACTGCAAGCGGACGTTGCAAGATTGACGAAAACTTGCAGTGCACAAGAGTTAAGGAGTACAGAAGAATCGTTTATGGTTATGGTCGAGAGCACTTCATATCCTGCGTCTGGTTTTCTCTGTTGTTGCATGCAGCAAGAGAGCCCTTTTCTGTGACAATATTTTAGCTTACGGATGCATGCAGTATCAATATTCTTTTCCTCGGATATGGAAGGATTTTACTAGCGAGCATTCAAATTCTTGTGATTCGTGCCTGCTATACAAGGGAATTAAAATTGTGGGGAAGAAGCTTACTTTTACCGCTACCAAGACCAGTTATGACCGTATCCGATAAGCACAAAAGCCACGGTCATGCCTTTCCTTTTGCTAGGATAAAACATAACATTATAACATGTTAAAAGCCATTTTTTGAGACGAAAATACTGTTTTGTTCCAATTAGATTGTAAAGAGCTTGGGCCAAGCATTTTATTGAGCTTGCAATTAAGGTTTGAGCTCGACCTCAGCTCGAAAGCTTGTTTACATAAACGAGTTTAAGTGAGTTAGAGTTTGAATTTGAGTTTGTTTATATAAATAAGCTTTAGTTTAGCTTAGAAGCTTGATATATATAGTATATTTATAATTATATTATATATAATATGTATTAGTATATTATTATATAATTATATAACTAGTTTCTATAAAATTACTAAATAAACCTCTAATTCAAAATTATATAACGAAAATAACAACACTAAAAATACTATGTTTATTATTAAACTATTATATTATATAGTAAAATCCACATATGTACAATTAAATGCTAAGAATAACTTGTAAGACAACAAGTCATTATGCTAAGAATAACTTGTAAGACAACAAGTCATTAATGACGCTTAAACTAGGGGTAAAGTTAGTACATCAAACGAGTATTAATGATTCTCTCATTATCGTAATAATAAGAGCTGTACTTAAAATATTGTTGGGGTCATTATTTCATTAGTTTGATGCTATTCTGGGAAAACGAAAATAACAATCATTATTTAATATTTAGATAAAAATTAGGTTAAAAATCTTACCCAAGAAATTAGGTTATAGAATAAAAACTTCGATTTGCATTAGTCATTGTTAATTTACATTGATGTGTATTTATTATAGTTTGACTCTATAGGGTAATTAATATTCAATAATTATAATAGTCATCACTATACATTAATATGCATTTAGTGTATTTTACACATTTTATCAACGAGAATTGGCATTAATAAGAATTGAAACATATAATTAATGATAAATTTAAGGAACACAATAAATTAATAATTCAAATTTTGGATTCCTTAAAGAAATTGATAATAATATCAATTGAATTAATGATTAATAACAAAAGAGAAAGATTTGGTACAATTATCCATCTACCATTTATATTATTAAGCTAGATTATAAGAGCATATTATTTATTTCTTTTTTTCAATATTTTTTAGAGGTAATTGATGGAACTTAAAAAATACATTAAACCACTTGCCGCTTGCTTTTAAATAATATAGAAGATACAACTTATAAGTCATATATAATATTAAAGGGCAATAGATTAGTTTTAATGTCACTTCTATAAAAATTAACTTTTAATTAACAAACTCCTTCAATAGACCTTCAAATTATATGTTGATTATCTGATGAACATTCAAAGGTTAATTTTAATAATATAACGATTTTTCTTTTTACATTATGTTAACCACTTTATATAAGGAGACAAAATAGCAATAGATTGGCAAAAATGGGAAATATCTTTTACTTTTATGGTTGTTTATATTTTGAACCTACACTATGTTTGAAATTTTTATTTTAAACATAAACATAATGAGGTTCATACTTCAAGTGCATACACACTTATCATAATGGATAACTCAAATATTATAATAGAAATGTCCCCACCTTTATTACAAATATTGTTTAAAAACTTTTATTTTTCATATTTTTAGCATTATTGTTTGTTACAATTGTTTATCTTGTTACATTTGTCATTAATGATATGCTTCAATCCCCATAAATAATTGAAAATCCAAATCAAAATAAATGCTTATTAGCATCCTAATTATCTACGTTTTACGTATATTAGATAAATTTTACTATTTATAAACCATAATAAGTTACTTATTTCATAGTCTCAAAATTACTTCAATAATTTCTTATTGCATTTTATCCACCTTTTCGTTTCCAATTTGGTTATACGTAAAGTCATTCTACTATTTATAGATCACGATACATGATAGTCAATAAATGTGATAATATGAAATATGAAGCACTCCTTTCTAAGAACTTATTTTACTTAAGTAATTTATCAATGTATTTTACATTGTATTCATATGGATAAAATTGCACAATAATTTTCATTAATGATAAGCCTCACTTCCAATAAATAATTTAAGATTCGAATCAAAGTATATCTTTATTGTTACTAATGTGATTTTCTCTACTTTAAATATATCAGAATAATTTTATCATTTAGAAATAATGATGATAAATTATTCAATTCTAAGGCTTTAAATTGCTAAAATAATTTTTCAATGTGTTTTTCCATATTCAAAAAACCCTTTCCATTTTAATTTTTTCTAAATGCTAGCATTTTTCAACTTAAGCAATAAACAAGGCATTAAGAGTAATTCATTTATTTTTAAGAACTTAAATTACTCAAATAATTTCACACAGCATTTTAAGCTGTGCTCGTATTGGTAAAATAACATAATGTTGCTTGTATTCACAATGTAAGTCTTGCACATTTCTCTATCAATATAATTTCATCTAGGTTGATTGATATATAATCTCTTTTAATTGATACTTGATATGAGAATCTCGAAAATATAAAATGGCAAAACCATTATATACAATCAACTAACAAAATTTTTATTTAATAAATTTCATTTATTTGAATTTGTAAAATCCATAATGATACAGTCATCATAGATATAAAATAATTAGACCTTTAACTTAATTCATTGAGATTAGAATATAGTTTTCCTTTCCTAAACTACAATTAAATTTATCTTTGAAAAGAAAATGTTTTACATGTTATGATTTTTTACTTTCATATAGATTGTAGTTTAAAAAAATCAACAACATTAACAGAGAGGGATAAAGGTAAGTGTTACATAATAATAAAAGAAAAAAAATGATAACGATTCTTTTGTATAAGTTTGTTTGATCTCTTCTAAAGAAAGCTTAATCATCTAGATTACCCTTCCTAAAGTTTTATCAACAAACATAATTTTATTCATTAATTGATTATACAATTTATACATACATGTGAAATGTACAAAAATATCTTATTAGCTGCCTTACTAGCAAAATGAGGGGAAAAAACCATCATATTCATTATTAAGATCTCTATCATTATTCCAATATCATATGATTAATCTACTAATTGTACTCCTTTGAGGCCATCAATCCTAATGACTTTTACATGTCTTTTATATAGTTACTTTAAAAAATTTGACGGCAAAAGTTGTAGCATATGCTTAAAAGAATTCATTAGAATTAGAATGTAATTTGTTTCACTCACTAAATCTATAATGTTGGTAGGCATTTTTGGAAAAAAGACAGCAATTTAGTGCACATGCTTGAAGTAGCTTGGCAAGACAAATTGCTGCTTGACTTAGTATGTAATAAATAGCTTGGCTCAAGCAAGTGGATGAGACTTGATATGGGTTCTATGGATGAACACATGGATCCAATATTGCATGTAACTAAAATGGTAGGTTCGAGTCGTAAGATGACTCGAAGAATAAATGATAATCAAAGGTTGAGTAGGGGTTCCTGTACACCAATGATAGATATGATGCACTAACAACTCATACGAGCTCAGATTACACTTGATATGATACACAAGTATCGTCAGAGATCACTTGCCACCAGTCTATGCTTAAATGAGTTAGATAAGAGTAGTTCAAGAGGGAGTAAAAATTCAATGTATTCTCTGTATGATGATGCAACCATTACATTATGCGAGTATTTATAATACACAATTAGGATAAGCCCTAAATTATAGAAAATTATAGCAATGGATCTCTACTTGCTAAAAAAACAAAAAAAAAGGAGAATAATTTATAGGGAAAGCACATAATCGTGTAAAAAGAATATTCACATCAAAGACAATACGAATGTCAAAAAGGACAGTGTGCACATTTTACTAAGTCTGTGGTCCTAATAACAGTGTGAGCTGAGCAGGAGTGTGTCTTGATTAGATTTGGTTGGTGTCGGCAGTTCGACAGCTTTGATTGCTGGGGCTAGGCTAGGGTTGGCTTAGGGATGACTCATACTCGGAATCATCCTTGGATGGTTGGCTCCAGGCAATTGTTAGCTTGGCCTTGGCACTATGGAGATGGTTATATTTAGATTTGGCACTTAGACTAATGTATCGTGGAGGGATCGGTTCAACACATCGACTGGTCACCTTGATAACTTTTTGGATGATGTAGAGAGTAAAGTAGTTTGGTAGATTAGACTAGAGTAAATACTGCTCCTTAGCGCTTAACTCACCTCGGACAATGTCACGCTTCGAAGAGGCAGAATCGTAATTGTCCCGTTGTGTAAACCATCCTAAGATAGAAATTGGCCTTATAATTGCTATCTTAGACCTGATTTACACAAGGCGTCCACGACTAACCTGCTTTGAAGTAAACAGTTTGTAATTTAAATAAATTATTTACCTAAGAAAGTGAAGAAATACATATATACACTATAATTTAGTTAGTACAAATATCGTTTACAATATTTCTCCGTAATGTATTTCCTAGTTATTACATTATTCAAAAATGAAAAATTCTAAATAAAACAAAACTTAGACCTTAAGAATATATGTTCGTTCTTCAAATATTTTTCCTCACTCCCCAGGATCCAGCAGTTGCTAGCTTCAGGGTAGTTATATGCCGCTTCTTAGCCAGTACCTGTATAATGTCTATAAGGATTTGAGCAACCACAACTCAGTAAGTTAGGATAAAAGACTTAAAACTATACCATAAACATAACAAGGTTATCAATCAATTTATTAAGTGCAATGCATGTTCAAGCAAATGCCATCACACGACGTTGTCCGGTCCGTTGTGAGATTAGAGAAATTGTGCCCGTTCTAATCCAGGTTGAGGAGTTGCCATTAATGCAACGGCTCACGACCAAAGCCAAGCTTGTGTAATGGAGACTTCGCTCCTCTCGCGACTACCTTCGAACTATTGTCTTTACCCTCGCCGCGACCTCCTCTCCTGTCACTTAGTTTGACTAAGGATGAAGAAGGGACCAGTTGCAATCCTGCGCTATCCCTTTCGAAGGGGTCGATATTTGGCCGGAGAGTCCTAAGTTCCCCTAATGGATTGCCATGTAAGTCCGATTATGATTATAGGTCGTATATTTGATTAGGTCCAGTTTAGGGTGATCAATCATTTCATACAAACCATACAATACAAGCCAGGACAACAGACAGAATCATAGCATCATTCATAATCAAGCACATGTACACATATAACTATTTAACAAGCACAACCAAGCATAATTTTAAGCCTCCAAAATACAGTAACGTATTAATCCCAACTTACCTCGACTCTTCACTCACTCACTCGAGGTCCAACTTACTCAGGTCATCGCCGATCATCCCTATAACACAAACATGGTTTCAGTTTTTCATATAACTATTATAGGTTCATTTTATCCTATAACGCTTATTGTTATGTTTTGTTTAAGGTTTAATATACCTAATTATATAGGTCTTAAGTCTTTTGCAATTATTTTAGGTTTGGGGTTAGGTTCAGGTTCGGTTTCCGAATCGATTCCTAAATTAGGTTCTAGTTCGATTTCTAAATAGTGTTTTATACTCTAACCCTAGAAATTCATTTCAACCCATAATATGAAATTAATCACATTACTTCCCGATCTTCTAAATATTATCATTACTCTTAGTCAGTATTTTATTTTACCCGGTACACTTAAATCCGTATTAGTGTACCGAATTTACTTATGATGTGAGAAATTTTTACATTTTTCATATAATTACATAAATTTTAGTCTTTTATCGGTTTTATTATATATCCCTATTATTTATATAATATCAATTTTTATGCTAATTTTCTATTTATTATATTTCCAATAATTATGTATTATTACCTATTATGTATATAATACACTTTTACTATTTCTATCACTTTAATTACCATCCCTAAATATCAATTATCATTTAAAAATGTATAAATTCATCCTAAATTAGATTTTACTCCTAATTTCCCTAATTTACAAAATCAACTTAAAATTAACTATTTTTCCATATTACTTATTTACTACATAATTAACCTAATAATTACATCTAACACCCTAAATGCTACAAGTATTATACTCCATCAGATTTCAACATCCTAAAACATGCACTTATTCACTAAATCAGTAATTAATCATCTAATTACTTTATTAGCCCTAAATTACTCATTTTATGCCTCATTTTAAGGCCTAAAAATTATCTAAAATTTTTGAAAATTAATTTTTGAAAACAAGCTTTATAGCACTGTTCTATATCATCTAAGTAATCTACACAAAAATTTTGGGTTAAAAACTACACTCCTAAGGTCATTTATTTCTAACCGAAATATGCTCGCTTTTGTACGATTTCTAAAGGATCCTATATCACGAGACATATTTTCATCAAAATAATATTTTTTATAAAAACTACATATAAAAATATTTTAGAATTAAAAAATTCATAATTTTCTAATAATATTTACTATTTTTACAAAATTACGCAAAATCGGGTTAGAAATTGAACTCACCAATTTGGGTGGCTCCGGCCACCGTCGATGGCCATAGGTGTGTCGACCCACCTGGGAATTGCCACCACCGTGTGGTGGTGGTGTCCGTCCACTCCCAGCTGCCCGTCGGATCTGGGTTCTCCTTTGTGGCCCTAACTGCACAGTTTTTCTTATTTTTTTTTCTAACTTGAATTTTTCTCTCAATTTTCGCCTCTCCCTAATTTTCTCCGATTTCTAACTGTCCAAATGAGTTTCTGAATTTTTCTTGCTATTTATAGAGTTTTAGGATAATTATTGTGCATTAAATTGGATAAGACAATTGCCTTATCCCTTAATTTTTGGCTTTTGTATTGTCTTAATTTAATTAGCCGATTTTTTTCTTATTTTTCCCAACTGCCACGACCTAATTCTAAATCATTCATGATTTTTTTATATTTTTTCTTAATTAATTATGATTTTTTAAAGTATTTAGTATTATTTTAGCACATTTCGCGTATTTTAAGTAATTATGTGTATTTATATCTACATGTAAATTCATATATAGTATAAATAAATATTCCTTAAGTTATTTTATGATTTTTAATATACATATAATTTATCTCTAGCGATTCGTCAAGTACTGGAATGCATTTTACGCATTTTCGATAAATAACGAGTTATATACTTAAAATTTGAAAATTTTGTAGTCTCCTATTTTATTACTTATTTTCTTAAATTCAAACTTACGGGATCGGTTTACTAATATTTCTAACTTTACTTTATAATTTAGGCTCGATCGGGTCTTTCAACCGATCGAAATCTCGAATTGCTAGTTTTGGGGCTTATAGACAACTCAGTGAATCATTTGAGAAAGCCTTTAGGCTTAGGAGTACATGATCGATCATTGATCCTTATTAAGACTGATCAAAGATCCTATTTTGTCTATATGTACTCTTAGAACTGCACGGAGTTGGAAGAAAGTAGCTTGATAACGAGCCTAGATCTTGCTATAACTATTCATAGTTGGTTGGTGCTATGGAATTAGACAGGTCGACATGGTGCAAAATTCGGCTAATACTTAGTTAGACGTGTTTCTACAAGTAGTTTACTTAGATGTTCAGTTCGGCCCAAGTAGGACTTGTCATTCAGGCATGCTGTTGCTAGTTATCATGGTGTTTAGAGCTTTGGAGCTATTATTTGGTATTATCGTTGCTCTAATCTATATGAACCAACTTTAAAGCTTAGTTCTCTCAAGATGCCGAAGCTGGTCATCATGTAGTGTTTAACAAAGGAGATGGAGAATTACACGGCATATGAATAGATAACTAGGCTTCTCGGCCTTCGTCATAGGTCAGTAGCACTTAGTTGGCAAGTTTGGAGCATAAGTCGGCAGTTCAGCCATTGGGCTCGAAGCTTGAAAAAATAAATTCGACTTAGAGTTGCTTAGTTTGCTATCGCAAAGAGCTCAGCAAAAACTTTTTACCAAAAGAAGTTGTGGATCGGGTAGTTGTCACTTTGTAAGGATAGTTTGATCTTGGTTAACTAGATTGGCATAAGTTACGGAATAACCGTACACATAAGAATAGGATTAGCTTGGTAACTTAACTTGCACCGTGGGAAACAGCTATTTGAGCTTGGTGTTTCCTTCATTATATTCACAGCAAGTCAAATTCTAGTGCTTGAAGTTGTAATGTTTCGGAGTCGAGCTTAGTTAAGTGGTGGCTCGGTGCTAAGTTGTTAGTGCATAAATGCTACTGACTTTAGCTCAAATTCCCGTGTTTAGACCAAATGCTAAACTAAAGAAAGTGAAAAGAAAATTAACTCATTAAGTAAGATGTCCCCCTATTATTCGTTGCTGACCATTGGTGGGGAATATGTAGTGCAACTTAGCAAGCAGCTATGTGTAACTTAGTACAAACCGATCATAATTCACTTAGTAGGAACTTGCTTAGGCCTACCTAAACTTCCTTATGGCATGGAGTGATAAGAGTTGAGCTTCTTGAAGTATAGAGCAACAGCCAAATCGAATTGTAGTTCGAATCCGTTACTTATTAAGTTGACTAAGGTCAATAATGGAATAAAATTGTAGGAGTTGGGCACTTGATAGAGAAGTTTAGAAGCTTTTAATCGGCATATGTTGCTAAAAAATCCTTTATCAGCTTGATGAAGCTTGGATTGGGCTGCTAAACATTGTTGTCTTCCTAAGTTGCCATGTACTAAGATCTCAGCATACTCATCTTTAGTCAATATTTAAATTTCCTTCATAGCTTACATCTTAGAGCTTGACCTATAGATTTAGTTGATCTACTCGGTACTTCGACAACACACAGTGGAAAGATTCTTGGCAGTTAGTGTTCTTCAAGTTTAATTGCTCGGTAAGAATTAAAGTCCAGCACAAATTAAAGCTTAGCCTAGTTAAGAGTTAGCTTGGATAAATTGCTCTTAGCATTCAGTAATTTAAGTTTGTAGTAGCTTCGTATCAACTCGGCTTAGAGCTTAGGAACCTATTAACTCGGATAAATTCGACATCTTGGAAATTTTACAAGTTAATAAAAAAAAAAAACTAGTAGTTAATAGTTGTTTAGTTTCTCGGCGTTTAGTTTGCTGCTCTGATTAGGATATAGGGTGCAGGTCTTGCTTGGATTTGTTATCATGGAGACCGGTTTAGGTGTTGCGATGAATCAACAACTCTGATGGCTGTTTAGTTGTAGAGAACTTGTAGGTTAGCCTTAAGTTTCTTTGAATTGCGAGGCTGCTAACTGTTCAGACTGGTTTACTTTCATCGACCTCACTCTTTTCTAGTGTTCGAATTGCTACTTAGTGTTAGTAAACTACTCGGATCTACAACTTGACAAAAAGGAAAAACAAATCGGATAATTATGGATTTGAGCTCGAGTTAGTCTTGTTGGAGATGGGATTGGTTAAGTACAGCTCAAACTAGTTGTGAGTGTTTAGTTTCTATTGAGCTTAGCTCTTCTCAGTTATTCGGCATAAGGCTTGAACTCGAATGTGCAGCGGATTGACTCGCAAGGAGTACTTGACTTGTAAATATGTCAAAGTTAATCAGCACAATATTGAGTAACACGACCATTGAATTCAGTTAGCAATTACCTAGAAGAATAGTAACTTAACAGAAGCTAGCGGCTTAGCATGGTATAATAATGATTGGGTATTGCTCTACACATGGAAGCTCAGCCATTCATGTCAAGGCTACCAAATCAGCCGATGGCAAAGATTGTTTGGTAATTGCTGTAAAATTATAGATCTCAAGTCTTCTCAATGAGATGCTCCCGTATCTAGATTGCTATGCTTGTATACGAAGTCATGCTTATATGTTTTTATCATACCATAAGTTGGTATTCATTGATAAGAAGAAAAAGATGATCATCATCTCCCAACTATACGTGTCTAGCTTTCTTCATTACTTAATAATTTTTCAACTATAAAAACTTCTTTTCTTGGTAGAGGAAACATTCTTGAATGAGGGGCGAGTAAGAACGAACGTACCCTCTTTCCATGATGAGTATAAGCCATGCTTTCATGATTTAAATCCTAATAGTAAGGTGGAAACAATAGACACATTCTCAAATGCTAGAATCCATCTGTCATGAACAGCTTGAGCATAAGAACTGAATATGTGGTAGTTATCCCAAATGGTTTTCAATTTTAAACTATAAACTTTGCAACGTGTAGTGTTGTCATGGTTATTTAAGATAGTTTGTTGTTTTCATGGCAGAAGCAAGTCTTAAAGAGATGTTAGAAAGGAAAATTAATCCGTGTACAATAACAGGAAGTATAACAATGTCATCTTTAAGAAATCTTTATGTATAATGTTAAACTTCAGCGATAGAGAAGAAAGTGGAATCTAGGAACCCGAAACATATGGTAGGGTGTAGATAAATCCGTCGAAATTATAGATTCTCGGCCAAGTAGATAAATAAAAAGGTAAGTTCAAGAAACTAAGTTGAATGATCAGACTACCAACCGATTGTCCAGATATAAAGGAAAAATGGAGAAAAAGAACCATTATAAACCAAATGTGGGAGAATCCATCAAAAAAGGGGTAAAACATTTTGCTAACCAATTTCATAAGAACAAAAGGAATCGTAGCAATAAATTATATATTCTTACAAATGGTGTCAATTGTTGATGGTGGATTTTTGTTCTCATACACGAACACCTGCAACACGAAAAGATGGTTACGAGGGTCGCTGGAAAGTGCTTCGACGTGGTCATTCCGATACTTAAGTTAACCTTTTGGTGATGAGAGTAAAGTTGTAGTATCATAGGAAAAGTGAGAGATTGAGATAGGGTCCCCTTATTTGGATTTCTTGTATGGTATTTATAGTTGGTCAATATAAATTGTACCTGGATTAGATTATTAGACCTGGCTTAAATATTGAGCTGGTTAATATAAGTCCAAATAATAGTTAATCAAAAAATGCCTATCAACACTTACCTCTCTACTTAGGCACAACCACGTCAAAAATACATGTAACCTTGTGTCTTGGTAAAAGCTTTAGCCATATAGCATGTAGAAGTTGAATTTAGTCTTTCCATCATCAAAATTGAGTTATTGTCAATTAAAACATTACGAACTCCACCACACCAGGTAACCTCGTTGATAGGACATTAGTCCATACATCCAAAGGACCTCCTCACTTAGGCCTCTTTAGGCTTCCAGCCTTTTTAGGTACACCGGTCTCTTTAGGCTTCTAGCCTTTTCAGGCATATAGGCTTCTTTAGGCACATCAGCATTTTTAAGCCTTTAGTCTTTTCAGGTACATTAGTCTCTTCAAGCCTTTACCTCTTTAGGCATTCCCATCTCTATAGGCCCTTTCTTTTTTATGAATGCTGATCTTTTTAGGCCTTTACCTTCTCAGGCACATTAGCTTTTTTAGGCTCTTACCTTTTCAAGCATACTAATATCCATAAATGCTTTAGCTACTCCCAACTTTTGCCTTATCATGCCTTTGCTTCTTTAAGCATTATAACCTCTTTAGGCTTGGATTACAATCTTCCTAGAGATATCGTAAAATCAACCTCCTTAGATACTCTCTTTTCTGATCTTGTCACTAAAAAGAGCAGGGGGTAAGTGTTGATAGGTATTTTTTTATAATCTTTTCTGAGTGCAATTTATACCGACAAGCTATAAATACCATACAAGACCTTAAGGTAAATGGACCTTCTCCCAGTCTCTTACTTTTCCTATGATTCTATAACTTTAGTCTTATTACCAGAGCGTTGACTTAGATATCGAAATGACTACACTGAAATACCCTTCAGCAGCCCTTGTAGCCATCTTCTCGTGTTACAAGTGTCCATGCACTCGAACGAAAATCCACCATCAATACATAACATTAAAAAAGAATCATAGATAACTCATTTCAATTTTGCAGCTTTCATCTTGTCATTATTCCATTTTTTTTTTGTCATAATTTTGCGTTGAAACAAATGAAATTTGGTACAAAACAACAAAAAATTAATCAAATGTCATAATCTTATATTTTACAATACATTATACTAAAACCAACAAACATTTGATTCACAAGACAAAATACCTATTATCTAATGGAATACCACTTCTAATAGCTATACGCTTCTTGAGAACAATTACTTGCAGATAATCAACTGTAAGAAAACAACACTTTGAAAAAATTATATTAATAAAAAATTCAAAATATCATAATAAATTAAAAAAATGAGTAATTAACCAAAAAAATGCTAAGCCGTCAATATAGATTACAAAAAATGCATATCGAAATAACCAATTAATAAAAAAAAAACAAACCTTTTAAATTAAAGCCATATTTTCGGATACTCTATCATGTCCAAGAATACCAAATTCAAATCACCTTTATTTAATACCAAAATGCAAACTAAAAGTTTAGTATAAAAGCACATAGAAAAATATGATTCGGATGAAAAAAAAAGGCTTTTCTACTTTAACTTTACTATCACGAGAGTTTATGATTGCATTCATTTCCTAAAACCAATGTTCTTCATAAAAAATTAGAAACTTCAAATAACTAAAAAATGAAACTTTGATCAATAAAAAGTCAAACAAATCAATATATGATACAAATAGAAGAGAAATTTTAGGTCAAATATAATTGAAAGTGATATGATAAATGGAGGTCATCATAATTAATCTTACTATAATTATGTTTAAAATAGAGAAATGATGGGTTAACATATATAACCTTAGTGCAAAATAACATTTACATATGTATAATAAAATTATAATAGTAACTTATATTGTGTATTAATAGTATAAAAGGCTAAACTTAGTAAAATGAAAAAAACACCAAACCAACTCCTTTTTGATTTTAATAATATAAACATCAACCTTGCTATAATTATGTATAAAACAGCGAAATTATAGGTTAACATATATAACCTTAGTGCAAAATAGTATTTATTTACACATGTACAATAAAATTATAACGGCAAGTTATATGGTATTACTATATTATCATATAGAAATATAATACCAAATACTCAAATAATTAAGGTTTCTATTATTATAGCTATAAAGACTTTAAGTAACCACTTTCTATAAAATTACTATTTAGACTTTCAACTCAAAATTATATAACGAAAAAACCAACACTAAAAATACTATAAATATATTTTAATATGTTTAAATTTGATATTTTTCATAATTTCTCGTTCCATCCCTCTCTCCATTTCTATGATAGCTTAAGTTATGGTCGTCTCTGTTCTTCCACTTTCAACTTCAATATTATTCTCATATATTGCACATATCTTATATAATTTTTCACTTTCATGTAAATTTAAAATCATAAATATTCACAATTACATAAAACTTTCTTATTTATATATTATTTATTATATTAAGTAAAAACATTTATTTGTATGATTTTTTTTATAAATTTTTTATAGTAATTAATACCAAATACAATCAAATCATTAATTAATGCACATGTCCATTCTTCATTCAAAAGAAAAAAAAAATAAAAAATTTATTTTTATGTAATTAATTAATTTTATTTTTTTAACAAATTATTTATAAATTATTTATTATTTTTTAACACTCACAAATCATCACTATCTTTCTTCTCAAGTTGCTCCACTCACGTCAAAGTGTAAGCATCTCTGACTTTGTTTCCATAATAGGATCCGGGCCTGACGGTCCAAGCCAATACCCATATAGCCCATTGTTTTTATCCCGTCTATTCGGCTAGGTTTTTACATTAGTCGTCCGAGTTACTATACCAACAAAACAAGATCATCTCTGATTGCTCCCATAATTTGGTCTAAGGTATGCACTCTCCACTCCCTCCTCTTCATCTTTCTGTTCTGTGCTTCTCCTTATGTTGGTGCCTTTTCTAACTCACACGTAAATGCACTCGATTTTAGGTTTTTGTACATGGATTGTGATTTTTCGGGTTTTTTTTTTTTTTTTTCACGAATCGTATGGAAATTAGGGTTTCTTCAATTAGATTTTTTTTCTTCGTTACTCGACAGTGATTTTTCATTAGACATCGAATCGATGAACTTATGGTTTTGATGAAGACAGATTCTTTAGCGAAAATTTCATACCAATACATTCGAAGTGGAGTTTTTGATGTTTCTCTTTTAGGGTTTTTGAAACGTTCTTCTCTATCTGATGAGGATCACGTATTTTTTGCGTTTCTGTATAGTTTAATTTGGATTATAGGTGAGTACTGATGACTATAATGCTCTATTTTTATTGGATTTACGTTGTTTCTTTCAAAGTCGGTAAAGGTTAGGTCATGAGTGGTCTATGCGTAATTTTGATGTGGGTTATGTCGAGTATGGTGATGAAGACCTTTTATTAACTTTTAGGGGTTATGTGGGCTCTATATGATTTGATGGACATTACGTCCTTAGTGATTTTGACGTAGCTTTATGTAGATTATGTCAAGCATGGATGATGATAGAGCTCTGTCACTTCATTTGCGGGTTTATGTAATTTCTATACTTGAATAAAAGTTGTCTTGTGTGATTTGTGTGTGTAATTTGGTGTAGGTTATGTCAAGTACAAAGGACGATAAAGCTCAGGATGCAGCAGAGCGAATTAAGGCTGCTGCATTAAGTGCTGCGAAGGGTCTTAGCCGTGCTCAGGCTGAACGAGCAGCTGCTGCAGCTGCTCGGAATGTCAATGCCTATGGACAGAAGGAAGAGGGGCCCAGTAGATGGCAGGAAAAAAGGGAAGCCAAGAGACAGATGTATCTGATGAGCACCGAGAAGGCTGTCAAATTGGGTGAGAGAAAAGATTTAAAGTCTGCATCTACTAGTGTAGGTGGTTCGGCACAGTGCCAAAAGTGTTATCAATCTGGGCATTGGACTTATGAGTGCAAGAATGAGAGGGTTTATATATCACGACCCTCTCGTACTCAGATACTTAAAAACCCAAAGTTAAAGATGCCTGGGTCGATGTCTTATGATCTGGATGGTTTGGATGATAAGACAGAGGAGAAGCCTGAAAAGCATTCTAAGAAAAGTAAACGTAAGTATCGATCTGATTCAGACTCGTACAGTGATAGCGAGGCTTCTGTCTTTGAGTCTGAGAGTGAATCTGCATCAGGGTCTGAGTACTCTTCAAGGGAGAGTAGTTCGGAGGAGAGTTCATCATCAGATTCAGAAGAAGAAAGAAGAAGGCGGAGGAAGAAAAAGAAGCAAAAGAGCAGGAGGCATAGGAGCAGTTCATCATCCGAGTCATCTGACTCGTACTCTGATTCGGATTCGGATTCTGATGAGAAGCCCCGTAAAAGAAAGAGCAAGAGGCATAGCAAAAGACGCTGAAGGAGTCCGCTGGAATCAGGAGGGATGATGAAACAGCTTTTTTACGGTGTTGTGGATGTATGCAATCTCCAAGGATGTTTCTGGCACTCTATTCTTATTTCAAGCTTGAGCGCAGTGTATTATGGTTAGCATTTTAGATGTTTCTATGTTCTATCCTATGGATGCTTGAGGTTAGTGAATATAAGATCAGGTCGTGGGAATAGGCTTGATCACATATTTTTATTTTTCATATTTCAATGAAGTCAGTTTACCTTGTATTTTGATAAAGTTTATCATATTTCAAGAAGAAATGTGGTGGAAAAGTATGAAAAGACAAATGAGCTGGATCACATATTTTTATTTTTCATATTTCAATGAAGTCAGTTTACCTTGTATTTTGATAAAGTTTATTATATTTCATTTGTCTTTTCATACTTTTCCACCACATTTCTTCTTGAACTTATCAGGTTCTTGCAGCTTGTCCTTATGTGGCTCTCTATCTGTTTGATTCATTGAACAGGTATCATCATAAGGTAAATTTTTGAACTCCTTGTTGCTCTATGCGAAACCTTTAACCATGAGATTGCTGATGCTAAAGTCAATGCTCTTTCAAAGTTAGGTTTGTGCTCTGCTGTGTTTGCTCAAGCTTAGCAAGTGTGTTTGTTTTATCAGATTTGCATGTTGGTAGTGAACCATATTTTTCTGTATAAGTTGTTATTATGTTTATATTGGTTTTGAGGTGCTCAATGTATTGGTGCTTTCTGGCCAGCTCCAGATTATAAATTTACCATCTCTTCTTTTTCTAGAATTTTTCTTGGTAATTTTCTTTTCTGAAAGTTGATGGTGCTAGTGAAGGAAGTGGAGTTCCCCTTTTAGTTTTATGGATAAGTTTCCTTCCTTTTCTTGAGGATGCTCTAGTTCTTAATACTTTGTATCTTGATTCTTATGAAGTTGAGCCAGTTATGGCATATTTAAACATTCCCATCTTGTTCAATGGGCAAGCTATCAGTCTATTAATAAAACCTGGAGTATATCAGCATTTCAATGTTCGTATATCAGTTTTGTTAGCATCGCATCTTAAGGTTGATTTTTTTTTTTAGGGCAAACTTTGGCCAAGCTGTGCAAGCTCATAGCATCATGAGTTCTATGAATCTTTATATGTTTTCTAATATCATTTGTCATGATATATCTTTTATTTGCCAGCAGATGTCTTCCCATTGTGTATTTAGTTGCTTTGTTGAACTAGTTGAGAGAAATAGCCTGTAGAAGATAAGAGTGAAAATGTTCTTTTAACACGCCATCGATGTTGACATCCATTTGTTTCAATATCTGATCCTTGGGTGAGATTGTCCATAGGAATGTTTTGCAAGAACTCATTGAGGAAATGCCTAGGTTCTTGGCTGCTGTACTTTTTATTTGCTTGATCGTCAGAATGGATGCAGGCCCAGCTTGGTACCTGGTGGTTGGTTGCTTGCATGCTTCATCTGGGACTTTGTTATTATCTTCTGGCTGTTCAAAACTAGCTGAGTGGATGTGCCATTGTTGGTGGCATTCGCTAGAGCTTGTTGAAGTAAAGCTAGCACCTCCAATATCCCATTTAGATTTCTGTTTGTAGCATTTTCCCATACTTCAGTTTCATAATGGATAAAAATTTCCACCACTTTGACCTGCGTCTTGTTAACTTGGCTCTTATACATCGTATCTCAAATGTTGACTTAGTAAATATTGTATCAATGATACCATCCTTTTATGTAAAAGGGTGGAGATACGGTCTTGTGAAAATCCAGAAGTGGAGTTTGTATTTAAGAAGTTTAAATTCAGATTGACGAAGCCCATTTTGATATGTCTATTCTTTAAGCCACCGTTCAACTTTAGCTATGTTCGACTAAACTGTAACTTAAACTGAGGTTGTCCAGACCTGTGAATTTATTGAATCCAACTGCTTATAAGACTGTCATGTATGATTTTTGTTTACCAGAATGTGCTCTTATAATAATCATCAACTCTGCCAATTTCAGAGAGCAAAACCCACAAATAGAGAGGCGGCTACTTTCCAGCTCGCTGCTTTCACTATGACCCCCTTGGTTTTAGCAAACACAAGGAGATGGCGTCTGCCAGTACAGCGATTGGTGATATTGTTTGAAAAGTAAATTCCATCTCTGATACCGGAGAGCCCTAGAGCTCCAGATCCAACTCTTTTGAGGGAGACTTGAACAGTTGTAACTCCTTTCGCCAAAGACAAATACTGGGATCCGAACTGGGTGACCACTTTGATAACAAGTCAGTTTGATCCACAAGCACTTTCATCTTAAAGTTTAAAATTTTAGATAGGTTTCATTGCTACATCTCGCATACAATAACTAAACACTGCCTTTGTGGTAGGCTAGCCAACACCACCGAGTGGGATTAAGGCATGAATGTTGCCTTTTTCATTTTTGATAGACTGAGACATTTTTACGGGGTCCGTTATGCTAGAAGATAAATATAAACCTTCTTCTTTTTCCAAGTAAGAGGTATGGAGACTTATTTAAGGACCTGTCACTCTAATATCATGTTTGATTAAGTACTATAACCCACTTATGCAAAAGTTATGCAAGTAGATGTTAATCCATTGGCCAAAAAACAGTAGCAATCCTGATAACATACCGATTTCATCACCAGTATGGTTGTGGATCGAACTCTTACAACCTCAATGAAAATCACTTAGTCTATATTGCTCTGTGAGGGGAGCATATATTAGTGATAATTAGATCAGAAATAAGTCAACATATATATAGTAGGACAATACAGAATTCAAAATCAAACTGAGCCTATTACTGCCTATAGAACAATTTTTTCATTAAATAAAATAAACTTATAAAACTACCTTGCTCATTTCATCTTCAGAATCTTCTGCGTAACATTTTGAAACAATCAAATACTAACTGTGCAGAAGCAAGTTAGAAATTAATGCTTGAGCAAGCTCAAGTAAAAATACACGGTAAAAAACATGCCTATGGGTCGGGCCATGGAAAAGCACTAAGTATAAGACGCAGTTATGAGGGACCTAGATTGACCCAAACTACCTTGGGGGACGAGATAGGCACAGATAGTGCATCTAAGGTCGAACATCTAACTGTCATATCATTTCATTATATTTTTAGGTAAGTTAAGTAACTCCAGAAAAACATCATCTTGTTTAGTAGGCTCATTAAATGTCTATAAGGAAGACCCAAACTGCTCCTTGCACATTGATGTTCATTACCCAAATCAGCTGTCAACTTATGGAAACATTACACCGTCCCATCCCTAGGAATGACTCGTCCAAAACTGCTTCAGATAAGCAATTGCATATTTAGTTTAGAATCTTTCATTACAAGTGTGGCACATGGTACTCATGGTTGTTGATGCCATGAAATCAAAACCTTGGGAGCTTATTCTAATATTATGCATCGTGGAATTTTAACGAGCAATACAAATCGTCAATCAAAAATGAAAATTTAGATAAATATGGGCCTACAATAAAATGCATAAAAGGAGTGCTTTTTCGTATGGAGGAAAGGTGTATAAACATTTCATATGGGGCTTGCCCTTTTTATGCTTGAGCCATGAATTAGGACAAACTTTGTAGAGATGTGGAATAACCGACCATGCTGACTCGTCTCCGATTAGGAAGAAGTTTGCTCTATAATGTTGTACCTGATCGACTTATAGGTTCTGCAATCAAGTATTTGAGATTTGATACATAAAGTTAAGAGGATCGTATAAGTTATCTAATTGAGTTCAAATTTTACAATGAAATCAGAAATATTAGTAAAAATGATCTTGTGAGTTTGGATTTAAAGAAATAAATAATAAAATATTATAATATTAAGTTATATTCATGTTACTCGTTATTGATTGAAAACAGGTAAAACGAGTTTTGACAATTAATAAATCGATAGAGATAAATTTTATAAATATTAAAAATCATAAAATAATATAAATAATATTTAAGAATATTTATTTGTACATATATGTATTTATATGTAGGTAAAAATACTCGAAATTATTTAAAATACTTAATATATGTTAAAATAATAGTAAATTAATTAAGAAGAATCAAGAAAAATTGTGGGAAGTGTGAAATTATCTAGAAAATAGGCATAGCAAGCTAGGCAATTAAGTTGGAAAATCAGCAAATAAAATTAAGCCATTTAGAAAGTGAAAAAGTACAAAGAAATTGAATACGTGGCAATGGAAAATTCAAGAAACCAACTAAACTACTCTATAAATGTAACAACACTCATATGAAATTCACTTTGATTAATTATGAACCTAATAAAAATATAAAAAGCTCAAAGAGAGAGAATCTATACCAGATGACCACCTGGAACAAAACCAAACCCACCACCTAATAGCTAACCCACTACTAAGTGTTGCGGACATAAGTAGAGCCACCGCTAGTAGCTGGAAATGATTTGAGTGGTAAGTTCCTCCCTCTACCCTATTTTTGTACAAATTCTTTAAAATATCAAATATATATGAAAAATTATGAAAATGGGTATTCTAGAATATTTTTGTATGTAGATTTAGGAAAAAAAATATCATTTTGATAAAATTAAGTCTCGGAATATACAGTTCTTAGAAAATCACTAAATCCGAGCTGATTTTCACTTTTGTTTTAAATAACCTTAATAATATAGTTTTGACTCTGAAATTTTTGTATAGATTGCCTAGGGTATATATCATATTAATATAAAGATTTTTTCTTGAAATTAATTTTTGAAATTTTTACTTAATTTTTAGGTTTTGAAATCATAAATAAATGGCAATATTTTAAGTATATTTTATGATTTAAGGCTAATTTGATATAAATTTTGATTTAAGATGTATTTTAATCACTTGAAATGTTAGTTGGTGATGAGAGATGATATTTGTAGCGTTGGGGATGTTGGATATGTGCTTTATGTGTAGATTATGTAATAATGGATAATATGTGAATATAGAAAATTAAATGAGTAGAATATATTACATTAAATCAATAATATTATAATATTAGGAAAATAATATAAATTTGACTTGGAATATAAATTTAGGAAATTATATGAAAAATGTAGGTTATTCTCATATCGAGAGTAAAATTCGAAAGTTAGATTAAGAGTAGAGTATATACTATGAATTAGAATACTAATTAGGAGTTAAATAGGAGAATTGGATTATCTAAATATAGTTAGATGACTTTCATATATTAAATTAGGAGGAGTTCTTAGGTTTTATGAATAAAAACTATAACCAAAAGTTAAATTAGAACTTAATTTAAAAATTGATTCAGAAACTAGTTTAGGATTAGTTTAGTTATAAGTAATATAAAACTTAGATAATTGGGTAAAATTACGATTCGAAGCTTATATATAATAAGAGTATAAATACTAAAAAGGTATTTATATCATAGGAGCAAGTAGCGAGATTCAACCCTACATCAAACTTGAGCGAGTAAACCAGGGATTTTAAGTAAATTGAGATCCATACATCATTGTATTTTGGAGTGCAGTATTATAGTATTTGAAGGCTTAGGATTGTATGTGGTTATGCTTATAAGTAGCTGTATGTGTGTATGCTTGTGTGTCTTTGGATATTTGGTGATATATTGATGATTTGTTGCAATGGTTTGCCATTGTTATGCTGAGTGAAATCGATTGATCATCCTAAACTGGACTTAATTGTATTCAACCTAAACACCTTAATTATACATGCATTGCAACCCTTTAGGGAATATTGAGGATTCTTTAACCAAATCTCGATACCTTTGAAAAGGACAACGTTGTATCATAATGGTTATTTCTTCATCCTTAGATGAATTAAGTTACAAAAAAGGAGGTTGCAGTAAGGATAAGTGCAGTGATTCAAAGGATAATCACTAGAGGAGCAATGCCTCTATTATACAAACTTGGGTTTGGTCGTGAATTGTTACATATGCATTAAAACTCCTCAAACTTGGATCAGAGTGAATGAAATTTCTCTAATTTCATAACAGAGAGCATTGTTATGTGATGGAATTTGCGTGTTCCATTGCATTTAATTAATTATTTAAGAACTTTGCTTGTGTCTGTTGTATAATCTTACGCCTCTATTCTCACTTATTGAGCTGTTGGTTACTTATACTCTCATAGATTTTTTTGCAGGTGACAATCAAATTGCCGCGTTATAACTATTTGGAGGTTAGTATCCTTTTGAAAAACTTTAGGGGAATGAAGACTAAATTGGATGATCAATAGAGTTTTTGGAGAGTTTTTTTAATAACTCCTAGATATGTGAATAGATAGTGTAGCATTTTACTTATTTAGACTACTATAATGTATAAATATCACTTAGGATCTTGAGACAATATATATTTATATAAACATGTCTTAAAGTTTTGTACGTAATTTTATTAATAGTCTTACGTGAACTATTTACTTTAAAGTAGGTAGTTGTGGAGGCTTTGTATAAATTATATCCACGATAGTGATTGTAAGGTTAGTTACTAACTTAGATTGGTTTATATGGTAAAACTATTATGACTCCGCCGCTTCAAGGTAAATAGGACTAATTAATACCAATCCCCAACCGAGGACATATCAAATTGCTTGAATCTAGCCACAACTATTGCATTTAAGCAAAGGATCATATATATCTACCATTTGTTGCAAGTGCACATGTGGTTGTTGAAGTTGACCGTTTGCACATGACCAACTCTTTTCATCCCGTTGCCTACATACTATTTACGTATCTATTGAATTGCACCATACAATGCAAACTTGCTCGCTTCACCTACTCTTCTAACATATCTGCAGCATATTTCTTATAGGGTTGATTTTCAATGACCTACTCCAGTGCTTTGTTATTTCTCTTGTCCCAGGACAGTACATAATTATAGAAGATTTTCTTTGCCAATAATGTAACTAGTAACCCTCAAGCATGTTTTAAAACCCCATTATAAGCTTCAACTAAATTTGATGTCATGTATCTGAATTGGTAGCCCCAATTATGGGCAAGTGTCCATTGGTCCATTGGCAAAAGGCGGAGCTAATCTAGGGCATTAGGTTTCAAACTCAAAACCTTCTCCATGTACTTCTCAAACTTTTAAGGTTGAACTTGTATTGCACCAAACGTGGCCCGCTTCTTGCATCGTCGCTTCTTGCATCGTCGCTTCTTGTGTATTTTGTTGAAATTACTTGTAATGTGACATATATACCAATGCTAAACCACGAAGGGGGTTTTCCATCCATTTTCATCCCTCCCTAAAGTTGATTGGATACCTCTCCTTTTGTTTGATATAATGCATATGATCTCTTGGCTTGTTCTCTCGCTACATATATGTTGCCTTAAATTCTTAAGAAGCCAACCTTATGCCTGCGCTATCTTATCATCTACTAATGTAAAGGTTAGAGGGACTATGTGGTTCATGCTATCTACGTTAGTTGTAATGAGCAACTTATGGTAGTATTTTCCATGTAAAAATGTCCCATCTATAACAACTATGGCTCTGCAGAATTTCCATGCCTTTATGCATGGGTCAAAAGACCACCAGACGTATTGTAGCTCCATCAATCTTGATTCCCTTGACTTACCTTACATCAACTCAACCTTCGCTCGAGATTGCTCATTTGTGTGGTGTTGAAGAGTCTTGGAAGATCGTCATACAATCTCTCCTAGTTACTATAGATTGCTTCAATAGCCTTTATCTTTCCAAACTATAACCTTCTGTTGGTAATCATATACTCGAATTACTTGTTGATAATGTTGCGTAATTGAGAAATTTTTGTTTTAAGGTATTCTTTAATGACATTCAAAAACTTCGTTGCCATTGTATTAGAATCCAGCTACGAGTAGTTTTGAGTTATTAGATTTACGCATGTATGAGGTCTGACTAACCTTGTTATGACTCATATGCCTTCCAACTTCTTCTTACATAACCTCAATCTCCACTTGCATCCGCCTTTGTGCCTTAAAAACTTGATTAAATACTTACTATTTTTTTTATTACACTGATTTGAAGTCCACATGATGCTTAATATGGTAGTGCTTCATAACTCTCACTAGTTCATTTTTCTCATTGAATCTCATACTTGTGTATAGGTCTTCACCAGTTTGTAGGCTACTAAACTGTTACGCCCTGAAGGGGCAGAGTCGTAATAGCCCCGTCGTGTAAATCATCCTAAGATAGAAGTTGGCCTTACAACCGCTATCTTAGACCTAATCTACACAAGGCGTCCACAACTAACCCGCTTTGAAGTAGACAGTTTGTAATTTAAATAAATCATTTACTTATATAAGTGAGGAATTATATATATGTTATAATTCAATTATTGCAGTTAAAGTTTACAATATTTTTCTATAGTACTTTTCTATATCATTACATCATTTGGAAATGAAAAATAATAAAAACTTAGACCTTAAAAATATGTGTTTATTCTTCAATATTTTTCCTCACTCCCCAAGATTCAGCAGTTGCTAGCTTCAGAGTAGTTGTTGCCGCTTCTTAGCCAACACCTACACGACGTCTATAGGGATGTGAGCGACTACAGCTCAGTAAGTTAGGATGGAGGACTTAAAACTATACCATACACACAACAAGGTTTTCAATCACTTATTAGGTGCAATGCATGTGCAAGCAAATGCCATCGCACGACGTTGTCCGGCCCGTCGTGAAATTAGAGAAATTACGTCCGCTCTAATCCGGGTTGAGGAGTTGCCGTTAATGCAACAGCTCACGACCAAACCCAGGCTTGTGTAATGGAGACCTTACTCCTCCCGTGACTACCTTCGAACCACTGTCTTCACCCTCGCCGCGACCTCCTCTCCTATCACTTAGTTCGACTGAGGATGAAGAATGGACTATTTTGCAATCCTGCGCTATCCCTAACGAAGGGGTTGGTATTTGGCCGGAGAGTCCTAAGTTCTCCTAACGGGTTGCCATACATGTCTGATTATGATTACTAGTCGGATATTTAATTAAGTCCAGTTTAGGGTGATCAATCCTTTTATAAAAGTCATACAATATGTGTCAGAGCAACAAACAGAATCATAGCATCACCCATAATCAAGCACATGCACACATTCTTTATCTAATAAGCACAACCAAGCATAATCTTAAGCCTCCAAAATACAACATCGTATTAATCCCAACTTACCTAGACTCCTCGTTCACTTACTCGAGGTCCGATTTGCTCAGGCCATCGCCGATCACCCCTATAACACGAACGTAGTTTTAGTATTTCATATAATATTATAAGTTCATTTTATCCGATAACGCTTATTGTTAGGTTTTGTTTAAGGTTAAATATACCTAATTATCTAGATATTAAGTCTTTTATAATTATTTTAGGGTTGGGGTTAGGTTCAGGTTCGGTTTTCGCATCGATTTCTAAATTAGGTTTTTAGTTCGATTTCTAAGTAATGTTTTAGATTTCAACCCTAGAAATCCGTTTCAACCCATAATGTGAAATTAATCACATTACTTCCCGATCTTCTAAATACGATTACTACCCCTAGTCAGCATTTTATTCTATCCGGTACACTTAAATCCGTATTAGTGTACTGAATTTACTCATATTGTGAGAAATTTTTACATTTTTCATATAATTACCTAAAATTGAATTTTGTTTCAGATTTGTTATGTTCTGATTTTCATTATTTTATTATCTAATTAAATCTAATTTTTCCATATTTATTAATTTTTAATTCTACATATTCCTAATTTTCTACATTTACCACATAACACCTTCATTACTTACACTTAACACTCCATAGACTAGGATTGGGTTTCCACATAAGAGATTAATATCCCTAAACATCTAATTACTATCTCAATTAGTAATTAACATCCTAATCACCTAATTAACCCTAAATCACCCAATTTTACCATCATTTTAGGGCTAAAAATTAACTTAAAAATTTCAAAAATTAATTTTAAAAAAATGGTTTCATAGCACTATTATATATCACATGAGCATCCTACAGAAAAAAATTGAGCTCCAAACTACACTCCTAAGGTCATTTATTTCTAAACCGAAATGTGCTCGGTTTTGCATGATTTCTTAAGGACCCTATATTACGGGACATGTTTTCATCTAAATAATATTTTTCCTACAAGCTACATACAAAAATATCCCATAATAACAAAATTCATAATTTTCTAATTATATTTACTATTTTTACAAAATTTCACAAGAATCGGGCTAGAATTTGGACTCACCGGTCTAGGTGGCTCCGGCCACCGCGGGCAGCCGTGGCCTTATTGGCCGGCCTGGGCGCTGCCATCACCATGTGGTGGTGGTGGCCGTCTACTCCCAGCGCCTCATCTGGTGTGGGTTCTCTTTAAAATCCTTAACTGCATAGTTTTTTTTTTTTTTGGATTTTCTCTTGATTTTTTCTGTGTTTTGATTTTTTTCAAATTATAAACTGACCAAAGGACTTCTGCAAATTTTTTTCCCTATTTATAGACAATCGTAGAAATTAATGTGCATTAATTTGATGGGATTTTGCACCAATTCCATGATTTTTGGCTTTTTGTTTGTCAAATTCTTATTGGTTATTTTTTTTCTTGCTGACCACGACCTTATATTGTTGTAGCTTATCCTCTTCTGATTTTTCTGATTTTTTCTATAATTATTTTGTATTTTTCTTTAATTATTTGCTTAGTTTTAGGCTAATTTAGATAATTACGCGTATTTTTATCTACACGTAAATACATGTGGGGTACACGTGAACATTCTTAAATATTATTTTGGTCATTTTAAAATTTTTAGTATACATATAATCTATCTCTAGTAATATTTCATTACACTTTTTGCATTTTCGATGATTAATACCTATTATGCTTAAAATTTGAAAATTTTATAGTCTCCTATTTTACTATTTATTTTCTTAAATTTAAGTTTACGGAGTCATTTTTACTAATATTTCTCTCAATAGTTTATAATTTGGGTATGATCGAATCCTTTAGCTGATCGCCCTAAACCTTGGGTTCTAAGTTCAATCCTACGATTACTTAGCTGAACTTTGGGGCTTACATAAACTCTTTGTTAACACTCCTCTCCAATTATACATAACCATCTTCTCTACTACTATTGAAGAATGGTATTGCATACTTGACAATAGATTCGATTGTTTAAACCTCCGTATGATGACTTAGTGCTAGTGCAGGCTCCATTGAGCTTGAGCCAGATTTGTAAGGGTGTTTAGGTAACATATCCAACATATAGGAACAACTACTACCCATCACATGAATAACAAGAGATATTGGAGGCATCTTGGTTTTAGTACCATGTCGCAGTGATCATTGTCATCCTCTTCATCCCCATTTAGCTCATAATCGTCATCATCATCATCCACTTCTTCATCATCTAACCCTCCAATTTGTTGAATCGCTTGGTCATACGAAACTTCCTTTTAAATTATTGTTCCAATTGCCTTGTCGACTGTAGTATCATCATCCCATGTAGGGGTAGACATGGGTAATGGCTTATCTTCATATTCAACTGGCTCATTGAATTGAGGTGGAGGTACATGTGTTGCATTTATTGAGGGGCTTCTTTCGGTTCTACGATCTTCACATACAGTTAGTGAATGTGGCTTTGCTTAAATGCTTCTGTCATCTCAAATAAGTTTTTGACATCGTAGTCGTCCGTGATGCCAATCGATGAAGAAGATACAACTCCCAAATAAGCATTTAGATGTTATTACAATATCTTAACCTTGCCTTCACTTGCATCAATCTCAATACCCTAGTAAAGCTTTTGTAGCAATTTTGAGAAGTTTGAATTTATTCTTACTTTTAACATCTTCATTGACTCCTAACCGTACTTCAGTCTTGAATTTCCCTTCACAATATTTCCATGGGAATAAACCATAAATGTTATTATGCCCACCATTTTTAACCTATCACATCAACATGAATAGCTTAGTTAGAAAATCATGGTTCATGTATCGTGACTTTCATATTCATACCATTACTCATACCTTAAACTAAATAATTTCTCATTTTGAAATTTACATTTAACCAATCACCTTATGTACAATATGCTACACACTCAAATTTTAACTCTATATTGAGTATAATATGTGCCAATATGTAATTTGCAAAAAAAAAAAAAAAAAAAACAACAACTAACTACACCTTTCGATGTTGACGATTATGCGAAAAAAAAACTAGAAAAGGACGAAATCATACATTCACATAAATATGCAATAAATAACTCTCTTTTCCCATTGAAGTATTTTACTAAACACTTTATGTACGTTATATAACATACTCAAATTTGAACTCCACAACGACTAATGTGTGTTCCAATGTGTAATTTACAAACAAATCACTTAACTATGTGTTTTAAAGTTGACAATTACACACAAAAACAAGATTAAAACATGGATATCACAAATTCACATAAACATGAAACCCAAGCATAGAATTCATCTAATTTGCATGTATATGAATGATTTGTGTAAAAAAAGGATTTAAATAGAGCACGGGGTTGTTTACCTTCGATTCTGGATCAAGAAAACACAAAAAAAAAAAAAAGAGTTGAATATATAGGATTGGAGGAAGGTCGTGCATCTTAACAAGGGAAAAAGGTTCTCTCTCTTTTTTTTTCTCTCTTTTTTTAAAGTATGGTTCTTGTCTGTGAATTATGTCATGAGAGGAGGTACTAGTTTTCAGTGCATGAAGGTGCTTTCACTTCTTCTTTAATATATTAAGAAAAAGTTAATTTGAAAGCACCTTCTTCTTAAATTGTAAAAAAATAAATAAAGAAGAAGAAAGGTGTATTTTTGCTGCTCCCTATACATAATATTTTTCCCTTCAGCCCCTTTTTTTTTTTGAATTATTTTTTTTGGGGCAGGTGCATTCCTCTGAATTAGTTGGACTTTATCTTCAATACTTGCTTATGCAGTGTCAATATCCTTTTCCTTGGATATAGAAGGATTTTACTAGCCAGCATTCAAATTCAAGTGATTCGTGCTTGCTATACAAGGGAGTTAAAATCGAGGGGAAGAAGCTTCCTTTTACTGCTACCAAGACCCGTATCTGATAAGTACAAAAGCCGTTTCCTTTCCTAACGGTCTTGCCCGTTCTTTTGCTAGGATACAACATAACATTATATAATGCTAAAAACCATTTTTTTTTTTTTTTTTTTTTTTGGAGACGGAAATGCTGTTTGTTCGATACAATTAGTTATCCGTCATTGTAAAACTGCTAGAATTACTACTCGCCTTCCAATATAGTGTGCTTTCGCGAGTGGTTACGAAAAGTAATACGGGTTGTCTTAGCACATATGAAAACGGTATTAATAGGGAGGAGTATGATTGCTAATTATTAACATAATACCAGATATAAAAAATTATTATAAACATGATGATTATAAAAAGAGAGTACGAAATATAATACAATATATGATCAGAAGATATAAATATAACATGATTATATTTTTAACCTAATTATTTATGATATATATTTAATTTTACGTGCTTTTGTTGCTAATGTAGATTTAATACAATATATTAAAGATACGGATATATTTTCAGTTATATGGTTATGTCCAAATCAAGTTTTCACGAAAATGATACGAATCATTACTTATTTGACTCGTGATCCTAATCTAGTTCTTAGCCTAGGCTATTGTTAATCAAGAAGGTGATATATCTAATTAATATATATATATATATATATATATATACGTAGGCAGTAGTACCTGTAGATGGTTTGCTGTCTCTTCGTGTTTATAATATGTACATATGGAAGAACGAAGGATTAGATAATTGTTTTCTCGAAATGTGTGTTTCTTTATGCTATACGAAAAGAAAAAAATGTTAGTTGTTTACTGCAGAACTGCAGTCCATTTCTGATCGAACAAAACTTTATTTGACATGCTCCGATTTGTCATTCATGACAAGTCATTGGAGTCTCTTTCCCTTTTGCTTTTCTGTGTCATGTCACTTTACCTAATGGAGTAAAGAAATTATTTGGGAGACCAAATGTGAAAACATCTTCATTGTACATCGCAATCGTCCATATGGGATCTGATTAGTTTTTATTTAACTATGCCATGTCCCAAGGTATCTTTTATCATAAAAGCCCGTCATATATGTACTGAAAACTAAAAAGGGAACTGCCATCACTTTTAGATTTAAATAATACATAGCAGATGTTTGTACCAAAAGTTGCTACAAAGGATATTACAATTCTGCACAGCACATTAATTAAAAAATAAGAGTAGATATAGTTAAATAGCATATATACACATCAAACGCTAAAGTGGTTAAAATTAGAATGAAGTCATTACACATGAAATAGCTCATAAGGTTGCAAACAGACTAGGTCTCACATGCCACGGTCTTTGTGAGATTGCTACAATTGTATTGGTTCTGTTGGCTCAGGTGAAGAGGTTGGACTTGGCTTTAAAAGCACCCCATGTCTTAAACAGATCGATTGGAGTTTGGAGGCTCATACCTAAAAGGGCCTATTAACAATTATCATACATCTAGCAATAACGAACAAGTTTATACTCATTATTCATGAATGCTTGAATACACGTATGAATACAATAGCTTATACAGACATCTAGAAATTATGTACTGTTCGTTAATTACCCCCTCCAAGACCACGGTTGGTAAGTAGTACCCATTGATAAGTAGATAATTATTTGTCAACCATAAGTTAAGTTTATAAAAAGAATACATAGAAAATCAAACATAGCATTCTGATATCGTGAATACCTCTAAAAAGGGAAACGTGATGTGCAAAGTGAACACGATCTCCATATCCTAGGTGATAGATCCTTGCACTAAGCCCCAAACAAGGGACACCACTTTTGTTACCACTTAGTTTTCACATGAGAGTGAGGTAACTTCATACATCATAAAGCCATCATACAGCCTCCGCATATATCATCTGATGATGTCGATGTTTTCTTTGTGCAAATCATGTTATGCATGTCTCTTTAATTATAAGCTATGCATAATTATTAAATCCATTTATAAGGTGACCAACTTAGGGACATAATTAAGAATATATTGATACCTAAACTTTATTCTATTGTAATTTATTCATTTTAACTTTGTTTTTAATGGTCCAGTATTCATTTTAAAACTTAAGAAGTCTATTTTAACTTGAAAGCATGATACTTTGGAAATTTTGAACTTTGAGATACGAAACTATACAAATCAAGTCTTGTGTTAGAAAGTTAGAATTTTGAAGTTCACGTTTTGCTAAAAGCTAGTTTTTTATCTTAAGGTATTGTTTGGTTGTAATTTCATGATATTGGATTGGACAAAATTTTTATTCTATGTTTAATTTGCATAATTGGCAATGATATTAGACAAAAGAGGTTTAGAGTACTAGATAAAAACTTAAAATTATATACCAAATATTTGATAGTTCAAAAATCTATTTCACATGGTACAAAATAAATATATCTTTAAATTCCAAAATAACCCTACATCAAATGTTCACATCACAATATTGAACTCTGTTGTAATTTGTATTATGAATATTTAATCTTTTTTTTTTTAATTTTCAATCACAAAAAATCAAGTCTAGCACTACGCACACCAAATATAGTAAAACGAGGTTGTACTATCCTATCTCGTATCTCGTACTCCTTATACTATATTATTTAGTTCTTCTTATTTCATTTAGTTTTAACAATCAATCACCACTTCAAAGCCTAAATCTTAGCAGTTGGTTTTTCTAATTAGAACGACTTCACAAATTTTGATAATCATGTGATCAAGATTGAAGTAGTACTAAAATAATATGGTTTCTATTGATGGTAGTCATTGAACATGGGTTGACCTTAGTAGAGTGAGGGTTAAAAACTCTTGAGACCATAATGTTAAGGATGACTTAGGCTAACCATCCTGGGTTCACAAATAAATAGTCAACCACTAATCGAAAACTCCCATGTGTCCTCAGTAAACTGACCTGGGGTTCGAGCCAAACGATGGCACTTAGACAAGCATGAGAATAAATTATCTGGCCAAGGAACATCTTCCCCTTGTTAGATCCGACCTTCGACTAACCTTTGATAAACTCTTAATGACCCTCCTCGAATAATCTTAGAGCTAAAACCCCCCTTAGGCTTGGTCATACAATACTTATCACTTTAAATGCAATATGACCCATGATGGCTTGCCTGGGGGAAAACCTAAAGCATACGTGGCTTTAGAGGACTAAACATTTATGAGGAAAAGATAGGTGCAAAGCCTAAGGGTAATTATTTTTACTGCTACTAACTAGAAGCCCTACAAAACATAAGCTACACACCACAAATCGATATGGGCTTAGAAGTTAGACATATAAATACTTGGTCTATGCCCCTTACAGGTAATACTTGAGACTTTCACTCATTTATTACTCCCAACTACTCTCATCTCTCTCTATTGAGTTGTTGCGCAAAGTGTTTGCTCTTTCATGAGCCTTACTAGCTTAAGTATTGGAACTGTCTTAATGGAAAACCCCCCGACTTCTTTAGTTACCCTTGTTTGTTTTGCAGGTCAGCTTAGATAGCCTAGAGCCATCTCGACCCAACCCACTCAACTTGGGGAGTCTATCAATCGTAAACTCTACCGGCTAAAATCTGAGACGACAGTTTCAACGTATGATTTTTGGTTTAGGTAATTGCTTTACCTTAAATTAATTATTGGATAATGATTAGCTATAACTTCAACATAATTTATTAAATCAAGGACAGAACTATGATTTGTATAATTGTCTCAGCCAAGATGGGACTTAAGCTTGTCCAATTTTTATTTTGCAACTAACTCATGATTTAACATATAAGAGTTTACTAAGTTCATTTTACATTAAAAATTTAACTAATTTGTCAATTAATGTCTAGGGTATCTTGACTTAACATCATGCATTCATCCATACACTTCATTGTTACTTCAGTTATCATCAACTCATACTTAGATGCTTCCTAAATATACATTACTTCAAGAAAATCAAAATATACACAATTTACTATCAAGTTTAGGAAAACACTAGCAACATAAGGAAACATATTACAACTTAACTTGCTAAGTTACTAGCTTAGTCATACTTAGTTAACTAAGTAAAAGGAACTTGAATTAAATTAAGAGAAAGGGCAGAAATTTACTTAAGTTGCCTTAGTTTTACATGGAAAAGATGCACCAAGCTCCTAGAGTTGTTTGAATTTAAAGTGTAAGTGAAAGTTTAGTATGTATATGTATGCTTTTAGCTGAGAGAGTGAGAGAGAGATAGTCATTTGTTTTTTTTTTTTTTGAATTTTTAAGTAATGTGATTAGAGAAGTTCAAGGGTTATGACAACTTAAAATAAACAATCAAATATATAAGCTCTTTATTTTGTGTTGATGCCATGGCTCTTTAGTTTGTGTTTATGCCATGGGCTTTAAGTAGGTTAGAGAAGGATTTTTACGTCATACATATGCTGTAGTTATACTAGAACCTTGAAATTATATTTGGAGATTTGTAATGGTCATTCGAGTTTGAGCAAGAGTCATGGAGTTCTAGCCATGATCAACAGAGGGCAAGGGAAACTATCAAGTTATGGATCCAGTATAGAATCTTATCTTCTTTTATTTGTTTACCAGAATGATTAGCACATGAACTATCATTCATAGGCATGGTTCAGGTAGAAAATTTGATAGAGTTAGAATGGTTTTTTTTTTTTTTGTTGAAATTTAGGTTAAGTTTAGATGAAATCAAGTGAAGAAAATTGGTGTTGGTTTTCCTTGTTCAGGCCATGATTAATTTGTGAGTGAGATTAGAGTTGTGTTTTGTGTTGCATGAAAATCGGATCGAGTTTTGGGTTAGGAAATGAACATAATAATATCATGTAAGGCTTTCATGAAATGGAATTTAACTCGATAAGAGTGTTATAAGAAGTCATGACTAGGGTGAAATAAAATGAGCTCGAAATGAATTGAAACGAGTTTAAATGAGATAGTTTGAAATGAAATGAAATAGGCAATGGTATAGTAAGTTTAGGACTTTCCTTTGAATTTTAATCAAGATTACATGGGACAAAAGTCCTCATTTCTAAGGCTCACATAAAGGGAGTTAGGTCTTGTTATTTCATTTTTATGTTTTGTCTTTGATTATGTTTCTTTCATTTAAAATTATTATGATTACTTTCTTAGATCCTTGTCCAATAATATATGGGATGATTGATAGAATTTATTTATCTAGTTAAATGGTAGTGTCAAGTTTCCAATAATTTAGGAGCATTAAATGAATTTTTAAAAAAGTTAGAAAAGTTATATTTAAGCGCAATTAATTTATTGGTTGTTGAAACTTCAATAAAATCTATGTTTTATCCTTATTATCATAATTAGTTATTTAGTTATGTACTATTTTTATTGAATCTTGATAATTATTCAATAATTATTCTCATTGAATAATCCGAAGCTAGAATAATCTTCTTTATCTTCTTAGTAAAAGTTTTTAGTCATCACAAGCTCTTTAAAGAATGATTAAATACATTTACTAACTCTATTAACTTTGTTGATTATATTGGTGCTTAACTTTTTAGAAATACAACAAATACACCCTTGATTTTGCCTACATGGGTGTTAACATGGTACAAAAAAAGAATGGATTTGGATCCTCTAGAATTATTTCTCTAAAGTTTTCCTAAAAATTATCTTTTTATGATGTAGTCATGTGTAACCAATTATTGAGATTATATATAAAAAAAAGATGAAATCATAATAATGTAAAATCTAGATAATCTTAACCATTTAATTTATAACTTTACCTAAATCATTTTATGTTAGGACTACTTATTTCTTTTATTTATTAAGTAATGTATAGAACTTACTACATGGACATTTGTTAATTTTGTATTAGTCCTAGTTAGTTTTCTATTGAAACTCATCATGTGTCCTTATAAATACTTAGTTGAAGCTGCATAACAAAATTGAATGGTTCATTTTTCTTTCGATATTAGACTAGCTGTCTTAATGACTATTTCAATGAATGTCTTTCATCTCTAAACTTAGAAATTAAACATGGTATCAGAGTGAGTATTCAAGCACCAACCTTATTAGAGCTTCAAATTCCAATTTCATCACTTGATTGAGTCTCTGAATTAGTTTTCTATAGTATCTTTGTTAATTATCTTTGTTACTGAAGAATTTCATCAATGTGGTTGAATTTGTGATCAATGATCTATATTATCTATTTGGTTCTAACAATCTTAAGATGTCGATTGGTAATATAGTGTTTAATGGTAGTGATTACTTTTCTTGGAGTAAATTTGTTTGCTTAGTGTTAGGTACAAAGATGAAAATAGGTTTTATTGATGGATTGATTCTTAAACCACAAGATAATTCACCACACCTAATCAAATGGAATAGATGCAATTACATGGTTCAGTATTGGTTATTAAATTCAATTATTACAGGTTTTTCTTAGAACTTCCTCTATACATGACCAGTATTAGACTTATGGAAGAAATAAGAGAAAAGTACGACACAACTATTAGTCCATTAATATCTTAATTGTAAAATGCAATTGCAATTCTTAAATAGGATAATGAATTTGTGAGCATGTATTACAATAAACTAATACATTTTTAGCAACTTCAAGCATATTCAACATGTGAATATGGTAGACTTGATTACTGCACATGTGTTGTGAAAGAAAGAGTGATGGAATTTGAATCATACAATAAATTAATACAATTTCTAATGTGGTTAAATGAAGGATATGAGAGTGTTTGGGATCAAATACTTTCAATGGAGCCAATGCCTTCTATGAGTGAATCTTTTTATTTGATTCAATAAGCAAAGAAACGAAGGAAAATCATAGTTGATTTTAGCTTAGATGCAAGAATATTAACCTTTTTCATTGTGAATAATAGTAGAAGCGTTAGTCGTAAGGATTTTATAGATAAAAAGAAGTTCTAAAAGGGCCTATTTTGTAAGAATTGCAAGGTAGAAGGACATACTATCGAGTCCTCTTTTAAACTGATTTTACATCTTGACTAATATAAAGGGAAGCAAGTTGTTCAGAAGGAAAATTAGCAATTTTCTTTGGTTTCATATTGCTGGTAAAATCAAGCATATGGTACTCCTTTTGATGAATTTGATAAGTTAATCTTGGGATAGAATGCTAAGCTAGTGGATAAACAATTTCTGCAAACTCTTTGCTAAGAAATGGTGAGGATAATGAAGAAAAGGAGGAAATCACAGTTGTAGCAAGTGTTGTTCATCAAGAAAGTACTTTTATTAACTCAACTTTATGATTTACTTTTTTGAATAATAATGTAGATCTTTGGAGAGTTTATTTGCTTCATGATGTTCAAACACTTTCAAACCCAGCATTGTTAACCTACTTGATGCTTCATCTTTATTTGTAACTTACATTGGTTCCATTAAGCTTTCATCGCATCTAGTGATAAACCATGTCTTTTATGTTCCTGAATTTACCCATTACTTACTTTTAGTTCATAGATTACTTGTATCCAATCCTTTAAAAGCAACCTTTAATACCGTTTCATATCAATTTTAGGACCTAAAATTTGATAAATTGATAGCATTAGCAAAGGTCAAGAATGAACTTTATGTGCTAAGCTCTACATTCTCTTGTGGTACTATTTTTTTAGGAAATTTGCATTAGTCTTTATCTTCTTTTATTACTGTATCCAATGAGAATAAAGCTATACAGTTTACTTATGGAAAGTTGGTGCATTTAGAGCATTGTAAAGACTTGAAGTTGTCTGAATTTCTTTGTTGTACTTATCAAGAGGCTTAATTCCATAGACTTCCATTTTCTTCTTCTACTAGTTCAACTTCTTTTGCA
This sequence comes from Lumnitzera racemosa, assembly GCA_024138005.1. Lineage (NCBI taxonomy): Eukaryota > Viridiplantae > Streptophyta > Magnoliopsida > Myrtales > Combretaceae > Lumnitzera > Lumnitzera racemosa. The sequence goes on along the minus strand of JAMXBC010000001.1, from coordinate 89,019,281 downwards.
TTAGAATTACTTCACATCGTTGTTTGGGAACCATATCATATTAATTCTTTATCAGGAGCATAATATTTCCTTACAATTGTTGATGATTACACAAGGTCAACTTGGACATACTTGTTGCATCATATGTCATAAACTTGTACTGCACTTGATTAGTTTTTTTTGCTATGTCCTTAATCATTTTTGTTTGACTCCTAAACATATTGGGATAGATAATGGTGGGGAATTCTTGTCCCAATCTTGTTAAGCCTTGTTTTATGATCTAAGAATTACACATCAACGCACCATTTCCTAAGCACCACAACAAAACAAGAGAGTTGAGAGAAAATACCATCATCTACTTTATACATCAAGGGCATTGTGAATTCATGCAAATTTACCTAAGAATTTTTTAGGAGAGTCTATCCTTACAACCACATTTCTTATTAACCTCATGCCTATGGAAAATCTTGGTTAGAAAACCCCATGCAAAATGCTCTTTCATAAAAACCCCGGTTATGATAATCTTTAAGTGATGGGGTGGGGTGCTTGTGTTACATTGCTAAACTTTCAAACATTGTTAACAATTTGATCCTAAAAGTGCAAAGTATGTATTCCTAGGTTATGCAAGTAATCAAAAGGGTTACAAAGTTTACAATATTTCTGACAATCAAATTGTTGTTAGCAGAGATGTGATTTTCTTTAAAAATATCTTTCCATTTTGCAATGATAGTTGCATGATTGATATACTTAATTACTTACTTACGATTCTCATTTCTTCATGTTCATCCGTTCTTCCTCCTATACTGTTTGAAACTCCATTAAATTTTGATCATTCTTCATCTGACTTGTTTTATCCAATTCTTCTCTAGCTCAAGTTATTCATTATAATCGGTCTTCTATTGAACTCCGCAAGTCCTCTAGAATTAGGACTACGCCATAGTTGCTTTAGGATTTTGTTCATTCAGTTCATGCTAATAATTTTGTAGGTGTTTTCTCCAATCTTGAAACTAATTCTTGTTATCTTCCATTTACCAAATATCCTTTGTTTACACCTAAACACTTTGACCATTTTCCATCTAAATATGTTGTGTCCTTTACTAACATGTTAGCTGTTTGAGAGCCACATACTTATTCATAGGCAGTGAAGTACAGTAAGTGGCAAGAAACAATGAAAAAAAGAGTTAGATGTGTTGGAGGCTAATGACACATGGGAATTGACCAGTTTACCCTAGGGAAAGAAAACTATTGAGTGTAAGTGGGTTTTTAAAGTGAAATATAAACCTGATGGGAGTATAAAGAGGTGTACGGCTAGGTTAATGGCAAAGTGGTATATAAAAGTAGAAGGAAAGAATTATCTTGATACTTTGTCCCCTATTGCAAAGTTAAATACATTTAGAATTTTAATTGTAGTGGTTGTTGCTTGATCATGGCCAATTCATCAAGTAGATATAAACCTTCATGGTAATCTTGATGAAGAAATTTGCATGTTGCCTCCACAAGGGTATGCTAAGGCTCTAAGTAATTGAGTTTGCAAGCTAAAAAGGTCCCTGTATGACCTTAAATAGGCCTTAAGGTAGTAGAACCTAGAAATATCTCATTTCTAGTAACTTATAGGTTCTAACAGTCTTGTCATGTTCATTCTTTGTTTACTTTACAAGCTAATTAAAGTTTTGTTGTTGCATTGGTATATGCGGATGATATATTACTTACTGGTTCTAATGAATCAGTTACTAATATTTGAAAGTTTCATTACATTCCACGTTTACTATTAAGGATTTAGGGATGTCTACATGCTTCTTTGGCGAAAATTTGTCGGGACGGATGCTATTGCCTTTTAAATCGGAAGAAGTTCATAATGGATGTATTATTAGAGGCTGGTATGATTGCTGTAAAACTAGCAAAAATAAATGAACCAAGTGGTTTGAAACTAGGTAGAGATATAGGTGCTTTACTTCAAGATGAAACTTCTTTTCATAGGCTCATTAGCAGATTATCTTACATTAATGTCACTCGACCAGAAATTAGCTTCATTGAGCACTATTTGAGTCAGTTCATGGCGAAGCCAAGAGTGCCACATATGCAAGCTGCTTGTTTTACATTAAAAGGAACAATTTCTTTAAGGCTATTTTACCTTGCTCATAATGATCTTGTGCTTAGTGGATTTTCAGATTTTAATTGGACAGTCGACACTTATGATAAAAAATCCATCACAGGTTATTTTATTATGCTTGGTCCTGCCTTAGTCTCTTTGAAGACTAAAAAACAAATCACTGTGTCAACCTTATTAACAGAAGTTGAGTATAGAAGTTTTGCAGCAACTACTAAAAAGATTATTTGGACATCTTATGTTTTACGTAATCTTGAAGTTTCTATCGATCTTCCTCTTTCATTATACTACAACAACAAGTCTACTCTTTTAGTTGCTATCGATCCCGGTTTTAATGGTAGAAACTAAATATATAGACATTTATGTGCACTTTGTACGACACCACGTTTCTTTTAGTTTTCTTTAGAAAAAGTATGTCCCTTCAAAGCATCAGCTTGCAGACTTATGCACTAAGTCTTTACTTGAATAGCAACTGTTATTTCTAAGGATTGAGTCAGGGCTTTAAGAAGTACCAATTTGAGGGAAGTTTGTTAGCATTACTTATTTCTTTTATTTATTAATTAATGTATACAACTATCAATTTTATATTGGCCCTAGTTAGTTTTTTTTGTTGAAACTCATCATGTATCGATATAAATACTTGGTTGAAGCTGCATAACAGAATTGAATAGTTCATTTTTCTTTCAATATCAGACTAGCTCTTTTAATCACTACTTCAATGGAAGTCTTTCAACTCCAAACTCAGAAATTAAACATTTTAGAGGATTTATTTTCAATACTAACATGTCATCGTTAAGATATGGCCACGGCAATGCCATTTCATCATTAATAATATATTTTATATATAATTATATATATTAATTAACTAATAAAATAAAAAATAAAATAAATTCAGAAAAATATAGTGCATTAATGCTGTGTATTTTTGGTTTCCAATCCGCTAGCGTCAACTTCAGTTGTTATGGTTAGGGTTCTCATGCGTCATTCTGGTTTCCATGTCCGCAATAATCCTTGAACTTTGCAGCCATTGGCTCCATAGTTTGCGAACTTCTATCTTCTAGAGTATACTTCAGCCAGGATGTAGATGTTTTCTCTCTTCCTATGAAATACGCTTATACATGTTCTGATCATCTTTATTCCCAGGACCATTGGATTAACAGGTTTCTTTTAGTAATTTCATTCTTCTCCCTGAAGGGTTTGGTTGTCGTGTTCGATTATCATCTTCCTGCTTTCCTTGGAGCCAGGCCCACCCTCAGGGAGTGAGAGACAAAGACGGAGAGACAGGGAGATGAGAAAAGGCAGAGAGATGAAGGACACAACCTTTTTTCCAACGTTGATGCTGCGCCTCGGCTTTGCATGACGACAACTTACAACCCCCCTTTTCCCCCGGAAACTCCATCGGGGAAGTTTTATAGTTCCCTTGTTATAATAACTATTAACAGTAGTCGAACCTTATTGCCACCGTGTGCGATCGGCTGTAGGAGCACTTTTCCTTGATATGTGGTATCGTTTTTTTATTACTTCTCTTCACGTCATTATCTTAGTTTCTGTTCATTGCAACTTACAAGGTTCCTTTTGCTTCCGGATGCTACTAGTCAGCTTTCTATAAGAGTTTCTATTATCTTGTTTCTATGTGTTTGTTATGTTAGGACATGATATGAAAAGCGATCGACTCACTTGGTTCTATTCCTTTGGCACAGTAATGTGCAGGGACAGATCAACCGGCAGGTGACGTTAGTCTTTGCCTCCTGGTTAAAAAGAAGGTTTAACAAAAAATTTAATACTAACACACCGACACCATGTGTTTTGATGATGAATAATTAATAAAAATCTATACGGAAGCTTTTGAAACAGAAAAAGTAAAAAAAAAATTCCATTTCCTCCTATTCTTTGTGGTTTTATGGTGGGAGTGGATGAGATGGGAGGCCCTATCGCGTCGATTTAGACATTCACGATTGAACTCCTGTGAAACTCACACTGTGTATTGTGCTCCATGAACACATATGGACAAACATACGTGCGATTCTTCTTTTTCATTCACATCCGTGGTCTTTTCCTCCAAACCAAGGATCAATTTCAGAATGGGATAACCATCAAACTCAGCGCTTCCTATTTACAGTTAATCCGGTGCATATAATTGAATTGCAAATGGAAGACATCAATCTATTGAAGATTCTAAAGTGTCATGTGGACATGCATCCATCAGGTACAGAAAAGTTTTGCAGTGTATTTTCACCTTTTGCTTTTTAGGAAATGTTGGTGTCATGGATGGGGCATTGATGATTAGTGTGATAAAATCAATTTGGTGTTTGGCACCTCCGATGGGGCAGCAACTTGGAGTTAATAGAATCTTAAAAGCAAGATGGTGACGTAGCTGCTTGGTTTCTTTTTACTTGTAATTGTAATGTGAACGAACCAACCAATACAAATAGAAACTATCCAAGACATCCTATAGCTCCCTTTGGCCTTTACTTCATCTTATGTAATGTTTGCTCACATGTTGGTTCAACATCCTCTAAATTGGACTTGTACCCATTGCTTAAGACATGTCATGTGCACAATGGTGTTTGTTTTATCTTTTTCGATATTTATTAAAATCAAAATTTTATAATTACACAAATATTATCGTGTTTTAATTTATCACGGAAAATAACGGTAGCGAGACATCCCTTTATGATTGTGATTAATAATTATGAAAAATACTAATAATTAATTAGGAATATGATTTTCTTCATAGAAAATGAAAAATAGAAGTATTTTTTTTTTTAATTCATTCTCTATGAATATTTTCCATGAGAATGAACTACCACTACCTTTATAAATTGCCACTTTGCCTGAATTGCTCCTAGTCCCACCATTGTTTGCGTCTATAGGCTACCAGTAGAAGCAATCTTTTGAGGTTACTAGTTCATGGTTGCTACTAGCACTAATTATTGGAACATGCTAAACCATATATTGAACCCTACATAATCGAATAAGTTCGTAGCTAGGTTGATGCCACAAGATACCTTTAGACTTCTGGCTCTAAATTTCCGAAATAGGTAAGGTTATGATCTCGTTATCTATTTTAGAATCTCTTTGGAGCTTGTATTTTGTATATTATAGCTTCCAAGTTCCACGACATCCTGCAATTCCACCATGTATGTAGAACGCAACTAGTAAAATATGTGTAATAAATAGAATTAAGTTTCATAGATATATTGTAAATTCAATTAAGTTGATTTAGATATAACTCATCAGTTTAGGCTAACACTCCTCATACAACTCATATCTCCAGTTTAATGCATTTGTAGTAATTTGTTATCCTTGAAAACAGTAGTAACTTACGATAGAAGAAGGTACGTTTACGTCGAAATTTATAAGCATCTGAATTTTTTTCTTTTTGCGCAATTCGGTGTTTGAAGATTACTGTAACAAATTAATTCATCTCAACTTTCAAAAATAAGCAACAAAGTGTCTCTATTAGTATGAACAGAATAATGGGTCGTTGAAAAAGAAAAATATCACGACCGCATTAACAAAAGTTTCTTAAAGTTTGTGAAATGGTGTTTATACTTTCTATAATTTGCTAAGCGATACCTAGTCAAGGTTTCAACTTCGATATTTGAATATTCTACTTGATGGTTAGAAACATATCATGATTTCTCATAGTGTTTTTGCAAACTTTATACTATTAGAGACTCTTGATACTTAGTATAATGAAAGTGAAATCATGTACATACTAATAAGTTTTGAAAAGATAATCTGACTTAAAAATTTTTTATTAACTTGTTCTCTTTCTTGGCATGTTAACTTCCCCTACTATCACTACCACCATCAATACTAATGGCTACAAACTTTTTTTCTTTTTAATATTTATAAAAGTCTATATTGTTTTATCTTTTAACTTATAAACACGAGAGATCTTTAAAACCATCTTTATATCTGAGGATATGCTTTACCATTCTCTCTCTCCTTCCGTTTTGTTTTTTTTATTTTTATTTTTATTTTATTTTTTTAATGATATAAGCGATGAAATGATAAGATTTCCCTTATTGTGATGTACTGCCTTCCAAGTGAAGGCAGGCATGAATGGCATGATTGAGTTCTTTTTCTTGGAGACACGAGCCAAAACATGCATTGTTGACTATGGCTCTCGATTGTATCTGTATACACAGTTCAATAAGCTCCCTAGTATAATTTGTATGTCAATCTACCCGAGCAAAGGACAAAAGAGTGGGGGGGGGGGGGGGGGGGGGGACTGGGCTTTATAATTCTAAATATCTTTATATCTGCATCTGTCCCACCTAGTCCATGAAGTAGCCAAAGCTAAATCACTACGGAAAAGTAGTGGGGATAAAAACAGAAAACCAGTCTATTATATGTACTATCAGCAGCAGCTACGATTCCAAAATTTTCAAGCTTAAGTATTGGCCTTAATTAGGTTGAGCATCAACTTATGCATTTATATGGTTGGATTGGTGGTATTGTGGTAAGATGGATATTACATATCATAAAATAGGTTTTCTTTTCAAAATTTTAAAATTTGTACTTAAACAAAGAACCTAATTGAAACTTATACGATCCATATTATTAAATTTTATGTGATGAGGTACCATGTGAATTTTTCAATATGTCCAGCCTTTCGTTCTCCATTGGAATTTTGTTATCATTAATAAATATAATAACATTTGATAAACATAGAGAAACTACAAGCAAAGTGGATTTATTTATAATCTACCGTTTCAAATTAATACCCAGTACGATAATCAAAATTATATCACATTTTTAATTTAAGGCAGTACATGATTTATATATATTATAATCTCTTTTTACTGTTTTCTGTTTTATAAATTCATTATCTATCTATTTATCTATATTATTTGAACCCCAATGGGTTTTAACATTTCCATTCACTATTCTTAAAATATATTGAAAAAAATTATTAAATTATATGATATAATAATCTAATTTAATAGGATTTTTTTTCTCTCCTACTTTTATTTCTTAATAGACTGAATGGATTAGGAAATATAATTAATACTTTAATTTTTATATGTTTTTCATTGTGAAATTGCGAGTAGTATACGTTTCAGACATTTGATATATTTATATATGCACACGCACAGTATGAATGTATGATCAGCTAATATCTATATTATTTGCAATTCATATTTAATAATACCATAATTTCATATATCAATAGCCATAATATTTCAGTTAGAAAGAGTAAAACAAGAAAAGATATAGCAAGTACTGACAACGTATAGATTTATGATAACTCATAATTAGCAATTTTTTTTTTTTTTTGAATTTCAGTTTGGTTAGGGATCAAAGGTAAAGGCAAATGATGGTGGCGATCCAACGCTTCCCAACAGGATCAACTCGTAATACCCTTCATGATGGTCTGTGCACTTCGATAGAACTGTAAACCATTTGGGCGAAACCACAAAGTCAAACCGTCTATAGAAAGGAAGGACGGATTTTCTATTTAGTTTGAGTGATGAGTTTACAATTTAGTTTATTTTGACCTAGTTTCGTGTTAATTACTGTACGTCATGAAAGTTCGGTTTGATTTGAATTGATCCGATTCATATATTTTAAAGGTTTAATTTAGTTCTTATGATTTAATTGTAATGCACTTATCAAAATACATTTGCATTTTCTTTCAACCACAGTAATTGCAAAACTCAATAGATAGCCTATGATAGATGTAGATGAACGTCTAGACCGGGAGATCAGGTTGGATGCAACGGTTCACGGTTCATTAAAGTGGTGAATCATGATAAGCGTATAAGTTGTTAGCTTCGAGATAGTTTATAAGTCAGTTTAATAGCCTACCAATTAGTATTTTTAATTTTTTTATAAGTCAGTTTAATAGCCTACCAATTAGTATTTTTAATTTTTAGAATTTTTTCATGGTTACATATTTATATATATTTAACATATGTATATTTATATATATATTAATATATATTTACATGTATTCATATATATATATATTTATGTATTAATATATATTAACATATCTTAGCAGCGTAGGTAATTAAATATATATATTGACATACACGTATGTTCATCTTACATATATATAGGACATAAGCATCAAATTTTAAAACTTTATTGTAAAAAATGGATAAATACATAAAGAAAAAATATTGATGAAAAAATATATTAATATATACACATGTCTTGTATATGTATACATTTTTTTTTTCATCAGCTTCCTTTTTTTTTTAAAGGGTTGGTTAAGTTGGAAGATCAATTCGTCGGTTCAGCATGTTCGCAAGGCTAAACCACCTTAACCTGCTAGGCTTTGCATATCATTGGGCGGTTCAATCCCTAACTAGTGTGGCTCAGTCCGGATTCATATATCGATAGATCGATTGAAAGCTGATTCACCATTTAGAGCCGATCCAATCCCACGTCTATGAAGATCAATTTGAAATAGCAGTACTTCAAGCGTGAAAATATTATCAGGAAACACAATGCCCTTTCAAGCTTTTATATTTTAATGGATTTTATTTGCTGAATATGATAATATATTTTATTGCGTATCATATGTCTTCGAATATAAAAAGACGAGACTTCTTAAAATTAAATGTAGGATTATTATATAATTTAACCAAAAAATCGACTATGACGCCTGCATGAATTATTAATGATCTGTGTTTTTGCAAGGAAAGATATGGTTATTTAAGAAAAATAAAGAACTACCAGACTTCCAGATCTTTTAGATCTATTTTCTATATCTTAGCAAATAAAAGAGTCAAAAGTCAAATGAATAGTATTAGCATGGGACATATAGATTATTACAATTAGAAGACAATTCAAAGTCGGCAATGGGTGGACCACATAAATGGGATCGACCTGAATAATAATTCAATCTTTTTATAAAGTGGAATGAGGAAAAAAAAATAATAATAATAAAGGAGATTGAACAAGAAAAACGGTCTCCGGTATTAAAGAATGCGAATTAAAAGAGAAGCTTTGCCTTGTCTTGTTGTTTAATCATTAGCAAAGAATAAGTTTCATTGAGATGCTCCTAAGGGTTTTTTGTTCCGTTCACCCGTTAAGCATTTCTTTATACTTAAATAAAGGAACCTTCTATATGTAATTAATCATAAAGCTTTTCGTTTTTTTTTTTTTTTTTCTAATGACCATCGGAGAGAGGGATAAGAAACTATTTATAGCAAGTCAAAGACGATGGGATTCATATTTGTTTAGAGAACTCAAAAGAAAAGAGTAATCCTTTATTTTTCCGTTTCTCATCGGATATAAATTTAAGTACTCTAAAACAAGTTCTCTTAGATAATTAATTACAACATTTTATAGTGTGTCAATAAATAGCCAGACACAATAATTAAAGCATTATAATTAGATTATTGGCCTGAAAGTGCAATAAGGTATTGAATTCATGTCGTGCTTGAAAAAGTTTACCTTAGCTTCTAGCCATTATGGCCAAAATACTATTCTTTTTTTTTTTTTTATTATCCCTATGACTTTGGACTACTATCGTAGTACTATTTAATTTTTCCCTACGATTCTGGAATACTACTATTAAGTTCAACTTCAACATATTCTTCAGGAAATTACAATGCCAATTTCAAACATTTATCAAAACTAAAGCTATAAATGAGTTAGTTCCATTTATATTTATTTCAACTTGGTTTGGTTTACTTGACATCAATTTGACTGCAATCTAAGATCAAGCTACATAAATAGTTTATTAGCTCAAACCAACCTTCATGATAGTTGAATTAATGAAATGATCGGTTTAATTGTGCTTGAATCAAATTTAAGTAGAATTTAAGTTAACTCAATTTGAGACGTTAATATTATTGTAACTGGATATATAATAAATATTTATTTTAAAACAAAATGAAGTTAATGCAATAGAACTCGACCTTATTGTTGAGTACCATTTTAAATCAAACTTAAAGTTCAAAACTTTAAATTTGATTAAGTTATATTGAAGGTTCTAATGCATAATAAATATAATAAGTTTTGGTACTATGGCAGCTATCATTACAAAATAATAGTTATGATAAACCCTAGAAAGAGAAAATGGGAACATATAAACAGTCAATGCTTAAGGATGTCATTGGCTTTTAAGATTAAAATGTGATCACAATCAGCCAGCCTTAATCTTGTCCGATTCAAGTACTCTTGGTTTTATCGTTATCTCTTTGTCTTCATTAATCACAGAAAATATGTTGCTTGTTATTTTCCCTTTGCCCTGACCCAGTTGCAATTAGATTACTTTAGATTCCTCAACCATACATATTTTATATCAAAATTATTTCATAGAATAAATGTTTTATTCTTGGTGCCAACCCCTATTCATGTAGCCATATGACCTAATCTCACGATATTGACGTAAATGGAATTTTTCTGTTCTTCATGCGCTTCCCTTTTCCTTGTTCCTCCATAGATTTAATTGGTTGCATTCAATTAACGAAGTGACAACCGTCAAAAATTGCAATCTATTTTTTTTTTTTTTAATTTTACACATGGGGCTTAGAATCGTTAAATATCATACTTATTTAAATATTTGCTTGTCAAAATTACTATCTTATTTCTGATTGTTTTTATTTATTGTCCAAGAAAAATTTATTCCATCATCTTATTAGAGATGGTGAGAATAATAAATTTGACCAGTTTTACAACTTTGGATTGAAGTGTAAACTTTGAACAGATAAGGGTTTGATTAAATAATGACTTTCAATAATTTCAAAAATCAAATATAAAATTAAAAAAATACGTAAAATTTATGTATTGATTTTGACCGTCTCAGAAAGTTACAGAGAATTTATTTTAGGACACAACACAATGAAGTTGATTGAGCTATAAAGAAATCAAAGCTACTCTAGCTGCACCTAGTAAGCTACTACATCTCTACCAGCCTTTTTGCACCAACAGTTACATATGCATCAAATTGGTTGTCCATGCATATGATATATAAGTGCTCTTGGTGAGAAGATTATCCGACAAAATATATGCGTGGCGCGTGTATACAATATCGTAATTTCATTTATTAAATACCGAATACCCAAAAATAGTTAAACCACATGAAATAAGTGATAGAGAATACTTTATTTGTTACTAAAGCCCCCCTAATTTAAGTAGCATTTACACACTCTTTAATGTATTGTCAGGAGGAAATAAGTTTGTTTCCCCTTTTTTCCACGTTAAATGTATAGTTGGAGGATAAAAATAGAAGTATAGGCTGATATAAACTAACATCATAAATATTGATTTCTCAACTGAATAAATTAATTTGAAATCCCTCATTCCCTAAGTTGTAATAAATAACATAGTTGAAAATAAAAAGACAAATATAAAAAGATAATCAGTCCATTGGTAATGGTCTTGTATAAATTAAAGTTATATGAGAGTTACTCCGGCTCTTCTCCTCTCATCCATAATAGAAAAGTTACATGGAGCAGTATGCATGTGTTTTTTAAATAAATAAATATTACAATAAATTAAAAAAAAAATCCAAAACATATGAATATTAATCTTTTAATGATATGAATTAAGTATTATTTCTTATCATGAGTGCTTTAGATGATTAATTTATACTTATTAATTAATAGGATACAATAATAATAATCGAATCACCATGCAAACGATATAGAGAGAGTTTTATTCCGTTATATCATATGTAATCAGGAGGTGAATTTAAGGTGATTTTGAAATTATCAATTTGTGGGACCTACATATGTGAATGTCAAGGTCAATGTCTATAATACTAAATATAATTGGCATAAAGCTATCAACAGATTAATGCTGGGGTATCATTTTTTTGCCCCCTTTGAACTCATTTTTCACATAGATAGTATAATATATATATATATATATATATATATATATATACTCTTTCCTCTATTTTAAAAAGAAATCCTAATTCCTTATACTAATATCGTAAGAAAATCATATAGTAACAATTAGCCTTTATATATATTAGTAGGTAAATAGTTACATCTTTAGTATAAACTATACACTAGCTAGCTAGATAAAGTAGCATACACATATTGTCAAGACAATGACCTAAAGTATTATATGATGGTGGGTTCTAGTTGATCTATTATTATAATTTTCTTGGCATTTCATGATACAAGAAAAGAGATTGTGTCTTCCATAGGCTCCCTCTCGAGAGAGAGTCAAATTGAGGAGGGCTCTATCCTCACAACACTACAACACTATGGACATATCTCTCTTTAACCCTAAAGGATTTTCACAACATTTCAACAATCTTGACCAACAAATTACCAAAAACATCATCAATACCTATAATGGTCCAATAGACATGCAGACTAGCCACAACACTTCAACAACAAGCCGTTCGTCGGATTCCGGCGAGCCACACGCTGCCTCAGGGGCAGGGAGCGGTAGCAACAATAAGTGGGCAGCAAGGCTTCTTAGGGAGTGCGCAAGAGCAATTTCGGAAAAGGACTCGACTAAAATCCACAACCTCCTATGGATGTTGAATGAGCTGGCTTCTCCATATGGTGATTGTGATCAAAAATTGGCATCTTACTTCTTGCAAGCCCTTTTTTGCAAGGCGAACGATTCCGGCCAACGTTGTTACAAAACCCTAATCTCGGCTGCTGAGAAGAGCCACTCTTTTGATGCGGCTAGGAAGTTGATACTCAAATTTCAAGAGGTAAGTCCATGGACTACTTTTGGTCATGTTGCTTCAAATGGTGCAATATTAGAAGCCTTAGAGGGGGAGACTAAGCTTCATATAATAGACCTAAGTAACACACTTTGCACTCAGTGGCCTACTTTATTAGAAGCTTTAGCGACTAGAAATGATGAGACACCGCGATTGAAGCTAACCGTGGTGGTAACCGCAAGCATAGTTAAACCGGTTATGAAGGAAATAGGCCAAAGGATGGAGAAATTTGCAAGGCTAATGGGGGTACCGTTTGAAATCAATGTAATAAGTGGACTAAACAATTTGACAGAGCTTGATAGGGAAGGTTTAAGCATTCAAGAGGACGAAGCTATTGCTATAAATTGCATTGGAGCCTTGAGAAGAGTTGAAATTGGAGAAAGGCGAGAATTGATAACAATGTTCCATTCACTAAGGCCACGAGTTGTAACCATCGTCGAGGAAGAAGCCGATTTCTCGAGCTCTAGAGATGATTTTGTCCAGTGCTTTGAGGAGTGCCTGAAGTTCTACACGTCCTATTTCGAGATGTTGGAGGAGAGCTTCTTGCCAACGAGTAACGAGAGGCTAATGCTTGAGAGGGAATGCTCAAGGAGCATGGTTAGGGTTTTGGCATGTGATGATGATGGAAACGGAAGTGTGGCGTCACCATGGGAGTGTGAGAGGAGAGAGAGAGGGAATCAATGGTCTGCGAGGATGAAGGAAGCCTTCGTGCCGGCCGGATTTAGCGACGATGTTATCGACGACGTCAAGGCATTGCTGAAAAGGTACCGAGCTGGCTGGTCTCTTGTGACGCCACAACCACTAGGAGGAGAAGATCAACTAGGCCTCTATTTGGCATGGAAGGATGAACCTTTGGTATGGGCATCAGCATGGAAACCCCAGTGATCACAAAAGGTCACAGAAAGAAACTATTAAATCCCTTCATGATAAAGCCTTTCTTGTCTCTCATCCACCGTGGAGACTATCTACTTCACATAGCATTAGCTTTGGATACATATGCGTTATTAATCATCAAATCAAGAAAAACGCCTGATGTCGAAGAATCAGCGAAATGAATTGTGGTTAGAGATGAACTGCCATTCGAACACCTGGTTCCTAGATGGTAGCTATATAGATGGATATATATATATATATATATATATATATCATGTGTTATTATATGAAACTCTTCTATGTGATTCTCTTGATTTATGCGTCTAGTAGATTTTTGCATGCTTAAATAGATGTGATTTCTTGGGGTTTTGTGTTTGCAAATTCCTCTATGTTCCTTAATGATATGTCATTGGATTGTCCTTGGTTTGAAGTGCTTGAATTATATGCTTGCTATTTACCATGAATTTCCATTGATATCTTCTCTCCACCATTTTTCCTTTGAGTTTTCTTTCTCTTATCTTTATGTGAAGTTTTGTCCGGAAAGTTTTGGGAGTACTTGCATTTCGTATATATATATATATATATATATATATAATTGAATATTTACTAGGTTTTCTTTTCTTTTTTTTGCTCAAAATGTCCAAATGACCTTACTTTCTCCCTTCCTCTTGTCAGCCACAAAGATGGCAATTGTATACGTCCGGATTTTTCTTCTTCACTTTGATCATGTGTCTGTTCACGTTGACATGAGATGATTTCAACTGACGGACAAACCAAAAGAACTGAACGTAAGACAACAAAGTTAGCATGACAGATCGTATGCTGCAAGGATAATCTCAACGGTGAGGATATGTTTTTTAAATGAAAATTCACGATAGGCGTGTTACACAATGTTATACTGGTGGTGTATAGAGAAGTACATATAGTTAAATTAATTATTTGTCTAAATAATATTTTTTTTTTTTCCCAACTCGAGTCAATTTACAAAATTAGTAGTTTCAATAAATCAATAAAATAATAATTTTGAGGAAGACTCTTATATGAATGTATAACCTCGTCAATATCATAAATCGATAATTCTCTAAAATTTATATATAGCTAGAACAATTTAGTAAAATATAAATCTATTACTGTTTGTTTTTTTTAAGATTTAAATTTAGGTAGATTTTATTTAGACTTTTCTCATTGTGTTCAAAACTCCTATGTCATGTCCTCAAAATATAATAAAAAATTGTGAAGAGCTGTTGTTGCTAAGACTATGCTTCCTTCTGTATGATTGTTTCCATAAATATATATATAATGAATTTTCTTTTCAAATTAATTCATGAAATATGATACATATATTAGTGATATATAATGATTTTTTATGTAATTAAATTTATATTTGTTGAATCGAAAAAATATTCTTCAAATAAATAAATTATTAATTTATCGATTAATTAATAGCTATCTAAATTAATAAAATTTTGTGATCTCAACATTATTAATTTATAAAGGTCTTACTGTATACGCGTTCATAAGTATAAATAGAGGATGTACTTATAAAGAAGCAAACACAATCATAACAAAAGGTTATTAGTAATTGTATATTGTAAGTACTTAAAATTTAAGAATATATATTTTCTATTTGCACTTAGAAGTAAATGAAATTCCTCCCTATTGTAGTTGTCCAAAAAATGTAATATATATAGGAGAAGAAATCCTCAAATCTCTATAATGAGTTGAAAATTAGGGAAATGATAATAAACTTTTAGTATCTTATCTTTTTGCTAAGTCTAAAATGTACCTTATTAAGTGGATTCAACTAACAAAATAAATGAAAATCCTTTTTTAAAATTACTCATTTATTATATTTAGTCCAAATATCTCTATCTATTTGTAGTGACTTTGGCATCATCATATCATACTATTAATATTAATAATCAAAACAAACATTTCTCCAATTCAAGGTCTTTCCCCATATTTTTTCCTCCCCATATGAATCTTATAAAATAGATAATGACATAAATAAGAATTCACCTAATGTAAATTAACATATTTATCTCATATTTATATATATGTATGTGTGTGTCGAGAAATTTATCTTCCTATTATATCCATCCATGCACTTGTCACAGAGAATGGATTGTATGTGCAATGGTCAACTAATTATTTGTTAAGATTATCGAAAATCTTGCTTTTTGTGTATATATCTAGCCAATATATATATATAAGGGAAAAAATGGACTAAGAGAAATCGGGAAAAGGAAAAAAAGTTAAAAAATTTACAAAACTACCATTCGTGGGAAAATATTCCTAGGAATACAGAGAGGCGATGTTGCACCCTCCCTCCCCCCCCCCCCCCCCCCCCTCTTCCCTCAACCTAAAATCACTTTTAAATCAAATTGTATAGCTAAAATCAAATTTTATTCAATTTTATGTCAATGAAATGTTCGGTTTTCTCCTCTTTCTCTATTCTACAGGTACACCCTTTGAATTAATAAAGAACATTTTGCTTTGTATCTATATGAATCCATATTACGATATTAGTTAAGTTGCTCTAAATTTGGATTAATCCAAAATCACCAATTCTAGTCCAAATTCGCCTCCTCGATATTCAATTATAACAATATGTAAGCTCTAATTTCACTCTCAATTGTCTACATAGTATTTGGAAAACTAAGGATAAAATACAATCTCGAATGTAGAATATGTAAATCTAATACTATCAGCACCGCTGTTACGTAAGTAGATGAATATCCTAATGATTTGTATTGGCCTGGGGCTGCAGCATCTTATTCGTATCCAATTGGGTGATTTGTGCTCATCCTGACTGTAAGTGCTTAAGTATGATGCATGTACGAGAACTGAAGTGAGGTGCACCTATGTAACTCCTTTGCTCATGTCGTTGTGAAGATCTTTAACTAGTCTTCTCAATGGTGTAGGAGAAATACGGACTTGACTACCAAAGGTCTCTCCCATGATGGGGGTATTTAACATTTGACCGCTGGAGCTCTCCCTGATGAATGGTCTGCAAAACTTGAATTGAACATATGTTAGTGTGATCCTTTATAACGTATATGAGCACACACTTTAGGAACCAACTCTAGCTATCTTAACATTCCTCATTGACTAGGGTAGAACCCACTGGAATAATGTGATTCTAACCGTTAACTTTAGTTGCAATCAATAGTTTATATTTATATTTCCCATAAAAGAATGTTCCATCGATAGTATTGACAGACTTGCAATGTATGAAAGCATTGATATACGGTCTAAATGCCCAGAAGACTCTATCGAATAACACATGTGTAACAGTATTACTGTCTCTTCATTTCCACTCAACCATAGTATTAGGATTGGCCCCTCATATGACATTTAGTAGATCTGGGAACACCACATATGATTCCTCTCTCCTTCCGTAAACTTGTTCAATTGCTTTATACTTTGCTTCCTTAATTCTCTTTAGGTGTATAGTATGACTGTATTGTTTGCAAATGGTCGCTTACATGTGTTTTACTTTAATGCTCGATTACTCTTGTACATCCTTTATTAGAAAGTAAGATAGGGTGTTTGAATCCAATTTTAGGTGGTCTTTACTTATAGTAAGATTAAGGCACATGTGTAGACCTACAAACCTAGTTATCACAAAACATCTAGTATGCTTCTTCTTACAAGCTTCAAGTCTCTACCTATATCCCTTTTCCTAATTAACACATCTAATAGACCAGAATGTAGGTTCAGATTCCTTTACGACGAAATTGTGGTGCTTCATAACATGATGCGTCTTCACAGCTATTTGTAGATATTTTTTATTTTTGAACCACATGTCCACCTCCAATTTATCACTAAAACTCCATTCGCTATCATTTATACTCTCCTTAAATGGCACCAGTCCATCCTCAACACTTACTGTATAGAAAGGCACGGGATCTAACATTCTAACCACATCCACATCTGTGGCTAACCCCTGCCTTCAATCATTTCTTCCTCATGACCCTTGTGCTTCTTCCACTTCTTGTAACCAGCATTCACTCAGACTAACATTAGCATTAGAATCTATATCATCAGAATCCTCATTAATGTCCTTATAAGTTACTTTATTCTTCACATCAGTATCTCTATTAGACTCATCGGTGATCAATACATTAGGTTCACGGGATTTGCAACAACTACTTAGTACATGACTCGATGAGACTGGTTGCGATTCGATCACCTAAGTTTCAATTTGCACTCTAATGTCATTGTTGTGCCCTCTAACATCATATTCAGTTGTTAGGGGAAAGGGGGCGGGGGGGGGGGGGGAGGCTATCAGTGGTGAATTCAGTTCATGAATTTCAATATACAACTCCACTGAACTGGTAACTTCACCACGTCCTGTTGAGGAAGATATTAGTTGTTAGACATCATAATTATTGCTAATAGGAACATCATAGAACATATCCCTAATCTTACCTATAAAGGGGCATTTATGAATCAACTTGACTCGATGGGTGGTCATGTAAACTTAAAGCCGATTACATATCAACCTAACTAATTGGTTATACGTAACCTTAAATGGAACTCTAACTATTATTTTCAAGTGCTTATCATATTATAGCCTATCCTCTCCTTCCATAATATTTCCACCAATATAACAAATTAACCTTATATTATCTATATTATCTATTTTACACTTGTTTGCTATATCAACTTCATAAACTTCAACATCTAAGAATATAAATATTAGCTTATACTAATAGGCACACTATACTGGATTTTAGGAACACATCACCTAATTTGAGTTCACTATCATGTTCCCTTAAAAGCACTAGATTTCTTATTTTCTCCAATCGAAAAAAATAAAGAACTAACACTACCTCGTCTGTATCCCTTAATAATAATTATTTGTACACATATCACCTAATATACATGTGTACATAAAATCTAGTAACAAAGATAGATTTATGCAAAGAAAAATTATACACATGCACATATTAAATATACTAACTAACAAACACAAATTTATTAAAAAATATATATAAGTATATATAAAATATACTAACAAACATGAATTCATACAAACAAAAATTAAACTTACTCACAATGGAGTATAAAAAAAATATTCAATGCATGTATATGTTAGAGAAAACACAAATAGTTCGTCTTATCTAAAAAATGCTAATAGACAATAATGTATCAAGCAAAAGCACTAATTCTTCAAATTATATGTGCTTAAAACAAATTAAAACGAGAAAAAATAATACCTTTTCAATATAGTTGTTTAAAGAGAGAAAGTGGGGAGATCATGCAGATTGTTCCTCGGTTTTGACAAATGTTTCCACAATTGTAATCTATCTTGTGCTACTACTTTGAATCTGCAATTGATTCGAAAAAAAAAAAAAAAGGATCAAAATGATAGATTTAGCGAAGCAAATGACAAAACATTTTAGAGAGAGAAAGTGAGGATTTTGTTTCTAACTACATAGAATGACACTGTACGGGGAGGAGGAAGATATAATGCTAGTAGAAATCACCTCTTAACTTAAATTGGAATTCCCATTTTAAAATATGATTTCAAATGGCGTATATTTTAGAATATTTTTTTAGCACTAGCATTTTTGTAATTTTTTTTTTTTTCCTTTTCCTCCTGTGAGAAATCATGCATCTCAATCATCTCATTTCTACAGGTGAAATTGTTTAATTTTTTAAAATATCTTACTATATATATCATCATGACGTTATTTAAAAAAAATGAGAGAGATGTAAGTGTTAGTCTTATGTGTATTTAATTTATTATTTTAGTACACGAACAATATCTGTATAAGAAACGAAGTGATTTCACAAAAAAAACAAGAACTTTTTTTTTTTTTCATCGTGACATGGTTTGGACGAAATTCGTGTTTTTCTCATATGGTATTCTTATGTGACAACTAATCGTATCCTAAAAAAGTAAAAAATAAAGAAATAAACAAATATATATATTAAAAAAGCTTGTTTAATATTATCTTTAAACGAGATAATATATGAGCGATGGAAACATGAATAGCACACCGTTTAAAAGATATAGAAACTTGATCCAAACGTCTCATAATAATTTTTTAAATTATAAGTATAGAAAAAGGAAATCACACGGCCCTAGAAAATAAGTTCTTTTCTTTATTAACAGTGTAGACAATAATAGATTGATCACCGAAACACCAAAGATATAATTGATTACTGAATTTGCCATTTTTTTATTTCTATAATAAAAGAAAAGAAAAATCTTTATGCCTCTGCACATTTTTGTATAACATGTAACTTTGAAATGAATGTGGTTATTTGTAAATTCAATTAGATTGTTATTGTCGTTTTGTTTACTAAGGTTGTTTATAGTTCAGTTCGATTTCGTCTAATGAAATTTGAAACGTTTCAATTTATATTCCTGTGCGACCGAATCAATTCCTTCAACTAAGATTTAATTCAAGTCCTTTTGAAAAACACATGGGCTGTTTTAATCACATTTTACTCTTCATAATAGGAATCTATCAATGTAGTATTTATTCGTATAATTTGACACAAGAATTCAAGTTAAATAAATTTAACACGTGTGATACAACAACATAATGCATATTGAAAACAAATGCTTCGTGGATAATCATTCCCCTTGCACAAGCTTAACTTATGACTCGCAATTATCCATTAAAATTCATACTAGTTCATCTACATTACAAGATAAGCAAATTGAGATGAGAAAAAAAAAAAAAATTACTAGTTTCGAGATTGTAGGGAGATTGAGAGACGAGATGAAATATCTCTAAGTCAAGAAGGAAAATAGTAAAATAATTAAGGGAATCTTAAGTAACTAAGTAAGGAAAGGTAGTTCAGTTGATTAATAAATCCAAGTTCTGGGAGTTAAAGCTTAAGTGAGATAATTAATTAACATTTTCTAAACTAAAACTAAGTTAAGGAAGTTAATTATTAAGTTATCAAATTGACTTCAGCTATTAGATGTAGTATTGAAAGTAATTTGGTAACGTTGTTTCTTCAAGCACTGTTGAAGCTACTAATAACACTTTGTCTAATTAATTAAATCTACTCTAGAAAAATTAAGGGGATTCTAGAATATTTAAGAAGCTAACTCTCTCTTCCCTCTGTCCTTCGGATGGCTTGAACGATAGGGACGGTGGGATATTCCATTTCAAATTCTTTTGGTCAAGTAAATGTATATGAAGAAGCTAGAGGCTCGGCTAAGGGTTGTAGTTTAAGAAATTGGAGAGATTCGGTAAGATTCCAATCCTCAAAGTTTAATTATTATTATTATTATTATTATTATTATTATTATTATTATTATTATTATTATAGTAGTTTTTTGCAATTAAATCTTGGAAAATTTGGTGAAAATAGGAAGTCACGAGTTTTGGAATTGAAGCAACACCTGGAGGCTTAATTTAAGTAAGTAATGTGGTTTTCTCTTGGGATTTCCAACCTAAAAGTCTGGATCTAATTCAATTAAGTTGTTTAATGCCAAGATTATCGATGGAGATTATATATCTAGCATTTATAGAGTCAATTCAAGTTTAAGTGGATATTCAAGCTTTATCTCGATGTAGGTTCTTTGATCTATGTTTTAGAATTAGAGTTGAAAATATGGTAGAGATTGCGTTAATTTGAAAAATCGAATTGATAATGCTAGAGCTCAATGATGTCATTGGGTACTGATGATAATTTTACGTTGATCTTGATTCTAAGTGTGCTGTGCTAGTTAGCAAATCTTGATCAATGCGTGTTATAGAATGTAAACTGAAGTGGAAAATTATGATTTGGTTGATGATATAAGTATATGATGATGAAGTTCTTGTAGTTTGGTGTGATTATTTATTTTAAGTTGAATTTTAATTCAAATATTAATTATACGTTTTCGTAGAATTGAAATTGGTTTGGGAATAGTCAAGTTGGTTATGAACTTATGGTGCTTCTTGATATGATTTGGAGATATGATATGTGATAAACTTCATTAAGATTGCCAGATTGTGTAATTGAAGTGTTAAATGATGTAAAGAGGATCTGAAGCAAGATTTGATGATTGTGCATTTGGAGTTTCAAAAGATTCAAGCGTGCTTAATTGATGTATTTGAGTAATAATGATAAGTTATGATGAATTCGGTTAATATGCTCTTGGAGTTGATCTTAGTGTTGAATATAGGTTTATAATGATTTAATTAAGCACATGAAATATTTTAAAATTTTCCGTAAAATGTTTAAATATGGTTAAATGTTGTTGAGGTGTTCTTGATGATATCCAACTTGTTCATGTGAAACATTTATGTTTAATCTTGTGGAATAAGTTAGTTTGATGAATTATATATCATAATTTTTTTGTTTTTTGTGGTTAGACTAAATTTCCTTAATTTTAGTCGGATCGTCCCTGTCGAATCGGCACGAAATTTTTATATGAGATTATCTAAGAACAAAAGTGATTTTAGATTTGTGTTGAAGTTCATAAAACATTCAACTTGTTCTTGAAAATTAACTATATATGATATTGTAGAATGGCTAAAATGGGAAGAAAAAAAAAATGATGTTAGCAGATGAATTTTTTGGAAAATTTAAATTTGAACTCGAGTCAACTTCTTGATCTCTTCAACGTCTTCATTTCAATTTTCAAATATCTAAGAACACTAATATTAAGTTAGACCTTTTAGGATTAAAGCTTGAGCTAAAATCTTACTAGAAGACATTTTAATCTTCTAAAAGTAACCTTGTATTTTATAGATACCGTGTTTATGTGAAAATATGGAACCAATAATATATTAATATTATCAAAATATAATAAAATAATAGAATAATGAGATGACACATAATAAATACATAATAAATGAATGAATAAAGTGTTGGATCTAGTCAAGTCCACTCGAATCGGTTGTTATGGATTTAAATTGTGACTAATTTACCGATCGATCCAATCATTTTAAAATATGGTATCTAATAAAAAAAATCCTCTTTTTTAAAATTTGATTTAGGCTAAACTGGTGTATGGTTTCGTCTCACTTCAATTGGATAGCATTTTAAGTATGATTCTACTTAAATAAGTTATTTGGTTCTCCTTAATGAAAATACATGATAAAATATTATATGTTGAATCTATTAGAAAAAAAAAAAAAAAGAAGAGAAATTGATCTTTTAAAATTTTAAATGTTCCAGATGGTGATCATCAAGATTTTAAGTATATATTAGCCTCTATACATTGTTTATGCCTATAAATTTCAGTGAACCTGGCGTTACATAAACTTTGCTAATTAAATGGGCGATTTTCTTGTGCATGGCATTACCGGGTTAGCAAACGACCACCTTGGTTTAGTTTAAATCTATGGGCAAACTCTTGGGATGATATGGCACTTAGCTGCTTAGGCAAGGATGTGGCTTGGTGGGTAGTCTACAGGTTAGAACCGTGACTATTAACGAGTCAGTAAGAAAGGGAGGAAATAATAGTGGGAGTTCTTTGAGGCTATGGGACCCAACAAATATGATATAGATGGAATATATTCGTCGATTGCCAATATAACAGTGATTTTCACATTAGACCTAATGGCTACAATTTGTTGTCACAGGGATTTGGCCTTCCTTGTTAACTTCCCATTGCTTGATGCGGTGAGATCTAAATCCCTTAATTGCCAGTTATATTTCTGTGTATGAAGTCATGAGTTACTTCATATTTTAGGATGCTAACTCAATAAATAGCTTTAATTAATCTTGTTTGTTGTATGAGAATTAAGTATACATGCAGTGTAACATAGGGTATATTTGTATGGCTACTATGTATTGGGTTTTCCACTCATTTCTTTGAGATTAATTATTTTAGGTGTTGATTTCTTTGTAGATGATCTGTATGGTGTTTGAATTCAATCTCTATATCAAGGACCAAGATAACATTAACTGGAGTGTTACCATTTACCAATGCTCAATTGTTTAGACAAAAAACTTTTTTATGTTAGACTTTGTGGATTTTTTACTATTTTTGGATATCCTATGAAAATTTCTCTTTATAGAACTTTTAATTAAAAAAAAAAAAACCTCAAATAAAATTAATGAATGATTTCTAAATATTAAAACTAGACAAATGATATTCCACAAAAAAAAAAGAAAAAGAAAAAAAAAAAAAGAGGACCAAGGATAGTAATATGGTTTGTTAATTTTGGAAG
This sequence comes from Lumnitzera racemosa, assembly GCA_024138005.1. NCBI lineage: Eukaryota > Viridiplantae > Streptophyta > Magnoliopsida > Myrtales > Combretaceae > Lumnitzera > Lumnitzera racemosa. Next base: position 88,995,523 of record JAMXBC010000001.1, on the reverse strand, counting down.
TATCAATATGTTTTTACTTATGTAAGGATATATGGCATGCTGTCATTCCCTTTAGGTTTTGGGACATCACCAAGAGTGAGACAACGAGAGTATGAGGAATCGACACAGAGATAAGAGATTAGAGTAAAGACATAAGATGAGAGGGAGAGTCTATTCTAACATGAAGGCTGAAAGTGAAATGAATGAGGATCACAAACATTTAGGATTGGGAAGTCTAGAGTCAGTGTATCAGGATCAGGATTGGGTTTCTTTTTCTTTTTCTGTTGTAAGGATCGTTGGGTTGAGGAAACTTGTTCGCATTAAAAAATCAAAATATGTAACTTTTTTTATTTTTTGAGTAAGAAGCAATTTTTTTTTTTTTTTTCATAAGTAAGAAGTTGGGGAAAAAAAATGTAAGAAGCGGTTTAATTTAGGTTAAAGCGATTCATGTTTGGTTTGACCCCTTAAATTGAATAATAAACCATTTGTAATCTCTTCAAATTGAACCGATAATCTAATTAAAATATAAAAGATCCACATGTTTGGTTTGACCCTTAAATTGAATCACGAACTATTTGTAACATCTTCTAATTGAACCAAGAACCTAATTAGAATGTAAGAAATCTTCATTTTATGGTGCAATTCATTTTTATATAATTTTCAATTCAGTTTAAGTTGGTATTATGAACAGCTTTACTATTTAGTCAGAAAAGATCAAGAGGTGAACAAATCCATAAAACTTGAAACTTTTATTTATTCGAAATGTAAACTTTATCATCTTAATGGGTATAGATTTTAGTATCCAAATTTTCAACTTTTAGTATGCCTTTTTCAGATTTAAAAAAATTAATATGATAAGTTTTTGTCTTGCCTACAGCTAATAATTTAACAAATGTAATTATAGTTGCGTTTAGAAATTCAGTGATCCAAATGAAAAATATTCCATGGTACTAACATTTAAGTCACCTTTAAAAATTTTCAACTTTATGCCTAGAATCTTGTATTGTCTTCTTCTTCTTCTTAAGGCAAAAATACACTTTTTTGTAAGTTTAAATCATATTATATTAAAAATATAATAAAAAAACATAAGGATAATACTTCTATAATTAATAAAAAAATTTATTAAAAGGATATATTTTGAAAATTTTACATTAATTTTTAAGCTTTAATTCAAACTCAAGTCCTAGATTGGTTTATTTTATCGAACTAAATTAAGATAAGTTCGAGTTTTAGATTTTTTTAAGGAGATAAGGTTGAGTGTGTAATTTTTAGGCTTGGTAAAAGCTTAACTTGGTTTGAATTTAATGGTTTTTAAACAAATTGAACTAAATTCCTTCAAAAATTTGGTTAAGTTTTTATTTAATAATTTTTAAACAAATTGAAGTTCAACCTTCAAAAATTTGACTCCATTTGTTTCATTGGCATCGCTCTTTTGAAGGGAAATGGAAAAAAAAGTTGAAGAATAGGTTCCGTTATAAGGATTAATGTTTGGAAATTTCTTGTAAAACATATATAAGAATGCCCTTTTTGCGTCCTTTAATATATAATTGAAAACCCTTTAAAATGATCACGATCATCCGTTGAATTTCTATCAATTTGCAATTTAAAATTTGGTCTCCCGAAATGGAAGGGAATGCAAAGGGCATCACATAGATGCTTGAGTATACATTTTCCCTTATTTCCATTAAAGTCATTCTATATTATCAATAAACTAATATAAAGTTTGGTTTCGGCCCATTCGGTGTTATGCCATGTGGCGCTCTGGGAGAGAGAAAAAATATGTCATTGGAATGAAAGGATTGGAACCATGGCTAGTTGCATCCCTAAAAACTCTCTAAAAAAAAAAAAGAAAAGAAAAGAAAATTTCAATTGGATCGATGTCCGAATGGGTTATCGGTTGGGAGTATGTGCTCTTCTAGGAGATCGACAAGCAGAGAAAACTTTCCCTTATTATCACGCTTTCTATGAAAATAAAACTTAGATCGATTAAGCTATTTAAGCCATTATCTCAACCACTAATACAAAATCTCATAGGTGTACCACACTAAAACTTGACTTCTCCCTCCTAGCAATTATTATTATCTTTTTTTCCCCGTATAAATACTGGCATGTGTGATTGGTAGGACTAAATATGACAAGAATTGAATTATAATTCATAAGGAATTAAATAAAAAGGTAATGAATATTATTTCATTCAGTTATATTTAAAATGGTACAAGTAATTATTTATAAATACACCTAGAAGTCATGACTAGGTGGGTCGGCTAGGATTGAGTATAAGTTGGGATGATTAGACTTAGTTTAGTTCATGACTAACTTATTAGACAGAATCTCATAAATAGAATAAGAAAATGCATAAGCTTCCTTGAAAACTAAGATGGAATTATTAATCCTTGATTTAGCAATAGCTAGAATTCTATTAAACAGTTATTGTGCAATGAAATATGATTATAACCCTGGAAAAGAATTGGTTATTTCATTTCACTCTTAGAGAATTAATTGAATGAACTCTTCAAATGTTGTCTAACCAATAAATCTAGTATAACGATTCTTTTCTTTCTTTTTTTTTTAAATTTCAACCTAGATTTTAGGTTAGTGATTGCAAAAGCAAATAGGAGAATTGGAGTTTACATATGTTACCTATCTATCTTATAACCAAGATGAAGCACCACTCTAATGGCTAGGGAGAGTGGTGGAAGGCAATTTTCTTGACGCAGTTCGTTGGTTCGATTTCTCTCTTTCCCTATAACAGAAGGTTCCAAGTAGTAAGGACCATATATGATTGAGTTAGGGGCAGGTTCATTTAGGAGGATCCTAGTAAATCAATTTTTTGGTTCTATTTTAAAATTCTTTCTTAGAAACTAATCGAGAAAATTAAGAAAATCAATAAAAAAAAAATGTAGTTCATAGGTGGACAAAGCGCACGCAATATAGATGTTGCGCTTTCACGAGATCTTATTCTAGTTTTTTAAATTAATTGAAAAAAGGACGATGAAACTAAGTTTTTTATGGAGTGAAAAATACGGGATGCCATAATACATATTAAAATTTTATATGTTGCAGAAATATTTTCAATTCCAAGATAGTTAGTTTATATGCTTTGCCGCATGCATTTTATTTTCTACAGAACTGGAGAAATATGTATGTATACTATATAAAATATTATAGAATTTGTATAATTTGTATTGTATATAGTCCTTGCTCACAAATAATAATTATGAGATGCATTAATGTGTTTGTTACACATAAAAATGCAATCATGTGAAAGCTAACTCATTCGCACCATTTATATTTTTTCCTCGAAAAACTATAAACTACATATTCAATAAGCAGATTTGGTTTAATTATACAGGTTGTGTCGCCTTTTCTATAGAATTAAGCATGAAATACAAGGTGTTGCAGTTTGCACGAAATATCATGGAATTACTCTAAAAGAAGATTAAACGACAAGATAAACAAATCTAAGCACTTATGGTTAGATTTTTTAAAGATAAATATTGTACGGTAGTTTCTAAATTAGGACGTTTTCAATGAATCCAATTATCTTCCTTGGAATTAGCAAAGAATAGCTTGTTTAAACCAAAATAGGAAGTGTCCCCATTTACCTTGTAGTATTTATAGGAATATGCGTGTTTAGAGCGAAAGCAAAGTCCATACTTAACGATGGGAGAAGCATGGTTTTGGGAAAAAAAAAAAGAAAAAAAAACCAAAGATTGTCTTGGTTGAATCAATTCAAAAGAGGAAAAACAAAGAAAAAGAATGGAAGATATGGACAATCTATTTATAACTTATGAATGAAAAGTTTTATGTGGTGATTTTAATACAATAATATGAGAATGAATGTGATACAATTAAAAACACTGAGTATGATTATAGAAATAAAATATAAATTTGACAAGATACATAATATGAAATACACAATTACAATTACAATATAAATACATGCGATTATAATATAGATCCATTGTTTTTATAATCTCTATTTAATTTTACATAATTATTATACTAATATGAATTCAACACGAAACAATATGCAAATCCAATCCATCGACTTGAACATGAACTGTTACCCTAGCCTATCAAAGTACTGGTAAAGTGGCGTATGAGAATGTATGTCGATAAATTGACATAAAGAAAGAGGGGGCCTAGAAGAGACCTTGGTGGCAAGCACAAGCCTACCAACTAAATCCCATGTTTGCTTTTATGTCTAGTGACTTGAACAGCATATAAGGCTTTTATCTCACCACGTACATGTTCTGCCTTTAACCCAACATCATATAGTGGAAAACAACTTTTTTCAATAACAAGTTGATGCATGTTCTTCCCACGGCTGTACTGTTATGCCTTCTTTCTAAATGTACGTCATCACGTGTCTGTCATTTCCTCTTGATAGGTAGCTTCAGTTCCCCCCACTTTCTTTTTCACTTATACTAAAAAACCTTTATATCAAAACCAACTATACTTTTTTAAGTGAATTATTTAAGTTATACGAGATCGTGAAAAAAAAAAATTACATTTGAAATAAGTTACGGAAGTTCTTTCTATTTTACCTTAATATTTATACAATAATTTACGGGAAATACTAATATATAGATTTATTTATAGTTATTAAAATTATGATTTTATCTACATTTGAAAGACGTAGAATCGGTAAAATCGAGAGATTCTATTGTCCCGTCTTATATTTTGATAAAATCATCCTCTCCTTTCATCATACCATTCATTTTCATTTTTTAAATTTAAACCGTTAAATTCACATATTATTCAATAGTTCATATTTAAAAGAGTACAAATTAAGAATGAGATAGATGACTATACCGACCCTAATAAATAAGAACAGGATTATAAAAAAATCTAAATATAAATTTGTATGGGATCGAGAAAATCATGAATTTAAAAATCATATACCCAAACTCATAATTTTACTAAGAATCTATATCTAAATATTTATATATCCATTTTAATTAAAAAAAAATTCATAAAATCACAAACTTATAGAATCATATGTTTAATTAGCAATTTTAATAAGTATGCTTACACCAAAGCATAAACACCACTTTGGCATCCTTGTCACAATGCTTTAGCAACTAACTTCAATCTGTTTTGTAGGAATGTTCTTCCCACTCCAAGTTGTCCATTTTACGATCACGATGAATCACTAGAACATATCTCCTTTCATTGTGATTGGGTGCGGCTTGTGTGGTTGGCTATTTTCAATATCAGAATTGATGAATTGAATACTACAACAATTTCAGTATGGTTTGAAGATGGTGTCCTCCAGCTTCGACTGCCAAAAGAGCAAGCACAGGAGTTTCTTTCACAAGCGGGTTTTGTACTTTGGTATATATGGATACACAGAAATTGTTGTGTCTTCCACTGTCAAAGGCCGAATTCACATCATGTTATTCTTTCTATTAAAGAGATGGGATTTGCACGTGCAATTGGAGATGCACAAAGAATCACGCCAAGACCAGATTGTAATCGATCTTCATATGGATGTGGAGAAACCTCATCAACCGGTTCGATGGAGCAACGGGTTTGTCCGTCTTCTTCAACAAGGGTACATACGCCAAGTGCAATTAACAGTGACGCTAGAGCATTAGCCAGTTGGACATTGCCACAAAGAAATATAGTGAAAATAAGCTACGATGCTGCTATACATCAAGTTAGTCAAACAGGTGGATCGGGGATTGTTTGCCGAAATGATGAAGGACAACTACTACAAGCTACAGCGCTGCATGTACTATCTGCTGATGTTGACCTAAATGAAGCTCATGCAATTAAATAGGGAACGTGGATAGCCTTGGATAGAAAATGGAATAGTATTCAAATTGAATCGAATTCTCGGAATGTGATCAATGCAATCACCAACCCAGCATGTGCTTCTTGGAAATCAGCTAGGTTAATTCATGATATTAGAAGTCTGGAGTCTCAATTTGATTATTGTTCTTTTTCTTTCATTTTTTTGCGAAGAAAATGTGTGTGCCCATTGAGTTACAACCCATGAAAAATCACATCAACCATAGTTTTAGTTTTAGGGTGAATAGGCCTCATCTCATTTAGCTTCTTTGTTGTATGTGGATTATGCCTCAAGGTCCCATGTTGTTTCTATTTCTATTTTTAAATGAAGTTTTATTTGACCCAAGAAAAAAAAAATGCTTATAGTGAATAATGTAACACTTTAGGCCAAAAGCAGTGAAAATTAAGTTAACAAATACTAATGGATTCATTTCAATCATTAAACCTAAAAGTTTTAAACTTATATTGATAAAATGTTTACAACCATAATATTATAAATTAGTACCACAACCTCCTACAATTCATGTGGAATACTTAATTATAGGGTCTCACAATCTTTTTCCCTTAAATATGCGACGTTCTTGTTATGAGACCTTATAATTGGATCTAAATTTTCTACCATTGTCGATATATGATTTGGACTACTCACTACCTATAGATCATCCTAGAAGCATGTAAAAAATCACACTTAGATGACATTCGCTTTTCTTGAACCTCTTCTTTAAACTGAAGCTAAACTTGAATCATTCACCTATTGGCAGAGGGTTTATTTTGATACCATTTGTAACACCCAAAACAAAAAAATAATGAATAACTAAACCAACAAACATTAATAGACTGATTTCAATCACTTGATTCAGAAGTTTCAAGTTTTTGTTGATAAAATGTTTACAACTATAGCCTTATAAACTAGTACCATAACTTTTCACAATCTATGTGAAACACTTAACCATGAGGTCTCATAGATAATCACAAACATGAAAAGCTCAAACTAGGGCTAGCAATTTGGAACCTAAAAACAATATATCTGGACACTGTACAATTTAAACGAGTTAGTTTATGGAAAAAGTTGACACTAAGCACAAATCGGTCAAACCGATTTAAATACGGTTAAATTTGTGTTTAGGTTCGGATCAAGCTTTCAAACCTGAATACAAACCTTGACACAAGACACAAACGGACTTAAAAGCTTGACTCGAACCCAGATACGAAACTCGCTATATATTCCTCTAGATTTGTATTTTGTTTTATATATCATTTAAGTCTAAGTCACATAACTCAATTAAAGATATGAGATATTTTTAGTTATATATTCTTTTTATTATATCGTTGTTTAATTGGGTAAAAAATTACAAACTCGTTTATAGATTGTTGATTGTTTTCTTTAAAAATTTAAGAAATAATGTGATAAATTTGGAAATTAAAGTAATATGAATATCCATTTAATTCATAGTTCCACCTAATTTAATAATGTTATATAACATAGATTTTTGAATTTTCTATATTTGGTAAGATTTTGCTTTATTAAAAACTTATATTTAAGATGTAAATTTTATCTATATATTTGTCTATTGTATCTATATATATTTTATAAATTTATTTATAACTTTTTAATCGATAAAAAGTATTAGATATAAGATAAACAAGATATGATATAATAGTATGAATTGTAAACTTTAATATAAATGGATTCAATCCGGACATGAGATATGATAGGTCACAGGTTTAGGATATCATACACGATTAATAAACATATTAAGTCATGAGTTTAGACTTTCTAGACACAGTCCTATTTAAATATGAAAACGAGATACGGAACGATAAGGCGAATTATAAGCAAAAATAAATCTTTAAAAATATAAAGCTTGACTAAAAAACATTTCCATCCTCTCGGGGCTGTACAGTAGAATCTTTGCTTTAAGGTGGTCCTTCTAAAAAGTGATATATACATATTCAGTAATCAACTGGGCAATGGGCCATTTTGTTTCACGTGCAATCGAAATTTAGGTACTATTAAGCCCACTGAATTTATAGGTGCATATTGGGCTTTTCAGGGAATGGATAATTAGTACAGACCAACAAAAAGCCTACATTGTTTCGGCTTCGGCCGGTCATCTTTCTTCCATGGAAGGGAAAAGGAAATTCTATTGCCAACCGTACATGTTGATGCCTGGTTACTTGATTCTATCTTTTTTTTATTTTTTTATTGTTATTTATCTATTCCACCCGACTTATGATGCGAGATAGAGGAACAATTTATTATATAATATCAACCTGTGGATTCCCTCTATGAGGCACAAACAGGAGAATTTATTTTGAAAACGGAAGAACTATTGAAACTACGTGAAACCACCACTAACATTTATAAGATAAGAGACTAAACTATGCGTATTTTTTAATTTATGTTAATGGTCGTAGATGTTGGGATCTTGATTGGAACGGTCATATGTTAATTATGAGAGTATTGCGATACATGTGGTCTTAGAGTAGTACCATAAAAATGATCCTTAATGAGATGATTGAAGAGAGAATAATAGGGAAGAGCAACTGGCAATTTCAAATCTAGAATACACAAGTGATAAGTAAGTAAATCTAGAGAATATAGAACATCAACCTTATAGTTTTTAAGCAACTAAAATCATTTTTTATCTAAGCACTTATTTGATCTTAAAGAGCAAAGGTTTCATAGTGCAACATCGTTTCTTTTATCTCTAGAGTTGTATCAAATGGAGAGGAATAACTAAGTATTTATAAACTCTTGGACCTACTGTCTTCCATTAGATCATCTTAGGGCCTAAGACTAGCAGCTTTCATTGTAGTGCGTAAACCTATGTAGGAAAGATTAGAGGCAAACGAACTAATTCGATAATTCCCGTTTTGAGCCCACCAAGCCAATTATTCCTAAATCATCCCAAAAATGGATCTAACTCCCTAAGCTCTATCATTTAGACCAAAAAGTCATGTCAAATATATAGCCAGTTTAGCTCAATACATTAATGTAACAATCTACCCCTCTAAAATGGTTATAGTTGTTGTATCTAATCAAATTTTTATTTGTGAAATTTTAAATTTAAAGTTGAAATTGATAAATATTATACCTAGTTAAGTAAAGAAAAAAAAAGCCTATTGATGCTTAACCATTCTTAAATTGAGCACAAGTAGCTATAAGGGGTATATACTGTATCAAAAATAAGTAAAGCTTGTAATAAGTAACTTTTGAAGAGATAATAGGGTGTTCAAATACCGATCAAAATGACACATTCTCTTTCTATGACTTGATTAGTTGTTCATCTAGTAAAGCAAAAAAATATAATAAATATTTTCTAAAGTACCCAAAAGGTACTACGCACTAACAAAGTAAGGGAATGCAGTATAATGTAAACATTAGATCACTCCAAATAAGACAAAGTACAGGGATAAACAATAAGTAGGAAACATTAAATCCTATGTGCAAATCTTTATCATCAATTTATTAGCAAATATAAGTGCTCGATACTCCATCGCTTTTTATAAGAGATGATGTAATAAATTTGATTGAGTAAGGAATTTAATAACTTTAAACATTAAGTATAAAATTGAGAAAAAAAGTACTGAAAGTTCATGTAGTAAATATGATATTATCATGCCATAAACATAGTTAAATAATTTACGAAAATTGTTTAAGCGTAAAATGTTGGTGATTAATTTCTCTTTATGATAAAATGAAGTGAAAATAAAAGCATTTGGTAAAATTGAGGTAAATGTCTCCAATATATGTAAACTAGTATTTAGAAATTGTAAATATACTTAAAAACTCATAACAAATTAGAAATACATGATGGAAAAATTTTAAAAAATGTTGTTTAATATAAACTTTGGCTACAATTTAAGTTATAGTTTAAATAATTAAGCATAAATCATTACACTAAAAACTAAAATATAAATGTTAGTGCAAATATAAACTGCATTAAAATATAATCATTACGATAAATTATAATAATGAAAATCATTAATCATTGACCACCTTATCATAATCAAAACTATTATCAACAGTCTTATATCATTATCATCGTCATCGTTGTTATTGTCAATATCACTACGAATGATATCTATACTTTTCAATTTCAAGTCCCTTAAAGTACCCATTCGTAGTTTTCTTTTTTTCTAATAGTATCAATGTTGAGAATCTCCAAGTCATCTTGTGTCACCAAGGATTAATCTTCATAGTTTGAACATAAGAAATGGTAGTGGTGTCTTAATTATCGAGGTTTTATGATAACTTTCAGTTACCTAGGATGAGAAAGATATTGTTTTGATGTTAAAGGATTTCAGGAAATAACATTATCAAAGAGAATCAAATTATTCTAAAAGCATAAAAGAAATCTCAAAAAATCAAATCTTGATTGATTTTATTGAGATTTTAAGAGAATAACAAATTATGATATTAAGGCATGGACGATTTTCAAGGGATGATGCAATTAATATGCATTTGGGAGATCCTTTAGGAGGATGTTAATTGACATATATCCTTAAAAAGCAAGCATACAAGATCTATAAATAGCAAAGGAATTTAAAAGTTAAAGTATCAAGTACTCAACTAAAAATGACGGAAAGAATCTTAACAAGTTCAATGGGAATAAGAGTTACAGTTCCATAAGGTTCCTTAAGATTAGTTTAGCTTTTTGAAATCAATGTTCTCAAAAGCAATAAAACCATAAAAATCATAGGATTTTCTAATTCACCTGTAATTACTCCATGAACCTTAATATTTGATGTATAGAAAATGATAAGGAAGTAAGGTCTAGTATCTTTATAATCAAACCACAAGTGAAAGTTATGATGTTTACTTTGCAATTAATTTTCTTGCTCCTATAATCAAGTAGAATATGAGCCATGAGTAACTAAATTATAAATCCTAAAGGATCTAAACACCTCATTGGGTGATTCATAGTTACTAGTTAGATAACTAAGTGTTATTTACTATTGCTTGAGAACTCTAATGATATATATCGATGGTCGTAATATTTCAGGAATAGAATTCTCATACATAATTAAAGTAGATTGTTTGGAAAGGCATTAGCATTAACCATAAATTACAAAGTAACACAGATAAAACACAAAAAAAAAAAAGACTCAATATTACAAATATGTAAGACATTTATGGTATGTAAAAAAAATGTGGCTAGTGATTAGAAAGATGAGTTATAAAGAAGAAGAGTGTGAAGTAAAACTTTGAGCACCAGATAACATTTATTTAAAAATTAAACTCTATAAAAAGTGTGATAATGGATAATTACTGAATGCAAAGGACCTAAGAAGTTATACTAGTAGTAATAGCCAAAGTACATGAAAGAATATGTATTGCTCATCAAGCTAAACCTGAGTTAAATTGGTTAATCTATAGGTATGGCTATTAATGGCCAAAGATATAAGAAAATTATAATAAATATAAGCACAGGATATAAAGCATGTTAGTATCATGAACTAATTTAAAGATGCTTAGTGACTTACAAGCAAGTGATCATAAACTTAGTAGTATACCCCAGTCTAAAAGTAGTCAATAGATGAGCTAATAGGTGATTATTGGGTCTTTTCCCTAAAAATTCATTATCTTAAGTAAGTGATTATTGGGTCTTAAATAGTATTAACCTAATATTCATTATCTTGACCTTATAGACTACAATTAATAGCCTCCTAAAATCTATATACAATCTTACTTACATGGGGTGTCACAACCCCCCATTTTCCTCTTAATTACTTGACGTTCTCATTGCCAGATCATATGATTGAGCCCAATTTGTTTCATTATGTGTCTATTTCGTTCCTATTATCATCTACTTATAAGTCATCTTAAAATCTTATAAGAGTTACACCTTGGTAATACTCCTTATCCTCTTCAAACTTTTTATCTAAATTAGGTCATAACAAGCCCTCTAGCTTCTATGTTAGTTTTTTCTTGAATCATCCACTTATTACTAAGAGGTCAACTCTAACACTATTTGTAAAGCCACTAGTATAACGCTTATCATAAAAAAGTCAACATGTGATTAGTAGCCATTTCAACCTCTTATCTTAAGAGTTTCTAGTCAGTATCGAATTACATCTACCAACTTGGTTTTATAAATCACTACAAATATTCCCCTGCAATCCATGTAGAGTTTTGTTCACATAGGATATCATATTTAGTAGTTAGAGCATAGGATATGGATTTTATGGGAAAACTATACCTCTATTAACTTAACAATATGCTTTAAAAGAGATTTTTTATCAATAACAATATCGAAATTGGTCATCATATTAGGAAAAGCCTTTCATCATTAAGATAATTAAAAGAACTATTTATGGTCTAACTAATTGAGATAATCAAAGTAACAAGGGATGAAAGAAGTGTTAGCTTACAAATCTTTCATCATGTCAATTTAATGACATGTTGACTTTTGAAAATTTAAGGTTTTAAGCTTACGAAGAGAAGTAAAGAGCTTGTCTATTTTAAGGCTTAAAAGGTTTATCTAACACTCAGCTTCTTCACTAATAGCCTTAGGTCTAACTTTATTAAAATTTTCTACACTTTGGACTCTTCATTAATCTTAAATACTTTTAGTGGAAACTTGATTAATTAGCTTATATCTACCTAAATTCCTCCATTGATTTGTTGCCTTCCTTTGTATTAAAGAAACTTGCCATTATCTTTTTTTAGAAGCTTGATAAGTAAGTTCTTGAAAATACCTCCCTAGAGACTTTCTAAGTCACATGATATACGATCGTCTTATGTGTTACTTTCCACCAATCTATTGCAATACTGTTTAATAAGAAAACAACATACATGACCTCTGATCATTGAATATCTCAAGAGCAACATGGCCTTTCCCATATTTTCAATCTACCCTTTAGGTCTAATAAATCCATTTTAGTAATGTTAAAGGACATTAATAATCTCACATATGCAACAAACCTAACCATTTGACTTGCTCATCACTTTATTTTGTCTAGCTAATCCATTTTGCCCATGCTATACATTAAAGCAGTATTTTCTCACATTACCATAACATCTTGTTGCATGCATTGCTTTCCCCTTGCACCATTCCAAAAGGGTTTATACCATATTCACTAATTGCTTCATCTCAAACATTCGAACACTTGCCTACTAAAGTTGATGACCTTTAAGTTTTGTCCCTCATTTGCAATGTAATCAAGGGGTAATAAGGGGAAAACCTTATATTGTGAATATTTATTTTCTCTAAATATTCAAATTTCCAATAATATCCAATCATAACTACATACACATAAAACAAATAGAATTTTAAAATAAATCAACTTATTTTGAAATACACTTATATCCATATTTATCTAGTATGTAAATAAATCGCATGTCTTAATGTCAAGACTTAGACCATTTGATAGCTATTATCTTTTCCCATTGTCCTAAAAGCTACATCATTATGTCTTATAAAGATCATAACCTGCACTTTAACTAAATTATCATACCTCAAGAGTATCAAGATGCATAGCTTTCCTACGTATACCTATACATAATAGGAGAATGTAAGGCTCCATAGTCTTGCTTACTATAAAGCCAATAAATATAGAGAAGACTTATATATATATATATATATATATATATATGTATGTATGTATCTCATACACATGCACACACACAAAACCTATTAACTGATAGAATTCATAAATCGTTGTTCAAAATATATAAAAAAAAAAAAAAAGCCACTATGAGTCATGATTAAATTCAAAGTTCCTGAACGATCATCTACTATTAATCCATCTATGGAGCTACCATGATAACCTGGACCAATCTACAAGTCATAATAAATTATTGTAATAATTATCATTATTCACATCATCTATAAAAAAAATGCCAAATTTGGGTAAGTCACTAAGCCCAATCCAAAAATCTTACATAAGCATAAATACGTGTCACATTGAATCCATGCTTAACATTTTTATTAACGTAGCAATCAAATATAAATAGAAAATACAACCAAGTAGGGGCAATAAACATAAATAACCAATGTCTAAGGCATAAAACCAATAGTTATGATTAAGGTTGTCAGATTCGTGATTATATATAGAAAGAATTGTTATAGGGTTTCTAGAATTAGAACATAAAATCAGAATATAAAATTGTAAATTTCTACAACATATATAAAATATATTCTAAAAGCTATAGATATATTTATAGTAGTAATAAAAATTTTGAAATAAATAAATAAACAAATAAACAAAAGTAAGTCCTTTTCTATAAAAACTCCTAATCCACAATCTAACACACATAAAAGAAGGACAAATAAAGTTTTAACAAAGTTCTTTTTCTTGGAGAAAAAGTTAAACAATCAAGCCAACCAACCCTTTCAATTTATATTGAATTTTTTATGATATAAACTAAAAGAAATAGACTTTCTCGTAAACTTTATAGTTGGAGCTAAAACTTTAATGAAGACTACAAATGTCAAACATGGGATTGGAGGAGAGAGAAAGAGGAAACATAATTAGAACGAAATAGGAAAGATGATGTTGTGCTCTGATAGTTGAAGGACATGTAGAAGTAAAGTTGTATTGTTTTATTTTTTTTTTCTAGCCCATTTTAAAAAAGGTAAAATTAGTAAAGTTAGTTGAATACACATGATTATATCAAGTTTAACATGTAAGCTCACATTTTTATTAGACTATACATGAAAATGAATTATGCTCAATTTAGCTTTGAAAAGCCTACAAATATTATAAACTTATAGAGTTGTAAAAGTAAAAAGGTGATTTTGATGGATATGATATCTAGTGATATCAAAGTCAATGAACCAAAAAAAAAAAAAAATCTCTTACTAGATTCATTACATGTGTCAACCATCAGTAATTTCAATTCACTATTGTAGACACCTTATTTTTCTCCTTATTTATTTTTCAAAATTTTTTCTTAAAAATAGGATAAAGGGTCTTAATTTAAGAAAAATGGAAAAAAAATAGAAAATTAAGAAATCCTAAAAATATGAAATTTATAAAAATACAAAAAAAAAATATGAAAAAGCAAAAACAAAAAAGAAATTTAGAAAAAATACAAAAAATGATAAAATTTAGAAAAATATATAGAAAATTGAAAAGTCACAAAAATAGAAGATTTAAAGAATTTATAAAATAATAGATTTTTTAGATAGTTTAATAGAATATATATATATATATATATATATAAATATTTGTTATAATAAAAATGAGGAGAGGACTGTTGGGTCTAGGCTTAAATATAAATTTAGCCCAAATTGACCTTGCCATAGACCAACGGTCTAATAAATAAGTATTTGAGCATTGCATTTGGGTTTGATTTGAGATCAAGAGTTTGAATCTCACTAGAGGCATAAATGCCTTTTATCAATTTTTTTTTCCACACTTTACACGCTACCACATGTTAAGATATCATTAGGCTATGTGTCTGATTGTGATACGTAATACTTTGTGATTGGCCTTGACCTTTTCCCCCTTTTTCTTCTCCTATTTCCTTTCTTTCCTTCCCTTTCTTATTTAAGAAAACAAA
Organism: Lumnitzera racemosa; assembly: GCA_024138005.1. Classification (NCBI taxonomy): domain Eukaryota; kingdom Viridiplantae; phylum Streptophyta; class Magnoliopsida; order Myrtales; family Combretaceae; genus Lumnitzera; species Lumnitzera racemosa. The sequence continues at coordinate 88,980,231 of JAMXBC010000001.1, read as the reverse complement.
AACAAAAAAACAAACATACAGATAGCAGGGAGAAGGGGGTCCACTTTCGAACATTCACACACATACAATAAGGGGGGAACACACATGAATGATTGACACACACAGCCACACCATCATCTCTCTTTCTCAACTTAATCTCTTTCTCTTGGCAGTCGCCCACATACACAGAGACTGCCCCTTATATAGCCACCATAACCAAACCGAGCTACAGTCGCACTCCGACCAACTTCACCTTTGACCTTCATCCTCTCTCTCTCACATCCGCTTTCGAACTGCACCCCCTCTCTATCACTAAGTTCTTGACTACCACACCCCCACACATGATGAGAACCACCGTCTTCGTTCGACTTGAATAACCAAGCCAACAGCATCGAGAGCTTGACTTTCACTCCCCGACTAACTCCACCCTTAACTAACCCTCTCTCTCTCACTTCAATAGAACACATACATACAGCAAGGGGGTCACTGTCTCTCTCTTGACTGACTCTCTCTCTCTCACTTGAACTGAATACACACACACGGCAGAAGATCTCTCTCTCTCTTAACCTATCTCTCTTTCTCGTGTATCACATATAGTATACACACGAACCACACACGTAACATTGTCTATCTCTCTCTCACTTATATAGTATATAGTTGCGATAAACAACCATTGATGTACATACACCGATGTCCCCACATCGACGACTAATATACATACAGCATTAAACCCATGGATTTCTCTCCTTGATACTCTTATTCTCCATCATCGAACACATAACTCACCTCCTCTCAGAAACTCACACACAAGCACATACGATCTACACTCAGTTCTCTCTCTCTCTCTTGACTACAAACTCTCTCTTTCGCAACCTACTACCGCGACAACCACCACCAATGGTCGAATTAAGCCACAACACAGCTCCTACCTCCATTTACCCTAATAAAAAAACCACAAAATTACCCTCACTCGCTCAAAATATGCCCAAAACAGCCTCCAATACACCATTCTAGTCGTTGGATACGATCGGTCCGAACTAACTCGACCTAAACAGACCCAATCCGGAGCCCTATTTTGACTTGTGTGCTTATAAGCTTTTGGTTCAGCCTTATTTGTTTTGGCTCACTTTTTTTTTATATTATTTTATTTAATTTCTTGTTGTTTATTATTGTAATTTGTAATTGTAGAAATTTAAAAAGAAAAAAGAAAAGAAAAGAAAAAGAAGAAAAAAAGGAAAAAGTATTTAGTTTTATTTTTATTTACTTTCACGTTTTAACCGAAAAACAAAAAAATAAAATAAATAAAGTTATTTTATCACTTAGAAAATCAACTTTTCAAAAAATAAATACAAATAAATGAGCCATTTCCAAATTAGGATTACTTTAGAGTTTCCAAAAATAAAACCCTAATTAGGATTCTTAGAAATTTTCTTTAAGTAAATCAAAATGAGTAAAGAATGTAAACCAAACATTTTTAAAAAACTAAGATCAATTCAACCTGCTAATTTTTTTGGTGGACGAAATACAAAAGTCCGATCTCGAATAACAGCTATATAGATACTCATATGTACAGGGTAACTTAAAATATAGAAAGTTTTATTTTTTCCATCTTTGCAAATATTTGTTCAAATTAATTAATTAATTTAGTTGCATGTGATATAATTAGTTGTTTAGAAATTGACAAAAGGGTGTTATTGAAAAGCGAAATTAAATTTAGAAGACTAAAAGTGGTACATGTTTAAGGTGTAAAAAATTAGCTATCAGATATAGATCTTTGGTTTTCAAAAACTGTTTTATAAAATTAGTTTTCTCGTTGGATCAGTGACTAAGTTATAACCTATCTACCCAATTGGTTATAACTTAACTCTTTTTCCAAACCCTGATAGGGTGGCGACTCCAAAGGGTTTTCAAGATATAAAAAACCGATTTTTTTTAAACCTTAGTCGTGGGTCAAAATTAAACAGGTAAGGTTTAATACTAATCAGTTTAAAAAATACTACTTTAAAAAACTGAAAAAACTAGGCTCGACAGCTTGTTGACTCCATTAAGGACATTAAGAGGGCTAACTACTTAAAATAATTTTTGAAATTAAGTTTGCCTTTCGAAATTTGTTTGTTTGTTTTTTGTATGTTTATTGATTTGTTTATTTTCCTCATGTGTATACTTTATTTATTTTGCATACCACGGGACCTGTGGGGATCATTTGTTGTATCAAAGATGTATAGTAGATGCAGTCAAACCAAGCTATCTTAGGACCCTAGGAGACAGGCCATTGTGTCAGTTCTGAGTGTTGTGGTGTAACTACCGCTGAAGGTTGATTAAGCCACTCTACTTAAGTTGTGATGTGATCAATGAAGGTGTTTTCTAATAACAAGTGAGATCACAAAAGGTTAAGGACCTTTTAGAACCCACCCTAATTGTATATATACCCCCTCTAAACTTGATTTAATACACTATCCTTAAGAATTGTAACCTTACTAATTGTTTAAGAGTTTTTAATGCAATCAAGTTTTTTAAAATAACAGTAGGGTTGCAACTTAAGAAGTAATGTATTAACCTAAACAATTCTAACATCTACATATTTCCACGTACATTCTTTTGGTGCATCAATAACTAATTTTTGTTTATAAAATGTGCAAACCTACAATAGTAGACAACTAGGCAAACAATCTGAGGAACGATAGGCCATAAGATATATCTAAGACTCGTGAGCAGTTGTTGAAAGATGAGATCGCTTATCTGAAGGAAAAGCTAAAGTGTTCTAAAGCTCAGAAATAGGCCTTAAGGTCCCTTTTTGGCACAAGTCATTAGGGAAACCTATGAAATGATAGAGGACTTTAAGGCTCGTCTGCAAGACTTAATGTAAGGTTTTTTCCAATTCACATTTAAAGAGCCTAGAATAAATATCAAATTCTAAAAGAAATATTTGGTTTTATGCCTTTGTTTTCCATACTTTGATCTTCTGCAATAATAAAAGATCTCCTTAGTTATCCATTCATCGTTCTCCATTCTTTAGCATTCACTTCTTTGTAAATAGTCTTTCAATAGGCATCTAACTAACCATTGTTTCTTCCTACTCTGGGAAGTGTAAAATCTCATAAACTTATAAATAGAACCTTAAAAATGACCATCCTTATTTGTAAATGATTTTCTTAATTTCTGTAAAATAAAACTTTATCTTTCTCTCTCTCTCAAAAGAAAAAAAAAAGAAAAAAAAGAGACAAAAATTGAAAAAATAAAAATGAAAAGAAAGAAAAGTTGCTAACAATTATAAGTTCTTACCAGCTTAAGGAGCCAACCTAAACTCAAGCCTTTGGCCCACTTAAGTAACTAACCTAAACACTTGGCTTCTAACCTACATAAGGCCCTTCGATCCATTAAGGGAGCCAACACGAGCCCCTTGGCTCGTTTAACCTAAACACTAGCCCTTTGGCCTATTCAATCTAAACAACCTTGGGCCTATTCAATCTAAACAACCTTGGGCCTATTCAAGCAACCTACCTAAATACAAGCCTCGACTAAGCAGCTAATCTGATCATAAACCATGACCTATCAAGGCAGCTGACCCAAACAATCCTCAACCTATAAAGGTAGCCCAACCAAAACTTTTAATCTATTTAGAAAGCCAAACCTAATCATAAACCAAGCCAAAACACAAAATCAAATAATGGGGCATGATTTGAGAAATTAGGGGGCAAAGCTAATCTTCATTTTGGGAAAATAAAAATAGACTCCTCCTTAAGAAATCGATAGCTTACTTTTAAAAAGTTTAGGATGAGAAGAGACAAAACTATATCATATACACTAACCCATAAAAACACTTTGAGAATTGAGCAACATAAGGGTGAAAATACTTTGGACTCATTCCTAAAAGAGGTCCACTTTAAACGTGATAAGTAAATTAAAATGAAGTTAAGTATTCATTTTCAAATCTTAAACACAATTATCTCTTGTTTACCTCGTTAGACTAATTTGGAGTTTCTTCAAATTCAAGCCTTGTCAATAGCTACCCCACAGTGGGGCAATTCGAAGGTTAGGGTCATTGATTAGGAGATAAGAGTAAAATTGGTTTATGCTTGCTTAAGTAAATTCAAAAATGATTTTTATTTCTAATAAATTATTTTTCATTGAAATGAAGATGACTTAATTCCTTTTCAAACACCTTAAGCTTATACACACCTCACCCAAGCTCATATACTAAAAATCTATGGATTTAGGGCCTTGAATTGCCTAAAAGGCAAAAACTCGATAAACAGAGACAATCATTCTTAGGGCCAAAAGAAAAGAAAGAACAACAAGAGATAGTAGGGCATAGTAATAATAATAAAAATGGAAAAGAGAAAATGAAGAAAAGAAGCTAGAGAATTAGGCCCAAGTGTAATGCCCCAAGAGATATGTCATATCCTAGCAGAGGTAGGGAATCGAATAAAAAAGTAGGGAATCGGAGCCGAAAAAGCCTAAAAAAACACAAAGCCATGAATCACATTTTAAAGCCCAAAAACCCAAGTCTCTTCTACCCATACTAAGCCTTCCCACCCACAATATTATTCTTACATAGTAAAAGCTCTTCTAATCTTAAAAGACAAGTTTATCTTTGATGATTTTTTTTTTTAGGCAAGCATGCTTCTAATTTTTCATTAAGGCTCTTAACTTGTACACTTAGGATAAATAAAATATTTCTCTAAGAACAGGCCTCCTCATTAGTCCTTTATGAAACCGTTGGACCAAAAGCTTAAATCATAGTGTTAAATCGAAAAAAGACTTAATAGATTGATCAAAGTGTATCACTTACAAAATGGACTATAATTTTTTGAACTGTAGTCAAGAGTGAAATCTAAACTGAGACCTAGCAAGGAAGTACTCTTCAACTAAACTAATCATAGTTTACCTTTTCCTTAGGAAAGGAACGTTTAAAATGACAAAGCCATACAAAGGAACCTAAAATCAAGGTCAGGGGCATTGAGAAACCCTACATGATTACTAAAGAAAGGACTGGTTATAAAATTGTTTCATGAGTAAGAATTTATACCCGTTGGCAAACATTAATAAAAAAGCGGGGGTGGGGGGGGGGGGGTTGTATTGGTAGAAAGAGAGAGAAAGTAAAGGCTTGTCATAAGTTTGTTGGTTTGTTTGTCCAATCCATGTTGGCTTGAGTAGCTAAGCTTTCAATTTACGTCATTTGTTTTCTTTTCAAGATGGTCACATTTTTTTAAAATTTAACCATAGTAATCTAGATCGTTCTTCCCTAATCGTAGTTTTTAATATCCTTTGACTATTGCTCAAATCAAAGGGCCTATCCCTAATGCATTTATTTTTTTATAAATGGTTTTTCAACAATTTCCTTGTAAATACTTTTCTAATTCAAGAATTTTTTTTAAAAATTGGTTGCTTTCCTTACCTTACTTCTTTAATCCATCATCAAAATTCCCTTAAGGCTTAAGCCAACTCTTAGAGCATTGTCCCCTTTTCTATTCTTTTTAAGGCTTCAGTTAGCCTTTAAGCCGTTATCTCGTCTTTCATTTTTAGGGATCTCTTTAGCCTTTAGGGTGTCATCCCGTATTTTTCGGGTGTTAGCCAACTCTTGGAGCATTGACCCCTCTTTTATTCTTTTCAAGATTCTAGCTAGCCTTTAGAGCATTGTCTTGTCTTTCTAGGGTACCAGCCAGCTCTTAGAGCACTGTCACCTCTTTCATCCTTTTCAAGGTTCCAACCAGCCTTTAGGGCATTGTCCCATCTTTTTAAGGTATTAGCCAGCTCTCAGAGCACTGTCCTCTCTTTTATTCTTTTTAGGGTTCCAACCATCCTTTAAGGTGCTGCCTCATCTTTCATTTTTAAGATTCCAGCTAGCTCTCGAGGCGTTATCTTCTCTTCTCTTCTATTCTTTTTAGGGTTCCAACTAGCCTTTAAGGTGCTACCCCATCTTTCATTTTTTAGATTTCAACTAGCTCTTAGAGCACTATCCTCTCTCCTATTCTTTTCAGGGTTCCAACCAGCCTTTAAGGTGCTACCCCATCTTTCATTTTTAAGATTCCAGCCAGCTCTTAGAGTGTTGTCCCCTGTTCTATTTTTTTTTAAGGTTCTAGCCAACCTTTAAGGTGCTACCTCGTCTTTCATTTTTGAGATTCTAACCAGCTCTTAGAGTGTTGTCCCCTGTTCTATTCTTTTTAGGGTTCCAGTTAGCCTTTAAGGTGTTGTCCCGTCTTTCATTTTTGAGATTCCAACCAACTCTTAGAGTGTTGTCCCTTCCATCCATTCTTTTTAGAGTTCTAACCAGCCTTTAAGATGCTATGCCGCCTTTCATTTTTGAGATTCTAACCAACTTTCAAAGTGCTACCTCCTTTTTCGTTAATTTCCTTTAGGGTTTGTAGCAAGCCCATAGGGCGCTTTTCTTCATCCTTTTCTTTTTAGCAAGCCCGTAGGCCGCTTTACTTTACTAATTTCTCCCAAGCATGCTCATAAGGAGCTTTCTTTCATAATCAATTCTCTTAACAAGCCTATAAGGTGCTTCTCTTCACCTACTTCTTAGTAAGCCCATAAGGTGCTTCCATCTCTAACTTTTCTTTAAGGCCTAGGTCAGTTAACTCGAAAGAGCATAACCAGGTTTTATTTAAGGTTATAGCCAGCTCAAGGTGTGCTTCACCCATTCGCTTAAGATAGTTATCTCAAACGAACACTTCCGGGTTTATCTCAAATCGATTCCAAGTGAGGGTTGATAATCCTTTAGTGACATTTCCACCTAGGTTAGTTAACTTAGTAAGGCATTACCAGGTTTTAGGGTCTTAGTCAGCTCAAAGAGCACTTTACCCGCCTAGGTTAGTGAGCTTAGAAGAGCACAACCAGGTTCTCTAGATTGATTCCAACTTAGGGTTGCTAGTCTCAAAGAGATACTCTCGCTTAGTTTAGTTAGCTTAAAGTAGCACAACAAGGTTTGTCATATCGATTTTAGCTTATAGTCGCTAGTCCCTGAAAGATGCCCCTACTTATGTTAGTTAGCTCAAAGTAGTACAACTAGGTTTTTCGGATTGATTCCAACTTAGGGTTGTTAGTCCCCGAGAGATACCCCTTCCTAGGCTAGTAAGCTCAAAAGAGCATAACCAAGTTTCCAAAATGGATTCCAAATTTAGGGTTGCTAGTCTATAGAGAGACATTGATAAGGTTCCAGGTACTCGACGCCACGCCAAGTTTTGGACCACATGGGAGGCTTACTCGCGAGCTCGTATGCGTAGTTAACCTATTTATAAGTTATGTCAGCATTAGACGACCTGCCTAGCTCTATTGGGTTTGCTTTGTTATGCTGAATACGCCTGATTCTACCTTAATTAAGCCCTCCGACAGACTTATCCATGAACTATGACAATATTAGAAGAACCAATGTGCTCTACAAGTTCTGTCTTGGGTTACTATTTGTGCCCTACTTTGCTAGGTCTTCCTTGCAAAACTTAATCCACTCTACCCTATTATGGTTGGCTCTATTCTATTCTACCGGGTTTACTCTGATCAACTATACAGGACTGTCTTGTTCCGCTCGTCCACTGGGATTTACCAAGATTGATTTGCTCGACTAAGTATGTTCGGCCAAGATCTATTGGGTCATGCGAAGCTGCCCGACTATTCCATATTCACTCGGCCATACTGGGACATATTAAATAGGTCGGCCATGTCCACACCAGATCAGCCCAACCATACGAGGTCGGCTACTGTCATGTCAGCTCGGCCATTACCATATCAGGTCGGTCTAACCATGCGAGGTCGACCTTGGTCCTATCAGGTCAGCCACAGACATATCAAATCAACCTCAGACAAGATAAGTAGTTTAAAATCAGGTTTGCCCAGATTACTACACCAAGTCTCCAACAGCTCTTTGGAATCAAACGTCAACCCTTCACCCAAAAATCTTGTTCATCTATATATTTTACTTATGTTATTTTGATTTCCTATTTCTTGTATTTTTCTTAAGTTGTCTTCATGTTTTATTTGTAATTACTGGAATTCCACTAATGCATCCTTTAATCATTTATTTACAGCTTTACCACTCTGTATAGATAGAACACTAAGAAGATTTGGAACATGAATGAAAAACCCTTTAGTCTTTCCTCTTAGAAAGCTCTTCCTTACCCGCTGTTATCGATCCCTTAGCAAGCATTGTAGCAAACAACTCTATCACTTAGACCAATATGTCACATCTAGAAAGTCTTAGGTCCGTATATGGTTCTATGGTATGTCATATCCGTAAGCTAGTGTACTTGCTAGACCATCAACTATCATTTACTTTTTGAGCCATCTCGCGGCTCAGACCTACCCCCCCTTTAGTTTTCGCATGATACTGGGTTCATTTGTTCATCCACAAATCCATGTCATTTTGGTATTAGAGCATGGTTCCGAAAAGGAGAGTGTGAAGTTGCTACAAAGATTTGTTCGTATTTGTTGATTAGTGGTTATGTTCCTTTCATAGATATTGGAGTTAGTTTAATTGACGTAGGTTTGGAGATCTTGAGCTACAAGAGGAGATTTGTAGATTGATAAGAGTGTTTCTTATTGTGCTCTATTGTACTTTGTTCTTCATTGTGAAAATAGAGGAAGGTCATTTTTGTGTACATCTGTGCATTTAAGTATATTGGTTACCGGAGTTAAGTTGGAAGTATGCCTATAAGTTTGAGTTGTATTGGCTGTAGGTTGGAGTGATGTTGTATTATTGTAGTAGTGTAGGTTAGAAATTAGAGTCGTGTGAATCTGTTACTATATTAGTGAAAAGTGTGACTGGGTTACGTATGTTGGGATAAAGACTATGTAGGGTTCTTGAGTCACATTACCATAGCTACGAGAATTATAAGGGATTTGAATTGGGTACCTTAAATTGAGAAGTGGGTGTTCGATTTTTTGGCAAAACGTACTCAAATTATGTAGTTTAGGTCATTAAATTTAGATGGAGGGTCATTTAATAGGCTTCTTTCGTGTTATCACAACAATAATTAGTGGAACGTGTTGTGCCTACTTATGTTGAACTCAAAGTTTTGGACATTAATTCGTAGTGTTTGGTGGTTGTTAGCTATGGAAGCTTTGTTGTTACCACAGTAATAAGTAGTAAATTTTCTTAGATGTTGCATTAGACAATTTGGTGCTAGTAATGATTACAATTGTGCTAATAGATTGTGTTGTTGTCTTGCGGATTGGCATAGTGATTGGTACTCATAGTGTAAGTGTCTGAATTAAGCTAATAGAGTGAGACCATTAGGTGCCAAGTTGTTACACTTTAGGAAAAGCTATCTGTGTTGTTGTGTTGACTGAGAGTGTCGAACTAAAGAAGTGCCGACATGTCATTCTAGTGACGTGTTGTTCAACACTTACCAAGCCGAACAAGTAAGGAGTTTATGCTGCTGATTTTCCGAATTGTTGCAAGCTCCATCTAACACTGAGCTGACTAAGTTCCATGCCGGTGTATGAGTGCCAAACTGAGATTGTGATCATTGTCCAAGCAGAAGTGAATGAACGTATTGTGAGTTTAGTTACTGAAGTACAGAGGTCATGTGTACCTTGAATTGTTGGTTACCGAGTTGTTCTAAAAGAATTGTGCCACTTGAAGTTCCGAATTGTCATACTCCTAAGGTTACCAAGCTGAGTTGCTTGCCTATTCAACTTGTAGGGTTGATTTTAGTATCCAAGTTAAGTCAAAGTATAAGAGTAAAGTTGAAGATCCGAGCTGTGCAAGCATCCGAGCTGTACAAGCATCCGAGCTGCTGTATTCTTGAATCACCAAGTGTTGGATAGTTCTAGTCATTGCTGATGAGACTCCTTGTGAGCCGAGCTAGTCTACTGAAGTGATACCTTCATTTAACATGGCTTATGACAATTGAGGAGGCTATGGTTATGACTATCACTATCAAGATATAAGGTAAAAAATACTCATGTTTAAAGGTTATGGACCCCCAGATGAATACTTAGATTAAGAGTTTTGAGTTAATAAAGTTTTTGAAAAGTATCTATGCCCTAAATGTGATAAGAAATATATCATAGAGGATTAAGTTCAAGGCCCTGCTAAGACTTGGTGGAAGAATGTATTAGGCAAAGGATCTTAAGAGAGGCAAGTACTACATGGAGCTCAATGAGACTTGCAATGAGAGAAAATTTTTTACCTCCATCATATCAAGATAAGTTGTATGAGGAGCTATCTACCTTAAGGTAAGGACAAATGAGTATCCAAGAATTTGCCCAAGAGTACAAGGCACTTTTGTGGCAATGTAAATTTTATGAATCTCTTTCGTATACTATCTCGCGATCCATGAGATGGTTGAGGTCGAAGATTACCTGACGTGCTAACCCATCGGAAGTAATAAGCTTAAATGAAGCTATCCGACTAGTTGTAAGAGAAGAATCCGCCATTGGATCCAACTAATATGATGTGCAGGAACAATTAGAAGTTTTACTTGTTCAACTTGAGGAGCTCAGAGAAGAAATGAGGCAGCAAAGGGATACCCAAATAGAGAAAGCTAACGAGAAAGGAGCCCAAGGAAAGGAAGTAGGAGAAGGAGTGGTGAAGGTTACCAAAAAGACAAGTAGTAAGGCTAAGGAAGATTGAATTAAATCGTGGTTAAACCCTTATGTTCTGAAAGTGGTTTCATTACTCGCTATGAATACCACAAATGGTAGCTCCAAGAATTACTACATTTCCCTTCCTCATATCGAAATCTTGTGTCCAAGTCATCTGATAAGTTTACATGGAATTGATATGAGCAATTATAGTGTTGCACCCGTAAGTTATTATCAACTGTTGATTGGAGTTTATCAGGGGTAAGGTGGTGGATATGTGTATTGGGGATATATTATGTTGATGCCCGGTATTCTTATGTTGTAAAGATTTGAAGTGTGTAGATGGAAGGAGGAAGAAGAATTGACTTATGAGGAAGTAAAGGGAATACTGATTACAACAAATGAGGAGGCTGTAAGATCTAAGCTAGTTGAGCTTAAAGAGGTAAAGGCACTTCCAAATGATGAGCTATCTTGCATCCTGCAGGTACAAGATCCGCGAGCACATAATCTTTTGTATAACCCAGAGATTGTGTTACTTCCCATAATTGATAGTTGTTGGGACTACTAAGGTGTAGTTGATCAGACTCATGATGAGTGGAAGGAAAGATTGAAAATAAAAAATTTGATTAATAGAGCCCATACAAGTAGAGGGAGCATCAACTGGTGATGCCCTTGTTGCAAGTACTAAATTGTATTCCTATATTTAAATTTCAATTTTGTCGATTAGTGTTTGACCTCGAAGGGATCTGGAGCTACCAATTGCTAAGTTTTTGGTCGAAACTCTTCTAAGAAGGAGGAGATGATAGGGTTCCAGGTACCAACTTGACATTACGCTAGGTTTTGGACCACACGGGAGGCTTGCTAGTGAGCTCTGTATGAGTGGATAACCTATTTATAAGCTATGTCAGCATTGGACAACTTGCCTTGCTCTGTTGGGTCTACCCTGTTATGTTGAGTACGCTTCTCTCTACCTTGACTGAGCCCTTCTATAGACCTATCCATGAACTATGGAAATATTGGAAGACCCGACGTACTCTACAAGTTCTATCCTAGGCTATTATTTGTACCTTACTTTGCCAAGTCTTCCTTACTATACTTGGTCCACTCTACCCTATTGTAGTCAGCTCTATTATATTCTGTCGTGTTTACTCTGATCAACTATACTAGACTATCATGTTCCACCTGTCTACTCTAATTTACTAAGATCGATTTGCTCGACTAAGTCTGTTGGGCCAATATCTGCTCGGTCATGATAAAGCTACTTAGCTACTCCATATTAATTCAGCCACACCGTGACATATTAAACAAGTTGACCATGTCTATGCCAGATCAACCCGACCATGCGAGGTCGGCCATTATCATATCAGCTCGGCCACTACCATATCAGGTTTGTCTAGCCATGCGAGGTCGACCCTAGTCCTGTTGTAGACATCCAATTTTTGCCTTGTTTTATTTTTATTTTATGTTCTTAAGGAGTCTTAAATCACAAAAAAAAAATAGAAAATTAAAGAAAATAAAAAAATTAGAAATTTATTAAAAAAAAGAAGAAGAAGTTTAGAAAAATACAAAGAAAATAAGGAAAATGCATAAAAAAAACAAATCTAGGAAAATTATCAAAAAAATAGAAAAATAAGAAAAAAGACAAAAAAATAAGAAATCTTGCAAATACAAAAAATGAAAAAAGTTTGGAAAATTTTAAAAAATTGAAAAGTCACAAAAAATAGAAAAAAAATTAATAGAAGAGCTATAAAATTTAGAAAATAATAATTTAATAGAATAAATTTTAATTTAATAAATTGAGGAAGGGGATCGTTAGGCCTAGGCTTAAATTTGAATCTAACCCAAGCTGACCTGATCCACAGGCCAACAGCTTAATGGATAAGTACTTATACATTGCATTTAGGTTAGCTTAGAGGTTAAGGGTTCGAATCTTGGTGAAGGCATGTAAAAGCCTTTTTTATATTTATTACATTAAGAAGTGCCACATGTCAGGTTCTTATTATGCCACGTCAACTGCTACGTAGAGCTACATGGCAGTATTGGGTTAGATGACAGGCTAACGTAGAGCCACGTAGCATACAATGTCAGCTATACGTTTCACATGAGGACACATGATACACTTGAAGAACACTAAGCTAAACTTAAGAAGGGGGGTGAATTGAGTTTAAGGACAAATTGCAATTTTTTTCTGATATAAACAACTAAATGCAATAATAAGAGTAATCAAAGCAACAATAGAACAATAATAAGTGTGAAAATTAAAAGAGATAGGGATAAAGAAGATCAAGCTTGGATATAACGTGGAGTTCGAACCACCCCCTAGTCTCCACGGACACACAATACCTCCAATCGAGGACTTCACACCACTTTATTGATTTCTCAATCCAAGCTCCAAAAGCTACACAAACACAAACACAAACTTGATTACACAAGTTACACACTCACAACTCTCAACACAAATCACAATCTCAACTCTCAATACAAAAACTTAATCTCAAGAATTATTAGTGTAGTGCTTTTAACTCTCAATACTTGCAACTAATAGCTCACAAACACTATACTTCAAATATCTCTAAATATTAGCAATTTATGGTACAAGAGACAATGAGAATTATAGACAATAAGAATACAAGAGAATGTTGAAATATTGCAGCAAAAGATCAGTTCTCTACTGTCCTTGGTCGGGTTGTTGAGAATTTCTATTATCCCATTCATTTCTTCCCGTTACAATGCATTCAATACTCCAATGGTTAGTTAAATTTGACTTACCAGCATGCTGGTACTTTGAACTACTGGCAAGCCCGTTCTTCCAGGTCAGTGAGCTTTTCTTTGTGTTTTCTAGGGCTTTTTACCATCAGCTTAATTCTTCCTTAAGCCATCAACCCGGTGGGCCAAATATCGTCTGAAAATTCTTTTAACATACAACAAACGAATACTCATTGCAATATAACTTCAAGATCATTTGATCACCACTTCAAAAGATTAAATTTCTTGTAGAGATAATTGATATATTTAATCATTGAGCAAGCTAATTGAACTTCTTCAATTATCTCAAAATAATCAAATAATCTTAGTTTAATCATCCACTTATTTTTGTTCTCTTAAAAAACAACATGTTTAGATATACACTTTTTGTTTTGTTATCATTAAAATCAAATAATGAACCCTAGGTTCAATAATCTCTCCCTTTTTTATGAGGACAAAACTCTTATACTTTAAATACTCCCCCTTAATTTAGCACTCGATTTCAAGATATTTGACAATTAAGTAAGATCAAGTGAGTACTTGCAAAATGAGAGTATATTAATGTGCTAAGGAGCTAAGTCTCTCTTTTTAATAACTTCACATAAAAAATATATCAAACTTTCAAAGAATCAAGATATACTAAAGTTATAAGATTAATATCATCTTTTGAGTAATTATTATCAATTCAAAATAATACACATTTTGACATTCTTACAACTTGTATATTTCTCCTCCTTTGACCTCATAAGAAAAAAAAAAAAAGAGGAGGATCCAGGCAGTGAAGAGGGAAGGGGATTTAAGTCGAAATTTTGGCATAATCCCGGCTTAAGCCTTAGGATATGCCCCTTACAAAAGTGAAATCAAAGAAGCTAAAAACCATACCAAATAAAATTTCCATAATGAATTCATCGAAAATAACTCATGCCACATCAAATGTTCAAAAATGTGAGCCAACTATGAGGAGTATAATAACTCTATAAGATACATAAACCACAAGTAGTAAACAATATAGACAAGCAACATAAGCAATAAAAGTCAAGATATTGGCAAAGGCAAGATAATAGAAAATAACAATAGTAGTGGCTAATGGCTAAATTCATAACATGAGAAAAACATAATGAAGAGCATATATAAAATAGATTGGAATTTAACAATTCATGTAACTTATAGATCATCATCTTCAAGCTAGAGGAATGAGGCATGATGGGTAGTGATGGTTCATCTAAAAGTTGCTATAGTTCATCAAGGTGGCATCTTAATGGTGGATGGGGGGTTGGTAGAGAGAGAAAGTCGTATGAAGGAGAAGAGGGAGAAGTTTGATGAAAGGTGAAGAGAAAGAGAAAGAGAAGAGAGTGGAGAGTTGATCGAAGGAAGAAATTTTGGATTCTTTTATTTCATTTGCATTCTTTCAAAAATAAAAATATTCATGTGCTAACTTGTTCAGAAGTGATCCTAAATCTAGGTCACTAAGATAGCTCCCAAACATCAAACCTTCCGGAGAAGTTCTATCAAAACCCCCTTTCAAACCAGAATGGACAACTATGGAAAAGATAACAACAACACCAACAACGAAGAAAGTTCTAAAGCCCGATATGGAAAGAATGTTGAGGCCCCACCTCAGAAGCAAAACAAGCCTACCCTAAGTTTAACTAGGCCTTTGAATCCTTTGAAACAAAAGAGGTCTTTTGAAAGGCCAACCTAACTTTCGAATTGAATACTTACTTGTTTCGGTTAATCCAAAGCATGAAGCTAATCAAGACAGACTGAAAGAGCTTAAGAAGTGACTAACTCAACAAATTACTAAAAAAATGAAAATGCTTGAAGGGTACGATGGATTCGAATAGGCCGGTATAACAAACTTCTTTGCCTATGATTATGGAAGCTTCCTAGAAAAATTCAAAGTACTTGAATTCGAAAAATATAATGGGATTGAATACCCTAAGCTACACACTTAGCTGTATGTATGCAAGATGGGTAAGTATGTGTAAATGACCAGCTTATGGTCCAAACCTTTCAAGATAGCCTAACTGGCCCTACTTTAACCTAGTATGCCTAATTAGATCTGAATTAGGTAAACACATGGGAAATGCTGGCCAGAGCATTTATGAGCAGTATAGATTCAACGTTGAAGTGGCGCCAACCATAATGGATTTGGTTACCCTAAAAAAGAGGCACAATGAATCTTTTAAAGGGTACGCCTAAAGGTAGAGGTCCCTATTGCAAGGGTATCTACCGAAAAAGAGCTAACTACAACTTTTATCAACACTCTTAAGAGACCCTACTTTGCTCACTTGATCGGATAAGCCTCTTCTAGCTTTGTAGAAGTAGTAGCAACAGGGTGTCGAATTGGAAGAATCATCTCCTCCAACAAGTTACAAGAGACATTGAACAAAAGACTAACCTCTACTAAATCCACCAGCAGCAAGCCGAGAGAAGCTACTATCAACATGGTCAATTCAAATACCAGACCTAACGCCTAGGTCTCTTTTAAGGAAAATCCTCCCCCAACTCAACAACATTACAGAAGCCAACCGCAGGTTAATAGGACCCCAAGGCAGTTCACCAAAATACCTATCCTACTTAGTCAGGTGCTTGAAAAACTAAAAAAAGATAATCTACTCCATTATGAGGCTCTTAGTGAAAGTTATAAGCTAAGATTTTTTTATCCTAATGTAAGGTGCCAGTACCATCTAGGGTAAGTGAGCTATTCAACCGATTCATGTTGGAGGTCAAAAAACGAAATTTAAGACTTAATTGACGAAGGTACAATTTAACTAGATTTTCGAGAGCTTTTACTCCAAACGTCAACAACAACTCTCTACCTAACCATGGACCCATCATCAATATGATATTTAATGACTCAGAGCCCACCATCAACGTGATCGGTTCCAACTGAAAGCTTAGGGTTTATAGATTCTACAAATAAGAAGAGAAGCAAATTCCATAAACCAAACAGTACACCTTCCATATGCCTGTAGCCCTTGAAAATTATAAAAATGCCCCTCTCAACTATCAGGTAGTAAATCAGGGGTAGTTAAGCTCACTTGTAGAAGGGATTACCCACTCTGATAGAATCTACGATCTAAGGGAGGGCCTAAAAAAGAAGGTTGTGCTGGAAAGGCCAAACAATGAACCAGCTGAACATAAAGAAGGATTGTCTACCTTCACCAAGATGATCGAATCCAATGAGTATAAAGTAATGGATCAGCTCACTAAGACTCCAGCATAAATATCCTTCATGAGTTTATTGATGGCATCAGATCCATATCGGGAAGCTTTGTTCAAAACATTGAGGAAAGTTAAAGTCCTTCGTGAAATGCCGGTTGAAAGGATTAAGTCTATCACCAACTCTATCCTCACCATAGATTAGATTTCTTTCTCCGTCGAAGAACTGGATGAAGAAAGTAACCAGTACACCAAGCCTCTATTCATAATAGTGAGGGTAAATAATATCATCACAATAAGAGTCCTCATCGTCAAAGGGTTATCCTTGAATGTCAGCCCTCTAGTTACCCTGGATCTATTAAGCATTGATATGACCTCGATTAAGCTAAGTTTGACAACAGCGAGAGCTTTTGATGGATCCAGGAGAGAAAATATAGGGGAGATTGACTTAACAATTGACATCGACCTATAGACGTTCAACATCTAATTCCAAATGTTAGATATCCCAAAGACCTTCAACCTGTTATTGGGAAGGCTTTGGGTACATTTAGTAAGGGCCATACCTACAAGTCTTCACCAAAAGGTTAAGTTCATCTCCAATGGCTAGGTCACCACGATTATAGGAGACTAGGATAATGAAATTTACAAAGAAATGGCCATACCCCATATTGGCACTAAGGAGCAAGAAGACTTTAGGCTCAAAATGTTTGAAGAGGTGTGAACAATCACTGATCAGGAGAAAGATGTGAGACCAAAGTTCAAAGAAGGCTAGTTTGGAACCTATGGGTTAGGCTACATCCCAACCTTAATAGAAAAGTTACAAAGAATGCAAGCTAAGGGTAGAAAAGGTGACAGGTTATATCACGCCCGAATGACTTTCCCACCATTGTCAAAAACTTTCATTCGAGTTGATGTTTAGAATTTAGAGCCCGCTAAAAAGGATACCTCCAGTAGAAATAAAGTGGCTAGCCCATCCAACAAGTCCCAACACTTGAATAATTGGTTCTCCATCCCTATGAATACCAATAAGTCTTCCCTAAGATAAAGGATGAATCACGATCCAGCGTTTTATAAAGTTTTGTAATAAATTACTTTTCATCCTACAAATAATTGTACTCAAAAGAAACTTCCTCTAAATAAGAATCAATTTCTTTTCTCTTGATTTCTTCCTACTTATACTCTTTTTTTTTTTTACATACTATTCTATTTCCTAGATCTAATGCCCCGAATAAAGGCCATAAATACCTTACATAAATAAGTGATGAAAATATTGATATCACCTCTGGCCTTACAAGGTTAGTCGTCTAGAGTGTTGTCAATTACCATAATGACGTGCAAGAAAATTGGCAAAAAATTCCATTAATGAGCCAACTGAGATAATTAATGTCAGGATTGATAACAACCCTAAGGTGTTGAAGATTGGAGGAAATTTGAAAGAAGACCAAAAGGCATAAATGACCACATTACTATCTGAATATCAAGATGTATTTGCATGGTCTTATGAAGATATGCTTGAATTAAATCCATCAATTGTAGTCCATCGTTTACGCATACAAGAGGATATCAAACCTAAGAAACAGAAGTTAAAAAGGTTCCGACTAGATGTCCTATTGAAAATCAAAGAAGAAGTCAAAAAATTACTAGAGGTCGGCTTCATTGAAGTATCTAATTATCCCGAGTGGGTAGCTAACATTGTGCCAGCAATGAAGAAGAATGGAAAAATCAGAGTGTGCATAGACATTTAAGACCTTAATCAAGCAACCCTTAAAGATAATTTTCCCTTGCCCTATATTAATGTCTTGGTCAATAACATAATCAAAAACCATCTTTTCTCTTTCATGGATGGATTATCTGGATATAATCAAATTCGAATGTTTGAAGAAGATAAAGCCAAGACAACATTTATCATAACTTGGGGCATATTTTGCTATACTGTAATGCCTTTTGGACTCAAAAATACTGAGGCAACTTATCAAAACGCCATAGTAGTAATCTTCGTGACATGATACAAAAAGAAGTTGAAGTATATGTTGATGATATGGTTACAAAGTCCAAGGAAGGAGAAAATCATGCGGATAATCTAAGGAGATTGTTTGATAGGTCGAGAAAATTCCAGTTGAAGCTTAACCTAAAGAAGTGTGCCTTCGGAGTGACTTTAGGGAAATTGTTAGGTTTTATAATTAGCCAAAAGGGCATCGAAGTGGATCCTGATAAAGTAAAAGCAATAGTTGAATTGCCCCCTCTACACACACTTGAAGAAATCAGAGGTTTGTTGAGCCGTTTAAACTATATAGCCCGGTTCATATCTTAACTCACGGACAAGTGTCATCCCTTGTTTAAGTTGTTGAAAAAGAATGCTAAGATTAATTGGGACAAAGAGTGCCAGCAAGCCTTTACAACGATTAAAGAATACTTCATAAACCCTCCAATTTTGGTAGCCCCAAAACCTAGGAGATATTTATTTCTATACTTGACAATATTACCAAAGTTCATGGGGTGCATGTTAGGCCAAAAAGATAAGGAAGGAAAAAAATGGATTGTATATTATTTGAGCAAAAAATTCGCTGAAGGGGAATAAAAATATTTAGAAATTGAAAGAACCTGCTGTACTTTGGTATGGGTAATGCATCGGTTCAAACAATACACACTTTACTACCAGGTTGAATTGTTGACTTAGCACAATCCCTTGAGGTACTTGGCAAACAAACCGACCTTAATTAGTAGAATCTCAAAGTGGTAAATGTTACTATCAAAGTTTGACATTACATATGTAAATCGGAATTTAGTCAAGGGGTAAGTTTTAGTGGATTAGTTAGCAAAAAATCTCTCCAATAGTACCCCTTAAGAGGTAAGGGTTAATTTCCCCGATGAGGATATCTTAACAATTGAGAGAAGCTTTGATAAAAGGGAAGATGATGAGCCATCGAAATGGAAAATGTTCTTCGATGGGGCAGCCAACGTGTCTTGGTGTGGAATTAGGGTAATATTAATATCCCCTGAAGGTACTCAATACCTTATGGCTATGAGGCTTGTTTTCCCATATACTAATAATATTGCTGAATACAAAGCATACATCATGGGACTCAAAATGACCCTAAATAAAGACATTCAAAAATTATAAGTGTATGAGGACTCTTTACTCATTATCGACCAAGCTTGGGGAGAGTATAAGACAAAAGAGTCTAATATAATACCTTATCACTAGCATTTAATTGAATTAATAGGAAAATTCAAAGAAATCACTTTCAATCAAGTATCGACAACTTAGAATCAGTTTACCAATGCCTTAGCCCTTCTAGCATCTATGATCTAGATATCCGGTGGAGTCAAGATTCAGCCCCTTACTATTGAAATTGAAGACAAGCCTGCCTTACATCTAACAATTGAGGGTATGAATGACCAAAAGCCATGGTACCATGATGTTAAAGTATTTCTCCAACAAGGTACATACCCTGAAGAGGCCAAGAAAAAAGATAGAAGGATAATTGAGAGATTGGCTACTCAATACATAATAAGCAAGTCCACTTTATACTGACACTCTTTTGACGGTATACTTTTAAGGTGTGTGGACGACAAGGAGGTTAAGATGTTAATGAAAGAAGTATACGAAGGAATGTAGCCCTCACATAAACGGTTATATGCTAGCTAAGAAAATTATGAGGCTAAGGTATTATTGGTCAACAATGGAAAGTGACTGCATCAAACACGCCAGGCATTATTACTTATGCCAAGTTTATGCAAGAACTATATACACTCTTAGTACCGTGGCCTTTTTTAATGTAGGGCATAAATATCATAGGCCTGACTACCCCAACAACATCCAATAGGCATCACTTTATATTGGTTCACTATTGATTATTTCAATAAATGAGTTGAGACCTCATCTTACTTGAGCGTTACTAAAGGGGTCGTAAAGTTCATCAAGAGAGATATCTTAGCCTAATAGGGGACTCTAGAAACGATCATCACTGACAATGGCACTAATCTCAACAACAAGCTTATGTTAAAATTGTGTCGACAGTTCAAGATCATTCACAGGAACTTTACTCCTTATTGACCCCAAATGAATAGAGCTGTTGAAGTAGCTAACAAAAACCTCAAAAGAATTATTGAAAAAATGGTTGTTACATATAAGGATTGGCATGAGATGTTGCTATTTGCACTTATATCCTGTCAAAGTTCCATTAGAACGTCGATTGGGGCAATACCTTACTCTTTGTTATATGACAAAGCTCGGTGACTTGCCTGTTCGGGTCGACTAGTCGACATCCTGGACACTAACCAACTCCTTTTTTACCTCTTTACTCACAAAGCAATTCTAAGAGCTTCATCCATTGTGTTAAATCGTTGAAGCTCCACAATATCTTGAATGTCTCGTCCCAACCCAGTAACGAATCTTAAGACTGTTCGGGCTGGTGGTTCCTCCATTTCACAACGTATTATAAGCATTTAAAAGTCTTGAACATACTCATCAATAGTTCGACCTTCTTGTCTCAACTCTTGAAGCCGAGTAAAAGTATCTTGGAGATATGTTTCTGGCATGAATCTGTTTCTAAGCATTATTTTCATCTCGAGCCAAGTGTTAATTTCTCAGTACCCCTTTCGTTTTCCCATGGCTTAAAAATTCTTCCACCACATGGTGGTATGCTCGGAGAATTCAATAGCAACATTTCTTACTTTCTCATAATCCTCATACTAATAATAATCAAATATACGCTCCACCTTCTCTTCCCACTCCAAATACTCATCAGCATTCCTAGATCCATTGAAACTCAGAATCTGAAGTTTCACATGGTCGGATGCTCTAAGGACTTATATACGCCCTTCTTCAAAATAATATCTTCTTCCTCTTCATCAAGCTCTTTCAGGTCTATCTTTCGTCTTATTCGTCTACTAACTCCTCTACCTCAAACTGGTCGAGCTAGGTTCTGTCCTCTAATAGGTTGAGCAGCTTATTGAGTATTTTGCATAGCTTCATTGAGTTAGCAAGACAACACATGAATAACTTGGGTCAAATCTACCAAGAGTTTAACTACTTCATTGAGCCTTTCGTCGGTGCTTCTCGGAGTTTCTTGAGACTAACATCCATGGTGGACAACTCTATTGTCATCACCGGTACTAACATTCATATTTGGGTTTGTCATTTTTCCTCACAAATTCCAAATTCAAAACTCAAATAAATACTTCAGAAAGTGAATAACTAATAACACAACAATCAAATAAACATAATAACTGTCTTTATTTCACATATGCAAAACTGAGTATAACAAAACTTTAAGAAGAACTAACTACAGTTCACACAAAACCTCCACTCTGATACCAAAAAGACAGACAAAGCCAGTCGTTGAATAGGTTTAAGCTTGCAAAAAGCTCAAAAAAGGATTAATGGGGAAAGTGCGAAAGAGTAATAATGATAAATGAAATAGTAAGCAAACTCACAAATAGCTCTAGAGAATACGATGCACCAATGGAACTTATGAGGACTCATAGCACAATCCGATATGACGCACGAATTAGTCCAATGAGATTATTCGCCAACTAACCTTACTTAAGGGAAAGGATAAAAGTGATGCCGAAAGTAAACAAACAGTGTTTACTCAAAGAAGAAAGTACTCAAAGAAGAAAGTACTCAAAGAGTGTATTAAGAATGGTCTAATGGTTTACAGCTACAAGTACAAGGATATTTATACCCATAAGTTAGGGCAACATGCCTAAAAAGGAAAAGACAAAAAAGACATTTCCTAAGGAAATAATGTACAAGGTACACAAGGGTAAAAATGAATATACAAGAAAAATAATCATTGGTGCAACAGATTTTGCACATGATACTGTACACATGGCAATGCTACATTAGCGAGGTCGTTAGAAGATGCGGATAAAAAAGTACGGACAGATGGGCTTATTTGGGCAGGGATGGCTTAGTTAGTCCGGACTCTTTCTCTTGGTTTCTCGGTAAAGAAGATACCGAATAATTAGTCAACTTGGCTCTAGAAGGTAATCATCAACTCGGCATACTACAGAAAAATAGGCGATTATACAGCACGGCATTAAGAGTGACTCGACAAGGAAGTACTCAGCTTCAGCAAGGGTTGGTTGGAATAGAAGGATTTGTCGTGCTAGCCCCTCTAGTCCTCGAGCTTAGTTGTAAGTCAAAGGTCCGATAGCCTAATTCCAATTAGACGGGCTGACGTAGAGCCATGTGGTACGCCACGTCAGCAGCTATGTGTTACGTGAGGACATGCGGCACACTTAGGCAATCGGGTTAGTTGATGTAGCATCACATTAGTGCCACGTTAGCATTTTCCTTTTCTTTCTCTCCCTTTCCCCTCTCTTTCTTGTGATTTCCCCCCTCTTTCTTAGCTAAAAACTATACCAACCCCTTCACTTTCGATCCAGTTTTGACAAAAATTCCCCACACAAAAGTATGATTTCTTGCTCTAATCTTGTTCACCACTTGACCTAATTCAAATTGAACCAAAGTATGCGTCCAAATTCGATCACATAAGCATTCAAATCAAGCTTCAAAATTCGAAAAAAAAAAAAAACTGAAATTTCGGACATTAACATTTCATTCGATTTCTAGTTTCCTTGTTTTCTAAGTTAATTTCATGTATAAAAGGGGCTTTGGGGGCTCACTATGAACACACACAAACACAGATAAGCATTAGAACCACTCGCAAACACTCCCTCTCTCTTTTATGATTACTTTCTCTCTAGTTCGCAGTCGCCCACTGCTTCTCTAGCTTAGTTCGCTTGTTTATCACTTCTAAAGCTTGAAACCACGATTGCTAAGCTTCCCACACTCCAAGCATTAAAACTTACTCTTTCTAACTCTCCGCTGTATCCTACGTAGCAAGATTCGACCACCTAGGGTTCAACCATTGTCAGCTACTCGCGATACATGCACCATTGACCACCGTCACTCAAACCTAACACTACAGCCATGATCATCGTACCCTAAAGTCCTTAACCTAATTACTATTTTACCACTCAGCACCACTGCACGACCAAACCACCACCACTACCATCGGCCCTGTCCAAAATGTTACTAAACGGCCACCAATAACCTAGGCATTGAACCAACCCTCCTCCTTAATCCTAATCCAAAACTTACAAATATCCCATTACCTACTCATTTTAGTAGTCAATTTGAGCCGAAACACTACCCTATGCATCTTACTTGTACAACCAGTGAACTATTGGAGTTAACCTGAAGACCCAACTAGAATTTGACCCAACCCAAGCTGACCTGTGTACTAACCCTGCTTCAGCATTCAACTCACACCCCAATAAGTTGACTCCTGTGCTTCAACTTCAAATTCAATTCAACTTTAGTTTTGATTTTTATTTATTTTATGATGTAAATGTAATCAAATAAAACCAAAAAAAAAAGAAAGAAGAAAAAGAAAGATAAGGGAAAAAAAAAGAGAAGAAAAAAGTAGTTCATTTATTTATTTATTTATTCGTTTAATAAAATAAAAAAATAGAATAAAAAATAGTAAATAAGATAAAATAAAAAATAAATAAGTAAATAAGCTAATAAATAAAAATCGTTCTTAACACTTAGAAAAATAAATTTTCCAGTAAAAATAAAATAAAAATAAATAAATCATTCTTTCCAAATTAAAGTACTTTAGAATTTTCCAAAGAATCAAACCAATTTAGGACCTTTAGAAATTTTTTTAAAAATAAATCAAAATAGGTAAATAACGTAAACTTGACTTTTTTTGAACTAAAATCAACTCAACGCACTAAAGTTTTACAAAAAAAAAAACTATGTACGTCTGATCTCAAATAGCTGGTACATAGCCATTTACAGGGTAATGGTAAAAATAAATTTTTTTCCTCTTTTAGTTTAGGTTATTTAAGTTATTTAATTAGAGTAACTAATAATTGAATCTTGTTTCATAGATTTAAAAAGTGATCTTTAAGATTAAAATTAAATTTGGAAAATTAGTAGTATCCGTAAAGGTTTAAAATTCCTAACCCTCTGATCCAAATCTCTTGTTATAAAACCATTTTCAAAATTGATTTTTATCAATAGACTAGTAGCTAAGTTATGATCGATCCAGTTAAGTTATGATCGATCCACCAAATCGGTTCTAACTTAACGCTTTTTCCCAACTTCGGTTGAGTAGCGATTTCAAAGTGTTTTTCCAAATGCAAACAAAATCAGTTTTCCTTTAAACCCTAGTCCAAAGACAGTATTAAACGGGTATGGTTTAATAGTAATCGATTTAAAGGAAACCTAATTTAAAAAAAAAAAGGAGGTGAAAAACCAAACTTAACACTTATTAGATTGGCTACGGACATATCAAATCGGCCCTAGACAAGACAGGTAGTCTAGAATCTAGTTTACACAGATCATGGCACCAAGTCTCCAATAGCTCTTCAGAATCAAATGTCAGCCCCTCACCTAAAAATCTTATTCAGCTATCTATTTTACTTATATTATTTAGATTTCCTATTTCTTGCATTTTTTCGTAAGTTGTCTTCATGTTTTATTTGTAATTATTAGAATGCCATTAAGGCATTCTTTAGTCATTTATTTATAGCTTTACCACTATGTATAAATAGAACACTTGTATAGGATTTAGGGAGATTTGGAATATTAATGAAAAACTCTTGAGTCTTTTCTTTTGAAAAACTCTTCCTTACCCGCTCTTATCGATACCTTTAGCAAGGATTATGGTAAGCAACCTTATCAATCGAACCAGTGCCATATATGGGGAGTCTTAGGTCTGTGTATGATTTTACAATGCGTCATATCCGTAAAGTTAGTGCACGGGATTGCTAAACCATCGACTATCATTTACTCTTCAAACTATCTCGCAACTTAGACCTACCCTCTCCCCCCCCCCCCCCCCCCCCTCCTCCCCTCCCTTCCCCTTCCCCTTCTGGTTTTCGCATGATACTAGGTTTATGTGTTTATCCACAAATCCGTATTAGACACTCCCGCCAAGGTTAGTTAGCTCAAATGAGCACTACCAAGTTTATCTTGAATTGATTCCAAAAGTTAAAGTTGCTAGTTGCTTAGAGACACTCTCACTTAGGTTAGTTAGCTTAAAGAAGCAATACCAGGTTTATTTCAAATCGATTCCAAATTTAAAGTTGCCAATCCCCAAGAGATGCTCTCGCCTAAGTTAGTCAACTCAAATGAGCACTATTAGGTTTTAATTTAGGGTTTTAGCTAGTTCAAGAAGAGCTTTACCCATTTTACCTAGGACAGTCAACTCAAAGGAGTATTACTAGGTTTATCTTAAATTAATTCCAAAAGTTAGGATTGCTAGTCCTAACAGACGCTCTCGCCTAGGTTAGTCAACTCAAAGGAGCACTACTAAGTTTATTTTAAATCGATTCCAAAAATTAGGGTTGCTAAGCCTCGAAAGACTCTCCTACCAAGGTTAATTAGCTCAAAGGAGCATTACTAGGTTTCAATTTAGGGTTTTAGCTAGCTTTACGAGCGCTTTGCCCGTTTTACCTTGGTTAGTTAACTCATAGGGGCACGACTAAGTTTTCAACATATCTTTTGGGGTCTTAGCCAGCTCAATAAGTGTTTCGCCCACTTTAGTTAATCAGCTCATTAAAGCACAACTAAGTTTTCTCATTCTCTTTATAGTCTTAACCTGCTTAAGGAACGTTTTACCTGTTCGCAAAAATCTCCAACGGACCGTCCCTAAGATAACTAGCTAACTGTAGCACTTCTTAGGATAAAAATAATATCTTTTTTATCTTTATGGTAAAGTTTTACTCAAACTTCACCACAAAGAGAGACAATTATAGACACCTCATTTTTGCTCTCTTTTCATTTTTCAAAATTTTTTTACAAATAGGATAAAGAGTCATAATTTAGGAAAAATAGAAAATTAAGAAAACCCAAAAATATGAAATTTATAAAAATATAAAAAAAGGAAAAAGCATAAAAAATAAGAAATTTCGAAAAAATATAAAAAATGGAAAAATTTAGAAAAATACATAGAAAATTGAAAAGTCACAAAAATATAGAGTATTCAAGAAATTTAGAAAATAATAAATTTTTTAGATAGTATAATAGAATAGATTTTTTTTTTTATAATAAAAATGAGGAGAGGATCAATGAGCTTGCGCTTAGATTTGAATTTGGCTCAAGCTGACCTTGTTCACGTATGCAATTTAATTGCACATATAAATAAGGTATAAGCCAACAACCTAATAGATAAGCTCTTGAGCATTGCATTTAGGTTTGATTTGGGTTTAGGGGTTCAAATTGTAAACCCCGTAAATTTAGCTATTTGAGTATAAAATCAAACTCAATTACTGTAAATAACTTTAGGAGTTAATAAGGTCGAGATAAAAATTTTATTAAATCATAAATTTGAATATATATAAATAATAAAAAACCTAAAATTTTAATCAAAATCTAAATCGTGTACAAAACCATAAATCCAAAGTACACGTAAATACTCGAAATTGAACTTAAACTTGACGAAAACCTTAAAACTATAACTTTAAGCTTACAAAATAAATAAATATCACTTAATAGTAATACAATTGTCGTCGATTACAATTATTGACTAAATCGTATAATCACGTAAAACCTTTAACGAAAATATTAAAATACCTCGTAAAAATTATAATCATAACGAGTACTGATTAAATTGATAAATTTACATAAAATTCCAAAATTAATTTATAAATGTTATTTTTACCATTTTTATCTTTAGAAAAATTACATATAATTATTTTTATTTTCCTTTTTCTTTATTTTCTATTCTTTCTCTTTCCTTCTTCAATTTTTCTTCTTGTTCCACGTATACATACAACAACCCACGTTTTCTTTATTTGGTTTTTTAACCTCCAAGTATTCTAATTAGAAAGAAACAATTCAGAGATAATGATTATGTTGTCATGTCTTCATTAATGCAAGGATTGGTTATTACTTTATAAATTGCTTGGTTCATTTTGTTTCTTATTTCTCCTACCTTTTTAATTACGTTGGATCCTGGAAGCAACCAAAACTAAAAACCAAAAAGGTAAAAGAAAAAAAAGAAACCAAACCAAAAACAAAGAAGAAGAAGAAGAACAATAAGAGGAAGAAGAAGAAAATATTGTTCAAATTAATTAAAAAAAGTTCGGTAAGCTTATTTATTTTATTTATACATATGTATATCATATAGTATATACATGTATACTTAGTATTTGTTTATTTACTTATACATATATGTATGCATAAATAGATAAATACATATATATTATGTGTCTTCTTTATTTATGTATATACATATGTATATAGGAGTGTATATATATATATATTCTTATGTATATATATATATATATATTCTTATGTATAATATACAGTATATGTATATACGTATAAATAATAAGATATATATAATATGTATTTTCCTACACGTGTATGTTTGTACTTATGTATGTGTGTATATTATATATATGTGTTTATATTTAGTGTTTTTATTATATAATATATGTAGGTACACATATATAGTATATGTATAACTAGATATTTCCTTTATATACATGTATATGTATTTAGTATTTTATTTAATTATTTATGTATATATGAGTGATTATGCATATATATGCACTTATTATTTTTCCATATGAAGTATATACATGTATACGTACATAGTAAATATATGTATATATACTTAGTATTTTCAAAGTAGAAGAATTTTTGTATACATGTATATATGTATATTGTGGGGTGTGAAGATGTATATATATTATTATTAATAATATTTTGTATTTTAGTATATATACATATATATAGTACAACCATATATGTACATAAGTATATAAAGTATAAATAGGTGTATATTATACTTGTACATAATGTAAAAGTAAAGTTAGAATAATTTAATATATAACGTATTGTATACGTATAAATGTACGTATATGAATAGTGATGTATACATAAAAAATACGAGTATACATAAATAGTATATATAATATACTATAATATTAAGTTAATAAATAAATTAAGTTAATAAGTGTATATATATATATATATACATATATATATAAGAATATTGTAAGTTTGGAGAAAAAAAATTAATAATTAAGTAAATTGGAAAATTTGATAAAATATAATCATAAGCATTTATATATATTTATACCATAAAATAGGAAAATTATCAATTATATGATTTAAATAATTATTAAATCATAAATATACTTAAAAAAAAGCTTAAATTGATATTTTATAGCTTTTTTAAGTTAAAATAATAAACTTTGTGATACTTTTATATCACAATCAAAATTGCAAGTTATAACGTCTAAAACAAACCTCGTTACAAAAAAATACACTAAAAAAGGAACGAAATAGACTATAAATTCATAAAGATTCCAGCTAAATCGATAAAAGTTATATACAATTTGATAAAAAAACTCGAATCGATGATTTCACGTAAATTAATAGCTAAATAAAGTAAATAGTACAAACTACAACACTGATTTCGTTATTTAATTCCTAGAACATAGTACTTTTTGTTTTCCCTAATGTCAGGTGATCGCGACATCAACACCGACTTACCAGCCAACTATTATAACCCCTAACTTTGATTATGTTTGAGTGAGTACTCCGATGACTCGATACTTGTTTTATATTGGTAATTAGTGTATATAAATTAAATATTAATAACTTAATGTATGGGAGTTTGGGTTATGTATATGTTTGATATTGATTTATTACTGTACAAAATATTGTTAAATGTAATAATTGAATATTTAGTTATATGATTGATTGTTGCATAATTTAAATAATTTGTCGATAATGTTTGATTATCTCATAAATTGACTTAATCATATTCAACTTAACTTAAATTATTGGGATCATGCATAAAGTACAAACATTGCATATAATGTTTCGGCTATCACCTCACGCAGTTAGTAATCAAGAGCCTTGGAAGGATATATTCTCACATGATTTGATTAGTATAGTGTAGGAGTATCGGTACAACCAGACCCTACCCTTAGTTTGCGGGTTTACTTGGCATTAGAAACGTTAACCGTAGGTGATTGGGGGCCGTGACTAGAAACCACCGTTGTAGGTGTAAGCGTAGGCTATAGGAGCCATCTCATTGCTAGATTTAAGATTTTATGTGTTCCTGAATTCTTTTAAAAGGAAAACATATTTCATGAAATGCATAATTTAAATTTATGGTTAAAAAACCCAGGTGCTAGAACTCAATTGTGATTAGTGCCGATGTATTTCCAACCCTTACTTCGAAGGGCATTAAATCCGATGTTGTATGTAGCATCGGTCAACTGCATATATATTGTTTGGCATACTGCTTATTCATGCATTCATATGCTTAGTAATAAATTGTTTGATAACTCGTTTGATGGTATAGTATGAGAGATAACTCACTAAGATTTTGTAGCTTACTTCCCAATAATTTTCTCTTACAAGTTATTAGATAATCGGGTATGGGCTAGGAGCTGAGTGTTAAATATCAGTGTCGAGATGCTTAAAAGTTAGAATCTGAGGATAGACTATGTAAACGGTTTGAATTATTACATATAATTATTAATAATATAGTTAGATTTTATGAATTTCATAAGTTTAAGTTTTAGAACTTTATTATTTAATCTTATCGTTTGGTAAGGCATACCAATTCTCTATGGTTCTGATGGAATGTAGCTTATGGAATAGCCATAATTACTTATATGTTATAGTAAGTTAATTAAATTAAGAATAAAAAACTTTACTGATTAATTGTTTAGAGTCTTACAATTTCTAACTTGCAAGACGGTTTTTGTATTATGGGTGCACATGTAATATAAAAATTTTAAACAATCCTATTAGGCCCCTTTTGAATCATGACACGAATCTCATTAGAGGCATAAAAATACCTTTTATTTTTTTCTTTTTCTACATTCCACGTACTGCCACATGTCAAGGTATCACTAGGCTATGTGTCTGATTGTGACACATGGCATTTTTGTGATTGGTCTTGACTTTTCCCCCCTTTTTCTTGTCCCCTTTCCTTTCTTTCCCTCGCTTTCTCATTTAAGAAAAAAAAATAATCAGACAACAGGGAGGAGGGGATCTACTTTCCAACATTCATACACATACAACAGGGGAGGGAACACACATGGACGATTGGTATACATAACTACACCGTCATCTCTCTCTTTCGACCATCTCCTACATATACAGTGGCCGCCCCTTACACGGCCACCACAACCAAGCCAAGCCATAGCCGCACTCTGACCAACTTTAACCCCGATCCTCATCCTCTCTCTTGTATATCTACTTTCGAACTACACCTCCCCCCCATCTCTCTCTCTCTCTCTCTCTCTTTCACTCTCGCTCTCTCACTCTCATTAAGTTCTTGACTACCACACCCCCATGCATGATGACAACTACCATCTTTGTTCAACCTGAATAACTAAGCCAACACCATCAAGAGCCCGACTCTCACTCTCTAACCAACTTTACCCTCGACTGACCCTCTCTCTCTCTCTCTCTCTCTCACTTCAATAGAACACACACATATGGCAAGGGGGTCACTCTTTCTCTCTCTCTCTCTCTCTAGCTTGAACCGAATACACACACACGGCAAAGGATCCCCCCCCCTCTCTCTCTCTCTCTTAACCTATCTCTCTTTCTCATACATCACATATAACACACACATGATACATAAATACACGCACCATTGTCTATCTCTCTCTCACTCGTATAGTATAAAGCCGTGGCAAACAACCACTGATGTACACATACCGACGTCCCCACATCGACGACTAACACACATGCACCATCAAACTTACAGATCTCTCTCTCCCTAACATTTTCACTTTCTACCATTGAACACACAACTCACTCCCTTTTGAAAACTCATACATTAGCATACACGATCCACATTCGGCTCTCTCTCTCTCAATCACAAACTCTCTCTTACGAGACCTACCGTCGTGAGAACTACCACCAATGGTCAAATTAAGCCATGGCATAGTTCCTACCCCTGCTAACCCCAATAAGAAAACCACAAATCTACCCTTAATGGCTCGAAATATGCCCTAAAACGACCTTTGACATGCCCCTCTAGACACTAGACATGACCGGTTTGAATCGACTTGATTCGAAGCCTTAGTTTGATCCGTGTGCTTATAAGCTTTTGGTCCGACCTTATTTGTTTTGGCCCACATTTTTTTCATATTATCTCATTTAATTTACTATTGTTTATTATTGTAATTTGTAATTGTAAAAATAAAAAAAAAAAAGAAAGAAAAGAAAAATAAAAAAAGGAAGAAGTATTTAGTTTTATTTTTATTTTGATTTCACGTTTTAACCGAAAAACCAAAAAATAAAAATAATAAGTAAATAAAAAATAACAAAGTTATTTTATCACTTAAAAAATCAACTTTTCAAAAAATGAATAAAAATAAATGGACCATTTCCAAAATAGGATTACTTTAAAGTTTTCAAAAATAAAACCCTAATTAGGACTTTTATAAAATTTCTTTAAGTAAATAAAAATGGGTAACGAATGTAAAGCTGGCCTTTTTTCAAAACTAAAATTAATTCAACCTGCCAAAGTTTTTTGGTGAACGAACTACAAAAGTTTGATCCCGAATAGAGGGTACATAGGCACTTGTATGAAGTGACTTAAAATATGGAAAGTTTTATTTTTTCTACTTTGCAAATATTTGTTTAAGTTAATTATTTTAGTCGCATGTGATATGATTAGTTGTTTATAAATTAAAAAAAGGGTATTATTGAAAAGCAAAATTAAATTCAGAAGATTAAAAGTGGCACCTGTTTAGAATTTAAAATATTAGCCCTCGAATCCAGATATTTGGTTTTCAAAAACCGTTTTATAAAATTGGTTTTCTCATTGAACTAGCAACTAAGTTATAGCAAATTCACTTGATTAATTATAACTTAACTCTTTTTCCTGACTCCAATTGCGGGGCGACTCTAAAAAGTTCTTAAGATATAAAAAACCGATTTTCTTTAAACCTTAATCTAGGGTTAGAATTAAACGAATAGAGTTTAATATTAATTGGTTAAAAAAAGACTAATTTAAAAAACCAGGAAAAATTAGGCTCAATGACTACTTGCATCCATAATATCTTGTATCACTATTATGAACAATCGATAACTTTTCTCAAATTTCCCAAACCATATCATCTATAGTTTTGTCATATCGACACCCTACTTATCCAAAATAAAGGTGATTTCTTTGTCTAACTGCAATGCTCTTAATTCTAAATGTTCAACCTTCAATAGGTGACAAATATGCAATTTATGACTCGCTTACCCACGCATTACTAGTCTTGGCACATATAAGAACAACACTAATGAACTGTAAATTTTAATGTTAATTAAGCTTGCTTTTCTAATCCTATAAGTATAGGCATTACCTAAGATCATATAATTATCTCTTAAAATTAAAATCTTTTGGCACATGGACAAGGTTTGACTTATAACCTTAAGCATACTAAAAAATGGCAATCTTAACCTTGAAATTAAACTCAATGGTCGACTACAAGTCATAGTAATGGACTAAGGTTCTTGAGCCTAAAATTTTTCCCATTTTTAACATTTTGCTTAACCCGATCTATATTGAATCCTATATCTATTCAACATAAATCCTCCATTAGGGATTAAAAAAAACATGACTTTCTTTTAAATTAAAAAAAAAAATTACAGTCGCTACCCGACCAAAGTCGGAAAAAGTGTTAATTCATAACTACTAGATAAATTAATTATAACTTAGTTACCAATCTACAAAAAAACCAACTTTAAAAATGGTTTTAGAAAAACTAAAGTTTTGGATTTATTAACTAACTTATTAAATCCTAATAGGTACTACCTTAACCCTTAGAGATTAATTTTATTTTTCAATTACCCGTTTAGTTAATTCTACATTCACAATTAAAGAAAATTAATTAAAAAAAGTTAGTTTATTCCCAAAAAGGAAAAATAAAAATAATTTTCATATTTTAAGTTGGTTCGTAAATGCCTATATACTTTCTAATAGGGATCAAACTTTTTGTAGTTCATTAAGAAAATTTAAATGTGTTAGTAAATTTTAATTTAGGAAAATGGTCAAGTTTATGTTTTTACCTATTTAATTTTATTAAGAAAAATTCTATAAATTGTCCTATTTGGGATAGTTATTTCTTTTAAACATAAAATCCAAAAAAAAAAAATTAGAAACAAATTTTATTTTTTTATTAATTTGACAACAGAATTTTTTCTAAGTTTAAAAATGCCTTTTTGTTGTCATCTATTCATTTATACAATTCGTATATTTATTACTATTATTATTATTATTTTCTTTTATTTATGAAAATTTGTAAGATTGAAATAAAAGAATAAAGAGAGGAATAAATGAAAAGAAAAATCCTTTTTTTTTTCTTTTCTTTTTCTGATTTTCTTTTAAATCCTTTTGTTTTGTCCTTTTTTTTTTTCATTTTTTCATACTATAGAAACAATAAAAAGGAGGAAAAAAAAAAAAGACAATGGACCAAATCTTGTTTGAAGCAGGCATGGGTCAGTTTGGTTTGGACTTCGGGTTGAATCCAAGTCATATAGACCCAACATGTGCAACGTAGGTGACTAAGGGAAGAAGAAGCATAGGGTAGCAATTGTAGGTGTCTTTGAAGTGGTTTCAGGCTGAATTTTTTGTAGGAAAGCTGAGTTTCATTTGTATTGTATTGGACTTAAGGGGTATAAGAGCAATGCCTTCGCTAATGGTAACCGTTTGGAGATGGTCGCAAAGTGGAAGGTGGTGGCAGAGTTAGGTTGCACGCGATGGTAATTGTTGGAGGTAAGTGGGTGCCTAGGTTAAGAGTTTTAGATGGTGGTAAACACATTCACGTACTTGGTTTTGGTTGTGGTCGAGCTGTAGTGGGTGTTTTGCACAAGGGAGTTGTGGTGGCTAAGGTTTAAGGCTCGCAGTGGTATAGAGGTAGTTAGAGTGTACGACAAGGAGCAAAAGTGGTTAGGAATGGAACTTGGTGTCATGAGGAACTTGTCTACAGTGGTGGTTTTGTTATATAACCACTGTACAGGAGTGGCAAGCTAGAGAGAGAAAGATGCTGTGACCTAAGGTTTACTAGAGAGAGAGAGTATGTTGAACAGGCTTGTAAGGGATGTTTAGAAGATTGCTTTTTTTCCTCTTTTGTTTTTATAAATTTGTTTTCTTTAAACCGATTAGTATTAGACCCTACCTGTTTAATACTAACTCTCGATTGAGGTTTAAAGAAAACCGGTTCTTTCAACTTTGAAAACATTTTTGGAGTCTCCACCCGATCGTAGTTGGGAAAAAATAGTTTTATAACTTAGTTACTAATCTTTCGATAAAACCGATTTTTGTTAAAATGATTTTTAAAAACTAAAGATCTGGATCCAAGAGCTAATTTTTAAAATCCTAAACAGGTACAACTTTTAATCTTTCCAAATTTAAATTTACTTCTCAATATACCCATCTAATGAAATCTATCTAAATTTTAATTCTATAAAAATAAAGCGATCAATTATTTACAAAATATGGAAAAAGAAAAAAAATTCATATTATTCAAGATCAAATTTTCGTAATTCGTTTCAAAAACATTTATGTAAGTTAGTTTATTTTAAATTTGAAAAATGACCGAGTTTGCGTTTTTAAATTGGTTTGAGTTTACTTAAGGAAATTTGCTAAAAAGAAAAAAGATTCTAATTAGGGCTTTTGGAAATTCTAAAAAAAAAGGGTCCTAATTTTTGAAAAAGGATTATTTATATTTTGTTCATTTGGAAAATTTAATTTTCTAAAAATCCTTTTTATTATTTGATTTTTTTAATTTATTTTATTTTCTATTTCCATTTTTATTTTCTTTTTTATTATCTACTATTATTGTTCCTTTTATTTTTTTCTTATTTAAGCCTTAACAAAAAATGGGTAAATAAATAATAATAAAAAACAAAACTATGCTATTCTACTTTTTTTTTCTTTTCCTTTTTCTTTTTCTTTTTCTTCTTTTCTCTCCTTTTTCTTTTCTTTTTTTTTTTTTACATTTACATTCACGATGAAATAAATAACTAAAAATAAATAAATAAATAAAACGTAACAAGAACAAAAACAAATCAAAATAGAGGTTCGAACCACTTTAGGACTTATACGTGAGTTACATCTGGATCAGTGCAAGAACTTTAGCTCGATTTGAATCTCAAAGCTTAGCAGGTCGCAAGTTGGATCTTTAGCAACAACAGCTCAAGTACTTGTCGAGGCTTGCTTTGATTACCAAATTGAGTGGGAAAGGGGATTTTTGTGAGTTTGGGATTAGACTTGGGAGGGGGGGGGTAGACATGATGCTGTGGTGTTTGGGTGCAGTAGTCGATGGTAGTCGATGTGGTGTTCAGGTGGTGTTTGCTAGGGTCAAATAGATGATTAGGGTTGGGGGGTTTGAACTACTACAAAGCTAGTCATGGTGATAGCTTTGGACGGGGAAGCTTAAAGAGAGAGAGTTCTAAAGAGAGAAAAGTCGTGGTTTATGAAGAGAGAGAGAGAGAGAGTGATTGAGGAAGTGAGAGAGAGCATTTGTGAGTGATTCTGAGTATCCAAATGAAGTCTCAAACCTCCTTTTTATACTTAAAAACAACTCAATTAGCAAGGAAGGTTGAAATCGAATTAAATGAGAATTCTAGAATTTTAAGTTTTTTTTTTTATTTTACAACATTGATTTGAATGCTTAAATACATGAATCTGTACATGTTCTTAGGTTCTACTGGAAGTAGGCTGTGTATGGAATAAGCTTAAACTAAGAAATCGTACAGGTATGTGTGGAAATTGTGTAGAAAATTGAGCCAAAGCAAGGGGGACAGGCTTGTTTTTGGCTGAGAAAGTTGGGGAAAAAGAAGGAAAGCGGGAGAAAGAGAAAGGAAAGGGAGGGAAAAGGGGTTAACGTGGTAGTAATGTAATGTCACATCAGCTACCTCATCTATTCAAAGCGTACCACATGTCCTATTATGATAAGTGGCAACTGACATGGTACGGTGGATGATACGTGTATGCTACATGTTTACCATGTAGCTTGATATGTAGAGTGCCACATTAGCTTGATCCATTTGTTGAATACATGTCAAGACATGTGGCACAATGAAATCTTGATACGTAGCAGTACAATGTGTGTGTGTTTGAGAAAAAAAAAATAGCAAAAGGCATTCTTATGCTGCCTTTAATAAGGTTCGAACCTATGACCTCAAGCTAAATTTAAATATAGTACTAAAATATTTTACCGTTAGGCCGTTGACTTGTACCTTATTTATATGTAATTAAATTGCATATATAGATAAGGTTAACCTCAACTAGATTCAAATCTAACCCCGAGCCGAACGATCCTCTCCACTCTAAATTAAAGATTCTATTTTTAAAAAATTATTATTTTATAAACTTCCTTAATCCTCTATTTTTCTATTCTTTTGTATTTTTTTTTCTGAGTTTTATATTGTTGTGATTTTTTCTAATTTTTATTTTTATGTTTTGTTATTTTTCTATTTTCCTAATTTAGGCCCATTTACCTTATCTTAAAATATTTGAAAAATAAAAAGAGACAAAAATGGGGTGTTTACGACTTGATGTTGGAATGAATCTTAGAAGCCCCATTTATATTAATTGATGTTTAAACGAAAATGGAAGGTTCACTATCGCCATTGAATTGGAAACTGAAACTTAATTGGTTTGACTGCTTTAATCCGATTTTAACTTGCTTTTGCTTGATTTCAGCTAAAACAAGTGGTCAAATGCAATCCCTAGATAACCGTTCTTACTAGAGTAAGAGATTGGAAGCTTCAATTCTTGCCTAAATTTGTCGAATTTCAATGGAGCTAATATTATGCAATATGACTTTCTTTGATTTTTGAGTGAGAATTTGATCCTCAAATCAACTGTATCTAGGCACAATATTGGTACTGATTCGAAGTACTCCAAGTGCTCTTTGTGATTTCATCATTGATTTGATGAAATTACGTAGAAAAATGTATAAAAAATGGTTGCTTTTAATGTAACAAGACATCTTGCGTAGATATAGCCTAATGTAGATCTTAGGGCATCTGCTCTTGTAATATTTCTTAAATTTTGGTACTTTAAATTTTTCAGGATAGGCGTCAATATCATATGCAGAAAAGTGAATGATACTAACTTGTTCAAATTCGTCATAACTCCTTCGTGTCTTCATCCTCTCATTGATTTGTTCGGTCAACTTCCTTTCCTACTCTTTAAGACTATCTTGACTAAGCCTTAAGTTGATTGGTCTTAAATTTAGCGGCCCTATATTGGGATCCAACATTGGATGCTTTTCATTTGCTAGTGCTGGTGCTGTTGCTTTGAGTAAGGCTATGCTGTTAAACATGAAGTTCATCTGTTCAATCACATTTGCTATAGTTTGCTCTAATAAACGAAACCTCACTTTTGCAAGGTTAGCACCATTAAGATTGTCGTTATTTCTACTATTGGCTATTGCTCCTAATAGGAATCCATACCTATTAGCAACTTCTTGAATTTTTTTTTTAAAAAACAACATTTCTTTTTGAGAGAGAGAAAATGACTTGTTTAAAAAAAAAAGGGTAATGGAATATAAGGAGAAGGCTTATTTACATAGTTTAAAGTTGTAAGAAAGGAATAGAAAAACATTACAATCAATCACTGATAACTTATAGGTATTTAAAAGGTGACCTATAAGAAATATAATTTCAAGGATGTATAAGTGAGAATTGACAAAAGATTGGAAAGAGTTGGAATGGAAGGCACTAAGAAAAGGACTTGTAAGAGAAATCAAATATTTACAATTAGAAGCTTAAGGATATGACTTTTATGAGCCTACTTAGAAAAAATCATCGTTTTTATTTTTATTTGATAAGTTGACCAAGTCAACAATGAATACTTACAAATAAAGATAAGAGAAATTAGAAATGTAATATGAGGGCATGCGGATGTAGAGAGGGAAGTTGTGGCAAGAAAATGAAAATTTTTTATTAACATTACATCTTTGAAGTTTTCAATACATTATTCAAAAATTACAAAAAACTCTTAAAGTCTAGATCTTCTTTTTCTTGAGGTGTCGTGGCTCTTCTTCCATCTTCTTTCTCTTCTTCATCTAAATTGCCTCGATCCATCTAGCAATACGGGAGATATCTTCAGTGCGAGACTTTTGAAAAGCTCTGACCCAGTAACAGATAACAAAATCTTTAAGAAGTTCAATAACAATAACAAACTCATCAATGAGATTCATTTTCTAGATGTATTTCTTATGAAAGAAGTCCAGTTTATGGCTCCAAGTGTGGTTGATAAATCAAACTATAAGTAAGGCTATATTGGTTTTTAATTCTCTATTCTTTTCTTCTCTAAGACAACTAAGTGACCTAGTCTACTCAACTAGTAGCGTTAGGATATAAAACTTTCCTTTTAAAAATTGGGTTACCAGCTTTGCAATCCTACAATGTATGTGAAATATATAGTCTCAAATGCTATCGAGATATAAGCATTGATTTTATGTTGCTGCCAATCTTCAAAACTAGTACAAAAAGAGTTTCTGATTAAAGTTGGATAGGGTTTCGAACTAAGTAAAGAGATTATCTACCTTGATGATTTTCCTATAGGGATTTGCCCATATGTTACATATTTCATATTCATGAAGGCCTAAAAGTCTATTAAAAATCTTTGTAAGTCCAATCATGATATTTGGAACATATCTTTTGCTTTCAACAAAGGAAAATCCTAACCAATACGGATATTCTTAAATAGTTGAGCTCAGTTAAAACGAGCCAAAGCAATAAGCCGACGTTCTTGGCTCTTAAAAATGTACTAAAGCTCATGCCGTGGTAACGTTGATTTTTAACCTTAGGCAGGTACATGGAGAAGCAAAAGCATGGCCCGGTCCATAAAAATATCCGATGGACATTCAAGTAAAATCAAGAAAACATTGAGGGTAAACCTGGGAAAACAATAAAGATAGCTTAGGGTCCGGGGTTTGGTCAGAACATCATACTGGCAATATAAAGGGACGACTTGTATTGCTAGGGTTTGGAAGAACCGCAACTTCACCTCCTTCGATCAGCGACACAATTCTTTCAATTCAAGATGGTAGATTCCATTCTCTATACCGAATCTTGTAATACTAGAGCTTTATGAATGCTAATCAATGTATTTGCTGTTTACTTATATACTGTTTCAGTATCATCTTTTTTGGGTTTTGTGTCGGTTTATAGTTGTAAAATGTAGCCTGTTATGATGCCTATGTTTAGATGGGTACTCTGGGCATTTGTCAATATCTGATTTCTCTTTGAGTGTGTGTTTGTTTAACGGAGAACCTTTTTTGGGCTTTCCTCAATATTAGCAAAAATATGATCAAGTTAATCCCAGGAGTTTACAAATGTTAACATTATCTGTTATGTGGAAATGACTGTGGTCTACCATGCTTATGGAAAATGGTGAAATTGATTTCTTCTTAGAAAAGGAGATAATATGCTGTTATACCCCATTTTCCATCTGACCCTTCCGGGGATGCTTATCGACGACCACCAGCCATTGGCTGTCATTTTTGCCTCTTAACTATAAGTTCCTGAGTTAAAGGCCTTAATAACTTTGATCTCATAAGATTATTGTCATAATATTTGACAATTTTGAAGTTTCTATTGCAATAAACGTTGAAGAAAAAAAATCCTAAAAATGTTTTCTGTGATTCACACCTTTATGTTGATTGTATTTTTTCAGTTTATGCATGGCTGTAATTGGATGGAAAATTCAGGCATTTGCATTGGTTAAGTATAGCTTAAGCTTTATAGTTAAGGTTTAGAAAAGATTGGAAGCGTTGGACTATTGACGTTTTTTGTGCAATTAATGTAGTCTAATATTTGAGGTTAATATTGATATACGTGATTGTAATGTTCATTAAATAGATGGTAACTAGATTAGGGACTGTCTGCAATGAGCTTCATGAGAATGGAAAAGAGCAAAATGTTGCACAGGTGTCTGTTGGCTTAACTGATAGGGTGGGTAAAGTGGTGTGTTCATAACCTGGGAAATTAGGATGCATTTTGGAAGATTTAATCATCCCTACCACCAATTGATTATGTTTTCAATAGTTTCTGGAGACTTGATTGCTCAGCAACTGGCTATTCCATGTGAAGTTAACTCCTCCAGTGATTATAATGTTATATTTTGTCTACTCAGACTTAAAAATGATCTTTGCCAGTCGATCCACTTTGTGACCATCTTGTTTCTGGTGAATTTTGTTCTCTCTTTGTTCTTTTACTAAGAAATTGTATCAAGGCTTAACAGCCTTGATTGTATAGTATGAAGGTCTGCATTTCTGTATCTTGTGATTGGTTGACACGTGTGAACTGTAATGTAATGGAACTTTTCATTGAAGCTGACTCTTATCATTGTTGCAATGAACAGCCGAAGCAAATCCATGAGATCAAGGATTTCCTTCTCACTGCTCGAAGGAAGGATGCACGCTCGGTGAAGATCAAGAGGAGGAGAGATGTGGTGAAATTCAAAGTTCGCTGCTCAAAGTATTTGTACACTCTCTGTGTTTTTGACTCAGAGAAGGCAGATAAGTTGAAGCAATCTCTTCCCCCAGGTCAATCTTTGTAAACATTTATGTTCTGATAACATTATTTTAGTGTTTTGGTGCAGTAAGATCTGCTTGCACTGTTATTTCCTTAATACTGGAGGATGAAGTTCATATATTCATTTATGATTTGCTTGATGCAGGTTTGAGTGTGCAAGAGCT
The DNA here is from genome assembly GCA_024138005.1 of Lumnitzera racemosa. Lineage (NCBI taxonomy): Eukaryota > Viridiplantae > Streptophyta > Magnoliopsida > Myrtales > Combretaceae > Lumnitzera > Lumnitzera racemosa. The sequence continues at coordinate 88,939,095 of JAMXBC010000001.1, read as the reverse complement.
GTGAAAGAATTGCTCGACCCAATTTTGAAGATGACTATTGTTTACCAAAAACTGTTTTCTTCTTTTGTCTTTTTTCCTTTTTGATAGTTACATAGCATCCTAATGCATGAACACACTTTTCACGTGCCAAGTTTGATCTATGACCTATTTTGAGTAAAATAATTAGTTTGGTTATCAAGCACTCTGTGGTGAACTCTCTACCTGCTGGACTTCGATTTGCAGAAAAATTGTGATGAAATCTTCTTTATGATGTCCTTTAGATGCCATCAATATTCCTTAGAAGTTCATGAGAAAATTTGAGTAGTCACCAGCAATTTACATCTTACTAGAGGAGTGTTTTACACGTATCTTTAGGTGAATCATGTTATGCATGGTTCAGATTAGGATTTGAAAGAGTTCATTTGTTTTACAGTCAAATTTGGATATAAAGTTATATGGACTTTAAATAGTTCAAAGTGTTTATCGACTTGCTGCTAGTTCATAGAGTTTATTTGTCTTACAGTCAAATTTCTCCTTTTAGTTTGTGTCTATTTTTCCATCACAGCAGCATATGATTGATGGAAATCATGGCAACAAATGGCAACTGCTAAGTTTTGAAAGTGATTATAAATCATTCTCCTGCCATTAGGAGTCCCTACAACTCTTTGCAGTTCAACAGCCTCAGATTATAGCATTTGATGTAAAGATTATCCATAAATGGCTCTACTGTGTTGTGGCTGTTTAGACAAGGGAAACTATGTAGTCTGGATTAGCTATTAACATGGGGTATCACCTCTAGAGTCTATTGCCATGCTGCTTTTGCAATAGGTGCAACATTCCCTAAGATTCATAAGCCATTACCTAAAGTACGTACTAGATGTTTTAACTAGTATTGTATTGTATGTTTAGTAGCTGCGTAGTGTGAATGGGTGTTTGGTGGTGTGCTTGTTTGCTGTTTGTGGTGTTTTTATTGTGTGTGGGGTTTGGTGGTGTGTTGTTATTAGTTACTGTTGCATGTTGTAGTGTAGGTGGTGTGTATAGGGGGTGTATTGAAGGGGTGGTCTTGTAATGTTGTGGTATGTAGGAGGGCAAAATAGTGATTGCACAATTAGTTGTAGTAGAGGAATTAAAAAGAAGAGGAAGGCCAGCGAAGTAGTTAGAGAAACTGGTTCTTAGGACACAATTGGACTTGCTCTGGAAGTTTCTCTTGTTGAGAGCAAAGGATTCAACCCCTAATTGGAAGTGCCAATCTTGGTGAATTGCTTCCAGATTGGTTCATCCCATTGTTGAAAGGATTCCCTGCTGCTAAATTCAGTAATCCTAGTGTCTCGAAAGGGATCCTGAAACTTATGACCATTCATAAAAGATGCTCCTACTCAAACGTGTTTGGAGGAAGGTGATCCGAATGCAGAAATATCCGGCAGAACAAGCAGCCAAGGCTGGATTGCTGTAACAAGAGGCAGATCTGGGTTTTCATAGGGTGGGAAATGCTAACATCATAAAGATAAACTTGAGATTCCTTAAGTTAATTTTTCAAAAAATTTTGAAGTTAGGGATTGGCCTGGTGAAACTGTTTCTGTAAGGTCTTATATCAGTGACAACCAAGTAGATAAGTGGAGGGGATCGTTTCATGGAGAGCTGCTCTTGCTGCGACACTATATTAGTTTTCAAGGAAGCGGCTTGGAAGCATTTACAAGTCTTCATGAAATTCTGGCCCACAGGATACCATTATATGTGAACTATGTCCGCTTATGAATTTGGTTTGCTGTAGTTTCTGTATGTAAGCTAGACTAGTTTAAGCTGTTGTTTGTTTTGATCCTGTCTGCAATAAATCTAGTAACAAGCAAGCTTGTCCTAAAACGTTTTTCCTCTTCTGTAGTCACAATCAAGTCCATTGTTATCGGAATTTGGGGAACGCTTCGAAACGCATGAATATATGCATTGCAAAGCTTCACACAAATAGGTTCAGAATTACAGCCTTAGCATATGAGCGACTTCCTTTATTTAGGGCCGACTAGTGACAGGAAGTCTTTGGAGAAGCACAAAGTGAACACGAACTTGGTAGCAATGTGTCCGGCTGAAGCATAGGGAGCTCGTTTGGGCCCTTGGTTAAGCTGCTTCAATTCGATGTTTCGATTCGCTTTTCTTAAGATTAAACAAAGGGCTAGGCGGATAGCGAAGGATGATTTAGTAAACAACGAGCAAGCAACGATTGCCTTCGTTCTCAAAAGGTGATGTCCATGCGCTTATGTTTTGCACCTACATGTGCGGATGCAGCCGGGATGCCAGAAACAAATTTTTAAGCATTTTTCCAAGATAAATGAATAACACATGAAAAAGAATCAACAAAAAGGGAATATGAATATGTTCAAAACAGGTGAGAAAGGCTTTTATTGTTTAAACTTCCAATCCCTTAGAAGTTTGATTTTGGCAACACCTGCTGCACATCACCCCAAGGAGGATGATATTTCATCAACCTAAAACTTTATACGATTACGCGTGAAGTTCGTGTATTAATTGAGACTCATGAGGGACTTAAATGGAAATTGGGTTGTAGGAAAGAATGGTAAAAATTTAAAAAGAATTGCATTGTATCTACTTCTTTTTTTTTTTTTTTTCTCCTGTTGCAAAAGGAAATATTATGTTTTATGTCTCACAAAAGGAAATGTTATTTGCCATTGAGAAAGAATCATAACGAATACAATATTTTTACAATTTTTTTCCTCTGAAAAGGAAAGGTTCTTTTGCTATCAAGATTTTCTTTTTTTCTATTGCAATAAAAAAGGTAACATACTCTGTTCTCCGTAGATTTGCCAAGAAAATATCATATTATACATATAAAGATTCTTGAGATATTGAGTATTGAAATAACTTTGCTTTAATTAAACCCAAATGTGCAGTAATCTAGCCATCTCGATTTTGACTTCTCTTTTAACCCTTAAAATCCAACGATTAATATGCGCATTGCTTTTGTTTTTATTCTTTGTTATGGCTTTTCAAAGGTAAATACATACGGAACTTATACTATCTACTATGGCTATAAATTGTGATATTTGCATTGCGTCTAACTATTAAAGAAAAGCTCGTTGAACAATGATAACCAACGAAACAACATAAGAAAAAGAAATTGCAATCAACCTTTTGCTAGGAAAGAAAAAACCCATTAAATTAATACATATGGCATTGTACAATTACAGAAATTCGATGAAGATTCTACAAAAAGCTCTAGTTAATTACAGAAATTAACTTCAGCAACAGCATAAGAATATGAATCGTACTTGTAATAATCCTAAAAGGGAGCTCGGTAAGATTATTTAAAATCTTTATATCACGTATATATTCATAATATGAAAACCGTCTTATAAACCAAAAATTCAAGACTATAATTAATTAATCACTATTATTTTTAATATGTAATTTATTAATTAAACTTAAAATATAAATAACTATAAATGCCCAATATTCTAAAGTTTATTAGGATCGTAGGAAATCGGTATTCCTTACCAAATAATGAGATTGGGTACATAAATTTTAAATATTTATATTGGATATCTATTATAAAAGAATTCGCTAGTTAGATGCATTATCTTCCCATTCCTATTTGTCTATTATTTTACTGGTTGGATTACTTTACACTTCAATCTTAGCCCAATTCCCAAGTTTTAATTAACCTGCAGAAGATACTATAAGAGAGTAAGGTATATCTAACTTAGTAAGATATTCTTTTTATAATATCTTTCAAACAAAAATAGGCAAATTAAATTAGCAACCATATGAATGTAGAAAAATCATATGCAATACAACAAACATATATATATGGTCATCTAAAAACTGTATATAGCTTGGATTTTTGCCTTGTTTAACTAGGGTTGGAGATGATGGTCCGTTAGACTTAGGTTCCAATTACTTTAGCCTCTACATTACCAAATAGCCTTACACGTCGATCAATGTTCTCTCTCTCTCTTTTTCCTTTTTGTTTGGCTTACATGGTAAGTGTAGATGTGAGTATTATATGCAGTTTACTTGTCCTTAAGTAATGGACTCTAGGATATAATCCTTCCTTATGCAGTTGATATCTCTAGTACCTAGTAAGCCTGTAGGTTAGGCGGGGCCATGTTACATGTATGTACCATGTGAAACTCATAAAATAAATATCATGACTCCCACAAGATCCCTACTTCCCATACGCGTAGTATGACTACCAATAAGTCCCTAATGATACATAGTATACATAATTATTTAATTTAATGAGTTGAATATAATTAGGTCTAATTTATTTAAGTGGTCAAACAATTATCGTAGATAATCATTATATGAAAAAGATACTATTAATTTATCACTTAATTTGGTTTATATATCTTATGAAGTTTTGGCAATTAATATAAGTAATAATCAATCACATGCTTAACTCCCAATTCTCTATGGAGCTAGTTAGTAGTAGTTATATAATTAAGTGTGACTAATTTCCAAGTATAATCAAGTATAATAGTTATCAGAGTACTCACTTAATCAAAGCCACCACGAGTTATAACAATCAATAGGTAACTCATCCTTTTAATAAGTGACTCTAGATAAATAAAATAATAAGAACCTAATAAATGTTTAAATGTAGTGTTAAACCGCCTAATTAGCTAATAATTTATCTCATGATTCCTATTTCTACTTAGGTTTTGAATTACATATAACTTTTTAGTTTTGTCTTTTTATCCTTACATTCTCATAGTCGATATTTATCGTATTCGAATGTACTTTCTCAATGTTATAATTTAATTAAAATTTTTAATAATATTTCATATTGCTTAACTTGTTTATTGTGATAAATGAAAATATTATTTTATCATACGCTTAGTAAATATTATGTGAGTTTAGATTTTTTTCACTTTTTATATATTTTGTATTAGTATGTAATGGGAAAAAGATAGTAATAAGATAATATAAGTTAGACAAGGTAATATGGTTGGATAGAAAATATTGAAATTGTATATTTAATTAATTGAAAGACTCTAGCTCAATCATATTGTAGTGTCGTTCTAGAAACTTATCGTGCATATATGTGTACATATATACTCATTTTAATTTAAACACGTATATAATTCAATGTTACTATTAGCATCGGTATTGTCATTCTTGTTATCATGGTTATTATTATTATTATTATTATTATTATTATTAGTTGTTATTATTGTTGTTATTTCATATTACTATACAATAGTCATTACACTTTATATATGTGGTTATTTGTACATATAGAAGCATGCCTTTTTTAGAATGTTTAAACCTTCAAGTTCTTTTATATATATGAATATATATAGAGCTATAATTTTTTGAATAATTTAACATCATACATTTATGCTTTACTTGTACTATATGACATGTATTTACCAACTACCTTATATAGGAAATATATGTGTACATTTGTAAGCAATTACGTTTGGGTATTTATTAATTTATTTGGAGTCTTATCCTAATTATCTATTTATAGGATCACATTGCTTGAATAACTTAATCATTTTACTTATATTTCTCGGTTTTTCGTAAATCTTTAATCGCGTATAACTTTTTCGTTTTAAATTTGATTTTTTTTTTTTTATCTTATAGTCAATTTTTATTATTTTCGGACGTATTTTAATATGGCAAGGTTTGTTTTAGAAGTTGAGACTCGCATTTTCTAGTATGGGCATGAACAATTATGAATTTTCAAGTAACTAGGCCCATTAATTTTTTATTTATTTCTTATGGGATTTTCTTGAAGATTTTCCAAATTAGGCTTATTATAAATTTATCATTAGGCTACCGAAATTGTGTAGGCCTAACTCTTACATATTTTAATTCTATTAGGCCTAGTTAAAATTTATAATGTTTGGACCTTTAAGTGCTTTTATATATATGAATATATATAGAGCTATAACTTTCCAAATAATTTCACATCATATATTTATGTTTTATTCGTATTTTATGATATCTATTTACTGACTTCCTTTTGTAAGAAATATATGTATACATTTGTAAACAATTACGTTTGGATATTTATTTGGAGTCTTATCCTAATTATCCATTTATAGGAATACATTGCTTGAATAACTATTATTATTCTACTTACATTCCTTTGTTTTCCCTAAATCTTTAATTGCATATGATTTTTTTTTTTGTTTTAAATCTGATTTTTATGATTTTGTAGTCAATTTTTATTGTTTTTAGATGTATTTTCATGTGGTGATATCTATTTTGGGAGTTAGGACCTGCATTTTCAGGTATATGCTTGGACAATTATGAATTTTCATGTGATTGGGCCCATTAATTTTTTATTTATTTCTTATGGGCTCTTCTTAATGATTTTCCAAGTTGGGCTTATTATAAATTTATCATTGGGCCAACAAAGTTGTGTAGGCCTAACTTTAACATGTTTTAATTCTATTGGGCCTAGTTAAAATTTTATGTTTTCTTATCGGGCTTTCTATGGTAAATTTGTATCTAAACTTAATTTCAGTTTTCCTTATTAGTTAATGAGTCATCTGAATTTTTATTTTGGGTCTAAATAATTTTCTACATTTTATATTTGTTGATTGCTTTTATTTTTGGGCCAAGATCTTTGTGTATTAGCCCTAAAAGAGCTTTTCCTTTAAGGTTTTCAATCTTACATTTTGAGGGTTTAATTTATATATACACTTTTGTTCTTAGATCATTTAAATAAAAATTTGAGCTCCTTTTTCTCCCCTAAATTAGATATGGACGTAGGGCTTAGGAGGGGTTTCCAAGTCCATTCTATTCTATTTATACAATTTAACCTAATTAAGCCCTAATTTGCTAATTAACTTAATAAATTTTATTATAATCCTATTATATTAATTTATCAATATAACTTTACATGGAAGAAGATTTAACTTTCAGATTCTTAAGCTAGACATAGACTTATTATTAGGGCCCCTTTGTGATTTTTCTCCAAATTTATGAATTATAGTGTGAAATTTTACTATATATTATGTTGATATATCTATAAAAATACTTAATAAAGGAAAAATAATTTAAGAATATACACATATACACATGTCTCAGCCACACACATATATGTATCTATATTTGGCACTTATTTTTAAATTTTTAAACTTTTTTTAAGAAAAGAAAATACACTCAAATATATATATTATTTTTGGAATATATATATATACATACATAAACATACATATTTTCTCATACTTTTACTTATCGTAGAAAAATAGAATAAAAATATAGGTTTATATAGAAAATTCCCTATTCCATATACATGTAGACTTATATATTTATTATGCTTATTCTTGTATTTTTTGGATCATATATACATATCTATACTATTTTTGAAATACATATATATATATATATATGTATACATAAAGACATATTTCCATATATGTTAATTTTAATCCAAAAAATAAAAATAATACACATAGGTGTAGGTGCATAAGTATATATTCTTATGTTCATTTTGCATTTTTGTGATATATATATGTATACATACATTATTTTTCAAAATATATATTTATATATAAATGCATATATTTTCGTATATGCATAATAAAACCAAGAAAATAAAATAAAAACACATGCACAACTAGTGCAGGCTTATATATATTGTTGTGCTTATTTTGTATTTTTTGTATTATGTATGTATACTATTTTCGAAAAATATATTTATATATACATAGAATGTATATATTTCTGTATACATACCGTTTTAAGTCTAGGAAATTAATATAAAATAAAATAACTATAAGTAGAAACAAGCACATATGACGTCCATATACATGTGTATTACATGTATTTGTCAAAACATACATGTATACATAATATATACACATTACATTATTTGCTATGTATGAGAGGCCATCTTAAATGTACATAGATCCTAAGGTCTTTGCAATGACTATCATAATACATTAAAAAATGCTAAGGAAAATACATATGGAATCTTGAATACAAAAGATTGGTATAGTACATTGAAAGGAAAAGTTACAAGGAGAAAAATGAAAGATATTTTGAATGTTACTCAGTGGAAAATTAAAGTTGATTCTTAGAAGCTTAGTGATGATCTCTTTCCCCTCTAGTTGTTCCAAATATTTTTTCGTTGTGGCTTGAAGTTGGAAGGTGAATTTTGTGGTGAAAGGAGTGGATAAAAGTGGAAGAAAATGGAAAAAAATGAAGGGAAGATTCGAGGAGTTTATGAGTTTTGTACTTCTATGGGGTAGTTTTTTAAAAATACGATGAATATATGCTTAAGGTAGAAAATAATATGTGAATAGGTGCACCGCGCGCGTGCCTCCCTTGTTCCCTACTTTTTTGTATTAAAGCACATGCCTTCATTTCCAAAAACTTTTAACAAAGAAGACGCATATAAGAGATGCGCCTTTGTTGTTTCTAGAAACAAAAAAAGCACATATAGTAATTGCGTTTTCCTTGTTTCCAAAAACAAAGAAGGCACAATTCAACTACGTACCTTCTTTGTACATATAACCTTACCCTTATCTATTTAACAAATACCCTGAATACATGTAGGTTAACAAAATATATGTCGAATACAGAGCAAAATGACCTCCGAACACCAATAAACCACAAATTTACATATACATCACAAAAGTATATGAATTCCTATTGGTATGATGTATAACTCAACATATCTACAAATAGTCCAATAGATTACCTAACATGATTGAACTTGTCAAATCAAATAGAATATTATAGGGTATAATTATAGCAACTGATCAACAGCAAGTGAATCGTAAGCCAAGGTATGACGTAATTTATAATATCTCTATACATGATAAATGATAGATGTCAAAAATACATAATAAACTAACTAGGTAATAAAAAATTGTTATTTACAATCACTTTTGATGCATCTCTAAGGGTTGAATATATGGAGAAGCACCATAACGAAGCAAACAAAAAACAAACAAGGAAAAAGTTAGCAAAGTTTAGACAGTTATCGAATAGATATTACTCATCACTCGATCTTACTCGACCTACAATCTATCAAATATGATACACCAGTTCAAACTAAAGGGTTACTTGTCACTATTCCTTATTAAAGGGAATAGATAAGAGTTGAATATAGTGAGAGCACTAAAGTTACTCAACGTGAATAATTCTGTATTAACTAATTAATCATCTGTATACAAGAAAGTGGAAGTTTATACACCCATTCATTGGGGTTACTTTACACGTATAAAAAAAATGGTATTTTACAATTAGGTTACATAAAACATACTAAAATGGGTAAAAGAGACAAAGGATATTTAGTATGGAAAAAAAAAAGAATCATTCTGGAAGATTGTGTTCAGAAGATATGTATCGCTTGGTGGCTGGATATTAGGAATATAATACAAGGTAAGTGGAAGTAGGAAAGTGTGTCAAAGGCTAGCTTGATCTGGATCAGGTTGGGAGCCAACCAATCTGGTAAGGAAGTTAGCTAAATTAAAGTTAGATGCCTTTGGTTGGTTAGGGAGCTCGGCTAGGCTAGTCTTGGGCTGTCTTCTGAAATAAGACTTCGCTGTGTAGTAGGAGCATGTTTGATATTTGTGAGGATCTAGCAGATAGGTCAACAGGAGATCAATTCAGCATAGGGATCCTCGTTTCAGCTTTGGTTTCAAGTAAATATTCTTTACACGAGTCCTGGAATTCCTCTAACTCGGCTACGAGTGATTGCTCAAGGGGGATGATTCCTATTATTTACTTAAGGGTCAGAAAGAGTTGCCCTTAAATTTGGAGTGGTTTCTGCTTCTTCTTTTGGAGCGCATGCAAGGTCTTCCTTTCCTGGTTGGTGAGGGATTGAATCGAATTAGATACATTAAAGGTAAAAGAAATACCGTAGTCATCAATTAACTCAATCTGGTGAGTGTTACGGTTGATCTTCTTCAAGATCTTAAACAAACCATTAGCTTCAGGAAATAGTTTATTCTATCTCAAATGTAGGAACCGTTCTCGGTTGAGGTGTATCTAAACCAAATCTTTTGGGTGGGAAGAAATAGTTCAGTGGCCTCAACTACCAATTTCTCGTTGTCTCTGATTGAATTTGATGATCTTCTTGGTTATAGGCTGGAGTAGTTCATGCAATTCTTAGGCTCGATCAACTCTATATTGACTTTCTTTACTAGCTGCTGGGGCATTGATCATATCCAAGGGAATAGCAAGGTTAAGGCCATAAATGACCTCAAATGGGGTCTTCCCAGTATTGTTATGGAAAGTTTAGTTGTATATGAAGTCTAAAACTGGTAGGTACATATCTTAATCCTTTAAGTTCTTTCATACAATAGCTTTGAGTAGATTGCTTAGTGTCATTTTCACTACTTTAGTCTAGCTATCAATCTGAGGGTAGCTACTGAAGCTAAACATAAGTTTAGTTTCAAGTCTTCTCTAAAGAGTCTTCCAAAAATAACTTAAGAATTTTTTGTCTCGATTTGAGACAATAGTCTTTGGTGCCCCATGTAGTCGGACAACCTCCTATAAAAATAAATCAGCAATATATAGAGTATTGTTAATTTGATGGCACAGAATGGAGTACGCCATCTTGCTGAAGCGACACACTATAACAAAAATAGAATCTTTCCCTCTAGATGTTCAAGATAACCTTAGGACAAAGTCAATGCTGAGGTCGGCCCAAAGTAAGGTTGGTGCTGGTAGCAGCAGTGACATGTACTCTCCATAGGGTTCTCTCTTTCCTTTAACATGCTAACATATGATAGGGTTGAAATGATGGTCACGAGCATATCGCTCAATAATGAGTGAAAATCCTAATAATTTTGCCTACAAAGTACTTAGTAAGGTTTGCCATTATGACAAAGTGTCGATGATCACATTTACACCTCCTTTCTTGTGTCAAATGATGTATAAGAAACCTTCCATAAACTTTAAACACTTAGCTTACCTCTTTGAAAGATTGTTTTAACTTCCTAAATGCTTCAAAGACTCATGTTCTGTATAAATAACAAACTTTCGTAGTAGTAAATGATGTTGTCAAATAGTAAAGGCTCAGTAAAGAGTTTATCAAAATTTAGTAGTGAAAATACAGATGCCAAGGTAAGCTTCTCCTTGATCTCCCTAAAGCTTTGCTCATCTCGATCATTCCACTTGAATCCTTTATTCTTTTTTATTAACTTAGTCAAGGGGACGACTATGGTACTGAAGTTTTTAATAAATTACCTATAGAAAGAAGCTATGCTATGAAAGCTTTAAACCTCAATGACATTCTTTGGCATCGACCACTTAAGAACAACTCAAATCTTCTCCTCATCTACTTAGAGTCCTTGCCCTAATACAACAAACCTTAGGAAAATCACTACTTTCTGACAAAACATACACTTCTTCACATTCTCATACAACTTCTCAGTTTGCCAAACGTCAAATACTTCGGGAAGATGTTGAATATGGTTGTTAAGGTCGGCACTGTATATTAACATGCCATTGAAGTACATGAATACACATCTTTCAATTAGAGGGCACATTACATGGTTCATCAACTTGATGAATGTGCTCAGTACATTAGTAAGTCCAAACGGCATAACCAACAATTCATAAAGTCTATTGTAAGCCCTAAAGCCAAGCCAAGCCAAGTAACCGTAGGATTGAACTTAGAACCCAAGGTTTAGGGTGATCGGTTAAAAGATTCGATCAAACCCAAATTATAAACTATTGAGAGGAATATTAGTAAAACTGACCCCGTAAACTTGAATTTAAGAAAATAAGTAATAAAATAGAAAACTATAAAATTTTCAAATTTTAAGCATAATAAGTATTAATTACCGAAAATATGAAAAGTGTAATGAAATAACTAATAAGTTACTAGAGATAGATTATATATATATTAAAAATTTTAGAATGACTAAAATAATAATTAGGAATGTTCACGTGTATCCCACATGTATTTATGTGTAGATAAAAATACGCATAATTACCTAAATTGGCCAAAAACTAAGCAAATAATTAAAGAAAATTATAAAATAATTATAGAAAAATCAGAAGATGATAAGCTTAATCAAGATCAGGTCGTGGCAGGTTTAGATAAGAAAAGGAAAAATCAACCAATAAAATTTGAACAACTTAAAAGCTAGAAATTAATGCACATTAATTACAATAAAATGTCTATAAATAAGGAAAAAATTTCTAGAAGTCATTTGGTCAGTTTAGCATTTGGAAAAAATAGGAGCACTGAAAAAATCCAGAGAAAATCCAGAAAATAAAAAAAAAAAGGGAAAACTGTGCAGATTGGGTACGTGAGCTAAACCCACCACTCACCACCACCACCCTACATTAGAACCACCGCCTGGACCGGCCGACAATCTTGGACCTGGCTTGGATGGCCAAAAAGCTTTGGACCGGTTAGTCTCTTAAATGACCTGATTTTGAATAATTTTGTAAAATTAGTTATTTTGCCTAGAAAATTATGAAACTTGTTATTTTGAGGTTTTATTGTATGTAGATTTAGGGAAAAATATCGATTTAGTTTAATTACATCTGCAGTTATAGGGTTCTTAACAAATTGCTCAAAACCGAGCATGATTAGAACCGAAAATAAATAGGCTTAGGAGTGTAGTTTGGAGCTCAAAATTTTTCTGTAGGATTCTCATATGATGTTGAACAGTGCTATGAAGCCATTTTTTTAAAATTAATTTTTGAAAATTTTAAGTTAATTTTTAGCCCTAAAATGATGGAAAAATTGAGTGATTTGGGGTTAATTAGGTGATTAAGATGTTAATTACTGATTTAGATCTTAATTAGACGTTTAGGCATGTTAATCTTTGATGTGGAACCCTAATCCTAGCATTTGGAGTATTAAGTATGGTTAATTAGGGAAATTAGGTAATTAATATAAGAATTTAGTAATATGTGATATTGTAAATTAATAAATCTAAAAAAATAGAGTTATTTAGATAATATTATAATAGAAATCAGAAAAATAATAAATATGAAAATAACATTTAATCTTAAGAAAAAGTCTCAAAATGTAAGATTTTTACACATCGGAAATAAATTCGATACCGTAATTAAGGTTATAGCGTACCGAATAGTTTAGAATACTAAATTACGACCCAATAGGATATTTAGACACTCGAGCTTAATGTGATTAATTTCACATTAGGATTCGAGCATATTTAAGGCTTAGAAATTAAAGTTTAAAATCTCATTTAGGATTTAAATACCGAAATAGAGTATACGAATCATTAGGACGTAATGGGCATACACGGACAAAAATGAATTAAAATATAACTTAGAATATGAAATCGTAAATTTTAAGTACTAAAAAGACCTATTTGTATTATAGGACATCTAGAGACAAAATCAGCTTGCGATTAAGGGATCGAGCAAATCCAAGTAAGTTGGGTTATTACTTATTGTAATAGAGTACTAGTTTTGTAGTACTCGGAGACTTAGGCTTGTATATGATTGTGATTGTAAGTAGTTTATGCATGTGTTTGATGTATCTGAATTCGTGCTGAATTTGTATTGTGAATAATTCTGTGACTGATTAACGGAATTTAAAATTAGTCGACCTCAAATAATTAATAATGTCATGCATTGCAACCCGTTAGGGGATTATAGGATTCTCCAACCAAATACCTACCCCTTCGAAAGGGATAGCGCAGGATTGCAAAATGGTCCCTTCTTTATCCTTAGTCGAACTAAGTGACAGGAGAGGAGGTCGCGACGAGGGTGAAGTCAACGGTTCGAAGGTAGTCGCGGGAGGAGCGAGGTCTCCATTACACAAGCCTGGGTTTGGTTGTGAGCTGCTGCATAACATGGAAACTCCTCAACCCGGATTGGAGCGGGTGAAATTTCTCTGATTTCACAACAGACCGGACTACATTGTGCAATGACACTTGATTATTGCATTGCATAAAAATAATTGTTTGATAACCCTGCTTGTGTTTATATGCATTCATGAGTCTCCAATTCAACTTACTGAGTTGTAGTTGCTCATACCTTTATAGATCCTTTTGCAGGTTTTGATTTCTGAACACTCAAAGCTCTATGCCGCCCTACAATTACCCAGAGGTTAGTCTGTTGGAAGCCAGGGGTATGAGGATCAAGTTACTTAGTATGGTGTGTAACTAGAGTGATCGTGTAATTAGGAATGAAAGACAGGTAGTTATTCTGTAATGTAGTAAACTGTTATGTTATGTAAAACTTCCTAGGAGCTTTGTGGCATGTTATTAGAAATTTGAACTATTTATCATATTCGTAGTTTAATTGTTCATCGGACTGTTTACTTCAAAGCGAGGAGTCGTCGACGCCTTGTGTAGGTCATGTTTATGGTAAGCACTGTGAGGCCAGTTACTATCATAGAATGGTTTACACGGCGGGATTGTTGCGACTCTGTGAATTCGGGGCGCAACATCTATGCCTAGTCTTAAAGGTAGTATTCCATTCATCACCAGGCCTCGTGAAAATTTGGTAATAGCAGTTTCGCAAATCAGTTTTCAAAAATATCTTGACACCATGAAGCTCATTTAACAGTCATTAAGCCTCGGTATCGGGTATATGTACTTGATAGTAATTCAGTTGATTGTTTTGCTGTCGATGCATATGTGCCATGAACCATCTTTCTTCATAACGAGCAAAGCTGGTACATCACAAAGGCTCATGCTCTACCTTACATATCCTCGTTCTATGAGTTCGTCCACCTATCATTTTAGCTCAACAGCCTGTTGAAGGTTTATTCTATATGCAGGTTGGTTCTATAGGGAAACACCTAGTTATAAATCAATGTAGTGCTCTATACCTCTAACCAAGGGTAGTCCCTTAGGCAGTTCTTTTAAGAATAGATTGGATAACTCATTTATCAGGCTTCTAATCTCATGTGGAACGTTCTCTCAAGCTCTCCCCTTTAACATCCTTCTAATCTTTAGGAACATAGGTTCTTTAGCAGCTCGGAGCTTTCTTCGATTCATTACTAAAGATTTCTTTTAGTAGCTCAGGTGAGCTGGTTATGGATTTCATTTACTTGGGACAGGGTCATGGGTTACAACACAATCTTCCTTCCATCCTTAATAAAGGCTTAGGTGTTCTTATATCCATCGTGAGTAATACATCTATCGAATAACTAAGGTTGTTCAAGTAGGAGATGTGAAGCTCTGTCCCTGTATACATTCTTAACACTAAATGGTACGATTACTCGTTCAGTTATATACAAAGCGCCCTTATCATAAAGCCAATATAGCCTGTAAGGGCGGGGATGCTTTGAGGTTAGCAAACCCAACCTCTGCACAAAGGACTTTGCAACAACATTAGTATAGCTTCCTTCATCTACAATGATCTTGTACAATTGGCCTTTGACAGTATACTTAGCATGAAACAGATTCTCCATCTGCTCTTCCTTAGAGTTCGGTAAGGAACTCAATATTCGTCTTAGGATTAGAGTCATCACTTCTCCTTGGTCGGCATAGACATATGTTTCCTCCTCTACTTCGGCTTTAGATTTTCTAACATTTTCTTCTTTCTCGAGCTCGCTCTCATTGGTGCTATCCACTACATCTCCTTAGAGCACCATGATGCGTTGATTCGGATGCTTAGTAACCATATGTCAGAAGCCTAAACACTTAAAGCATTTCACCTCGTTGGTTTTCTATCTAGAGGTCTACATTTTCTCATATATCCTTAGGGTCGGCCTAACCTTAGTTCGACTTAGCTGACCTACTTGACCTTGCTGGCTTACTCAGCTTTCATCAAATCAGTTATTCTTATCCTTAACCCTGTATGGCTTCTTCGACTCTGCTTAAACAAGTTGGCATAGAACTAGGGGTTGAGAAAATGTTCGCTTAGGTCGGCTTAAAACACTTCTCTTCTGTTTTTCAACCTTCTATGCTATCTTTATTACCTCTTTCAATGTATAAAATCTCTATACTTTTATGATGTTACGAACCTCGTACTTGAGCCCAGAAATGAACCTTGATATTGTACGGGCCTTTGGTTCTTCTACGTTGGCTCGGATCATTAGCATTTGGAACTCCCTTACATAGTCATTAACAAATTAATTTCCTTGGTGAAACTCTTGTAACTTTGCAAACATATCTTATAGGTAAGTTTCGAACACAAAATTTCTTCTTAACAACCTTTTCATCTTTTCCTAAGTTCTAACACCTTGTCTTCCATCTCTGGCTCTGGACGCATTTAGATTCTTCCACCACATGGCTGCATATCTAATAAACTATAGTGCAGAAAATCAGACTTTGACAACATCTGTATACCCATAACATTCAAACGCCTTCTTGACCTTTTCTTCCTATTCTAAGTATTCATCTGCATCTCCACTTCCACTGAAGGGTAGGATTTGAACCTTAACATTGTCTAGCCCTCGAGGAACTCAACGTTTTTGTCCTTGCGCTTAGTAATAGTTAGCTTCTTCTTCTTCTCCAAACTCTTCAACATTTAGCTCCTTATTATCTTCCTTAATCTCCTGCAACTCCAGTCTTCATCTAGTAACTCGGTCTATTACTTCTCCAGCTCACTATAATCGAACTGGGTGATTGGTTCGATTGCCTTAGCCATAGTGTCTCTTAGGGACATTTTCTTATGGGCTATGGTGCTGTACACTATGGGGCTATTTCTTGTTAACTTGTATTGCTGTGACTATACTTTTAACAAAGTTGATTAGTTTGTTATCAACCAACCCTAGTATATTACTACTATTATGACCATGACCAAGTTGAGCACCACTACTTTGATCACCAATAACACCTTGAACTCTTGAATCTGACATGGTACAATAATAACACCTTAAACACTTGAATCTGACATGGTACAATAATAACACCTTAAACACTTGAATCTGACATGGTACAATACTTCTCGAGTAGATTAATAATTCATCAACAACTTTAACACCCTATAACCACTCGAATAGAATAATAGTGATCTTACTTGTTTTCATAATGAAAAGTAAAGTAAAAACAGAGTAATAATGAAACTATACTTATACAACATATTGTAACAGCTATGGAAGGAACATAAAAGCCACTAACAATAAAGTAAACATAAAATTCACTATAAATTCACATACTTTCTTGCAAAATTGTGCTATGATACCAAGTTGATACATCTCTAGGGGTTGAATATATGGAGGAGCACAACAATAAAGCAAACAAAAAACAAACAGGGAAAAAGTTAGCAAAGTTCGGGTAGCTACTGAATGGATACGACGCACCACTCAATCCTATTCAGCCTATAATCCACCAGTCCGAACTAAAGGGTCACATGCTACTATTGCTTACTAAAGGGTATAGATAAGGTTGAATGATAATGAGAATACTAAAGTTGCTCAATATAAATAATTTTGTATTGACTAGTTGATTGTCTGCATACAAGAAAGTGGGAGTTTGTATATTAATTCACTAGTGTTACTTTTCGTATATGAAAAGATAGAAGGGTATTCTACAATTAGGTTAAATGAAACATACTAAACGGGATAAAAGAGGTAAAGAATATTCAGTACGAAAAAGAAAGAATCATTCTAGAAGGTTGTGCTCAAAAGACATGTGTCGCTTGGTGGCTGGACATTAGGAATATGATACAAAGCAAACGAAGGCAAGAAAATATTACAGTCAGGGGTCAACTTAATCTAGATCAGGTTGGGAACCAATTTGTCCGGTAAGAATGTTAGCTGAATTGGAGTTAGAGCCTTGTGGTTGGTTAAGGAGTTCAGCTCAACTAGTCTAGTCTTGGGCCGTCTTCTAAAATAAGACTTTGCTGCTAGGCAGGAGCATGTTCGATACATGTGAGGATTTAGCAAATAGGTTGGAAGGAGATCAATTCGATATAGGGATTCCCATCTCGACTCTGGTTTCAAGCTAGTATTCCCTATACCAGTCCTTAGAGTCCTCTAACTTGGCTATGAGTGATCGGTCCAAGGAGTTGATTCCTATCTACTTCTTCTTAGATCTTATTAGTTGTTTCCTGAATCGGCAAGCAATGAAAACCTGCAACTTGACATTCCTTCAAATAGCTGAGGCTTTGATAGATGATAAGGAGAATCATCGAGCTCTTTAAAAGGAACAGGAATAGGATATGATGATGGTAGCTAAGTGACATCGTCCCCTATGTCTAAGTTCAACCAATGCGTTACTTATAAGGAGCTGGTGGTGTTTACTGAGGAGAGATGCTACCGTAAATACTTAGAGAATAGTATAAGCTAGGGGCATATGTAAGCTTCTAAAAATTGAGTTTAAAATAACTGAGTTTAAATTTAGGATTTTTAGGAAAAGTTAATCGATTAAGCCCAAACTTTACGACTAAAATAGAAAAGTTAGACGAAACAACACAGTAAAGTTGGATTTTAGAAATAATGATCCAAAATTCCAATTTTGCCCTTATAAGTAAAGTTATTCAATATAGTACTAAAATGCTTGAAACCCCTAAAATCGAACTTAGATTGTGACGAAAATTTAAAGATAAGTTAATTAAGCTTCAAAATGAGATAATATAGTATAATTTACTATATCAGTATACGTATATTTTTATGAGTATACTCAGTATAAATAATAATTATACTTGTAAATTAATTATAAATTACTTAATTATATATATATTATGTTGAATTCATGAAATTAATTAAGAGAGCATATTCTAAAAATAAAAGATATGTTAGAAACTTAATTATACGAGTATAATTAAATATTACATGTGATATATACAAGGGATACAAACTCATATATTAACAAATAACTAATGTAGACATAATATATATTATTATTATTATTATTATTTAACTAAAATAAGGACAAAAGCTTATCTTTTGGTCAAAGAATGTCAAGATTAGGGCTGATTAAAAATCAAATCAATTGCAATTGATGACTCAAAAGCTAATTCCTTAGGAGGATGACACTACATGCTAATAAAATCAAGTACGCATTTATGGAAAAAAAATTTGTTAGAAATTTCCTAAGCTAGTATAAAAGCAAATCTAGGGTAGAAATTAAATACATTAGGACCTGAGACGCCTAAAAAAAAAATCAGAGGAAAAATTTAGAGAAATCAAAACACTTTAGAAATAAATACAAAAACAGAGCAAATTTCGTACTAGGATAGAACTGAAACCAACCATAATTCTACTATGAAACCTAATCTTCCCCAAGCAGTCCACTTATCGCGCAAGCCGTCTGACACATCCCTAACCACCGTTAGCCATCATAGCATTTAAGAATAGTGAGGTCGATTCTCTGCTCTATTTTTCAATAATTTGTAAAAAATATCAAATCAACCTAGAAAATTATGAAAAAAATTTTACTTAGGTTATTTTAAATATAATTTTATGTGATATTTTTATTTTTGAAAAATTCGTAATAGTTAATATACTTTCTTAAGAAATCTATTGGTCATCCAAATTTAAATTTTTAAAATAAATGTATTAAATGATATTGTTTGTAGCAGAAAATTTTTGTATAGGATGTATATGATATATAGATAATTGATCTGTAGCCTGAATTTTAATTGGAATATTTTTAATATTTACTGCATTTTTTGGCTTAAAAATAACTCGAAAATAAACTGAAATTATGAATTTAATAGAAAATAACGAAATTAATTGATGAAATGGAGATGTAAATATCTATAGTGAATAATAATAGTATTGATTCAGATTGAAATTAATTTAGTATAAAAACAATCTTAATTGAGTAATTTAAGGGTAAAATTGTAAATACAAATATATAGGTAATAAGTTGAAAACTTGAAACTAAGTGATAACTGAATTCCCTATATTTTTAGGAGTCTATAGAAATTTTTGAAAAATTATTTGGTAACTCGAACTATTTATTACGAATTTACCTAATAAAATGGCTTAAATTACAAGTTAGAGCATATTTTTAATAAGAATAAGTTAAAATAAATTAAATAGTTAAATAAAAACTATGTGCGTGATTGCTGATAAGTTGAGATTAAATTAGTATTTTTATTATATTTATGATTTTTTTTATCGGGATACACTTTAGGTATATTAGGATTGGATAATACTCATATTGTAACGATATATAGACTAATTAGGTAAAATACAATTTAATATTGTAAATTATGTATAATATGATAATATTCCTATAGATACGTGTAACTATATTAAAAACTTAAATTACCTATTAAAAGTCGTCTCTAAGATTAGGACTTGTAAAACATGTTGTTAGGTTTATATGAACCTAACAACATTAATTTTGTTAAAATTAGACAATTTTAAGTAATATAACCTATAACTTTATCAAATTCTAAAACGTATGTATTTCGATAACCTTACCGGAATTAAAACATGAATTAATAAATTAAAAGTACGTTTCGATACCATTGAAACGATATATAATATATAATAATATAAATAACATACAATATTAATAATTAATAACTTAATTCGATATGTAGTGATAATACAACCATATATTATGGCAATAATATATATATATATATAATTGTTTTAGATTAAACCCTAATGTTTTCGTAATTATTACGAAAACTAAATTTGGGTCTTTTGAGTAAATAAGATATTCTAGTAAAAAACAATTGACAATATATATATATATATATATATATAACTGTTTTAGATTAAACTATAATATTTTCGTAATTATTACGAAAACTAAATTTGGGTCTTTTGAGTAAATAAGATCTTTCAATATAAAAATAGTCGACGATTCGAGTCAGCAGTAGTGAATATCTAAACAAGTAAGTTGGGATTGTGGCTTTACCGCATGTGGGATACTATTTTAAAGTATTCGGAGACCCAAGAGTACTTCTGGCTATGTTTGCGGTTAGTTGATTGTACGCATACCGTGTGTGTGTATGATACTTAGTTATGATAGGAGTTGAACTCCATGGTATGTTATTTTGCATGTTTGCATTGTTTCTGTATTATCTGAACTTGTTTGGCCATCCTTGATTAAAACTAATATCTAATAGACTAAAATGAAACTAAACATGCATAATACCTACTAAGAGAAAACGATCAAGAGTGTCAGGCCAAATACCGACTTCCTTTTATGAGAATAGTTGAAATGGTCTTTTCCTCACCCTTAGTCAAACTAAGTGGCAGGTGAGAAGGTCGTAGTAAGAGTGGGAGCCGTGGTTCGAAGGCATTCATGAGAGGAGGGTGTTCTCCATTGTATAAGCCCGGGTTTAATCTAACTTAAGTCGCAATTAAACTCCTCAATCTAGGTTGGAAAGGATGTAATTTCTTTAACCCCACAGTGGATTGGATAATATTGTGTGATGTTTCATTTGATTGATTGTATTATATTTCATCATCATTAATAATCTTGAATGTGATTGTATGGTACTCTTTTGACTTTGTCTTACTTACTGAGCTAGTTGTGCTCATATCCTTATGGACTCTTTCATAGGTGCTGAGTAAGGTTAAGATATTCCGATACCACCTTTTCTAAGTTAGAGTACTTCTGTTTGGGAAAGTGAAGAATGAGGAATCAACTAAACTTGTGCTTTTGATTTTTTTTTTTTTTTAGTTTTTGAGGAAACTAACTGGGAATTCCTTAGGACACCCACTAGTTTCTTAACTTATGTAAATAGTCTGCAAACCTATGGCTTTTTAATAAACTCTGATTGTAAACTTTAACCTTAGATATAAAATGTTTGTATAAATACTATTGTGGTATTAGACAACAAATTATATAAAACAAGTATTTTATAAAACTCTACCACAGGTTTGGTTATTAACAGGTATCAAACCATATATTTCATGCTGGTTAAGTTGTGTAAGCCTTGTATGAATTGTATCTATGATAGCAGTTGTGAGCTCAGCTTCTATCTTAGGTTAGTTTACATGGCGGGCTTGTTATGAGTCTTCATGTTTGAGGCGAGACTGTTATGACTTTACCTGTTCGGGGCGTGATATCGGAGTTGGAGGTATTGATAAGTAGTATATTGTTACCAATCTCGCCCAAGTCAATTGAATGGCGAGATCCTAATGACATATCATTGTCTTACTATCTCCAACTACGTGTTCGACCTACTTGACCTCCTCTTGTATGAACTCTATCCCTAGCATACGGGTGAAGGGGCGATATGGGGTTCGATGTAGTTGCTTGATGAGGAAACAAGATCGATCCTTCATGCTCCTCAAGATGCTAAAGGTTGCTGTTGATGATCTCATGTACAGTGCCTAAATCATTAAATAACTACATCTAATGTAAAGTATCCACCTGCATTGCATGAATAAGTCAACGTTACGGTCATGTATGATGCATTACGCAAAACGATAAGATAAGAAGAAGTGGGCTTACAAATGTCCCATTATTGCTCTGTGATGGATGATGTATCGGTATGTGTGCTCTCTATACTAGTCGTAGTAACTTGGATCCATACCCCAAGATCTTTATGGTTGAACCACCCACATCTAGCAGTTTGCTCAAGTTACTATATATCCTTAACGTGTAACCTACTCCAATCATAGTCGCAGTGGTGATTGATGTGATACCTTTTTCATGATGTTGATAAGCTTATCCTTCGTCTTGAAGCGTTGTCCACTATATGAATCTACATCGTCTACCTAATTACTACTCTATGCCTCTATGTCTTCTTTAAATACTACATAACCACTGTTACCACCAATGTTTATGTATGGAACTGGATCTCTAACTAACGATGTTGTCGTCTTAGTCTAATTGTGTTGGGGAGGCATCCAAATCCCCTAACTAATAGGAAACTGAGGTATGGATAGGACGTTGCTCGATATATGTTTTGACAAGGCTGCCTTATCTTTAGTGTTTTCTACTTCTATAACTTATTCTATTAACCCAAATTCAGGCCCCAACTAATACTCCTCATCATCACTATCAAGTCCTATGGGAATAAGCTCTTCATTAAGGTCATAACTTGGCTCATCTTGTAAGATTGACCCAATCTCTACATCAAGTGCCCCTTCATTGATTTCCCCATTCACATCACCTTCTCCAAGGGTGGGTTCATCTACCCAAAAAGTTTCATGTCTTTTGTACATAGGGAAGTCCTCCTAAGTTGGTTTGACTTATGGTGGAGGGTAGTTGGAAGGGTCTCCTAGTAAAGTGTTTTGGACAGTACTCTTGCTTGGCTAATTGGAACCCTTAACATATATCTCCTGTATTTGGTTTTCTCCAAATGTGTTAATCATTTCAGTCAAGTTTTCCACATCATCATTGTCTCTTATGACCATTAGAGTGTATAAAACTTTTCCTTGATAATGATAAGGGTATTGGTGTACAAGCTCAACTCTAGTAGTTACAACTTCGATACTCGTACAAATCTGCTGGAAGAAATTACTAAAGTTTGAATCTTTCCTTATCTTCAACTTTTTCATCAAGTTTTTGTCATATTGCAGACCGTTACTTCCATTCACGATGTTTCCTCCCGCATATACAATTATTTTCACGTATTCAACCATTGTCAACCTATTCATCTAGTAATTCCAAAATGAGTTAAGCCCATACAATTTTAGGTAGTTTATGATACCTACATGATTTTACTTCTTGGTGAGACATTTCATCACATACTACAAATGTAAATGCAAGTGAACTTAAACAATGTATAAGTAAAATCATCTACAATTCATGGGTAGCATTCCTATTTTCTTACGATACTGTTACGATTTATCTAATTACATAGTAGCACATAGACAATATATTAAACATAATTTGCATATTAAAAAAATATTATCTAACTACAATTCACACGGACAATATAAATACTAGCATATTAACAATATAATTTTCATATTTAAAAAATAAATGCAAAAAAAAAGGAAAGACGAATATTACTTATAGATTGGTAGAAAAAAATAGGGTTATGTTATCGCTTAAAGAGTAAAAATTAGAGTGTAGGAGATTTTAGAAAGTAGTAGAAGCAAGAATGAATGGTGCTCGTGAAATTAAGGCTATATATCACAATTAGGATAGTACTTTCATTGGAGTAGACCGTTGTACACTATATAAAGATCAATGATTGACCCCCTTGTTGGTCATCGCTCTTCCATACAAGGTACTAAGCTACTTTTACTCCTAGCTACTATTGGTTATATCGACAAATAGTATCATAACAAATAATTATTTTAACTAAATATCATATGCAATACTAGATAATAATGATAATAGTGGAAGATGACGTTCCCAAAAGAATAAGTAACAGTAGTCCAAATAGCTACAAAGAAAAAAAAAATAATATCACTACAACAAAAGATTCATAAGGCCAAATAAAAAACTAAGTAGTTCGCTCTTTCAATCCAACAACTTATAGCCTTATCCCAAGTCGAGACTAACTT
Source organism: Lumnitzera racemosa (assembly GCA_024138005.1). NCBI lineage: Eukaryota > Viridiplantae > Streptophyta > Magnoliopsida > Myrtales > Combretaceae > Lumnitzera > Lumnitzera racemosa. The sequence goes on along the minus strand of JAMXBC010000001.1, from coordinate 88,914,872 downwards.
CGGGTATTTTATGGATTAACTTTACAAAAAGGCGCCTTACAATATAAGGAATCTAAGAAGGTATAAGCTTATATTTAGTGAGTTAATCCCTCCAATATGCCTCACAACCAATATATATATTAATAACTACATGAATGTATGTAACAAATAGTATGCCAAATAATATACGCAGTCGCTTAGGAGTTGCGTACAACTTAGAAATTTCACCCCTTATAGTGGGGGTTGGAAATTATTGACAAACATAAACCAACAACTAGGCTATATCACTTTAGGTTTTATATAAATTTGCTCTCATATGCATATATTGTATATACATAAATATACTTTCCTTTAGTGGGAAATATGATCCTTTCGTAAAACAAAATTCTTAGGTCTAGCAGTATGGTGGCCTTTACAGTCTATATCATACATCTTTAGCAGAAGTCACAAGATACAACCCTCAACTAAATAGTTAGTGTCTCTTGCCACCTAATAAGCTTGTAAGCTAGGACAGGAACTTAATAACATGACACATCAGTGCCTAAACTAATCCTTTCGAGAGACCTTGCTCATATGAGTCCATTCTTACCTTCCGTATGAGGTGGTAGTCAATATAATTATAATGCAAAGATGTGCCATGCATATAGATAAATAATTATATTAAGTTATTCAGGCAATCAAGCAACTTCATACCATAACAACAATATGTAACCCAATCACATAAGCGGTTTTGGTTGTTATCTTATTATTATATTATAAAATCAATCATAAACTATACACATGTATTTCCCATATCCCTCATGCATCTAAATTGTAATATCAATTTAGTGCAACTACACTACAAACGAAATCAAGTATGAATTCATCGGGAGTTAGTCACTCTACTATGATTGCTAATCGTAATAGTCCAGTGGTAGATTCTCTCCAAGAATAAAGTCCCCTTAACAATGTAAGTATGGTAACATAAGAATCTGATGTAATAAAATGTCAACCTAATGTTTTATCAAAGTTATACTCTTAATTTGGTCTTAAATCTTTCCTAATTATACTAAATCTTTAATCACCTGTAGCTTTCTCATTTTAAATCTGATTTTTATGATCTTATAGTTGATTTCTATTGTTTTTTAGTGTACTTTCATGTTGTATGGTTAGATTTTGGAGATGGGGCCTGCAATTCTGCCTACTGGTTAGAAGAGTAGCGTCCTTAGGGTTTAAGTTTTCTTTTGGGCTTGAATTTATTATTGGGCTTTTTACTACTTTGTGAACTATTTAGGGCTTGGGCTTAAGACTTCATTTTGGGCTTAAATATTTTTCTTAAGGTCAACTTTTCATGTACTATTTACGGCATAATTGCTATCTTGCATTTCTTAAACTTCTAAGTAACTTACATGGTTAAAGATGGGCTTGTTTCATGTATTAACATTATTTATCACTTTATTAAGCTTGGGGGATTTAATGTGGACTTCCTATGGATCTTATAACATCTTTTTCCTAAGTTTAATGTGCTTGTCAGAAATTTTTATAAGGCCCAGTTATGAGTTTTGGACTTGTCTTAAGAGCTTTAGGCTTAGTTTTGGGTTTTAGGTTTTTAACCCTTATCTTACTAGTCTTGATTGGTCTTTTCATTTTGTTATTTCATTTTCTAGTATTGTTAAGTAGATTAAGTACACATTACAAATCTAGTCAGATTAAACTTATAGTTCCTAGCTTCATTTTTTTAACTCAACTCATTGTTTTCTTAAGCTTAAGTATTAAACCAAGGCTTTACATTACTTGTACTTCACCCTTTGTTCGACTTACTCTTTGTAAGTAGATTAGTTTGATATAATATCAAGTGGAATTCATATAACATATATATATATATATTATAAGCGCTATGCATTGGTTTAGGTTCTTAGATGTTGATTTCTTCTTTAAAGCTTCATATGATGGTTTTTCTCTTACTTAAGGTTAATTTAAAGCAAGTGAAACTCAATATAAGTAAAAATAACACACAGACAAGTCTTAAACATCCTACATTTAGCACCTTAGGGTACATTACAAAAGCTTAATTTCCATGGTTTCTTAAATACAAGGTTATTCTATAAGTAGTCTACAAACATACTAAAAGGAAGATAAGCCTATGCTACTTATATTCTACTACTTGTGAAGGAAACTTTAAGAAACTAACATCTATCCTAAGTAAAAGAATTTCTAAGATACATGATATATTGATATAAACATGAATTGAAACTCTATATATGATGTTTTAAAGACATCTAAAAGTAAGGTACACTTTACTAGATGTTTGGGTTATAGCTTAAGTTTTCTTAAACTCCCCTTGGTCTTACTTTTCACCCCCTTGACTCCTATGATGGCAGTTGCTTATGAGTGTCCAAATGTCTCCTCAACTAGTGAAGTGTATAGTGAACTCGTGGTGTTTTTGAGGATAATCAAAATGGGGCATGAAAAGGTGATGAGTGGCGTATAGTGTATATGTGTGTTGGACTGTTTGGATGGGGTGTTTGGAGAGCTTTTTCTTATTGTTTCTAGTGTTTGAGTTTCTTGAGAAAACGAGGAACAAATGAAGGTGTGGGGGGACTCTTTATGGTTTGTTTGCTTAAGGGATTTCTTGGCTACACTTAAGTTCTTAAATCAAGGGATGTGATGGTTATTTTTGCCCTTCTCAAGTTATCTCTAGAAGCGACTAAGCATGCATGATAAGGGATTGAAAAGATGGATGAATAAAAAGCCATACCCCTTCCTCTCCCTACTATCATGAAGCTTATCCTTAGAGCATGGTGGCTTGTCCCATCAATCTTGATTTTGAATCAATAAAATAGACTAGTTACATTACTTATCTATAAGTAGTATAACTTATATAGAGAAATGGGAATTGTCTTATTTAAACTTATGGGAATTACTGAGTTAAAAGTCAACTAAGTCCACCCTATTGACTTTTGTTTAATTAAATTTAAATTGGAAAGGAAATTGGATAGAAGTGGCCCTCCCTAAACCTCACAAGTGTGGTTCTTAAATTATCTTATTCAAGTGGTTTGTTTAGGGTTTTCTTCTTTAAATATTTTTTCTTTTTAAAGAAAAAAAATTGCTTCTCATAATAGGTTATAGTAATTTAGGGTTAAATCAAACTTGGTTAGGTTCAAGTTTTTTATCGTTTGTTTAGAGATCCAATAATCTTGAGTATTTCTAGCTCATCCTAAGTTTAGGGTTTTAGTAAGTTAAGGCTTGTTATTTCACCTTAGGTTTTCAACTATCTGAGTCAGAATTTTACTTTACTTAGGGTTTAGGGTGATTTTTAGGATTGAAGTCGACTTTAGAACTCTTAAGTTGACTTAAAGTTGTGAAGTCAATTGTTAGGGATACAAATTTTATATTAAGCTTAATTCTTAGTTTAATTGATCCTTGGAAACAATTTGAGAGTATTCCCCATTACTTTAGATGTCACCTAAAATTGTAGGATTTATAGTATATATATAGGCTGAGAAGGCGCATAACATATTTGCGCCTTTTGTTTAACGAGGAAGGTACATAATTATTTGCACCTTTATATTAAGCTTAATTCTTAATTTAGTTAATCTTTGGGAACAATTAGAGAGTACTTCCTATTACTTCGGATGTCACCTAACATTGCAAAATTTATAATATATATATATATGGGTTAAGAAAGCGCTTAACATATTTACGCCTTCTATTTAAAAGGGAAGGTATAATAAAACTATGCACCTTCCTTGTTAAAAGTTTTTGGTTGTATACGCTTTCAATACAAAGAAGTAGGAAATAAGGAAGGTGTACGCTTTACACCACTCATGCTCTATTTTCCACCATGAGCCTATTTTCGTTGTATTTTTTGTAAAATATCCTATAGAGGTACAAAACTTTAGGAGTTTACTGTTATCATGTGCTATCATGTTGTGGAATGTAGGGGAGTGTTTTTGGTGTGTTTGTGTTGTGAGAAGTGAAAGAAAAAGTGGGACATGGGGGGCTTAATTGATTGGTAAAAAATTGTATACAAAAAGGGATGACTTGTTGACTAATTGTACTTGAATATGACCTTGTCACCTCCTCCTTGGCTATAGTCAAAACTAAGGATATGGGGGAGATTTTGTTGTCTTTTTTGTCGAATTTAGGCTTAGGATTCGATGGGATTTTGGTTGGAAAGGTTAGTTAGGTTTTAGGGAAATTGGTTCTAGTTAGTTACATTAGGGGTTATGATTATACAAAAATAAAAATATTTAGTTAAAGTATTTATTTAAATAGGATTCATATGTATAATATATATAACATAATATAAACCTCATACGATATACTAAGATAAGAAAGAAATTATTTAATATATATATATATATATATATATATGCATATATACATTGGTAACGCCACTCCTACACTTGTAGGATAAATTTTGTAATTTTATTAATTTAAGTAGCTTAGCTTGGTTAATTATTATTATTTAAAATTATTTTTAATTATTTGTTAGCGATTTTACATAATTTTGTATCTTTAGTAATAATTTTATCAAATTAGGGGTTGTATTATTATTAGTGTAAATTATGGGGTTTTATAATCTTAGGTTTGGCTTCAAATTTTCATAAGTACATGTATATCGGGTTTAAGGTTTTCTTACCCGATTAGGATTTCGAATAGCATATTAGAGTTTTTCATATTGAATTTAAAATTTTACTTTTACGTGGTTTTGTTGACTTTAAGGAATATCAAGACACTTAAATTTGATACTAATTCAAAGATGTTAAATTTGTAGAGTTTACAGTAATATTATGGAAATTAAAATATGCTTTTCTCATCCATTCAACCCCAAAAAATCATAAAAAAAATTTCAATTACAACAACATTTAACATCTTTACCCATAAGTTAAAGATAAATAATAATAAAAAAAAATCTACCTATTGCTTCTTTGATGCTCAACCCTCTAATTTCATATAAATCATATCATTACAAATTTCAATCACATTGATCTTATCTTCAAAAAATATTTCCTATTTTTTCATTCTTCATACTACCATTACAAGGAATTCCTTAGCATAAAGAATCTATGTGGCTCGGCATCATCTTTATGCCAAAGACGCCCATAAAATCCTCTTCTAACGTTATCATTCATTCATGAAGTGAAGATCTTATTATGCAAAAGCATGAATTTCAGGTCGTTTTCTTGCTCCTACATCATATATAGGTGACACAGTTGAGGATGACCTTCACATTTTATTTTTCATGATTTTCTCTCCTTCTTTTTGCAAAATGAATGATTTTTAGGGTTCAAAGTTTAGATTTTAAAATTAGAATTGTGCTTTTGGGAAATTGACTACCTTTGGAGATTCAAGGATGGAATTTGAGGATATAGTTTTTGTTTGTTGAACAAGATTGGGGTTTTTGCAATTTCATAACTGTAATTTTGATTTAGAGTTTTTTTTTTCTTTTACAGAGTTAGAGTTTTAAGGATAGTATCTTTTGAGAGAGAGAGGTCTTTTTTGTTTATTATTAATAAGGTGTGAAATAGATTAAAATAAAGAAAAATAAAAATTTATTAGGCAACATTAAAGTGGAATTTTGAAAAAGAAAATTATAGAAAGAAAAAAATTACATAATAATATAAGTTAGATATCGGTCATTTTAATGTTACAAAGTACCACATCATAATCATATTATAGTTAATGATGGATAAAGGGAAGTCTTTAAACCAAAGTATCTTACAAATCTTAGCCCTTAAATGCATGTTTGATAAATTTAGATTCTTTTTTTTTTTACATATAATGAATAAATTAGGAATTTTTTTTTTAATTTTTTCCTGAAATTATTATCATTAAAATGGATTCCCTCATTATCAATGGTTGCGTTTCCATCTCCTTCATGCTACTCTTCTGCAACTTCTTCATGCTGCTCTTCTTCTCTACAATTGGTTTTATATTAAAGATGTTCATGGATAAGATTAGATCTTCAAATAAGTATTGATAATTATTGGTTAGTAAAAACCTATACCTTTTATATATACCTATATATTCGGTAAAAGAAAAGTTGATAATAAGAATTTCAAAACGTTATAAATAACTCTACACAACAGTTTTAAGATAATTTTGCAACAACAATTATTCTATAAAATAGCTATCCTATGGTGTGATTTTTCACTTCTTTTTCCATTTTTTATGGCAAACTTCATGAGCTCATTTCAGTTCATACTCCATACATACCCAGAACAGAATAAACAAATAAGCAAATGACAAAAGCACAGGGAAGGCACCCTCTCTACTAGTCTTTCAAGTCAAAACTTCCAGAACATTCCTTCCACCGGACCACTAAGAGGTATACATACCACGCTCGATGTCGCACTTTCGCTTTCGCTTCACTTCATCAATTGAACTCGCCAAGCAAGAGGATGAAGTTGAAGAATCGTCTTCTGTTCTTCTCTCTCTATGTACTCTCACTCTCTCTCCACTTTCCTTTTATTTTCGCCGAAATCTTCTTCGAAGAGCGTTTTGAAGGTAATCTCTCTCCTCCATCGCTCTAAGTCTAACTACCTTCTCCTTTTTCACATTCATTAACATGGAAGAATCCTCCGTTGCTCTTACCGTTACCGTTACCGTTACTTTACTGCTAGGTGTTACTGGTTTTACTGCATCTTGATCCAGTGGTATCTGCTTGCTTTAGTTTGAGCATTTCGTGTTGTGATTTGATTTTTTCTCTCTCTTTACTCAGAATAAGGATTTCTAGTAGATTAAATAGGTGATAAAGCAACCGGATTAGACGTTACTGCTAGATAAAATGTATGTAAGCATCTGTGTGATTACTTGATTAACGACTGCTAGTAAATCGAATACCGCCGTTGTGTAGGTGATTTGAGTTCAGTGTTTGTTAATTGTTTAGCAAATGAATCGAAGTTTATTAAGCTGTTCGATGCGATGTGCTCAAGTGAAGAAGTTATTTTGGCTTTATTAATTTATCCGTTAATTTTTCTCCCTTTCTTTCTATTTGAAAATGAGAAATGTTATTGTTTTGAATTCCTTCGTTTAGTTTAGAGGGTTTGAGTTCAATGGTTGTGAGGCTTTTTGGGTGAATTAATGGTTGTGAGATTCCATAGCTGATGGATTGAAGGTTGATATATTAAGTTCTTCAGTGCACCATGTTTGGCTTTAGAGTCTAGAGTTTCCTTCAACATGTTATGATGATATTAGGTTTGAGGATGAGAAAAGTAAAAGGGCTTTGAAATTAATTGATGAGTGATAATGCATCTAATTGAGTTTTTATACAAAGATCTGCTGATTTAATACTTCTTTAGACTGTTAGGGAAAGGAATAATTTGACCGCTAGGAATTTGTAGTGAGGTGATTTTTTTTTAAATAATTTTTTAACTTGTGTTGTGATTATCTTGTAATTTTGAGAAAGAAAACAAGTTGACATAAAGTTAAGATTGCAATCTGATATATTATGAAAATTGTAAAAATTCTCTACTTAGTCAAAGATGATAAGAACTGAAAGTCGTCAATTATTTATTTATTTAGTTTTTGTTTTTGTAGGTGGGGTGGGTGGGGGGTAGCGGGGGGTGTCTGCACTTTCACATTTCACAAAGGGATGAGTGGAGGGATGAACTGTGTTCATGCTATAAGATACATGATGGTGCTGGTGAAGTAGTCAATTTGTTAAAGCATTTACTTTGAAACTCTGGGATGATGATATATGATATTAGTTTTTTGTTTTTACGAGCAATTCCTGTTGTAAGGAAAGATGAGGAGCTTGAGCTGTCTTATGTCTTGCTATTTTTGTTTGGTTGAGTGTATTTATGCTTCATGCTGCCAATATGGTTGGCAGCTTCTTAGAACCTCCTGCTATAAACGAATAATGTCAGCAGTAGGTGAAATTTACCTTTTCTAGAGTTTCCTATTCTAAACATTGTCTACACTTAGGGATACTTATTTGTCCCAATTACTGTTGCAATAGTCAACACCGCTTATAATAAGTTCATAACAAAAATACGTGTCCATCTCATTCCTGATGTGTCTAACACCATTCCTACACTTGTTTTTATGTTTGATTCTGTTTTGTATTGGATAGCTGGCTTATTTTTTTAAACTGCTTTTGAACAGGTGGATGGAAAAGCCGATGGGTACTGTCAGATTGGAAGAGGGCTGAAGGAAAAGCTGGAACATTTAAGCACACAGCTGGGAAATGGTCTGGAGATCCTGACGATAAAGGTACAATGATGATGTTGTCAAAATTCTTTCTCATTCAGATGCACCTTTTCTTTCTTTGTTTGGAAGGACATTTTATTCTTTATACTAATGCATGTTTACACGAAAATTTGTAGGTCTCCAGACTTATAATGATGCCAAACATTATGCCATTTCTGCAAAAATACCAGAATTCAGCAACAAAAATCGAACTCTAGTTGTTCAATATTCAATTAAATTCGAACAGGATATTGAATGTGGTGGAGGCTACATCAAGCTCCTATCAGGCTATGTGAACCAAAAGAAATTTGGTGGTGATACTCCTTATAGGTTTGTTTACCATTTCTCGCCTTTTTTTCCAAAAGTTAGCCTTTACTCAAGTTTACAAAAAATTTCACTAGGAATGCTGATGTATATCTGTACTTTCATGTGTAAACACAGAAGCTTTTTCTTCTTGCAGCTTGATGTTTGGACCTGATATTTGTGGTTCACAGACAAAGAAGATCCATCTGATAGTTTCTTACCAGGGGCAAAATTATCCCATAAAAAAGGACCTCCAGTGTGAAACAGACAAATTGACCCATTTCTACACATTTATTCTCAGGCCTGATGCTTCATATAGTCTTTTGGTTGACAACCGTGAAAGAGAATCAGGAAGTATGTATACAGATTGGGATATTCTCCCACCTCGTAAAATCAAGAATGTCAATGCAAAAAAGGTGTGATGGAGTTAACTGTAGCAAGGCTTTCATACAACACCTTGAATTGAAGAAGTATAAATATTACTAGTAGTGGCAGCAACTATTGGACTTACTTTAATTTTCTCTGTGAATCTTTTAGAGATGTTTTATGCATTGAGAGTTTTTATTTGATGCGGTGGCATCACGCCATCAGATTTAAATCTGTTAGGCATCTCATTGTGACGTAACATTTCAAACACAGAATGGTGATTTATTAGTATTTCACTAGAAAGCTTAGCTAACCAGTTGTAGTTGAAATTATGATAGTTGCTTGCATCTGTAAAGTTTTGATTGAACCACAAGAAAAGCTTCTAGATGGGTTAGTAGTTGTTCTGCCACTCATGGCATGAAAAATAAAAAAATTAAAGAATAGTAGTGAAGGTCAAGATCCATGATCAGTTGATGCATTGCCTAGTCTGTTATCCTGGTGATTAATGCATGAACTTGTCTCATAGTGTGCCAACTTATACTTTGAAATCTCCAAACAAAATCATGTGGTTTAATACTAGAGTCTGATTTCTATCACAATGTTGTGTTGCAACTTCTGCTGTTCTGTTGCATTGCATGTTTTCGTATATTAAGGCATCTGTCATGGATGCTTTTTATGAATGCTTTTTACCAATACCTCTGCAGCCAGCAGACTGGGATGATAGAGAGTTCATTGAGGATCCTAATGATGTCAAGCCTGAGGTACTTTAACTTTTATTTATTGACATGGATTCTCTATATCTTTCTAGTAGTATTTTGTATTCATTTTGATCTGTCCTGGAATGTAGGGATATGATTCAATTCCTGCTGAGATTCCAGATCCAAAAGCTAAGAAGGTTTGTTGATGAACTTGATATAAAGCTTCAACAATTTGATGTGCTTTGCAGCCTCTTAGGATCTTGTTTGTACTTCTTGCCACTTATTTCTAACTATGATGCTTAATAGTTTAAATGGCCTTTTGTCATGATTGTAGAGAGCAAGTTAGTTATTCTTTTTTCTTTCTGTTTTTTTTTTTTTTTTTGGTTTTTATTCGGCTGTGACTCATGTGGTCATATTCTCAGCCCAATGACTGGGATGAAGAAGATGATGGTATCTGGAAGCCACCTAGAATTCCAAATCCTGCATACAAAGGACCATGGAAGAGAAAGGTAGTGCCTAACTTTCTAAGGCAAATTTTTTTTTTTTTGTGTGTGTGTGTGTGTGTTTTTTTTTAATTAATATTCGCTTTCTGAACTTGACTTTTGGATTAGTATTTTTAATTCTTCTCTGATAATTTTATGTTATCCAGAAAGTAAAGAATCCTAATTATAAAGGGAAATGGAAGACTCCATGGATTGACAACCCAGGTACATTTGCTTAGAAATTACATTAGTTGGTGGATGTCACATGCTTGGATATTTTAGGACTCTGTAAAGGAGAAAGAAATTGATGCTAGTTTATACTGGAGACTCTTGACAGCAGATATATCAAATTAGGGTACTAGTACTGCAGTAGTAGCATTTATACAGGACTGGTAACTGAGCACGTAGTATCTAATTTCCAGATTTAAGTCTATGGAGCCCATTGTTTACCTGTGCTTATATTTTCTTTCTTCTTTCCAGAGTTTGAGGATGATCCTGACCTCTATGTACTGAAACCCATCAAGTATGTAGGAATCGAAGTGTGGCAGGTAAGTGATTGGCTCATCCTTCTGTTCTTAAGGGATACAATATTATTGAATTACTCATTGTATGTTGATGCACCGGATTACTCAATCCATCTTTAGTTGGACTGACCTGGAAATTTCATCCAAAAGCTGCATGCATTCCTCATTTTTTTTGCTGGTTTAGAGTCCTCTTTGTTCATGTTAGATTTTTCTGTAAATTGTCAAATCAAACCAAGCTGGGCAAGATAACTATACTGCTTCTTCCTTTTGCTTCTGTTTGTTTAAGTGGATCCTGATGAAATTGGTTGCCCTATAGGTAAAAGCAGGATCGGTTTTTGATAACATTTTGATATGTGATGATCCAGACTATGCAAAACAAGTTGTGAAGGATTATTTCGATATGAATAGAGAGGTAAGCTGTTGATCTTGGAAATAGTTATTTGGTAAATTGAAGTATTTGTACAATAATATATGCTTTTTCATTTTAGGCTGAGAAGGAGGCCTTTGAGGAAGCTGAGAAAGAGAGAAAAGCTCGAGAAGAAGAGGTGACATATAAGCTCCATTTCTTGGCTTATTGTTAGAAGCTTAACATTAATAAACCTAGCTTTTACTTGTTAAATTGTCACATACAGGAAGCTAGTAGAGCTAGAGAGGAAGGTGAAAAGAGGAGGAGAGAAAGAGAGAGCAGAAGGAGACACCATAGACGGGTATTTCCTCTTTTTATGTTGGACTTGAGCAAATTTTGCAATATGATGTTTGTCTTCGCTATCTACATTAAATATTGTATTTGAAGTTCCCCTTCATCTATGCATAGACTGTAGTCAATCATAGCTCCACATATATGCAACTTAGGATGATATTTTTGAAACGTGATAGATCTTGCATTGTATAACCTATGAGAACCTATGAACAACCTATGAACTCTCTCTTCCAATGTAAACTATACTTCAGTAAATGAAAGGATCCTGCAGCATTACAATATTCAAAAACATGTTTATTGATAAAGATAGGGATTGAAATTCTTACAAACAAGTACATAAATGCTAGATTGCTAGTAGATAGATAAAGCTAAACTTCTCTGTAGAGCAATTTCCTCCAAACTCTGACTTCTAGAGAATATCTGCATATTTCTAGTGTCTAAAAATCTTCCCTCCAAAACCAACTGCCTTCATCTTTATTTACTAAGTCCTTTTTTCTACTTTGTTTAGAGCTACTACCTCAGTACTACTATTTACTATGTATTATTTAATCCTCCACAGTTTCCAGTAAGCCCCTCCACTTCACATTTCTAACTCTAGAAAACACAACCAATGCAGGATTTCTAAATAATAACATAGAAAAACTCCATGCTTCCACTCCTTATGCTGGAAGGATACACTTCCTGTTACTGTTTGGAACACCAGATACTGTATTGTGAAATAAAATCTCAAGTGAATTGTTGAATTTTTGAACACATTCCATGGTCTTCATGTTGTGTGCAAAAAAGATTGTAATGGTAAATGAGAAAAGACAATCTATTTAAGGGGGGAAGCTTTAAAGGTAAGAGGGTTCTGTTATGTTACAGTTAAGGATATATTAATTTGTCGGAAGGACCCAAGGCTCGCTGCATTTAGTTCTTTTTTTAAGAAACTTCATATTCAAGACCATGGCAGGAACATATATTACTTTGCCACCAGAGCAAGTCTAATATGGTGCTTTGCTGTTGCAGCATGATCGGCGTGATTACCTGGATGATTATCATGTAAGAATGGATTTCGACCTCCTGGAAGCTTTATGGTTTGCTTATTTTTCTTCAAATGGTTATTTGTCAATTAGTTTGATTATAAACTTTTGTATGCATTCTCCCAATTTTGTGCTTGAAATGACAAATTGGTTTCAATGATAGTGGCCAGGATAAGTCTATAGAACATAACTTACCCAAAAGAAAAATTCTATGGAACATTCGCTATTAAAAATTTTGCAGAAATCTATATAAGGCTAAAAGAATTAGGTTGCAATACTTTGTGAAGAACCTGAATCAAAATCAGAATCCTGCACATCTGATCTCTACAATAATGAAAGCGTTCTTCTTACTTCAGCAGAGCTATATATTTACATAAGAGCACATTTTTGTAGTGTGAAAGGCATATGATAAATTCTTAATCAAAGTTCTTTCTGCTGAATTCTTTTGTGGCCTTCCACCTTTTAGTTTGGTGTGAACGATGTATTAGTTTTACTTGAGTGTGCAGCTGCAACGTCTTGACATATAAACATTCTTTCCGCAGGATGAATTATGAGGTCTCTAAGGCCCTTCTGTTGGTTTTTGGAGAAAAGAAAAGAAACCATAAATCCCAAAGCAACTCAAAGTTTCGAAGACATGCCCAAACGGCTGGAGTCTACAACGTATGCTTCATAACTTGACCTATGTTGTATCGACAGTTCAATTTGTATGCAATAGTACTTCGTACTAATTCTTGCCCAATTCTTCATCCACATGTCCAAATTAAGCAAATTGCGGCATCGTGTAATGTGTCTTTCTTGAACCAATATGAGGTTGACCATTGAAGTTTTGGAATATGAAGTCTCCATTTTCTTGGCAATCGACTTATATGCCCTCTATTGGCGAGGCACAAATCAAAATTTAACTTACTCCCACTCATTTTAACGAAGAGATCTCTCTCTAGAGTGTTCTTGTTTTACGACAATACAGGTATTTTGTATTATTGACAATGTGTGTTCAGAGTGGTATTTATAGGAGTACATAGATGTAAGTACACACGATGAGGATTTGTAATCCTAAGACATGAAAAGACCATACTACGCCTCTATAGTAAACTAAATATATGTTATAGACAGAGTAATATGTCCCTTTAGTCGCATGGTGTCATTGTCAGCATGGGATGGTATGATGATTAATGATTAAGGGATGCAGTAACGGGAAGATTCTCGGTGAGAATGTTCGCATGCTGATAATGTGTGGGTTCGTGACGGATGAGACTTGACTAGTGGCAATTTTTCCATGCATAAGGTGATAATGGATGTTAAATGTGTTTTGGGCGATTAGGGTGGACATGGTTTCCATTCATACAAATGAAGCCAAGGTTGTCAAAACATACAATTATAGGATGTTGAATGGGGACTTTCAGCTTACTCGTGAGATGATAAATTTAAGTAGTCTTAGCAACAGTATAAGCTATAACTTTATATTCAACTTTTGTTAAGTTTTTGGAGACAGTAGGTTGTTTCCTTTAGTGCTTAGAGAAGAGGTTGTGATGAAGATAATGGACATACCCTATGGTGAGTATTTGAACAATTAGCGCAATCTGCATCAACATAAATAGTTAATGATGTATGGGATGTGCAGTAGGAATGGAGGCTACGGCATGATCTGCATCATAGCGTTTGATTCATTGTTAATGAATGATTAACTTAGGAAGGATTTGCTCAAAAGTAAGAGGGACGGGAGTTTATAAGTATTGTGACTGGAGCATCATACTCTTGCGTAAGACCACGAGCAGCGTGAGCAATGAAATTAGCTGTGCTAAGAAGTTTTCCAATTGATGCAAGCTAATTGACAATAGATTGGAGCTTGCATAGATAGTCAACAATGAGGAGCTTGATTCAAGCAAAGAGTGGGGAGTTGCTGTTTTAATTTCATTTTTCAAGTAATAAAATATTCGAGGAAATGACGGTAGAGTGCTGACCGTATATCATATGCAACAATGATGTTATGTACTCCCAAGAACATGTTATTGGAAATGGTAGCAAGAAGTGAGGCATGAATCAAATGGCTGATGTGGAGCCACTATAAGTAGGCATGATTAGGTATGGAGGATCCTCCAAAAGTTTTGAAAATTTCAGTAGGGAGCAATGGTAGTACCATCAGCATAATACAAATTCATCTATATAATATATATGACCGTAAGTGATAACTACTATTGTTAGTAGGATTTAGCATGTATGATAGATTGGATTTAGGCTTTAAGATCGAGTAATGAACTTGCAAAAAAGAGTACAATGAAGGGTGATAAGGTGTTATCCGATATGACCACTATGATAATTAAATCAGTAAATTATGTGTTAAGAAGAAAGCAAGGATAAGATAAGTCACAAAGGTAATAAGAGTGTGCAAAGAGTTTAAGTGAAGTATCATTGGGATGCTTATGAGAATTTATAGAGGAGGCTTGATGAGAATTAGGGGAGCACGAGTAACATATTAGTACATTCACAGGTCCTTAGTAATAGGAGTGTAAAGTCCAACATGCTCCTGATTTGTAAGGCCGTCGCTATTGATTGAGTCTTTGAGCCTTATTCTCTTGTTTAATAGTTGTTATGAAGCTTTAAGGTTGGGCAGGCCATTTAGAGAGCTAATGTTGAGTTTAGCCAATAAGATGATTAGGTTAGACGTTGGCAAATCATGTAGGGCCATAGGTTTAATTAGGTTAACCCAAGGTCCAAACAAGTTGGAGTAGGTTTAAGGGATTGATGTTCAAAAATATTCTATCAACACTTACGCTACCCTACCCCCATCTCTTAGATTACCCTCCTAGTATAGTCTCATTACCAACGAGGTGGCAAAGAGAGAGAATGGGCGAATGGGTTCCTTAGGTCAAATTGGATTTGAACTGCCCAACATACCATCTTGTCGAACTAAAGTGTCTAGGAAGCGTTCTAATGTTTGCAAAGAAGATGCCGACGTGATATGGCTGGAGTCCTACTTGGGAGAGATACCTCATAGGACAATTTGAGTTAGCCCCACACACCGAGCTGAAGACTTAGAAGGTTAGGTGTCCAGCTGAGGAGCAAAATGATTGGCCTCTTTGAGTAATGGAGAGGGTTGAGCCGAGGTGGCAGTCTCAGGAGGTGCTATGTAATTGGTTTTGTCATAATCGAGGTCATGTTGATAAGGCCAGACGAATTCAATCCATCTTGGCTGGTGTCACACGCTGAAGTGGGTAAATCGTAAGAATGATTATACAGTTGCCACTTTAAACCCGATTTACACAAGGCGTCCCCGACTAACCCGTTTTAAAGTAAATAGTCAATTTAAACATAATATCTACTTATGAACTTAAGAAAAATATACACTTATACTAAAATAATCTACGTATATTTACAATATTTAGTCACTTAATCATAATCTACCTGAGTAATTCGTAATCTAATACTAAAAGCTTTAAATATAACCTTAAACTTGAGAGTATATTTGGTCTTCAGTTTATATTCTTACTCCCTAGGATTCCGTAGTTGTTAGCTTCGAAGTAATTGTAAACTGCTTCTTAGCTCACATTTGCAACAAAAACTATAGGGATGTAAGCAACCACGGTTCAGTAAATCAGAACGGAGGACTTAAAACTATACCACCAATACAAACAAGGTTATCACTCGATTTAGTTAGATGCAATGCAAGAACATGCAAATGCCATTGCATGACGTTGTTCGGCCCATAGTGAGATTAGAGAAATTGTACCTGCTCTAATCCGGGTTGGGGAGTTACCATTAATATAATAACTCACGACTAAACCCAATTTTGTACAATGGAGACACCACTCCTCCCGTTACTACCTTCGAACTATTGACTTCATTCTTGCGACTTCCTCACCTGCCATTTAGTTCAACTAAGAATGATGAAGAGACTAATTATGTCATCCGGCGCTATCCCTTTCGAAGGGGTTAGTATTTGGTCGGAGAATTTTGATGTTCCCCTAATGGGTTGCTATGCAAGTCCGGGTTATGGTTACTAGTCATATATTTGTTAAGTTCAATTTAGGGTGATCGATAATTTCATACAATATAAGCTAGAACAACAAATAGAATTATAGCATCACTCATAATTAAGTATATATATACAACCAACTATCTAACAAGTACAATTAAATATAATCTCAAACCTCTAAAATACAACAATATATTAATTTCAATTTACCTGAACTTTTCGCTTGTTCACTCGAGGTTCGACTCACTCAGGCCATTACCGATTGTCTTTATAATACCAATGTTATCTCAGTTATCATATAACTGATATAGATTAGTTGTTATCCTATAACACTTATTGTTATCTTTGATTTAGGGTTCAATATGTCTAATTATCTAGGTCCTTAAATTTTTTACAATTATTTTGAGCTTGGGGTTAGGTTTGGGTTTGGTTTTTGTATCAATTTTTAAATTAGGTTCTAATTTCTAAGTACTTTTTTATACACGAACCCTAGAAACTCGTTTCAACCCATAATGTGAAATTAATTGCAATATCTATGAATATCCTAAATGTCGTTTTTAATCTCTAATTAGTGTTCTAGTCTGTGCAGTACATCTGAATCCTAATTTAACTATCGAATTTACTCATGATGTGAAAAAATCTTACATTTTTCATATAATTACCCTAATTTAAGTTTTCTAACAAATTTTATATATATTCCTATTATTAGTATAATATCAATTTTTATTCTAATATTTTCTATTTATTATATTTTCAATGTTTGTATATTATGTATTATTACCTATTATGTACATAATACAAATCTAATATTTTTATCATTCCAAATATCATCCCCCAACATCAATCAACATATTAAAATATCTAAATTTATCCTAAATCAGATTTTTACACCTACTTACCCTAAATTACAAAATAAACTTAAAGCATAGTATTTTTACCTATTACATATATACTACATAATACCCTAATAATTATATCTAACACTCTATACATATTTCATTAGATTTGAACATCCCAAAACATATAATTATGCACTAAATCATTAATTAACTATTTAATTACTTAATTAGCCATAAATTACCTATTTTATGCATCATTTTAAGGCTTAAAAATTATCTAAAAATTTCAAAAATTAATTTTTGAAAAAGGGCTTCGTGTCCCAAAACATATAATTATGCACTAAATCGTTAATTAACTATTTAATTACTTAATTAACCTTAAATTACCCATTTTATGCATTATTTTAAGGCCTAAAAATTATCTAAAAATTTTGAAAATTAATTTTTGAAAAAGAGCTTCATGATACTATTCTATATCACCTAAGTAGTTTACACAAAATTTTTTTGCTCAAAACTATATTTCTAAGATAATTTATTTCTAATCTGAACAAAGTTTGGGTTTGTACGATTTTTTAAGGACAGTATATTTCTAAATACAAAATCATAAAAATAAATTTTTTCCCTAAGTCTGCATATTTAAAAACCTTAAAATACCAAATTTCACGATTTTTTAAGCATATTTAGCATATTTACAAAATTAAACAAAATCAGGTTGAAAATCAAACTCACTTGTGTAGGTAGCTCCAACCACTTCCAGCCACTGTGGCCTTATCGGACGGTTTGGGCACTACCACCACCGTATGGTGGTAGTGGCCATTCATTCCTAAGTACTTATTGGGTGTTGGTTCCCTTCTGAAACCCTAATTGCATAGATTTGAGTAATTTTTTTGTAATTAATCCTAACACTTAATATTTCAGTTCTCTCTATTTTTTTCACTCTCCAAACTGACCAAATGAGCTTCTTTAATTTTTTAGGGTATTTATAGAGTTTTAGGGAAATTATTGTGCATTAAATTGATTAAATAATCGCTTTATCTCTTCTTTTTCTTATTTTCTCTTTATTATAATTTGATTGGTTTCTTTTATTTCTTCGATTCCAAATTGTTATGCCTCAATTTTGAATGTTTCCATAATTTTCTGATTTTTCTTCATTTTTCCTTAATTAATTATGAATTTTTTAATTATTTAACATTATTTTAGCCTATTTCATGTATTTTAAGTAATTACGTATTTCTACTTACATATAAATTCATATATAGTATAAATAAAGACTCCTAAATATTATTTAAGTTATTTTATGATTTTTACTATGCATTAATTTATTTCTAATGATTTATTAATTTTTGGAATACATTTTACGTATTTTCGTTAAATAACAAATAATATACTTAAAATTTAAAAATTTTATATTCTCTTATTTTATTACTTATTTTATTAAATTTGAACTTACGGGATTACTTTTACTAATATTCTTAACTTTGTCGTAAAATTTGGATTGAATCGGATAGTTTGCTTGATCGCTCTAAATTCTACGAACCAAACTTCGAATAGCTGAATGTGGATCTTACAGTTGGGCATAATGGTGTCATGGGCTACTGTGGTAGGTAAGGAAGTTAAGGGGGCTTTTACCAAACTTCTTGAGGAAGCTACCCTTTTCAAATTCTAGTCTTAGCATGCGTTTGCAAAGTGCAGCTAATATCACATGATAGCTGTCATGTTTGTGCAGTTGCACATGCGGTTGTATTGTCGCTTTGGTCTTGGTCATTCAATCAAAACTGCCATTACGTGTCTACATCAACTCATTAGGATAATAATACCTGTATGGATCTTGATAACCACTAGTACACTTCGCCATGTAATGTAAGGTAAGTGTAAGCCCCAAAACTAACAATCTAAGATTTCAATCGGTTGAAAGACCCGATCGAGCCTAAGTTATAAAGTAAAGCTAGAAATATTATTAAACTGATTTCGTAATTTTGAATTTAAGAAAATAAGTAATAAAATAGGAGACTACAAAATTTTCAAATTTTAAATATATAACTCGTTATTTATCGAAAATGCATAAAATGCATTCCGGTACTTAACGAATCGCTAGAGATAAATTATATGTATACTAAAATCAGAAAATAACCTAAATAATATTTAGAAATATTTATTTGTACTATATATGAATTTACATGTAGGTATAAATATGCGTAATTACTTAAAATACTCAAAATGTGCTAAAATAATACTAAATACTTAAAGAAAATTCATAATTAATTAATAAAAAATCAAGAATTATCCAGAATTAGGTCGTGGTAGCTGGGAAAAATAAAAAAAAAATCGACCAATTGAATTAAGACAACACAAAAGCCAAAAATTAAGAGATAAGGCAATTGTTTCGTCTAATTTAATGCACAATAATTATCCTAAAACTCTATAAATAGCAAGAAAAATTTAGAAGCTCATTTGGACAGTTAGAAATCAGAGAAAATTAGGGAGAGGTGAAAATTGAGAGAAAAATTTGAGTTAGAAAAAAAAAAAAGAAAAACTGTGCAGTTAGGACCATAAAGGAGAAACCAGATCTGACGGGCAGCTGGGAGTGGACGGATACCACCACCACACCGTGGTGGCAACGCCCAGGTAGGCCGACACACCCTTGGCCACCGACGGTGGCCGGAGTCACCCAAATCGGTGAGTTCGATTTCTAGACCGATTTTGTGTGATTTTGTAAAAATAGTAAATATTATTATAAAATTATTAATTTTGTTATTCTAGGATATTTTTGTATGTAGTTTTTAGGAAAAATATTATTTTGATGAAAATACATCTCGTGATATAGGGTCCTTAAGAAATCATGCAAAACCGAACATGTTTCGGTTTAGAAATAAATGACCTTAGGAGTATAGTTTTAAACCCAAAATTTTTGTTTAGATTACTTAGATGATATAGAATAGTGCTATGAAGCCCGTTTTCAAAAATTAATTTTACAAAATTTTAGATAATTTTTAGGCCTTAAAATAAAGCATAAAATGAGTAATTTAGGGCTAATAAAATAATTAGATGATTAATTACTGATTTAGAGAATAAGTACATATTTTAGGGTGTTGAAATCTAATGGAGTATGATACTTGTAGCATTTAGGGTGTTGGATATAATTATTAAGTTAATTATGTAGTAAATAAGTAATATGGAAAATAGTTAATTTTAAGTTAATTTTGTAAGTTAAGGAAATTGGGAGTAAAATCTGATTTGGGATGAATTTAGATATTTTGAAATGATAATTGATGTTTAGGGATGGTAATTAAAGTGATAGAAATAGTAGAAGTATATTATATACATAATAGGTAATAGTACATAACACATAATTGTTGGAAATATAATAAATAGAAATATTAGGATAAAAATTAATATTATATAAATAATAGGGATATATAATAAAACCGATAGAAGAATGGAATTTATGTAATTATATGAAAAATGTAAAAATTTCTCACATTAGAAATGAATTCGGTACACTAATACGGATTTAAGTATACCAGGTGAAATAAAATACTGACTAGGGGTAATGATAATATTTAGAAGATCGAAAAGTAATGTGATTAATTTCACATTATGGGTTGAAACGAATTTCTAGGGTTAGAGTATAAAACACTACTTAGAAATCAAACTAGAACCTAATTTAGAAATCGATCCGAAAACCGAACCTAAACCTAACCCCAAACCTAGAATAATCGTAAAAGACTTAAGACCTAGATAATTAAGTATATTAAACCTTAAACAAAACATAACAATAAGCATATAGGATAAAATGAATCTATAATAGTTATATGAAAAAAAAAATTGAAACTACGCTTGTGTTATAGGGATGATCGGCGATGGCTTGAGCAAGTCGGACCTCGAGTGAGTGAGCGAGGAGTCGAGGTAAGTTGGGATTAATACAATGCTGTATTTTGGAGGCTTGAGATTATGTTTGGTTGTACTTGTTAGATAGTTGGATGTGTGCATGTGCTTGATTATGAGTGATGCTATGATTTTGTTTGTTGTTCTGGCATATATTGTATGAAATGATTGATCACCCTAAACTGGACTTAATTAAATATACGACCAGTAATCATAATCAGACATGCATGGTAACCCATTAGAGGAACTTAGGACTCTCCGGCCAAATGCCGATTCTTTCGAAAGGGATAGTGTAAGCCTCAAAGTTCAGCCAAGCAACCGTAGGATTGAACTTAGAATCCAAGGTTTAGGGCGATCGGCTAAAGGATCCGATCACACCCAAATTATAAACTATTGATAGGAATATTAGTAAAACTGACCCCGTAAACTTGAATTTAAGAAAATAAGTAATAAAATAGGAGACTATAAAATTTTCAAATTTTAAGCATAATAGGTATTAATTACCGAAAATGCGAAAAGTGTAATGAAATAACTAATAAATTACTACAGATAGATTATATGTATACTAAAAATTTTAGAATGACCAAAATAATAATTAGGAATGTTCACGTGTACACCACATGTATTTACGTGTAGATAAAAATACGCGTCATTACCTAAATTGGCAAAAATCTAAGCAAATAATTAAAGAAAATTATAAAATAATTATAAAAAAATAAGAAAAAATCAGAGGAGGATAAGCTGCAACAAGATCAGGTCGTGGTCGGCAAGAAAAAAAAATAACCAATAAGAATTTGACAAACAAAAAGCCAAAAATCAAGGAATTGGGACAAAATCCCATCAAATTAATGCACATTAATTTCTACAATTGTCTATAAATAGAGGAAAAAAATTCTAGAAGTCATTTGGTCAGTTTAAAATCTGAGAAAAATCAAAACATCGAAAAAATCGAGAAAAATAAAAAAAAAAAACTATGCAGATTAGGCAAGTAAGCTAAACCTACCACTCACCACCACCTGGGACCGAACCACCACCACCACCCTATACTATAACCACCGCCTGGACCGGTCGACAACCTTAGACCAGGCTTGGACGGCCAGAAAGTTTTGGACCGGTTAGTCTCTTCAATGACCGGATTTTGAATAATTTTGTAAAATTAGTTATTTTTCCCAGAAAATTATGAAACTTATTATTCTGAGGTTTTATTGTATGTAGATTAAGGGAAAAATAGTGATTTAGTTTAATTAAATCTGTAATTATAGGGTCCCTAACAAATTGCTCAAAACCGAGCATGACTAAACCGGAAAATAAATATGCTTAGAGATGTAGTTTGGAGTTCAAAATTTTTCTGTAGGATCCTCATATGATGTAGAACAGTGCTATGAAGCCATTTTTTTAAAATTAATTTTCGAAATTTTTAAGTTAATTTTTAGCCCTAAAATGATGAAAAAATTGGATAATTTGGAGTTAATTAGGTGATTAAGATATTAATTACTGATTTAGATAGTAATTAGATGTTTAGGGATGTTAATCTCCGATGTAGAAACCTGATCCTAGTGTATGGAGTGTTAAGTATAAGTAATGAAGGTGTTATGTGGTAAATGTAGAAAATTAGGAATATGTAGAATTAAAAATTAATAATTATGGAAAAATTAGGTTTAATTAGATAATAAAATAATGAAAATCAGAACATAACAAATCTGAAACAAAATTCAATTTTAGGTAATTATATGAAAAATGTAAAAATTTCTCACAACATGAGTAAATTCGGTACACTAATACGGATTTAAGTATACCAGATGGAATAAAATGCTGACTAGGGGTAGTAATCGTATTTAGGAGATCGGGAAGTAATGTGATTAATTTCACATTATGGGTTGAAACGGATTTCTAAGGTTGGAATCTAAAACATTACTTAGAAATCGAACTAAAAACATAATTTAGAAATCGATGCGAAAACCGAACCTGAACCTAACCCAAACCTAAAATAATTATAAAAGACTTAATACCTAGATAATTAGGTATATTTAACCTTAAACAAAACCTAACAATAAGCGTTATCGGATAAAACGAACTTATCATATTATATGAAATACTGAAACCACGTTCGTATTATAGGGATGATCGGCGATGGCCTGAGCAAATTGGACCTCGAGTGAGTGAGCGAGGAGTCGAGGTAAGTTGGGATTAATACGATGCTGTATTTTGGAGGCTTAAGATTATGTTTGGTTGTGCTTGTTAGATAGAGAATGTGTACATGTGCTTGATTATGGGTGATGCTATGATTCTGTTTGTTGCTCTGGCACATATTGTATGACTTGTATGAAAGGATTGATCACCCTAAACTGGACTTAATTAAATATCCGACCAGTAATCATAATCGGACATGCATGGCAACCCGTTAGGGGAACTTAGGACTCTCCGGCCAAATACCGACCCCTTCGGAAGGGATAGCGCAGGATTGCAAAATGGTCCCTTCTTCATCTTCAGTCGAACTAAGTGACAAGAGAGGAGGTCGCGGCGAGGGTGAAGACAGTGGTTCGAAGGTAGTCACGGGAGGAGCCAAGTCTCCATTACACAAGTCTGGGTTAGGTCGTGAGCTGTTGCATTAACGGCAACTCCTCAACCCGGATTAGAGCGGGCGTAATTTCTCTAATTTCACGACGGGCCGGATAATGTCGTGCGATGGCATTTGCTTGCACATGCATTGCACTTAATAAGTTATTGAAAACCTTATTGTGTGTATGGTATAGTTTTAAGTCCTCCGTCCTAACTTACTGAGCTATGGTTACTCACATCCCTATAGACGTCGTGCAAGTGCTGGCTAAGAAGCGGCAACAACTACTCTGAAGCTAGCAACTGCTGGATCCTGGGGAGTGAGGAAAAATATTGAAGAATAAACACATATTTTTAAGGTCTAAGTTTTTATTATTTTTCATTTCCGAATGATGTAATGATATAGAAAAATACTATAAAAAAATATTGTAAACTTTAACTGCAATAACTGAACTATGACATATATATAATTCATCACTTTTATAGGTAAATGATTTATTTAAATTACAAACTGTCTACTTCAAAGCGGGTTAGTTGTGGACGCCTTTTATAGATCAGGTCTAAGATAGCGGTTGTAAGGCCAACTTCTGTCTTAGGATGGTTTACACGATGGGGCTGTTACGACTTTGCTACTTCGGGGCGTGACAGATAGTGCAGGATTACAATTGGTCCCTTCTTCATCCTTAGCTGAACTAAGTGACAGGAGAGGAGGTCGTGGCAAGGGTGAAGTCAGTGGTTCGAAGGTAGTCGCGGGAGGAGTGAGGTCTCCATTGCACAAGTCTGGGTTTGGGTCGTGAGCTGTTGCATTAATGGCAACTCCTTAACCCGGATTAGAGCGGGGTGCAATTTCTCTAATCTCACGATGGGCCGGACAACATCGTGCGATGGCATTTGCTTGCATATGCATTGCACCTAATAAGTTGATTGAAAACCTTATTGTGTTTATGGTATAGTTTTAAGTCCCCCATCCTAACTTAGTAAGCTGTGGTTGCTCACATCCCTATAGATATCGTGCAGATGCTGGCTAAGAAGCGGCAAACAACTACTCTGAAGCTAGTAACTGCTGGATCCTGGGGAGTGAGGAAAAACATTGAAGAATCAACACATTTTATTACTTTTCATTTTTTAATAATGTAATAATTGAATTATAATGTATATATATATTTCCTCACTTTCTTAGATAAATGATTTATTTAAATTACAAACTGTTTACTTCAAAGTCGGTTAGTCGTGGACGCCTTGTGTAGATCGGGTCTAAGGTAACAGTTGTAAGGCCAACTTCTATCTTAGGATGGTTTACACGGCGGGGCTGTAACGACTTTACCGCTTATGGGCGTGATAGTAAGCGCACTAATCAAATTTGTAGTAAACGAATTAAGTTCAAGTGTTGATACCTCAAGGACTTTCATTACTAATACTTACTAGATTTCTATTATCTAATCTACATATTCAAGTTCAAGAATCTGAACTAATTGTAGCAATTATTAAATTAACAATTAATGAAGAATTGTTCAAGAACTTAACAAGAAAGTAGTAAAAGTATAAACAATTTCAGGATTTAAAAAATCGTAACTAGATCTTCGCTTCTCTTAGACCTAACATATGAATTCCATTAAAGATAATTTATTTTTAAACCTTTCTTGAATGAGAGAATTCTCTATAAAAACTAATCACTTTCTCAAACTAATTAACCATAACTCTAAAATCACCTATTATAATTTCTTCTTAATAGCATGACCTAAGATTGGATTATTAATTAACAAATTCTCTACACTTTAACTCAAAATTCCAGAAAGGTCTTGTAAATTATCTCTAATTTTGCAACAATCCTCATCAACCATGCTTAGATATAATCTTATAAGAAATCTCTTGATTCTCTTTTAAGATATTAAATTCTAGATTACTACCTACGCAAATAACAATCTAGATGATGAAGCATACATAATTGAGCTAAGAAAAGATTAAAGAATTAAATAAATCAAATAATAATCATGTCACATGGGTAGATCTAGGTTCCACAAGATTTATATGCTAAAAATCTACTCTCTATATATCATAAAATAAGAATCTAAAATCAAAGTATAGAAAGGATTAGAACTAAGAGTCATGAAATCAACAAAAAGGTTGAATCTTAAAATCTTCTTTTCTGCTCGCTCTCTTGATTGTTTTTATCTTGAAAAACTCTCCAAAATTTGTTTCCAACAAGTTCTCTCCTTAAACAAACTCTAATAAGGCTTTATATAGGAAGTAATTAAAAAAAAAAAGGTTGGTTGGAAAAGACACGACCAGGAATATGACCATGTCCCCTAGTCGTGTACTTCATTATGATGTATGTTTATTTCCTTTCTTTTTTATTTTTAAATTGGAAATGATACGATCGAGGACATAGTCATGTCATTTGTCATCTACTAGGTTGTAATAGTTGAAAATAAACTCCAAATTCACTTAGAAACGATACAGTCATGTTATTTGGTTATATCAATCTTCAAAACTTCATAACTTGCTTATTTTAATTTTGATTTAAGTAAAACTTGTTTCTATCTTCTTTTTTTCTCGTGTAAGTCATTTCAAAACCTAAAAAATAAAATTTTACTCAATTAAGTATCATTATCTAAAAATAAACTTAAATTCAAGAGAAAATCATGTAAAATCATTAATTAAAATATAACTAATTTAGATCTCATCACTTTGCCTGAGGCTTATAAATACCCCATAGGTTGAAATGATCGACCTCCTTAAGCAATGGAGAGGGCTGAGCTGAGGTGGCAATCTCAGGAGGTGTTATGCAGTCACTTCTGTCATATCCAAGGTCATACTGATAAGGTCATATTGACTTAATCTATCTTGGTCAAGCATAATGGTTTTACGGGCCGTCTTGTTGATGGGGTGCTACAGTAGATAAGGAAGTTAAGGGGGTTTCAACCAAACTTCTTAAGGAAGCTACCATTTTCAAATTCTAATCATGGCGTGCGTTTACAAAGTGAAGCTAATATAATGTGACAGCTGTTATATTTGTGCAGTTGTGTATGCAGTTGCAATTGTATTGTAACTTTGGTCTCGACTGTTCGATCGAAACCTTTATTATGTTATCATGCCCCGAAGCGGTAAAGTCATAACAGCCATGTCATGCAAACTATTTTAAAATAAATGTTGGTCTTACAATTGCTATCTTAAAACTAATCTATATAAGGTGTTCACGACTAACTCACTTTAAAGTAAGCTGTTCGTAATTTAAATAAGTCATTTACCTAAGAAAGTAAGGAAATATATATATACAGTAGGATTTAGTTATTACAATTAATGTTTACAACGTATCATTCTAATCTATTTTCTAATTAATACATTATTCAGAAATGAAAAATTCTAAAATAAGAGTTTAGATCTTAAAAATATATGTCTATTCTTCAAATGTTTTACTTCACTTTTTAGGATCCAGCAGTTCCTAACTTTAGGCTATTTATAAGCTGCTTCTCAGCTTACACCTGCAACGACGTCTATAGGAATGTGGGCAACTACAGCTCAGTAAGTCGGGATAGAAGACTTAAAACTGTATCATAAACTAAGACTGTATCACAAACTAAGACTATATCACAAACATAAACAAGGTTATCAACCAAATTATTAAGTGCAATGTATGTTCAAGTAAATGCCATCGCATGATGTTGTTTGGCCGGTCATGAGATTAGAGAAATTGCACTCGCTCTAATCCAGGTTGAGGAGTTGCCGTTAATATAATAAGTTACGACTAAACCTAAACTTGTGCAATGGAGACACTGCTTCTCTTGCAATTACTTTCAATCCATTGACTTCATCCTTGCCTCAACCTCCTCATCTGTCACTTATTTTGACTAAGGATGAAGAAGAGACCCATTATGCTATCCAGCGCTATCCCTTTCGAAAGGGTTGGTATTTGGTCGGAGAATCCTAGATTTTCTCTAATGGGTTGCTATGTAGATTCGATTTATGATTGCAGGTTGTGTATTTGATTAGATTCAGTTTAGGGTGATCAATCATTTCATACAATACAAGCTAAGCAACAAATCAAAATTATATCATTAGTTCAGAACAAGCATAATTAGGTACAATTTCAAGCCTCTAAAATACAATACTGTATTAATCCCAACATACCTGGACTCCTCGCTCATTTACTCGAAATCCGACTTGCTCAGGCCATCATCGATCATCCCTATAATACAAACGTAGTTTCAATTTTTCATGTAACTATTATAGGTTGGTTTTATTTTATAACGCTTATTGTTATCTTTTGTTTAGGGTTTAATATACCTAATTATCTAGGTTTTTAAGTCTTTTACAATTCGTCCTGAATCATGTTAAGTTTTATTTCAGTTTTCTCATCGATTTCTAAATTAGGTTTTTAACTCAGTTTTTTGTTAGAGATTTATATGTATACTTTAAGAAATCATTCTGACTCATAATATGAAATTAATCGTATTATCTTTGGATATTCTAAATATCATTTTTAGTCTCTAACTAGTGTTTTAGTTTGTGCAGCACACTTGAATCCTAATTTAATTACCGAATTCACCCCCGTTATGAGAAAATCTAATATTTTTCATATAATTACCTTAATTTAAGTTTTCCATCATATTTATTGTATATTCCTATTATTATCATAATATCAATTCTCACCAATATTTTCCTTATTATTAATTTCTCATAATTACATATTTTACATTATCACTTAATGTGTACAAAAAGTACACATTTAATATTCCCATCACTTCAAATATTATCTCCTAATATCAAATAACATCCCAAATATCTAAATTTATCCCAAATCATATTTTGAACCTAATTATACTAAATTATCAAATTAACTCAAAATTTTGTCATTTTTACCTGTTACATATTTACTACATATTATCCAAATAATTACATTTAATACTCAAAATGCTACAAATAGCATACATCATTAGATTTCAACATCCTAAAACATATAATTGTGCATCAAATCAGTAATTACCCATTTAATTACTTAATTGACCCTAAATTACCTATTTTATGCATCATTTTAAGGTTTAAAAATTATCTAAAATTTCAAAAATTAATTTTTGAAAAAGGGCTTCACATCACTGTTCTATAACCCTTAAGTAGTCTACAAAAAGATTTTAGGCTCAAAACTACACTCTTAAGGTCATTTATTTCTAAATCGAAATATGTTCGGTTTTGCATGATTTTTTAAGGATTATATATTACGGGATATATTTTCATCAAAATAATATTTTTCATGAGAAATAAATACAAAAATATTCCAAAATAACAAGTTTCATAATTTTCTAACTAATTTTGATAATTTTAACAATTTAAGAAAAATCAAGTAGAAATTGAGACTTACCAGAACTGGTGGCTCCGGCCACGGTTGGTGGCCATGGGTATGTCGGCCCACCTAGGTGCTACCACCATCATGTGGTGGTAGTAGCCGTCTACTCCCAATTGCTCGTCGGGTCTGGGTTCTCCTTATAAGTCTTAACTCACAATTTTTTTTTTGTAATTTTTTATAAAACGTTAGTTTCCCCTCAATTTCGCCTTTCTCTAATTTTCTAAACTTCCAGACATCCAAAATGAGTTTCTAAAAAATTTGGGGTATTTATAGAGGTCTTGGGGAATTATTGTGTATTATTGCCACACCTCAATTTTGGTTTTTTCCTCATTTTTCCTAATTTTTCTTAATTAATTATGAATTTTCTTTAATTATTTAGCATTATTTTAGCACATTTTGCGTATTTTAAGTAATTACGTATATTTTTACCTATTGTAAATTCATATATAGTACAAATAAATATTCTTAAATATTATTTATGTTATTTTATGATTTTTAGTTTGCATATAATTTACCTCTAGTGATTAATTAATTATCGGAATATATTTTACGCATTTTCGATAAATAAAAAGTAATATACTTAAAATTTGAAAATTTTATATTCTTTTATTTTATTATTTATTCTCTTAAATTCGAACTTACAGGATCATTTTTACTAATATTTCTAGCTTTACTTTATCATTTACGGGATCATTTTTACTAATATTTTTAACTTTACTTTATAATTTATGCTCGACTAGATCTTTTAGTTGATCGTCCTATATTCTACGAGTCAAATTCTGAGTAACTGATTGTGGGTCTTACATATGTGTTCACATCAACTCATTAGGAGAATCGTACCCATACAAATTTGATAATTACTATTACACTTCCCTATGCTTGAGGCCTATAAATACCCCTTGGTTAGCTGATTAAAAACTTTACACAACTTGAAGCCTTTGTCTTCCTACTTACAACTACAAACACTCTTCTTCTTCGTTGATTGCTTTACCCGCTTTCTCTACTTTCTTTTTCAACTACAATCAAAGATGGCATTAAACTCTAGTAAGTCACATTATGAATCTTGCTCATCGAAATATTGACTCACACCTTATGATTTTAAAGTGATTAGGAGTGATACTCCCCTTGCAATGGCGGTCAAAGTAATTTTGTTCACGTCAGCACATGTGGAAGAGGAATCTTTAGGAGCGATAGTGGAGATCAACAAGGCAAAGTACACCATGCCATCCTACGTAATGTGTACCCCTGCAAAAGGGTACTGGTGGTTGTTGATTTATTTAATAGGTTAAGGAATGACAAGGGGCCAAGTGGTTGGATGAGCAAGAGCAAGCCATTTGTTGTAAGATATGTATTAAGTAATTATATAGTAGGGCCTTGGCTTAACATGGTGTTATAAGTGCTAAGACTAGAAGAGAGAGTGGCCTTGCTATTAGGGAGGCGCTTTGCAATCTATGATAAATGCCTAAAGTTTGGGATGCACCTCCATTTCAATGAGTTCAAAAGGGAGCTTTTTTATCACCATTGATGTTGCCTTACCCAAATTCCTCCCAACAGGTGGAGGATACTAAAGGCATTCCAAGCTCTCTATGAGTACTTGGTGGTGTGGGCCATGTCAAAACTTTGTAATTATTTTTAATTATGGAAGGCTTTGAGCGAATGGGCTTAGATCCAAAATTGCTAAAGGAAGAGGTTGTTTAAGGGCTTGGACTCATTCGTGAAGCATTAGCAGGATGAGTTCCTTATGGTAGAGCTACCCCAACAAGCGAACTTCAACACTCACTAAACTAAATTGGTCTGAACTAGTACTTTGAAGAAGCTTAGCTAAGCAACTCCAAGGTTACATGGGATATTGGTGCCTTGATGTCTTTAAGTCACAACAAATTAGTTAATACCGAGGAGACTATGTAAAGGTACTTCTCTAGGTCGATCTATTAACTCTTCTCAGGCATAGAGAACTCCAAGATAAAGAAATGAGTAGGAGGTATAGATCTAAACCTGACATGAATTGACTCCTTCATCGTGTTGGCATAGACTTGCAGGAAACTATCCTTTGTCTATTGTCGTTTGAGGAGTGGGGATTCCTCCTTCCCCTTAGGCTCATATGTATCAGTAGTTGCTTATGTTTTTATTAACTCTATCGATCTCCTTTTGTGGGGTGAGGAGTTAGCAAAGTCTAGGAAGTTGCCTCAACTTGGTGGATTGAAGCTCTTTAGGTAGCGGGAGTCCAGAATGAAGCCTGAAAAGAAGGCTGCCGATTCGAAGGTGAAGGCCCATAAGCTGAAGTTAGGTGCGAAGGACAAGGGCAGTTGGATTAAAGGAAATGGACTCCGTGGTTGGAGTGGAGGAAGAAGTAGAAGTTGAAGGCAACAATAGGGTAGTTTTCTAGTGTAAAGAGATCAACTAGCATGACTAATGGTAGCCAATGTAAAAATAGTTGCCTTCAATAGGAAAGAGAAAAGAAAATTACTAATTAATTTCAATTAGGGTTTCCATAACTTGGATACCATATGCAATTATATGGCAACTTATATTATGTATATGTATGTGTGCGTGTTTTTTTTTTTTTTTACCTTTTCATTTTCAGTGACCTTATTATATTATTAGGGTTAAAAAGAAAAATATACATAGAGATGATCCATGGAAGACCTATTGAGGATAGCAATATGCTTCATTATCCATTACGGCCCATCCTCATAATCTATCCTATTGTTAATTAAATAAGGCCAGTGCCTAAGTCTAAAAGTCAAAATATTACAATCACAGCAAAAAAGAATCCACATATTCGAAAAAGAAAAGGAAAGTAAAGAGTTTGGTGGTCTATTTCCAAAGACTTAATCTATTGTGCCCTTCAACCCAGAGACCATAAGCAGCTTCATTCAGACTCTTGCTCATGCACCTCTGGTTCGAAAAGGTCTTTCCCTGGTACATTTGCCTGCAAGTGATAATCGTGTAAAAAATCACAATTTAGCAGTGGTTTTGTAATTAAGCCTACTGCCTCCTTGGAGTCTGATTCAAACTCCACCCTATCCTATCCCCGCTATTGTGCCATCTTCATGCTCCAATATACCCCTAGAATTTCTGTTTTCAAAGGGGAGGATGTAAAATTCCTCTTTACAAATCCACCCATGCAATTTTCCTTTCCATCTCTTGCCATACCTCCTACTCTTGTGATGAACTTGTCTGCCTCAGAGGCTCCATGATAGTTGAATTCAATGTTTTCCCCCACCGAAGGAAAGCGGTTCCTATATTAAGTTTGTTCATCTTTATCGCCCTATCTTTACGCATATGTGCTTGGAATTCCGCCGTCCTTTACTTTAAAGTTTTCCGCTCATGATTGATGTTGTGTATTTACAATGGTATTTACAAAGTATATGAGTATAAATATAAAAGGTTAGGGTTTATAATCTTAAGAATAAAAAGACCATGAACTAAATATATATTGTATACACTCTAATACTTACTTGTATAAGAATTTCCTGGTGAGCAAAAAGATTTCAAGTTCAAGAAAACATAAATATCAATATAATGGTCATGTGTATCTTTTTTTCCTTCCATCGTTAGATTCATCTTATAAGATCCGAATCCATTCTTATAAAGTCTGGTATTTTTTAAAACCTTCTAAACGTGTTTTATTCTTTATTTCCAAAACCCATCCCAATTGTTTCTATAAGGTCAAAAACCATATAGAGGTGGGTTTTTATAGGATTCAAACAATCCTATAAGGATAGGTTTTCATAGGGTGTAGATGAGATGAATGAGAGTATAATGGAAAATAGTTAGGTAGAATTATGATTATGTTTATTAATTTATACAGTGTTGAAAGTTGAAAATTAAATATATAATACAATATAAAACTTATTTGGAGCATACATAATATGTATGTTAAGAATAATTATTTTTATCAATATTATGTTTTATTAGGTTGGCTTTCCTATTGGTTTTTTTTTTTTTTGCAATCCAAAAAACTAATCCTAAATTATATAAAATTTTGAATAATATGACATAACCAAACTCTAAACTCTAAAGTATAATACCTTATAGAGTTTTTATTGGATTGAACGAGTTTGGTGCCTTATATAGATCGCATTCTAATTAAATCGAATGATTGCAAAAGCCATGTCATGTTATCATGCCTAGTGTATTATTATATATATATGATTGCATGTCTACTTTCAAAATCGCAACTTAGTTTGTATATGGTAACACTTTTGTGCTATCCAATAGCTTCAAGGTAGCGTGGTACATAGCCTTCGGGCTTTGGGTGGTTCGCGAGGCCTTTTTATTTATTTTTTTATTTTCCCATATATTTTTAAACTTTTGTTTTTTTTAATACATCACATAAATAAATACATTTAATAATACAATCTAATTGAACTAATTATTATGATCAATTAGTAGCTGACACATGTTTCTACCGGTTAATATTGGCAGATAAGAGTTAAATAGCCATATATTGAAAGCATCAAATGTAAAAGTGTAGATATAAGTAGACAAAGTCTTGGGGTAAGTCACCATATGGGGACTAAATATTAAGTTTTTTCGTTTCCTGGCAACACTCTTATCTTTATTTTTCATAGTGTTACAAGAAAATTAACATATTTTTTGAAATTTGATATTAAATCGTTAAATGGCGACTTATCCCAACTGTATCTCCTTTACAATATGTTTAATTATTTTCTATCGTAATTAAAAGAAACAGAGAGCCTAAAAAGTAAACATGAAAACTCAATGAAGTTTGGATTTGATTGCCTTCGTATAAAAATAGGATCAATGGGATAATGTGGGTCGCAAAAGCTCAATTTATGCATGTAGAGAAATATAATAGGGTGTGTCAGCCGAGTAAAAGCATGTGAGCGTAGCAAATATGGACATATATATATTATTTCAGCTCCATAATTTATCTGGTGTTTCATCCACTTAAAATGTTATTTTTATGAAATAGAAAATTTTAGCCAAATTTTAAGTTTTATTTACATTTTAACTATTAACCGCCTGTTTCAAGTGACTTCTTCGTTTTGAATGATAGTCTTAGTCACCAAAAGACCACTACTTATGTTCCATATATTGGGAAGTTATATTTACATCCAAACAGATATCATCTCTCCTACTTTTTATATTCGCTTTCTTTGGGTACTCCATTTCATCCCACCCTCCCAACTTCTTCTTTTTTTCTTTTTTCCTTTGTCCTTCCAATTTGTATCCATTTTAAAAGAAATTCTACGATCCGATGCTTTATTTTGACAAGACTGTTTATAATCTCACTATTTATTTTCATGTTTTAAAATCTGAACTATTAAATTCATAATTTATTTAATAGTTTAGATTTAAAGATAATTATATCTTAATTATATCAAAAGTTAGATAGATTACGGTACTGATTTCATTAAAAAAAAAAAAGATAAAAATATAGAAAAATCACTATTTTATTCATTAGAAGACCGTACATAGATCGTGAAGGAGCAGTCTCCACATCACTTTTTTTTTTTTTTTTTTTTAACAAAGCATAATCTATCTCATCCAAAATGTTTCCAGGGATAAATAAATTTTTATTTATCAAGTTCATCTTCCTTTCCATCTCATATTCAATTATGCAGCGTGTCATCTTCTAGTTTAATTGAATGAAGAAATAGCACATAATAGCAACGTGAAAAGGTAAGAAAATTTAATTATATCTTTTGTCGTCAATTCTTTAATGGTATAAACATTAATCTCTTAATAAGAAGAATCAAATTCGAATCCTTTTTTTCTAAGTTATAATATAATTGGCTTAAAAAAATTATATCTTTTGTAATTAATGTGTTTATATAAAACTATATATATGTAGTATGTTGAATTTATATGAAATTTCTTTCTAGCATAGTGATTTTATGTCATTGCATATTATTATAGAATAGTGTTTAAATAATATTGTATTTACTAGACAGTATAATTAATGTATAATTAGATATGGCATGGTACATAAATTGTTAGGAACACACTATTGATATATATCACACCTTGTATGTACATATTTTAACACATTAATATACTTTTATATTATATTTCTCTACACGGTATTAGAGTAAGAATCATTACAGTATTCTTTCTTTTCCCAAAGTTGCCTAGTGAGCAACTTAGGGTTTGTGTTTGCGTATTGGGTCCTATAGTTGTTGCATCACTCTAATTTCTCTAATTGTGTTCATTTACTTGCAGGTTTTAGATTTCTTGCTTTCTGATATATGAAGTATCTCCTTCCTGGTCTGTTACTTGGATTAATTTCTATTTCTTTAAAGTTTGTGGTTAGACCTACTATTTTTTGGTTGTGAGGCATTTTTTTTTTTTTTTTGTGTGTTTCGCAACATTAGTAGTTGCCTTTCTCGGATTGAATTTGAAGATTAGTGTTTTATGTTATTGGTTATATATTTTGGAGTGCGTTTATGGTATTTCATGGCTGGATAATTGTAATACCCAGGAAAAAAAAAGGAGGATATAAAATAATAAAAATCATAAAAATAAAATAAAAAATGACTAAGTTACAAGTAAAGGGTATTAAGGTCTTAAGCAATAATTTAATGAGGAGTAATGTTGAAAGTGTATAAAATTCCGAACATAGCCATTGCATAAAATACTATGTTGTTTTGTAGAAACTTTTTCGGACTTCTTGGCGCTATCGAGTAAGACTCTTGCACTATAAATCTAGGAAACCCTTAAGGTACACTAATAATTTTATTAAATCTTATCTATTTTTAGAGAAAAAATTTCGATTGATTTAGATCCCTCTTGGTAGTGTGACTCGTCTAAAGAAGGGGATCACAAGTCTTACATAACCGTTGTGGGTTTCCAATAGTAAGTAAAGAATCAATTATAGAATATAGGTTTTGATTAAATCTAAATTATAAGTATTGATATTTTAGGGCTGTACGTTGATCGATTGTGGGAAAATAAAGAAACTTAAAAGATTCATCAAAATCAAGGTAAAGTATCCCTTACACCATAGAGTTTTCTTATAATCTTTTTATTTGAGAAGCTTTTGGTCATGATTTTGTGGTTAAAGTGATAAAGTAACGGAAATTTTGATGTTGATGGAGTAAATATTAAATTTAAATCAAGGTTTTAGAGATGTCAAATTTATGATGCATTGCTAATAAGGTTTTTGTTGAGGTGTTGGGTTGTTTTTAATAAATTAAGGGCGTTTTGAAACATGTATTGAAGTTTTGCAGGTTAAATTGGGTTTAGGTAGGAATTGGGTGAAAAAAAAGGAGTTTTTTTTTTTCCTGAAGAACAATGAGTGCATGACCATTTGACACAACCAAACCCCTAAGTCATGTTATTAGTAGGGGCATTTGTTTTGGTGGGATCACAGTGAGCGACATGATTATTTGACACGATAGCGTCAACTAGTCATATTACTCTAGGTGACTAAAAGTGGTGATCACAATAAGTGACATAACCACTTAACAAGACCGTATTCCTATGTCATGTCACTTGTAGTGATGAGAAGTGTAATACAGTCAATGACACAGCTTGACTGACATGACCATATTACAAACCATATCATATGCCATGCTCCATCAAGTCGAGTTTTCCTTCTCTTTTTGATTTATTTCTTTGTTATATCAAAATTAAACCTCTTTAATGTTTCATTAAGTGAATTTAAGGAGAATTAAAAAGTCCAAAAGTGAGTTTTAGCTTAAAAAAATCACTCATTCAAGATTTGAGGAGTTTAATGTGTATTCAACGTTTCTAAGTTCTAAAGCTAAGATAGTTTGTTCTTAACGGATTCCGATTATCTAAGTACGTAACACTTGTGTGTTGTTTATAATTGATAGGCTAGAATTTTATACTTGTATGTTTATGTTCAAATTAACTAATTAAATATTCGGTTAAATTTTATGATTGCTTGTTACTTATGTGTATCGCTTGGCCTAGGGGCTTGAAGTGGCAGATTCTTAGGTGGTAACCTCGATGATCGTTGCAATGTGTTGTTTGTAGTGAAGTCTCACTTGAAAATGACCTGGGGTAGATCTAGGTTATATAAAGAGACCCAAGAAGCATGCCCAATGTTAGGTTGTGAAGGGGCCTGAAGAGGCATGCCTAAACGCTAGATTGTGATATGAATTGTAATGTGATTGGGTCAGGAGAACCATTATCATGTGTTGTGTGACCATCTTAAAAGAAAAGATAATTAAACAGATTGTGTGAATAAATATTTTGCATTTAAACGCATGTGATTATGCATTATTTGATTATGTGCATGTGGTTCTATAATGTATTCTGGGCTTTAACTCACTTATTAGATTTTTAGATGTAGGACCCATAGTTGTACTACTTGGTTTCAGTAATTTATGGAGCTAATTATTACTGGTCTAGGGATAGGTAGAGCAAGTACTACATATAGTATTAAAGAATATCTTAAGAAATTAAATAATAAGAATATTTAGTCTTATGTGGTAATGATTATTAATCGGGCACCAATATTTCTTAATTAGATGCTATTCTAGCCTTATTTGGAGAATTTTATAATATTTTTTGGAGTTTTTAGTCAAATGTTACACTTGATGTGTTATTAGAGGCTAGGAACACATGGTAGTCTATGGCGTTCTATATTCTAAGGTGTTATAAGAATAGAAAATTACTATTCCCATAGATGAATTTGCTAAATTCCATCATCACCAGGAAAATTTGAAGAATTTAGCTCACCTTATTACTGCTATTACTGGGCCAAGTAATTTGAACACGTGCCTTATTTACTCCACCTCTTAATGGGTCATTGAGTCAAGTATTACTGATTATATGATAGGTAATCTTAATCTTTTCACAACTTATAAACCACATGCTTCTTCTTTGTTAATGACTTTAGCTAATTATTCCACATCATTTGTACTTGGGTTTGGTACCATTAGTCCTACTCCATTACTTTCTTTATCATTGGTGTTGAGTTTACGTCATTTCTCTTTTAATCTGATATTCGTTAATAAGATTGTTTGTGCTCCAAACTACTGTGTTTTATGCTTTCCTGATTATTGTCCGTTTCAAGTTCTTATAATGAACAACATTATTGGTAAATGATAGATTTCAAGAGCTCTTTATGTACTGGATACTCAAGCAAGTGTATGTAAATTTTTTGTTGGCCTAAGTGCTTTAACTCCTTTTAAAGCTCATTGCCGATTGGTATATCCTTCTCTCTCTACTTTAAGGAAATTATGTCCTTAGCTCCAAAATATGTCATCTTTAGAGTGTGAATCATTTCAATTTGCAAAAGATCATTGTCAATTTTATGCTCCTTATGTTGACAAAAAAGCAAATGCTCTTTTAAATTAGTACATCCAGATGTTTGGGTCATTGTCTAATTACTTATAAACCTAGATTTCGTTATTTTGTTACATTTATTAATGATTTGTCTCAAACAACTTGGCTTTATTTAATGAAAAATCGTTTTGAGTTATTATCTCATCTTATTATCTTTTGTGGCTAAATTCAAACTCAGTTTAATTCTCCTATGCGAATTTTGAGAAGTGATAATGCCAAAGAATATTTATTTAAGGCATTTAAAATTTATATGACTAAACGAGGCATTATTCATCAGATTATGTGCATTGATACACCATCTCAAAATGGTGTGGTTGAAAAAAAAAAAATAGACGTCTTCTTGAGACAGTCAGGGTACTCTTATTTCAAACTTATGTTCCTAAACGC
This sequence comes from Lumnitzera racemosa, assembly GCA_024138005.1. Classification (NCBI taxonomy): domain Eukaryota; kingdom Viridiplantae; phylum Streptophyta; class Magnoliopsida; order Myrtales; family Combretaceae; genus Lumnitzera; species Lumnitzera racemosa. The sequence continues at coordinate 88,876,354 of JAMXBC010000001.1, read as the reverse complement.
TTTTAGGCAAAAGTTGTTTCCATAGTCTATTTTCTCATTAACCGTATGCCTTCATTTGTTCTCTAAGGTGAGTTTCGTTATAGTATACTTTCCCCCACAAAACCTATATTTCCCATTAAGCCTTGCATAGTTGGATGTGTTGGACATAATGTCACCAATCTAGATCCTAGGTCTATAAAATGTGTTTTCTTAGAATATTCTTGTCTAAAAAAGGGTATATGTGTTACTATCTTAATCTTAACAAATTCTTAGTATCTGTTGTTGTCACCTTTATGGAGCATTGCATTTTCTTTTCTGCTTCTTCTAAGTCCATTAATAGTGAAGGGAATAGTGATGATTTATTGATTTATCAGTTACCTAATGTTACATCTACAGCATCACCATCACCTTTAGTACCATTACCTCTAGCACCACTACCTCCAACACTACCACGTCCTTTACCAATTCGTCATGTATATACCAAATGTCAAAGTCTTCCCATGACAAGTCCTGCATTAGCTTCTTCTTTGGCATTTGATCCACCTGGTAATGATCTTGATCTACCTATTCTACTTCGTAAAGGTAAATGAAAAGGAAGTTATCCTATTCCATCGTTTGTATCATACAAATGAATATCTAATTATTCTTGCTCTTTTGTTACCTCTATTGATACTATATCCATCCCTAGAACTCTTCATGAGGCCTTATCTCATCTTAGCTGGCTTGCAACAATGATAAAGGAAATGAATGCTTTAGATACTAATGGTATTTGGGATTTGGTAAGTTTACTTATAGGAAAAAAGTCCATTGGGTGTAAATGGATGTTTGTAATTAAGGTTAATTTTGATGGATCTATTGCTTGACTTAAGGCTTGTCTTATTGGTTTTGCTGCTAAGGGTTATGCTTAAAGTATTGACTATTCTGATATGTTCTCTCCTGTGGTCAAATTGACATATGTTCGTTTATTTATCTCCATGGCAGCTACTTATGATTGGCCCATATATCAACTAGACATTAAAAATGCCTTTTTACATGGTGATCTGAAAGAAGAAGTCTATATGGAGTAGCCACTTGGGTTTGTTGCTCAAAGGGAGAGTAGGAAAGTTTATTGTCTTCGAAAATCTCTATATGGTTTGAAGCAATGTCCTCATCCTTGGTTTGTAAAATTTAGTTAGGCAGTTGAAAAGTTTGGAATGAGCAAAAGTAACGCTAATTGGTTAGTGTTTTATAAGCATTCTTCATCTGGCATCATTCATCTTATTGTTTATGTGGATGATATCATAATTTCTAGAAGTGATGTGAGTAGAATATCATCTTTGGAGAATTTTCTTCATAGTCAGTTCCAAACAAAGGATTTAAGATTTTTGAAATATTTTTTAGGAGTTAAATTGATGAAAAATAATAAGAAAGGTATTTTCTTGTCTCAACAAAAATATGCAATTGACTTGTTAACTAAGATATGAAAGTTAGGAGCAAAACCGTGCAATACCCCAATGACACCTAATTTGAAACTCACTAAGAACGGAGAATTATTCAAGGATCCTAAAAGATATAGGAGATTAGTCGAGAAGTTGAATTACTTCATGGTAACTTTAACTAGATATTGCATATGCTGTTAGCATTGTGAGCCAATTTATGTCCTTCCCAACAATTCATCATTAAGTGAAACAAATTTTGTACAATTTGAAGGGTACTCCTGGACGAGGTATACTATACAATAATTGTGGTCATTCTAATATAGAATGCTTTTAAGATGCAGATTGAGTTGGGTTTAACGATGATAAAAAATTCATTATTGATTATTGTGTTTTCTTTGGAGGAAATCTAGTTTCATGGAAAAGTAAGACACAAAATGTTGTATCTAGAATTAATGTAGACATGTGAGGTGATGTGGATATAACAAATTCGAACTGAGCTTAGTGTCGAATTTCTATGCCAATAAAATTGTGCTATGATAATGAAGTTACTCTTCATATTGCATTTAATCTTTTATTTCACAAACGAACTAAACATATTGAGATTGATTGTTACTTTATTCGTGAAAAGATATAAGTAAATAGCATTTAGATGATATTGTATTTATAAGACAGTGCAATTAATGTAAAGTTAGATAAGAGTTGGTACACTAATTGTTCGAAACACACTATCTATATATATCATACTTTGTATGTATAGATTTTAACACATCAATACACACTTATATTATATTTCTCTACATACAAAATAATATTGCCTATTGTATTACATCTTACATTTATTTTACATATAATAAGGAGAAATCCCGAGATATATATATATATATATATTATAGAGATGATCCCGAAATTTTCCCCTTTAAAAAGATTTTCCTCTTTCTTTTGAATTTTGTAGCTATTTGTAGACTCCTACTTGAAACATGCCATTAAAGGGAACAAGGCAAAGATCAATTGGCTCAAATATGTCACATGAAAGCCTTGAATCATTCATATTTTAATTAAATTTCTTTTCTAATTTATTTATCAAAAATTGGGAGAGTGAAAATTGTCATAATTGATACAGTGTGTGTCATGTAGTGTGATTAGGAACACAATATGTGAAAATAGACTTTTCAATAATTCATAATATTCAATTATTCTCAATAATATATGGTATGGCCTATTTATAGGCAAGAAAAAATTCTAACAACTATGGAATATGCATAAAAAGAAATATATTGATATCCTAGTATCTAAGAAAAGTATAAAAGAAATCTTTCTAATCTAATATCTCAACATGTATTGATATCATAAATAAAACTGCTTGACATCTAATATCTAAAATTGAACACTATCTTAATAAAATCTAACTTCCTTATTCATATAAATTCTAATATTTTGAAATGCCTAAAAAGGAAATAAAATATATGAAAGATAATGACAAAATCTATAAGCAGAAGGTATGCTAGGACAAATTTTGAAATCTAAAGTGGAATCATAGAGTCAAATAAAAAATATAATTAGAAACTTGGAATTAAAGCTCGATCAGAACCACCAGAATCTCATGTTAGAACCAATAATCCTAGAAAAAAGCATTCAATAATGAATATCAAGGCCATTAAATCAGAAGCATTGTATCAGAAGCTCCCTTGCATGTGCTTGTTTCCCCTACTTGAAAGGAAAAAAAAAAACTTAACCTCAAGTTTTTAAGGAACTCGCTTCCTCTTAACCATCACAACTTAAAGAAAGTTAAATAAAAAGATTTTCCCATCTTAGAATCAGGTTCCAACCCATAAGCACTACAATCATTCATCTCCTTTTGAGTTGACAATAGAGTCTCCTCATTAACTAGACTTGGCTCTTCATGTTTGTCATAACTCTTACTTAAGTTTCACCTGTATTCAAAATTACCATGTTCTTCACCTCTATATCTAAAACAACAACGTACGTGTCCTTTCCTTCAACTTCCTTAAAATTTCTAACCTCTTCAATAATTTCTAATGTGTACTTTAGAACTTTAGTTTCTACCTCATCCTCATGGTTATAATCCTCATCTTTGTCACCATCTAGCTCATAATAAATGTCTTCATCTTTACAAAATTCAGTCTCACTCTCTTCATTCGTGGAATTAGAAATCTTATCAATTGCGATCACTTCTGTGGAAAATCGCTCAAGAATATCTACTACATCCTTTTGATAACTCATACTACTACTATTGCTTTTGACTACTTCTAAATTTGGAATTGAACAATGACTTCTGAAATCTTCTTTTGCTTAATCCTTTAGACTACTTCTACTATCCCATATAGTCAATTTTGACATTGATCCATTCTCTTACTGGAACAAATTCTGTTGATACTGTAGGGGTATGTATTCTTTCTCTAACAAATATTTTACCATAAATTACATTCTAACAAGCACTTTCCCTTCACAAATCTTCTTACTCTACAATCTCTCCAATCATGCAGATGCACGACCCTTCAGCCTACATATTACAAATCTCAACAGCTTCTCTTCAAGCACTTTCATATAATCAAAGAACTTATCTATATCAATAATCTAATCAATAAAATTCTCAATCCTTAGATTCCCATTAAAATGTGGAATATCTACCTTCAACTTAAAGTTGTTATTTTCAAGTTCAGTCCTACCTCCATAACATTCTTCAAAATTGATAGCATAATTACCACGACCTCTATGTTGGCCTCTATCACCACCATGTGCCTTACCTCTTTTACCGTAATTATGCTTACCACCATTTTCTTGCCACTGCAAAAATCTACATGGCGAAAATTTGTGAAATATTCGTCCTCTTTTGAATCATCATAATAAGTCGTAGGAACAGGTTTATTGATAGGTTCTCCAAAGGCAACATCTTTTCTAGGGTTTTTCCTATCTCTATCTTTATTAACTCTACTTATCCGGTCTCTAATCTCTTCAAAACGTCTCTCAAACACTTATAATTTTCTATTAACGTTTTGCTTCGAACCCATCAAGGTTGTTCACAAGGTTTCCATAACCTGAGTAGTGTTTTGGGTGTTAGGAACCTAATCTTTGTTATCGGTAACCATTAGATTAGATTGATAACATGGCTTTGATACCACCTAACACAACATGTAGTATGAATAGAAACACAAGATGTGTGAAAATAGACTTTTTAATAATTCATAATATTTGATTCTTCGTACAGTATGTCGAGTTGAAAATTCGGTTTCTCTTTTTTCATAACTTGATTTATATTAAACTTGATCCGCTTAACATAAACCTCTCGACCAGACTAAGATTAGGTTTTAATTTTTTTAAAACAATTTTTTTTTTTAAAAAAAAAGAGTCACAACCTAATCGATGTCAAGAAAAGAGTGAAATTAGGCTTCGTGTGTGGATAAACCTTAATTTCAATTATTAGTCTAAGGGTTTTCTAAAAATTTTGGAAAATATAAACTAGAGAAAATATGGACTTAGAGGTTATCTTATTAAAACAGGAAGATTTCCATAAAAGAATCCATAAAATAATTTAATTGGCCTAGAGAGAATGAAAATGGAGTGTCTACAACAGTTCTTCCTTGTAGTGAAGTTTAGTAAAAACTTTACCATGAAGACCAAAAAAGGAGACTCCATTTTTGCCTTATGGGAGGAAGAGAGTTTGGAAAAGGTTCTTGATGGTAGCGTTTAAGAGATGAAATGGTCTACTTATAAATCAGATCCCTTTGACGAGCTATTAATCAAGGGGGGAGGTAGAAAGACTTTTTTGTGGTCTATCTTAATGAGACCTTTTGGTGAGATAAGCAAGTGATCCAGATATTTTAGAAAAGGACGATGCTCCATTAAGCAAGAGATCCAAATACTTTTGAAAATAGGATGACGCTCCACTAAGCAAGCAATCCATGGGAAATTTAGAATAAGATAATGCTCCATTGAACTGGCTATTTTAAATCTTGACAAACACTTATCCTGAATTGGTTTTCTTTTGAAAGTTATTTTGGATAGACAAAAGGAGGAATTAAATGGATGGAGATCCCTAATGTAGCTACTAGGGAGTTAGCCTTGAACTTGAGATGAACAAATCAACCTTAGAAAGAGAGGGTTTTTGAAACTATGATCTAACTGATGTGGATGGACTAATTACCATTTTGGATTGAGTTTCAATCAATAATGTAAACTGGAGGATCTGCTAGAATAGACAAAATTGGCCAATGGGGAAAAAAATCTTATAACTAACGAATATTGATGAATACTTAGCCATCAAGGCCAAAAAAAGATCTTGAATGGTTTTAGATTAAATTGTTCAGAACTTGGCCCTAGGGTTGGCTCTAAAGGTGGATAGTTACCTGAATTAGGCTTATGAGAAGGCCCAGAAGACTCCAGCTTTAAAGAAGGGTTCTCTAAAATCTAAATCACTTTGAAAAATTTTCTTCTTCTTTTTTTTAAATGTTTTCTTTTGCAAAATATTTTTTTTCTTTGTGTATGAAAATTGGGGTTATGGTCCTTATTTGAAAAACATTTTTTTCCTTGTATTATTAATAAGTAAGAGAGCCTTATGAGCTTTGAAGATAGCATATAACTGGTGGGCTTTAAAGATAGCATATAAGCAGTAAGCTTGTCTTATTGCTTGATAGTCATTTGCACTTTCATAGACATTATTTGAAGCTGATGCTTACGCTTAGAAGTTGTGGTTTGATGGACCAAATTAGCCTCTTATTCTCTAGATTCTATCACGTCTTCAAATTTCTAAGGCTTTATCATGGCTTGTCTAATCTTCTTAATTCTTTTGATGTGATTCTTCTACATATCATTCTTTTCGAGCTTCCACTATCATGGGCTTTGATCTTCATCATAGGGTGAGTAACCTATGTTATCTAAGGAAACATTGCTTATTAGATTTGGACTGCAAGTCTTCACATCTTCTTTTCTTCAAATAGGTATCCCATTCATTGAATTATCTAGTCTAAGAGGGTTTTCTTACTCTCTCAATTGATGCTTCAATCTTGACTCCGGATTCTGAAAATTATGGTCCATCTTATAAGTGATATGCCTTGGTCAATCAGTTAGATCTTTTTAAAAGTTGTGATGCAACATAGGCTTTTGGTTATTGGCTTCAAAAGAGATTGATGAATAGGCCTATTTCAAAAGAATTGTCTACCCAGGTTTACAAGTCAAAAACCTTTAGAAGAAACTAAAAGAGGCTTGCCCCAATTTCATGACCAATTTTAAACAAAGATAATCTTGTCCCTTTAATCGGAGCAGCCTCTTGAGGGTGGTGTTGTAGGAGGGCCTATAGAATTAGATGACCCTTGAACTTTGAGCTATAAGTCTTGTCTTTGATTTTTGATATGTGCTTGAGCTTCTTTGCGCTTCAAAAGGTCCTTTGAGATTTTAAGCTTCGATGTTACCTTTTTGTGCTTGTTTTAGACTTATTTCTCTTATGTTGCTTTTTCTCAAAAGATAAAGATTGATGCCTCTTTTTTTTAATCTTTCTCTTCTCTCTTTCTTTTTTTCTTTTTTTTTTCCTTCTTTTTCTTATCCCTTTTTTTTCTTTTCTTTTTGGCTTTTTCTTGATATTCTTCTCCTTGTCTTTTTCTACTCTTTTTCTCACTTTGTCCTTTCTCTCTTTATTTCCTTTCATTCCTTTTGGACTTCTTTTGTGAACTTTTGATGAAGTTAGTTGCTTCTTGCCGTTCTTTAACAATTTTCAACTTAAAATATGTGGTACTTATGTAATCAAGGCTCTTCTTCCTTTCAAAGGGAACAAATTATCAATGGCAATAATTATTCATTAATTAGTGCAACTAAGGTAAGTATAAATTATTTTATCATTTTTTTCTTGATTAATGACCATAACTTCTTAATTGCCCCATTGTGGGATGGCTCTTGATAGGGTTTAATTTTGAGAGATACTTCCTTAAAAAGGATTAAATGGGCTTACAATGGATAAATGCGTTAGGGGTAATGAAAAGACTGCCTACCATCATTTCAACCTGCATATCAAGTTCAAGATAAACCTTCTTTAAGGAACGAGTCTCAATTCCTTACATTGATGTTGCTCAACTCTCAAATGTATTTAGGATGAGCATTTGGGACTTGGTTGCTTTTTTTCATTCTAAACTCTTTAATTGGTGGAATACCTCTACTCTCTTGCTATGACATTTCATTAGGCTTAATATTTGCTAATTATTGATTTAATTTGCTCCAAACTAGTTTGCTCAAGTTGACTCATACCCTACACCCCCTAAACACCAACACAACCTGAGCACAACTTGCGTTTTAGATGTTCATCTCATGTTAGATGAGTCTTTTGCTTTTGAAAAAGGTGCATCATACTGGATGGATTGTCTCGTATTCATTTGATTGCCCCTGCCTAGTTCAACTTATTTGCCCTAGAAAATGCCCCTTAGTTGAGATGAATTTATTAATTCATCTATATAATTACCCCAAATGGATTTAATATTCAGGCTTGATCAACTCTTTTTGAAGGTTTGTTAGTTTGACCCATCATCTTCATGCCCCAATGGTGAGGGACCCTACCATGTTCTCTTGGACTAATTGTTCCCTAAGTTTAAGCTTCAAACAGGTAACCCTTTTAAGTAATAGTGAAGACGGGTTTCAGGTTCATTTTAGGCTTTAATTCTCTTAGTGGATCAATGATGGGTCTATCTCCATTGTCCTTGAGGATTGTTCTTGGTAAACCTTCTTTAATGGGCTTTCCCTTTTTACCCCTCGCATTTGATCTCAATGGTTCTTATACATGTGGTTTCATGGGTCAAGGAATTTTGTCCTTAGAATGTGTTTTGTTTTAAGCTTCATGATTCAAAGCAAATGACTACGGGCTTTAGGTTAGGCCAATCTACTCAAAAGAAACCTTTAAAGCCTATAAGGGACTCTTACAAGTCAACAAAAACCCTATTTTCTTATCTTTTGTCTTTTTTTTTTCTTATTTTTCCATATGGGTTAGATTGAAGCCCTAAAGGAAATGTAAGATTGGACACAACTTGATGAACTAGCTAAAATCATTGAAGAAGGGAAAGCGGCCTTACTTAAAACCTCAAAAGATGATTAGAGAAGGGAAAGCGTCTCGTAGACTATCTTAAAACCACTAAAGATGACTAAAGAAGAAAAAGTGCTCTTATGAGCTAGCTTAAAACCACAAAGGAAATGTGAAACAAAGTAGCGCTCTATGAGAAAGGAGAATGCCTATAGGTTGGATTAAAACCCTAAAGATGACTAAAGAAGGCAAAGCGCTCCATGGGATGACCTAAAACCTTTAAAGACGATAAGAGAAGAGAAAGCGCCTTATAGGTTAGCTTAAAAGATGATAAAAGAAGAGAAAATGCCCTATGGGCTAGCCTTAAAGGAAATAGAAGGTAGGATAGCACTCAATGAGCTAGCTAAGACCTTGAATGATGACTGAGAAGTTGAGACGCCTTATGGGCTAGCTTAAAACCCTAAAGGATAATTATAGAAAGGAAAGCACTCTATGGGCTACCCTAAAACCTTAAAAGGTGACTAAAGAAGGGGAAGCACCCTATGGGCTAGCTCAAAACCCAAAAATGTTCATAAAATAGTACTCTGAGAGTTAGCTAAAACCCTAACAAAAGTAGTGACTACTTACAAAGGTGACAAATTACAAATAGATTATAATCCTAAAGAAAGTGACAAAACTAACAGCTTGACATAACAATTAAATCACAAGGTGAGAATGATTGAAAAGTATGAAATAGGACTAAAACCAATGTAATGAATGACTGAATGCTTAGCAGTACTAAAGGGTGGTAAGTTGCAAGGATAGCTAAGAAGTGATAGCTATTAACAATTTAGAGAAAAAGAAAGAATCAAAGTTTTTTTTTTTTTTTTTGCCTTTTTTTTTTGGACAAACTCTAATTTGTTACAAAGATGCGAGTATTGATGAAACTAACAACTATTGACTAAAGGTGATGAAAAGTGTTAGTTTCGAAGAGCCATTCACATGTCAAAAGATGGGTAAAGATACTAACAACATGACTACTAAGAGGATAGAGCAAAGGTGTACATTGTGGTGACCTAATCTTAAGTTTCTAGCTACTAACAAATTTAAGGGAAATAATTATTCATAGCTTAAGGATTTCTTGTTTTTCTCTTTGAATTCTTTTTAGCTTTTTGTTTTTTTGTTTTTTTTTTTTTTTTAGTTCTCTTTTGGGTATTTAGGATAATTAAGTTGAATTAATTAGGAGACACTTTTATTATACATATAAAGTATTTATAGGGTGATCTAATGGAGAAAAGGTTCTATTACCATAGTGACAAATACTATTTACACGGTTGGTAACTGATAAGGAAACCTATGGTTGGCAATGATCTAAAAAAGTATGTAGTTAAGTGTACGATGGCAATGAGAAAGACAACTAATAATAAACTAAAAGGATCATTTGTAGGTTAGTAAAAAGGATAAAGGTCCTCACTTTTTTTTTCTTTATTTGTTTTTATTAATTTTCTTGTACATTTTCTTTTTTTTTTTAGAGATAAAGAAACAATTACCTAACTATAGAAAAGATTAAATTTATCACAAATGTGACAAAAAGTTACAAATATTAATAGAGAGAAGCTCTAAATTTACAATGTGATGGATTAAGAAGAAAACATAATGGAAAAGAGATTTTATTTAATGATTACAAATATTTATAAGGTAGGTTACAAATATTTGATGGGAAAACATTATTTCATATTTAATTCACAAACTTAATTGTTTTTTTTTTTAATTTTTTACAATGGCTTTATCAAATGAGAGGAGAACATAGTTTGCTATAACCTTAATGGCTTTAGGGATTAATTTACAAGCACTGAATGTCTCATAGATTACTGAGTATTTTACAACATGGTGGGTAAAAGAATATTTACAAGTTATGAGAAAAAGATTGTAATATTTATAAGAACCCCTTTATTTTGGAAAAATTATCTACAAGGATTCCAAATTAAAAGGAAGATGACTAGTGGCTAGATTATAATTGGTTACAAAGCTATTAATTAGGAGTTACAAATATTTACAAGGTAGGTTAGGATTATTTAAAAATAACTTTATTTACAAGTTGAATGGGTTTTCTTTTTTTTAATTAAATAAAGAACAACATGAATGTACATAAATAAGGAATTAAATAATAAACTGTAGAAACACATAGACACAATGGTAGGCAATTGAATAATAGTCAATTATATTAGGTTGTAATTTTATTAAATGAAAAAGGAGCATTAAATAGGTTGGACCCTTAATGAGCTTGCAACCCCTCATTATTTTATTTATTTTTTTACAAAATAAAAAAGGTTTACAAAATAATTGAAGTTACAACTCTTATTTATTTACAAAAGGCTATACTATTTTTTCATTTGTAGCTTTATGATCATGAATTTAAAGGCTAAGTTCTAAAAGTTTTTATATTTCAAAGACCTCACATGGATCATGGGCAAATTCAAAACATGAGTAAGCTAGGCTAACTCGATCCCAAGCGATGTTTACATTACATCATTTGAGACTTTTATTTATTTACAAAAGGTCACACTATTTTTTCGTTTGTAGGTTTATGATCATGAATTCAAAGGCTAGGTTCTAAAGGTTTTTAAGTTTCAAAGACCTCACATAGATCACGGGCCAATTAAAAATAGGAGTGAGCTAAGCTAACTTGATCCTAAGTGGTGTTTACATTATATCATCTAAGACTTACGCAATGGCTTCCCTCCTTGGTTTCTAGGACAGTTTGGGTTCGACTATATCTAAGCATACATTATGATCGAAAAAGAAGAACCCTCAAGAGTCAATGGTCAAATCAAGCAATACTTGAATATACGTTTAATTTAGTAAATTTAAACTTTTAAAAAAATTGGCTTCATTAGAAAGAAAAAAATCTTTTGAGAATAGTCCAATAAAATATTTAAGCTCATAAAATGGATTTTTGTCTAATTTAAAAATATTTTCTTAACTAGATTAATTAAATAAGACTCAAAATTTATTAGATTAAAAATGTGTTAAAAATCTTTAACACATATGTTTTGGGGCTATTTTAATATGTTTTGGTCATTTTAAGGCGAGTCAGAATGAATAAAGCTTAGGTTTTTAAAGCTTAAATTAAAGTTAAGCCTAACAAAGATCAATTGAGTTTAATTTAGGTACATGACATGTTGAGGAAAAAAGCTCAGTTGAGTTGGTTGGATGCTTAGTCTAAGAGAAAAGAGTAGAAGATTGCGAGATTGAGCCCAAGTAATAATAAGTGTGTAAATTTTTGGCTTAGTAATGCAACGTACATGATTTCCTTCTTTATCAAACAATACGTGAATTGTCCATGGAAGAGAAATCCAATATTGATGAATCTTAGCGAATCTTCATCAAATCTTGGTTATTTCATATTGGGTTAGCGATGAATCTTATTAAATCATTGTTAAAACAAAAATATTCATTTAATAATGATTTGATAAAATTAAGTGGAACTTAAATCTCATCTACAGTTTATTTAATATGATCTGAAACTAACAAGAAGATTCAAATTGTAATACTTTGAAGTTAGTTTTGGGATTAATTAATAATAGAACATAATCCTCACTCAACAACACACATAGTGTTGCAAACTCAATACCTATGATACTAAACAACAAACACAGCCATTACTCTTTACCCAATCCGATATTGATGAATCTTAGCGAATCTTCATCAAATCTTGGTTATTTTATATTGGGTTAGTGATGAATCTTATTAAATCATTGTTAAAACAAAAATATTCATTTAATAATGATTTGATAAAATCAAGTGGAACTTAAATCTCATCTACAGTTGATTTAATATGATCTGAAACTAACAAGAAGATTCAAATTGTAATACTTTGAAGTTAGTTTTGGGATTAATTAATAGTAGAACCTGATCCTCACTTGACAACATACATAGTGTTGCAAACTCAATACCTATGATACTAAACAACAAATACAACCATCACTCTTTACCCAATCCTGACCATTGTCTCTCATCTTAGCGTAACGCACATACACTACTACGACACCAAACAACCACTATGCCAGCATCTAAAACTTCTAGCAACACAACCCAACCATCCACGATCATTGCCTTACCCTCAAGTGCGACCACGGTTGAAACCCTCAAACCTATCGTTGGCTACTTTACAAAACACCACCAATTGTACATCCGTGCCTTAAACCAACGTTACCACACTCCCCACACCTAGAAAACCCAGTTCACATACCTACTTCAACTTAAAGCCACCACAACCACGTTACACAAACTTCAACACTACTAAACACCATCTAACATCTCAAAACTACCATTTTTTCCCAAGGCATAGATCTTAAACACCCTTTTGCTAATCCCAATAACATGAAACTATAATTTCTTGCAAGACTCGACGCTTGGAACACTTAGTACAACGTTAGATAGCAGCTACTATTGGAAGGAAGTCATGACTCGACCCGAATTCTATTAGACAAGCTATGATCCGAACCAAAACTCGACCCACGTACATTGTATACCCTTTATCTTACTGGCAACTTAGCATAGTGGATCTTGTCTTATTTTTTATTTTATTTCAATAACTTTAGGTTTTGATTTGCCCCTTATTTTTTTTAAAAAAAAAACAAATTTATAATTGTCTACATTAACTTAGCATATTTTTTGTGCAAGTCATTAGAATTAGTTTTTTATAATTTATTGATAGTTTTTTATTAAACAAGTGGATGTGTCTAGGATGTAGTTTTTTTTTTTTAATTTGGATAGTTAGGGTCTTTTGTATAAAATCATTACTAACATGAGTGTTTTTTTGCAGATTCTTCATAATTTTTATTTGTTTTTGCATATTGCATTTTTAGTACATTGCATCTCTTATTGACATGGTTAGGTGATTTTACAAATCCACATATATGCGTGTTTTCACAAAAAAGAAAAAAAATTATTTTCATAAATTGCATAAAATTTTTATTTTTTTTAAAATTGGATTTTGAATACTTTGAAATTTTTTTAGAAAAATGAAATATTTAAAAAAAAATTATATTTTTATAAAATTGTACTTTCGTACAAATATTACAATATTTTATAAAAATTGCACATCTTTAGAAAAATCACATATTTTTGGAAAATTGTATTTTTTTAAAAATTGATATTTAAAAAAATTGTATTTTTTTTATACAATTGCATATTGTTGTCAAAGATCCATGTCTTTAAGATAAGATGTGCACATAATTTGTACCTTTTAAAAAACCTTTATAGGATTGCATGATTATCTAAAATTGCATATTTTAATAGATTTGGTATTTAGGGATTTATTTCATAAGAAAAATCTATTTTTTCATTTATTCAATTTTTTTAAAATAAAAATTTTAATTAGGTTTCTTAAGTAGAAATAAAAGTTTGGTTTTTAGGGATTTTTCTTTAATAAAAATAAAATGGTTAAAGAACATACATCTAATCCATATTTAAAAATAAAAACAACCCACATACTAGAGTTTTCCAAAAAAGGTAAAACTACATTAGTTTGATTCTGATTAATGGGTATATAAGGAATTATAAAATCGAGAATTTTTTTAGGAAAATTTGTAATAAAAAATGAAAACAAAATCATCTTCATGCATTTTTCATATTTTTGCACATTTAACATTTTTAGAGAAGTTATAGAAAAATAAAGATCCATTAGTTAATATTTTTTTAATTTTACACAATGATTATAATCTTAATAAGTTAACCCTAAATCCAATTTGTTGGTTAATATTTTCTCAAAATTATTTTTTATAGAAAATTTGTAGGTTAGTAACTTCATTAGGGTTTTTCCACTTAAAAATGTTAATCATATCTTTACTAGAGAGTTTATGATGCATATTAAGAAAGAGAAAACATATGATGATAATATTTCTTACGTGGATTTTATTTATTTTATGTTATTTAGGTTAGATATGATATTATTATTATCTTTTATTTGATTAAACATAGTTCTTTATTTTTAGGATTTAGTTAGATATGTATCTCTTTTTTTTTCTGAGAAATTAAATCTTTTATTTTCTACATTTATTAACATTTAGTTTCCTGGAATATGTCTTATTATGCCTATTGCTTGTAATCAATTAATGGGAGAGTGACTTGATATTAAGTAAAATTATTTTATTAATTAGTGCAATTCTTTATTGAAGGTGTGAGATTATCAAAATTTTATCATGTGATTCAAGGACATATAATATCAACATAATGCGAGGCTATTATTTAAATCTAGTGGTGTAAAGCTACTAGATATATCTTCTTAGGTTTAGTATTTCTTTCATAAAAAATAAAAATATTTTATTTATTTCATAGTAATTTCTTAGCATTCTTATCACATTTATTGGTCTAATTAATTTACTCTTATTATGCTTTTCATTCTTTTCAATTCTTCTATAAATTTTCATTTTCTCTATGCTTCGTTAGTTTACTTGTTTTTTTCTTTCTTTAACACTATAATATTATTACGGAAGAAGAAAAGTTATCAAATATCCATTGTGATTGGACTAAAAAATTATAATGAGATGACAAATAAAACAAGCATTTGATTTAATTTATTTATTACTAAATAGAATTAAAGGGATCCTCCTAATATCATTAGAAGTAGTCAAAACTTATCCATATGGAATTATCTAAACATCCATATATTAGATTATCGACACTATATTTTTATGGGAAAATTATAGAAATGTGAAATGTATTTTGGTAGTTTTGCAAATAAGTGATTTATGATATTTATTTTTTGACAAATATGTGACCTATATTTTAAAGCTTTGTGTAATACATACATTAGGGATATGGGACACACTTTTAATGGGTAAACTTAGTATAAAAAATTATAAATTAATATTATAATTAAAAATTAAAAGACCATAAGATAGGGACGGTCGGCAAAGGACCAATCTAAATATGGGTCACAACCTACCAATAAATATGAGTTATATGACCCACATAATGGTGATGGGTGGTCACCACCATTATAGGAGGGTTATGCACTCCCTTTAGCTGGTGGGTGATCGTTCATTGTTGTGTAAATAAAAAAAAAAAAGAACCTAAAAAAATCCTGATGGGTTAAAATTAAATTGCTTAACTTAGCCTAATAGTGTTTGTTTCTTTCTGTTTTCTCTCTCTACTGTAAAAAGATTATTAAAAGTCTTTATAATTAGATTGCTTGACTTAGCCTGACAGTGTTTCTTTTTCTCTCTCTTTAGTGTAAAAAGATTATTAAAAGTCTTTATAATTAGATTGCTTGACTTGTCCTGACAATGTTTCTTTTTTTTTTCATCTCTCTTTAGTGTAAAAAGATTATTAAAAGTCTTTATTTTATTTTATTTTTGCCTATTACTATCATAGTATAATTTTGAAAGGAGAGAATTAAATGTGATTCATGTTGTTAAAAATCCATAGAGATGGATGTAAGGGTCATATAACTAAGAGGTCGGACTTTCCTTAATTGAGTGAACATTAAAATCATCAATAGAAAAATATTTCTTTGTTGTCATAATTAGATTACACTTTATATATGTAAAAAGGGTACCATTGATGATTTGACTTACAACAATTCATAAAGAGCAAAATGATGTGAATATAATTATTGTATTATTTCTTTTCATGATAACTTTGTATTATTGTTTGATTATCATTGCTAATATATATATATATGTTTGTGTGTATGTGTGTTATTTTTAATATAAGTTATTAGGCAATTAGTTATTCAATAATCTACATGCATTTTTTATAACATTAATTGTAAAGAAAAATTTACTTAACTAAGTTATCTAGTCGGTAATATTTATCAATAGTTTATTTCATAGGATCAGGATTACTAATAAAAATAACAAATATTTAAGAGAATTTATCTAGTAAAAAAAATATGATTTGTGATTAATGAATTTAAGGTTGCTGGTTGTTGTAAAAAAGATATTAAAAAGCAAAAAAACAAATGTTATTGAACTAGTTAATACATCTAAAAAAACTAAAATGGCACACATGAAATTTGGATGCAAGTTATACCTAATTTTATAATATATTTTACACTTTAATATATATATATATATCTCAATACATATTTTTTCCTTTTCTATAAATTTTAAAAATTAAGTCTTTCTTAAGCTTAGGAGGTGTCCTTACGAGTCAATGTTTATCTCATTAAATTGTAATATAATCTTTACAAAATTATTTTAAAACTAGATTTTGATATTTGGTTGGGATTATGATTTTATTTTATTTACCCTCATTATTATTTCGTGGATGAAGCGCCTTTGACAAATATAAAGTTACTACCTAAAACTACAAGTAAAATAATCTTTAATATCTATAGTAGATTACTATTGGGCTTACATTATTTTCTCCACAATTATGTGTGTCTTTTTCCCATTCATACAAGGATAACTTTTTTACATGAAAGCATTATTACACCACTGTTAATCCTATGATATTTTCGTATTATCTTTTAGCCCATTGTTCTTTTGATGGTACATATACCATACGAATATATGTATAAACAATCCGTGTTATCATTTAATATAATTACAATATTTATTTATATAAATGAAATAAAACTAAAATTATATATTCATTTTATGAAAACTAAATTAAAAAATATTGTGCTCATTAAATGATCCAAAAGCTAGTTTTTCCACAAAAACGTAAATAGTGAATTTTAATAAACAATTACATCCTACTGATTTTTTTTGTTGCCACGAATCTTTTTGAAAAAGAGATAGCATGTGTTAAATTTCTCATCGAATTAAAGATTTGGTTCTAAAATTTAGTTTCCTATTATATCCATGACTCTCAAATACTAAAAACCACTTATGCTTAGAAACTCCTTGCATTATCACTTTCCTTTTCCGTGATCTCTCTCTTTCTCTCTCTCTCTCTCTCTCTCTCTCTCTCTCATCATAGCTGGGAGGAGGAGAACAACAACAACAACAACAACCGGGTATTCTACATTATATTTTGTGTCCCATCCTTCCTCTTTCTCTCTCGATTTCCTTCAAGAAAAAATCATACAAACAGCGACGCATTCGCATTAATTAATAGTGCAACTTCAATATCATGGACGACGACGACGACGATTTATTCTACGGGTTGCGTCTTCTTGCCGATGCCATAGACCATCCATCACTTAATTCACCAAAAGGAAGTGACAAAGAATCTAATGGTGGCGACATGGATGATAATTCTTGGTGGTTCGAGAAAGTCATACCCAGGAGAAAAAGGACACCTCAGAAGCGGAAAAGATCATCGTCATGGGGGTCAAATGGCCGTAAAATGCCCATGATTATGTTGCCGGCATCGTCATCAATTTGTGTTCATGGTTCTTTCACAGAAAAAGAACGTGGTGCTGAAAGAATTTTAGAATCTGCGGTGAGTATATTACTTGCAAGTTCTTTTAGACTAATACAATGCGGTATCAAAAGAAAGAAAGAATCTGCCGTCACTTCTAGTGCTGAGACGACTACTAAGAAAGGCAAGACCCTGTCGAATACTAAGAAGGACCTAAAGTTATGCCCTAAATCGCCTCCAGAAAATCTCATGGCATTGATTCAACGTATGGGAGGTTCTGACGTGAAATTAGTAATTAGAAAGGAGCTTCAACGGACAGACTTAACGTCGAACCACGGAAGGTTGTCGATTCCGCTTGGGCTGCTGCTAACGCCAGACTTCCTCAGTAAGGAAGAGACGGATAGGATCCAAAGCCAGGTCTTGAAGGTCTCTCTTGTTGATCCTTGTCTCGATTTAATCGAAGGTTTGAATTTCCGAAGGTGGAACATGGGCAATTCATTCATTTATGCACTTTGTCATAACTGGAACAAGGTTGCTCAGAAAAACAATCTCATGTCTGGAGAAGTTATACATTTGTGGTCTTTTAGAGTGGCTGGAGAGTTGCGGTTTGCACTGGTTAGGGAAAAAGACCATCCCGTAGCTGATGCCTGAACAACAATCTATGGTGCGTGAAGCATCCTGTCGATCATCTCATGGGTATTGAAGATTTTATGTTAATTTTTTTATTAATTTTAAAAGGATGCACTAATATTAGTACTCGTGCATCATTTATAAAAATAGATAGGTCTGCTGAATTTTTTTTTCCCCTCCATAAGTAGTATTGAAGATCTTATCAATAAGAAATATATGTTAAAATCTTTTTAATCGTCTTTTAATGTTTAGTATCATATAAGTATAAATTTGAATCCTGTCCATGGAATAAACATCGAAGAAATCATCCTTTATAGCAAAAGGGTGTGGAAAGAGTACGTGTATATCGGATAATACGTGCTCGTCTCTTAATTATTTTTATCCCTTTTTATTTGTCTTCAAAAAGTTTATATTTTATCTATCATAAAAAAATAAAAAAAAAATCAATTCCATTTTACACACTTGGTATTATTCCTCTTCCCATGTTTATTTTACTTAACAATTCTGTATGCATGCGAGAGACAGAGATGTTGATGTGGTTTAACCGTTAGGTATAACTCCTAAGAAGTGATTTGACTTGAGTCTTAATAAGAGTGTGCGGGTCTGGAGTTGTCAAGCCAAAGGAATTGTGGTACGGTGGGATGGACGGAAAGCAGGGAAATAGTGGGTTTTGAACTTAGTTTATTATTATAAATATAATACATTTTATATCAATTTGAATTGGATGTAGTTAACAAGAATACTATTCGCGCTACTACAAAATACAGCTACTGTGGCGAATTTTATGTGACGAAAATTCACGTTTGTGGCGAGTTTATTAATTTTATTTTATTTAATAAGATAATGATAAGTTTTATTAGCCATTAGTGTCCCCGCTTACATTAGTAACAAGTTTTATTGCCACTTGTGCCACGTAAGATGGCAGCAATCTTTGGTGATAATATAATTGGCTTCTGGCAAAAAAAACTTCACCGTAAGTCTAAAACAGTTTGCCATACGATTAGAAATTATAAAGAAAGATATATATATATATATATATATCATAATCAATATAGATATGTGTTTACATATCAAAATTTCCTTCTATAAAGATTTTACTATGCGACCTATAATTATAATATAATCAATATTAAACATGATTTTTTGTGAACTTTCATAATTATATTAATTACCATACCTATACATATAATTGTCATCTTAAGTACCAACACCAATTTCAAATTATAATATATGTATTACATTACAGTTATTTAAATTATGTAACTATACACAAAAATACTTATGATTTGGAATAATAGTTTCTTGGTATAGCTAAAATTTTTTATAATAAACGATCAATAGTTACTTAGTCATTTAAAAAAAATTAACAAAAATAATTTTGCGATTGTGGAAACATTAAAAATGATTAAAAGAAAATCGAACAAAAGGGGCTTAACAACTTTTTAAGTCGTAATACAAATAACTAAATAATTATTTTAAAGGAAAAGGTCAAGCTTACTCAATGTCGACATAATACATTAATCAGGACTCTAGAATTATGAATATATTTGTAGCAGTAAAAGTAATTACAAATCTATGCGATAAGTGGATTCGTGCATATTGTAGTTATATTTATAAAATAATGTATTCCAATCTATATTTATAATAAAATGAATAAAGCTATGGTAATCATTATACTAATTGTAAAATGATAGTGTCATTTCCTAAATAATATAGATTTCTTTTGATGATAATGTTACTGATGATTGTGGGGAATTAGCTAAGTATAATATAGTGAATTGGGCTTTAGTCCTTTGAGCAACTGTGCTAATGGGCTTGAGAATTTGTCGGGTTTATTACTCCGAAGTACTTGCAAAAAACCTTTGATGGTTTGGTCTACGAAAGCTCTTTGATACTAAAGTTAATAAATAAGAGAGGAGAAAGGAAAACGAATAAGTATCCAAGCACTTTTGACTTATGGAGAAAATTTTCTTAGGTAAAGGAATACTCAATTCTTGGTAAAGAGTAAGAGATTTGAGATTTTGAGAGTCACCTGAGGCTCGCATCAACTTAGGGTTCGTTCGTACTCGCTACTAGTAAAGGATATGCGCTAAGGGTTGACGGGGTAACTCTAATTGTTGGTTGGCAATGACCACGTTGGTAGTCACATATATAATCTCGAGCTTTGACGTCTTAGAGGACATCGGGTGTGATGACCATACTACGGATGTCAAACTGCAATTAACGAGGTGATGAGAGATATAGGTACTAAAGACAAATGCTTATAAAGGCAAAGGGGAGAGAGTCCAGACAACCCACGAGCCATGGGCTAAATGTAAGCTCCACAACCAATCACTTAAGGTTTCGATCGGCTGAAAGATCCGATCAAACCTAAATTATAAACTATTGAGAGAAATATTAGTAAAAATGACCCCGTAAACATGAATTTAAGAAAATAAATAATAAAATAGGAGACTATAAAATTTTCAAATTTTAAGCATAATAATTACTAATTTCTAAAAAGGCAAAAAGTGTAATCTAATAACTTATAAATTAGTAGAGATAGATTATATGTGTACTAAAAATAATAGAATGACCTAAATAACATTTATGAATATTTATTTTTCCTATATATGAATTTACATGTAAGTATAAATACGCGTAATTACTTAAAATACGCGAAATGTGCTAAAATAATACTAAATACTTAAAGAAAATTCATAATTAATTAAGAAAAAATCAAGAAAAATTAGGAAAAATCATGAATGATCCAGAATTGGGTCGTAGTAGCTGGGAAAAATAAGAAAAAATTTGTCCAATTAAATTAAGACAACACAAAAGCCAAAAATTAAGGGATAAGGCAATTGTCTTGTCCTATTTAATGCACAATAAATCCTCTAAAACCCTATAAATAGCAAGAAAAATCACAGAGCTCTTTTGGGCTGTTTGGAAAGTAAAAAAAAATAGAGAGAGACAAAAATTTAGAGAAAAATTCGAGTTAGAATAAAAAAATAAGAAAAACTGTGCAATTAGGGCCTTTAAAGGGAATCCCCACCAGACGAGCAGCTGAAAGTGGACGGCCATCACCACCACCCGTTGGTGGCAGTGGCTGGAGCTACCCAGATCGGTGAGTCCAATTTCCAGCCCGATTCTTGTGTAATTTTATAAAAATAGTAAATATTATTAGAAAATTATGAATTTTGTTATTCTGAAATATTTTTCTATTTAGTTTTTAGAAAAAATATTATTTTGACGAAAATATGTCTCATAATATATGGTCCTTAAGAAATCGTGCAAAACCGAGCATAATTCGATTTAGAAATAAATGACCTTAGGAGTGTATTTTCAAGCCCAAAATTTTTTTGTAGATTACTTAGATGATATAGAATAGTGCAATGAAGCCCGTTTTCAAAAATTAATTTTTGAAATTTTTAGATAATTTTTAGGCCCCTAAAATGAGGCATAAAATGGGTAATTTAGGGTTAATTAAGCAATTAAATGGTTAATTACTGATTTAGTGAATAAGTATATGTTTTAGGATGTTGAAATCTGATGGAGTATGATACTTGTAGCATTTAGGGTGTTAGATGTAATTATTAGGTTAATTATGTAGTAAATGATTAATAGGGAAAAATAGTTAACTTTAAGTTAATTTTGTAAATTAGGGAAATTAAGAGTAAAACCTGATTTAGGATGAATTTAGACATTTTGAAATGATAATTGATGTTTAGGGATGGTAATTAAAGTGATAGAAATATTGGAAGTGCATTATGTACATAATAGGCAATAATGCATAATATGTAATTTTTGAAAATATAATAAATAGAAAATATTAGGATAAAATTGATATTATATAAATAATAGGGATATATAATAAATCTAATAAGAAACTTGAATTTATGTAATTATATAAAAAATGTAAAAATTTCTCACATCAGTAGTAAATTCGGTACACTGATAAGGATATAAGTGTACCAGGTGAAATAAAATACTGACTAGGGGTAATAATGATATTTAAGAGATTGGGAAATAATGTGATTAATTTCACATTATGAGTTGAAACGAATTTCTAGGGTTGGAATATAAAACATTACTTAGAAATCAAATTAGAACCTAATTTAGAAATCGATGTGGAAACCGAACCCGAACCTAACCCCAAACCTAGAATAATTATAAAAGACTTAAGACCTAGAGAATTAGGCATATTAAACCCTAAACAAAACCTAACAATAAGTGTTATAGCATAAAATGAACCTATAATAGTTATATGAAAAGCTGAAACCACGTTTGTGTTATAGGGATGATCGGCAATGGCTTGAACAAATCGGACCTCGAGTGAGTGAGCGAGGAGTCGAGGTAAGTTGGGATTAATACGATGCTGTATTTTGGAGGCTTAAGATTATGCTTGGTTGTGCTTGTTAGATAGTTGAATGTGTGCATGTGCTGAATTATGGGTGATGTTATGATTCTGTTTGTTGTTCTGGCATATATTGTATTATTTGTATAAAATAATTGATCACCCTAAACTAGACTTAATCAAATATACAACCAGTAATTATAATCGAACATGCATGGCAACCCGTTAGGGGAACTTAGAACTCTCCGGCCAAATACCGACCCCTTCGAAAGGGATAGCGCAAGATTACAAAATGGTCCCTTCTTTATCCTCAGTCGAACTAAGTGACAGGAGAGGAGGTCACGGAGAGGGTGAAGACAGCGGTTCGAAGGTAGTCGCGGGAGGAGCAAGGTCTCTATTACACAAGCTTGGGTTTGGTCGTGAGCTATCGCATTAACTGCAACTCCTCAACTCGGATTAGAGCGGGCGTAATTTCTCTAATCTCAAGACGGGCCGAACAACATCTTGCGATGGCATTTGCTTGCACATGCATTGCACCTAATAAGTGATTAAAAACCTTGTTGTGTATATGGTATAGTTTTAAGTCCTCCGTCCTGAGCTATGGTTGCTCACATCCCTATAGACTTCGTGCAGGTGCTGGCTAAGAAGCGGCAAACAACTACTCTAAAGCTAGCAACTGCTGGATTCTAGGGAGTGAGGAAAAACATTGAAGAATAAACACATATATTTTAAGGTCTAAGTTTTTATTTTAGAATTATTTTTCATTTTTAAATAATGTAATAATTGAATTAAAGTGTATATATATATAAATTTTCTCACTTTCTTAGGTAAATGATCTATTTAAATTACAAACTGTTTACTTCAAAGCGGGTTAGTCGTGGACGCCTTGTGTAGATCAGGTCTAAGATAGCGGTTGTAAGGCCAACTTCTATTTTAGAATAGTTTATACAGCACGGCTATTACGACTCTGCCGCTTCGGGGCTATTACGACTCTGCCGTTTCGGGGCGTAACACTAAACTCCTAAGGAGGGTATGCGGGGCCAAAGACATCCTTAAGTAGTAAGCATAGGCTTGGTAGTCAAGTGAGCCTTTGTAGCCTAAGCTCACCGAAGCGTGTGGTCAAGTCCTTAGGGATTTGGTGCTCGAAAAGTGGGCCTTCAAGGTGCTTGTAAGCATGCTTAGCGCTTGAGCATAGTAGAGCGCTTAGATTAAGCAAGGTGATTGGTTCCTTTTTTTTTATGGGCCTTGAAAGGCCTCTGCTCAGGTTGGGCCTTGGCTAGGCCTAAAATAGCGTATTAGTAGTTACCTACTTCAATATTTCTTCTAAACGTATTGTGATCCATAATTTGCTTTGTAAATCAAATTGAGTTGAACCTTTTTTTGGGTTTAAAAGAATTGATAATGAAATCGTACGATTTCATTTGAATCAAAGAAAGAAGCGAATCTTAATATTAGGTTTGGTTAGAAACATACATACTCCAAATTTTTTAGCACTCAAAATAATTTTCAATTCACATTTATTGAATGTACCTATATTGAACTTTCATTACTATAATTTATAAATTATATATATAATTTGACACAAATTTTATATTATATGTGATGTTTATAAATAAATTTGTTATTACTAAGCATTTATTAACTTCATTAATCTCTAATATGATATTAATACTTATTATTATTAAATAAATTCAGTCATTTTCGTTTGAGATTACAAGTTAGTAGATATACTTTCTTATATTGAAAAATATGATTCAATTCGTAAATTTAACAAAACAAAACCTAAACTTTATGGCATAGGAAAAGTATGAATTCAAACCGTACGATTTGGTTTAAAGCTATATAAAAAAAAAAGAAACTAAATTGTAATTTTATGAGTTAGTTTAGTATGGGGTAAAAATGAAACCAAATTAAATTGCATCCACCCTTAATTACCATCAAAATATTTAGCTTTAGAAAATGATCGTCAAACAAAACTTATAATTAAATATAAGATAAAAATATAAAATAATTTAACATAGCATAGTTCGACAGAAAAAAAATAATAACATAACCATAATTTATTAATTAATATGATGTGTAATTAAATTGATACATTTTTTTTCCATTACGTAATAAATTGTTAACTATAGTTTAATATACACTTAATAAAAGGAGTAGTTAAAAAAAAAACATTTGAAAAATTGAAAGGTTTAAGTGTGCCTTGATCGCTTTCACCAAATTGACTAAAAGCAAAAACAGAAGACCAAGCGTAAGAACTTTAAAAGAAATCCCTTTTGCCATCACAAGAAGAAGAAGAAGAAGCATCGAGGTTAAATTTCTCACCTTGTCACTCTCCTTCTCCCTCACACCCCTAAACCACCACCCCCCACCCCCCCCCCCCCTCCCCCTCTCTCTCTCTCTTTCGTCTAGATGTTTTGTGTATGATCAGATTTCTAAAATCTATGGAGTATTTGTGATCCCTAATAACTAGCTTTTGGGCAAATTTAGGTGCACATATTTTAATAGCATCTGGTTTTTCAAACTCACATTGTATTAGTTTAATTGCAATTACATAAAGTTTCTGATTATAGGTCCATAAGATTCCTTTATTCCTTTATTTTATGAAGGTTTTATGGTTTATTAGAAAAAGGAGCTGTCCTATTGTCTTGGAGAATGATTTTTATTGTAAACAAAAGAATGAGCCAAGCAATTTCAAGATTAAATCTTAGGATTAGTTTTCAAATTACATTATAAGACACGATTTTTTCAGCATTTGTCAATTACTGTAATTGAAGTTTCACAATACATAGTATGTTTTTAATTTTCATTAATTATTATAGCATTTATCAGAGATCAAGTTGCTTTGCTGCTTCCTTTGAGGAAAACAAAGATAGAGATCAAGTTGCTTTACTAATCACATACTTAGATTAAAACCTTCTCATGTTATTCCATTAAAATCATCAGTTACTCATAAGTTGTGCATTATTTGTTTGTACGAAATAATATTTTGTGCTATTTGACAATGCCAATTTACCAGTTGCAATGTAATACTTTGTGCAGGATCAGTTTGTGTAGCGCTTATTTTGCTTATGTTGTCAATGACATGCTAGTAGGTCACCTTTATAGTTATAAATAATAATTGAATTATGCAATCCCTACTCATCTTATGTCCAGTTTGACAATGATCTAGTTCTGTTAAGTATTAGATGTATTCTAGTAGTACTATATTTAAAATGTCCAATAGTGTGTTGCCATGTCACAGATAAATAAATGAACAGGAGTATAAATAGTAGTAACTAATAGTAAAAGATTTGGCTATCATTTTTTGTTTTCCTCTTAGTAGTTGAATTGGTGCTTTAAGCTACATGAGCATTTTTGCTTTGGGAATGGTATATCTTTTATGTTATATTCAATATAGAAAATATCTTGATTTTTCGATTCTATATCAAGTTCATAGGCCATCTACTAATAAAATTTGGCCAAAGGCAATGATATTATATTAGCTACAATTTTTGGCTAAAAGAATAGAAGTTGCAAGTAACCTAATAACTCTGCATCTGAGTAATTCTCATGAATTAACAACGTATTGCCTTAGGACTACTATTTGATGAAAAGGAAGGCAACTAGTAGCCAAATCTAAATGCTAACCATAGGATTCATAAGAGGAAAAATTACATACAAATAATTCTATCAACTGGAAGCATATAGTTAAACTTGTTTTGTATCTTGTTTAATCAACTTTGAATATTTCATCACGCATGATTCCATTCACATCTAACGACCTATCATGAATCTGCAGTCAAAAGCAGATATTATTTGAAATGAATTCAGGATCTCGTAACATTTCAAACGCTTAGCCCTTTTATTGAGACTTTTTAAGTAGATGTTAAAAAACTGTATTACCAGTGTGAAACAATTAAAATGATGGCCTATTTTCACAATGATTCTCTTGATAAAAAATCACTTAGCCTAGATCTAGGTTTCTGTAAAAGCAGAAATAAATATAACTAATAAGATTGAAAGCCAATAAACTCAAGAAGCAAAGTTTGACAATGCAATCATGTACTCTATTTTTTTTTTTCTTTTTTCCATTGTCCTACATTGTTTAATCATTTTATAAAATCAACAGATACCAACAGACTCATCTTATTCCAAAGCCACAAAGTAAGGCAACGATCATCAAATCATTAACAAACTAAAGCAATTGAGGTACTTACATGTTGACTAGATTTCTCCTGTTCTCACTCAAGCATTCTAGTGTTACAAACTCGAACTATCTAAATTAGTGAGCAATGGTGATTTTTTTTTTCAATAAACTAAATAGTATATGAGCCTTTTTCAATTGCTAAACTTCACTTCCATTGGAATCAATGTCCATGGCACTTATTTATTTCGGGAAAATTATAATTTTATTAGGAAATTAAAGGTAACCTAAAGCTTATAAGTGCACATACATTTGAGGTGAGTAGAAGAATCATTTTAATCATTGGATTAATCAAAGTAATTTTCCTTATTATTTAGAGACATATTACTAATACGTCAACTAGGGCAATGGATCCCTTGTAATGTAATATTTATGAATAACCATGCTTACTCAATTATGTTGTATGGTAATGATTGTCATAGAATGTTAGGAATGATTAAACATTAAGATGTTTTCCAAAAGAATAGCACAAAATAGGCTTTCATTTTGTGTGGACAATGATTAATTAGTAGCTGACTTATGAATAATGATGTTATCAATTGCTAGTGGCAATTTAATATTCTTTCCCATTTATCATACTTTATTTTATGACTTCTTATGGACATATGTTAGTAATTATGTGTATAAATAGGATGTCGGAATGAACTTGGCATATGACGCATAATAGGTATTCAAGAGAGTACGTTGATGGTATAAAGGGTTTCTTAGAAGTTGCAAGATACTATGGTCAAGAAGAAGATGATTTTGTGTATTATCCATGTTAAGATTGATTTAATGCATACTGGCATCCCATTGACATAATTAAGATCCATTTATTCAAAACGGATATGGCTTTGTCTTATTCGACATGGACATACCATGGTGAGATTCCCAAGCAAACCGATATTTCAACTTTAGAGGTTCCTATGATCACAAACAAAGGTAATGACGATGTTGATTTGACATTTGATGATGAAGCTGCTAATGAGATATTGGAAGATATAGCACCTAATGATGATTTGGATGATCATGATATGGATGGTGATGTGGAGGTTTATATCGAAACGAATAGGTGGACTAATGCATTTGAAGATGGAAAACATGAAGTTTATCCATGGTACTCTAAGTTTTCACTTTTGTCATTTGTAATACAAATGATGCAATAGTCTTCGGTTGTTTGCAATGCCCATATGTCCTATTGTTGCATACAATTATGTTACTGCTAATGCTGAGATTAATAAGATGCACTGGACTATACTGAATAATTGTAAGGATGTACGACCATATGTTAGGTATGCATCTTTCAACTGTTGGTATCGTAGAATTATGATTTCAAATATATTTAGATTTGACATATATTTTTGTAAATAAGGAATTTGATCAAGAATTACGGGCATGAGGTGTTCGTAATATAAGTCAATTGGTACCAACTCAGTTTCCCTTATGGTTCAAACATAAGGTAAGCAAGTATATTATGTAGATTATGCAGTTATGCGAAGTAAATTGATATTAAAGTCTGCTATTGTATGTAGATTATTAAGTTTAAGGCATGTTTTACAACACAAATATCGAATGATCTTGAGACTTTATCATGGGGTCCAAAAACTCAAGTCCATCTTTATAATGCATGTGTGGTAAATAGAGTCAAATTTATTATGGAATCTAGGGAGGCAAGACTTAAAACACAGAATAGTAAAGTATGTGTAATAACCGATCATAACAATAACCTCATTATGTTTTATGGGACATTGTCTACTATAGTATAGGTAACCTACTATGGTGATTGTTATGTGTTTTTATTCAAATTCAAATAGTACAATACATAACGTGACACCTCGGGGAGCATTGAT
Source organism: Lumnitzera racemosa (assembly GCA_024138005.1). NCBI lineage: Eukaryota > Viridiplantae > Streptophyta > Magnoliopsida > Myrtales > Combretaceae > Lumnitzera > Lumnitzera racemosa. The sequence goes on along the minus strand of JAMXBC010000001.1, from coordinate 88,847,664 downwards.
CGAGATATGCTATCTATTAACACTTGTTATACTTGGTATGATGATGATCTATACATTCTTGCTGACTACTATCAACAAGTTCTATCTAAAAGATCTAAAGAAGCGTTCAGGTGATTAGAGGATAGTCCAAAAGGTTTGGCACCGTCATCTATTCGATCCAACCTTATTTAAGGTTGAAGATTCTAATGATGATAAGCTTACTGATCAACCAATAGATGATAAACCACTCCAATAAGAAATAAGTAAACCTTGGTCAATTTCAGTGGAATCTATCTTTAGAGACCTTGGGACTTTAGCATGGATACCTGCTTCGAAGGAAAACATAGAAGGAAGTGTACAATATGTTAATGAACCTACTTCTAATCAAAGTGATGGAGAATAATTCACAATGTAGTATCTATTAATATGTTTAGTAGTTTTACTTTGGAGTGTAAATTTTACTCTAATTGTATCATTAATTTGTATTTTTCTATAGCATGGATAATGACTTCATTGAAGTTGCTATACGAGACTTTCGATCACAAGACACCATAGATAGAGTTTATGTTTTATTTCAAAAATTTTACCTTCTATATATATTTTTATATGTTCATTACTTTTTCCTCTACATTTTCTCCTAATCCACTTTGTTAAACTTTATAGGTGGTTTCTACACTTCTCTTCTTATGAATCCACCTTAACTTATGTAGTTTGAGCAGAATTGGGGCTTTCAAGAAGTAAACGATGAACATAATGATAGTGGCTTTGAGGAAGAGAGTGATATTGATGAAGGAAAAGATGCCACTGATGAGGGGGATGATGATGCAAGGGAAGATGGTGCTTTCGAAGAAGCTAAGGGAATTGGAGAGATAGGTGATGATGATGAAGACCATAGAAAAAGGGGGATCGATAGGGGGTTATATCTGGAGCAGATCGTTAGGTTGACTGGTAGAAAGCTAAGGTTATGGGTTCCACGAGGGTGTAGTAGGATAACAGGTGATTATCCTTAACTATTACGATTAGAGGTTCGATTATAGCATTGTAGTAATGGCCCACTATTCGTACTAAACTCTCGTAGGAAGGCCTGGATTGTGATAAAGAAGAAGGAGCTGTAAACCCTTAAAAGTTTCAATCTAGTTTTTGAAATAGACTCAACTATATTAGATAATTTATGAGTCGACAAGGCGAATTAAAGTGAAAACCCTAAAAAAATTAATTAATCGCATAAAGAACTTTTCTACCCTAAATATTTTTAAATGCTAAAGATTTCATTTAAAAGTGATAGAAACCCTAAAAATAATTACCTTAAAGACATATGTGCACTAATTTAACATGATATACCCTAAAACCCTAATTAATAATATAATGCTTATATTTTTCCAAATCATTAGTAAAAGGTTAGAGATAATCTTCATTCATGCTTATATGATTTGAATTCTCAAGTAATCCATTAGAAACTAAGATAATGAGTCATAGATTATATTTATTCTTTAAGTATATGATTAAGATAGTCTTACTTAGGGTTGGGGTTATAGTTGAAGATTAGGTTATATATAAACTTTAATACTCAAATTAGTATTTTTTGCACTTGTTATCCAAAGTAGTTTATCAAATGAGATATATAGACTATAAAGACCTAAAGTAAGACCTAAAGTAAGACCTAAAGTAAGACCTCATCAACCATATTTACTAATCAATTCATCATATACCTCATTTCTTCTCATTTCCTTCATTTTTCCCCTAATTTCCCTTAATTACTACATTATGTGCACAAAATTACATATACTTAAGGAATGTTGACTAAGATAACATATGTTGACCAAAGTCCAAAAGTTGACCAAGTCAACACTTTGAAAAGTCAGCAAAATACACTAAAGAGATAAAGAAAATATCTCTTCCTTAATGATGGCTTTTCTTTTCTTTCTTTTTGATTTTTTTTTCTTCTCCTTTTCTTCTCAATTGCCGTCCACATCTTCTCCCTTCTACACCACCACCATTTTCTTCCTTTCATTATGAAAACAAGACAAAAGAAACAAACCAAAACCTCTCTTTCCATGCCGTGAGCTCCTTCTTCCTCTTTCACTTTCATTATTTCACTTTTGTCTCCATAACTCCAACACAATTAAAGGTATGTCTTTAAGTTGTTTTATGTTGCTTTACATTATTCATTAGTTAGTTAATTAGGTAGATTAGATAAGTAGTTATGTGTTTAGTGTTATCTTGAAGAAGAGGGAACAAAGTTTCCATCTTTAAGTGTAGGAATTATAAATTTTGAAGAAGAAGAAAGAAAGACATGAGTATATGCTTATAAGTATGTGCACATAAAGGAATGCTAAAAGAGTACAAGTATGTGAACTTTTGTACATGAGTATTTATCATGTACATAACCTAACTTAAGACCATATTTAACTATACATACCTATACTATACTAAATACATACATAAAAACACAAAAGAATGGAATTAGGAAGCTTTTCTTAAAGAAAAGATTAAGCATACGAATTTTTGTATAAAAATACGTATCAAACCGTATAGGTATATGAGTAGGTATACACGTATAAATACGGTATAATTTTAAGTAGATATATAAGTATATATATGTATAAGGTATATGTACATAAGTATAAGAGAAGAGGTAACATGTACATAATACATGTACATATGACATAAGCATAAGGAAAGGCTTATGTAATCATATGATGAGGTAAGTGATGAGGTAAGCACATGATGATATAAGCAATGACATAAGTAAAAGAAGATGTAAGCGATGACATAAGTATAGGTTTAGAAAATGAGAAAAATAAGAAAAGTGTAGGTAATTAGGTACTCAAATTAGTAAATCCTAATACACCTTCTAAATTAGATTATACCCAATTCAGTATATGAATTAGTCATAGCAAAGTAAAATCCTTTAATTATAAGAATTTAAGGGATAAAAGATATAAATATAAGTAATAAGAGTACCTAAGTGTTCATAGCTAAAAATTTCTATAAATTTAGTTCATAATGTAAAATAGAGGTCTTAACACCCAAAATAGATATTACCATGTGAATATATGTTCGAAAACGATGAAAAAAACTATAAATTCATGAATATCAGAAATAAAACGAAAAAGTTACATACAATTGATAATAAAGTCTTACCGGGTAAAAGTTGATAGTAATTTAAGTAGAACTAGGTAATTAGATGTTTAGAATTAGTAGTTAAATCAAGTACTTACTAGCGTTGTTATCACATAATGATCAGGTGACCATGAGGTGTGCGAGGACCTCCCGATCGATTACTACGATTAGGGCGAATCGCTATGACCGAGTGAGTATTTACCCTATGATTCTATGCTTGATTGTGATTATAGATAGTAGACTTAAATATTATTGTTAATTGACTACTATGTGAGGTTCGAGAAATGTTTGTATATGTAACTGTATGTTGAGTTGTGAATTTATCTTAAATACAGAAAATGCCTTGTTTATTGCATAGTAGTATAGAAAATGATGTGTGTATTAGTGGATGGTCATAGCATAATTTGAACTAAATTATACTCGGCCTATAAAAAGAAACTGGAACATGCATAACATGAATACTATTCCGGCCGTCACATCACATGGAAGTAAAGAGAGGCCATTCGAAGGTTGATATTATTGATTTATTTGGTTCTATACGATGTACTTGTACAAAATGATCTTACTTTGGCCCGCGAGAACACTAGGTGTTGGAGGCGCCAACCACCTGGCTAAGGGTCGAGTCTAGAGGCCTCCGTTTAAGGGTGAGTATGGACTGCGGGAGCTCACTCACAATTATACTAGAATTTGGGTTTTTTCTGAAAATAAAAGAATTATTTGATATAAGTGCGAAACATGGAGTTCCGTAGTAAAGTAAGTTCTAGTATAATACCTGGATCTGATTGGTGCCGTGTAAACTCCAACCTTGACTTTGAAGGGCGTTAAATCCGAGTTACGTATATGAACTAGTTAAGTATGCGTATTTTTTAGCATTCTGTTTGATCATTTATTCATATGCATGACTATAATGTACTTATAACTTGCTTGTGGTGTGGCTGAAGGTTTTGCTCACTAAGCTTAGGCTTACACCCCTTTAGACTTTTGTTGCAGGATAGCCTGTTCGTAGAGGTAGGACAAGGGATGCCACAAGTTAGCTTGGGGACTTGGGCAAGAGTAAGCTATCTTGTGTATTGAGAGAGAATAGTTTATGTAGACACTTACTCATGTACTTTTGTTTATCTTATTATTATAGACTTAAACATACTTAAACACTGTGTATTGTAAGCTTTATAACTCAAATTTTATATAAATATATTTGTGTGATGATATCATGTGAATCTGGATGTTCTTTGGAAACTAGTGGTTGTAGAGCCTTGTATATTGTATGAAGAGTTCTTGATTAGAAAGGTAACCAATCAGGGGTTCTTCGTACAGTATACGGTGTCTACCACGACTAGGCCGTCCTTAGTTCGTGACAAGAGCCCTGAGTCATTATTAAGAAAGTTATGGCAAATATTTCTTGCTTTCATACCATAACCTTAATTACACCATTTTACTTAGGATAAATTTAATTTATTAGGTTTTTAGGATAAGTTTAATGCAGGTCTATGAGAGAAAAGTAAATTATGGAAGAAAAATATAAAGATAATTGCTTCCAAATCTTACACCGATGTATGAATGGATCTCTTAAAACATTATGAGAAGAAAGGTAGAGGGGAGGATGCCTAGAAGGAACCACCTGCTAGATTGATGCACCAAGCAAATGAATGGAGGAGACTTTGTGATTTTTTTTACAATGATCCAGATTATAATGTAAGAGTGTTAAATCTTACTTGTACAATTTATTATATAACACAATTTTGATACTTTTTCCCATATATATGCTTATATTTTATTTACATGGCAAAGGAACAGTGAACATTCAAAATAGGAAGAAATTAAGGTATCTTCATACTAGTGGAGTATGGTCTTTTTAGTTCCATAAGATGAAAGAGGTTAGCTTTAAACTTAAGAAATAATCGTTCTCGTAAGTGTATGATTTCTACGTTTCCATATATGCAATGCATCATCGCTGGCTGGTTAAGATCATTTGAAATATAAATGAGGAAATTTTTAGAGCTAAATGAGTCAAGAAGCAACTGGTGTTTATTTTTGTAGCAATGAATTTAGCCCAACTATAGGTTAAATCCAATTCTCTGCGATAATTAGTTTTAACATCATTGTTGTTAACATTTTCATTCTCATTACGAGTATGAAATATGCTTCTACAAGGATATTATATTGGTTACCTTGTTAAAATGAGTATGTTTCTGAGTACTTTCTTCATTTCAAGCCAAGTTTTAATCTCTCAGTACCCCTCTCGTCTTCTCATGGACTGAAAATTCTTTCACCACATGGCGATATATCTGGAGAACTCAACAACAACAGTTCTTACTTTCTCATAATCCTCATATCGATAGTAATCAAACATACGCTCCACCTTCTCTTCCCACTCCAGATATTCATCAGTATTCTTAAACCCATTGAAACCTGAAATCCGAAACTTTACATGGTCGGATGCTTTGGGGATTCACACACTCTCCTCTTCAAAATACTCTTCTTCCTCTTCAAAATACTTTTCTTCCTCTTCATCAAGCTTTCTTAGGTCTATCCTTTACCTTATTCATTCGCTAACTCCTCCACCTCGAACGGGTTGAGCTGGGTTCTGACCTCTAACGAGTTGAGCTAGGTTCTGACCTCTAACGGGTTGAGCTGGGTTTTGACCTTTAACCGGTTGAGCAGCTTATAGAATGTTTTACATGGCCTCAATGGGTCAGCAAGACAGCGTATGAATAGCTCGGGTTAGATCTACCAAGAGGTTAGCTACCTCATTAAGTCTCTCGTTAATACTTCTAGGAGTTCCTTAAGATTATCGTCCATGGTGAACAACTCCACTATCATTACCAGTACCAACATTTATACTTAGGTATGTTATTTTTCCTTATAGATTAAAAGCTCAAACAAACACTTAGGGAGTTAACAGTTAACAATACAATAGTTAACAAAATACAATAATTTGATCTGTTTCACACACATAAAACAGAGTATAATAGAACTTCAAGAAAAACTACTACAGTTCACACAAAACCTCTGCTCTGATACCAAGATGTTGCGAACTGTAGTCAAAGACAGATAAGGCTGGTCTCTAGATAGGTCCAAGCTTATAGAAAATTCGAAAACAATTAATGGGGAAAAGTGCGAAAAAGTAAAAATAAAGAATGAAACGGTAAGCAAAACCTACGAATAACTTCATAAGTTATGACGCACCAATGGAACTTCTGAGGAATCATGGCACAATTCGAAACAATGCACAAATTGGTCCAGTGATATTACTCATCACCTAACCTTGCTTAAAGGAAATGATAAGAGTGATGCCAAGAGTAAACAAATAGTGTTTACACAAGGAAGAAAAAGTCCTTAAATAGTGTATTAAGAATGATTTGATATTTTCACAGTTACAAGTACAAGGGTATTTATATTCATAAGTTAGGGCAATCTTCCTAAAAAGGAAAAGATAAAAGGGCATTTTCTAAGAAAGTAATGTATAAGTTACAAAAAGGTAAAAATGAATATAAAAAAAAAAATCATTGGTGTCACAAATTCTATACGTGATACTGTATATGTGGTGATGTTACATTGGCGAGGTCGTTAGAAGATGTGGACAAAAAGTATAGGTAGATGGGCTTATCCGAGTAGGGATAACTTAGTCAGTTCGAACTCTCTCTTGTTGCTTCTCGGCAAGGAAGATACCGAGTAATTGGTTGGCTCGACACTAAAGGGTAATCAACAACTCAATATACTACAGAAAAATAGGCAGCCATACGACACGACATGAAGGGTGACTTGACAAGGAAGTACTCGGCTTCAGCAAGAATTAGTTGGAACAGAAGGATTCGTCATACAAACCTCTCTAATCCTCAAGCTTAGCTACAAGTCAAAGGTTTAGTAGCCTGATTCCCATCAGGGTTTTATTCGACTCACTAACTTGTCCAAATGAAGTGGTTTACCATAATCTCAAGGTCAAGATTGATAAGAACGTAACAAAAATTAAAAAGCTAATCAGTACTCAATAATCTGAAGCACAAGCCTAAACAGCTTATAAAGATATCAAGTATATTCTTACTTAAAAGAAGGTTCTGCTTATTTGCTAATTACAAATATTGTTATTTATAGTAAATCCTAAAACCTTAGTGGCAAAAATGTAAATAGAGTAAAAGGCCTTAAACCTTAAAGAATGGACCCACAATTAAAATAAAGAAAATATTTATAGAGTATACAAAACCGTACGTTTAATAGAAAGGATCTATATGCAGTCATCTAAGCTGTTTGTAGGATTAGACTTGAAGAGGGGCTAGTTGGCAATCGAATGTCTAAGCTGGGTAGGATATTTGGACGTCTTATTATACTTAGCCGAGCTCCTAATGAGGTCGGCCCACAATTGTTGCACTTGTAGATTGCTTGGTGCTAGCTTTCCTGTGTTGTACCGAACTGCTCTTTGATCTTGAGGCCTTAGCCATTTGGTATCTTATCTTCTCGACAAATGATAGACTTAATGCCGAATGGTTTCCTTTCCTCCCTTAAGCCTTTGAGTATTAGTCCAACCTCGACAAGAGTAGGTCGGCTTTGGTTTTGTATAGGTCAACTTTGGGTTAAGATAGGTCGGCTTTAGCTTCTGGTACCTCAGCTTCTAATAGGTTGGCTTCATCCTAAGGATCATCGTTAACTAATTCCTACCAATAAGGATGCTCCCTGCCCTTGTGAGCTCCTTTTAGGGTCTAGTTCACTACTCGTAACATGCTTGTGCCTTCTCTCTCCTACCTCTTTGCCCATTTTTTGTATTTAGCAACAACGTTCTACCCCGACTTATTAATTACACTTTGACATCCTTGGTTAGGCTAACATACCTTAAAAATGTCAGATTCCTAAATTACAAACGTGGTTGTCAGCATAGTCATAGTTGGTCAACTCCCGAAGCTACCTTATTAGCTCTGCAGTACATACTCCCTATCGACTGCTAGTACAAACAGGTCTTAAGCTAATACATGTTTAGTTAATTGTACCCTCTTATACTATAAGTAGTGTAAAAGGTTGATAGGTGGGGCGATCCCATTTTCGAAACCTTATACACTTAACATCTCTTTCAACATTGATGATCCTTGAGGATAGGCAATACTTGACAATCTCTCAATTTCCATCTCTTTGTCCTCCTCATGGACTTAGAGCATTAGAGGGCCTTGATAGATATACTTACAAAGGGCTTTTTACAGGTTAGCTTGGAGCAAGGAGCACGATCCAATTTACAGTGCATTAGCATTCTCAATTCGTAAGGCCAAAGCCTGATTCTCTCTCTTACTTATGGTTAATTAATCCTACAATCAACATAGATACTATTAAAATCCTTATTTAAATTTAATTTTTTTAATTTTATACTTAAATTTTTTAGCTTTCATAGTACATATTTCGAAAAACTATAACAAAATAATACATCTCAGAAAATTTTACTAAAATAATATAGTGAATATCAATTTTTGTTTAAGCTGAAGCTATGCCTTTCATCATAATAAGGAAAGTGCAAAAAGGGAGTGCGCTTTCCTTACAACAAAAAAGGCGCATGTTAGAAGTGTACCTTTCTTGTATTTAAAAAAGTACGCTTTTGACATATGCCTTCCGTCCACTACATAAATCCCAATTTTATTTTTTTTTCATTTATTTGCATCACTTTCAAGGAATAGTATTAAGTCATACATAAATGTGTATAGTAGTGATATTGAAAATATGTACCATTAGATACTGAAGATGTATAAAAAGAACACGTATCTATATAATAGTTTAACTAGATAAATAAAGAAAATTTAAAAATAAATGAATTAATATCCAAAATAAGTATAATAGTTTGACTAATTACATAAAACAAATAAAAAAAATTAAACCTATGCACGCCTACTTACTAAACACTAAGGATGCGCTCCCCTTTCCAAACGCCCGTTCAGTTAAAACAGACCATTTTACGAAGTAAAAATTTTTCGTGACCCACTATTTCAATATATATTTTTTCTGAGATATATACTACTGGAGTACAAAACTCTTAAAACTTTAGGGCTTTGCAATCCCCTCTCCCTTCCTTTGACATCCTTGCCATCCCTTTGCGATTCCGGCGACGTCCACGACGGCGATTAACTCTTTCTCTAGAATTTGTCCTCGGCAATGGTGGTTTGGCAGCGACACTTACAAACCGTGCTTCATCATATCGGAAGACGAACCGAATATAGAGCCAATGGCCACTTCAGCTACTCTTGTTCTTCTTTTTCGTCGCGTGTTTTCTCTTCCATTGCTTCTGGTGAGTTTATCTTCAACTTTAAACCGATTAAAATTGACAAAAGAAAATGACTTTTTGCTTTTGCAATTTGCATTCTTAAGTATTAGCCACTGTGGCGCAGGTGAAGTTGTATCTAGTACTGAAACGCTACGGAGAATACATTCTGCGAATGTTGCAAGGCCATTTTATCAGTTTCTTCAACGCTCGGTAATATTACTGTATTTGCTTGGTGAAGTGTTGGCCACTGTATTTGCTTGTTATTTAAGGGTGTCATTATGTGTTGGTTTTGATTCATTTGGTTGATCATGTTCATTGATGAGAGAGAGCGTATAGATTATTAAAAGTCGTGTGTATTTGAAACTTTGGTTGTTGACAAATGAGAAGTTTCAGTCTCTTAGTTCCGTTTCATATATGATGCGAAAAGGCGGTGGCACATTCCGACACAAACAAATAACACAATTTGAAGCACAGCCAGAAATACAGATAGAAAACTGAAAATGATGCTACTCTTACATGATCGTGAAATGAATTAATTTCTCGTAATGTCTATTTAATTTTTTTTATTAATATATTTTTGCGATCAACATGGGACAACTTTCTAACATGAATCACCACCCTATGTGAATTGAGTTCTAAAAATGTCCTTATAATGTTTTTGTTGGGTTATAAAACTAGGTCAAAGAGATGGTAGATATATGATAATAGGATAACGTATAATTATCTAACCTGTATGTCAAGAGCTCATTTTGTAAGCACTATGAAATTGAATAAAGTCCCTGTTAAGAATATTAAAGGGATTAGAGATTACCTCTGTTTGAGTTCATAGATTAGAAGGAATCAGTCCATAAAGCAAGAAAAGAGGTCTGAGTCTATGTAAAATGCCATTTATGGAAAGTTAAGATACATCATTATGATGTATCTTTTTTTTTTTTTTTTTGGTTAATGGAAAAAAGATACATCATTATGGAGAGTAATGGATAGTAGTGCTCAATTTACAAGGAGCTGAATTTGCATTTTAGTGATGGAAGGACATGCTGGATAATTGTAAACTATTTAGCAATGATAGCCTAAAAACATTCAAGAATCCTGTGAATGAAATGCCTTGACTGAAAGGTTGAGGAGGATTCTCAACTAACTCTATTACTATTAAGTGGTAAATCAAGCAGAGGTGGTTATGGGGACATTGTGACTATATGCGTAATTTTCACAGGATAATTTGTGTTGATTGTAACTTTATGAAGAAATTGCACCTCACCTTAAAATTATGATAGGATCCATCTTCCATATTAGCCTGATTCCTGTAAGTATGCACAAAAAGGTTGAATGCCTTAGTTTGGCTTGCTTCTTGCTATTTGCTTTTTAGGAGGGATGGGGGGTATAGAGCTTGAATTTCTTGAATTCAATTCTACATTTGGGGCATGCTTATTTCATGAAACTTTTTTACCAGATTTTATTCTACTTTTCTCATAGTGAAGGCTTTACTATCGCTTAACATTATATTAATCATAGTTGCTTTTAGTAGCAAATGATGGTGGAAGGCAATGAAAGTGGCCCACTACTAATGTTGGTAGTTAACAGCTACTGAAAATTCTATTGGGAAATGAAAAACATGATCTCTTCTTTTCAAAGTTGGAAACGTTTTTCTCCAGTTTACGTCGATATTTTATATGATGGCTAACTACCACCGCTGGTCATTGTTTACCACCTTCTCCTCCCACCATCATTTGCCAATATAGGCCACCAATAATTGCAACATCTTGAGTTTACTGTGATAATATTTTATAATTCTGAAGCTTTACTTATACTAAAGTTTGAAAATGTCCAAAACGCGGAACAAAGATACCCTTAGTGTAGGTCTGCCTTCTTATGTTGATATACTACTAAGGAAAAGGAGAGAGAATTGAAAGATAGATCTTTGATTGTAGTAAACCTAGAAAGGATGCCTATTCTATATAATTCCTAGACACCTCAATGACAAGATTTTATATTTCGTGTTTGAAAATTATATTCAACTTAATCTTCCTGTTGGTCATTGAGCTGTCACCTAGAAAGCTTTGACTATAAAAGATAATCAGGGTCCTCTCAAATGGATAAGCTCAAGATTTGGGCTTTTAGATTTTCTTAGCTGCTTATGGTGTCTAGAAATAATTAAGTAATTACAATCCTAGTCAACATTGGAGGGTTTTTTTTTCCCCTCAATATTTAGTTCAGAACAAGTAGGAAGCTCATAAAAAACTTCATGTGCATCTGGATTTTTTTATCGTGACCAACAATCATGCATTAGGAAGCCTATGATGATGATGTGTGATGGGTGGCTGGATGGACATGCAAATGATGATGATGGACATAGGACAATCAGTTCCTTTGTGTTCCAATACCAACCATAGGGAAGTGGTTGTAAGAAAGAAATGTTGCTCTAATTGGCTGCATTTTCCTGGATGCTTTCTGTAATATTGGTCAAATTATTTTTCATCTTGGAGGCATTGCAGCATTAAACACTACTTATCACATGTAAATATGCTGAACAGAAAGGGAGCATGAGTTTAGTGCTTATTTCAGTTTTAATTTTTTCTTGTCCATATTTATCTGAGGAATAAAATGCTTTGCTTCCAATTGTATTTTCTTTTCTTTTCTTTTTTTTCCCCTTTTCGTTTTATATTTGGCAGTGGATTTCCAGTTCAAGTAAGGTATTGGCAGATACAACCGATGCTGCACCTATGCCATCTCCATTAACACCTTTACTACCATCATCAACTACTGGAACAACTGAAAGTCAGAAAGCTATTTCTAAACCTCCAAAGGTTCAAGCAATATTGAAGGGCATAAAACAGGTACGATTGCCGTTGTTTCTTCATGATAATTAGATGTAAACCTGTTTTGGTTTTTGCGTTTCAGATTCTTGATTGATCAATAGAAAAGAATAAACTTATCCAAAATCTCTTAAATTAGCTGGTAGATAGGAAAAATCCATATATTTATAACATGGGAATGCTTTTGGTCTAAAATTAGTGGTGAGTCTCCATAATTTGGACAATATGACATGTTAAATGTAGTTAGTTGTGGTGCATCTAAGAGAAAGGGTCCCACTTACCACTGCAGACTGGGTGTGGCTCTTTCTCTACAATTCCTCCATTATCTTCCCACCCCACTGCCAACCACCCCCTCAGCTCTCCTTTTTCTTTGAGATTCTCATGAATGCCTATAGATAGAGAAAGATGGCTGTAATGATGATCAAGTGCTGTTGGACAATGACATACTTGGACACATGAGACAGAAGCTAATTTCTAAAGTATGCTGAGGCTCAGAAAGATCAAAACGAGCATTCTGCCACTACTGATTATCATGGCCTTATCTTCTTAGGGTCATGAGTACTTTCACCAGCTAGATTTTATGTGAATCTTTTGCCAAGAGTTTCTCCTACTTATACTGGATTCAGTTAGAAATGCAGGATACATCTGACTGACAAGAATTCTAATCTTCTTTTCTCCCATTTAACTTTGGCTACTTTGTGCTGCCAGAGTCCCAAAAAGGTCAACCTTGTTGCTGCATTGGTTCGTGGAATGCGTGTTGAAGATGCTTTACTGCAGTTGCAGGTCACCATAAAGCGAGCTGCAAAAACCATCTATCAGGTGAGATAGTCAATAGGCACAAGCTAGAATTCTGAAAATGAAATGTCACCGCTTTGGTTTCTAATAATTATGGTGTATAGTCTTCTTCTTCCTCATGGAGAATCCCCTTCATTCCATAAAAGGCCTAGATTGAGGAAACTGATTTAGCTCTCTACTTAAGATGTTACTCTAAATTTTAGTTTATGTTTTACTGTTTCTTTTCCTTATGTGTAATTCCCTTTTTTTTTGAGTTTATCATCTTTGTAGATGTATTACATGCTTGAATTATTGTTCAATCTTATTTCATTTCTGAAAAAGCACTCTGCATTTTATAGTTATACCAGGCTATCTCTAATTTTGGTTTTGTCAGGAGGTGGTTTGCCATGGCTGAGGGGCAATTCATAGTCTCTGCTCTTATGATGGCAGCTTCTTAACTTTCTTTCCAAAAGACAATAATAATAATTAGAAAGAGGAAAAAAGAAAAAAAAAAAAAAGAAGAAGAAGAAATGCAGCGAAGGAATTTCACTAAGTTCCTGGATTGCCTGTTGACCATTTAATCTAATTTTTTTTTTCATGCTTTGACATTTTTGCTTGATGACATCTCTTGTGCTGGCATTAAATGGATTTCTCATCTTCCCTGTTCTCTTTATCATATCATGTCATACCCAAAAAATTGTCGTAGCTTTATATCATATCAAATTTGCTAATTCTTAAAGGCACAGTTTTCCTTCACCCCCCCCACAAGGGGTTGCCTTATGGAATTCTCCACATAATGACTAAGGTTCAAATCCCATTTGGGCCAATTCTTAGGGGCTAGCGATGGTGCTAGCAATACTTAAACTGTACATGGATTCTGTATGGTTGTTCATATCCTAGAGGTAGTTGGTCTGACTGTAGTTTTGCCCCTCTTTAAGGGGGTCCTAAAAATGCTTTCCTTTTCTTGAGGTTGATTTTCTAATTCTTGAACACATGCTTCTGAATCAAACTTAAGGAACATGGGATTTTAGCTCATCCCAAGTTTAATGATCTGAATCCCAGCAATCATGCTATTAATGAATAACCACTAATCAGTTTCTCCTTGCTCTGATTCCTCAAATGTAATCTTATGGAACCAGAACATCCCTATGTTCTCTGTCTTTTTTTTTAATTAAAAAATATGTGCATATCCCATAAGACTTTTCCTTGGTTTTATTAATATCATGGTTCTTAGGAGCAAGGATTACTGGAGTCAATTGGATATAAGCATGAAGAGGAAAAGGAGTAATATTGTGGCATTTAAGGAGAGGGATGATAATGGTGGAAACAGCTCTGGTTCCTTGCTTTTTTAGGCTGTCAAACCATTTTCTGGGAATGTTGAGGTGCAAATATCAGAGACGAGGAATAGATAGAGAGAGGGGGAGGGAGAGGTTTGAGAGAAGAGGACCAATGTAGAATGATTAAAATTAAAAGTGTTTATTCACAAGTCAATGTCATTTAGCTGACTTCAGGAAAAGTTTTAATTGCATAGCATGCTAAAATTAAGCTTTCAAAATTTTTCATTTGCAGTTATTTGTGCTCCGTAGGTTATTCACTCAGCCAGGGCAAATGCCATGCACAACCATGGGCTGGATCCTGACAAGCTTCTAGTAGGTATGCAGTGGTTTGATTGTAGCTCCCATCCATTTTCTTACCTTGCCTAGTTTCTTCAGTAAGATCTTTGCTTGCTTTGCATTTCCTCTTAATTGGTTTTTGGTGTTGCAGCGGAAGCATTTGTTGGAAAGGGTCTTTACAAGAAGAGATTAAGATATCATGGCAAAGGAAAATGCGGGCTTAAGATTAGACCCGAATGCCGGCTTACAGTTGTATTGAGGGAGATCACTGCTGAGGAGGAGGCTGAGATAGCCAAGCTAAAAGTGAGCAATTTCCGCAAGCTTAGCAAGAGGGAAAGAAGGCTTGTTCCCCACAAGCTTATTGAGACGACCCCAATCTGGAACAGAAAAGGCAAGGGAAGTAGTCGGAACACTGATGCCATGGCTGCATAGGCTGACTTTTTGCAATGAGAATTTGTGCATTAGAGTAGGACATTTTGCATCTCCTATCTCCATTTTGGACTGTTGCCACAGGAGGGCATAAGAAGGCAAGTTTTAGTGTTGGATGCGCATGGTTGATACCCATTGAAGGATGATCAAATCATCTTGGGGATGTTGTCCTGCTGTCTTCCTTTTTTTTAAACTTTTATCTTTGTAATTGTTCTTCCAGAAAGCAATAAGTTACCTTTTTATTTAGCCCAATGCTTGATGTTAGATCAGATTGAGTGGAAAAATTGTAGCAATATTGTAGGGAAAATGGGAGCACAAGCTGTATGGTATGGGAGCCCTTCCATCGTTGGATGGTCTTTTATTTATTTCTTGTAAGCAGGATAATGATGAGGCCCATACAAAGGAAAATTGAGTCTGGATGTGGTTGTCTTTATCCAAGCATCAGAAATCCAGTAGAGGCATTGTATTATATATATATATATATATATATATATTATATGTATGTATATGATATATATGGACGGTCTTTATACCACCTAGTGATTTTGCAACAAATGGTGTTTGGGCGAGGATTCTCTGATGAGGAACAAAATAGCACTTCTAATTCTAAGAATCCACCCTCCTAATTCTACGCCCTTCTATTTTACTATTGCCTTGGGGAGTTTATTACAATGATGTTATGAGTGATTCCTGTGAAAGTGTTCTTATGTTACACCAATGCTGTTGAGTTGCATTTGTTTGAAGTCAATCATCACCGCTTTTTGTTGAAATTAATCATGGAAACGCGATGGATGATGGTAAGCAGGATGTTCTAGTGCTTGCTGAATATTGTCGATTTTCCATTTTATTTCATCAAAAGGCAACCGGCGATATTCTGTTGCATTTTGCATCGCTGTCCCTCAAGACATGTAGCCGTCGCCACCAGCCGCAGCTCAGTCCCTTTACCCAAATTGTTATGGCGTTATCTCCTGTCATCACTTCTGTTGTTTTACTAATTATCGCGCCATATGGTCCAAATAAATCCCAATTATCAACGTCTCTAACCACTTTGTTTTGTTGATCTCCTAAGAACCCTTAAGGACAGCATCCTTTCGCTGACAGTTGCTGACCGTGACTCCAAGTCAACCTTAGGTACCCTAACTCTAGATGGCCGTTTGAAGAGCATTGAGAATGGAAACTTATCTTTTATTTTTTTTCATTGTTGTTGTTATTATTTTGAATTGCTGCATGAATTGCCTAAAATTTTCTTCGTTGCAGCTGTATTGCATGGTTCTTACCTGCCAGAAGAAGGTAGCTGAGAAATAATTGAGCTTTCCCTTTTCTGGCCACCGTCATACAAGTGTGGCTTGAATATACAGCGCATCATATGCTGCTCAATTATGGACCTGTCCTTGTTCTCATACGCGATGCCCATTGCTGCTCCACTAGAATTTGGTTCAAGTAAACCAATTTAGAAAAGCTGTGATTTTCTTAGTACTAAAGGAACCATTATTCTTGTAATCCACATAAGCAACATTGACAGTTGATATTAATTGTTTTTTTTTTTTTTTTGTTATTCAGCCCCACCCCGGCTACAAAAGTTTTCGTTACTATTTGAATTTTGCTTTTTTTTTTTTCAATTTTATATGTAAAATTTGAAATTGCTAATGTCATGCTCGATGAAATCTTTACTTATCAAATTTTGCATTTGAAGTTTGCATATGCTGACGTTAATACCTAATTGAATTTACATTTATCAAATTTACTTCCTTGATTAGATGACATGAAAAATATTTATTAATAAAAAAATATAAATTAAAAGTAAGTAAATTTAATTTATTGAATATGATATTTAATAACTTACAAATTCTGATATAAAATTAAAGAGAAGACCACCAAATTTAGATAACAGTTTTTGACATAAATCCCTTCTAAAATAGTTGTTTCTTCTTCTTCTTCTTTCTTTATTTTCTTTCCTCTATTTATTTATTTATTTTCTAGTCTAAACACATGGGAAAAAAGGGTATAAGCAGGATGCACAGTTGTTGCCTGCCAGTGAACGAAATACCTAAAGTAGGTATTAAAATTGACAGGTTGCCAATTTGCAGTCTGACTTAATTTGCTGTATTTTTATATTCACTTTTTAGGCTCTTAAATGTTGACTGCCCTATAAGTACAACTACATCGCTACAACACTAGAATTCGTGCTAGATCTATCTATGGCCATGTTTAGGGAGAATCTGCCGTGGGGGGTGGGAACCCCTGCTCAATACCACACAAACACCGCAATATCGAACCGACGTTTGATGCGAGTTTGACCATATTTACAATATAAATTTCTTAACACCGATTAAGAAATTAAAAAAAAAATTATCATATAATACATTTGCTCTTTTATAAAGTAGATCATCAAAAAAATTTTTCTTTGGTATAAAATTTTCTTGTAAGGAAGACCTCTTTGGATTTTATCAATTGATATATAGACCTTATAATAAAGTTCTAATTATTTTAAAAAGTGCCAATGGATTCTCAAAAGATGTCTTAAAATTATGAACAAATTAATAGTTTACTAATATTGTATTTATTCTTGAATTTTAGGATTATGTCCACGTTTAGAAATTACCCAGTTGACAAAACCATATAACTTAAGTGTACTTTAAAAATTCTTATGATACAATTCACAAAAATTTTAAAATATTTAGTTATTCTAATAACCTTTCCCCTATAATATATTGAACTTTCCAAAACCTAATTCTAATGTTAAAGATGCTCTCCTGAAATTTCCTAGCATTTTCAATTTCCTCATCCATAGCAATAAATCAACCCTATCTCTTTCATTTCTTAGCATTTTAACTCCAATTTTTCATTACATTCATTCCATCTACAGTACTTCAATCCTATCTCCACTAAAGAGATATAAGAGAGTGGTGGATGGGCGCTAATATCCATGACTTTGGGCATGTTTTGCATTTACTGTATTAGCTTTTAATTTTGTCAATGTTAATTTCAACTTTGTTACTGTTTTCAAGCTTTGACTTTAGTATAAATTTCTACTCTTAAATACCTCCTTATACATATTATAATACCATAGAAACCACATGCAACTTTTCAAATTAGCATAAAAGTATCATAGCTTACTTTAAAAAAGCATTCTCCTTCTTTTTTTTTTTTTTTTTCCTGGATGTCATTTTTTTGTCAATTGATGTAAAATTTATCTTGTGTTGATATGTTTGGACAAATCCTACGTCCTAATGCATATGTCTGGAAATTATTTAAAATTTGTGGGCTGTATATAGAAATAAATTTAATTTCATATATAAAAAACTGAGATTGTATATACGTAAAACCTTAAATTTTACACTAATCGTTACACTTAAACCTTATAGGATATTCTAATTATGAAAACACAAATCAAATAAAATTTTATAATACTCATAACTTGTAATCAAGCATCATCTAACCTAATAACACAAAATTTTCATACTTGTGAATAATATACCTTTATGTATTATGATATTTGTTAAATTTCTAGTATTGTTTGTGTACTGATTCTTATGGATTTGTAATCCCATAACTTATAAATGGGACTTATAAATGGATTGTGTGACTTGCAACTATATAATCATTGGAAAGCTCAAGTTACAAGCTACATAAAAGCTATTACTTTGACTTGAAATTACATAGTTGAAAATCATCCATCTCTTAGGTATAATACTCTGAATCTTTTACATTTTTTATATTTTAGAAACAATGAACCTTTACAAAAGGAAAAAAAAAAAAAGAAAAGAAAAGAAAATGGTTTGATGAAAATTTCATAATTCCTCTAGTCTTTTTCATTATTATTTTTTAAAATATTTCATCATAGACCACATAAGTCATCAATGTCGTCTAAAATTTGCTAGTCTGCACGCATCAAAATTATCTATTCTTTTATTTTTATCTTAAATGTCCTTTATATTTTGTAAATATGTTATTTGCCTTATAGTTTTGCTAAAAACTCACAATATTTTTAGTATTTGTCAATTCTCATACCCCATAATGTAATTGTAAAACTATAATTTGTATGGTTATAACCTTAAAAGCATATAAGCTTTTCTAAAATAAAAAGAAAAAATGAAAAAGTTAGGTTAGGCTATCTTAAGAAAAGAATGGTTTTTAACTTTAAGTCGAACTAGCAATTTTTAAATAGTTTATAATAAAACTTTTCAATTACTATAAGTTTAAGATCGTATAGTACCTGTTGTATAAGTTATAGAGTCACAAAATTAAAATGATTAGTATTAAAATTTTACAGGAGATATAACGAAATGTTATATTACGTGGAAGTATATCATGCAATAAGTTAGAAAAATTTATACTTCAGACTAAATAACATTTGGTATGAAAGTTATCAACATTTGAAAATGTACACTAAATCTTATTTTCAGATAAAAGTAAATCTTTCAAGCTTCTTAACAATATCAAGTATATCAAGTTTGTTGAAATCGGATATTGCATGCAAAGGTTATTTATGGTGAAAGTTATTGATATAAAAATAATTTTATAATTTTCAAATTTATCCATTAATTGAGAAAAATTAAAAATTAATTTTTTATAAATTGATATGTGATGACTAAAACTCGTCAATATCAAATTAGAAACACCAAATGTAATCAAAACTACAGTACGAATGCTAAAATGTCAATAAAAAATGTAATAACCATTAACTTTTCATTAAGAAAGACATTAAATTGAAATTGAATAATTGTTAAAAAGTAAAAGATTAAATACTAAATTGCTAAAAGTGAGTGCCTGTTTACCTTAAAGTGCAGTAGACAAAACCATAACATAACAGGAAAAAGAAATGTAAGATAAATGATCGTGGAAGAAGAAGATGGAAATAAGGTGATTTGCTTTTAAGAGCTAAGAATAGTTTTGTCCCTTGAAAGACATCATCCATCGGAGGACAAAACTTTATCTAACTTTTTCTTAAAGATTAAAGCAAAACATTACAGTAGAAAATTTTACTTTCATGAGTACTTTTCATACGTAGGATACTCTATTTTTTTAGGCCAGAAAATATCTTAATCCATGTGCACACCAATCTTCACTCTGGCTGAATCTACAGGTGGGGTGCAATTTTCAGCAATAATTGCTACACTAAACCATTGGTGTTAGGTAAAAAAAAAAAGAACCATTAGTGAAGCAAGCAATTTCTGAATTAAATTAAATCATACAAACGTTTTAACCAATCGATATAATATCAGCAACTAGAGATGCTCCTTCTGTTTTATTTATTCGTGAGATAGTGGAATTAGTATCTTGGAATTTCCCACTAGCCACATTCCACGTGTGATGCTTTAATAACCGAGAGGCATCTACATAGATAAAATATTTGATAAAATAGGACAAACGTTAAGTATATGATAAAATATTTATACTAATTGTAAATATTAATACGGTTAATATATATCGAATCGGTTTATGATGAAATCTATAAAAATTACGTGCCTAGAGTTTTCCAGTTGACACATTCCTTGGATTGGCTCATCTTATCGATTGTTGTTGATTGTACACCACCACCACCGTCCACATCATGATTCACAATTCACACCTCACATCTCCTTTTTTTTTTTTTTAATGCATAAAACTTTAATAAAAACCCATTCAAATAAAGCGAGAATATGCCCGTACGCGTGGTTCTGACTTGATGGCGTGTGGGATGGTGGAGCTACTCCTACCATCAACTTCATTTTGTATCTCTCTCTCTCTCGCCTTTTTTTTTTTTTTCTTTTTACCTTAATTGGTATTGTTTTTCCTTTAAAATGAGTGATATTATCCAAAAATCATTAAAAATGATATATTATATGGATTATAACTGATAATTATAAATATATATATGTTATGTTATTATTTATTTTTATCTATTATGTTATAACATACATGATGTATCAGTTTTAATGAGCTAATCTTAAATAAAAAAAAAAGTAAAAAATCTATTTATTTGATACAATGATACAGTGATGGTTTTAGATTATGGCTAAATTTGTTAAAATTATGACAATAAAATGGTAAGGGATCTTGTTATACGGAGAATTACCCTCACAGGAAAGACTCATTTATCTTCAAAACCTTGTTTTGAAAAAGAAAATAATGTTTTTGGGAACTTTAGTTCAAGATTTATTTCTCACATTGTATTTTTGTAAAAAAAAAAAAAAAATCAATCATAAATACTATAATGATAATTTACTGGATTATATATCACTTTTTATTTAAAACAAAAATGTTTAGAAATAGAAGAATAATAAATTATCTTTTCATTCCTGGTACACAATATATTGCATAGGCAGTAGATGCAAGTGAGAAATTTCGTGAACAAGGAGTGAATTAAACCATATGAATTAATCCATGAATTGTAAAAGATATTTAAAGATCAATGAAATCTAACAAAGAGTTTACGTATCTTTTTAATTTGATTTAATCTTTAATCTCGATTTCCTAACTCTCAATTTCATACTATCATAAATTCCAATTAATTAATAGGTTATTAAATTTTCGGGTAGCTTCTAAATCTACTTCATTTAAGCTTAAAACTTTTATCCTTGATCAATTGCGAATTTGGATTCTAAAATTATTTAGAATTTTAAAATATTTAAAATATTTTATAAGAAACAAGTTCAATCAGCGAAGCAACATCGAAATGGAAAAAATATAAATCGAGACTATTCATTCCATCAAACTCATCGAGGCTTGACCACCAACCCTTAGGATTCTAGCTGAGATTGGATTTAATCGATTGTCTTTTTCTTTTTCTCACAAATGAATGTATATTTTATCATTCGAAATATTTCAATTCAAATTTTTAATGTCCACAACAAAAATTATCAAGTTATTATAATTATTATTAAATTAAAACTGTCAAATTTCATAAAAGCATGCGAATTAGTTCTAGATGTTTCTCCCCCTCAAAATGATTTTGAAGTTGATTATCGAAAATAACTTCTTCTTCTTTTTTTTTCATTATAAGTGGTCTAAGTAGTACGAAAAACAAAATCTTCTTTCCTTTTCTCTTGAAAAAAAAAAGAAAAAAGCACAAGATACCGGTGTGCCGACGTGCGTGACTCAGAGAGAGGGACAGTGAGTGGCATCTGCCAAAAAGGTACCAACCCAAAAACATATTATTCTCTCTCTATAGGTAGCTTTCCTTCTCTCTCTAAAACCAAAAGTGAACTTCACAGGAAAGAAAAAGAGAAATGCAAACAATCTACAAGGCTTCTTGTGCAATGGCCTCTTTCCCTTGTTCTAGGGTTTGTCTCCTTTCTCCCTCTTTCTCTTCAACATTACCGAATTACACTCTTGTTCTTTGTGTTGTCTGACTTCTTTCCCCCCATGTTTCTTGAAATTTTTCTATCTTCGTTGTGAATTTAGTGGTCTTCTACTGAGTTGTGGAACTGATGTAATGAGCTTCTTCTCGTTTCTTATTTTTTAATAGGTTGTTTTTTGTAAACAAAAATATTAGTGGTGTACGTGTGAACTGATTGTCCAGTGAAAACTATGAAAATGTTTATTTTTATGAATTCATGCAAATTTTGAAATTGATGGTTCGTAATGGTTTAACGGATGATCTGGATCGACTTGCATTGATAATTATTATAATTTTTTTTAATTGATTTATGTATTTCTAGTGTAATTTTGTGGAGGAAGTTTTGTTTATTTATTTAATTCTCTTTTCTCTTAAAAGAGAGAGAGAGAGATTGAAAATTTGTGAAATTTTTGGAGAAAGAAAAGGATAAAGCTCAGTACCTGTGTTGTTTGTTAAGGTTAGCACTGCAACCTCTTCTTTAAGTGCTTAAACCTGACACGGTTTGCTATTTAATTAAAACGGGGTGAAATGATTTTGCAGCCATTGAACAAGTACTTCCTGCTGTCGTGCCATTTTTCTTTTCCGTGATCCCAATAGGGAAGGGACTCGAAGTTGATCCATCTTATTTGGCTGCAATATCCTGGGCTGTACTCATCAGCTAGCAATAAATGCCATTCTCTTTATTGAATTTACATTTTTATTCAATGCACACTGGAAAAAGTTCAGGTTCAGGTGGCCTAAAAGACAGATAAAACTACAAGAGATGATCTCGTGATTAGCTGTTAAGAGAAGATGTTCAATCCATCCAAAGTCCCTATTTGGACCAATTCGCTTGCTTGTTCAAAAGAGTCAGAGTTCCAGCTTGTTGTGTAGATTAGAAAACCTAATAGCTACCTCTTCCAATTCGGTCATCAACACTATTGGGATATTTTGATTTGCCACCTTAAGAAAAACAATTTTCCTCACTTGCCTTAACCAATAAAGTTTCAGCACCTATGGGGAATTTCAGTGAAGGATGATGTTGTCTTGTTGAATGTTTTGGTTGAAGGAAAAATATATCTAATGCCAATTAAGGCAGCACCACCATGGCTGCTGTTGCAACAACCAAGAGACACAATTTTGAGTAGTGTGTTGCGTTTGATCAAATGGGTTTTAGATCATTATTCCTACATTAAAACATGCAACTAGACAGCATTGTCCTTCGACAAAATTCCCATCAGAGGCATTTAGATAAAATTCCCATCAAAGGCATGTCAAGATGGGATGTTGCAACTTTACTGTTTAAGACATGTGGGGATTCTGGTTTTCTTAAGGTGGAAAATCATGTAAACTCAATAGAGTTGATGACCGAATTGGAAGTAGTTATTGAGTTTTTCATTGAAGGATAAAGCTGGACCTCCTGACCCTTTGGATATGGGAGAAAGAGAGTTGGCCTGGCTGGCGACATTGGGTGGATTGAATATCTCCTTTTAACAATTAATCAGGAGATCATCTCATGTAATTCTATCTCAATCTTTCAGGCCACCTCTAAACCTGAACCTCTTTCCCACTGCAGTGAATCAATATGTAAATTCAGTGAAGAGAATGACATATCGTGCACTTGAATTGATAGCCTATGGGCTAAAAATGTATTCAAAGCTATTGTACTTTAGTGACCTAAACAATGGTCTCTCAGTAAAAATTACTTTTATTTTGAAAACTGAAATATGTGCACTGTAATCTCTCACTCTGAGCCTATGGGGTTTGGGTTCAAATCACCGAGATAGGTGGGAAATCAATGTTGATCTGAAATGAGGTTCTTGGTATCTGAATAATGTTAAGAGTTATCTTATACTTGCATATTATACCTTGAAATTTCACCATGGTAATTTTCTGCATGTTATTCGGTGGATGAGCGAAAGCTGCATTTCAAAGTAAATATCGATGACAATTGTAGTTAATCCTCCATAGCTGTTGTTGTTCCTGGATGGTATGCATAGGGTCTTTTCTTAGGTTTGAAATTTACTCCTTGATTTGGTGACTGTGTCATGAAATTTAGTAGTTTGAGTAGTTGAAACTTGAAAGCAAGGATCTTTTCATCTCTGGTGTGTCTTGCTGTAGAAGCAATGATGAGTGAACTAATTTCCACATGCAGAAATATCTTTTTCTAAGTATCGTGTGTTCTAAAAGTTTTTGATAATTAATGTTGTAAAATTTTCAAACCTTTGTGTCTAGCGGAAATTACTGATAGGATTTTGTAGTGTAGTACCTATTGGAGAACATTTACTGGTAGTATGAAAATTTAGTTTTTAGACCCTTTACTTTGTGTATTTCTTTTTCTTCAGCATTAATTCTCGCATTTTGTTGTCTCGGTGTTGATCCAATTGGATTTTTTTTTTTGGTTTTTCGTGCCAATACTTTGGATTTATTTATTTATTTTCGGAACACTATTAGGGAATATTACTTCTGCTCTTGTAGGCAAAGAGTTCACAGTGCATGTGGCCAGGAATGAGACAACTATCTTTAAGGAAAGGTCTTACTTATGGGCTATTACGTCTATTGTCTGTACCATTGAAGACCTTGTGGGGTGCTAGTAGATGGGGTGCTAGTAGATCCCTTAAAGTTGCTCAATTTTGTAGTGTATCTAGTACGTCCTCCTCATTGCAGATTGAATTGGTGAGTAGATCCTTATATTTTTTGCATCTCTCTCTCTCTCTCTCTATCTCTCTCTCTCTCTTCTTTGTGTGTGTCTCATACTTTCAAATCAGTGCACTTGCTTCATTCATGTGCATTCCTATAAGCCTCTGCTTTCATTCATAATATTGATGGATTAAGTATTCTTTGCTTTGTGATCAATAGATAATTTTCCTTGGCCATCCATATTATTTATACCTCTGTGTTAGCTATGTTATGCTTTTTGCTTTGTGTGATGACTGATGTGCAATATACGAGGTAGCTAGCAAAATACATGCACATGTGGTGTTATGTTTTTTCAGTTAAGCATGCATGTCCTGCTTTATCCTCTCTGTTCTCTCTCTAGGAGTAGCTCAAAAGCTGATTGCCTTATCCCTATGGACATGCTTCTGTTCTATGTAAAATGAACACACTTCTGATACAGGCTGCTAAACTAAGACATATTTTCCAAGAAATATCTAACATTATCTCTTGAATGGTGTGTCTTTATAGTGAAATCTCTTACATGTGAATTATTTGCCTGCAAATTAATTGTTGATTACATTTTCTGTACTATTGCTTAGCCACAGAGCGTATTAAAGTGCTCTTTATAATTTCTTTTTGATGAGCTGCTTCTAGAAGTGAAAGTTTTGCTTGACCAGGCTTTAGTAGCATTTTGGATTCAGTCAGCTCATCAGAAGTCTCATATATCTTTTTTCTTTGCCTAATCTTACCTGCTGCCTTTTTTCCAGGTGCCATGTCTCCGTGACAACTATGCATATCTCTTGCACGATGTTGATACTGGAACTGTTGGTGTTGTTGATCCCTCTGAATCTCGTCCCATTATAGATGCTTTGAGTAAGAGGGATTTAAATCTAACCTATATATTAAACACCCACCATCATTATGATCACACAGATGGGAATGCAGAGTTGAAAGCAAGGTATGGTGCCAAGGTATGACACTGTCGAATTTGTCTTAAGTTGTAGTCAGCAGTTGTTTTACCTTTACTAGTCAGATACTTTAGTGGATAAAATTATCTATATTCCATGAATGGCGTGAAATGCTTACTACAATGCTGCTTATCTGAGGTTAAAATCCATTTTATCTTTATATGAAGAGGATTGGCTTGGGTCTGCCTTTTCAGCCTTTTCCATATCACCGTCCATGCCAATGCTAGTAATGCTGCTTTAATAAATTTTAAGACCTGCAGACAAAACTTTTTCCTATTCGGAAACTGGGACAAGCATACACTTAATTTTTCACGACCACTTAACAAATGCCCTATGTGGAAACAAGCTTGTCCATTTACTGTTGTGGTTTTTTCTCAACAGTGTAGCTCAGCTTTTCTCTCTCATATTTGTTTACCGCTGGGTTGCTTTGCTAGTTCTTTGACGGAGCTCTAGATGCTTGTTTACAGAATAATTGAGCTCTACCAATTAGTCACCATGTTCTGCTTTGTTTGTTCTACTTTTATGAACTTTTAACATTACCTAAATGATGGAAGGCTGTGTATCCAAATGTGACTATTTTACTTAGGGAGGACTGTCTGTTAGACCTTCTATGTGCTGGCTTTCCTTTAAGCAACTAAGGAAGAAGCTAGTGATGATTTAGGTAATTAAGAAAAGATAGAGCACTTGGGGTTGAAATATTTCATTGCAGGAAAAGCGTGATATCCAATGTTTTCAGCATAGTAATAAGGGGTCTTCTGGTGGAACATACAATAAAACATGATTCCCTATTGCCTGATTAGAGATCAAGTGATGTCCTATGTAGTCTCTATTTTTGGAGGCAAAGGATTTTCTTTTTCTTTTCCTTTATTCCCCCTCTCACTTGAAGTTTATGCATGTACGAAGAACGCAATATGCCAATGATACTTTTCTTCAAAATACATTCTAATCCATTCGATGTTAATGGAGAATATGGGGATTGATATTAGGACATATTTATAGATCGAGTATATATTAATTTAGAGCTCTACCTTTGCTTTACCCTTGGATTTTATAACCAAAAATACCGAGATTAGGGTATGAAAGATTTCTTGCTGCTGAGGTCATCTGGACTGCAGTATTACTTCCCTGCCATATGTTGATCACTGGTATACTTACAATCTTCAATGCATCTTTTCACATGCTTATAGCAATGTTGTTACTTTCAGGTAATTGGATCAGGAATAGACAGGGAGAGGATCCCTGGCGTTGACATTACTCTTAATGATGGTGACAAGTGGATGTTTGCAGGTCATGAGGTCATTGTTATGGAGACTCCTGGGCATACAAAAGGTCAGAACCTTTTGCCAGTTCATAGAAGCTTTGATGAATAGATGCTTTATCATTTTTTGTGTTTTTGCAAAAATTCATTTTTGTAGTAAAAGTTGTCGATTCTCTATTTTAATATCATCTTATTTTTTATTTGAACTTTTAGTAGCTTTTTCATGATCAATTTTAGATGAGTTTACAGCATATAACATTGTCATTTATGCTTATCTCACATGTATCCTCTTCAATTGTCATTGGCCCTGTGGACAGGTCACATCAGCTTCTACTTTCCTGGATCTGGGGTAATCTTCACCGGAGATACATTATTTAGCTTATCATGTGGCAAGCTTTTCGAAGGAACGCCAGAGCAGGTAATATTATGTTAATACCATATATTTTTTCCAGAACAAAGGTAAAAGGATTGGAAATGGAAGCACAAGGCCACTATTGTTAATGTGCTTCTGAAATCACTTTAGTTTATTGATGTTATGTCTTTAATTGCTAGTACACATGTCAACAGAAGAAAACACCAGGTTCAAATTACAAGTATTTAGTTTTCCCTAGCTTTGAGCTATTGCAACAATTGATCTATTAAATCAAAGAAACGAGTTGAACCCCGCTGTTCTTGTGATTGGGGTAATGAGGCTGACTCCCATAAAACTATTATGTCTCTGTAGAACTATTTTTTGATGTTGCAATATCAGAAAGAAAAATTTGGAATTTGGGAGAAGCAGAAGCCAGAAGGAATTATACATCTTCTGTTTTTGTGAAAACATTTTTACCTTGTGATGGCTAAGTTGCATTTAAATGGGTAAGTGATGCTATTGGAGAAGTCAGAGTTGGGATCTCACATAGTCCCCTCTAAAATTGAAACCTCTTGTATATGATATGAAATTCTTAGATAATAGGGAGGATATGATTTATGGTAGAGGGCAATGGCAATTTAGGATCCTAGAACTGATCCTACCTAGTGGATTACAGCTTGAGCTTTGTTGCTATAGGAAAACATTTTGTATATATTCAATATTTTGTGCATTTGGTTGCTACATTTCCTTGCTTGTGGATTTTAATAGTGTTTAATTAGTGCACTGGTCTTTTGCTGCAGATGTTTTCATCTCTTGAAAGAATTATGTCATTGCCAGATGATATAAGGATATACTGTGGACATGAATATACATTGGTGAGCCATTATGTTTCTTTCTGCCTATTTGCACTTGTTCTGCGATATATTGAATCAAGTTATTTTCTGTAATTGTGTATTAATTTTCAAGTTACCACATGCCCTAACTAAACTATAATTTTTGGCAGAGTAATTCTAAGTTTGCATTGTCCATAGAACCAAATAATGAGGCTCTTCAATCTTATTCAGCCCAAGTAGCTCACCTACGAAGTAAAGGCTTGCCAACGGTAATTTCAAGGGTTGCTCTTATATTTGGCTATAATAACAAAAATTGTATTGGAAGCTTGGACACCGTGTGTTTCAATGGAATCTTAAAACGCTTATATTTGTATAAACTAAGCGCACTGAGATGTTGGGGTGTTATATATAATCCTTATGGATTGCATTTTGAAACTTTTCACCTCCTGAATAATCTGTTCCATCCGTGAATTTTTTTTTTTTTTTTTACCCTTTCAGATCCCTACTACTTTGAAGATAGAAAAGTCATGTAATCCATTCCTTCGCACATCAAGCCCGGAAATTCGACAGGCTTTGAAGATTCCACCGACTGCTAATGATGCAGAGGCTTTGGGTGTCATCCGATGGGCTAAGGATAACTTTTGAAGTATCAAAATTTTCTTTTATATTTTTACTGTATAGAGATAAGGATGTTAATATGCCTGAGATAGAAGCTGTGTATCAAATGAATATAGTTTCTGGTGATTTGAGAGTTTAAATCAATGTCGGTTTTATCTTTTCCTTCTGAAGAATTTAAGGAACTGGTTGCACCAGGGCATATATGGTGGCATTGGAAAGTTTATTAGACGGAACCACAGACTGCTAATTTTATCCAAATTTTTGGAATAATTATTTGTTTCTTCAGCACACATTCGCTTCATGAAAGATGTTCCTGTGGAAAATGTTGAGCGCCTAACTTGAAAGAATTTCAGGAGGTGACAAGATTGTTTGGACGTGGCTGTTCGTGGCATGATACTACATGAATGATGGAGCTTGGTGCTTCAAAGCCAGCAGCATGTTTGGAGTATGGTGCATGTCCATAAATTGCTCTGTGAAGCTTACTGTATCCATAGGCTGATGTGGACAGGCCGGCAGAGATTTATCTTTTATATAGCAGCGTGCGGCGTGTGATTGATTGAAAAATGAACACCTGACCATAAAACTTTAAAACCATCTAATTAGTAATGTGCGAGTCCCTGTACGAAATTTTTGTTGGAAGCATTTTGTTGAACGTTAATTTCGTAAAAACAGGACTTGCAAGAAGAAAAAGGCTATTCCCAGCTAAAGTTGGTATGGAGGTAGAAAGAGTGGTTTTCTAGAATTTTACCCCAAAAAGGAAAGTAGTTTGTTGTACGGTTTTCTTCCTCTCTTAGAAATGGTTCCTGTAATTGTCAAATTTCGTCATAGGAACTTAAATAGCTTGGGCCTTGGGGTAGTCAATTATCTTTTAGTAATAACGATGAAGCTAGCGGTCAGTGATGGTGGTTAAGTATGAGTAGATTCAGGTATGCTGCTATTTTATACACTCCGTGTTTGTCGTGTTTATTCTTTCTTTTCTTTCTTTCTTTTTTTTTTTTTTCCCTTCATTTTTTTGGGGCTTTGCATACCTGCATTTTCATTTTTATAGCTTCTTAGATCTGTCACAGGAAGCCTATGCCTGTTCATAATTTCCTTTATCCTGTTACATATCATAATTCATTCTATCCTTTAGCTTCATCACACATTGCGGTGCATTTCTCTGTCTCTTCAAGGTATCGTTACGTGGCTGCAGTTCTTTGCTTCCTTGTATCTTTTGTTTTCTAACCTTTACAAGTTATATTAGCCTCTGTCAGCTTGTAGTGGAACCTTCATGTCTAGTACTTTTGTTTATATTTTAAGTTAAGATGAATAGCCATAGCAAAAGAAAAGAAATAAACAACATTCCAAAGTACTGATAGTAACTCCAAAGACAGCTTCATTTTAGAAATAGACTCCAGTGTAATAATTAATCGGAAATCGAAATGCTTGTTAGTGGGTAAGGTGGTTTCTGATCGTGCTGTGAATAAACTTTGTAGTAATGAACATTTGGAGGAACGCATGGAGGATTCTGGGAAAGTCACCCATAGTTCTTCTAGTTTTAATACTTTTCTGGTGTGTCTATTAGTTTTTATTGATGTTATGAGAAAAGTGCTAGTGGGGGGACCTTGGTCAGTATTATGCTATGTGTTCATAATGGAAGTACGACAAGCTAATTGCAATATTGAGGATATCAATTTGTCTTCAACTACTTTCTAGGTACAAATCCACGGACTTAAGTTTGATTAAATGACTTGTGAATTCTTCTTTGGGTGAAGATGTGGATATTGAACCTATACAAATGGAAGTTGCGTCAAGAAGAAGCTTCATAAGAGTTATAATGAAAATTTATTGTATAAAGCAAATGAAATATGGATACAAAGAAATGTGAATGAGAGGTGTAAAATTACTTTGAAATATGAAAAGTTGTTGGGTTTTTGCTTAATATGTGGAAAGTCGGGTCTTGACGTGTGTTTGTAGGGTTGGTTATAATAATAATTA
The DNA here is from genome assembly GCA_024138005.1 of Lumnitzera racemosa. Lineage (NCBI taxonomy): Eukaryota > Viridiplantae > Streptophyta > Magnoliopsida > Myrtales > Combretaceae > Lumnitzera > Lumnitzera racemosa. Next base: position 88,816,737 of record JAMXBC010000001.1, on the reverse strand, counting down.
TGGGCTATTGATGACGGTACTTAAAGTGATAGGCAGTTTTTGGTTGTTCATAAAGTTGAAGGAGGAGGATTAAAATATATAGAATCAATATAATCATATATAACTATAAATTTGTTGAATTGTACACTTAATCTCATATTTAACCAAAAGCTATACATAAATGATATTGTATCCATTATAATTAGAAGTCTCATAAAATCATAAATTTATAAAATCATATGAGTTAACTTACGGTTTCAACAACTATTTAGTTTTGGCTTTGCCTAAGTGATTATAATGAGTTACTTAATGAAAGTGAGAAAAAGTGGTGGACAACTAACAAGTATTAGACAAATCAAATGGTTTAGAAGGTAGGTACCAAATGTTGGGTTGATTTATCTTAGTTTTTAGAGACAAACTTTACACATATGAATAGAAAGTTTGATGGAGTGCTAATTAAGAAGAGAATTGATAAGGCCTCAACCTCTTATGATTGGATAAGTTCTTATCTTAGAACTCAAGTGATCCATTAATTAGCTATGGGGTTGGATCATGCAACTTTAGTTATATTTGCTTTCAAGATACAAGAGGAGGAAGTTTTTCTTTGAAAATATTTAGAGAGGAGTCGAGGATTTTAAGGATGTAGTTGAAGGAAGTTGTTGACAAAGTGACCAAAACCCCATGACTAATGTTGGGAAACTTAAATTTGTGTAGCGATGAACTTATAAAATGGAGTTCTTCAATAGTACTAAATAGTTAAATAAAAAAAAGAAAAGAGTTCACTCTTAAAAAGTTAAGTGATGCAAAATAAGCATGTTCAAGATTACAGAGAAGATGAGGAGAATATGCTTAAGGAACTTCATGAGCTATGTATAACAAGTAAGAGTGTTGGCATCAATGTTTTAGAGTAGATTTTCTTAGTTATGAAGGCCTTAGCACTTTATTTTTTAGCAAACTAAGATGATGCTCAAGGAACTTCATGCCCATGGTATAAAGGTAATGTGTTGGCATCAACATTCTAGAGTGGATTGTCTAAGTTACTAAGACCTTAACACTTCATGTTTGAATCAAACTATGGTGTATAGAAGACAAAAATAAAAAGTATTGTGTAGGACATGGATAGAGAAGGAAAATGAAGTGGCAAGAGCATTTTTAGAGTTTTGATAGAGTTGTATAAAATAGGGTATAGCCATGATCTTTAAGAGTGTTTAGATCATAGATCCCTTGTTTATAGAAGAGAAAAAACAAAGATTGTGCTATGAAGTTAGTGAGGAATAAATTAAGTTGGTGGTTTTTTAACTTAGTGTTTTAAAAGCACTTGGACCAGATGGCTTCCTATGATGTCTTATCAGAGCTTCTAGAAAGCCGTTGGTTCGACTATAGTTAAGGTTTTTTTTTTAAAAAAAAATTTTTAAGCAAAAGCAAGTTCCTCATGTCTTTGAATTATATTGATCTTGTTTTGATATATAAAGTCTATGGTCAAAAAATGGTCATTTATTTTTTGTTCTATTAGTTTGTGTAATTCCCTATGTAAAATAATTTCTAAAATCACAGCTAATCGTTTGAAATATTATCTTTGTAACATAACTACTAAAAACTAGAACACTTTTACATTAGGCAGAATGATTTAGGACTATTTTAGCCGCGTGCTCTTTATCACTTTTAAAGAACAAACCAAAAGGTGAAAGTAATATGGTTATAGTCTAAAAATAGATATGAATAAGGATATGACCATATACAGTTGGACTTTCTAAAAGGAGCTTTTGAGAGATTAAGTTTTAACCAAGAATAGATTGGTTAGATGATGAGTTGTATTACTACAATTCAATATAATATGGTTATAAATGGGAAAGTGGTAAATTATGTTAAACCAATTAGGGGGCTAAGATAGGTTAATCACTATCACCATATTTGTTTATCAAGGTGGTAGATGTGATGTTTATAAGTTTGAATAAACTGGCCAATGAGGTAGGTTTAGAGGTTCATGCCTAAATTTGCTTTTCTAATGGTCATTCACCTATTATTTACTAATAATTTACTTTGTTTCCTCAATGTTTCAAAGGATAATTTGTACTACTAAAAGGAAATGTCAAAGACCTATTGCTGTGCTTCTAAACATATGGTAAATTTTGCTAAGTCTTATATTTTCTTTTATAAGAATACTTTTGAAAAAGGTTTAGTAGTAGTCGAAAGTGGTTGCTACTAATGATCTTTGAAGATATCTTGGTTTACCTACTTTGCCAAGAAAATCCACATGTGAGGAACTAAAATTTGCAAGAGAAAAGATTGAGAGGAAGTTGTAGCGATGGAAACAATCACCATTGCCTCCAACAAGTTGAGAAATAATTATTAAAGTTATAGCTTTAACGACTATTCTATAAAATGTTTTTAGTTTCTCTTAAAGTAGTGGAATAAGGTGTATCATCTCATTGCAAAGTTTTGGTGGGACCAATGGAAGTAGGAAGTTAAAGTCTAGTAGGTAAGCTAGAAGTGACTAACTTTACCAAAAGCTAAAGGGGGAATGAGCTCTAAGTACTTGCATTAGTTTACTTTAGTGTTACTAACTATGTTGGTGTAGAAAACGTTCATTAACCTTAACTCACTTTAATATAAGTTTCTAGAAGGATTATTTTTCTTTCAGAGAAAATTATGTATATAGGATGAACCCTTAGGTTCAAGTTCAATTAAGGAAGGAAACTTTTGAGGGATTCAAATAAAAAGTGAAATTCTTTAATAATTCAAATCAAGGAAGAAAATTTTACATAAAGTGGTGCAAATACAAGATGACAAAATGGCTACAGCATAATGACATCAAATCTTGATGATATGGCATGATAAAAACATAAAACATTGGTCTTATAGTGTGAAATTTTCATCATTTATTTGAGTATAACACTCATCCTCTATTTGCACTACTTTGATAATATTTATTTCTATTTAAAATCATTAAAAAATTCCATCCTTAATTTGAACTTGACCTAAACATTGATCCTTTGTTATATTTTTTTTCATCTTAATTCTTATTTTTGTTGTGTGACTAAAGGTAGGTAAGTATCATTGGCCTGGTTAAGTATATTAAAGGGAAGAGATGTACCTTTAAGAGGGGTGTTTTGATAGATAAGGAGTAGATATTCGATTAATACTTGCTCAAATAAGTAGGCCCCTAGCTTAAAAGGGTAGGTTTTATAAAGGAGAGAATAGTTTTGGGTACTAATATAACAATAGACTCTTTAACTAACCAAGCACGTAAGTATTGTATGAGCTTTCATTAGTGAAGAAGAAAAATGTTTTATAAAAGAAATTCCTTCACTTGTGGTAAGGGGATGATTATCTCATTTTGGCCATTTAAATTAACTAGCTTTACTCGGCCACATTTACATATCCATATCTAAGGAAGATATGATACAAATTGCTTCCTCTCAATTGTTATCTACCTTTATTTCAACTAAGGTATGGTCTTCCCTTTGATTACTAAATGCATAAGTGAAGATCCATCATTTCTTTTGGCAAGTTTATTAATATTAGTTATAGATGTTTCCAAATCAAGAGAAAAGAGAGATTATAGCCTCACCAAAATGTCTTGTTTATGATAAGAGTGAAACAAGTGAATATGCTCTTATTCTCAATGGTTGGGTTGAGAATGTATTAATTACTTGTACTTAGACTATGACTCAGAAAAAACAAAGCAAATTTTTTTTAAAGAATGGTTAATAGAAATAGTAAAGGAACGTTGAACCTTAATAAGGTAGCCGGTGGGGTTTAAGAGAGATAAGTTAAGTAGAGTGAGCTTTGTAGATGGCATGATGTCGAAAGGGTATAGAAACAAAACTTTAGACTCTAAAAGTGTAGTGTTGCAAGTTGATAGAGTAAGGAAAGAAAGCGAAAGGTTCAAAAGAAAAGAAATAAAGGTAAGAGAGGACGAATAAGATCCTATAGGTAATAGTTTAGAATTGCCTCATAACTAAATGAAATCATGAGGAGGAATAGGATTTAAAGGGTAACAATCAGGAATCACCTTAACTAAATGAAGTCAAAATTAATATTGATGCTTGAAAATCTGCTTAAGACAATATGGGTAGTATTGGAGCATTTGCAAGGAATGAAAGAGTTATGCACTAGGTGACATCTTGAAGAGAGTTGCTATATTGTTATTAGAAGTTTTGGAATACTATACATTAGAAGCTCATTTACAATTGGTGATAGATAGCAGTTAGCTTATTTTCTATTGAATGTGATGTTGGGTCAATGTGGCTTAAGTAATAAATGGCAAGACCAATGAAGTAGGCCAGGCTTTAAAAGCTTGAGTAAAAGATAATAAAGAAAAGCTAGAGTTATATTTGTAAGCCTATTTATGAATTTTTCTAGAAGTGCATATAAGATTATATATAAGGAAGCAAATGTGTTCCTTAAATTGGTGGATTTGCATTCTTTCCGCTCTCTTTCTATCACTTAGGTATAGATTGTCATGTCATTAGTTCTACTAGTATCAATGTTTCTTATACTTTGATGTATAATGATTGGTAATATAATTAATATTTTGTGTTTGGGGAAAAAAGCACCTCATGCCATTGCCACACTACTACAGCATACACAACTTCAAATGCAAGTCTTTAGTGCACTCGAGGACATAGTGTACATTGGAGTTAGGCAAAATAACGAACAAAACTAAACCAAACCACTCCATAAATCGAATCGAATCGAATAAAACCAAAACTATGTTTTTTTTTTTTTAGATTTGATTTAGAAAATTTCCAAACCAAACCGCTAATTTATGGTTGGTTTAAAAGGATAAACAAAACGAATCTTTAAAATCGAACCAAAATCGTTTCATAAAAAACATAATAATATTTTATTAGCAATTAAAAAAGTTCATTTATCGTAATATAATACTTAAAAAAATTTAGTTTACATTTATTAAAATGTATATATATTGAATTTTTACTGCCATAATTTATAAATTACATATATATTTTTTTACTATCATATACTATTTTTATAAATAAAATTAATCGTTATTAAACATGTGAAATATTTTGATTGCATGAATATTGACTTCACTAACTTTTAATATCGTATCAATACTTATTATTATTAAATAAATTTATTACTTTTATATAAGATTACTTGTTTTGTAAATATAGCTTTCTATATTAGAAAAAAAATAGCTCAATTTCTAGACCAAACTGAACTAAACTGAAATTCTATGATTTGAAAAAATTTTGCAATATATAGTTAGGATCAAAGTTATAGGAAACTAAACCACATTTTTATGATTTGGATTAGTTTGAAAAAAGGAAACCAAACTAATCCAAACCACGCCCATCCTTAATATGTAGCCTTGGTTATCAACTCCTACACTCTTACGATATGTTCAGTGTAAGGGGGAAGAGAAAGAAAGAATGGGGACTAAGAAAAGTTTTAATTTTCCATGGTTCAAAAGAAGAGAAATTTAGGAAAGAAGAAAATTTTGGAAAGAATTAAGTACATGGATTTAACAAAAAGTGTTTTCTCTAATATAATGGAGAAAGGAAGGGAAAATTAATAAAATCACCACTTTATCCATCATAAGAAACATATTTCCAATAAAGTAATTATCTATGAAGGGTTATCTAGTAATAATAAGTTTTCCTATTTTTAGAAATCTGTTTTTCATTTATTTAATTTTTTTTCAATTTCCTCTATTTTCTAAAAGAGGTAAATAAGTAATTTTCTTTGTTTGATTCTCTTTACTTCCAATTCCTTCCTCTCACTTTTTTTCATAAATAATTCTTTCCTTATTCTCAAACACACTATTAACAACAACTCTTGTATGTAAATACTAGAGAATTCTCGAAAAAGAATAATTTTGAGCCAAGTAAACTTAAATATCATGTTGATTTTTTTTTTAGCTTATCACGTGACTATGAATTACTTAAATACATTTATACTTATAGCTTGATATTATAAACAACAATATAATTGTAAATTTATGATTAACTTTAGTATATCAGTATTTACTTCGGTTAGCTAACTTAGTTCTACATAACTAATATCATGGCTCTTCTCGTAGCTTATTTCATCATAGCATCTAAGTTGCTAAGATATGATACTTCGAAGGGTTAGAACTGTTATAATTGTATTTTAGATAATGATATAAAATTGTATGTTTGATATACGATTTTTGGTTTTTATCTTGAAATAATTTCTTCAACTCATTACTTCAATATAACTTGAAATGATGAGTTATATTCTTGGGGCATTTAACTTTAGAAGAGCCATATTTTAGGAGTTAATATATATATATATATATATTTGTTATCCTTCTTCCTTCAATCGCTTGATGAAGTATATTAGAAAACAAGTTGTAGAATCCTTGCAACAAAAGCCTTCATGATCGTGACACTTGGTGCACAACACAAAATTGGTGGTTGAGGTGTCTCATTTGCGGTATAACTAAGCAACGCCAAAACTTATTCAGAAACTTTTTTATTTAATAATGAGAATTAGGAAAGAGGTGAAGGGAGAGATAGAACGAGCAAGGTATATATAGTTGAAAGCAACCTTCGTAAAATTAACAAATCAAATTTTAATCAGAAAATTACACAAGATATAATGAATGTTTGAACTCAATGTTTAAACAGAGGATGAAAAGTTTTATAAGTATAAAAAAGATAAATGTTCTTAAAAGCGGTACAAACAAAGTATGCTCATTTTACGTAGGGACATCAAGTACCAAATGGATGCCGAATGTCTTATATACCATATCTCCGTATATGGCTATGTGTCGGCATTCTCTGTTAGTATTACTTTTAATAAGGTTTATCTTGTCTTTCTACTAGTAAAATCTTTCGTCATCCATTTCAATTTAAACCTCGTAATTATGATTTTTCCAATTTTAATCTAATGGCATGAGATCTGAGCGTTTCTGGTTTAAGCCGCAGCGCGATATTCGAATGGCCTCTGGATCTCTGGATAGTTGATTGTTGGAATAATTTTATCTATATAGTAATTTATACAGGCAAAAATCTAAAGATGTTAACTGATATCCTGGATGCCCATATTAGAGGCTTAAAGAGTAAAATAAATTTGAATAATCGCTATCGAGGTGACCATGTGGCAAATTATCGTAACAAAAAGCTTAACGTATTATGAATAAAAAAACTAATTTTTATGAAATGTTTAATATTTTTTTATTATAACTTAATAATATTATTATTAGTTTAAAAAAAAAAATAAGCCAAGTAATGGATGATGGAATGGTTTACCAAATGTTGACACTCCACTATTAGTACTACATTCATTATGAAAACTGCATATTTCTTCTAAGTCTCACCTAACGCCACTTTCTCTCCCTCTCTAAAATCCGACATCCCATGTCTTTCATGAAATTGACCGTACTACATACCCACTGACAATAATGAATGTTTCAATATTATCTACAGTTGATCAAAATATATTAATATTAATAAAGTTTTTTTTTATATATAATTTTATCATAGCACCAATCTATAAAGATCCAAGTGATACATAATATGCTGTACAGTATCAATGGTTAAAGAGCGTTTGATTCTTTATTTTAATGTGAAATATTGGATAAAAAACCATATCAATATTTTTTAAGGGATTCACATCTACTGCATTTTTATATTTCTTTTTTACTTTGACAAAGCACTTATGTATACATGATGCCTCAATTGAGAGGAGGATGGTTGGAATAAAATCACCATTTTAAGAGAAAAATAGCTGTCCATATAAACAATAGTCATTCTTTATAATTTGGAAGTGGAATAGATAAGAAATCTCTATTCCTTATCTTTATTAGAAAAATTATTATTCCTCATGAAGTATGACTTTTATTTGGAGAATATTCTCGATCATAAAACAAAACAATGCTATTGTTATTCCTTTTTGGATTAACTCCTTTTCAATTGACTAAACAATTCGACCTTTATAGCATTGTGTCTTTTAGATGACTTAAAATATTTTTGCAAAGAGGAAAAGAATTAGGAGGGAAAAAATGGGGAAAAGAGTTAAGGGAAAGAAAATCAAAAGAAAAAAAAATATAAAATCTCTTATTTAGATAAGGAGGGAAAAGAAAGGGAATGGAAATTTGGTAATAGATTATATTATTTTATTAAACACAATAAGATTTTCTAAAATTTAGAGTATTTTTCATCTTAAGGGTAAGGTAGTGAATTTACATGAATTTCCCCTCAATTCTTTTCAAATTTGGAGATAATGGTTTGTGAAATTCTCCTCCTTAATCCTAGATATTAAAAGTCCACTCATAATGTATTATTTTGTAGGGTCCCACACTCTATACGTTGCCTGCCATAACTTCAAATCTCATCTACACGTTAATAGCTATAGCTACTTCTTATTAACCACATGTTGACTCATCTTGTAGCCTAAGCACTTAATTAACATATCATCTTAGGGATACATTCATCTACATAACCTAATTTTAGGTTTGTGTCCTTTAACCTAACTCGACTATGCACACATAAGTCACACAATTATCTTAAGTCAATTTTTCATTAAGTCTGATTTAACTATCTAACAAGGACATAAAACAGTCATATTTACTACTGTAACGCTCCAAATCAAAGGTAGTGAATAATTAAGCCAACAAATACTAATATGTCCGTTTCAATTACTTGACCCAAAAGTCTCAAGTTTATATTAACAAGATATTCACAACCATAACCCTATAAACTAGTAGTACAAATTTTTACAATCCATGTGTGATACTAAACCATGAGATCTGACAATCTCCCTCCTTTAAACACGTAATGTTTTTGTCTCGAGATCTTATAATTAAGCACTCCTATCTTTCTCCCTTTTTCGGTATACGATTCTAAGCCATCTACTGCATATAGGTTATCCTATAAGCATGTAAGAAGTCACATCCTAATAATACTCCTTACTTTCTTCAGATCTCTTCTTTAACCTGGAGCTAGACTCAAATCATTCACCTACTAATATAGAGTTTACTTTAATACTATTTGTAATGACTCGAGCCAAAAATAGAGAAGCTACTATAACACCATTTAAGTAAAAAATAGTGAATAGTTAAGCCAATAAACACTAAGAGGCCAATTTCAACTACTTGACTTAAAAGTTTTAAGTTTGTATTGATATAGTGTTTACAACTATTGTTTTATAAACTAGTACCACAAATTCTCATGATTCAAATGAGATACTTAACCATAGGCTTTCACAACTATAAACTAATAGTCCTCATAATCACGAATTGAAGATGTTAATCTAACTGACACAAAACATGCTAGCTATTATATGTCCATTGTTCAACTAATATGGCTTATTTTTAACTTATCATGGCTATCATAGGATAATAGCATCAATTACTTACCAATTTACTTGTGTAAGGCAATTCTCAACTTTAGAGATTTACACAAGACTTATAAAACGAACCTCCCCTATCGGTCACTAACTTAGTAATCCAAATAGTTGCCACCAAATTAACTCTTCAAAATATTACTTTGTATCATCTTCTCAACCTAAATTCATGAGATTATCGTTGTAAGCACAACTAAAAACTACAACCCGTTATGTCTGATCACTGACACTTCTCATTAACACTATCCATCATACATGAGTTTTCTCTACACGTTTAACAAAATATTCATCATTGAAATTAAATTATTGAGCCATACAAGAGAATGGGTTAGCCTTATCAAAGATAAATCATGGCTTCTTTGTAGTCCATTTGAACTTGACTTAAGGCATACTCAAATCTACCTAATAGCCATGTCCTTCGACAACTACCACTATTTGAGCTTCTCATATTTAAGCTGTTATGATGATGAACTACTAAATTCTTTATAGTTCCAATGATAATACACATAGCTCAATAAGGGGAGGAATCTTCAGCCTTAATGCACTTGTCATGGAAAAATAGGCCTTCTTCGCCGATCCCATGTAGCCTTATGACCAGACCTCTAATAGTACTCTTGTTTGACAGCTAACTAGCTTTCTTGTATTGGTTTCTTATGTGTATTTCAAGCCCATACTCCCTATGGAGAATGACGAGGTTTCATCACAATCACCTGGATAGTAGGTTTAAACCAATATAGTTAGTTTAAACAAAAGAGCGGCATAAAATGTTAACTAATTTACTCAACAAAATTCAATAAGCCATAGACCATGTACAAAGTCACTCACTGTTGATGTTTAACATTAGGAAGATGGTTGAAATTGAAAGTAACATGCAAAAAGAGAAAGCATAAGCTTAATGGGTTTCTAAAAGTAGCTCAAGTGTGGAACTATGATGTGTAAGTAAAAAAGTATATAAAGAAAAAGTGAATTAATATAATGAGAGAGACTAAAAATTAGACCCCTATAACTTGAAGCATTTCCTTATATTTATATAAGTAACCGACATGTTATCTGTACAAAGTGAATTATGTCTTCAAAAATACACTCCAAAATTGGGTGGAGAGAATTTCAAACTAGTCACGTGCTATCTATAGACTTTCATAATCTAGTTGAATTGTTGCAAGCTCAGTTTGTACTTTAAGTGTGTCATCCATAATGCTAACAACTTAAATTGAGTAGTGATGAGGCGGGTTGAGTTTTTGGGAGCTCGAACAAGGCTCTAAATAGGTTGTTCATGGGCTTTCGACTTAGGCCATGCTCTAGCGATCTTGGCTTAGATTTAGAAGTTTTCATAAAAAATAATCCATCAACACTTACTAACACTTTATTTCACATAAGGAAAGAAAGTAAAAAAGAAATTATATGAAAAAGAAATTATATAAAGGGAAAGAATATGGGTGAAAGAATTAAGAGGGAATTTGGATTATTTTCATTGTATTTAGATAAGGGAAGAATTTTTTTTTAAAAAAAAATCTTAATTATTACTAAAATGAGATGATATATAAAGTAAAATTACCAATATGCCCATAGAAAAAGAGGAAAATATAGAGAAAGGGCATGTATTCATGTAGTTTTTGCAATAAAGTGCCTATATTTTTTAACCATGTATTTATCATTTATCCTCATTTAAGGCTTTTATCTATTTGCCATTAATGGAATCTAGCATGGCCTGGATGAAGGCCTTTAAGTACAGATAATTTATAAATTCAGATGGTAAAAAAATTGAAACCCCCTTTTTGCAAAGCTATAAAAATATGGGCCTTTTCTTTACATTTTTCTAGATAAACATAACTAAATAAATGGAATATTTTGTTTATAATATTATCTTTGCACATTTTATTAAATTTACTTTATTCAATTTCCCTTCTAAATTTATTTAAATAGCTATTCATTTATATAGTTTTGGACGAAATAGTATAATATTTATGGATAAATATAGTAATTAAACTAATTTTTAATAAAAAAACTCAATGATTAATATCATAAAAATATTAATATTATAATTTATTTAAACAGTAATTAGATTAAGGAACATTTTGGGCATATGAGTTGCAATTGTTTAAAATTATCACTATTTCAAATTCAATGCGCATCATTTGAGATTTTGTTTTTTTTTTTTAGGGGCAATGAACAAAAATAAATGAAATAAATAAAGCATAAACAACATTAGGGAAAATGAAAATATAATATCATTTCTCATATTCATAGGTGTGTCATTGGACGAAAATAAAATATCATTATAATGTTTACATTTTCTAATTCTACTTGTGTTTTTAATGAAAATTAATTTACTTTCCATATTTATCCACAAATATTACAATATTCAATCCAAAACTATATAGTGAGTATTTATTTTAAAAAATTCTTTTAAAGAGGAAATTGAATAAAATGTGCAAAAGTAATATTATGATTAAAATATTCTTATTTAGTTATGATTTATTGGAAAAAAATATAAAAGAGGGCCCATATTTTTGCAGCTTTGCAAAAAAGGGAGTCTCAATCTTTCAATTATGTATTTAAGGACTTGTATTTATGAATTACCCTCGCTTAAGGGCTTCATCAATGCTACGTTAGATCTAATCCACGGCAAATGGACGAAAGCTTTTAAATAAGAATAAATGATAGCCCTTAAATGCATGGTAAAAAATCTAGGCCCTTTTCTACAAAAACCATAAAAATATGAGCCCTTTCTCTATAATTTTTTCCATAGAAAAAAGAAAGAAAAAGAAAAAGGAAAAAAAAAGATGAAAAAGGATAGAATGAGAAATTTAAGTAAATTTTCATAATTTCTCTTCTTTTTTTCTAAACTTTTAATATTATATTTGGGATGAAGGAAGAAATTGGGAGGGAAGAAAAGTGAAAGAAAAATATAAATTTCAATACATTTTCCCTTTTTTGGAAATGGAATGAAAGTTAGAATGGTGAATTTAGGAGGGAAAGTTTTTTTTAAAGCCCATATTTTTTTCCCTTCAAATTGGAATAATTTGGGATGAAAAGTTGTTGAAATTCTAATTATATTCTTACTTTTTGAAGTCTTATAATCTTTTTTAGGATAATATAATAATTTAGTAATTTAAAATATTTTTAAATGTTATTTTAAAAACATTCTTTCTACATTCTTTTCCTCAATCTAAACAAGAAAATGTATTATATTTTTTCTTTCTAATTCATTCCTTTTATTTTTCATTCCTCCTGATTCTTTTCCTCTTCCTAAACATAGTCTATGGGAAACAGAAAAATCGTGCTGACTGAAGAAAATTTTTTTTCTACTTGCTACCATCCTCCCTAGGTTCACCCTCCATTCAAACAATTGATATGGAAAAACGTTAATTGAACTAAAAATTGATTTTGAAAATAAAATTTTAGATAATATGATAATTCTTGTATTATATTGCCTGATCTTAAATCGGAAATAAGAAGAAACAATTGAATTCATTTCCATTCCATATTACATATTCCACATATCTATTACCATTAGAGAATTTAATATTTTCCATCCAAGTTTTCTTCCTCCACAGTATTTTCCTCCGCGGCGTCCCACCCCGTAGACCCCTCAAAATGTCGGAATTTATGCCCCCCAAGAATAACTTAAAAAAAAAAAAAAAAAAGAACAGGAAACTTTTCTTTAACAGTAACTTCAGAATTTCCGCTAATGATTGGACCCACCAGCAAACCTTTGGATTCCTGGGGTCACCTTTGAATCCACAGTCGTAGCCCTTTTTTGGCCTCCTCCACAACAATAAACAAACCGATTCCGCGCCAACACACCGCACGCATGACGCCCCACAACATCACATTCACACGCCCCCCAGGCCCTACTTAATATTCATTCAGTCTCTCGCGCCTCTCCCCTTGCCCTCTCTCTCCTATCCCATTTTTTCTCTCTCTCCGTCGCAACACAACGACCTGCAAGAAACAAAAACGACTTGAAAATCTAAAAAATGGTGGTTGACGTTACGGCGGACGATAAAGAACAATGGTCACAAAACCCTAGACGGAACTGTGTAGTCATTGGAGGTCGTGGATTCGTCGGAAAATGGCTCGTCTTTAAACTCCTCAAGATTAAGAACTGGATCGTTCGTGTCGCTGACTCCGATCAATCTCTCCTTCTCGATTCTTCTGATGAGCTCGATTCCGTTCTGTCTCAGGCTATCACCTCCGGTGCCGCCTCGTATCACCATATCAATGTCCGCGATCAAGAAAATATCGCCGCAAGTAAGATGAGAGTTTTGTTATATTGTTTCTCGAAAATGTTGTCTATGCAATGTGCTTTTAAGTGTTAGTGTGATGTGTTGGTATGCATGAATAATTGATTATTGTGTAGTTGCGATGTGATCACCAGTAAAATGAAAACTTCGATCATGCGAACATCATCATAAGAATGATGAGAAGTTTTACTATGCTGTTTATCGACAAAATTCATACAATGTGCTTTTCAAATGCTACTTTAATGCGTTCGTGGAAATGAATACTGAATCATGTAGTTGTAATGGAATCACTAGTGAGATGAGACTTCTGTTGGTTCTCACAGAGTTTTTTGACATTAACGTGCTTTCAGGTGTTAGCGTAAGGAGTTCTTAATGAATGTGGATCTTGAATAATGATTATGATTAAGTAGAAATCATTGATTTTTTGTATGAAATCCTTGATGAACTCAATCTTGTTATGTGTAAGATGAGAAAAAGAGTTATTAATATAGCTTGATCCAAGGGTTAGCTAGATGTTACTGATCAATGTGGACATGAACAATGATTATAAGTAAGCTGGAATTGCCGATTTTATGTATGAAATTATGGGAATGATATGACTTATTTGATTCTCTGAAGGTTCTTGGTGTAGTGTGCTCTCAAGTCCTAGTGTAATGTGTTTCTAACCAATGTAGAAATGAATAATGATTTTGATCAAGTTGAAATTACCTTATCTGCATGGAATTCTTGTTGAATTTAATATTATCACGAGTAAAGATGAGAAGGTGTTAATTTACGAAGGGTTCTTGATGTAGGTGCTTTCAAGTGTTATATGATGGTGTTTTTTATCAATGTTGACATGGATGGATTATGATACAATTGCACTTATTGATTTTCTGTGAGAAAATTTCAATTAATTTCATATCAGCACGAGCAACATGAGACTTCAATGATTCTTGAAAAGTTCTCGATAAAACATGCTTCTAAGTGTTAGTTTACTGTGTTTAAAATTCAATGTGGGCATGAATAATAACTATCATGTAATTGAAATTCTCAAATGGTTTGGTAGCATCACAACTATGGTGAGAATCTATCAATTCTTGGAAAACTGTTGATACGGTGTGCCTGTGCCCTCTTAAGTACAAGTGCAATATATCTAATATTGATGTCTAACAGGAGTAAGGATTATCATGCAGTCTCAGGTGATACCATTTTATATGAAATTCACAAGGTTAAATAATAGATTAATTGGTTGGGAGTCTTTACTAGATGTAACAATTAAAATTTATGTCATCAGTTTTCTTGCTTTAGAATGGAAGAAATAAAGTAATTATAATGTGTTTTAATTTTTTTCTTTTTTTTAGCACAAAATATTTGATTGAGTCAATATTTTGTCCTTGGAGGTGAATACCCTGTCATTTTCTTTTGGTAAAAGTGCTATGCTTTGATAGCACAATGAGTTTGAAAATGAAGTTTCTGGAGTGATGTAGGGTTTGAGACAATATGGAAGAAGTGAAATGTAAGAAAAGCAATTGAGGATAAATGCATAGTGCTCATGCTTGATTTGTTTTACATCATCTGTTTAAAAGGCTGTTACCTTTTTCTACTTCTATATATATATAAGTTATTTATCTGTAGTTTCTCTTAATTATATGAGCCTAATCCTGACAAGGATGCTTGGAGTTAGTTGTTTTCTATGTATTAAGTGGTTGCAGAATTATCTGCTCTGGAGCTCTAAAACGGATTCTCTTAATTATATGAGCCTAATCCTACTAAGGATGCTTGGAGTTAGTTGTTTTGTATGTGTTAAGTGGATGCAAAATTATCTGCTCTGGAGCTTGAGAATGGAGGATTCTTGATCAACATTTTTTAAAATTCCTTGACTTATTTCATTTGTTCTGGCTCAAAGCCATCTAGAAAGGGAAGTTAGAAGGAAGAAAGATCCCCATATTACTACTTAAACGGTTATTATGACCCTTCATTTTATGGAGAGTTGCTTCTTGGTGCAATGTTTTAATGGTTAGTTTATGGTTTGAGTTAAAAATCAATGAAAAATATTGCCCAGTGAAATTGTGACAAAAAAAAAACAATTTTCATTAACTTAGTCATCCTCTATTCTTATCTCAAACACCCCCGTTTTCATATTTGATGATGAGATGGCGTTGACTACTTTCCACAAATATAGCTGTTGGAGTTGTTAGTAGGAGTGTAATCAAATCAAGCAAACCAAATAGTATTGGGCTCGAACTCGAGCTCAACTTGAAAATTCGAAACTCAAGCTCAATTCAAGTTCAACAGAATTTTAAATTTTAAGCTCAAGTTTGACTTGGAAATATATATAGTAAGTTCAAGTTCAACTCGATTAAGCTTAAACTTTTCATAAATTTTCCTAATTAATATTAGATTCGTTTATACTTAAATAAATTAAAAATATATTAAAAATTATATCAAGTTCTTTTAAGCTTGCAAGCCTAGCAAGCTTAGTATTTTAAAGCTCGAGCTCAATATTTTAAAACTTAAGCTTTGCTTGATTTATTATTCGAATAACTCAAGTTCGATTATCATTAAATTGAATTCGAATTAAATTCAAACCGAGCTCGAATAATTTGTGAATCGATTTAGTTTATTTACGCTCTTAGTTGTTACTAAACAATTATGGGGGTTTCCCTCAACCTCATTTTTGGTAGCTGGATAACTCAACATAGCACGTCAAATTTATTTCCTAGCAGGCAACTGTTTACTAATTCTAATGGCAATTTTTGGCTGAATATGGTGGATTAGTTGAAATGATGATGGTTCCCAGCGATAGCTAGACAAATTGATGTAGCAACAATGTTCGCAAACTTCCCAGCTAAAGAAAATTATTTTTAGACTTGTCTTTCGGTAACTTATATTCAGGAAAAGCGTGCACTGTGTTAACATATGTCAGGATTAAGACAATTTCTTTAAATTAGATCTAGCCTCAGTTCAAATATATATCTAAGCCTAATCTAATGTCAATGGCAATATGTGTAACCCACATTTTCCATGCTAGTGGCAGGATTTAAATACTTTTGCCCATTTAGATGCAGTTTTGGCCTCCCGCACTTGGACTCTATAAGGCTGCCTTGCACAATCCAATGTTAATGGATATATACAAATATCCCCTACATGTAGTGATTGACCTTTTGGTTCTCAGATTGTGACCTGAGACTCCCGCATTTTTTAGATTTCAAATCAGTGCTTGCACCTCACATATCCTTTATTTGCTTTTCTGATAATATTTAAAGCTAAGTTCTGCCGTCCATTTATGCATACAAAAGAACCTTCTATAGAATGTTGGCATCATTGGTATATATGTTGTGTTGACAGCACTGCAACCTCAGAGATGGTGTAATTACCCAATTTTGTTTCTGTGTACAACCCCCCCACCAAAACCACCATAAAAAAAAAAAAAAGGAAAGGAAAAACAAAACTGATCTCCTGCATTCTTGCTTCTTGCCTTACGTTACTCCAGCAATATAACATGCTTGGTTCTTATAACTTGTGTACAATTCTACAGCAATTGAAGGTTCAAATGTTGTATTTTACATGGATGTTGCAAATGTGTATAATCAAGACTTCTACAACTCTTATATGTCCATAGTACAAGGTAAATCTCTCTCTCTCTCTCTCTCTGCATTACCAATATGATTATGCAAAAATTATTGACAAACAGTTGGTAAAATCAGTTCAGAGGATTTCACATTTGCATAGTTCTATGCAGGTGCAAAAAATATTGTCAATGCTTGTCGACAGTGCAAAGTCAAACAGCTAATATATGATAGCACTGCAGATGTTGTTTTTAATGGTTCACGTGACATTTATAATGGAAATGAATCATTGATGTACCCTTGGAAGGCATGTTTTTTAAGCGTTTTGTCTGTTCGTTTTAGTTAGTGTCATCTATTATCATGTTAGTTTGTTGATTTGGTGTTATTCCTTTGCCTTACTGCAGTATGAGGATATGTTGACTGACCTAAAAGCTCAAGCAGAGGCATTGATTTTGTTCGCAAATGATATTGATGGTCTCTTAACTTGTGCCATCCGTTCTTGCAATGTATTTGGACCTGGAGATTCACTATTCATCCCGTTTATATCTAAGTGGGCAAAAGCTGGGTGGAGTAAGGTTTGGAGAAATTGATAAACCAACTACAATTAACATAAGTGCATCTTGATGTCTGATTTAGTTAATTACTGAAAAAATGAACTGATTAAGTTACGTTATGTTCATCAAAATCATGTAGACACTAATTTTATTTGCCATCTGTCCTATCAATGTATTTGGACTTATAGATGCACTATTCTTCCCATTCTTTGGTAAGTGGGACAAGACTAGGTAGACAAAGTTTTGGACAAATTAGCATCCTATCTATTATTAAAAAAATTTCATGTGAATATCGGAGAAAGTTAATTATTAAAATCTTACTCTCCCCAAAAAAAGTTAATTATTGAAAATAATATTTTATTAGTTGGGGTATTTGTTTAAATAATACAGAAGATGATGGGACTTTTTTTTAGTAACGTCAGTATATAACTTTTAATTAATGTGGAAAAAGAAGAATATACAAGATAAAACTATGAGATCACTCCACCTACCAAGCACAAAAAGGTTAGGTAGATTGATATCTTAGTAAACAATGAAAGAGCTAAATATACAAAAAAGGATCAGCTAGAAGAGCCTAAAAAGCACAAAATCTTCCTAGCTGAGCTCAGAGGTGGAGTGGGATCTCCATCCAACATTCTACTATTTCTCTCTTTCCAAAGGATATAGACAAAAAATGATAGCATTTTCCTTCATAAATCGTTGCTAAATTTGTCTAAAATGAGAGCTAGCTCTCTTATTAATGTCACTGAGATAATTTGCACATATGGTATGTGATAGACCTTTTGGGCCTCTAGCTAAACAACCATAGCATGTTCACATTTTGCTAAAAGGTGCAGGTGGTTTTCCTCTTCCTTGCCACAAAGAAAACAAACATTTCTATCAACAATACCCTAGTTGAGTAACTTGTCTCGAGTGAGTAACCTTTCTCTAATGGTTAACCATAGAATAAAAGCATGGCATGGTATATTCAACTTATTCTGGACCATTTTGTACCATACAACTCTTTCATGTTGACCTCTGAGATGGTTGTAACCAAAGGGGATGTTGGGTGCTGTTTCCACACAAAAAGGTCAAGAGAATCCTCCTTAGGGATCATGGATGCTGGAACGTCTGCCTTGACGTGGTGCCATATGTCTTCCTCCGGCCATGCCCATACATATTCCCTTATAATTGAGCTAAGCTTGGCCTCTTTAGCCTATCTGAGACTATAAATGGTCCTTTCTCCTAACCAATTCACTAGAGGGCCTTTAGGATGCCAAGAATCATACCGCAATGAAATCTTCTATCCATCAAACACTTCCCATGAGAATAATGACTAAACTGAAAATCATGCTTTGAGAATTTTAAGCCATGTCCAAGAGCATTGAGTTGGGGCTGATGTTGAGCAAAAATTATGTCCTTTTAATATTTCATTTTGAACCCAACTTGGCTAAAGAGAATTGCCATCATCTGAGCATAAATTCCAAATGAGTTTAAGTTGAGCTACTTTATTCCACAAAAAGAGATCCAAAATACCTAAACCACCTTCATCATTAGGTTTGCAAATATCTTCTCGCATAACCTTAACCCTTGCCTTAGCTTCATCCAACCTATTCCATAAGAACCGCTTAATTTTCATGGTTAGCTCTTTCAAAATACTTTTTGGAGGAGAAATGTAGAAGCCCAATATACTTGAAGGGAGAAAAGAACACTCTTGATGAGTTGTAATCATCCCACAAAGGATAAAGCTCTAGAGGTCCAATGGCTGATGTGCGTGGCAAACCTTTTTACCAAGGTAGTGCAATCTGCCTTAGAAAGTTTGGAATAGATGAGTGGAATGCCTAGATACTTGTTAGGAAGGGTAGCCTCATGAAAACCCAACCAAAGTAAAATCTAATTCTTATCTTCAGGTTGGACTCTATTGAAGAAAACTTGGCGCTTTGTAGGGCTACATATCAATCCTAATATAGAAAAAAAATCATCCAAGCACCCTTTAATTAAGCTAGTCAAAGAGAGGTCCCCTTTTGAAAAAATCATTAAGTCATCAGCAAAACATAGGTGAGTGAGTTTATCCTTTCTGCATCGTCAATGTAATTTGAAATGAGGATTGGAAGAAAGATTTTTAAGGAAACATGAAAGGACTTTCATCACAAAGACAAAAAGACAAGGGGAGAGTGGATCTTCTTGTTGTAAACCAAGCAAGCTTGGGAAGAAACCAGCTAGTTCCCCATTTAGGCAAACTGAGAATCTAGGCATTGTGACACATTCCATAATCCAAGAAGTGCATTGAGGTGGAAAGTTTAGAGCCTGCAATAGGATCTTTAGGAAATGCCAATTTATATGATCATACGCCTTTATGATGTCCATCTTTATAGCACATCTAGAGCTGTGACTTGTCCTGTGATAGCCATTGAGGAGTTCTTGAGCTACAGAAATGTTGTCAACTATGTGCTTGCCTCTTGTAAAAGCATATTGTTCCTTTCCCACAAGGTCAGCCATGACCAATTTTAAGTCTATCTACAAGGATCTTGGAAATGCATTTGTATAGCGTGTTACAACATGCTATCAACCTAAAATCTGCAAAAAAATTCAGGAGTCTCCACTGGTGGCACCAAAGCCAAGTAAGTAGCATTGATAGCTTTCAATAATTTACCAGTTGCAAAAGATTCAGAAGATGTTGGGACTTGTTACTAAAAATGTATAACAACACATTCCTGTGTATTTCCTCCATCATGTATAATTCTTCTCTGCATGTTTGTTTCACAAATGGAATAAGGTAGGATTTGATTTGCAATTATTATTTATTTATTTATTTTTTTGGGTAAGTTAGATTTACAATTATTCCTAAGGAACAAAATTGAAAAGTAACAGCTGCTAATTTGTTTTGTTGCATTTAAAATGGCATTGGTAATATATTAGAAATATATGAAAAGCTACCCATATACCCTTATTTGGCTCCATGATTAGATTGTAGGGCTAGGGGACTGATGGATAGGTGTAGAAATATAATGAAAAAGATTAAAGAATAGTTAATTCTTTTAGTTCTATGAGGTATTACAATTCCTTATTTTCCAATAATAGGAATATGATGAAATAGTTATTGGGCGAATCAAATGCTAAAATAGTTACGTAAGGAAGGAATAGCTGTTCTATTCCATCAAATCAGTTGAACATGCAAAAGCATTAAGTTTTAGAGACTTAAACATTCAACCTTTTTTATCTCTCCCTTTTAGCCTTTTTTTTTTATTGGTACTTAGTGTTCTCTGTTGTTTTTTTGTCTTCTCCTGGTTTAGTTTTGGTCTCCTCCGATGGCTGGTGGAGATCATCGCTAGTGAGCTGAGAAAATGAGACCTATGATATAGGCCCTTAGGCTTCCCCTTCTAGGATAAAAGCAAAAGGCCATTTTGGCTCTCTGAACTGAAAAAAAAAAAAAATGTCAATCAAGATAAATGTGGCTATTTTGAGTAGTGTGTTGCTTCAAAAGCACATGCCTCAGTCTTTTCAAGGCTTAACCTTTTTCCCTCCAAGGATAAAAATTCTGAACCAAGTCAAAGGGAAGTTGCAAGTGATACTTCCTTTGGAAATACCACTTTGGAAGAGCTTCAAGAATTTTTGAACGAGGTGGAAGCGAAAAAACAACCTTCTCCTAAGCCAAAAAACAACTTTGGCAGAGGCTTGTTCCTAGTGCTCATCATACCATTCTTCCCCAGTTTTTAATCTCACTTATCATAGACCTTTGGTTAAGGGACTGACAGCTAAGGTTAGACCTCCTCCAAATATAGCTAACAAAGGAGCAAAATATTGGGAATCCACTTTGGTGGGTTATTTCCTTGGGTGCAAGATGCCTTTCTTGTTAGTTCAGTCCATTGCTCTCTGGGGTTGGAAGGAATACAAAATTCTTAATGTTTTAGGGAGTAAGGAGGATTTCTTTTATTTCCACTTTGAAAATGCTTCTAACCTTGATCTCATTCTTTGGGTAAGGTCATATATATATAGATAGATAGATAGATAGATATTTTGTAAAGGAGATATAAAAATAGTGATGTTTTGCAAATGCGTATAACCTTTTTTTGGGTAAGATGAGTTATATTTTCATTCCAAAATGTATATAAGCATTGTAAATCAAAGAGCACACTAGAAACCTATAGAGTTGAGCTAAGTATCAGCAAACAAAAAGATTCTTAGGTCGAATACATGGCCATACAATTTTAAAGTGCCCTAGAAAATAAAAAAATACAACATAAAATAGAGTTTAAAATACTATCTAAAAGGTTTGCTGTTTCTCCCAGTCTTCTTCTTCTCCTTACCTTCCACAAGAAGTAGCAACCAGCTGCAAAAATCTTCTTATGATAGGTCATCAGTCTATCCATACCAGGGGAGGCTAAGAAATCATTCAACAAGGAGAAATCAGAAGGCTTACAAGAAGGCCAGTTAGCAGCCTGTTTAGCTTTCTTCCAAAAAATTCTTGCAAAAGAACATTCTAGAAATAAGTGGTCATGACATTCTTCCTTACTGTTGCACAAATAACAACAGTTAGTATCAATGATACCCCATCTATACAACTTGTCCATAGCTAGCAGTTTTTTTTTTAATCACTAGCCACAAAATGAGGGAGTGTCCTGGCATCATTCCTTTGCCCCAAACCAACGAAAGCCACTTTACCCAAACCTCTCTGTCTGTAACCAAGCTGTAAGCAGATTTTATGGATAGATTTTTTCTGTGGTCTCTCTCTCCATATTAGATGATTCGGATCTGTTGAGGAAGGTTTGATGTTCCCTAGGCTGCTGGTAATCAGATGCCATCTATTACCACTTAGCTGCCTCCACTCACTATTTACAATAAATGAGCTTAAGGTCATGTCTTTAGGGTAGCCTATCATGGTACTAACTTGCTCCCCCATCCAACCAATCAAAGGGCCTTCAGGATGCCAGCTGTCAAACCAAAAGGATATCAAGGACTCATCTCCAATTTTCCATTTGAGAAGTTTATTAGCTAAAGATATAGCTTGTAGGATTTTCCTTCATGCTTAAGATGAAATGTGTATAACCTTGATCTCATTCCTGCTAAACCCTGGTACTTTGCTCAAAGATACCTGGTTCTTCAAAAGAGGAGACATGGGATGTCATCAGAAAAACTACAACATTCTATGGTTTCTGTACGGTGTTATTCTCTAAAATTCCATGTGAATATCTTAACGAGGAAAGTATTTGCTTGTATTGCTAGTGGAGTAAGTAACCCTTTGCACACTAATTGTCTCAAAGTGTCCAAAGAAAGAATAGACCAAGCAAATGTGCTTGTTGAAGTTGATGATAGTGAGGACCTAACCCATCAAATTAAGATTTTAAGTGATGGTGTTTCAACTTTTGTTTCAATGGATTATTGGTAGCCAGCACTATGTTTTCTTTGGTGTGAGGTCTTTGGGCATACATGCCTTAGTAAACTCCAAACCCCAATAAAGCTAATCCATCTTTCCTTAAGGTTAGAAAATTCAGGAAAAATGATAAGAAACCTATCGTAAAGGTTTGTTCGGCCTAAGAAACAGCTCCTGTAACGCGAAACACATTCTTAAGAATCCTCTAAGTGAAGATAAGGTGATCTCTCCACTAAAGTCAACAATGTGGATAGTAATAGGGATGATGGTGGAGACTTTGTCCGGAGAGGGCTCGTAGCCCCCCTCTCCCTCTTCCCCACGCCTATTTGTTCCCCGGGACCCGGAAAGATAAGATGCGGAACTCTTTTTTTTTTTTGAAGAAAAAGATGAATAGGGCCATGATACATTCCGGAATATTGTAAAGGTAAATAGACTCTTTTCGTCCACTTTTCGATGCCTGCCTGAGGACTTCTGTGAATGTTTTGGAATGGGGATGTTCGCCTTTTGTAACAAGTAGACCCACGATACGGACTAATAGATGTTCCTACTCTTACCCGTAAGTAAGATCTATTCATAGTTGGTCAGTCCCCCACGGCTTCTCGCTTTTCATGAATGTGTCTCCCCCTATGCTTATGTGAGTTTGACCCGCCTTTGACTCTGCTTGCTTCTGACTCCCTATGAGCCGTTTTACGACCTGACTTTTTAGGATGGTCGGCGGGACATGGGAGCCTCAGCTCATGCGTCCCTTCCCTTCAAAATCGAGTCATGATGTAGATCAAGTTCACTCTAGAGAGTCCTTGCCTCTTATTGAGACATTAGCTGAAGTGGGTACTACGAACCAAGTTCACTCTAGAGATTTGGGTTCAAGAACTACCTCTTGCAGTGGGAAGAGTTTGAAGAAGAAAAAATTCTTCAAAATAAGGAAGCTTTCTTTCACCTAATGCTTTAGTTTCTCTTTTGGATTTTGTGACTCACTGATAAGGTTGTTGTGGTTTGTTTTGATACGGTTTGCCCTCAATTGAATTGCACTTAAAATTATGGTTTATTTATAAAATAAAAAATCAAATCTAGCTATACGGTTTTGTTCATAATTTTTGCGAACCTAAAAAAATGGTTTGATCTACTTTGGTTCACAGTTTGAACCATTATCACTGTATTATTAATTTTGCTGTTACTCAAATTTAATAATGAATAATGGTGATAAGGATTAATATTAAACTAGCCTTTCGTTTTCAAAAAATCCTTTTGGACCCCATCATCTTACTCAAACATACTGAAACATCACTCTCATTATTCGTATTATATCTATACCCTCCCACAATGTTTGGCATTGATCGTGTAATCGAAATATTATAGATAGGTGTACACCCTTGACCAACTGTTCTCGTGGGGCTTGACTTCCTCTACGGGATGCTATTTTTGCCCACATATAGTGAATCTCGTTAACATATCTTTTTTTCAACTGCTCTTTCTGGCACTGTGTTTGGAATGAAGTGATTTCTGTTTTGAATTGCCCATCTTCTTACTCCACTTGGCTAGGAGCAATTAATGGACTGCTTCATTCCTCCAATAACCTCTTGCAGTGGCACTATACTGCATTTGGCAAGCACATAACTCAGTCCAGCTTGGGCAACGCATTCCAACTTCACTTTAACTAGCAAGGCTTATTTTGAATTATGTTTTTGTGCAACATGATAGTCTATCTTGATTGACTTTTTTGTTCCTTGCATGTTGCAGTTGTATATCCTTCCTTTGGTTAAATGAACTTTTGGCTTAACCCCAAAAAATAAAAAAATAAAACATGCTATAAATGTTTCCATGGGAAATGCCTTGCTGTTGAAAGTGGAATGGTTCCATTTCTGCACGTCTATATCTCTAGTTAAATGTATAATTGAAATTTCTGCACATGCTAAGATTCTGCCTCTTAGCTTCACCTTGATCCATTTTTAAGAGTTTCTCATTTCAGTTTATTATAGGAACTGGTGAAAATATGTGCGACTTCACATATGTTGAGAATGTTGCCCAGGCTCATGTTTGTGCAGAAGATGCTTTAGATTCCCGGACAATTTCTGTGGCTGGAAAGGTATTTTGATTTCCTATTTTGCATGCTTGTATTGTTTTTTTTTCCCCTGGTTCTTCTTTAATTAAACATGCTTACAAGTGGCATTGCCTTGTGATTTTTTAGGCTTTTTTCATCACCAATGGCGAACCAATAAAGTACTGGGGATTTATATCTCATTTGTTGGAAAGCTTGGGATATCAAAGGTGAAGAATTATCCCATAGTTTTAATGGATATCTAGGGCCAATTATTTTTTTCACCATACCATGCAAAGCAATAATTGATGCCACGACATCCTACCCCCTAGATAAGATAAAAAGGAATTCTATATTACATGGAGAAACAAGCAAAGGAAGATCATTTGTTTATCAATTGTTGATTTTTTCTCTAGCTTAGTTTACAGGACCAATTTTTTGAATTTACAAATAACCAAAATTTCTTTATCAGCACTGTTATCTTGGAAGAGGCCATTAATATTTTCAGCATAGGTAGATTTTTTTATTTTTTTTTTTAATTGGTATTACAAGGACAGATATACAGTAGAATTTTCACTTGGTCCTTGTCAAATAGTTGGGTCAATCATCTTTAAGCTTTTGCTTCAGTAGAAATGGTTCTCTGGCTTGGATTCTGGTTTTCATCACTGCACCTGCTTTCTTTCTTGGCCCAACTTGAAGAGTTATGTCAATGACTAATATAACTGGTTCTGAAGTGTCTTAGCATTTTGAATGCAGGCCTTTTATCAAGCTACCTGTCAAGTTGGTTTATTATGTTCTCTTGCTACTGGAAAGGATGGATGAGACTTTGGCCATCACAATGCAAAACCGCTTGATGCCAGCTCATTACATTGTCCCATTAGCCTCCAGGAACAGAACCTTTGATTGTAGTGCAGCCCAAAAGGAACTTGCATATTCACCAGTTGTTTCACTAGAAGTAAGTGATCATACACACCTTGTCAAGCATTTTTTTTCCCTTCTAAAGGTTTTCTCATGCATGCACAACAGCGGATGCTATATACCATTCTTCAAAATTTTTAGTTTTTGATTTGTAAAGCTTAATGTTAGTAGAAACAAAGGATGGGTAGAATCCATATAGAGATTTCAATTTTTGGATATTGAATACCCACCATTGAAATTCTAAAGATTATACAACAATATTGATAACATCTCTACCTCTACAAGATAAGAAACTGTAGTGACCTAACTTTGGTGGTTGTGGCCATAAGAAATCCTATTACTTTCAGTAAAGCCCTTAGGGCAGATGAAAATAGACACCAATAAATATGGTCTATAACATGAAGAATGACTTTCTTGTATCATGTTAAAAGCCTTATGGTGCTGTTTGTGGAAAAACATTGGAGAAATAGAGGTCAGCCCTTTTACAGTTGAACTTGTGATATGGCTAATATGGAAGGGGAATGATCTGGTATGGCAGTCGGTGTGATTTTACATGGTTAAAAACTTGAAGAGCATTTTCCTATCTCTTGAGTTGATGAGAGAGTAAGAATCCTGTCGTTTCAAGATCACTTTTCTGAAGTGGGGATATTGTATTCCTTTAGGGCCATGGTATTTTTTTTTATTTTAGAATATTTTTTATTCAAACATTGGGTGTCATGATCAATGGAAGAATTTTGAAGTGATATGCAACTCTTTAGGATTATCATGATGTTATGGCGACTCAAATTTTGTATATTGTGGTAGTTATTGTTGGAGCAAACTAGTAGAACCTTCAATAAAGTGCTTGATACCTCATTGAAGAGACATGCTTCTGTTGTCCTATTCCTGAAGTTCAATTTTTTTTCCCTTTCATTCTTTGTGTGTGTGTGTGTGTGTTTTTTTTTTTTTTTTTTTTTTTATAAGTCTGGATCTATAAGTAAATCTTCCCTGCAGCTTTCTAAAATAAATAGTGTTGATCTTTCCTTGTCCTAAGTTTCCAAATGGAGGCACAGTGTACGGTTAGCTTGATTTTGATCTGTTCCAGCTTATGTCAAGGATATATAGGAGTTTCTTGGACATTGATTGTGCACTCAAGCAACTTTTTTTCATGGATGTTTTCTGTGGGCTGTGGCATTGAAGTTCTTCAAGTTTTAAGGGTAATTCTTCTTTGCTTTGTGCTGTTCAATGTGCAGGAAGGCATGAGAAGAACTGTTAAGTCATTCTCTCATTTAAGCAGTGAATCATCATATGCTTATAGTGACTCATTCAAACAGTCCAAAGCAGAAAAGCTACTTGGCAGTGGAAAAGGTAACTGTTTCCTCTATATTATTATGCATAAACTGTTAAAGCAAGTGTTCTTCTATCCTATTGATGGAATTTATAATTTGTTGTATTGATGAAAACTGCAGGCTGGCTATCGTAAGCTCTCTGTTTCTTTTCATTGGATTTGTTAGTTGTGTGAATATGTTTTGTGCCAAATATTCACCAATCTTTCATCATTGGAAATTGTTTTAAAGACTTTACGGGGAGTTTCTCTTTCAGCTGTCACTTTGGGAACTTTTCTTGATTTGAAGTATTTTATCACTCTATTATATGAGATTAAACATTTGAATTTTTAAATTTGTATTTTAGCGCTTTTCAATTATCCAGTTTTATGAATGCATTTACTTGGTTCCTTTCCGTATGTAAGTAGATCCTGTCAATATATTATATATATATGTACAAAACCAGAGGAAGAATATGCATGTATGTAACTTTAGGGCTTGGGGCCTGGGACTGTTCTTTCTGCAGTATTATGGACTGGTCTGCGTAGGATTGGTTGATTGGTGAAATAGTGGCCTTCCTCAAGTATTTCCTAATCGCAGTGCCAAGCCTTGTAGTTAATTAATTAGATGCTACCAGGCTTTCCTAAGCAAGAAAAAATTATAAGAATTCTGTTTATCAATCATTTGCAAGCATGGAGTAAGCATCAGCTTTGATGTATACATCCATGAACCAATTGTTGAATCTCAGCTTGTGCATCAATTTTAGAGAACATTGCTGCTGTAACCATCCTAGAGTGAAGATAGCTAGTAGCCATAAGTAGAATAATGTCTTTGTTAGTAGCATACATGTTATTCTTGTAAGACTAGTGTCAAAGGGCAGAATAGTACATTTGATGTTATACTTGTAATAGAAAAATGCACAAGGGCAGAATAGTCATTATAAACATAACTACTATAATATTAGTATAAATACATAGTTAGAGAGAATTGGAGGGGGGAGTCAGAAAATTGTTACTTTTGTTGAGTAATTTGTTTGAGGCTTTATTACCTTCACAAATCGAAGAGTCTTCTAGAAGATTTTTTGCTTGGTAAACCTACTCTATTGATCTAGAGTGTTAGGGTTTCTTAGTAATCTTCTACTCTTTGTACAATTTTGTTGAAATATTAAGTGAATAAACCCACAAATGTTTTTAAATGCTGTTGCTGATGTTCTGGTTGAGCTTAACATTTGGGATTTTCTGTGAAGTGTGAAGCTAATTTGAATTGAATTGTCTGAGCTATTGTTCTTGCTTGAGCCAAAACTCATGGATCTTGAGTTGCAAAGGAACTCCTAGCAGTTTTTAGGTGTTTTTGACTGGTGATTTATGGATTGAAGGAAATTTGCAGTAGATTGGAGGTGCTTCACATGGAGATTTCTTTTGCTGTTAATTGCAATCAAATGTTGCGTGGATTTGTGAAATACACTTTGTATTCATGCGATTGCTTATTTTGTTGCCTGCGATCTGAATTTGGTGGTCCGTTTATGAGGTTTTAGCTGTTGTGGAGATTTCTATAGTATTGTGGCTGTGATTCTCTAATCGTGAATATTTGTATGATGGGAAAAAGAATGGAGTTGCATGTTGAAATATTGGAGAAGAATGTAAAAATTTCCAGTGACGAACTGAAAGAAATTAAAGAGAATTTTGGAGGAATTTCTGAGCTACAAGATTAGATCGCTTCCTTGGAGAAGCGAATGACATCCTCTGCTGCTTGACTTACGGATATCACAAAGAGAATGTTGAACTTAGAAACTATGCTACACAATCTTTGGAGTGATCTCCAAAAGGCACTTCATTCAAGGGATCATGAATTGAACTCTAATGGCAATGAAAATTCCAGTAGTATTCATCAGTGTGGATCTGTTCAAGAAATTTTAAGTTGTTGGGAGGAGGGAAGTGGAGTTAAACACTATGGCTGAAGATAATGCTTGCATGAATATGAATACTGTTGCTTTGCCTATTTTTGATGGAATCCATCCAGTACAGTGGCTAACTCTTGTGGAGCAATATTTTAAAGCCAACAGGATTGAAGGTGACCAGAAAGTAGTAGTAGCAAGCATGTTCATGTGAGGGAAGCCAATTTACTGGTTTAAATTGTTGAAGAAGTGATAACCTCAGCTGGATAGGCATACTTTAAAGCAAGAATTGATGCTTTGGTATAGCGGCCAATTTTCTAACAATCCTGATGAGTGTCCATCATCTCATAACCGCCACAGTGGCTCAATAAGAAGAATCTGAAGCTTTAGCCTCTTAAATTCTGGACATGATAGAGTTGCAAGCTTTGGGATATTTTTAGGAGGATTGTACAATGACATTAGACTGAGAGTGCACACTTCAGGACCTATATCTGTTGCTGAAGCTGTGGAGATGGCTCTTAACATCAAGCAAGAGTTTCTTCATGGTATATTTTTGTCTACACAAGATGGAGGGAATAGTCCATTTAGGGGGTACTGCAATGAAGGATACTCACCATGTGTAAATCATTTTACTCAACTAGCAAGTCCTATCTCATCCATCCACACTGGTTATGTGCAACCAAATATGTCTTTCACTTTGCAGATTACATGGAAAGCAGGAGGTGGTAATCCTAATGGCTCTTTAGGGAATTTTGCTGCTGCTTCGGAAAGTAATTCGCAGTTGAATTCTTGTTGCGCAATATCAAGTCAAAAGTATCACGTTTTCTCTGCTAAAATACAAATGATGGTGCTGAAGATTTTGGAAAAAAGGACCTAAATTCATGACTTACCAAGAGTATGTGGACAAGCGAAGTAAAGGGCTATGCTTCAAGTGTGATCAAGCTTTTGTTCCAGGTCACAAGTGTCCCGACAAATCTTTGTAGGTCACGTTATTGGAAGATGATTCGGAGCTTCAAGAAGGAGATGGGTAGAAGTCAAGGTGCACAACTATGATCATGGTTGAAGACTACATGATGAAGAATTTTTTTGGTTGTCCTTGGGGACAACGACATTGTTATTTGGTTTTTTTTTGGGGGGGGGGGGGGGGGGGGGGGGGGTGGGCAGGGGGTGTGTTGGAATTGTAACAATCCTAGAGTGATGATAGCTAGTAGCTATTAGTAGAATAATGTATGTTCGTTAGTAGCATACATGTTGTACTCATAAGACTAGTGTTAAAGGATAGAATAGTACATTTGGTGTTATACCTGTAATAGAAAAATAATAGCAGAAGGGCAGAATAGTCATTGTGCACATAACTACTAGACTATTAGTATAAATACATAGGAGAGAGAATTGGAGGGGGAGTCAGAAAATTGCTATGTATTTTTAGTGGTTTATTGGAGGCTATTACCTTCACAAATGGAAGAGTGTTCTAAAAGATTGTTTGCTTGGTAAAACTACTGTAATTGTTGAGGTTTTTTACTTCTCATTTGATCTAGAGTGTTAGGGTTTCTAAGTAATCTTCTACTCTTTATTGTACAATTTTGTTGAAATATTAAGTGATTAAACCAACAGATGTTTTAAATGCAGTTGCTGATGTCCTTTTTTTTTTTTAAAAAAAACAGTTGCCGATGTACTGCTCTGGAGAGATGAGAAGACTACATTTACGTACTTCCTCACTGCTGTAGTGTTGTTCTACTGGTTTTTTCTTAGTGGAAGAACTTTTGTCTCCTCTGCAACCAAGCTTTTACTCATTACGACAACTCTTCTTTTTGGATATGGGTATTTACCTTCAAACTTGTAAGTATTAATGCTCTAATAGGTTGCTCTCTCAGCTGGATTTTCATTGTGCATATGAAAGTATAAGCGTTATTTTAGTTTGTATGCATTTAAAATAGGTTTACTTCTTCCTTGTATTCATAATGATGTTGGTCCAAATCAGTTATCTTTACCTCTTCTCCCATGATTCATGCTAGGAGGTTCTACTTTGTCACCCGTTTTCTTTTCTTACTTTGTCACCCATTTCCTTTTCTTTTTCTGTTCTTACCTTTTTAATGGGTAAAGTAAGAGTTATAATGAATTTAGTTTTGAGGACAGTAAGTATTACTACTGTAATCTGGAAGATATGCGATAAATATTTAGGCGTGACACCGAATAATAGTTCTTGTCTATCAAGAGTATACCTGATTACCTTGAATCAGCAGTTGTATGAAATATGTTCATCAATTCAACTTATCTTCGTGATTTTCTGATTTCGTTTTTATCATGCCTTTAGGTAATGACTATTTGTCGTTTGGCATTAACAAGCTGGCCAATATTATGAAATCTTCCTGTGCCGTCTCTATTTACATGAAATGTCATGCTAGAGCTTACCATGAAACTGAATTCTGTCTGTCATCGTTAAAACTATAGTGTTTTTTTCATCACGTGTGGAACTCGATCAAATGTGATCTCTAAACAGATTTGGATTCTCTATTCCATCACCCTGCTTATCTCCTACTGTGGAACAAGATGCTGCAGTGAAAGAGACAATTGAAGGAATTGTAGTATTATGGAACAGAGGGTTTCATATCTTGAAGACTCTTTCCCAAGGAAAGAATTGGAACATTTTCTTCAAGGTATGACTTGTTAGCAGATGCTTTCAGAAAGTTCATATTTTCCAAATATTTTGTTTTTTCTGATGCATGTTTCAACCCTATCTGTAGAAATATAGTGGACCTTGTTCTCTTGGTTGTATGGTTTTTAGCTAGTTGACTAGTCCTCTTTTACCCAGTTTGGTATCTAACATTGCACCTGAAAAATTGAGTAATGTATTGATTGATTGCAAAAAAAAGAAGAGACATAAAACAGGAGTAAAATAACACTCATACCATCAACTTCTTCAATAATTAATACATACACCAAACTCAACATCTCATATTATCAATAGTACGCTAGCATTCTGGGAATCTGTTTTGTGATCTTATTATGGATCTTGCAACACAAGACACCTGGAACATATACAAAAACATAGCCTATTACTTAAATGTTCTGGACACAAGACATTACACATGTTGATGGAATTTAGAGGAGGAGTGAAAAAAATAAATAAATAAACCCACAACAATAAATTAAGCTGGCTCCAATCTTGAGACTTATCTCCAATACGTGCATGACCTCAGGCGCGGAACCAGATACTGTAGTTTTTGGTTTGTGTCTCCCCTCAAGTAAATCCTTTCCTGCAGCCTTTCTATCTAAAGGAACTTCATGCACTTATAACCAATAACAAATGGCTCATTTTATTTAAATTACAATCTCCTTTCCATTCTTTCCTCCAACTTCTTTTTGATAATATGCAGAAAAGTGGTGATTTTGAATTGCCTTTCTTCATACTCCTATGAACTGAATACCTTTCATCCTTTCTCTTATCCATTCATCGTTCATAAAGTCTTCCAAGAATCATGGCTATTGTTAAGTCTTGATGTATTCTTACAGAAATGAATGATCTTGTTCTAGAGCAGTAAACTGGTTTGCCTAAAAGTTGTTCAAACTTTCTGAGATATGCCACTGAGGAACTAGTTTGTTTAAACTTTTACTAACTTGCCTAATTTATTACTTATGGAAGGCCCAAATCTTAGTTGGCAGTGGGATCTGAGCTCTTCCCAAGGTAAAATAGGGTAATGCTTTTCCACTTTCAAGAACCACAATTGTGCATCACCTCCAAAATGAAATGAAGCTGATTCTGCTTTTTTCTTCCATTGTGCATTGATGATGATGATGGTAAAAAATGATCACATCAACCTAGCCAAGCTACTGGTTCTGTGTTGCCAACATATTGAGCAAATCCAACTTTGTATACCTTGGAATGATATTACTAGTTTCTGCTATTCATCATCCTCGGCTATGACTTCCATCTTCTGATTCTACCGCAAAATTCTGTGAATTAGTGTTCCCAGCTAAATTCTTTGATTGTGCTGCTAATTCTTTATATTTTGCCTCTAATGCGATGCATTCAGCCCTGTCAACTGTGAGAAACTCCTCAAACTGCTGCTGTAAAGTGTGATTTTTCTGTGAAAACCCCTGCTCTGGTACAAATTTGTTACAAGATCATTATGGTCCTTTCAACCAAAATCAGACGTAAATTCAATCCAAATTGAGGATTTCTTCGTTTTTCTACCTTTTCAACCTATGGTTATGACCATATCATTCGCCTGCAACTAGGACAGAACTGATTGTAGTTAGACCTTATTCGCTATCCCAACAATCTAAAGGATCAGATTGAGAAGCAATTTGAGAGGATACTAAAAAGGAATCATATGTCTAAGTCAGTCTCCGTTCTCTTCCCAATTTCGCTAGTTAAGAAGACATTTGAAATGTGCAGATTTTCTGTAGGCTATTGGGCTCTAATGCGAAGACAATTGAGGATAAATTTCCCATTCCAATAATTGGGGAATTACTTAAAGAGCTGTTTGATGCTTGCTATTTTTTGAAGCTGGATCTATGCTCAGGTTGTCATCAATGCTTTCTGCACTTGCCATGGCCATTTTGAGTTCCTGTGATGCTATTTAGCCTCTCTAATGCCCTTGCTACGTTTCAAGCACTTATAAATGAGGTTTTCAAAAGGTATTTATGGTAGTTTCTCTTGATACTTTGTGGATGATGTACTGCAATATAGTAGATCATGGATGGAACATTTACAACACTTGTGCACTGTATTTGTGTCACTTAAGAGACACCATCTCTATCTTAATTAGTAGTCTGAAGTGTGCTTTTGCCCAAGCACAAGTATCGTACTTGGGTCATTTAATTTCGGAGAAAGGTGTGAATGTAGATCCAGAAAAAGTAGCAGCAATGTTGACTTCACCTAAGTCAACTACCATAAAGGGGCTGAGGGGATTCTTGCTTTAACCTAATACTGTAGAATGTTTGTGGAGGACTATGGAGTGATAGCTAAACCGTTGACAGAGATGTTGCCTAAAAACATTCCAATGGA
This sequence comes from Lumnitzera racemosa, assembly GCA_024138005.1. Lineage (NCBI taxonomy): Eukaryota > Viridiplantae > Streptophyta > Magnoliopsida > Myrtales > Combretaceae > Lumnitzera > Lumnitzera racemosa. Next base: position 88,782,555 of record JAMXBC010000001.1, on the reverse strand, counting down.
CGAGAGAGTCAGAGGAAGCTTTTCTTGATTTTAGGGAAGCTATGACAAAATGCTCTTATTCTAGCTTTACCCGATTTCACTCAAACATTCATAGTGGAATGTAATGCTTCAGATGTAAGCACAGGGGCGGTATTGCAACACCAAAACCAGCCCATCTCATTTTTCAGCAACCTTTTGCCTTAGTACATCTCAAGCTTCCAGCCTATGAGGAGGAGTTAATTGGACTAGCCTCAAATTTGGGATTGAATATCGAACTGGAAGGGCATGCCTATGGGTTTGGAAGTTTACTGTAAAAACAAATCATGATAGCCTCAAATTTTTTTTGGAAAAAAGAGTTACTACTTCTCCACAACAACATTAAATCAATAAGCTTCTAGTCTTTGATTTTGGGATTGAATATCAAACTGGAAGGGAAAATGGGTTGTCGATGTTTTGTCAAGTTGTGATGAAACTGGGGTTGAAATATTTGCCATTTGTTGTTGTCAACTGCATTTTCTTAATTTAATTAAAAGAAGTCACAAATTCACCTGAGTAAGGCTATGGATGGAGCGAATTCAAGCCAAGGAAAATGAATGAGGCATGGGAGTTTACAGGTGCTAATCTTCTTCAAAAATGACACTTATTTGGAAGCAACATCATCCCTATGTTCTACTGCATAGGAGCTGTTCATAATTCTTATCATGAAGCACACCAAAAGGCATCATATTGTGTAGCTAGGCTCCATTGGAAGGGACTTAAACGGCAGGTTCAAGACTTGGTGCGTGCTTGCACTATATGCCAATGCGACCAGGTAGAATGCCTTCAACCCACTGGTCTTCTGGGGCCATTAAAAGTGCCTACCTAAATTTGGTCCGATTTATCCATGGATTTTATCAATGGGTTTCTCAATCTTCTGGGAAATCTGTCTAGTAGTGCACAGTTTTTTCAAAATATACTCATTTCCTACCCATGAGTCATCCCTATATAGCAGGCACAATGTCTAGAGTTTTCTTTGATATTTATTCAAACTTCATCAGTTAACCGGATCTTACAGTTTCTGGTGCATTGCTAGTGCTGCAAGAACAAGAAATTATGAAAAATAACAATTTCTGGCCAATCACATTGTATATTGCTTTGACGTGATGACCTTGTTGACTATTCATTTCACCTTATGGCTTTATTTTTTTCTTCCTTCTTGTACCAAATTGCCAGATGTTCTCATGTGGCTACTCTAGTTATGGCTTGAGTACCTATATCATGTTGGGTGTTCACTTTCAATGCAGGCTGCACTCTTGCTCTATTTTCTGAAGTTCATGGTGTCAGCTTACTTGCATTTGGCAATGGGATTGGGTGAGAAATGACTCAGATGATCGTGATACAAACAAATCTATTCAAAATTTAGCTCTTTTTTTACAGTGGCTAATTGTGTGTTACTGAAATGCAGCGCTGGTCTTTGCATTCACTTTCTTCTTTATTTATGAACAATATGAATCTGAGGTCGATATCCTAGCAACAGTTCTGGTGAATGGAACTAGATATTTGAAGAAACGGTTTTTAGGATATTTGGCTTTGGCTTCGGTGTCCTCTCTTTCATGATGAAGGCAGTGTGTGAGTGGTGATGAAGCTTCACGTGCAATGGTTTATGAACTAGCCCATCTGCGACCTCATCATCGGGATTCCACAATTGGTTTCTGCATGATTTGCTAGCTATATCAGCCTCTAATCCTGGCAAATGGGTTTTACGGTACAAGCTCTATGCTTCCATTGAGCTTTGGACATTTTCCCTGTTGTTTGGGAGATGTAGAGAGGTTTAGGCCATAGAGATTCAAACTGATATAGGTGATGAGACTGGGAATGTTGGAGACATTTCTAACCACTAATTGGCCACGATTCTACTTAGAATGTGAAAAATATTTGGTGTAGACACGATGTCAATACTTTGTACGGCAGTTCGATGTGACTTTTTTGCTCATGACGCCGGTAGATTTTTCGTTTATTATTTTACTTTTATTTTATGAGTAATTGAAAAAAAAAAAAAATGCTTGTGTTTTCACATGGAATGTGAAAAATATCGTTGGATTTTTTTGTCCTGGTGTTTTCCTAAATTTTAAAGAAGTCCATTATTAGACATGAAAAATAAGCACGGAGAAATGCATGTGGAGCGGGAAAAATAAAAGATTTAAACCCTCTCTTTCATTTTTCTACTATTAACGTTTGGAATTTTTTTTTTCTTTTTTCTCGTATGCGCTGACATCTAGCTAATGCAAAATATAAACAATCAAACACGAGTATGAAAATTGGAGGGAAAAAGAAAAAAAAAATCAATAGTGAAACACGTAATTAACCTTCTTGTTTAATTTAATGCTGAGGGATTTTGCACGGAAAATAGAAGCAAAAATGTCTGGCTTCGGTACGAGGGGAAACGTTTCAGATTAAACATCAAAGGCATCCAACCCCTAAATTTGCTCTGCGTCATGAAGAAGGCTAATTCCACTGAATGTGGAATCGGATTTTCTAGGATCTCACCAGCGTGTCCACGTTGACGCCTTGTCAAATCGTGGCCAAATCTTGCAAGCAAGGCTGCAACAAGCAGCGAAAATATCAATATGAATTTGAAATGCGAGACCAAATTATGGAGAGGGGCGTCGGTGAATTTGAATGAATTGAAGCATTATGGAACTGCATTGGAGCAGCTGAAATTGTGGAAAACTAGATTTCATCACCTTGAAGAAAGTAATAAAGTTGAATTAGTAACAGAAATTAAAATCTTGAACGTTAAAGAGAACTGAATGTAGACTTAGGTAAGGTTGATCTAATTGGTGGGTCACTAACTACCCGGTTGACTCATTATTGAACCGACGGATCAATTTAGTTAGTTCACTCATTTAAAAAAAAGAAAGAAAGAGAAAAAAGAGGTCACTAATTCGAAAAAAATAATTTGATAATATTCAGTAAATTATTATACATCAAAGCAATTTTATTTACGATAGTAAAAAATAATTTTTTTTAAAAATAACATCATCAAATTAATAATAAATAACTAATTATAAGTTAATTGTATATTAATGATAGATAGAAAATTCAATTTCAATTAATATAAATCTTTTTTATAAAACTTATCAAATGTTAATGATTGGAATATGAGAAAAAAATAAAATTTTAGGGAAAAAATAAAAAAGTTAGAATCGCATTAAGTCGAAAATTAATAAAAATATTAAAAATTATTAATAAATTAGTACATTTAAAAAAAAAGGAGATCACGTTATTAGAAATTATTAATGTATTAAAAAAAGAAATTAATAAAAAAATTAAATATTAAAAAAAATGATTTAAGGGTCTCGAACCAGCCTGAAACCGTCAGTTCACAGGTCAATTACGGTTCACCGTATTGCTAACCCATGAATCGACAATTTAGAGTTGATTCTAAGCCAGTTTGGCCTAATCCTTAGCACTAGTTGCAGGTATTTATAGTAAAAGACTAAAGCTAATAATCATTAATCGAAAAAACACGTATAATTGACATGTCAAAAAATAAGATACATAGGGAAAAAAAAAAGAAAATAAATTAGTAGTCTTCATATGTCCCTTCAAGTTTTTTTTTTTTTTCCCAAAGCATATGTCCCTTCAAGTCAAAGCTTGTTAAAAGCCCAACTTAGAAATGACTTTCTAAAGCTATGCAACATAGGAACTTTGGTGAGTAGATAAGCTAATTGGTGCTAAGTAGAAACATGACTTAACTTCAAAAACTTGTTACTAATATAATCACAAAACAAAATAAAAATAAAATAAAAATCTACGTCAATAAGTTTTGTACGCTCATTCAAGCAAGGATATGTGGCAATGAACATAGTAAATTTGTTGTCAACACAAAGAAATGGGCAAGAAATAAGAATCCAAAAATCTCCAAGTATATAAAAGACATAAATGAGCTCATTCATGACATTACTCATACTTTGCCTCAATCGTACACTTACTAACCATAGATTTGTTTTTAAATTTCCATGATTTTCCAAACATGATGCAATAACCCAATAAAGATTTTCTATCAAATAAGAAAAGCCTCAATTAGCAATCAGCATTAGAAAATCCCATCAAATTGAGTATGTTACCAGAGGGATATAAAATACTAAGATCTAAGGAGCCCTTAAGATACTTTAGTAGCTGTAAGGTAGCTTAAGGATGATTAGAGTGCAGTTGGGAAAGAAACTGGCTTATCTTACAAACAACAAAGGACATATCCCACCTATTAATAGTTAAGCATAGCAATCTGCTCATAATGTAATGAAACAATCATGGATCATCAAGTATAGTAATAGAAGTTTTATCAAGTGGAAGACCAATGAGTAGAGGCAATGAAATTAGCCTACAATAAGTAAGGCCAATATTAGATAAAATGTCTAAAACAAACTTCCTCTAATTTAGTAATACACCATCAATAGTATGACATATCTTTAGGCTAAGAGAAAACCAAGGAAGACCTAAGCCTTTGGTGGTAAAAGTCGCATCAAGCTCAAATTTGATTAAAACAATGGAATCCTCATTCATGCCAACTATCGACATATCATCAATATAAAGAAAAATAGTTAGAAAACAATCAGCTTGATGTCTTGTAAACAATGAATAAACTTGTAGATTACATAGAGCCTTTATGGTTAAGAAATTGAGAAACTTGTTTGTTCCATTGTCCAAAGGCTTACTTAAGTTTATAAAGAACTTCTTGAGTTTATAAACTTGATTTGAGCAAGCTTTGGTATACCCTAATAGAGGCAACATGTAAATTTATTCATTTGTCCATGCATAAAAGCATTGTTGTTATCTATTTGCTAAAGAGGTCGTTATAGGCAATAGAAAGCGCAATAAGAATTCACAGTTCCTAGCTTAGCAACTAGTGAGAAAGTGTCATGATAATTAATGGCTTCAACTTGAGTGTATCTTTAGCAATTAGTCTAGATTATAGCCTCTCTATAGTAACATCAAGTCTTTATTTAATATTATAGACTCGTTAAATCCAATTGGTTTCTTCCTAAGTGGCAGCTCAGTCAGTCTTTAAGTACTATTGAGTTTTAAGGTTTCAAGTTCTTTTTTCATAGCCAAGACCTATTCTTTATGCTCATAGATGCAACATAATCAAAAATGAATTTGTGAAATGTATGTGATGAGAAAAGAGGATATGGGTTAGTGAACTAAGGTAAATCTGAAGCAAGAACAATATTATCTTGAGCCAAAACATAATTTGTATGTATGTAATCCTTAAGCCACGTAAGTTGTTTATGCTCTCTAATTGATTTTGGCACACAAGGATCGACCATGACATATAGTGAAATGAAATGTGACTATAGAACATCAAAAACTTCTAAGCAATCAAAATGTGAAGACCGATAACCATTAGAATTAGAAGAATCAAACAAAAAGGTTGTTGAAGAGAGGAAGAGAACATTAGAATATCATCTAGTGAAAAGGAAGGAGATTGATGTTGTAATTTAATATTAGGAATTGATATAAGTAGTAAGGAAATCTCATGTCTAAATTGATTAAAACTTTTTGTCCTCTATTTGGTTTATATAATTGGTTATGGTAATAGACAAAAGAGGTTCTAGAACTCTAGAGAAAAATTTAAAATTTTGAATTTTTTATAGTAGAAAATAAATATATCTTTAAAATTCTAATAATAGTCATGCATCAAATTCCCAAATCATAATATTACACTTTATTATAACTTATATTATGGATAATTAAATTTCATAAAAATCTAAATCTAGTATTGCACATACCAAACATAGTATAATAAAGTTATACAATCCTATATTCCTTGTACTATTTATCCAATTTTTTATACTATCAAAATCTAACAACTAAATGCTATCGAAACCTCCTCTATCTTCTATTATCTACCAACAAAATACAATTGTTTTATATTTCTCTATGGCTAACCTCGATTTCTTCACAACAGATTCATTATTGTGTAGCCTCTAATGTTAGTAGCATGGTTAAATAGTTATTTTATAGCTGTACACTCAATTTTAAATAGTTTATACCATCGAATTTCCTTTCTTATTTTTTCTTAGAGATCCATTGAATCATTCAATTCTTACTTTTTGACTAAACAATTATTGTGAGGCCTAATAATTTAGTAATTAGGATTGAACACATAATTTAGGCAAAAGTAAACCTTGTACTTGAACAAGTAGGTTTTAAGTAGTCAATTTAAGGCATTCGTGTAAATAACTTGATTGAGTTAAGATTTTTCAAGTGGATTATAGACATATTAAAGAGACCTAGTGAGATTGGATTAAGAAAATATAATAAAATAATAATATAAATAAAATAGTTAATTTTAATATATTATTTTATATATATTAGAATCACTTGAAATAGGTGTCAAAAATTAACGAACCTTTAAAAAAAATCATATGAATGATAAAATATTGAAATGAAATGAATTAATAAGTAAAGACCATATATGTACACTAGGTGTAATTATTATATTATATATAAATATATACCTGTAATTATCAAAATTACTCGAGTATATGTTGATTATACTAAAAATTAATAAAAAAAAAACTAAACATGTAAAAAAAAAAAAGACAAATGGCAATTAAAAAAGGATAGGCATGGCTTAACTATGTGGATGTGAGAGTTAAGTAACGACACATCTTGTTCATATAGGAAAAAGGAGAATTTAAGCTTGAGAGGAAAGAGAAGTCTAAAAAACTCACCACTTTCATTCTAAAAAATTTCCAAAACCCTCTCTACATGAAACTTTAGGTAAATTAGAGTTTAGGAAAAATTTGGAATGTAGGTGAGGATAAGTGAGAAAAATTAGAAGAAAATTATTACAAAATCAATGCAAAACTAAGCAAGTAGTGGTTTAAGATTGTGAATATATTCTAGAAGCAAAACGAAATCACTGGTTGAAGGAGTAGCCCACAATAGTTCCACCCAACATATCCTCATTTCGCAGTAGTGGCTAAAGTTCCAGTAAGTGCCTTATTATCTTCATTTTTGTCAAAATTAGACTAAAAATAGCAAACGATCTCCAAAAATTATGAAATTTAGCTTTCCTACGTATTTTTACATGAAGAGTTCAAATATTAAATCAAATTTTTGAAATTTTAAGTGCATATCTATGCTCTTTAAGAGAAATGTGCTAATAATTAATTTTCTAGTACGTTTTCAAAAACCTAAGTTTTGTAGTTTCAATATGGATTTTTTATATATAAAATCCTAAAAGGATATACTTTCACGCCATAAAGTAAGATTTTGAGTAAATTTTGTCTTTCCTTTAAACAATGTGTTGAAACTTATATTCCTTAAAGGAGTCTACTTTAATTTGTTTGACTATATTATGTTATGATTTTTCTCAACATATAGTAACTTAAAAAAAAAACACAACTTAAATTGTTGATTTTGGACAAAAATTGGAGTTTCAAACCAAAACAATATAATTTATAAACTTACTCTTTAAATTTTACATAAGAACCTAAAGCATATGAAGATTTATATTGTAATAGATTAACAGTGTTATAATGTTGAGGAAAGTTGAGTTTAATGTGATTTTGTAACTAAGATAAGCTAGATTTATAAATATGGAAGATGAAGTAAGGTAAGTTGGAGTATATGATTCTTAAACTTATTCTTTAAATTTTGCTTAAGAACCTGGAGTATATGAAGATTTATATTGTAATTCATTAACGGTGTTATGATGTTGAGGAAAGTTGAGTTTAATGTGATTTTGTAACTAAGATAAGCTGGATTTATAAGTAACTTAGTGAAATATGGAAGATGAAGTAAGGTAAGTTGGAGTATATGATTCTTAAACTTATTCTTTAAATTTTGCTTAAGAACTTGGAGTATATGAAGATTTATATTGTAATTGATTAACGGTGTTATGATGTTGAGGAAAGTGAATTTAATGTGATTTTGTAACTAAGGTAAGCTAGATTTATGAGTAACTTAGTGAAATATAGAAGATGGAGTAAGGTTAAAGACTTGGTCAGAAGATATGCGAATGAAGGAAGCTTAATATTTAACTGTAGTAATAGTGAGGAGCTTGATCAGAGAGTAGTTTGGTATAAGATGGTTCACACATTAAGACTATTACAACTTTGCCTATTGGCATGTAACGGTTCTAAGTTAGTATAAAAAAACGGTTCTTAAGACCTTGCTTAAAGCATGATTCTTAAGGACTTACTTTGAAGCATTTGTATCTAAAATCAATTAGACACATATGAAGCACTGAGAGTAGGTAATAAGTGAGTCATAAAAGATTTGAACTCTTGGTTTATATATATGGTATGTATGTGTATGAGAAGTCATAAAGTAAGTTGTCATAGTAATAAACTATGTAATTACAACTTTTACTCTAACTATTACCAGGTCATAGGAGAGAAATCCATAATATTCCAATTAAATTTTTAAAGGAGTCGTGAGGAACTTTTTATAGAGTTTAAAGTGTGATTATAAGGACTAATGATGGGCAAGGCTATTTCATAAAATGTTTGGAATGGTGGAGTAGAGTTGAGTAGACTAATTGTCCTCATGAGGTTAGATTTAAGATTACATTGTAGTAGGTATAGTTCCGTTCGTGGAAGGAGACAATTGCAAAAATGAAGGAATATCCATGATGATTATAGTTTTATATCCTCTCCCAATGTTGGTGAAAGTAAATTATATCCGGTAGATATTGTTCTTATTCTTATTAGCATCTGACATATCCTTTGGAAGTACTAATAGCTGTAGAATTTAAAATTTCATAAGACTCCAAAGACCTGGACCACTTGTGACATTAAATGTGTTTTTAATGGAGTTTGATGTAGATAAACTATCCTTAAGAGAGGGAAAAAAAAACCTAAGTGAAATAAGGCAATCAAACGATAGCTAAGGAGGATTTAGATTACAATTATAAACACAACTATAGCAAAGGATGAGATGGAGGCAAACGGTGGTAGACGAAAGTGAAGCAAAACTTAACTCAAAGGGTAAGGTAAAACTTTACTTAGAAAGGTCAAGAAGTGAACTTGAACAAATAACTTGTTTTACATAAAAACGCAAAATCTAATGCGATGGTCAAGGATGATAAGCAAGAAGCACATGAGATTATAGATAATCTAGAAACTTTTGAGAATATATATTGTTAGATGTAAATTCAAAAAATGAAAGTGGGACTAATGATTTAGAAGGGTAAGGGAGTTGAATTCCTTTGAGGGAATGGCAACATTTTTTTATTCTAATGATTGTGTAGTTAAAGATATATGAAGAGGATGATTTAGGTTTAAGGCCAAGACATATATGTAATTTGATTTGACATAAGAAACATGAAGTAGAAGAGGAAGTGGAACTTGATGTAAAACCTTAGGCAAAAATGGATACAAAAATTTCTTTGGTAAGTCATGGGGGAGTCATGAGGGAAATGAAGGAGACTAATTTGTAATAAATTATGATATTGAACCTAAAGTTAGTATGACTAAGGATGATAACAAAGTGCATGGAGTTAGAAAATCCTTAAGACTATAGAACATGTAGTATTGAGTTCAAATTTAGAATTAGGAAAAGAAAATGTAGATTTAAATGGATATGAAAAAAAAAATGGTTTCCATTAGAAGACGTAGTGATTTTCAAAGGATCTAATAGCTCTTTAGCAAGAGGGAATGACTTTCATGACCTAATTCTTTTGACATATGACGTAAACTAAGAAATTAGTCATTTATGTTGTACTTAGTTTCTATGACTTTTGAGTTGTATTCTAAAGTTTTGATATACCTTGTAATCTCTTAATGTATTTTAATTTATGATATTAGAAGGCAATATAAATATACTCATATATATATAATGGAATGAAGTTGTAACTAGAATTTATGTATGTAGGAAGAAAATGTATAATTTTTTGTTATGTACAGCTAAGGTTATGTGTGATCTTTTGCTATATAAAGTTTAGTTCATAAGTAAACTCTTTTAATATGTAAAACTAAAGTTAGTAAGTTGTGAATGTATTAAATATGTGATCAAGAAAGATATAAGTCACATTTTCGGTTTTAGTTCATTATTGAATCTAGTTCAAATAAATCGGATGCAAGAAATAACGGAGCATGGACATTATATTATGATAGGTGATAATTGATTATGATTGTACATACAAGTGAATCAAGAAGACTTTATAATAGGTATCATGAGGGATATCATGTTATTACTGTATACTTGGGAGATATTATGTTAGAATTACATACACAAGTGATCTTACATTTTGATCATAAATATAAGCAATAGGAGGCTCATAGGTAGTATTTCACCACTAACATATGTATAGGGATAGGATGATTATAAGCTTTATGTGGATATTAACAATTAGGTTGGGTTTATGTTGATATTGTATAAGCAAGGATTATAACTTATAAAATAGGTTCAAGAATTAGTTTAATATTATGATAACGAGAGGTTATGAATAGGTAGAACTGATCAAAACTTAGAATTATAGGTACCCCTAATTTCTATAAAAGTAATCCAAGAAGAAAGCTACCCTTATATTTGTCGAGCTAATTGAACATGGAAACTCATCCCTAACTTACCTGTAATAAACAACCCTATATTGATCTTATAAACCTTTTATATTAGTGCATATTATAATATTCTTGGTTAGTAAGAGTTATACTAGGTAGCAATTTGAAAGGTAACTTTAGAAGAAACAACCCCACTATTATAGCCAATTTTTTATCTTGATAAAGCTATAAGCTGTTTTAAGAAGGACACCAATAATCAACTATTTGAAACTACAACAAATGACATAATCTAGAAATACCAAACTTATAATTTGTCCTTTCTAACTAACAATATTAAGGACAACAAAGAATAAACAAATATGTCAATATATTAGATAAATTAATGATCAAAACACTTTCCAAGATAACCTCTTAGCTCACTCAACTTCTTATAATGCGCAACTAACATGAAAAAGCAAAGAAAACTCAACTCTATAGCTGTACACCTTAATTAATAATATCTACTAGAAAATAAAACTTACAATTGTAACAAGAGATATAGTTAAAATATTATGAGATAATGTTCTTCATATATACATTGTAAACATAAGGAAAATGGCAAATCAATGACCCTCATGTCTCTCCGATCGAGTTTTCTATCTTTGCTATGCTTAAGTCGTGTCAGGTTCTATGAACTCTGAGCCAAATCCATTTTTGATGTTTTGTAAGTTTAGTTGGTCAAAGGTTACGTCAATTTTTGTCAAGTTATGTCAAGCCTAGCTCATTCGAGTCATCAACTGTTTCACTTGAACTCAAGATAGTGAAAAGTCAAGATTTGTCAAACTCAATCTTGTTGACATATGTGTTAGTGACATGAAACATAAAATCTATAACTACAATGACACAACAACCATAGAAAATAAAGCATAAGCAAGATGAAAATGAATTAAGTTTGTACTAATTGTAAAATGAACAATGTGGATGTGATTGAATTTCAGGTGAACCTAAAATTTGGTTAAGGTAGAAGTTGCAAGAGAAGATAAAACACCAAATGCATTGAATTCATTGTGACAAAATTATTAGTTGAAACGGAAGATAGTTAATGGGTTGATTAGTAGATGTTGACCTAAGAATACAGTAGCTAAAGTAGAGGACTTTCTGACCCTATAAGCCAAGGACTTAGACATAAGAAATAGTATATTGGACAAAATAAAAGGATTGAAGTATATTAGATACACTAAAAAAGGGTTAAAGAATTTGAACATATTAATATAGCTAATAGTATACTTAATACATAATGAAGAAATATAATAAGTATTATAAGATAACCAGAACATTCCTTATAGAAGCTTAGAAGATAAAAGATTATTATTATAAGGATATAATTGATACACAAATATAGGTAACTACTAATTAAATACTTATGTTAGCATATGATGCTAAATGGTGTAGTCGATGGATACTTATATAACAAAATTGTACTTTAACAATATGAGTAGGCACACAGATAACATGGTTAGTAGTTAGAAGTAATAGAAAATTGTAAAGTAAAGTAAGACTTATAATGAAGAAGGAACCTACTTGACATCGAAAAAAATAATAAATCTTAATGATGAGATATTAAACTTAAGACTAATCTTAAACACTAAGATGAGGTATAATCTAAATGACTAATCAAATTTAGATAATACTAAAGATGAACAAAGCTTTGATGCGTAAGAATCTTTGGAGTATAAACATACTCATAAACTGAATCAAAAAATCCCCTTATAGGAACCTTAGGGTCATCTGGACTCAAAAGTTAAATTAAAAACTTACTCAGAAAGCGACCTCTCATAACACTTATTCAATTGACTTTAAACCTTAAACATTAGTAGAGGAACTTCATTAACCAAATAAACTTGGCCAAATGGATTTGATTATCTCTAGGTTCATAAAATTATAGGAACATCACAAAATTGATTTTCAATAGAAGGATCTCCCTATGGGGCAAAACAAATAAATAAATAAAGGGATCTCCCATAAAGCTAACTTTATATGTTAGTGTTAATGAGAAGAGAAACAAATAGGAGCGACTCATCAATATAGGATAATTACGTTTAGAAGGTAAGAAATAGGAAAGTAAGATGCATGAAGAGATATAAAGAATATTGGTAAACTATAGTATTACTATTAGCATTAATCAAGAGAATTGGCTAACTAGAAAACGAGAATTCAAAAGAGTACAGCATAAGAGTGATTAGTAGCAATATGCTTAGAAGATTGAGCAGAAGTGAGCTTAGAAAGTAAGAATAGAAGTAAGTTGTAGCTTCAAGGGTAATGATGAGGATGATGAGTCTTTGATTAATCTAAATAGCATGGAAATAACTTAAGCTGTAGCAACTTCAAGGATGAAACTTTTTTTAAGGGAGGTAGAATGTGCGGCCTTGTAATTTAGTAACTAGGATTGAACACTTAATTTAGGAAAATGTAAACCTTGTGTTCAAACAAGTAGGTATAGAGTGGTCAAGTTAGGGTGCTTGTATAAGTAACTCAATTGAGTTGAGATTTTTCAAGTAGATTATAGAGTTACTTGAATAGACCTTGTAAAAGTGGATTAAGAAAATATAATAAAATAGTTAATTTTAATATATTATTTTATATATATTAGAATATCCCGTTCTCACGAATTACTGCATTTATCTAAGTTATCCATAAACAACAAAAAGTCTTTATGACTTTTCGAAATGTAGTGACTAAGAGAGCTACTGATAATAATAATCCACATAAAAAGTTGCATAGCTCAATACCATCATACTTACGTGCATGATTAATCACTGTGATTGGAGAGCTAGTACTAATAATTCAGATTCAATTGGAATTAATTGTTAAGGCATCCACAACTATAACTAATCAATCAAAATAACATTTTCATTGAACCATCTAGTTTCGTTTGTTGGCTATAATGGGTGTTAAAAATTAACGAATCCTTAAAAATAAATTATATGAATAATAAAATATTAAAATGGCATGAAATAATATGTAAAAACCATATATATATATATATACATCAAGTGTAATTATTATATTATATATAAACATATACTTGTAATTACAGAAATTACTCAAATATATGTTGATTATACTAAAAATTAATAAGAAAATAGTAAAAATGTTAAAAAAAATTATAGTTGGTAGAATAAAGAAAAGGATTAAGTGTAGCTTAACTATGGACAGGTGTCGATGTGAAAGTTAAGTAATGACACATCTTGTTCATATAGGAAAAAGGAGAATTTAAGCTTAAAAGGAGAAAGAAATCTCAAAAATTCACCACTTTCATTCTAGAATATTTCAAAACCTCGCTCTACATGAAAGTTTAGGCGAAGTAGAGTTTAGGAAAAATTTGAGAGGTTAGCAAAGATAAATGACAAAAATTAGAATAAAATTATCAAATATTGGTGCTAAACCAAATAAGTAATGGTTTGAGGGTGTGAGCATGTTTTAGAAGCAAAACAAGACCACTACTTGAAGGAGCAATCGGCGATGGTTCCAACCAACATACCCTCATCTCGCAGTAGTGGTCAATGGCCGGAGTTCAATAAGTGTCCTATTTTCTTTATTTATGTCAAAATTAAACTAAAAATAGCTAATCATCTCCAAAAATTATAAAACTTAGGTTTCCTAAGTATTTTTGCATGAGAAGATCAAATATCAAATCAAATTTTTAAAATTTTAAGTGTATATATATACTTCTTAAGAAAAACGACCTATAGGCAATTTTTTAGTGTATTTTCAAAAACTCAAGTGTTGTAGTTTTGGCATAGATTTTTTGTGCATAAACTCCTAGAAGGCTATACTTTTGTGATATATAGTTAGATTTTCAAAATCTTAAGGCTAGATTTTAAGTAAATTTTGTTTTTTCTCTAAACAGTATGTTGAAACTAATATTCATTAAACAAGTGTACTTTTATTTGAATTGTAATATATAAACAAAATAAATAAATTCAAGTTTTAAATTGTTTATTTTAGATAGAAATTGGAGTTCGAAGTTAAAACCTTATGATTGTTAAATTTATTCTTTAATTTTTGCTTAAGAAGTTTGAGTATATGAAGATTTATATTGGAATTGCTTAAGAAGAAAGTGAGTTTAGTGTGATTTTGTAACTAAGGTAAGTTGGATTTATGAGTAACTTAGTGAAATATGGAAGATGTAGTAAGGTTAGAGACTTGGTCAAAAGGTAGTTTAATAAAAGAAGCTTAATATTTAATTGTAATAGTAGTCAGAAACTTAATTAGAAAGTAGTCTGGCATATAACACTTGATCATAATACAAGCTAGAGAGTAGGTCAAAAGATTGCCTATTTAAGACTCTAGGGATTTCTTAGGTTAGAACATATGTTAGAGACTTCCTGGATAAAACCCTATGTTAAATACAAGGTCAAAACCTATACTACATAAAACTAATTTTCTGAATGACTTGAAAAAAAAAAAAAAACTATATTGGACGTAAATGAAAAATACACCTAATTGTTAAAATGAACCCTTATTTCATTATCTTGAAGGAAACTATGTTTACATTTATTGAATGTTTAGGGATAAATTGAAGCAAATAAGATTAACACGTAAGGCTAACGAGTGTCAAGTATCAATGTAAGTGGGATCAATGCTTCAAGGTAGTTTGGAGTATTATTAAAGAATAATTGGAAGCTTTAGTATATTTTTGGCTTATGATTGTAATTTAGTTATTTGTGCGTATATCATGTATGTGCTTGAATATTGTCTTGCTGTTGTAGCCTATGGGAGCTAAGCTTCCTGTGGTGTTCGTTCTATAGTTATTGCTCAAATTGGATTGTTTGAAATTAATTAATCACTCTAAAAATAAACTAACTTAAACTCGACCTAATATCTAACGTAATATGCATTTTGACCTATTAGGGGAAACATTTATGATTACATCTAACTAACTTAATTGAAAACCCCGGTTGTTTATGTTGAATGTATACTTTTATCTCCATCTCACTTACTAAATGAGTCATCACTCATCCCTTTATAGATTCTTTTGCAAGTTTAGAGTCGTAAACTAAGTCTTATCCAATTAGCAACTGATGGGGTTAAGGAGTATAGATAAAGAAGATATTACCAAGCTTTATTTTTTTTTTCTTTTATCATCTTTTATAACTTGTTCGGAAAACTAATTGTACCTCTTTAAATGGCTCGATAGTTTTCGACTTTTGGTCTATAATTTGAATAACTTAAACTAATGACTTAGAAGTATTTTTTGAAAGTGTAACTTTTCTTGTAAACGAAATATTGTAAGTTGATTAAAAACTTAAATTTTGTGCTACATATTCTCTCGTGAAAGGTTATTTTAAAAGAATTATATTACAATTCTAACAAATAGGTACTGATATGAGCGTTTTGAAACGGTCGAGTCAAGTCCGAATTATGTTGATTAAGTATATGATAACGGTTGTAAGATTAGTTTCTATCATAAGTATATGATGGTTCACATAATAAGACGGTTCACATAATAAGACCGTTACAAATTTACTTATTTGAGGTGTGATAATTATTATAATAAACTTACGTTATATAAATAATAATTTATTTTATAAATAAATATATCTTCTTTTTTATGAAAGAAAATATGTTATATTTACTAATAATTATATTATAAACCAACATCTCTGAATGAAATCAGCTTTTACCTGATCTTTTATATATGTAATTTAAAAGCTTTTTTGAGAAATGCGTTTTTACGTAAACGACAAAACTCTTAAAATGGTGACAACTAAGGTAAGTGAATCCAATGTGAATGAAATAAAGAACCTATACGCTACACCCGTTTGGCTACTCTATAAATACAAATTCTCAAAGTTAGCGTGGACTTAATCTGTGATAATTTGAGCAACCATGACATGTACCTTGCAATATATAGAAATCTTACTAACTTTTTTTTTGTTTTTTAAGCTATGTTTAACTTGGGGAGGAAAGATTTTAACCTTAGTTCATTCCAATAGAAGAATAGTAACAATTCCTACTAACTTGTGTAACCTAAAATTTTATCTTTTAACTTTTTTAAACAAAAATAGTATGACAATACTTACCCAAATCGTGATTTTCAAAACAAAAGTCGCCATCGCTTTGAATTAAAAATTATAAACACAAGAATACGGTGAATTGCAATAAAAGGCAAACAAAATAACAAAATATAATATATGTAAAACAAGTATTGACTTAATTTTGAATAGGCGTTGGTACAAAACCGTAGGTTATATGTAAAGTTGACATATGTTTGGATTCCTTTATATTTGAAAATTGATTATATTTATTAGCAGTACTTTGTGAATAAGGTAGATGGTAGTATGAACATATAGAAAATTACAAATTACTCTATAGAAAAGATCATTATAGTTTGGTAGTAGTAATCTTGTTCTCCCAATAGAATGGACTAAATTATAATTCTTCCATCTCTAAGTTATAATATAGTTGAAAAAAAAAGGGAGCATATTGAATAAGATAAATATTTATGTCTCATTCAATTCGCTGAATGGATGGGGGGCATGGAATCAGAATTCCTAAAAAAAGTAATAAGGATGTAATATTTATTATTTTATTTAGTTAGATTTATAAATAACTTAATAATAGATATGTAATATAACTTTAATAACTAAATTATTTTTGGTTCATTTTTTTCTCAACTAACCCTAAAGCAATAGTTGGTAGTAGTAATGGTCAGCGACAATGATGGTGATGGTGGTGTTCTGTGCCGGTAGTACGACAATAGTGATTATTGGTGGTGGTGGTTGTGGTTGCGGTGGTGGTAGCAGTAGTTACAGTGATGGTAGCGACGGCAGCGATAATGGTAACGATAGTAACGATGGCAGTGGTTCTGGTGGTTGGTGATAGTGGTAAAGATGGTTAGTGTGGTGGTAGCAATAATGGTAGTCAGTGGTGGTGACAATGATGATGATCGTCATTAAATTGAGATGAGATCATTTTTGAAAAAATGTGAAATTTTATAAAGAATAGTGATTCTTTAGTTAAACTAAGGAATCCCTATTACTTGAGGAATTCTTATTGAATTACGATTTGAGAATAAAAAAACAAAGTGAACATTATAATAAGGAATAAAAGGGGAATGAAATTCTGATTCTCCCTAAGTGAATGGACATTAGTTTCACAATGAATATTAGGTCATCCTATGTAACATATCTTGTAAGTGTAGATTCCAAATATCTTAAATAAGAACACATTTATAATACATAATATCCATACCATAATTAACTAGCTGTATATACAATATTTAATAGGTTCTAAGTTTCAATAGATTTTGATGCTTAGTGTTAGTTGCAACTTTTACATAATTTAGAGAAAAAAATCACATCTATAATGTTTCATTCTTATACTTCGAAGAAACGCTCTTTTTAGATAGTATACCTTTTGGCATAAAACTATTTGGTAATCTTATAATATTGTAATATATTATAGTTTTATGTAATCAAATAATAATATCTACTCCATGTCTATAAAAATCTTTCAATATATGCCATTTGAGTTTTTACTAATAGATATACTTTAAACCGATTGTTGATAGTAGGAATCAACTTGATGTAGTGAAAGAAATGGGCTTAGACTCTACATGGGAAAATGTTATAAGGATTGAGTGCTTGTCATACTCCTTACTCCTAACTACTTATAAGAAGGGTTCGGTGGGTTGGCCTATGAAGGCCCTCTATTGCTTAAGTTAGAAAGGAGGGAAAGATGAAAGGGTGAACCGTGCTAATGTAGAGGGTTTTGAGTACGGTTCTCAAGAGGGGGAGAAGGAGTGTTTGAGTTGCTATGTAAACAAGTGTTGCGTGTTAATGAGGCTAAAAGAGTGAGATTTAAAATCTAGATCCTTTACTTGTTGGCTTCTTGCACTATTTATAATGCAAAGAGCTCACCTACTAAGGACGCATATTAACTTGAGATTTGTTCGTACGAGCTACCTATAAGGGACATGGCTTCGAGGATAACAAAGTGGCTCCATGCGTTGGTTGGCCATGAACATGCTATCAGCCACATTTGAAACTTGGGATGCTAACATTCTCAGGGGATGTTAGGAATGCAAGCTATACTATGAAATCAGGCCACAATTAATGAGGAAAGAGAAGGAAGTGGGGGAAAAAGACAAACAACTCCTAAAAAGAGAGAGAGAGAGCTCTAACCAGCTTATGAGCCATAGGCTGACCTTTTATGGGATTGTTGTAGAGGAGAAGGTTTCTTCAGGGCAGCAAGTGTACGCCCAGATCTCGAAAGGGACCATGTGATTGGGGTACATCTGAGCAAGTGGTGAGGTGCTTAGCAATTCAGTGCTTAGGGAATAGGTCCTTGATGTGTTTAAACATAGGTAAAGCACTCGAGAACCACAAAGTACATAGGTAAAGATAAGGTGTTTAGTCACGTGATTGCTAACAGGGCCTTAGTATGCCTCTGCTTGGATTGGGCCTTAGGTTAGGTTCAAAATAGCCCATCAGTACTAGCCCCTCCGCTCTCTTTGGTGTTGAAGAAGCAAGGAGAGTAAGCGTACTTCAAACTTTATGGCTTAGGCCTTAAGCATCAATGGTTGTTCTTTCTAAAGGGGGCATCCAAACTCGCCATTGGCTAAAATGATGCTAACATGTTTAATAAGACACATTGCATCATGCAGTGACCTTCGACCTGATTTTTGTGATTGTTAGCTTGCTCGAGATGCAATGATGACTTCTCAAGAAGGACAACACGCGTAGGACTTCGATATACCTAGCAACGTCAACAATATGCACTTATAGGAATCCAAGATATTGCTTGTTAGATGGGGGTAGGTAGATGGTGGAGATGTGTTTAATGGTTAAAAAACCACTCACCTTCCCTTACGTTTGTATGTATAAGGGGCGCTTGGGCCTTAATTTTTCAACTTCACCTCCAGGTAAGCTAAAACTTTACCAAAATTTCATCTTAAGAGCATATTGTCTGTTTTTTAGCTTCTTACTTCACTTTCTTCAAATTTTCATTTTATTTTTGTGAATCAAAGATGGCTAACTAAAGAATGTTTGACCCCCAAAGTGAGCAGTCGACTACTTCTACTTCGATAGAGATAGAGGAAGGATATGAGGAGATCCTTTTCAAAAAGAGCAGTAACCTTATTACCCTCCAAATGATGGCGACGATGGTTGAATATCTTTTAGTTGGGTGGAGAGGAGAGAGTGGGCTGCGTTGAGGCCCTTCGATGTGTAAGCTCTAAATGGTGATGACAAAAGGGTTATGGAAGATCTACATACGACCAATACGAACGAGAAGGCCTATGCATGTGTCAATTATGTACATAAAGACAAGCTGTTAAGGCGATTCCTAAATGGAAAGTAGACAGGCTAGATAGGGGTGAGAAGGTGTTCTAGGTTAAGGATGAGTAGTCGTTTTGTATGTGTGTTAGGCCCTTTGAGATAGGGTTGCAGTTGGCCCTTTTTCGAGTTCCTGGTGGACTCCTTTAACTATTTTAGGGTTTCTCTGGGGTCATTGCATGCGAATGCTTAGACGCAAGTGATTGTGTTCAAGATGGTTTTCCTATTCCAGCTCTAAAAGCTAACGCCTCACCTATTCCATCATTTATATCAGCTAAAGTTAGGCCCGGATGGTTAGGTATACATTTCCTCATGGGGTAGGCTACTAAAAGGTGTTCAAGGGGATGCCATCTAAGGTTAACAAATGGAAGAAGCTCTTCTTCCGTGTTCGGACAACAGAAAAACTGCCTTTTCCTATTGCTTAGACGAAGCCAATCTAGATAACTTCTGTCGAGAACCCAAGGCCTGAGGATAATGAGGCAAAGGAAGAGGTGCTTAACCTTACAAACTGGAATAAGCTTCATCTACTAGAGTATGCTCGGCTGTGTACTCAAGTGAAGCTACTCTTTTGAGTGAAAACAAGTATTTGATAGTTTTTACCCATAAAGGGTAAGCTGAATGTTTACCACATCGTATTGTCACTGTGAAAGGGGAGCTTGGTGGTACTCACCCCCGGCCATGTAAGTGTACTCACTTCCCCTTCTACTGTTTTGCCAACTCTTTGTTTGTTCTCATTGGGTTATAGGTTGCTTCTAACGTAGTAAAGCGGAATCTATTGAAGATTCGAGAAAGGAGGATGTTAGAGGTTGCTAGCTTCCATAAGACAAAGGGGAAGGATGTTGAGGGTGATGGGGAGAGCTCCAAGTACCCTCCGAAGAAGAGTAAGAAGTAGGGAAGGCAACTGACCATCCTTGAGTTTGTTGAGGCTATAGTAGAAGGATTCTTATGGGTGCTATCAATGTACTAAGTCCAAGGGTAAGCTCCACTAAGGGTGCTTTTGCTCCGGTCAATGGGTCTAGATAAGATGCTCGATTGTTTATAAAGGGAGTTAGGTAATCTATTGGGGTGGTTAGTTGGAGACTAATGGTTGTAGAGCTCCAGCAGGACGGAGAACTTAGGGAGACAAGCTTGGGAGGTAACTTGGTTAAGTGCTGGAAGTAAGTTCAATAGGTGAGAAGGCGACCATAGGACCAATAGGGGGACTCGGAGACCACACACCTAGAATGTAGGGGTTTAAGAGATTGAGATCCTAGATAATGAGCCCATATAGTTTCCAAACTAAGGGAAATGGTCGATAAAGCAGCAAGAACCTAAACGATTAAGCTCTTAGGCCCTTAGAGTAGATGGTACGGCTTGAGGCGAGGTTTAGTTGCCTTTTCGATGATAAAAGTGACGTAAAGTTAGCTAAGGAGATGTTATGCAGGCTGGCTGAGGTCAGTCATGTTAATGCTTTTTGTTTAGGCATTCTACTTTACTCGTTTAACCTGCATTATTTTTACATTAACATAGGTGTATGATATGTGCAACTATGTACTTGCACATAATCGTACTTGTTGGAGGGTAAGTGCCCGAGATAGGAAGAAGTAGCTAAAGGAGGAGTTGGTAAGGCTTTGGAGTACCTTATCAGACAAGAAAAAGCAAGTCAGCAACCTCTCCTTGACTTATAAAGACCTTAAGCACCAGTAGCTGGAGCTTAGGGATCGTGCAGCAAGAGTAGAGGTAGAGCTGAAGGAGGACCAAATTCTTATGAAGACTCATGACAAGGAGCTAGCCAAGGTAAAGGTGGAGCTAGCCAAGGTAAAGGTCGAGCTAGAAGGTAAGCAAAAGGAGCTAAAGGATGATTAGGCAACCTTCACTCGGAGAGAAGCCAAGCTCTATAATGGTAAGAGGCTCATTGTAGAAGTACAATAACGGATCTTCGTAGAGTCCCTAAACGATCTAAAGCTAAACGAGGCGATTGGTAGTGTAGGCTTTCATGTTACCAGGATGGTTTGGGATGAGGTCCATTAGAGACTGCCAGAGGCTAACCTGAGCTTCTTGCAGTAGCTTAATGGCCCAAAGCCTATGGTTTAAATAGATGAGGAAGGACAAGGATCTGTTGAGGAAAGTGCCAGGGAGGTTGGTGGCGAGGAGGAGAATGACAAGGATAATGTGGTGATAGATTAAGGAAGTCTTGCAGTTGTCTTTTATTTTCGTTTCTCTTGTTTTTTCTGCTCTATAAACAACCGAATTTTTGTTTCCTTGTTTATGTAATTAGGGTCAAGATGTTAGCCCCTTTTAAAGCTTTTATAGAGAATTATTCTACTAATGACTGAATGAACTTCCATTTATACTTCATACTATTCTTCTATTGTCCTCATTTAATTGAAATGCTTGCTTTCGTTGTGTTGCACAAAGTTTTTTTGCTTACTCGATCGTAAGGGCAATTGAGCAGTGTTTGGTTTATTTTGCTCTTCTGCGTTAAGCCTTACAAAAGGATAAGCCTTTCAAGACACCGAGTGATCTTTGTTGCCTAGTATAAGTCTTTGAGGCCGCGTTCTCTTAGGCAGAGCACACCTCAAGTAGAGTACCTACCTAGCATCCATAATGCCTTGGGTAGAGTATCTTCTAGAAGTATTGAATGTGAGTACGACACATTTATATTGTTAGGGTATCGGTTCGTGTGCCTATTGATTTAAGTTGTTCGAAGGGAAGGGTACATAAATGGCTAAGGTTGTGTTGAGATCCCTATGTAAAAGGGTTTGTGGGGCCTTTGCTCCCTTATTCCCATTTAGACAAACAAACTCATCTGTTCTAATATTTTTTGAGTGTTCCCAAGAGCTATTGGTTTCTCAATCCTTTCTCATCCTTAAGATGACTGAGTCAAAGTGGGTTTGGATGTCAAGGCAACTATATGAGCTTAAGAGGAGACCTCTAATCCTTTTAGGGAGCTTAGTTGAGTAGTGTAAAGGGTCACCCAATAGCCGGGGGTAGCCTTAAAGTGCCAATCGAGGGGTATATGTGGATCCTTTGGTCAAGCCTACAACTGAGCCAAGGAAGTATGAGTGATGTTAAGACCTTAGGTATCCATCCACCACTTGATGGGATGACTTCACCATGGGGATCAGTTATCTCTTGAGGTTACTTTAAGGGGCATTTAGGTACAGCTTTTGAAGTACTTATGCATGTAGGTTCTCAATAGTGATCATGGTAGTAAAGGGGTGCTCTTTACACGATCTAAAGGTTTTCGATTGAGGGTTTTGCAAGGGCTACATTAGGATAATCTCAAGGCCTCCACATTGCTTCCCTTTGGGGGTTTGTATGGAACATTAAGTCATCCTGTAGATGGGGAGTTTTCCTTTAAGTTGCCAAGGTCTCAAAGACCATGACCATGGCCATCAGCTTGCCCTGTAGCCAGGGGATTAGTCATGGTTCACTTGGTTGAGGTTGTGAGTTGAGTTGAAGTTGTGCGTAGATAGGCCCAAACAAGAGTCTTTACTTAAAGGTTAAGTTGAAGTTGTAAGTGGATAATAACATTAATATCAAGCAGTAGACTAGGAAGGCCTCGTTCCACTTGTTGTAACTCTTTTGCATTATCTTTCTGCTTAAGTCGGGATGCTGACCCCTATAGCCTTATAATGATCTTCAATTAATAAAATTAAGTTTCTTCTTATATCCATGCTTATATTTACTTCTTGCTTTCTCATTTAGATTTTTTGCTCATTGGATTTATCGTACTAGGAGTGCTTGAATAGTGTTTAGTAGGTATACTGACCAAGTTAGTATACCACGGCCTTAACTGCTTACCCTTTAGGTACAAAAACTATTAGAACAAACTAAGGCTTAGACCAAGTGGGTACGCGGGCTTGAGTGATACGTGTACCCTCAAGTCCGAAAGTCATATCCTAATATTGCCAGGGGAGCTACTTTGGTCCCCATAGTGTCAGTATAAGTACTGATACGTAGTTTTAGGCTTTGAAGATGAGAATTGACCTAAGGATGAGAATGTGTGGAGTAAACCAACCAAAAGAAAACAATAGACAAGTGTGAAGAACTCGTCATTTCTTCAATTCATTAGGTTCTTACAAGTATTGTGAATTGGTTACAGGACTTAAGCAAAATACAGTCATAGATTGCTTGCGTTCCATGTTCTAGGGATAGGTTGCCTATCCAAGGTCTCGAACCTATAGGCCATGTTGCCTATATCCTTCTTTACATGCATTAGGTCCTTCCGATTGGGTACGATCTTACCCAACCCTTCTCTTGACCCTATGGCCTCTAATTTTCGGCACACTAAGTCTCCGAGTTGAAATATCTTATGCTTGATTTTCTCATTATAGTATCGGGCAACTTGTTACTAGTAGGTTGTTACTCAGGCTCGTACTACCTCGTACACCTCCTTGATCATGGTAACACTGGCCTGAAGGGCCATATGGTTTATATTCACATCAAAGCTTTGGACCTTGCTTGTGGGCAATTCAAGCTCAATTAGGAGTACAACTTCGGCTCTATAAGGGAGGTGGAAGGGCGTTTCTCTTGTAGAAGTTTTGTGCGTTGTAAGTATCCCTAGTGAATGTTAGGGAGTTAGGGAGTTCATTTACCCTCTGCGTGCTCTACCATCTTCTTTAGGCTGCCAAAGACAATCTTGTTGATCACTTTAACTTGGCCATTGGCTTGGGGGTGTACAACCGAAGTGTAATTGAGCCTTATGTTATGTTTATCATAGGACTCTCGAAACTTACTGCCATTGAGTTGTCTCCTATTATCTGTAATCAATGTAAGGTACCCCAAAGCAAGAGAGTGTATGCATGAAGACGAAGCCTTCGATTGTTCATATAGTAATGGTCACTACTGGCTAGGCTTCTACCCATTTTGTAAAGTATTATACTGCCATTAAGATAAACTGATGACCCCTGTATGCCTTCGGAAAAGGCCTAAGCACGTTTACGCCCCATTAGGCGATTAACTATGAGCTTATCATAGGATAAAGGTCAAAGTTTGGCATGTAGGAGATAGGAGCATACTTTTGACACTTATGACATATTTGAACCATGCCCCTTACATCCTCTTTCATAGTTGGCTAGTAATAGCCTAGTCAATGTGCTCTAATGTAGAGGTCTTGGGATTGAATAAGTTATTGCACGCTCTAGTACAAAGTTCTTTTAGGGCATAGGTACCTTCTTCTGGCTTAAGGCATTTGAGGAGTAAGACATCATGGCCTCAATGATACAAGACACTATCTATAAGCACTTAATTATTCGAGGCCTAAGCCAACCTTTTTGCCTCAGTTCCATCTTTCGGTAAGGCTCCGTTCTTCAAATGTTCCATTATGGGGTCCATTAAACAAGGTTGCAAGTCCATAGGTCGGATCTCAAGTACTTCCTGTTCTTATTCCTCTATGCTATGCTCAAGGAGGTATTTGATGAAAAATAGTTTGCCATCATTGTGTTGTGCCAAGATGATGGTAAAGGCTTATTTGGATAGCTTATCCACTTCTAAATTTTCTACTTAAGGAACTTTGTTGATCTTCTAAGAGGTGAAACTCGAAAGGAGTCCATAAACTATTTGAGGTATCTGACCATCATTTCTCCTTTAGCTTCGTACTCTCCCTTTACTTGCAGGACTACTAACATGGAGTCTAAGTAGATTTCCAGTCTCTCTACCCCATTGTCTTTGGTAATGTTTAATCTAGTGATGAGTGCTTCATATTCAACCTCATTGTTGCTTACTAGGAATCCGAACTTTAATGCATAGAGCACCTTAGTTCCATACGAGCCTTATAGTGCTATACCGACCCAACCCACCCCCTGCACTACATCTACCCCTCCCAAGCAGAGGATCTATTAACATGGAGAGTTAATAGGAATCAAGCTACAGGCTCCCTGACTTGCATTCGAGCCCGAGGACTAGAAGGATTGGCACGATGAATCCTTATATTCCAACCAACCCTTACCGAAGCTAAATACTTCCTTACCGAGCCACATCTAATGTCGTGCCGTATGACCACCCATTATTCTATGGTATACCAAGTTGACAATTACTCTTTATTGCCAAATCGACCAATTACTCAATATCTTCCTTACTAATAAGCCGAGAAAGAGAGAAACCGAGCTGACTAAGCCATCCCTGCTCGGATAAACCCATTTGTCCGCATCTCTTAACAACCTCACCAATGCAGCATCACCATGTGTACAGTATCATATGTAGAATCTGTAGTACCAATGATTATTTTCCTTGTATATTAATTTTTACCCTTTTGTTTCATATACATTGCTTCTTTAACAAAAGTCCTTATTGTCTTTTCTCTTTTGGACAAGTTACCCTAACTTACTGGTATAAATACCTTGTACTTTTAGCTGTAGAAGATCGGATTACCTTTAATACACTTGAGTACTTTCTTCCTTGCGTAAATACTGCTTATTTACTCTCGGCATCACCCTTATCCTTTCTCGTAAACAAGGTTTAGTGGCGAGTAACCTCATTGGACCAATTCATACGTCATATCGAATTGTGTCGTAAGTCTTCGGAAGTTCTTTTGGTGCATCATATCCTCTGGAGCTGTTCGTGAGTTTTTGCTTACTATTTCATCTGTTATTTTTACCCCCCTTTTCATACCTTTCCCTATTAACCCTTTTCGAGCTTTTTGCAAGCTTAAACGCATCCAACAGCTGGCCTTGTCTGTTCTTAGTCACCATTCGCATCATCTTAGTATCAAAGTGGAGGTTTATGTGAGCTGTAGTTAGTTCTTCTTGAATTCTGTTGTACCTTATTTTGTATGTGAGAAATAGAGCAAGTTACTGTGTTTATTTGACTGATATGTTAATAGCTGTTCACTTTCTAAAGTGTTTGTTTGAATTTGAATCTGTGAGGAGAAATGACAAATCCAAGTATGAATGTTAATGTGGATGATGACAGTGGAGTTGTCTACCATGGATAACAATCTCAGGGAACTCCTAGAAGTACTGACAAGAAACTTAATGAGGTAGCTAACCTTTTGGTCAATCTGACCTGAGCTATTCATGCTTTGTCTTGTTGACCCACTAAGGCTGCGAATAACACTCCACAAGTTGCTCAACCTATTAGAAGTCAGAACCTAGCTTAACCAATTCGAGGTGGAGGAGCTGGCAGATGAGTAAGGTAAAGGATAGACTTGAGAGAACTAAATGAGGAGGAAGAAGAGCATTTTGAAGAGGAGCAAGCACGAGTCTCCAAAACATCCGACCATGTGAAGCTTCGGATTTCGAGTTTCAATGGATCTAGAAATGCTGACGAGTATCTGGATTGGTAAGAGAAGGTAGAGCATGTATTTAATTATTATCAATATGAGGATCATGAGAAAGTAAGGATTGTTGCTGTTGAATTCCCCAAATATGTCACCATATGGTGGAAGAATTTTCAAGCTATGAGAAGAAGAAAGGAGTACCGAGAGATTAACACTTGGACCGAAATGAAGAGAGTGCCCAAAAACAGATTCGTGCTAGAAACTTATATCCAAGATGCTTTCATTCAGCTTCAAAAGCTAAGACAAAGAGGCTGGATTATTGATAAATATGTTCAAGAATTCTAAATACTTATGATAAGATGCGAAGTGAAGGAACCACTAGCCCAAACAGTTTTAAGGTTTGTCACTAAGTTAAGAAGAGACATCCGAGACATTGTAGAGCTTCAATGATTTGACACAATGGATGAAGCTATTAGGATTGCCTAACGAGTAGAGAGATAGAGAAGGAGCCAAGTAACAACTAGAATGCTGACTAGCTGACTTGAACAAGCAAGTTATCGGACTCTATTGAGTACCGAGCCAATCAAAAGGGTTGATGTCCGAGCCAAGCAGAAAAACCGACCTTAAGATGTAGCGTCGACCCGAATGTATGAAAAAGGGTAAGGGTCTAGTACGAAGACCAGCCAAATCAAGTGCTTCAAGTGTCAAGGGTTCGGACATATGGCTACTCAATGCCCGAACCGAAAGATGATGGTCATTAAGAGAGATATCCCAAAGTTAGATGTTGAGAGTACAAATGAGGAACCCGAAGAGGAGGTTCCTACCAAAAATGGGAATTCCAAGAAAGAATTTATTGGGGAAGATGTGTATGCTGAAGACTTAAACCAACTACTCATGGTTGTTCGATACACTATGAGCATGGAACCCTCATGAGCGGAGAAGCAGAAAGAGAACTTATTTTATATCACCTGCAAGGTCAATGATCTGACATATGCCCTCATCATGGATAGTGGGAGCTATACCAATATGGCGTCAACCAACCTCGTTTCAAAATTGAGATTGCCGACTATTGCACACCCGAAGCTGTAAAAGTTGCATTGGATAAGTGAAATGGGAGTACTACACGTCAGTCGACAAATACTGTTATCAATCATTACTGGAAAATACTGCTACCAATCACTACTGGAAAATACTGCTACCGATCACTATCGATAATTACTCCTACCGATTCTTTGCTACATATTGCCCATGTACGCGTCCTTTGTATTCCCACGTGTTACTAGGAAGACTATGGCTGTTTGATAAGAGAGTCATCTATGACAGTTACAGGAATACCTACATGTTTAAGAAGTATGATCGGAAGATCATACTAAATCTAATGTCACTGAAAGAAGTTCACAAGTTACAAACGAAACTTGCTCGCGGATCGAAGAAAGCTTTGGTGATGAGTAGAGCCGAGCTCCAAGAAGCCATTAATGCCAACGAGTCGACCCTCCTGTTGGTTAGGCAACAAATGGAAATGAAGAAGTGGAGTAATTTACTGCATGAGGTGAAGGAACTGTTGGATGAATATGCCGACATGTTCGCAAAACAGTTGCCAGAAGGGTTGCCCCTGACCTGAGGAATAGAGTACTGCATTGACTTAGTACCCGGCGCTGCATTACCAAACAAGCTAGCTTATTGGATGAACCCTGAGTATGCTTCTAAGCTTTAATGTCAAGTCAATGAGTTGCTACAAAGAAGACATGAGAAAGAGTCTTAGCCCTTGTGTTGTGTCTACACTTCTAGTGTCGAAGAATGATAGAACCAAGCGAATGTGTGTTGACAACCCAGCAGTAAACAAAATCACGATCAAGTATAGGTATTCGATCTCGAGGCTAGAAGACATGTTGGATGAACTAAGTGGAGCCAAAATTTTCAGTAAGATTGATCTCGAGTTTGACTACAATCAAATCTGCATGAGGCCAGAAGACAAGTGGAAGACTGCGTTCAAGACTCGACAAGGACTTTACGAATGGATGATCATGCCCTTCAGCTTGTCGAATGCCTTAAGCATCTTCATAAGATTTATGAACCATATGCTAAGACATCTCATCGAGGAGTATGTCATAGTGTACTTTGGAGATATCCTGATCTATAGTGCCGACATGCCGAGTCACTGTGAACACATCAGAACAGTCTTGGATATCCTTCATGCCAAGAGACTATTTGGCAATTTGAAGAAATGTTGCTTTTGTTAAGAAGAAGTGATATTATTGGGCTATGTAGTTAGTGGAGGAGTTTCCATAGAATGGCTTCGTTTTACTAAAGGTTTATCAGGAACTTCAGCACCCTTACTACGCCACTTATTGAATTAACGAAGAAAAACACCGACTTCCGATGGGGAGAAAGGTAGGAGAGGAGTTTTGTTAAGATTAAGAAGAGGTTGACCTTCGTCCCGGTGTTAGTGCTACCTGACTTCGACAAAATTTTTAGGCTAGAGTGTGACGCATCAGGCATTAGAATAGGTATTGTCCTAATGCAGGAAGGCCAATCAATTATCTTCCATAGTGAGGAGCTCTGAGGACCCTAGTTAAATTACTTCATGTATGATAAAAAGCTCTTGGCACTAATTTGCGCAATGCAAATATAGCAACACTATCTACTACCGAAAGAATTTGTCATATATACTAACCACGAGTTACTATGGTACCTTCGAAGTCAAACTAAGCTATCCAAGCGACAGACGAGATGAGTTAAATTCCTTGAAGGATTCAATTTTGTGATCAAGTATAAACAAGGAAAGAGCAATGTTGATGTAAATGCTCTCTCGAGGAGGTACGCGCTCTTATCAAAACTGCAAACCAAGCTGTTTGGCTTTGCTAGTATCAAGGAACAGTACTCCGAAGATCCATACTTTAGACCAATAATTTCAAGATGCATGGATGGGAGAACAGTAGACGAGTATTATGTAGAGGATGGCTATCTGTTCTGAGGAGGGAAACTGTGCCTACCGACTTGTTCCCTATACGAATTATTAAGTAAGGAAGCCTACAGCGGAGGACTCTCCAAGTGTTTTGGAGAGAAAAGGACTTGTGAACAATTGAATGGCCAATTCTTTTGGCTGAGAATGCGAAGAGATGTGTATCGGGTGGTCAAAAGTTGTGCTGTGTGCAAAAAGGCCAAGTGCCGAGCCGAACAAGGGAAAACAACTCCTCTACCTGTTCCGATGAAGCCGTGGACTGAATTAAGCATAGACTTTGTTCTCGGACTACCAAGAACTACCCGAGGAAAAGATTCTGTAATGATCGTTGTAGATCAGTTTAGTAAGATGGCACACTTTGTGCCATGGATACAAACTAACGACGCTTCAGGTATTGTTTCTCTTTTCTTACAGAGATTGTGTGAATACACAGCGTGCTGATAAGTGTAGTCATCAACAGAGACCTGAAGTTCTTAAACCATTTCTAGAGAACCCTATGGCATCAGTTGGGAATCAAATTACTCCTTAATACCTCCTATCACCCCCAAACTAACTGGCAAACAGAGGTGGTTAATCGTACTTTGGGTTCACTGCTTCGAGTTGCAGTTGGCAAGAACCTGGTTGATTGGGACATCTACCTGCCAGTGGTCGAGTTTACTTATAACCGAATCGTACATGACACCACTAAGCAGACCCCCTTCGAAGTGGTCTATAGATTTAATCCCGGGTTTGCCCTCGACCACGCCTTTATACTCGTACCCACGCAAGAGGACCCAGACGCCTTAGCCAAAGTACGATCTCTTTGGTACATCTATGATAAGGTCACTTGGCACATTAACCAAGCTGCTGGAAGAATGCGAGAAAAGACCAAGGGTAGGTCGACTCAACAATTTCAATCGAGAGACTTGGTATGGCTACACCTTAGCAAGGAATGGTTCCCGAACAAAAGGAAAAACAAATTATCTACAAGAGCGGAAGGACCTTTCAAAATCCTCTAGAAAATCAGTGACAACGCCTACAAGTTGAAATTACCTGAGGACTATGGGGTTTCTAATGCCTTCAACATTGCCAACCTCAGTCCATATCACCCAGATGGAGAACTGGGCAAAGATCATTCGAATTTGATCCCAAATCCAAAACTACCTAGAGGGAATGATGGGAATTAATCTACGAGCCCCCTAACCCGTAGCTGAACCCGAGGACTAAAGGGGTTGGTACGACGAATCCTTATGTTCCAACCAACCCTTACTGAAGCTGAGTACTTTCTTGCCGAGCCACATCTGATGCCGTGTCTTATGACCACCCATTATTCTGTGGTATATCGAGTTAACGATTACTCTCTATTGCCGAATCCACCAATTATTCGACATCTTTCTTTCCAACAAGCCAAGAAAGAGAGAGACCGGGCTAACTAAGCCATCCCTACTCGGATAAACCCATTTGTTCGTACTTTTTATCCGCATCTCTTAACAACCTCGCCAATGCAGCATCGTCATGTGTACAGTATCATATGTATAATCTATAGCACCAATGATTGTTTTTCTTGTATATTTATTTTTACCCTTTTGTTTCGTGTACATTGCTTCTTTAAGAAATGTCCCTATTGTCTTTTCCCTTTTGGACAAGTTGCCCTAACTTACTAGTATAAATACCTTGTACTTTTAGCTGTAGGAGATTGGATTACCTTCAATACACTTGAGTACTTTCTTCCTTGCGTAAATATTGCTTATTTACTTTCGGCATCACTCTTATCCTTTCTCGTAAGCAAGGTTTGGTGACGAGTAACCTCATTAAACCAATTCGTACGTCATATCGAATTGTACCGTGAGTCCTTGAAAATTCCTTTGGTGCATCATATTCTCTGAAGCTGTTCATGAGTTTTTGCTTACTATTTCATTCGTCATTTTTACCCCTCTTTTCATACCTTTCCCCATTAACCCTTTTCGAGCTTTTTGTAAGCTTAAACTCATCCAACAACTGGCCTTGTCTGTTCTTGATCACGATTCGCATCAAGAGTCTAAATTAGTATCTTGCTGTCTAACTTTGCTTCTTCCTCTCATATGTATTCCACAATAAAATTTGTAAATACTTGGGCTTTGATTGCTTATCTTGGAAAGAATTGTACAACATGAATGCCGAACTTAAGAGAGTACTTAACCATTCTACTTAAGGTGTTTGGCCTTTACAGGATGGTTCAGATTAGTTGATCTATTAGTACAACAACTGGAGAAGCTTAGAAGTACAGTCTCAACTTACGTGCTGTGGTCACCATGATAAGGGTGAACTTTTCGACCTTAGTGTATCTCACTTTTAGGCCCTATAGAATGTGGTTTATGTAGTACACGAGCTTGTATTCTCATCTATCTGTACAGACCAGTATTGATGATAGTGTTCGGTTACTTATGACGGGGTACAAGTATAGCTCTTTGCTTAGTATGGGCTTCAATGAATTTCTTTAAGTTATCAAAGGCTTATTGGCACTAGGTTGTCCATTTGAATTCAAACGAGTTCTCTAAGAGTTTGAAGAACTTCGAGCATTTGTTTGCACTTCTCAAAATGAAGAGGTCAAGGGCTGCAATTATTCCAATGGGACATTGAACTTCTTTAACTGCCCTAGGAGCTTGCATGTTATGAACTACTTTAATTCTATCCAGGTTGGTTGCAATGCCTCCTTTAGTGGCCATGAAGCCAAGAAACTTCTTAGATGCTACCTTAAAAACGCACTTTTAGGGGTTGAGGAGGAGTTGAAAATGACGATTCAAAAGAAATTTCTCAACAAGTTGACACCTCCTACTTCGTTTATGGAGGAAAAGTAAGGGAAAAAAAGTAAAAGAAAATTCAAGAGATAGCAATCGACTCCCAGTTAGTATATATAGGCTTCCTTATATCATTTTCCTACTTTACAAACCAAATATACTTAAAAAGAATTTAGAAAAAAAATCATGAAAAAATAGAAAAGAAAATAAGAAAAACAGAGCATACACCTAGCTAGGCTAGTTCTTAGGATTCCCAATGTTCTACTATTGAGCCACTTCACCACCAAGGAGCACCCCTAGTGTCTAGGGCTTCCGATATACCCCCACCATCCTACGGCCACCGGAGCATATAAGAACACCAAGGGCAAAGATAACTTAAAGAAATTCATTGAACATTCTTTCATGTGATATTTTTATTTTTGAAAATTTTGTAATATTTAGTATACTTGCTTAACAAACTACTATTCATCCAAAATTTGAATTGTAAAATAAATATACTAAATGATGTTGTTTCTAGCTTAAAATTTTTGTGTTAGATGTATATGATATATAAATAATTTCTATGTATCCCAAATTTTTATTTGAATATTTTTAATATCTATTGCAATTTTTGGCTTAAAAATAGCTTGAAAATACGTTGAAATTGTGAAATAAATAGGAAATTATGAAATTAAATAATGAAATAGACATGTATTGATCTTTAGTGAATAAAAACAATGTTGGGTTAGATTGAAATTAATTTGGTGTAAAAAGGATCATAATCGAGTAATTTAGAATAATTTAGAGGTAAAATCGTAAATACGAATATATAGGCGATTGGTTAGAAACTTGAAACCAAGTAATAGATAAGTTCTCCATATTTTTAGGAGTCTATATAAATTTTCAGAGAATTATTTGGGGACCCAAACTATTCATTATGAATTTTTGTAATAAAAAGGCTTAAATTACAAAGCGGAACATATTTTTAATAATAATAGGTTAAAATGAAGTAAGTAATTAAATAAAAACTATGTATGAGGTTGTTGATAAAATTAGATAAAAAAGGATATTTTAATATATTTACTAATATTTTCTAATCGAGATATGTTATAAATATGTTAAGGTTAGATAATACTCATATTATAGTATTATATGGATAAATCAAGTAAAATACAGTTTAATAACGTAAATTACGTATAATATGATAATATTTATATAGATACGTATAACTATATTAAAAACTTGAACTACCCGCTAAAAGTCATTTGTAGAAATAAGACCTGTAAAACGTGTCGTTAAGTCTGTACGAACCTAACGATACTAATTTTATTAAAATTGGACAATCTTAGGCAATATAATCTATAACTCTATAATATTCTGGAATGTGTATGTTTCACTAACCTTACCGGAATTAAAACGTGATTTAATAAATTTAAGTACGTTTCGATATGATCGAAACAATATATAATACGTAATAGTGTAAATTGTGTATATTATCGATAATTAACAACTTAACTTAATATATAATAATAATAAAACTGTATATTGTTGAAGTAATGTATTTATATATATAACCGTTTTAGATCAAACCCTAATGTTTTCGTAACTATTACAAAAACTAAATTTGGGTCTTTTGTACATATAGGATCTCCCAGTGAACAAACTGTTGACGACTCAAGTTTGCCATAGTGAGTGTCTGAACAAGTAAGTCGTAATTGTAGCTTCATTGCTTGTTGGGATACTGTATTAAAGTATCTAGCGACTCAAGAGTACTTCTGATTGTGTTTATAAATAGTTGTTTCTGCACATGCTGTGTATGTAAATGATACTCAGTTGTGACAAGAGTCAAACTCTTTGGTGTGCTATTATACATGTTCACATGGTCTCTGAATTGTATGAACTTGTTTGGTCACCCCTGATTAAAACTAACATCTATTCGACTAAAACAAAACTGGACATGCATAACATCCATTAGGGGAAACGATTAAGAATATTAGGCTAAATACTGACTTCCTTCAATGTGGATAGCTAAAATGGTCCTTTCCCTATCCTTAGTTGAACTAAGTGACAGATGAAGAGGTTATGGCAAGGGTGAGGGTAGTAGTTCAAAGGCAGTCATGGGAGGAGGGTATTCTCCATTATACAAGCCCGGGTTTGGTCTGATTTGAGTCATGATAAAACTCCTCAATTCAGGTTGGAGTAGATGTAATTTCTCTAACCTCACGGTGGACTAGATAACATTGTACAATGTTTCGTTTGATTAATTGCATTGCATTTCATCATAATTAACAACATTGTTTGTGATTGTATGGTACTCTCTTAATTCTGTCCCGCTTACTGAGCTAATTGTGCTCACATCCCCATAGACTTTTTTGTAGGTACTGAGTGAGGATCAAGATGTTTCGATACCACTACTCCCAAGTTAGTGTGCTATTGTTTAGGAAAGCAAGGAATAAAGAATCAATTGAACTTAAGCTTTTGAATTTTTCTTTATTTTTGAAGAAACTAAGTGGGAATTCCCTTGGACACCTACTAGTTTCTTAACTTATTGTATATAGATTGCAAAACCAGTGGTTTTTTATAAACTTTGATTGTACACTTTAACTTTGGAAGTAAAACATTTATATAAATACTGTTGTGTTATAAGACAACAAGTTGTATAGAACAGATATTTTGTAAAACTCTACCATAGGTTTAGTTATTAACAGATATCAAAACGAACGTTTCAAGTAGGTTGAGTTGTGCACACCTTGTGTGAACTGTATCTATGATAGCAACTGTGAGGTCAGCTTCTATCTTAGGTTAATTTACATGGTGGGACTGTTATGACTCTTCCTATTCGAGGCGTGACATCATATCTTTTAGAGCTATTCATGGGTTTTGCTTAAATTTCATTCATCATTGTTTTTTCATACATTTTTCCTCATTACTCTTTTTAAGTTTTCTGCAAGCTTGGACCTATTTAGCGACCAGCCTTATCAATTCTTGGTCATGGTTCGCATTATCTTGGTATCAGAGCAAAGGTTTTACTCGAGTCGACGTGTGTTTTCGAAGTTCTATTATACTCTGTTTTACATGTATAAAACAAAGCAAGTTACCGTGTTCATTTGAGCGCTATGTTGTTAACTGTTAACTTCCTGAAGTGTTCGTTTGAGCTTTGAATCAATAAGGAAAAATGACTGACCCGAGTATGAATGTTAGTACCGACGATGACAATGGAGTTGTTCACCATGGACGATAGTCTTAGGGAACTCCTAGAAGTACTAATGAGAGACTTGATGAGGTAGCTAACCTCTTAGTAGATTTAACCTAAATTGTTCATGCGTTGACTTACTAACCCACTGAGGCAACGTAAACAACCCATAAGTTACTCAACCTGTTAAAGGTCATAACTCAGCTCAACTCGTTCGAGGTGGAGGAGTAGGCGAACAAGTGAGGAGAAGGATTGATTTAGCAAATATGGGAGACGAAGAATAAGAGCGTGTATGAATCTCCAGAGCATCTAACCATATGAAGCTTCGGATTCCGAGTTTCAATGGATCTGCTAATGCTGATGAATATCTAGAATAGGAAGAAAAGGTGGAGTGTGTATTTGATGACTATCAATACGAAGATTACGAGAAAGTGAGAACTACTGTTGTTGAGTTCTTCAAATATGTCGCCATGTAGTGGAAGAACTTCCAAGCAATGAGAAGATGAGAGGGCTACCGAGAGATTAATACTTGGTCAGAGATGAAGAGAATACTTAAAAACAAATTCATGCCGGAAACCTATCTTCAAGATACTTTACTCAGCTATAGAAGTTGAGACAAGGAGGCCAAACTATTGACGAGTATATTCAAGAGTTTCAAATGCTCATGATCTGTTACAAGGTGGAGGAACCACCAACTCAAATTATATCAAGATTTATTACTAGACTGAGAGGTGATATTCAAGACATTATGAAGCTTCAACAATTCACCACAATGGATAAAGCTATTAGGATCGCCCAATGAATGGAGAGGTACAGGAAAAGCTAAGTGTCACTAGAACACCAATTAGCCGACCCAGAAAGGGAAGTCATCGAACTCTACAAAGTACCAAGCCAGGCAGAAAGGCCGATTCGATAATGAAGTGCTAACCCAAACTTATGAGAAGAGGCAAAGGTCTTAAAGGAAGATGAGCTAGATTAAATGTTTCAATTACCAAGGGTTTATATATATGGCTACTCAATGCCCGAACCGAAGAACGATAGTCATCAAAGGAGAAGTCCTAAAGCTAGAAGTAGAAAGTACAAATGAGGAACCTGAGGAGGAGTAGGTTCCTACAAAGAGAGAAAATGTTAAGAAAAAGCTAATTGAGGAGGACATGTTTGTCGATGATTTAGATCAATTACTCATGGTTGTCCAATGCATTATGGGTAGAACTCTCATAAGAGGAAGAGTAAAGAGAGAATTTGTTTCACACCACCAGTAAGGTGAATAACCAGGTGTGCACCATCATCGTGGATAGTAGAAGCTGTACGAATGTGGCATTACCCGATCTTATTTTAAAATTGAAGTTGCCAACTATTGCACATGCAAGGCCATACAAATTGCACTAGTTGAGTGAGAAAGGAGCATTACATATCACTCAGCAAATACTATTACCGATCACAATAAGGAATTACTCTAACCAGATTCTCTACAACGTACTGTCTATGTGCACATCACATGTGCTGTTGGGTAAGTCATGGTTGTTTGATAGGAGAGTTATACATGACGGCTATAGGAATACGTATACGTTTGAGAAGGATGACAAGAAGATTACGCTGAATTTGATACCACCAAGAGAAGTTAATAAGTTGTAGACAAAACTTGCTCATGGATCGAAGAAGGCTTTGGTGATGAGCAAAGCTAAGCTCCGAGAGGCCATTAATGCTAATGAGCCAACCCTCTTATTAGTCAGGCAACTATTGGAAATGAAGGAGCGGAGTGAGCTACCCCAGGAGATTAAGGAGTTGTTAGATGAATATGCTGACCTATTCCTAGAAAAGTTACTTGAGGGGTTGCCCTTAACTTAAGGCATAAAGCACTGCATTGACTTAGTACTCGGCGTTGCACTGCTGAATAAACCAGCTTATCAGATGAATCCCGAGTAGGCTTTTGAGCTCCAACGTTAAGTTAATGAGTTACTGGAAAGAGGCTATGTAAGAGGGAGTCTCAGCCCTTATGCTGTATCGACACTTCTAATGCCAAAGAAGGATGGAACCTAGCGGATATGTGTAGACAGCCTAGTTGTGAATAAGATCATGATCAAATATAGGTATCTGATCTCGAGATTAAAAGACATGTTGGATGAACTGAGTGAAACTAAGATTTTCAGCAAGATTAATGTTAAATCTGACTACCATCAAATCCACATGAGGCTAGGGGACGAGTGGAAGATTGCGTTCAAGACTCGACATGGACTTTACAAATGGATGGTCATGCCCTTTGACTTATCGAATGCCCCAAACACTTTCATGAGATTAATGAACCATGTGTTGAGATGTGGTATACTTTAATGACATCCCGATCTACAATACCGACATACCGAATCATTATAAACATCTCAAGGTAGTCTTGGATATCCTCTATGCCGAGAGACTATGTGGCAATCTAAAGAAATGTTGCTTTTTCCAGGAGGAAGTAGTATTCTTAAGCTATGTAGTCAATGGATAAGGCTTACAAGTAGTTAATGAGAAGATTTGAGCAATTGTAGAGTGGTCAACTCTTACTACTTGTGATAATGTGAGAAGTTTCTATGGATTGGCCTCATATAGGCGATTCATCAGGAATTCCAGAGACATTCGGTACCTATGGTGAAGAGAAAAGGGAAGAGAAGTTTATTTAGCTTCCCGGCTCGTACTCAACACTTAACGTCGAGGATGACTTCCTTTCAAACCTACGTTAATGATGGGAATCAACCTCCGACCATATCCAAGCTGAGGCCTATCAATGCTTGCCAAGGCTGAGTTGTAGCCAGAAGGGCGAAGGGAAGGAAAATAAACACTCGGCATCAACTTTATCGTCAGTCAAGGGGTTAAGAAACCATAAGGTCAAGTACTCGAGACTAAAGAACCACTCGACACGACCCCGAGAGATTAGCGCTGACTTATTCCAAAACTCGACAATTATGGGTCAACCTCTCTGGTGTCTCCACCAAGCTACGGGAGACATCAGGGACCCCTTCCTGAACCCGTACATCCAACTATCGATTCCGTCCGGTTCAGATACTACTCCTTTCAAGACATGTCGAGTTCTATAAAACGCACAGTTTTGTATTCTTGTATATGTTTTCTGTTTATTTTATTTACAGGCCCGATTCTTTAAGGTTTAAGGCCTTATACATTATTTACAATTTTACCACTAAGATTTAAGACTTGCTATAAATAGTAACATTTGTACTGTAATATACATACAGACAAAGATGTAGATATAGAGAGAGACAGAAAGATATACAGAGTGAAACTTTCCTCTTTCGAGTAAAGCTATACTTGAGTTAACATTTGCCAGATTATCGAATGTTGATTAGACTCTTTAATCGTCCACGTATTCTTATTAATCCTGTTCTCAAATTGTGGTGAACCCCTTCATTTGAACCAATTAATGAGTTGCATCAAACTTCCATTTAAAATCCCAAGCAACATTTAGTGTTCGTGAGTCAAATCAAACTCTATTTCGAGCTCAAACCCCTAATCATATTTATGTCTTAGTGAGTTATATCCATCCACATTCACTATCAAAACCCTTCATATTCTTCGTACCAATTTTCCTTAAATACCTATTCTTGTTCATTTCCAGATCCATTACTATTTCCTTCTGGATCGATCCTTTGATTCCTTATCATCTTAGCATCAAAGATTCGATCCTTATCATACAGAGTGAAACTTTCCTCTTTTGAGCAAGGCTATACTTGAGTTAGCATTTGTTGGATTATCAAGTGTTGATTAGACTCTTTAATCTTCCCTGCGTTCTTATCAATCCTGTTCTCAGATTGTAGTGAACCCCTTTATTTGAATCGGTTAATAAGTTACATCTAACCTTCATTTAAAACCCCAAACAACATTCAATGTTCGTGAGTTAAATCAAACTCTATTTTGAGCTTAAACCTTTGATTGTGTTTATGTCTTGGTGAGTTATATTCATCTACATTCACTATCAAAACCCTTCCTATTCTTTGTACCTGTTTTCCTTGAATACTCATTCATGTTCATTTTTAGATCTGCTGCTGTTTCCTTTTGGATTGATCCTTTGATTCCTTATCATCTTAGCATCAAAGATTCGATCCTTATTAAGGGACCCTTCAGAATCCTCTGGAAGAACAATTACAACGCGTACAAGTTAGAGTTGCCAGAGGATTATGGGGTTTCTGACACCTTCAATATTGTTGACCTCAATCCCTATCACCTTAACGAAGAAATGATCGAAGACCATTCAGATTTGATCCCAAATCTAAATCAACTCGGAGGAAATGATGGGAATCGAGCTACTGGCTCTTTGACTAGCAGCCGAGCGTAAGGACTGGAATGCTTGACGAGACGAATTCTTCTACTTCAGCCGACTTCTGCCAAGGTTGAATATTTTTTCGCCAAGTCACTCCTTAAGCCATGATGAATGACTACCAATCTCTCGTAGATAAAATGCCAAGAAACGGATGTCCAAGACAACATCTAATCCTCATTCATGCCTAACCACTCACTCGACATTACCCTTGCTGTTATGCAAAGAGAGAGATCGCGGACTACATAAGCCATCCCTACTCAAACAAGCTAGCTGACAGTACTGCTTTATTCGCATCTTCTAACAACCTCACCAATATGGAATCCCCATGTGCACAGGACCACATTTAAAATCAGCTCCACTAATTATTGCTTCTGTGAATATTTATTTTTACCCCTTTTGTATTGTTATACGTTACTATTTTAGGGTAACACCCATTTTTGTTTTTTCCCCTTTTAGGTAAGTTGCCCTAAATTCTTGGGTATAAATACCCTTTGTATTTGTAAGCCGCAAGACAGATTATTAATTAATACACTTGAGTACTTTTCCTTCCTAGTGTAAACACTATGTTGTTTTACGCTTAGCATCACTTTTATCCTTTCCCTTAAGAAAGGTTAGGTTATAAGTAACCTCACCAGACCAAGTTGTATGTCATATTGAATTATGCCATAAGTCCTCAAAAGTTCCATTAGTACGTCATATCCTTTAGAGTTGTTCATGGGTTTTGCTTAAATTTCATTCATGATTGTTCTTTCACGCATTTTTCCTTATTACTCCTTTCGAGCTTCCTACAAGCTTGGACCCATCAAGTGACTGACCTTATCAGTTCTTGGTCACAATTCGCACCAAACTTAATGCTCTGTTTGAGCCAAACCCTCTTATGTCTATCTATAGTCTCCAATTGCCAACCAGGGATGCATTCAAACAACAACTTGATCCACCCGACCAATTGTACAACCAACCTGAACTTAAGTTGCTCTAATAGTCTGACCCTTCACACATCTGCTCAGTCATGACCGAGCCAACCTCTAGCTCAGTAATATTGGTGCCGAGGACCCCTAGCGCACATCTACCCTTGTAAGTTCTCAAAAGGACCCCCATGTCTACTTGGTACCTTAGCTTAGTAATCACTAACCTAATTGTACATTTTGCCTATTTTTTGCCAGAAAAGCCGCCCATCTACAAAGAGCTACGTGTCCAAGAAATCATATGACAGAATCTTCCATACAAGACGGACGTTTTTCTTGACTTTCTCTTTATGCCCTTTTCCATTCTTTGTAAATTACTTCTTTAGGACTTTACTCTTTTTAGTCATTTTCGTTTATAGTTGTTAACCTAATATTTCAGGTATAAATACCCATTGTAAAGGTAACCGCAACACATATACATCAGATATCGAATATACTTCTCCTTTTTGGTGAGCTAAGTGTACCTACTTTTCCCTTTTACTTTTATCCTAACCTTTAAGCAAGACTAGGTGGTGAGTACCTTCACTAGACTAACTCATACGTCATATCGAGTTGAGTCGTAAATCCTCAATAGCTCCTTGATGTGTCATATCCTTGGAGCTAATTGTAGGTTTTACTTATTTTACTTTCATTGTTGTTCACGCGTTTCTCTTTCCATCTTCATTTCTAAGCTTTTTGCAAGCTTGGACTTACCCTAATATGATCGCTCTTATTAGCCCTTGGTGTGGCGTATCATCTTGGTAT
Organism: Lumnitzera racemosa; assembly: GCA_024138005.1. Taxonomy (NCBI): domain Eukaryota; kingdom Viridiplantae; phylum Streptophyta; class Magnoliopsida; order Myrtales; family Combretaceae; genus Lumnitzera; species Lumnitzera racemosa. The sequence goes on along the minus strand of JAMXBC010000001.1, from coordinate 88,740,648 downwards.
CAAAGCAGATGATCATTTGGGTAAGTTATGTTTGAGCTTTCTTACGAGTAGTGTTTGTTATGTTAGTGTGTTGTAGTTGCATAGAAGTTGGCTGTAAGTGTTTAAGTAAGTAGGAACAGTAATAATTTATTGTAGTTGTATTATCTGTTTTGCCATATTTCAAACATACGAAAACAAAGTAAGTAGAAGGCATAGTAGTTTGCAGATTAGTTGGACATTCATGTGGAAGAGTGTGTGTATTGTTTATCTTGGAGGAACCGTGTTTGTTGTTTCTTAGATTCTAAGTTTGTTATTATGTTTTATTGGAGATAATGATGAATCCTAGTGTTAATGTTGGTATTGGAGTTGACAATAGTGGTGTTGTCCACCATGGACAATCTAAGGGCATTCTTAGAAGTATAGATGAACGAATGGCTAACTTTATAGCCGACCTTGCTAAGGTTATACATGTGTTAGTCTTTTGACCTGTCGAGGCTATGCAGAATACTCCCCAAGCTACTCAATCTATGAGAGGACAAATCTTAACTCGATAAGCTCGAGGTAGAGGAGTAGAAGGATAAGTATGAAGAATGATTGACTTAGGTGACGTGGATAACGAAGGAGAAGAATAGTATAATGAGGAAGATGAGTGAACTCGAGCACTCTAAACTACTGACCATGTGAAGCATTAGATTCCTCAATGGTTTTGGGGATGCATATGACTATTTAGATTGGAGGAAAAGGTTGAACGTGTTTTTAACTTTTATCAATATGAGGATCATGTGAAGGTGAATGTTGTTGCTGTAGAATTCTTGGGGTATGTTGCATTATGGTGTAAGAACTTTCAGACTATGAGGAGATGAGAAGGATACCGAGAAGTCAATACCTGGCTCGAGATGAAAAGAATTCTCAAAAATAGATTTACGCCAGATACTTACCTACAGGATACTTTTGCTAGGCTTCAAGAGCTACAACAAGGGAATCGAACTGTTGATAAGTATGTTTGGGAGTTCCAAATGCTTATGTTTTGATGTGAAGTGGATGAGCCATCGGCTCAAAGGGTATCTAGATTTCTTATTGGATTAAGAAATGACATCTAAGATACCGTGGAACTTCAATAATTTACTACGTTAGATGAGGCTATAAGAATAGCTTAATGAGTAGAAAGCCAGAGGAGAAATAGGCTAAGCCAACCTCCAATGAGCCAACCAATACAATCAACCCGACTCGCTTAAGGAAGTACTGAGCTAAGCCGAAGAACATATGGCACTAAACAGAAGAGTCGATTAATTGATAGTGATGTACGACCAAGGACTTATAGGAAAGGGTGATGATCTGGGAGGAAGATAAGCTAGCTAAATCAACGAACCATGATTATCGAGGGAGATGTCCCAAAGATTAAAGTAAATAGCATAAATGAGGAATCAGAAGAGGAAAAAGAAAGTAGATGAAGAGATTGAGGTTAATATCGAATTGATTGAGGAAGATGTATTTGCGGAGGACCTAGACAAACTAACCTTGGTTGTTCGACATATGTTGAGTATAGAACCCTCTTCTAAAGAGAACTAAAGAGATAACTTTTTTCACATTACTTGCAACGTAAATGATTAGGTTTGTGCGCTCATAGTGGATAGTGGGAGTTGCATCAATGTGGTGTCTGCCAACCTGGTTAAGAAGCTTAAGTGGCCTACTATCTCACACCCAAAGCCATAAGAGTTGTCACGCCCTGAACAAGAGAATTCATAACAGTCCCTTCATGTAAACTATTCTAAGATAGAAGCCGATCTTACAATTGTTACAGTAATAATGTCTACATAAGACGTACATGTGTATGCCCTAACCTATGTCATATAATATCATAAAATATGATATAAATTCCTTCCAATCAAACCTTATTAGCATGTATGTATATAGGTTTTATTTCAATATTTATTACATTTTAGCTTATTATTACTAAACACGTGTTTCAGTTAGTAAATTAGGTTATTTTACTATAAAATTCACAAGAAATAGCTTGGCTCACTAAATAATTTCTCAAAAATTTCTATAAACTCCTAAAAATATAGAGAATTCAGTTAACAAGTAGTTTCACATTATTGAGTTTATAGCTTATATATGCATTATTATGTTTTTACCCTTAATTTGTGATTAATTAAGTAGATAATATTGTTTTTATACAAAATAATTTCTAACAGGCCCCAATATTATTACAAGTGTCTAGAGGTTAGTAATTACCAATTTCATCAATTATTTTTATAAAAACCCATTTATTTTAATAAATTCCAGTTTTACAATCTTAAGGTCCAAAAACATAATAAATATTACACATATATATAATAAAAAACAGGCTATATACAATTAAACTACACCTAATAAGAATTCTATAGTAAATTATTGGGTATGAAACAACATCATTTAATCAATTTATTTCTAATTACAAAATTTAAATCATTAGGGAAGTTTATTAATGAAGTATATAAAATACTTAATATTTCATCAAAATAAAATTATGACATGATAGCATCCTAAAAATAACCCACGAATAAATTTTTTTTATATAATTTTTTGGACCAGTTTAGTATTTTTAGAAAATGTAAGAAGAACAAGGCTGATTTCGGAACCAACTATTTACTGGAGCTCCAGTGGTCATCGACCAATAAGGGGTAGTTAGAAAGGCTAGACATGGGATGGACTTCTAATAGTTGACCAGGTTTAATAGCAAAACACCAAGAGGTTATGGAACTAAACTAAGGCATGCTTTATTTTGTTTTTCCTTTTTTTTTCTAAATTTTTTTCTAAAATTTTTCTCTTAATTCTTGAGTGCTAAATGTTGCATCAAATATCCTAAGGTCCTTCTAATATTGGATTGGGATGGTTGCATTTTTCTTTCACTTTTTTCCCAATTATGTAAGCATAGGGTAGCCTAACTATCTTCAATCTACTTTTAAGTCATCGAGTTTGCTGAATTTTCCCATGTTTTTTGATATGATATGGTTAATTTTTAGATAAAATACGATTATTTTAAGTATTTTCTATGACATTTAGTAATTTTATTAATATATGGGTATATATTCTATATAGATATTACACGTAATAAGTAATTATGTACATATAATCATGTTTCTAATATGTTCTTTATTGTTAAGATATATTTCTTGTTTATTTTTATAAGTTTATTGCTTATCATATATATATAATTTCGGGTTAATTTACAGGTATAATTATTATATATACCCGGTATATTCATAAAAATACATCTATATTGATACAGTATATCGTACTATATTATTTCCTTCTATAACTTAATTAACTTATCTCTAAATTCTCGTCGCATTTTAAGCTCAATTTTAGGAGTTCTGACGAGTTTTACGCTATATTATATAATTACACTCTTATGACTAAAATTGAGATTTTAGGTCATTATTTTTACAATTTAACTTCACTGAGTCACTTCAACTAATTTTTCTAATCTAATTATAAAATTTGGGCTTAATTGCATAAGTTTTTCCGAAGGTCCTAAATCTGAGTACGATTGATCTAAATGCAATTTTAGGAGTTCAGATAAGTTGCATTGGCTAAATGAAAAATGAGCACTGCGTATTGTTGTCGATCTCTATTGGCAACTACTCTTATGGAATCCTTTGTGATGTGTTACCCATGTGTGTCACATATATTGCTTGGTAGATCTTAGCTTTTTAATCGAAGGATTATTCGTGATCGTTTTAGAAACACGTATGTGTTTGAGAAGGATGGTAGGAAAATTACCCTAAACCCCATGACCTTAAGCCAAGTAAGTAGACTGCAAGTTAAGTTGACTCAAGGAACTAAAAAGGCTTTAGTTTTAAGTCAAGTTGAGATGCGAAAGGCTATTAAAGCTGACACATCGACTTCTTATTGGTTAAGAGACTATTAAAATTAAAGGAGCACGTCTAACTACCCCCAGAGATTAAGGAGTTGTTGGAAGAGTATGGGGACCTATTCCTAGAACAACTATTAGAAGGGCTACCCCTTTTCCAAGGCATAAAGCATTACATTGACTTGATACTTGATAATGTCTTACCAAACAAACTAGCTTATAAAATGAATCTTAAGTAAGCTGTAGAGCTTCAGAAGCAAGTCAACAAACTAATAGAGAAGGGATTTATGAAAGATAATCCTAGCCCCTATGTCGTACCTGTGTTACTTGTGCCAAAGAAAGATGGCACTTAGTGTATGTATGTAGATAGCAAAGCTATCAACAAGATAACAATCAAGTATCAATAGCTTGTCCTGAAGCTAGATGATATGTTGGACAAATCGAGTACTGCAAGACTATTTAGTAAAATTGACTTAAAGTTAAGGGACTACTGGATTTGAATGAGATAAGGGGATGAATGGAAGACTACTTTTAAGACCGACGTGGCCTATACAAGTAGATGGTCATGCCTTTCGGATTATCAAATGTCCCAAGCACTTTCATGAGATTGATGAATCATGTTTTGAGAGATTTGATTGAAAAATTTACCATCATTTACTTTGATGACATCCTTATCTATAGTGCCGACCCAATAATGTATATTGACCATCTCTCAGCTATTTTCAATGTCCTTTGAGTAGAGAGATTTTTCAAAATCTAGAAGAAACGCTATTTTTGTCAAGAATAAGTGATCTTCCTAGGATACGTGGTTAGTGGAAAAGGATTAAGGGTTGATGAAGAAAAGGTACAAGCCATTGTTGAGTAGCCAACCCCAACCTCATATGCTGAGATGAGGAGTTTCCATGGATTGACATCATTTTACCGATGCTTTATCCAAGGATTCAGTACTATAGTAACACCTCTAATTGAGCTAACAAGGAAGAATGTGGAGTTTAAGTGGAGAGAGAAAGAAGAGAGGAGTTTTATTGAGATAAAAGCAAAATTGCCCTTTAGCCTAGTCTTGGTTCTACCAGACTTTAATAGATTGTTTGAGTTTAAATGCGACGCATCAAGTGTTAGCATTGGAGTTGTGTTGATGCAAGAGGGCGGATTTATCACTTATCACAGTGAGAAGCTCAAAGGAGCATAATTAAACTATTTTATGTATGACAAAGAACTTTTGGCCTTAATTCGAGCTCTTTGCTTATAGCAATATTACCTTCTGCCAAAAGAATTTTCCATATACATCAATTATGAGTCTTTAAGATATTTACAAAACCAATCCAAGCTTTCCAAATTCTAAGCTCAATGGATTGAATTTTTAGAGGGATTTAATTTCGTTATCAAATATAAGCGAGGCAAGAATAAAGTAGTTGCTGATAATCTATCAAGAAGACATGTTATTTTCACTAAGTTATAGACCAGGTTGTTATGGTTTGCAAGTATTAAAGAGCAATATCAAAATGATTCTCGTTTTGTCCTTATATATAAGCACTATGGAGAAGGAAGAACAGTAGATGAGTACCATAAGAAGAATAGTGATTTGTTCTAAGGTGGTAAATCGTATGTGCCAACCTATTTAATTAGAGAGCTGTTGGTGAGAGAAGCCCATAGGGGAGGACTCTTTAGGTACTTTAGGGAATGGAGGACATATGAGCTACTAAATGATAGTTTCTTCTAGCCTAAGATAAAGCATGATATGCATTGCGTGATTGAGGGATGCACCATTTGTAAGAAAGCAAAAAGCCCTATAAAACAAGGGAAGGCAATGCCTTTGCTTGTTCCAACTAAACCATAGGTTGACCTAAGTATGGATTTGGTCCTTAGATTACCTTAATTGCCCAAGGTAAAGACTCTGTAATAGTTGTCATTAATAGGTTCAGTAAGATGGCACGTCTTGTGCCCTACACCAAAACTAATAATGTTTTGGCTATTACTTCTTTGGTTTTGTAGGAAATAGTTCACTTATGTGCAATGTTGAGGAGTATCATGTCAAACAAAGACCTAAAATTCGTAAGGCATTTTTGGATGACTTTTTGGCATCAGATGGCAACCAAATTATTGTTTAACACCTCTTGCCATCCCCAAACCGATGGCCAAACAGAGATAGTCAACTGTACCCTAGGATCATTACTTCGAGTTGTAGTAGGAAAGAACTTAGCCAACTAAGACATTTGCTTACCCGTAGTTAAATTTTCTTACAATAGGATAGTACATGCCACCACTAGAGATGCTCCATTTGAGTTCGTCTATGGTTTTAACCTCGAATTACCCCTCGATCACACCTTAATGCTACCTACTAATTAAGAAGATCTAAAAGCGAGGACTAGAGCTTAGTCCCTTTAGCAGATCTACAAACAAGTTACCTAACACATTGATTGAGCTGTTGGAAAACTAAAACAGAAAGGCAAAAGAAGGAAGGTCGAGTAATTTCAGCCCGGTAGTCAAGTGTAGCTATACTTGAATAAGGAAAGATTTCCAAACAAAATGAAGAGCAAGCTATCTGTCAGAGCTGAGGGACTCTTTGAGATCCTCCAAAAGATTAATGATAACACTTATCCGTTAAAGTTGTCAAAGGACTTTGGAGTGTCTAATGTGTTTAATGTTGTTGACCTCAATCCCTACTGATCTGAAGAAGGCTTAGATGAAGACCAGTCAAATTTGATCCTAAATCCCGATCAACTCGACGAGGATAATAAGAGTTACATTACCGAACCTCTAACCTAAGCTCGAGCTTGAAGACTGAAAAGCATAGTGAGGCAAGTTCTCTCTTTTCACCATACAGTTGATGAGTTCAAGCTACTATAGTCTACCGACTCAATGTCTTGTCTAAGCCAAACCTTTTTGTGTCTATGTATAGTCTTTAGTTGCCGATAAGGGATGCACTTAGACAATAGCTCGATCCACCCGACCAACTATACAACTAACCTGAAAATGAACTGCTATGATAGTTCAACCCTTTACACATTTGCTCAGTCATGATCAAGCCAACCTCTAGCTTGGCAGTATTAATGTCGAGGACCCCCAACACACATCTGCCCCTATGACTTATCGAAAGAACCCCTAGGTCTGCTTAGCACCTTGGCTTGGTAGTTACCAACCTAATCATATAGTTTATCTATTTCTACTAGAAAAGTCACCTATCCATAGAGATCTATGTGTCTGAGAAATCATATGATAGAGTCTTTGATATAAGACAGACATTTTTATGTCCTTTTCCATTCTTTGTACATTAATTCTTTAGGACTTTACCCTTTTTAGTCATTTATGTTTATAGTCGTTGCTTTAATATTTCGAGTATAAATACTCATTGTAAAGGTAGCCATAGCACATCTACATCAAATATTGAATATACTTCCCCTTTTTTGGTGAGATAAGTGTGCTTACTTCCCTCTTTTACTCTTATTCTAACCTTTAAGTAAGGCTAGATAGTAAGTACCCTCACTAGACCAACTTATACGTCATAATGAGTTGAGCCATACGTCCTTGGTAGTTCCTTAGTGTGTCATATCCTCCGAGATAATTGTAGGTTTTGCTTATTTTACTTTTATTGTTGTTCGTACGTTTCTCTTTCGATCTTTGTTTCTAAGCTTTCTACAAGCGTGGACTCACTTCAATATCGTTACCTTTGTTAGCCTTCAATACAGCATATCAGCATGCATCCATAAAGTTGAGCAATGCATGACTTAATGTGGAGTCGACGAACTAATCTATGTAGTATAGAGGAAAGTAGTCTTTTGGATATGCTTTGTTAAGGTTGATATAGTCGACAAACATACGCCATTTCCTGTTAGCTTTCTTGATGAAGGCTGTGTTTGTGAGCCATGTTGAGTACTTTTCCTATCTGATGAACTTGGTGTAAGCCCTAAAGTTAAGTCAAGAGACCATAGGATTGAACTTAGAGCACAAGGTTTAGGGCGATCGGTTAAAGAATCCGATCAAACCCGAATTATAAACTATGAAGAGAAATATTAGTAAAAATGACCCCGTAAACTTGAATTTAAGAAAACAAGTAATAAAATAGGAGACTACAAAATTTTCAAATTTTAAGTATAATAATTGTTAATCATCGAAAAGGCGAAAAGTGTAATCTAATAATTAATAAATTACTAGAGATAGATTATATGTATACTAAAAATTATAGAATGACTTAAATAATAATTAGGAATGTACATATATACTTCACATGTATTTACGTGTAGGTAAAAATACGCGAAATTTCTTAAATTGGCAAAAAACTTAGTAAATAATTAAAGAAAATTACTAAATTAATTGAGAAAAATCAGAAGGGTATGGAATGATGCAAATATGGTCGTGGCAAGTCAGGAACAAATGAAGAAAAATTATCCAATTAGAATTAAGTAACACAAAAACCAAAAATCAAGGAAATGGGGTAATGTCATGTCTAATTAATACATATTAATTACCAAAAATGTCTATAAATAGGAAAAAAATTCAGAGAACTCCTTTGGACAGTTAAGGATTAGAGAAAAATAGAAAGACTCGAAAATTTAAGAGAAAAACTAGAAGAAAAAAAGAGAAAAGGAAAGCTGTGCAATTAAGGCTAGTGAGTCAAACCCACACACCACTACCATTTGAGACCGAGCCACCACCACCACCCCATGCTAGACCTACCGTCTGGACTGGCCGGCACACCTGGACCGGTGTTAGAAGGCCAAAAGCCATCGAACCGTATGAGTTTCTAATCTGTTCCGATTTTGTATAATTTCCTAAAATTAGTTATTTTACCTAGAAAATTATGAAACTTATTATTCTAAGGTTTTATTGTATGTAGATTTAGGGAAAAATAGTGATTTAGTTTAATCACGTCTAAAAATATAGGGTTTTTAACAAATTAAGTAAAATCGAGTATGATTAGAATTAGAAACAAATAGGCTTCGGAGTGTATTTTGGAGCTCAAAATTTTTCTGTACAATGCTTAAGGGATATAGAACAGTGCTATGAAACCATTTTTTTTAAATTAATTTTCGAAAATTTTAAGTTAATTTTTAACCCTAAAATGATGGAAAAATTGGATCATTTTGGGTTAATTAGGTGATTAAGATACTAATTACTGATTTAGATAATAATTAGATGTTTAAGGATGATAATCTCTGATGTGGAAACCTAATTATAGCCTTTGGAGTGTTAAGTATAAGTAATGAAAGCATTATGTGCTAATTATAGAAAATTAGGAATATTATAAAAAAAATTAGGTTTAATTAGATAATATAATAATAGAAATCAGAATATAATAAATCTAAAATAAAATTTAATTTTAAGTAATTGTATAAAAAAAGTGTAAGATTTTTCTCACATCGGGAATAAATCCGGTACCTCAATTAAGATTAGCATGTACCAAATAGTTTAAAATCATAAATTTAGACCCAATGAAATATTAGAATACTCGAGCTTAATGTAATTAATTTCACATTAGGATTCAAGCATATTTAAGATTTCAGAATCAAAAATAAAATCTGATTTAGGAACCGAACCTCGAAATAGGATAGAATGAATCATTAGTAAATAAAAGCTAAATCATAATTTAGAATGTGAATCATTAAAATATAAGAACTAAAAAGACCTATTTATATTATAGGATATCCAGAGATGGATCGGCTTATAATCGAATGATTGGGCGACTGAAAAATTCCAAGTAAGTTGGGTTATTACTTACTGTATTAGAGTGCTATTTTATGGTACTCAGAGACTTAAGATTATATATGGTTGTGATTGTAAGTAGTCTACGCATGTGTTTGATGTATCTGAATGCGTACTGAATTTGTAATGTGAGTGATTTTGTGATTGATTGAATTGGTGTGAAATTGTTTGAACACCCTAAATGAAATTTAATCTTATTCGACTCTAATAACAAAAAATGTCATGCATTGCAACTCTTTAAGAGATCATAAGATTCTCCAACCAAATACCGACCCCTTTGAAAGGGATAGCGCAAGATTGCAAAATGGTCCCTTCTTCATCCTTAGTCGAACTAAGTGACAAGAGAGGAGGTTGCGAAGAGGGTGAAGTCAATGGTTCGAAGGTAGTCGCAGGAAGAACGAGGTCTCCATTGCACAAGCCTGAGTTTGGTTATGAGCTGCTGCATAACATGGAAACTCTTTAATCCGGATTAGAGCGGGTGAAATTTCTCTAATTTCACAACGGACCGGATTGCGTTATGCGATGACACTTGATTGTTGCATTGCATCAAAATAATTGCTTGATAATCTTGTTTATATTTGTTTGTATTCATGTGTCTCCAATTCAACTTACTAAGCTGTAGTTATTCATACCCCTATAGATCCTTTTGCAAGTCCTAATCTTTGAACACTTCAAGTATTATGCCGCCTTACAATTTTCCAAAGGTTAGTCCTTTTTGAAGCCAAAGGTATGAGGAGCAATTTACTTAGTAGTGATGTATAGCGAAAATGTCCTTCGTAGTTTAAGGATGAAAGACTGATAATTATAATGTAAATTAGTGAATTGTTGTGTATATGTAGAATTTCTTAGGAAGTTCTGTGGACTTTACATATAATAAATAAGTTTATTTAAAATTTGTGAAGTTTACCATATTGGACTGTTTACTTCAAAACGAAGAGTCGTCGATGCCTTGCATAGATTATGTCTATGGTAGGTACTGTGAAGCTAGTTATTATCATAGAATGGTTTACACGGCGGGACTGTTGCGACTCTGTGACTTCGGGACGTAACACTTAGCTTAAAGTAGCTTCTAAACCTCTTGCTCGATAGCGGCCTATCGTTTAAGTGGGAAGTATCACTTCTTTTATTTGATTAGCCGGAAATTAAGGTGGTGGGTTGTTTTAGGTAAGTATGTCTTTAAGTGGGGATGTGAAGACATCAATATTTTAGAGGAGAAAGTCAATTAACTCAGTCTTTTCAGCATTGGGTAGGGCTATCCAAACTCAGGTTATAAGTCCCAGTATACATTTGAGCTCGATTTCCTTAATTTCTTTAACTGGGTGCTAGACTTCTCTTTTAGAGTGGACTTAATGTACGTGACATTGTCTTAAGTCTAAGCTTTTAGGCAGAGAGACCTAGATAGTATCTACTCGCTTCATGCTTTACTGACCCCCATTGGTGCTGGGAACTTTACCCTTAAGGATCACTAACTCATGAGTATATCAAATTTTGTAATGTTTGATCTTCCCAGGATTGTATTGTATGGTGACTAAATGTTGCAAACCACGACTAAGAATAGATAAGGCCGGTTGTAGGATGGGTCCAAGCTTGCAGAAAGCTTGAAAGGAATAATGAGGAATGGTTCGAAAGGACAAATGCGAATGAAGAAGTAAGCAAAATCCACAAACAGCTCTAATGGATATGGTGCACCAATGGAACTTCTAAGAACTTATGTCACAATTCGATATGATACATGAATTGGTTCGATGAGGTTACTCGCCACTTAGCCTTACTTAAAGGTTAGGATAAGAGTGAGATGAATGTAAACAAAGTAGTGTTTACAAGAGAGAAATGTCAAGTGTATTAATGTTCAATCTGATTGTTACAGCTACTAGTACAATGGGTATTTATACCAGAGAATTTAGAGCAACATACCTAAAAGGAAAAGACAAAAGGGGCATTATCTTAAAGAAGTAATGTACAAAAATGCAAAGGGTAAAATGAATATTCCAGGAAAGCAATGATTTGTGTGATGGATTCTATGCATGATTCTGTACACGTAGTGATGCTATATTGGTAAGGCCATTGGAAGATGCGGGCAAAAAATGCAATCAACTGGCTTGTTCGAGCAAGGGTAGCTTAGTCAATTTTGACTCTCTCCCTCTTGGCATATCAGCAATGATGATGCTGAGTAAGTAAATGATCAAGTATGAGTGAGAGCGAAGATAGGTTATCATCTTAGCTTTTTGCTTCTCAGCATACTATTTGAGAGAAATAAGGAGGCATTCGGCTTGGCATGCAGAACAAGTTGGCAAAGAGATACTCGGCTTCGATAGGAGTTGGTTGGAGTAGGAGAATCCACCGTACCAAGCCTTCCAGTTTTCGGGCTTGGTTGCGGGTCAACGGTTTAATAGCTCGATTCCCATCATTCCCTCCAGGTTGATTTGGATTTGGGATCAAATCCGAATAATCTTTGGTTAACTCTCCATCGAGGTGATATGGATTGAGGTCAGTAAAATTGAAAGTGTTAGAAACCCTATAGTCCTCTGGAAACTCCAATTTGTAAGTGTTATCATTAATCTTTTGGAGGATTCTAAAAGGTCCTTCAGCCCTTAGGGATAGTTTGTTCCTCCTCTTGTACAGAAATTGTTCCTTGTTGATGTGTATCTATACTAAGTCTCCCTGTTGGAATCGTTTAGTCGTCCTACCCTTAGTCTTCTCTCGCATCCTTTTAGCAGCTTGTTCAATATGTGGGGAAACTTTCTCATAGATGTGTTGAAGGGATTGTAGTTTAGTCGGGGTGTTAGGGTCTTCTTATGCGGGTGTAGGTATAGAAGTGTGATCAAGCAGCAACTCGAGATTGAAACCATAAACCACTTTGAAGGGAGTTTGCTTGGTGGTGTTATGCACTATTTAGTTCTAGGCGAACTTAACTACTGACAAATAGACGTCCTAATTAGCTAAGTTCTTGCCCACTACAACTCAGAGCAATGATCCCAAAGTGTGATTAACCACTTTTGTTTGGCCATTAGTTTGAAGGTGATAAGAAGTACTGAATAGTAGTTTAATCCCTATCCAACGCTACAAGGTTCTCCAGAAATGGCTCAAAAACTTCAGGCCTCTATCGGAGACTACACTTCTCAGCACATCATGTATCCATACAATCTCCTGCAAGAAAAGAGAAGCAATAGCCAAAGCATCATTATTTTTGGAGCAGGGCACGAAGTGCGCCATTTTGCTGAATCGATCTACAATGACCATTATAGAATCTTTACCTCGAGTAGTTCGTGGTAATTCGAGAATAAAGTCCATGCTCAATTCAATCCACGGCTTCGTTGGGATAGGAAAAAGCATCGCTTTCCCTTATTCGGCTCAACACTTAGCTTCTTGCACACGATACAGCTTTTGATAACTCATTGCACATCTCTCCTCATTCTTGGTCAAAAGAATCGACCATTCAACAGTCCACGGGTCCTTCTTTCTCCAAAATGTCTTAAGAGTCCTCCACTGTAACCTTCCTTTATCAACAACTCCCTTAGGGAACAAGTTGGCACACATAATTTTCCACTTCAAAACAAGTAGCTATCCCCCACATAATACTCATCCACTATTCTTCCATTGATGCACCGCGTAATTATTGGTCCAAAGTATAAATCCTCAGAATACTATTCTTTGATACTTACAAACCCAAACTGTCTGATCTGTAGTTCATTCATAAGTTCATGTCTTCTCGAAAGAATATCTGCAATGACATTGCTCTTTCCTTGTTTATATTTTATTACAAAATAAAACTCTTCAAGGAATTCAGCCCATCTCACCTGCCACTTTAATAACTTAGTTTGACTCTGAAGGTACCTCAATGACTAATAGTCAGTATATATGACAAATTCTCCCGACAGTAAATAGTGCTACAATACTTATAGTACGCGAATCAGTACTAAGAGTTCTTTGTCATACACGGAGTAATTTAACTGTGGTCCTTTAAGTTTCTTGCTGTGGAAGGCAATTAGTCGGCTTTCCTACATTACGATAGTGCCTATTCTAATGCCTAATGTGTCACATTCCAGCTTAAATATTTTCTCGAAGTTAAGTAGAACTAACACTAAGGTAAAGGTCAATCTTTCTTTTATCTTGTGAAAGCTCCTCTCCTCCCTTTCTCTCCATTGGAAGTCGTTGTTTTTCCTCATTAGCTTAGTAAGTGTTGTAGCGAGGGTGCTAAAATTCCTTATGAATCGTCTATAAAATGAAGCCAGTTCATGGAAACTTCTCACATCTGCACAAGTAATAGGGGTCGGCTATTGGATAATTGTTTAGATCTTCTCATCATCTACTCGTAAGCCTCCTCTACTGACTATATAACCTAAGAATACTACTTTATCCTAACAAAAGCAACATTTCTTGAGATTGTCGAATAATCTCTTGTTACAAAGGAATTTAGAACGACTTAGAGATGTTCATAGTGACTCGACATATCAGCACTGTAGACCAAAATGTCATTAAATTACATCACAATATACTTCTTTATCAAATGTCTTAGCATATGATTCATTAGTCTCATAAAGTGCTCGGGCATTTAATAAGCCGAAGGGCATGACCATCCATTCATATAATTGATAACTCTTATTTTAAATACATTTCACATGATGATTTTATAGTATTTTCCTTACATCTTTGGTTTTCTTTAAAGAAATTAATACTTAATTGAGTAAAATTTTGATTTCAAGGTTTTAACACGTTCTCGGATTGAAAATGAAGAAAAGGAATCAAGTTTCACTCAATTTGGAGTTCAAATGAATGGGTTATGAAGTTTTGAAGTTACATAAACAATAAGAATTTAGGTCAGAAAGTTACACAGTCTAGGACACATCTGTGTCCCCAAGCTATGTCAATGCAGGAAGATTTGCCAAGGTCAGAAAGTGACATGACCTAGGGACACAACTGTATCTCAGGCTGTATCTGGTGACAAAAAAAAAAACCTTACAGTACATTATAAAAGGACATAGTAGGGTTTCACACATAATTTTGGACATTCAAAAGAAAAGAGACTTGAAAAGAAGGAGAAGAAAAAGGCGAAAGCAACACCTAACTTCAAGATTGAAGAGATTTTTCATCAACAAAAGGGGTTTTTTCATGTTTTATTTCTTGATTTTGCTGCAATTCATTTTTAGTTTTATTATGATAGCTTAAGATTCTTATATTTAGAATTGTAGAACCTAGGGTTTCATGTGACTATTAGATTTATTGATAATTTTCAATAAAGTTTCTATCTTTTCTTGATACAATTATGTTATTTAATTGTTAATTGATATTTCTAGGGTATCAATTTATGATATTATGCATGATGATTGAGAAATCACATGTGTAATAAGATCTTGATATAATTGGAAAGAATTACATGTGTACTTAAAGATAAGATACATATTCCACCCGGAAAGTTGTTCTTTTGTGTGGGAATTCATTATACATTAATACAATTCTGAATTATATTACTAAGTAAAGAGGTTCCAGTAAATAATTTAGGATTAGGGTTAATATACTTGAGAAAAGTGTTAACTTTAATTGTGAATCCCTTCGGTCAAGAATAATAGAGGAAATAATTCCTAAATACGTTATTACCTTCTTGAAGTCGTTCTTAATTTCATCACTTTCTAAATTACTTAATCAAGTCTCATAATTAGGTTAGTTTGTTAATTTAGTATTTTTAATTCATATAACTCATCAAAATTTTCCGGTTAGATAATAGAGCTAAGGTTAATATTAGTACTCAAAGTCTCTGAGGGATTGACTCGGACTCACATCCGCTATATTAAAACTGATAGGTGCACTTGCCCAGATATCAATAATCCATGTCGAGTCTTGAACGTTGTTTTCTACTCATCCTTGGCCTCATGCAAATTTGATAGTAGCCAGATTTAAGATTAATCTCGCTAAAAATCTTGACTCCACTCAATTCATCTAGCATACCTTCTAACCGCGGGATGTGATACTTAAATTTGATCGTAATCTTGTTTAGGCTCAGCTGTCTATATACATCCACTAGGTTCCATCCTTTTTTGGCACTAGAATTGTTGGCATAGTACAAGGGTTAAGACTCTTTTTAACATAACTTTTCTCCAGCAACTCATTGACTTGACGTTGAAGCTCAGAAGCTTATTCGAGATTTAGCCGATAGGCTGGTCTATTAAGTAATGCGGCGCTAGGTAACAAGTCAATATAGTGTTTTATGCCTCGAGTTGGGGGTAACCCTTTGAGTAACTATTCTAGGAACAAGTCGACATACTCATTCAATAACTCTTTGATTTCCTAAGGTAGTTCGCCCCACTCCTTCATCTCTAACAAGCACTTGACTAACATAAAGGTTGACTCATCAGCATTGACGACCTCTCGAAACTTAGCTTTACTCATCACCAGAGCCTTATTGGATGCGTGAGCAAGTTTTATTTGCAATTTATTAAGTTCTCTTAGTAGCATAGGGTTTAGTGTGATCTTCCAGTCATCCTTCTCAAATATGTACATGTTCTTATAGCCGTCATGGATAACTCTCTTATCAAACAGCCAAGGTCTACCTAACAACACGTGGGAAGCATATATAGGTAATACGTCACTGAGAATCTGGTTAGAGTAATTCCTTATAACAATCAACAGTAATATTTGCCGAGTGACATGTAATGCTTTCTTCTTACTCAACCAATGTAACTTGTACGGCCTCAGGTGTGCTGAAGTTAGCAACTTCAGTTTTGAAATAAGGTCAGTTGATGCCACATTGGTGCAACTTCCACTATCTACAATGAGGGCATACACCTGATCATTTACTTTACAGGTGATATGAAACAAATTTTCTCTCTACTCTTCATCTCACAAGGGTTCCATGTTCATTATACGTCGAACCACTATGATCAACCGGTCTAAGTCCTCAACGAACACATCCTCTTCGATCGGCTCTTTCTCTATAGGAATCTCCTCTTCGAGTTCTTCATCAGTACTTTTAAGCTCTAGTTTCAGAATGTCTCTCTTGATAACCATTGTTCATCGATTTGGGCACTGAGCAACCATATGTTCAAACCCTTGTCATTTGAAGTACTTGATCTAGCTTGTTTTCCTATTAGACCCTTGCCCCTTCTCATAAGTTCGGGTTAGCACTTCAGTGTAAGGTTGGCCTTTCAGTTTGGCTCTGATATCTTTCAGCTTGGCTCAGTAATCGATTGAGTTCTATGACTCGCCTATTTAGGTTAACTAGTTGGCATCTTGGTCAGTACTCAACTTCTTCTTTGCCTCTCTACTCGTTGGGCTATTTTAATAGCTTCATCCATTATGGTAAATTGTTGGAGTTCTATAATGTCTCAAATGTCACCTCTCAACCCAGTAATAAATCTTGAGACTGTTTGAGCTGGTGGTTCCTCCACTTCACAACGGATCATAAGCATTTGAAATTCTTGAACATATTCATCAATAGTCTGGCCTCCTTATCTTAACTCTTGAAGCTGAATGAAAGTGTCTTAAAGCTGAGTAAAAGTATCTTGAAGATAAGTTTTCGACATGAACGTATTTCTAAGTATTCTCTTTATCTCGAGCTAAGTATTAATCTTTCGGTAGCCTTCTCGTCTTCTCATTGCCTAGAAATTCTTCCACCACATAACGGCATATCTAGAGAACTCAAAAGTAATAGTTTATACTTTCTCATAATCCTCATATTGATAATAATAACAAATACACTCTACTTTCTCTTCCTACTCTAAATATTCATTAACATTTCCAGATCCATTGAAATTTGGAATCCAAAGTTTCACATGGTTAGATGCTCTAGGCACTCTAGCTCTCACTTCCTTAAAGTACTCTTCCTAATCCTCTTCATTTAGTTTCCTCAAGTCTATCCTTCGTTTTACTTATTCACCTATTCTTCCACCTCGAACTAGTTGAGCTGGGTTTTAACCTCTAACAAGTTAAGTAACTTGTGGGATATTTTACATGGCCTTAGTCGGTTAGCAAGACTGTAAGACCCACAATCAGCTACCCAAAGTTTGACTCGTAAATTTTAGAGCGATTGGTTAAAGGATCCAATCGAACCTAAATTATCAAATAAAGCTAGGAATATTAGTAAAAATGATCCTCGTAAGTTTGAATTTAAGAAAATAAGTAATAAAATAAAAGAATATAAAATTTTCAAATTTTAAGTAAATTATTCGTTATTTATCGAAAATGTGTAAAATGCATTCTAATAATTAACAAATTACTAGAGATAAATTACATATATAGTAAAAATCATAAAATAACCTAAATAATTTTTAGAAATATTTATTTGTACAATATGTGAATTTACATGTAGGTAGAAATATACGTAATTACTTAAAATATGCAAAATGTGCTAAAATAATACTAAATAATTAAAGAAATTTTATAATTAATTAAGCAAAAGTAAAAGAAAATCTGAAAAAAAAAGTAATGATCCAGATTTGGGTCATAACAGCTGGGGAGAATAAGAAAAAAATTAGCCAATTAAATTAGAACAACACAAAAGGCAAATTGGAAGAAGATAAGGTAATTGTCTAATCAAATTAATGTACAATAATTCCCTAAGACCTCTAAAAATACCCAAAATTTTTCAAAAGCTCATTTTGGATGTCAGGAAGTTTATAAAATTAGAGAGAGGCAAAATTGAGAGTAAATTAGGGTTTTATAAAAATTTAGCAAAAATTTGTGCAATTAAGGCTTCTAAGAAGAACCCAAACCCGACGAACAACTGAGAGTGGATGGCCGCCACCACCACATGGTGGTAGTAGCACCCAGGTGGGCCGACATATCCATGACCACCGACAATGGCCGAAGCCACCCAAACCGGTGAGTTCGATTTCTAATTCGATTTTGTGTAATTTTATAAAAATAGTAAATATTATTAGAAAATTATGAATTTTGTTATTCTATAATATTTTAGAATGTAAGTTTTAGGAAAAATATTATTTTGATAAAAATATGTCCCTTGATATATGGTCTTGAGAAATCATGCAAAACTGAGCATGTTTCAGTTTATAAATAAATGACCTTAGGAGTGTAGTTTTAAGCCTAAAACTTTTCTGTAGACTAATTAGATGATATAGAACAGTGTTATGAAACCCGTTTTCAAAAATTAATTTTCGAAATTTTTAGGCCTTAAAATGATGCATAAAATGGGTAATTTAGAGTTAATTAAGTAATTAAATAAGTAATTACTGATTTAATGCACAATTATATGTTTTAGGATGTTGAAATCCGATGTAGTATGCTATTTGTAGCATTTGGAGTGTTAGATGTAATTATTAGCATATTATGTAATAAATATGTAATAAGTAAAAAAAATGAGAAATTTTGAGTTAATTTGGTAATTAGGTTCAAAATCTTATTTGGGATGAATTCAGATATTTGGAATGTTATTTGATGTTGGGATATGATATTTGAAGTGAGGGGAATATTAGATGTGTACATTTTGTACACATTAGGTGATAATGTGTAATATGTAATTATAAGAAATTAATAATTAGGAAAATATTGATTAGAATTAATATTATGATAATAATAGGAATATACAATAAATCTAATAGGAAACTTAAATTAGTGTAATTATATGAAAAATGTAATATTTTCTTATAACGGGGGTGAATTTGGTAATTAAATTAGGATTTGAGTATACAGTACGGACTAGAACACTAGTTAAAGACTAAAAACGATATTTAGGATATCCGAAGATAATGTGATTAATTTCATATTATGGGTCGGAATGATTTCTTAGGGTGTACATATAAATCTCTAACAAAAAATTGAGTTAAAAACCTAATTTAGAAATCGATGTGAAAACTAAAACAGAACATAACATGATTCAAGAAGAATTGTAAAAGACTTAAGACTTAGATAATTAAGTATATTAAACTTTAAACAAAAGACAATAATAAGTGTTATAGGATAAAACTAACCTATAATAGTTATATGAAAAACTGAAACCACGTTTATGTTATAGGAATGATCAGCGATAGCCTGAGCGAGTCAGACCTCGAGTGAGTGAGTGAGTGAGTGGGTGGGGAGTCGAGGTAAGTTGGGATTAATATAGTGTTATATTTTGGAGGCTCAAAATTGTACTTGATTGTGCTTGTTCTAAGCTAATGATATGATTTTGTTTTGCTGCTTGACTTATATTATATGATTTATATAAAATGATTGATCACCCTAAACTGGATCTAATCAAATATACGACCTGTAATGATAAATCGAACCCGCATAGCAACCCATTAGGGAAAAACTAGGATTCTCTGGCTAAATACCAACTCCTTCGAAAGGGATAATGCTAGATAGCATAATGGGTTCCTTCTTCATCCTTAGTCAAACTAAGTGACAGGTGAGGAGGTCACGACAAGGGTGAAGTCAATGGTTCAAAGGTAGTCGCGGGAGGAGCAGTATCTCCATTGCACAAGTTTGAGTTTGGTTGTGAGCTGTTGCATTAACGGCAACTCCTCAACCTGGACTAGAGCGGGCGTAATTTCTCTAATCTCACGACGGGCCGGACAATGTCGTGCGATGGTATTTTCTTAAACATGCATTACACCTAATAAGTTAGCTGATAACCTTGTTTGTGTTTATGGTGTAATTTTAAGTCCTCCATCCTAACTTACTAAGTTGTGATTGTTTACATCTCTATAGACGTCATTGCAGATGTTGGCCAAGAAGTGGCTTACAACTACTCTGAAGCCAATAACTGCTAGATCTTGGAGAGTAAGAGAAAACATTTGAAGAACAAACATATATTTTAAGGTCTAAGCTCTTATAGAATTTTTCATTTCTAAATAATGCATTAACTAGGAAATAGATTACAGTGAAATGTTGTAAACGTTAATTGTAATAACTAAATTTTAATGTGTGTGTATGTGTGTGTGTGTATATATATATTCTTACTTTCTTAGGTAAATGATTTATTTAAATTATAAATTGTTTATTTCAAAGCGGATTAGTCGTGAACGCCTTGTGTATATCAAGTTTAAGATAGTAGTTGTAAGGCCAACTTCTATCTTAGAATGGTTTACACGGTGAAGCTGTTACGACTTTACCGCTTCAGGGCTTGACAAAGACAATGCATGAATAGTTCGAGTCAAATCCACCAAAAGGTTAGCCACTTCATCAAGTCTCTCGTTAGTACTTCTGAGGGTTCTTTGAAACTGTTATCCATGGTAGACAACTCTACCGTCATCTCCAATACCAATGTTTACACTTGGGTCAGTCATTTTCTCTATAGATTTAGAGCTCAAACAAACACTTTAAGAAATTATCAGTTAGCAAACACTTTAAGAAATTAACAGTTAGCAAACACAGCAGCTAAGATGAATACAATAACTTGCTATGTTTTACACATGCAAAACAAGTTATAAACAGAACTTCAAACATAAACCACAACTCAAACAAAACCTCCTCTCTAATACTAAGATGTTACAAACTGTGATTAAGAATAGATAAGGCTGGTCGCTGAATGGGTTGAAGCTTATAGAAAGCTTGAAAGGAATAATAGGAAATGGTATGAATGGACAAATGTGAATGAAGAAGTAAGCAAAACCCATGAACAGCTCCAATAGATATGACGCACCAATGGAACTTCTAAGGACTCTCGGCACAATTCGATATGATGTACGGATCGGTTTAGTGAGGTTATTCGCTACCTAGCCTTACTTAAGAGTTATGATAAAAGTGAGATGAATGTAAACAAAGTAGTGTTTACAAGAGAGAAATATCAAATGTATTAATGTTCGATCTGATTGTTACAGCTGCTAGTACAAGGGGTATTTATACCCGAGAATTTTAAGCAACATACCTAAAAGGAAAAGACAAAAGGGGCATTATCCTAAAGAAGTAATATACAAGAATACAAAGGGTAAAATGAATATTCCAGGAAAGCAATGATTAGTGTGATGGATTCTACATATGATTCTGTACACGTGGTGATACTATATTGGTGAGGCCATTGGAAAATGCGGACAAAAAGTACGGTCAGCTAGCTTGTCCAAGTAGGGCTGGCTTAGTCAATTTAGACTCTCTCTCTTGGCATATCGGCAATGATGATGCTGAATAAGTAAATAATTAGGCACGAATGAGAGCAAAGATAGGTTATCGTCTCAACCTTCTACTTCTCAGCATACTATTTGCGAGAAATAAGGAGGCATTCAGTTCAGCATGCAGAACGAGTTAGCAAGGAGATACTCAACCTTGGCAAGAGTCGACTGGAGTAGGAGAATCCACCGTGCTAGGCTTTCTAGTCCTCGAGCTCAGTTGTGGGTCAACAGTTTAGTAGCTTGATTCTCATTACTAGAGATGGACAACAATGAAGTTAATTAACCTATGTGGTAACGTTTTCATTGTCAACCAGTCATATTGGTTAGATGATGAGCCTCTTAGCTGGCATGAGTCTATTACTATCGAAGCTTGTAAGGTTGTGTTTATAAGGTTGCAATGGCTCATTGAACTATTCATCTACTTGTATGCACTGTAAAAGAGAATGTTTACTAAACTTCCACTGTCAACGAATGTCTTAGGGATGTCGAAGTACCCGATTTTTACATTGATGACTAACGCATCACTATACAAGTAATTGACACCTTCCTTATCCTCGATGGTAAAGTTGATGGTAGTGTCCAACTTAGATTTCCTGCTTTGAACGAGGATTACTTCATGTTTGGCCGATGTGGAAGGCATGTCTCCTATAAGGCTAAGGTCTTCAAAGATGGTGCTAACTTGTTCTCCTTTGCCTGGTGATTTAAATCATTAAAGGTGTCTTACGTAGGCTACTGTTGCTAGGGTTGTTATTTGACTTGACGATGTTGGGTCCGTCATTAGACTTGGGATTAATAGTAGACCCTAACCCATTTAATATTAATCTCCAACTAAATAAATTGAGAAATTCTAGTTTTTCACTTAGAAAAAATTTTAGAGTCGCCACTCGACTGAAGTCGAGAAAAAAAAAAGAAACCAAAATCAATTGGGTAGATTGATTATGATTTAGCTATCGGTCTTTGATTTCAATTTGAATGAAGAACCAAAGGGTTTTGAGTTTAGGAGCTAACTTATTAAACCCTAATGGGTACCACTATTTATTTGTCGAAATTAGGATTATTCTTCTAATTATAATATTTTAAAAAAATAAAATAAAATAAAAATCAACTGAAAAAGAACCTAAGTTTCTACATATTTTATTATAGCCTCAAAGGTGCCTACGTACTCGTTAATCGAGATCAAACGATCGCAGTTCTTTTTCGAAAACTTTAATATGTTGATTGATTTTAATTTTAAAAACTAATTGAATTTACGTTTTTAATCGATTTAATTTATTCAAAAATTTAAGAGGGTCCTAACTCTTGAGTAATTTAAAAAAAAAACTCGCTAAAAGTGTTTTTCATTATTAATTTTTATAAAAAAAATTTTGCTAGGTGAAGAATCCTAAAATGATACTAAAAATTTTCTAAGCTAATATATACATATATATATCTATACTATTAATATTACACAACTATCTACCTAAATAAATAAAACATACCATGCTTAATGTATATATCTAAAGAAACTAACACCAAAAGAATTTACTCACCAAATATACATAACTACTTATAAATAACTAAGGATTTAATATAATATAATAATATAATAATGATATATATAAAAAAACTTAGAAGATCCGAACCTTACTTGGCTGTTTACTATGCAATGAAAATAGCAGAGTCGTGCTGCTGTTTTGATTCGCTGTTCGGCTGTGATTGGCGTTACGTAGGTGGCAGTGCGTGCTTGTGCGGTGAAGGAACTACTGAACGTAAGCAGTGGCCAGCAATAAAGAGCAGCAGCGTATAAGTGGAGTGACTGTGGCTATCGCTACGCGTGCTTGGTCCACGGTGGAGATTGGATTTGTGCTTGGGTGTGTAAGGGCCATAAGTGTGTGCTGTCTTGGTGAGTGGATTTGTTCATGCGAAGGAGCTGTTTAGACGAAGGCTTGCTATTGATGGAGCTTTGGGTCCTTCTTTTTTGAACTTGTTCTTGTGCGGCAGTGATCAGCAGTGTTCATACGTAAGTGTCGTTGTTCGACGTTGGGTGTTAGGGCTCATTATGGATCGGCTTGGCTTACTGTTCCGTGATGGTACAGCAATGGCGTGTAGTTGGGAGAGAGTTGTGGTGCTGCAATGGAGGTTATCGTCGGTGCTGCGCGTGGCCGACATCGTTGCTACTGCAGTGTTCGCAGAGCGATGCTACTATTGCTAAATGGAGAGGATGGTGTTCTGATCACGTGCAAAAGGTTGCGGGTATGTGCTTTTATTAGACGTCGGTGTTGGCTGGAGTTGGCATGAGTGTAGTGCTATTTGCTGTTGAAGATTACAGCAGTAGTGTTTGGCTAAGCTGGAGTTTAGCGTTGTCGTTTGAGAGTTGTGTGGATAACCGAAGTTGCGATGCGGATCGTGGATAGTAGCATAACATGGACAGTGGCGGGGGCTGATGGCCAATCAATGGGAGATAGTAAAGTGGTGACTTAGCTGTACTATGTTGGATGCTGCGCAAAGGCCAGAGTATTCTACTATCGGCGATTGGGGATTTGTGTAATTGCGGAGGAGACGTATTAGTGGTGCGGTTCAGGTCTAGGTCGTGCAGCGTAGTGATCAAGTCCATGGAATTAAACTTTGGCAGATTAGTGCATGAGAGGGACGTTGGATGTTTAGGTGCGTAAGTTCGCCTGAAGTTTCTATGCTTGGTTTTGGTGCGTGTAGTTAGTGCCGAATTGGGATGGGTTGAAACTGAAAAACAAAACTTCCTTTTCGTTTTAAAGTGTACGTATATTTATAAACTCAAATCAAATCGTATCGAATCGTCTTTATTGTATCCGATTTGAGAAAGATCAAATATGATTTAAATCATTTATATCAATTTATAACTAATTTGATAAAAATAAAACTAGACTTAAATATTTTATAACGATTTAAATCGAATTATAAATCAAATTAGATTTGGATCTCACAAAAGATTAAAAATTTTAGATTTGAAACCCATTTAACTCAATTGGTTTTCGCAAAATGGATTAAAAGATACATAAGTACCTAGTGAGATTCGAATCCAGAACTTCAAACTAAATCCATTTCAATGCTCTAATATTTATTTGTTAAACTGTTGGCTTGTATCTTGATTTTTAGTACAACTGAATTGCATTTAAACCACGTGACTTCCTAAAATAATTATTTAAACTAAGCTAAAATTAAAACTAAAACTATTTATCCCTAATATAAGTTACTTTCTAAAAATCTACAAAATCTTTATAATTTTTTCTTTTCTTATTTTTTTGGTATTTTCATCATTTATCAATTTTTATTATTTTTATCTTTTATTAATTTTTTAACTTTTTGATGTTATTATTATTTTTAATTAGGACCCTTTTTAAAAAAAAATAAAAATTAAGATTACGGAAGGACAAAAATTAAGTGTTTACAGGTGCTATGATCGTACACTTGATGGTAGTCACAATATTTGTCAGAATCAACTGCTTTAGGTGTCTCTTTAACATGAGGTGCTCACGGGAGTTATCTTCTTACTTCGTATATTACTCCTCCAAAGGGGTAGTTTAGAGGTGTATAAGACATGTGTTGAGCTTTATTTTGATTTCCTTAATTTAATTTATATTAAGCTAAGCCCGCTTAATATAAATTACTCAACATTAAACGAAGGAAATACTTTTCTTAAAAAAAATTAAAAAATTAGAGTCGCCAACCAATTCAACTGGTTAAATGAAATTAAGGTGTTCAGGTAGAAAAACCCTAATTAGCGACTGATCTACGTATTTTCTAAAATAAACCATTTTTAAAATAGATAACTAGAAAAAACTGGGTTCATAAGCTAACCTATTAAGACTAAATGACCATGTAAAAACTAAAAAAAAATTGATGGGCTTTTATTTTTATAATTTTCTAAAAATTACTGAAATATATACAAATATGCAAAAGATAACTAAAATGAATTTTCTATTATTTTTATACGAATTTTCAAGGAAAAAGGTTTCTTTTTTTTTTTTCAGATGATTGTCTGGAAGGTACTTACGTACTCGTTAGTCGGGATTAAACTGGTCGTAGTTCTTTTTTATAAAATATTTACTGAGTAGATTCTTTTTATTTAAAAAACCAAGCTAGATTTATGTTTATTTATTA
Organism: Lumnitzera racemosa; assembly: GCA_024138005.1. Classification (NCBI taxonomy): domain Eukaryota; kingdom Viridiplantae; phylum Streptophyta; class Magnoliopsida; order Myrtales; family Combretaceae; genus Lumnitzera; species Lumnitzera racemosa. The sequence goes on along the minus strand of JAMXBC010000001.1, from coordinate 88,714,959 downwards.
ATTTATTATTTTTAGAAAAAAAAACCTAAGAAATCTAATTTTCACGAATATGAGAAAACCTTAACTAACTATATCTTTTTAAAAAAACTCTTATTAAGACTTTTTTTATTTTTTAAAAACACTATATAAAAAAAGATATTTTTTCTAAATCCTAATTATAAAATATATTGAAGATATAGTTAGATAAGTATCTCGATATATATCTTTTCTAAATCTTAACCGGTAAGATACGTATCTTAACCGCAAAATACGTATATATTTATAAAAAAAACACAATTTTTCTAAAAGATACAATTTAATTAACCTTTTTTTAAATGGGAAATTAAGATTATTTAACAAAAACAAAGATGCAATACGAAAATAATAATACACCCTGTACTTAAAAAAAAAGATTAGTAAAAAAATAATAATAAAACTAACTAATAAAATAAATAAATAACTAAAAATAAAAATAAAATTTTATCTACACGTCGAATCGGACGTGATCGTCATCGTGTTCGGAATTTATTGAAAGGGGGTCGGCTTTCGTGTGTTAGGCTTACATGGCTTCGTCGAGGATTGGGTTTGGACTTTAGTGTATTTGGTTTGATCAGGGATGATCCAAGAGCTTTTGCTTGCTTTGTCAAATATGACTGATCGGTGTATTGAAGTTGTTGTCGTCGATTGTATAGAATGGTCGTTTGTGAATTGTTAGATGTTGGGAGCTTGTTGGATCGCTAGAAATTTGGATGGCATTAGATTGTTGTCGGCATGGAGTTGCTATTCGGATTGTCTTCGGAATTGTATGTTGGATTTGCTTCGTAATTGCTGAATGTTGATTCGCCTTCAGAATTAGACGTTGGATTCACTTCATAATTGCTGAACGTTTCGATTCGGTTTTAGAATCGAACGTTGGATCGCTTCATAATTGGACGTTGGATCGGCTTTAGAATTGACGTCAGGATTTCGAATGGTAGAAATTGGAGTTCGACTTTCAGTGATTTAGAATTATGGACGTTAGGACATTGGAATTGCCATTAGATTTGGTGATTTGTAATTGGAATTTTCTTGTTAGGCTTTGGCTTCGGATTTGGAGATTGCAAAGGAATTATATTATCAAGACTTCGGATTGATTTTAGATTGGTAAGGCGAAGATTCGGATTTGTGGCCAAGTGATTTAAAAAAGAAAAAACCGTTGTGGAAGTGAAGCTATTTTTTTTTTAAATAGTGAATATGTGTGATAAAAAATAAAATCGTCCTGTACCTATTAGTTATTTATAAACCCTTAATCGTATTTTTCGTATTGGAGATACAATAATGATTTTACAGAGATTTGACCTAAACTTTTAGAAACTTTACTTAATTCGGGCTTTTTATTTTTTAAGAAAAGAACTGATCCAATCCATTTAGATATAGCCTAATAACTTATTTAATAAATAAGTCTATTTTGACCAAATATAAATTAGATAAAAATCTACTTTAAATTGGATTGACCTAAAATTATTTTAATAAAGCCGAGTTCTTAAATGCCTTAATGATTTATTAAATTAATTATACATCGTTATCCGATTTGATATTTAATGATCTGATGCGACTCGACTTGATGCGACTCAATACGAAATTATTCTATACGACTCTCTTTTTTATTTTCTATTTTTATTTATTATTATTATTATTTTAATTTTTCACTTTTAATTTTTTATTATTTTCTTATTTTTTTGGTTTATTTATTTTTTAATATGGCTCAACTAAAAATAAAACGAAAATGGTAAAAATGAGGTGTCTACAACATGTAGCATGTAAATTTCTGCTTTTGCTTTTAGTGTTGCATTTTTTAGGATAATGGCTTGGTGTCTCTTGGTCTTAAGTGATCTTTTACTGACCTCCATTTGTTATTGTCAGTTACACTTCAAAATCACAGAGTTGCAACAGTCCCGTCGTGTAAACCATTTTATGATAATAACTGGTCTCATAGTACCTACCATAGACATGATCTATACAAAGCGTCAATGACTCCTCGCTTTAAAGTAAACAGTCCCATTTAAGTGTTTAACTACAATTATAGTAATTAACACAATTTTTTAATAAACATATATAATTATATGTAAAGTTCACAGAACTTCCTAAGAAACTCTACATAAACATAACGGTTCACTAATTTATATAACAACTATCAGTCTTTCATCCTTAAATTACAAAGAACATTTTAGCAACATATCCACTGCTAAGCAAATTGATCCTCACACCCCTGACTTCAAAAGAACTAACCTCTAGATAATTATAAGGCAGCATAATATTTAAAGTATTTAAAAATCAAGACCTATCAAAAGATCTATAAGGATATGAGCAACTACAGCTCAGTAATTTGAATTGGAGACTCATGAAAGTATACAAATATAAACAAGATTATTAAGTAATTATTTTAATGCAATGCAACAATCAAATATCATCATACAACGTAGTGCAGTCCGTTGCGAAATCAGAGAAATTTTACTCGCTCTAATCCGAATTGAGGATTTTTCATGTTATGTAGCAGCTTACAACCAAACCCAAGCTTGTGCAATGGAGATATCACTCCTCCCGCGATTACCTTCGAACCATTGACTTCACCTTCGACGCGATCTCCTTTCCTATCACTTAGTTCGACTAAGGATGAAGAGGGGATTATTATGCAATCTTGCGTTATCCCTTTCGAAGGGGTCGATATTTAGTTGGAGAATCCTAATGATCCTCTAACGGGTTGCAATGCATGATATTTTAGGTTATTAGAGTCAAATAAGATTAAATTTCATTTAAGGCATTCGAATAATTTCACACCAATTCAATCATAACAAAACTCAATCACATTACAATTTCAGTACGAATTCAAATATATCATATACATGCGTAAACTACTTACAATTACAATTATATACAATCCTAAGTCTCCGAGTACCATAAAATAGTATTCTAATGCAATAAGTAATAACCCAACTTACTAAAAATTTCTCAATCGCCCGATCACTTAATTGCAAGCCGATTCATCTCTGAGTATCCTATAATACAAATAGGTCCTTTTAGTACTTATACTTTAATGATTTATATTCTAAGTTATAATTTAACTCATTTTTCCATGTATGCCTATTGTTTACTAATGATTCATTCTACCTTATTTCGGGGTTCGGTTTCTACATTAGATTCTAATTTTGATTCTGGAATCTTAAATATGCTCGAATCTTAATGTGAAATTAATCATATTAAGCTCGAGTATTTTAATGTCCTATTGGGTCTTAATTTAGTATTTTAAACTATTTGGTACATGCTAATCCTAATTGGGGTACTGAATTTATTCTCGATATAAGAAAATTTTACATTTCTTTATACAATTACCTAAAATTAAATTTTGTTTTAGATTTATTATATTCTGATTTTTATTATTATATTTTCTAATTAAACCTAATTTTTCATATTTATTAAATTTCTAATTCTACATATTCCTAACTTTCTACAATTACTACATAATTCCTTCATTGATTACATTAACACTCCAAAGGCTAGAATTAGGTTTTCACATCAGATATCAACATCCTTAACCATCTAATTACTATCTAAATTAGTAATTAATCACCTAATTAACCCAAAAGTACCCAACTTTTCTATCATTTTAGGGCTAAAAATTTAGCTAAAAATTTCAAAAATTAAATTTTAAAAAATGGCTTCATAGCACTATTCTATATCACTTAAGCATTATATAGAAAAAATTTGAGCTCCATACTACGCTCTAAACTACATTCCTAAGCATATTTATTTCTAATCCTAATTATGTTAGATTTTACTTAATTTCTTAAGAACCCCATATTTTCAGACGTGATTACACTTAATCACTATTTTTTCCTAAATCTACATACAATAAAACCTCAGAATAATAAATTTCATAATTTTTTGGGAAAAATAAATAATTTTACGAAATTATACAAAATTGGAACAGATGAGAGACTCACCCGGTCCGATGACTTTTGGCTTTCCAATACCGATCCAAGTGTGTTAGCTAGTCTAGGCGATAGGTCTGGAGTGAGGTGGTGGTGGTTCGGTCTCAGGTGGTGTGGCGTGGCATGTGGCATGTGGGTTTGGCTAATTAGCTCCTATTGCATGAATTTCGTTCTTCTTTTTTTATCCTAATTTTTCTTTTGAATTTTCGATGCTCTCTATTTTTTTCTGATTTCTAACTGTCTAAAGGAGCTTTGCATTTTTTTCCTTATTTATAAAGTTTTGTGGTAATTAATGTGCATTTAATTGGACAAGACATTACCCAAATCCCTTAATTTCTGCTTTTTGTGTTGCTTGATTTTGAATAGGTAATTTTTATTATTCACTTCCTGACTTGCCACGACCAAATCCACCTTATTCCTGATTCCTTTGATTTTTTTATATTTTTTCTTAATTAATTGATATTTTTCTTTAATTATTTAATAAGTTTTTAGACCATTTAAGAAATTTTGCCCTTTTTTTTCTAGACGTAAATACATGTGGGTACATGTGAACATTCCTAATTATTATTTAGGTCATTCCATAATTTTTAGTATACATATAATTTATCTCTTGTAATTTATTAGTTATTAGATTACACTTTTCGCCTTTTCGATAATTAACAATTTTTATACTTAAAATTTGAAAACTTTATAGTCTCATATTTTATTACTTATTTTTTTAAATTCAAGTTTACGAGGTCATTTTTACTAATATTTCTACCCATAGTTTATAATTTGGGTTTGATCGGATCATTTAATTGATCGCCCTAAACTTTATATTTTAAGTTCAATCCTATAGTCACTTGGCTTAACTTTAGGACTTACATTGTTGATCTCCAACCTTGCTTTTATGGCATCCTCTCGAGCAATGTACTTCTTGGGTACTCATATGAACTCGTTGAACGAGTCGAGTTGGTTGAAGGAGACGGTATCAAACAGTTTCTCAGTAGGGTTGATTCCAATGATTAAGGCTTTGAGGGTTGTTCTCATGTTAAGTTTAAAAACCCAAGGCTTTGTATAGTTGAAACGTTTTAAGTATGCTCACAGAGATTTATTAGGGCATTACTTGATGTTATAGAGTTTGGACAAGTCTTTATGTGGGATCTTAGAACTGAGAAAATGCTGTTGGAACTTAGTTGCTAGCTTTTCGAAAGAGGTAATGGAGTTGTCCAATAAGGTGTTGAAGTATAGTAGAGAGGCTTTCGCTGACATGTTGGGAAAGACTTTGCATATGATGGTGTCCATGAAGTTATGGAAGCTCATCATAGTATGAAAGTAAACTAGATGGTCATCTAGGTCTCCCATCTCGTCATATGTGTTGAGGTAAGGGAGCCTTGTGCCTTGAGGTAGTGTTTCCCTAAGGATGATTGGTGTAAATGGGCTCTTCATTATTGTTAGATGTGATATGGGAGTTGAAGATTCAACCTTTTTTAGTTGTGCATATTAGATGCATGGCATTTGTGTTTGTCTAACTCTTGGAAGTTCATATCCTTGAGTAGTTCTTGGGAGCGTTATGGGGATAATTCTCTTGTAGGTTTGCTTGTCTTAGAGCGTTCACTTTACGTATGCGTTTAGCTACAATTTTAGTTTAATCAATTGTGTAGGTCCTTGAGGGCCTATCGATCATGTAGAACTTGGTCAAATAATTGTATTGGGTGCTCAATACGTGTTTTGTTGCATTTGTTCGGTTGTGTAGATGAGTTAACCATTTGCTTCTTCTTAGGGATGTTTATGTGATGCCTTTTCTAGGAGAGCTACCGCCCTTTGCATTGCGATATTGGACTCTCGAGTCCTTTGATTATCTTCGAATACTTGTCGAACAAGTATCCTAAGTTATTGCATTTCATAGGCATGAGTGCTTAGAACTAAGGGAGTTGGCAAGTGTTATGGTAGAGGTAACTTGTTACTGTTGGTGTGGTGTGGTGCTCATAGGTTCTTGTTCTTGTTTTTTTGCCATGTGGAGTAGATTAGCCAGTAAAGGTGGGTGCCAAAATGTTGATAATGGGAATTAACTTGATGTAGTGGAAGAAATTGGCTTGGACTCCATAAGGGAAACTGTCGTAAGGCTTGTGTACTTGCTGTGCTCCTTGCTCCTATGTACCTATAAGAAGCCTCTGATGGGTTGGTTTACGAAGGTCATTCAATGCTCAAGTCAACAAGGAGGGAAAGATGAAAGGGTGAAGTGTGCTAGTGTATAAGGTTCCAAGTACGAATTTTTGGGAGGGGAAGGAGGAATACTTGGGTTATTATGTAAACAAGTGTTGCGTGTTAATGAGGTCGAAAGAGTGAGATTCATAATCCGAATCTTTTACCTTTTGGCTTCTTACGCTATTTATAATGCAAGGAGCTTACCTACTAAGGACGTGTGTCAACTTGAGGCTTGTTAGTATTAGTTGCCTATGAAGGACATATGTTGTAAGGGCGATTAGTGGCTCTGAGCACTAGTTGGCTATGAACACGGCACTAGCTATGTTTAAAACCTAGGATGTTGACATTCTTAGGGGATGTTGAGAGTACTGGTTGTATCAAGAATGCTAAGTTGCAATTAATGAGGAAAGAGAAGGAGGGAGAGCAAAAGACAAATAGCTTAGAGAGAGAGATCTAATTGAGCCATGAACCAAGGGCTGACCTTTTATAGGACGACTATAGAGGAGAAGGTATCTTCATAGTGGCTAGTGATGCCACTAGATGGGTTATTATAGGATTTCTAACCCATTTGAATCGTTAAAAACTTTATAAGGTCAAGCTTCATAGGATTTTGGAGTGAGTTTTGGAATTAATTCTTAAATCCTATAGAGTTATGCGTTGGGTTTTGAAATTTAGAAAAAACTCAACGGAAAATCCAAATCCGTTTTAAAATAATAATATGTACATATACAAGAGCCGTTAATCTCATCTTTAAGGTCGATATCACTTAGCTATATTTATTTATATATGTAAATTATGTAATGTATCTCGATTAATGTATCACCATTTGTATTTAATTTAGTAAATTAGAAATGACAATTATTAGTCGCAATTAAAAGTAGACACGATTTTCTTTTCTTTTTTTTTTCATAATTTATGTTATTTTATTTTTTTTCCTAAAAAAAATTATGGAAAGAAGTAAAGAAACTCTAAATATTGAAGTTAAATTTGGAAATCAATAGATTGAGAGCATCCATTAATATTACAGGTTGGGTTGAGTTTTAACTGAGTTTTTTAAAACTTCATAAAAGCGGATTATAAAAATAAAGTAAAAACTTATAGGATTTTGGGAAGTACTATGAGGTACCGAGTCGAATTTGGGTTTTGTAAAATGCATTTCGAACCCATTTTAATGACATCCCTAATGGCGACAAGTATATGCCTAGAAGGGACCATGTGGCTTTAATACATTTGAGCAAGTGGTGAGGTGCTTGGCAACTTGACATTTGGAGAGCTAGTCTCGAGGTGCTCAAACGTTGATGAAATGCTCGGGGATCATCGAGTACTTAGTTTGAGACAAGGTAACTTGACATTTGGAGAGCTAGTCTCGAGGTGCTCAAACGTTGGTGAAATGCTCGGGGATCATCGAGTACTTAGTTTGAGACAAGGTATCTGGTTGTGTGATTGCTAATTAGGCTTGGTAGGCCTCTGCTTGGATTGGATTTCACGTCGGATCTAAAAGAGCCCGTTAACACCCATATTCATGAATAATGTGAGATTTTAACTCGATAAATGTAAAATTGGACGAAACCGAAAATGCAATCCTTAACGGGTCGGCTTGAATTATAATACGATTTTACGGTTCATGATCTTCTTTTCGTCTTGCGCATTACGACACACACCACTTGCATACGTCTCGGCACTCGATTCACACACTCGTTTCCATTCTCTCGCTTCTTCCCTCTTCCGCTCAATCTTTCCTCTTCCTCCACAAGTTATTTATTCATTCAAATCATAAACCCTAATTTCTCTCTCCTCTCATACCCAATAACCCTAACTCTCTCTCTCCAGAGCACTCCTCTTTCAAACCCTAATCCTCTCTCTCTCTCTCTCTCTCTCTCTAAATTGCAAATCAGTAATCCTAATCTATCATCTCATCACATAATGCCGCCGCCTCCGCCATCGAGCAAATCGAGCAAGCAACACGAGATGACGTCGAATAACCTGTGGGTCGGGAACCTATCGAGTGACATGACTGATGCGGATCTCATGGATATTTTTGGGCAATACGGTGCAATCGACGCGACGTCGTATGCTTCTCGAAGCTACGCGTTTGTGTTCTTTAAGCGCGTGGAGGATGCTACTTCTGCCAAGTTGGCGATGCAAGGGAAGACCGTTAAAGGGAATTCAATTAAAATCGAATTTGCTCGACCGGTTTGTTCTACTCTTTTTCGTAGACTACGATTATCAATGATAAGAATACTTGGATTTCACATTTGTTTAAGTTTTACTGCTATTAATTGTGTAGCATTGGAAAATCGGTATGTGTATTGTTTTAGTGCGGATGTCGTGTAGTTTGTTTATTCATTCATTCATTCATTTATTTATGTTATCAACGGTGCGTATTATTATCTTACTTGTGTTGTTCAAATTTGGATGCTTGTTCGACGTAGCTTGTAGAGGATTAAAAGACAAACCATGGGTTTCTGTTCGGGGCTTTTTGCGTCAGGAGATTGTTCACATCGATTTCTGGTTGTAGAATGGCAGGGAATGGAAATATTCTGTTTTCATTATTCGAATCATATGGCAACTTGGGCCTTGGGGTACCCACTCGGCAAAGAACTTTAGTCCTAAAGAATTACTCCCAACTTACTACTCCGAATGACTTGAAATAAAATTGCAATTAGGATGTCAAAGGTCCTGATAATGAAAAATAATGGATGCATGTAATCATTGAACTTCCCTCTGGGTCTCCATGTATCTACAAACAATTTCCCTTTATATTTACTTATTACAGCTAAAACAAATTTCATGGCTGTAGGAGTTAATATTTTGATTAACAAATATTATATGGTCTAGGAGATAATTTTATTAGGAGGTACTTGAAGTATTTTTCTAGATGTACTTGGATCCTTAAGATCCTTTGGCAGGAAAGTTGTCCTAATGCTATGAATCAATTTGTCAATGTGAGATGGTTCCTGAATAAGGTTTTTGTTATTTCCTTGATCAAGCTGTTGGAAACATCTTTGAAGGCAAGATGAGACTGCACTGGCTACAAAATTGCAATACAACCATTATATATTTTTTGCCTTGTCTCGTACCTTGCTTTATAAAAATGTGGTACCTAGAAAACCTTAGCCAAATAACATGGGAAATAGTGTCATTTTAGCCAAAATCATCATGCTTTAGCAACCGAGAATCTGCTACTCATGCACTTATTCTCGACATGCTATATTTTCAACGAGGATCGTTGCCAAAGAGTTTTGCTGAAATAGGAAACGGTCCTAGGGTGGTGAAATTCCTTGTCCAATAAGTTCCAATGTGCAAGTGTAACTATTTGGGTGGATGCTGTCCTTAAGTACTACGTTGTCTTGAAGAGATGAGTCAACAAATGTATTGTCATAATAAAATGATGATGATCCAAGGATCATCATGTCCTCTGCAGCTCTGCGTGGTGGGGGAGGGAAGGACAAGCATTGAGAATTTGGTGAATTTCAACTCAAAAATGCAAAGCAATCAAAATTCAATCCAGATTTCATTGGTTTGGTGTTCTTGATATTTCAAGAATGGGATGAATAATATTACATTTATTCTAAGGCTATATCTTTGCAATGTGGAATCTGGTCCTAAGATGCAGTTCTTTTCTTATAAACATGTTACATGAAGAAGGAAGTTGAGAGTACATTATGAAATCACATTGGGTTATTGAACCTGATGGGGCCACTATAACATGCTTATCCATTTCAGTAGCTAAGGCTCAAATCGGACATATTATTGTTGCGAGGTACTTTGTGGTATTGTTTGGAAGTCATAGATGTTAGTTTCGCCCCCATCAATTAGACCATAAATAGAGAAGGGGGAGCGTGTAAAATTTGGATTGTCAAATTCGAATCATTTTGAGAATGCAATCTAACTGTTTAAAGACAACAAAATCATTGACAAAAACTATGGAATATTCTATTCCCCTTTTTTTTTTGGATAAAAATTCTTGAACCTCACTTACACGAAAATGAAGAAATGTTTAGTGTATTATTATCATTCTATTTCATTGATAACTATTTTTTTTTTTTTTGAAAAAAGATTGATTTGTGATCCGATTTACTGAAAATTCTTCTCATTCTCCCAAAAGCTTATATGTGGTCTATGATTTCCAGAATGAACCAAGAGTTCTCCAAACATAGCCAAAACTTCCACTACAAAGGCAAAGACAACTAAGAAAATGATAGTTTCATTACTCAATATCAACTAGTAGATTTAAATTGGGTTTTTATCTCATAGCAATAGGCACAGGAGATCGAAAATAGATTAGCACTATTTTTCCTTGAATATATAAATGGGAAAATGTGAACAATCATCCACAAATGTAACAAAATAGCAAAAGGACAAGTATCCCAAACATCTTAACATTTGAGATTAAAAGGATATGCAACATCTATATTTATATTGTTTAAGAGGTAAGGGGGAGTTTGGTTTAACATAAAATCACCAGTCACTCTTTCCCCTAAAAGGAATAGCAGCAATTGCAAATACAGCTAAATTATTGCTTAAGTATGGATAGACACCATAAACTTATGAAGTATGACTTTACCTCATTATATCTTATGAAAGTGTGTAAATAACACCCAAACCATCGATACTGCTCTAAAATTGTCACTAAAAGGGGGCTATCAATGGGAACAGTTTGTGGGTTTTAGTGACGCTTTTTGGTGTATGTATTCATTTTCCTAAGTTTTAAGAGGTAAAGTTTTAAAGTACTTATCTGTACCTAATCAATGGCTTAGGGAATATAATAACAATTTGCGCAAGAAAATAAGTTAATGGTGTGTTAGTAATGCATAAATCATAATTTAAATTACGAAAGTTTTTTGTGTCATTTGATTAGTGAAATTTTGAAAGAGAGAACATTTTTTTCCAGGGATATAGAGAAAGATTTGACTTCTTCTTCTCTTTTTTTTTTCCCTTCTTTTTCTTTTCTGAATGATTGTTTTGTTTTTTGGGGCATCTGCTTCACGGCTGCAGTACCTTCAATGTTTGTTTAATCTAGGACGATGAGTGACTCAGTGATATTTAGATCAACATGACTCACATTGTAAAATAGATATAGAATCTAAACTAGAAGAAATTTCTTCAATCTTGGCAAAGATGGATGTTAAACTGATAATGATTTGAGGAGGAACCGCACTGGAAGAAGCAACTTGACATCGGTAAAATTCCTCTGCTCCATTAAGCTGCTGGAGAAAGAGAAGGGGGGGAGGGGGTGCCATGGAGAGGGACATAAAGTAGAAATGACTAGATGGTAGTCATAGCAATTGCTGGATTCCCTATATAGTTGTCAGCATTGCCCATGTGAGCAGCTTGGTAATATACAAAAAAATTGTTGCCTTCTCTACCAGAATTGAGTGAAGTACATGTTTTCAAGTATATGGGTTTCCATATAAAGAGGAATATATCTGTAGTCTCCCTTTTGTTAATGGGAAGTCCCTCTTATTCTGTGAGTCTTGAATGAACTGCATACAAAAGAAATTCTTATCACTAAGTTTTCTTTCCTCACAAGTAACATGCTTTTATCGAAGGCAATGATATTGCTTTTAAAATATTCTCCTGGCATAGGTCTCCTAGAATAGTTTGGAAGAATGGCTTGACCTAAGTTTTGCATCCTTCAACCATGTTTTGGGACACTCTTGTGGGGTCTGTATGTATCAGTGCATGTAGCATATAACAAAAAAGCAAAGAGCACATGGTTTATGAGGGACTAATTGATCACCATAGTGTTCATTATGCAACAGTTCATATGATACAATATGTTGGTCATCTGTGAAACTTCTTGCTAGATATTTTTGCTAAGTAAGATATAGTTTATAGAATAGCTTTGAAATTATTGTTTTAAGTATTTTTATGTAAAGTAGGATAAACATTTGTTTTCTCTCCGATCATTTAACATCTTATGTACAATTATTGTCACCAGAAAACACCGATATAGCATATGCTGGAGTTCTCCTTTAGATCCATCATTAACACATGCGTCAATTTGAAAAATATTTATTGCTTTCATTATATCCTTCTATTCTGATTTTATATGAGGGCATGGAACTTGTGTCTACCTTGTTTATGCAAAATGACAATTATTTTCCTGCTTTAGTAGTTTGTTGTGTACCTTGATAATTTGCAAGATATATAGTTATGTGAATTGTTATAAAAATCATAGTGTTGAATCTTATTGATAATCATGCTTTCAGGCTAAGCCTTGCAAGCAAATATGGATTGGAGGAATAAGCCCAACTGTTTCCGTGGAAGAGATAGAAAGGGAGTTCCTTAAATTTGGTAAAATTGATGACCTAAAGTTCTTTAGGGAACGAAATACTGCTTTGATCGATTATATTAGATTGGATGATGCCTGCCAAGCTATGAAAAGCATGAATGGGAAGCTATTAGGTGGGGAGCACATACGTGTTGATTTTCTACGGTCCCAGCCTCCGAGAAGAGTGAGTTATACTGATAATTTCAAATTTTCTTTGTACATCTGGCTTCCAGTTATTGTATCTTGTCAACAATTATAATTGATTTAACCAAAAACACAATTATAATTAGAGTAGAATTTTCTTTTAGCAAGATACGGTTGCAAGACAATTTTAAAAGATCAGTCATTATCTTTCTTATTTTTTCTATTTGATAGGACAATTGGCAGGATGCTAATGACTCTAGAGATTATCATGTTAAAGGCATGGGGCTTACTGATGTCCATGTTGGTTCTAAACGGCAACAGGTGAGACTCTGATATCTTAGTTGTGTTTTGTAGATTCTGTGCAGAATTCAAGGATCTTAAATGCTTGCTTCCTTTCAAGTGCATAAAATAGTTCTGTAGATGCTCCTGTCTTAAATCAAGGTTAATTGCATTTTCATCCTTTTGTCTAATGTTTATGTGCAACTGTTCCACTCAAGCATTCTGTCCCCTTAAAATTTTGAAGTGTTGATATTAAATTTTCTGTCACGTGATAAGTTTAAGTGAAAATTATGTTATGCTTGAAAAGGGAAAAAGGAAAGAAGGGGGGGTGGGGGGGGGGAAGGTGTAAAGCATAGATTTTTGAAAGTTGAAAGGGGCATGGTGTGGCAGTCTTGTGCTGACTACTAAGAATGTTGGTTACTATTGAAAATCAAATTCCTGAAAGTTCTTGGGAGAATGCTGTATTCTAAGATTGAGGGAGCCAGCTGCACATGCCCTTTGTTCATAAATAGAAGTACAGTTAATCCATTAGTTGCTTAATGTACTAATTGGTTCCTGTTGGTTTTCAAGTATGGTTTATTTGATTTAGATGTGGCTAGTGGTTTTCTGTATGGAGCACTGGGGGTCCTTCATTGTGAAGTTCATCTATCTGAAATAGTCATTATCCATGTTAAAATCTAAGAGGATTACTGATGCTTGATCCATCTGAGGTTGTCTTTTGTGGTAATTGTATGTCTAAGATGAGATGTCAAGTTAGGGTTTTTAATTTTAAGATGATTTGGCAGTTTTCTCAACCTCCTGGAGCTCGGAGAAGTGAAGGTCAACCTAGTAACGTGCTGTGGGTGGGATATCCTCCTTCTGTGCAAGTTGATGAACAGATGCTGCACAATGCAATGATTTTGTTTGGCGAGATTGAGAGGATTAAAAGTTTTCCTGCAAGACATTTCTCATTTGTGGAGTTCAGAAGTGTGGATGAGGCACGTCGTGCCAAAGAGGGATTGCAGGGCCGCCTTTTTAATGACCCAAGAATAACTATTATGTTTTCAAATAGCGAGCTGGCTCCTGGTAGAGAATACACCGGTTTTCCACCTGGAGTTAGGGGTCCAAGACCAGACATGCTTGGTGAACCTCCTTTTCAACCTCCGGATATGTATGGTCATGGTCGTCCCATGGGGCCTGGATCACTTCCACCTAGTGGCATGATGGGTCCAAATATGGGGATGAGGCCATTTGGTTCACAAGGCCCTTTTGACCCTGGCCTTTCGGGCCCTGAGTTTGAGGATGTTGATGGGCCTTATGGGATGCAGGATGGTAATGGAAAAGGTATGGTGGGTCCAAAGTGGAGAAGGCCTTCTCCTACTGCTTCTGCTGTGCTTCCTTCTTCTGCTTCTGGTATGGGTACTCCTGCTAGAGTTGCTTCTGGTTCATGGGATGTTTATGATGCAAGCCATCTTCAGAGAGATGCTAAGCGGTCTAGAATTGAAGGTGTTGTGCCTGCTGATGAGTCTCCCTTTCCCTTGAGGATGGAAGATCATGCCATGGGGCCAGACCATGTGCTTGGTTCATCAATGGATGCCGGTATGCCCTTCAGAAATCTTCCTGGGGGGCATCGACTTAGCCCATTAGGTTCAAGGTTTGCACATCAACCCCCTGATAATGATTGTATCTGGAGGGGCATAATTGCTAAGGGTGGAACACCTATTTGTCATGCGAGATGTGTACCTATAGGAGAAGGGCTGCCAAGTGACCTGTAAGTGTAAATATCTTTTGATCATCTCATTGCACTTGTCACTAACCAGATGTATACTAATAGTTTCTTCCTGAAAATTTTGATCCAATCTTCTCTTATTTTTCCTCAATAGCCTTGGTAATCCCTAGAGTTTGGATTAACATGATGGTACTGTTGAGAAGCAAGTGATGGTATGGTGAAAGAACCATGTTGATGTACTTTCGGGGTTTTTTTAGGTCTTGTTTTCTTTTCTTGGCTCCTAACTTTTGCCAACCTTGATGTTTGAGTTATTTGCTTGACAGTCAGGCTAGTTTTTTGTTTATTTGCTCTTTACATGTTTATCTGATTCTTTTCCTAATCTAAACATCCTCAACTGCTAATTTTTTTTGGCCAACTCCTCAATTGCTGTTATTATTCAGAAATTTCATTTTATTGCAGTCCTGAAGTTGTCAATTGCTCGGCAAGAACGGGATTGGATATGCTTGCAGAACATATTACAAGGGCTGCTGGATTTGACCTTGTTTTTTTCTTGCCAGACAGTGAAGATGATTTTGCATCTTACACTGAATTCCTTCGATATTTGGGTTCAAAAAATCGTGCTGGTGTTGCAAAGCTTGTGGATGGCACAAATCTGTTCCTTGTTCCTCCATCTGATTTTTTAAGAAATGTTTTGAGAGTAATGGGTCCGGAACGTCTTTATGGCCTGGTTCTCAAGGTCCCTCCACAACCAGCTAGTGATGCACATGTGCATCATCAGCAGCATCAGCCCATACCTTTGCCACATTACAGAGATAGGCAGCAGATTCTTTCTCATAGTCTGGATCATGGCTTAGTATCCCCTAGGGAAGAACAGCTTCCACAAAGGGACTATAATAGAGTTCTGCAGGAGGATATGAACATTCCCCAAAAGCCACTTTATCCACCAGCAAATGAGTCCTTAACACTTCAGTCAGTTGTCCAGGATGCATCTACCAGTACTGCAGCAGCTTCTAATGGTGGGGTTACTTTAACTCCTGAGCTTATTGCTACACTAGCTACTATATTGCCTGCCTCTGCACAGGCGCAGGCGCAGGCTCAGGCTCAGGCTCAGGTGCATGCACAGGCACAGGCACCATCTGTGGAAGCTGATCAACAAGACTTCATGCGGTCATATCCTCCTGTAACAGCTAATAGGGAATCTCAGTCTCAAGGATGGAGAGAAGGACATCTGGTTTCAGATCATGGTGGTCATTCAGCCCAACAGTCAGGAAATCAGCTTAGTTCTCAGATGTTGACAGGATCGCAGTACAATGCTTACCCTGCTGTCTCTGGCACATCTGGCTTCCCTGCACAAGGTGCAATTGGGACTCCCCAAATGCAAGACTCTGCAGCCAACCCTTTGCAACAGGGTTTCCTGGGCCCTAGACCATTAACTAGTTATGCAAACCTGTCTCAAGCAGGACAGTATGTGGCTCCTGCACAGGCCACCCTGCCATATCAGCTTGAAGTTCCTTCTAATACCCAGAAAGGATATGGGATGATGCCTGCAAGTGACGCCTCTGCATTATATAGTTCGCCTTCTGTGCAGCGTAATAACCCTCCAGCTCCAGTGAATCTGGTTCAAGGGGCTAACTTTTCCCATCCCCAAGGAGTCATGCCCTCGGTGTATGACAAAGGGAACCCAGAGCTTCCAGCTCACGCACAGCAGCTTCAGTCTGCCGCTTCTGGAACTTCGCAGGGAATGCCAGATGGTGAGGTTGATAAGAACCAGCGGTATCAGTCAACGTTGCAGTTTGCTGCAAGTCTTCTCCTCCAGATACAACAGCAACAGCAGCAGCAGCAGCAGACGGGTTCTCAAACTGGGCGAGGATCTGGCAACTAGCAGTCACAGCTTTCTTGATATAGGTAATTTCTCTCTTATGGTTAATCTTATAAATGCTGCAGATTTCTTCCTTGTTTTCCCCTATAAGAAAAATTGCCTCGTATGTTTGAGGAAATGTTTGTCTGGTAGTGTTTAGGTGTGGGTATTTTATTTGCATGTGAAAGAAAAATTTTGTTGTCTGTGCTTGCACTTTTGTTTTTTTTTTTTTTATTTCCTTCTTTTTAGCCAAATTAACTGGTTTTATCTTCTTACTTCTTGCAAAAGCAGGTCTAATCAATTATTTGATTATTTTAAATCTTGAAGTTGAAATTTTTTTGACAAACTATTGTTTGGTCCCATATAAAGGCATTCTTTATCAGGCTCTTTATTTTCTGTCCTCATGATAATGATTTTCCTGGAAGACTCTTTTCAAGACCCACCCACCTCTCTTCTCTTTTAAATATATTTTGCAAGGTCTTTCAAGATAAGCACAACCATTCAATCTTTTTGTCACTGCAAGGTTTGCTGGGTTATTCTTTGTCTTATCTGTTTCTATCTGTCTAGTTTACTTGGTTTCTGCATCTGAAAGCAATTGTTTACCATGTCTGTTCTCACTATAATATGTAATGAGTGCATTAGTTAATAGCTTATCATTCTACATTATGCAACTAATGTTGATCTTTGTGGTTTCTAATAAGGTTTATCAATTGTTGATATATTTCTTCATTTACTTGGTCTTTTCTTGTATGATGTAATATAACTAGTTTATATATCATATAACTTTTTAGATTTGGTCATCATGTTGGGTAATGATTGGATATATTATTAATCTGAACCCCCTATTTATTAGTCTGTAATTTCTGAACAAAATGCTGATAAAATTCCATCGCACTCATGAGTTCTCACTGGATAAATTTAAAAAACATGTAGAAACCATAATGGTTCTATGTACTATTAAATATTATAACAATTATCCCCCTAGAGAAAATAAATTAAAGAATGACAAGACCAGTCTTATGTCCAATTCTCTCAAACTTCCTCGTTCCTAATTGCAAAAAGTGTAAAATATTACTTCGTCAAACAACCTGGATGCATGACATTGTTCTCAGGTAGGAAACGACTTCAACTGACGTTATGGCATCTTATTGACATCTTTCCTTTACACTACTGATTAAGAAAATTCCCTTTATATAGAAAGAGCTGATTTCAAGTAAATGATTCATCAATTATTACTGGACCTATGGTATTCTTGGCGCTAGTGCAGGTCTCCTTCTGCTGAATAGCGGTTTGTATGCTTTAACCGAGAGCGTATGTCAGCTTCCAATGCTTGTTTCACTTAAAGATAACTATAATTGTGGGGTGGACTCGCTTTCCAATTAGTATATATCTTGGAAGCCTGCGTGAGATTATTGGGCATTTCTGGTTTACCCTTTGTGGGGAGAGTATAGGTTAGCATGGCCTGCAATTGGCAAGGTGCCCAAGGACAAAATTTCGAGCCAAATTTAGATGCAACATATAATTTTTTTTTTCTTTAAACAAATGCAAGAACCAACCAGTGCGAACTGTTATTAAAACCATCCATATTCAAGGAAGCTGGCGTAATTCTTAAAAAAGAAAAGGTAAAATATTGGCCACATCCCAAAGTAAAATCCATTAGCAGCTGGAATTGTTATGCTGTTAATCTTTGCCTTAAAGCCCTTTCCTATCCTGAATGAAATTCACAAACTGTTGGGAACCAGATGCTTATGGTACATATATATGCACTTGAACTAGCTGAATTGTTTTGGAATAGAAGGCTTTCACATCATGCAGTTTCCCAGTTCCCTTTTTATTTTTTTTTTAAAAAAAACACTCCTTTTTCATTTACCCTTAAATTCAAGGCATATTTCATTACAACAAGGTTGCTATTAAGTTGTTATTGCCATAATTAGGCAATTGGGATATCAGGGATAACACACATATATCAAAGTTTGATTGCAGATGGTCTAATATTAATTTGTTATGGTGTTTATTATCTAAAAAGTTAATTCACCTATGAAAGCAGGGGAGAAAACAAGGGGGAGTTTGGAATTTAGGATTATAATTTTAGTAAATGAGTTGTATGATGTGCGGGGTCGTCTTGACGGACTCTTCTGTCACTATGCTTGTAATCTTTTGAAGCAATATGGGTGCATGATACAGAATTTGTTATAATATTAACTGGATGCAATTAATGAAATGGGTTTATAATGGTTATTGCTTGCTAAGCTATCAGCATAGAAGATGCTCTTTTGACACTATCTCTGCAGTTAACCTCCAGCTACTATGGGGTAAAAGAAACTATGGAAAGATTTTTGGCAAATGAAGTGACTTTATAGAACCTTCCCCCATAGGAAACGATATTGAGTTGTCGACTTGTCGTGGTAGTTGTCTTATAGTTCTTGCTGGTCTTCTCACACTTCGATCTTGACTTCTTCTTGCTTATAGTATTTCTCATGTCTGTTGTCCTCTGCCTAGATGGCTAATTTGGCATCTCTAACACAATTGGCAGCTGCAATAATGTCAGCTGCACTCATTTGCTTTGTTAATGTGGTTTCTTGAGGCTCCTCTAGGGAAGAATTTTTCTTGAGCTTATAAATTGATAAATCAGTCATCATTTTAAGTGTTCTGACGCAATGTCATAGAGTTTCATGTCTTTCTGACATCATTGATCTGGCATATTTGGAACCAAAAAAAAAAAAATAAATAAATAAAAAAAATCAACCAGCTCATAAGAGAGTTAGATGCCTTCCCTTCAGATCTTGGATGATCCTTCAATTGGCCTCTTCTTTCAGGCTTACTCAGGGCTGGTTGTCTCTGAGTGTCTTTGCTTGCGATAGTGGGAAGGTTAAACATTGTACGTCATCTGAACATTGAGTAATGTCATTCCCCCCGATATATGAATTTAGAATGTGAGTTGGACTTAATTAATGGAAACGATTCAATAAATGCTGCAACAAAGACGGACCCGAGACCTCCCAGAAACAAGACCTGGCAAACATTTCGTTTGTCTGTTGAGAATATTTACATATCAAATTAAGAGACACGCAAGCCTGATATAGTTTTTGTTTCGCTTTTGATGGGTTATCTGTGAAACTGCGGCAAATAGGAGCTATTGCGTAGTTGATCTTGCGATAATGCATTCATATGTCTAACCTGATAGAGACTACTCACATGTGCTGTTAATAAAATATTGAAGGCAAGCCGCTAGTCAGGTAGGGATGCTCTTATACTCTTTCTTATACACAAGCGGGCGGGGCATAGTTACGGAATGGAGTGCTTGAGCTTTGCCTCTTTACTGGGACTTGGTAAGTAGGTTGTGCCGTGGATACACAAGTCTTACAAAATATTTTGTAAATAACAGTTGTATCTGTCGGTAAGACTTCAACACATGAACTTCCTGGTTCGATTCATTTGACAATACAATACGTGATTGTGGAGATTAGAAATTTATTATCATAGATGGCGTCAGTCCATACACCCGTTAATCACATAATGTCACGCAAATATTTGATATTAAATTTAATACCTTTGCAATTGATGGTGATACGGATGGGATGTAGGGATGAAATTTCTTTTGTGATTGAGGAAGTACCCATGGATAGGTAGCAGTGGCAACATAGCGGTGTAAGAAATTATTTACTTTGTGTGGATTATATATTCTCTACATGTATAGCCGATGATAAAAATTTCCCGGGTCTTCTTTTCCTAAGGAAAGCATCTATCGATACGTTGGTATGTATAAAATTTTCATATCTTAGCATTTTAGTAAGTGCATAGGAGCACATTCTTTTTAGAATTAAACAGGTATAGTGGGTGGGCGGGGAAGAAAAGAAAGAAGAACTGTTCCCGTAGAATGAAATACAATTATGTTGCCCCCATACAAAGGCTTAAATGGCGTCCCTGTGCAGTCAAATTAAAAGAATAATCTATCGTCTGTTAGATTACAAATTTATTTCTTCAGTAATCAGAGGTGGTGAAAACGATAGATTATTCAAAATTGAGCGTTTAAACCTTAAATTTTTAAAACATGTTTTAAGATATTTTTCTATGTCACTGGATAAAAAAGTACAATAATTTTGAAGTTGAAAAAAAAAAAAAAGATCTACATTAAACAAGAATATATATATATTTTTAATTTTCTGTAAATATATTTACTACGTGTATTCTTTTTTCTTATCTTTTTCATAGGGGTTCTAGCACTATGTCTCGAGGTTTTTACCCTCGGTTTATACGCTGAATTTTGAAGATGGAAGACCTAATCATCTATAGAATAAATAACTGGAATTATTTTAATATATTTTTTCTCAGATAAAAACAGGAGAGATGGACGCATCACATGAACGTCTACATACATATCCAAATCGGTTCGGCGAACATGCTATGCATTAGAAAATAATGCCGCTAAATCAAATACTGCTCGGTGCGTCCTCCGTTCCGTTAGGCTTGGCAGTTTCTGCTGTCATTTCACGTTATAATAATAAATATACTCAAGTATGATTATATTTTATAAATAATTAGTTAATTTTTGGGTGAAATAATTAATTTATTTTATAACCCTGAATTTGCAATATAATCCTATCGTATTGAATCAATTTTCTCATATCATATCATTTTAACATTGTCTATAATTTCGAATTTATTAATTTTGCTGTATGCATAGAGTGGTATAAGTGTGCAACTTACGTTGGTAAGCATATGATGAAATCTCGGATAAAGTTTGTCTTATCTCCGAAGTAAGTCCGGAGGCAATAAAATAAAAGGGGCAAATTAGCAAATGGCCATTTCTTATTAATGTGAGATCGAGACTGAGGGCAGAAAGGATGAGAGAGACGATAACGGGCTGACATGATTGCTTTTCCTACACTGTAGGTGAAACGCATGCGTGGAATTGGAATCTTTGGGAAGAACAAACATCGTGCGTCTTAGGCTAGTGAAGCAGAACATGGCGTCAGCGTCCGCGGCTTTTTCTTGTTCTCCAAAACAAATTAGGTTCTTCTTCTTTGTTTTTATCTTTTCTTATTAAAGAGATTTCTTGTTTCATGGCGAAATTTCAATCGAACCATTTTGCGATTTACTTGTATGGGAATCCTCGACATTGTTTGTCCTAAGTTTCCTTGTAACAAATTGGACATTTAGTCAATACCATACCCTGCGTATTCTCAGCTTACTTGTGCTAGAGTTCCCCTGACATTGGTTTACACCTTCCAATGGGAAGTTACAATGCCGCGAGAGTAGGAAATGCCGATTATATACATGGATAAGTTCTTAAACTTTTCAACAGCTCCTGAAAATTTTAGTCATATTTTAAATTGTTGTCAAAACTCTTAAAACCGTGGCTTAGAGATCTCGTTTTGGTGCTTTAGCAGTGGTTGAGATCTTCACAACAAGTTTACGAGTATTGGGGAAGTAAATTTACATTTTGAAGTTGACACAAAGGATATTGGAAGTCGTATTTGCAATATCTCATTATAAATTGAGAGCTACATAAATATTTGTGCTTTTACTTTCCACTACCACAAGGTCAGTTTCGGATATTAAGAGAGTTAGTCGCATTTAATGCATTATGGTGAAAATGACTAAAATGCGGTACAAACGAATTCAATAATCGGTGGAAAACGATTCAGCATTTTCTTTTTCCTGCCCTGTGGGACCATATGGAAAATTTATCACGATAATTTTGGGAAGTTATGTATCGTGAGTAGGATTCTACAGGTAGAGTAAGATAGGTTAGCTTTTCAAAAAAGCACAGTACATTTGTAAGATATAACATCGCGAGAGGGTGTGGTGGTGTTGTCTTGTATTGTTACTTAGATGTTTAAATTAATAATTTCCATGAAGAGAGATTAAGTAAGAATGTTTAAGCTGTTTACGAACGGTTAAGTTTTAAGGATCTAAATGGTTCAATCGATCAAACTTGTTAAATTGACGGGTTGATAAATCAGTCAAGTTAACATGCTAGCTTAACTTGACTCTGCTCCTCTATTTTTTTTTTTTTTTAAATCTCACGTGTTACATGTCTTTGTTTTATACTTTCCCCTTTCTCAACACATACTTAGTATTATCACAAATTATAGTTAATAATTATATTGTAATTTTGTTTTTCCTGTATTGATAGTTTATTCTTAGATTCGAATGAGAAATTCTTATCTTTTGCAAATTACAGATTCTCTCATTTTGTTTAACCTTATTTAATATTTTAATATTAAAGTAATATTACGCTTATACAGTCTAAATTAATTATTTTAGATCGGAATAAAATTTTAAATTTTTCTCACTTTACTTTATATAGTATAAAATGTTACAATTATTTCTGGAAAAAAAAAAGAAAATGGGGGTGAGCGAAAAATTATTTATAGTAATTTAGAGAATGTGGGAATAAGATTAAAGGAAATTTATAAAATTAAAAAAAAAATTTAAACAATCGGTTCAAGTGTAGGTGAACTGGTTTAGGCCCGTGCTCGTGCCTTCAAAGGTCGGGCTTGGATCAATCTTGCACCGACTAATGAATTAGTAATTCAAGATCAGTTCGATCTGACGCTCATGTTTAGTTACAACTACAAAATCTACATAATTATTTTCATGAGGGGCCATCTCCCTTTTTTACCCCTTAAATAAAGGTAATTATGTTAGTAAAGCACAAAAGTGGCAGTAAATTGCCATAACTTATTGGAGCTCAAACACCAAAATATATTAATGTCTTATTCACTTAAGAGGAATTGGAATTTAATTATCTCCTTATTCTATATTTCAGTGTTTATTTGATTTTTTTGTCTCTGAATAGTAATTCCTTAATAATCTCTATCATGTGAAATTAAGTAATAGGAATTTTTTAATTTAACCAAAAAATTACAATTTTTCATAAAATTTCACATTTTTTTAAAAAATAATTTTGTATTAATTTAATAACGACTATCACTACCATTGCTATTGCTACTATCACTACTACCGCCGCTACTAGCCCCATCCTCATCCTCATTGCCATCGCCATCGCCACTATCACCACCATTATCACTATCGCCTCTATCGCTACTGACCACAATTATTACCATCGCCACTGCCATCGTTATTGTCGCAATCGCAATTGCTATCGCTACTAACCATCGATCGCCACCACTTATCGTCACTGGCATTATCACCTCCAATCACTACCGTCATCATCACCACCACTACCAACACTACTACCAACACACTGCTACGGTCGCTGCCGCCGCCGCCTCTACCGCCACCACCCATAATCACCACCACCGTCACCACTCTCTCTAACCACCACTATCATTACCACTATTATTGTCATCATTACCGCTCACAACCGCTATCGACCCTTACCACTACCTCTACCCTACCCCATAGTCGATTTTTACTACCACTACCTATTACTTTAAAATCACTTGAGAAAGAAAATGAATTAAGGATACTTTAATCATTAAAGTTTTATTGCATATCTATTCTTAAGTTATTTATTAATTTAACTAAACAAAGTAATAGTTATTACATCCTTATTATATTTGTTAAGAATTCCAATTATATTTCTCCCTCGTTTCATTCAGTGAAGTAAACGAATTGTAAAGCTAAAGTAGAGATTATGCAATGCAATAGAAGCTAAAGTATAAAAAAAAAAACTAATTGCAAATCATTACAATGATGGTTGCTTTTGACCGATGAATATATCGAATTATAATATAATTGAAATCATAAACTAACTTGTATAAAACAAAAGTTTAGATGCTAAAAATTATCAAAAATTGAAAGTATAGACACTTTTAAGTGCGTTATCCCTATTATGGGTACAAGTAGCTTTTAGAAGTAAATGTGTTAAAAATTCCATTGTTTCATGGTAATTAAATATATTTGATTAAAGTAAAAAATAAAAAGTAATTCTAATAAAATACAATTTTTCAAAAGAACTTCATCATTAAATTAACAAAACTTTTAAATGAAGAAAAAAAAAAATTGTACTGAATGGATGGGGTAATCTTTGAACTTTTTGGAAAAACCGCTTCAATAAAATTGTTTGAGTATCAAAAAAATGCATGAGATGGAATGGAAATGGTAAGTTATCTATTTATAACATAATCATAGTTATTCATATCATTATCATGCATTCATTTCATCACTTTCGTTTCTTTTTCTTTTTCTATAAAATGGAAACTAGTTTTCAGTAAATCGTGCTTTTTCTTATTAAAAGACTCAATATCAGAGTTGAGGTTACGTCACTATAGAGGAATTGAGGGAGAGGGGGAGTTGAAGAGCTGGAAATTGGATCGGACATATTTGCGGGCTATATGAAAGGACAATGTTGCTTTAGCTTAGTGATTCCATATTGAAACCATTCAATATAGCAATACGCTCAAAGTTTATATCCACAGCATTGAACTCTAAAAAACAATGATTATTCATTGTCTGTAATATATTCAATATAGCACTACGCTGCTGCCATTTTGCAGTTGCATAAAAAATCAAGGATAATAGCTGACAGCATAATTTTGAAAATAAATTGAAATTAAAGACAATGATTATTCATAGGAAAAATATAATAATGAAAAAAAGAAGAAGTAAAACTCACTTGGTATTCGGTCTTTGCCCACATTGTTTTCATAAATTATCATTAATAAATGCCCATGCATGATGTGTATACAAAATTTAAATATAGTAGCATAATAGAATTCAAAACATGAAGCATTTACATGAGTTTAAATTATTTTCACCTCTTGTTTCTCTTAATATGATTAATATGTTTTTATTAGGCTTGTTAATTTTTGATATGATAATTTTTTTCTTGTATTTTAACAACCCATAGTACGAGCATAAAAAATATAAAAATAAAAACTTTTTTTTTTTTTATAAATACTACATGTTTCGGAAAAGAAAAATCTTAAACATAATCACAGACAATTTAACAGTGCAGGAACAAAAATTTATTCATATATGACTTATGTTTTAAGACTTTACTGCCAATATGTTGCCTAAGAAATGGTGATTCATAAATTTATTTCATTCATTACTCAATTTATTTTATTGTGCATCAAGCAATTAAATCTTCCTCAAATGATAGTATAAAAGACAATCTAAAAGAAAACAAATGGCTTATTTTGTACTAATGGTCAATAAATCAATATTTGTAATATCGTACCTTAAGTAATATATACAAAGTATACTATCTTATAAAGTGAAAAGGCAAAGAAAAAACTATTGATTTTCTTCCGTATTCAGAGTCAGGGTAATAAACCAAGAAACAAAAAATTTAAGTCAAAATGTATCCGTGCACGGCAACCCATACAAGTAATAATTTAGACATGCTAAAATACCAACTTGAAATTTCATGTTTTCATGATACTATTAATTGAAAATTTACCATTTTGTAATTGCTACTTGTGCATGTGTGGGTATGGACTATGGGTTCATGTTGATGATGCTAAATTTGGAATAGAAGGGGAAAGGTTTTCTGACTTGTTTTTGGCACAAAATGGTGAAGGGTTGGTGCCATCCCAATTTACAAATAATCTCTCACTCTCTTTCTTTCTCTTTTGGGAAAAAAGAAAATAGTAGACTTAGGGATGTCATTGGGCATGTCTTTATATGGTACTCGGTTCATCTAAATTGTTAAAAACCTTATAGAGTTAGATCTTACAAGGTTCTAAGATAGGGTTTAAAATCCTATAGGGTTTTGGGACTTGTAAGAACCCGATGGAAAAACTTGAACCCGGTAAAATTAATTAATTAATATAAATTTTTAGTATGTTATGTTTAATTGACAAGATATAAAAATGAAGAGAAATAACTTAAAAGGAAGAGAATAGTCCAAAAGTTGAAACCTTAAGACTCATTCTTTACTCTCTCCCTCTCTATCTTTTTTTATTTTTTATTTTTTTTACATGTAGTGGGATAGGTTAAATTTTAAACAGATTTTCACAAACCTTACAGGATAAAGTTTTCGAAACAAGATAAAAATCTTATAGAGTTCTGGGATAGGTTATTAAATGCCCTATAGGATAACAGAATGGGTTCAATTTCGTAAAACCTGTCCCAAACTTGCTTGATGGCATCCCTAGGTAGACTATCGATTTACCTACTTTTAGTAATACTCTTCATTAAAGGTGTGATACATAAGAAATATGGGACTGTATCGTCCCCTAAGTGGTTCCACTTATTTCTCCTTCGATTGCATACCTTCCTTATGAAAAGTGAAATTTCAATGATTACGATACATTACTATAAACAAAAGCATTTTCAAGCAAATGAGAATTCAGGTATATAAAATGCATTTCCATATTTTCGGATTTTCAAGGGAAATATCAATAAATAAGGAAAAAAAAAACTGAACATTATTCACAAAATATCATACAAATATTTATCTTATTTTTCATAAGGTTATGCAAATTATTGCAAATACTAAAAGCTCCTTTCCATATTTAATATCACAAAAAAATGCATAAATTTTAGTAAATAAATCATTCGGAATCATGGGTCATAATGCATAAGAAAATTTAAAATAAAATTTTTTCAAAGCGAAGTGTATTATGGTCATTCCAACCTATAAATTATTTTATACTTAATCTATCTTACAAGTTCCTTATATTTTCCTCTTAAACCCTACGTGTTCATATAGCGACTAACCTCTCTTCTTCTTCTCCTCTTCTCTAAACCCCCTCCAAAATCCTAGTTATATGGGGCACTTAAACATCCATTTTCTCAAGGAAAATTTGTGCAAAATCAATTTTAAGGTAAGATTAGGTGTTTAGACTTCATTTCTTAGCTTGCTCCCTTAAAAATTACCCATTTTAATAGGTTTTCTTAGTTAATCTCTTGAAATCCAAATTTGTTTGTTTGAGTTTTTAGTTTAATCTTTTGAGTTTAGCTTACTTTTGGATTCCTAGATCTTGCTAGATTTCAAGTAAGTGTTCTTCATCTTTTCTTTCATTCTTTAGTTTAGAGTTGGTTTCTTGAAATTTGTTGGTAGAATTGCGGTTTAGATTTGGTGTTTGATATGAAATTTGTAGTTTAGATGGTGTAAAGATATGCTGTGTTGATCGGTTGATGAGTAATTGAAGTAAGTTTGAAGAAAAATCTGGATTTGAGTTGGTTTAAGAAGTGAATTCAAAACTTTACCGTTGTTTTGGTATGGACCGCAAGGTTAATTGTAATCAGTCTTTTGGTCACAGAAGGCTAATGAGGACCAACTGGTTGGTTTGGACCAATTGATTGGTTCCTTAAACTATGTGGCTAATTCATACTAGAAGGCTAAATCAAGTTTTCCTCGATTCTTTTTTTTCTTAAATCAATTTCCTTATATTCTAACTTATTTCCTAAAGCATATTTTATACTTTAAATCTGCTTTTGAGCATTTTAAGTAATATAATTTATTTACAAACATGTTTTACAAAGATTTAAACTCTATTTTAAAACCTTGTTTCTTAAACCTCCGAATCCTTATTCCAAGTGTTTCCTAATCCAAGTTTTGATCTTTATCCTCTTGTTTAGCTATAGTTATTTTTAGAATCCTAAAGTAAAATCGAGGTATAGGGAGCCTTTAGGAAGTATTATCCAAAGACAGGTTTGGTTGCTTAAGATGTTTGAATTGGATTAATCAGAAAGAAAGATTAAGATAAGTTTATTGTTATAATTGCCATATTGTTAAATTCAGGTTCATGGTTGATTCATGCTTTGTAATTGGTCCGGATTTAGCTTTTTAAGTATGTAGTGTATGCTTTTTGCTTGTGCTTCTAAGGATCGTAAGAAAGAAACTTGACTAATTTATATTTGACTTAAATGTTGTTTGTTGATTGTGCTTGTCATAGCTCGTCCTTTAATATAAGGGGGCAACTGTTGATCATCCATGGGGATTCCCTAATGGACTTGCATGTGGGACAATGAAGCTAGATCAAGTGTTTCTTGGTTCTCGAATATTGGTCATATGACCTTTACCGTAGTATATGGTATTGATAATGAGGATGATAATTGATATCATTGGGTTGAAAAGAAGAGGTGATTAGTTTAGGTTGTGTTGAGGAGGTTATTGGATTATGGAATCAAGGAGGTGGAGACGAGTGGACTTGTTGATAGGTTTTCATGTAATAGAGTTAGAAATCCTTTTATGTATTATTGTGGTTATAATTACTCGCCTATGAGACATTTTTGAGTTGTGGTAATTAGAGAATCATTTTAAATACAAGTAATTTTGGAGATTATAGTTAGTTTTAGAGTTTTGACATGTCACTAGAAAATTAAGGACATGGTGAGTTGTGATGCTTTTAGGTTATGGGGTGTTATATAGGCTTTCAAGCTACAAATTTCAACAAAATCTCTAAAAGCCAAAGATCGAGGCAAGTTTCCACTTTCCTATCTATTTTAATACTTATTGTGCTTGTGTTATGTTACAAAATATGTACATATATAAGAAAAATTAATTTTAGGACTACAAGATATATTTTTCATATTAGTTATTCATTTGCCATGTATTTTTCAATATGGCCTTGTCATTCCAAAATTTTTTAAATTAACAATCTTTACTAGCACTTATATATCATTCTACGAATGTCATTTAATAGCTTTTATACGCTTCTTTTATCTTATATTATTTTCTTATTATTATTTTGGATCACCATTATATCCATATTAATTTCTTTTTTTTTTTCTTGAATGTCAAAAGAGTTGGATTATAGCATCAGGTAATTAGTGAATTACAAGACAACCATAAAAGTAATGTGGTGGCAGGTAGTGCAATTATCGTTTAAATGCCATAAAAAATAAATTAATTGATCAAATCTCAATTTATTTAATTTTAAATAAGTATTCCATTCAACAAGAAGCTTATATTTATCGATCATAGAGATGGCGTAGAATGGGAGTGGAAGTAGGAGTGATAGTAGTAACATTTGGGTAGGGAGAGGTATAATATGGTTCCATTCTTTTTATGTTTTGAATGCAATAGTACGATTCACTTTATAAATTATTTTTTTAAATAAACAAGTACATTGATTTGATTGGATTAATGGTTTCAACATGATCATAGATCAATAAGAAATTTCAAAATTTTAGACATTTTGTTAATAAAATCAATAAGATTGTAGTTGCTTTTAGTAGCTAAGGTTTAAGACTATTTTGTAGCCATTGAAAAATGGGGAATCCAAGCATGAAAATGAATATGAGGAAGGCTTGAGACCTATTTTGTGGTTGATACTAGACTTTTCTTTGAAGATGACTGAAAATCATTTTTTAAACTTAAAGTAATGCATTAGAGTCACATTTTCCATAAAGAAATGCTAAATATTTAGTTAGTGGATTCAAGATAATTGTATATGTTTATGGAATCTTTAATCTAGAAAGGTATTTTATATAATATATGTGGGATCTTTAATACTTTGGGGTTCTGAATCCAATCATTTCAAGTGTAATACTGTTTAAGCCAAATTGCTTTAAGAATGCCTAGTCTATGGCATTAATATCATACATTTACAATTTGATTTAAGATTTTAAGTAAAAAAAATAAAAAAAAATAATAATTAACAAGGATATTTTAATCACATATATGCACATCACTAAAGAATTATGGATAAAACAAGCTTAACATGTTACTTAAATTTATTCTGTAAAACTTCTACTAGAATATCAATATTACATATAAACTAGTAAAAGGGAGATTAAATTGAAAAACAATGAAATACTAACAAACTTGCTTAATTGCTTCTTATTGCTTAATACAGTGCCAATCCAATAACACACAATGTAAAAATAGATTGCTAATTATGTATTTTGAAGTGCTTATTATGTGTTTGAAATGCTCAATGATTAACGAAGATGGTACCCATATTAAACACTAAAGCTGTGCACACTGGCCAACTAGCTTGCCCCATAGCCTGATTTGGCCCACTTGCAAACACAGACCAGAATTTCTAGTCCATCCGCTTTATCATGGGTAACTGGTTATGTAGGCTAACATGCAAATTGTACTATCATTCATGTCCCATGAACACATTATTTAGAATACTCATTTCCTACAATTGCATTATGTAGATATACCCACTATAGATTTAGCCTTTATAAGCTACGATGCCGTATGAATGTATAGACATATTTATAAGTTATAACAAAATTAAACTATAAGATTTCCATAGTCATCATACCAATAGTATTTCCACTAATATCATATTTACTATGTAAAAATCGTAAGCAAAAACTTTGAGTTATCGATAATAGTATTTTAACAGATTAGCACAATTAAGGATGTTCTATTTGTGAAACTTCAAGATAAATAGGAAAGCAAATTTATAAAATCCCAAAATTGTAAACCATGTCTAACGACCATCATCATCATTCATTAATTATCATTATAGAGCTTCTAACAATCTATCAACAATTGAATCCAAGATGACATTGAAACTTTAAAAACAAGATGCTATCACCAATTCATCATTCATCCTCATTCTCTCGATTTCCATTAATCATCAACAGCTAAATTCGAGTCTGCATTTGACAAAGTTGTCTCAATTTCTTCTTCATAATTTACAATTGACCGGATTAGACATGTAATTAGATAGAATTGGTAAAAACTTAAAATTAAATTGAAAAAAATTATGAAAGTAGAAAACTACCTTCATAAGTATATCCTTATAACTAATTCCGTATATGAGTTAAAGCTTTCACATTTTTTGGGAGCAAAGATCGCGATACTTATTAAGATCACGAGAAGTAATGCTAAAAGCTCACTTGAATGCTACAGTTGTAATTAGAGTATTGAGCATATCATAAGCTACGATGGATAAACTTGGATACCTCTAGCTTTGAATCTTCCAATATTGTAATACATAAAACTTCGAGTAGAAATTCAGATCCATTACTGGATCATCCAGATAAAGATTAAAAGAAGAATTACTTAAAGTCTCTTCTTTAACTTGGTAGTACTCCTACATTATTAGGAAAACAATTTAATGGAATATCAATACTTAATACAAAAGGAAGATAAAAGATGAAGAAAGGTAAGAAACCCAACAAGAAAATAAAAACCAAAGATCTTGATGCCAAGAAGCAAGTACGTAGGTGCTACAATTGTAATAAGAAGGGGCATTATGTAAAGAGATGTCATTCACTAAAGAAGGCTAAGAACGAACTAACTACAAATTCTCCAAACTTAGTGAAAGATCAAGATTTTGTAGCTATAGTTATTTTACACCTTAAATAGGAGAAGTCGTAACAGTTCTATTGTGTAAACTAACTTAAAATATAAGCTGATCTTACAGTTGCTATTATAGATATAGTTCATACAAGGCATACTTGACTCAACCACCGTAAAGAATCTACTCTATTACCTATTAATGATCAAACCTATGGTATAGTTTTTCAAAATACCTGTTCCATATGACTAGTTGTCCAGTAACATAACAATATTTAAATGAACATTTCATACTTAGAGTTATAATTTACATTCATAGTTTATCACAAGGTACAAGTCTCAAAGTCATATTTACAATAAGATGGGAAACTAGTGAGTGTCTTAAGGAATTTTCATTTAGTTTCCTTAAAATTAAAAGAAAAATCAAAAGCCCAGATTCAGTAGATTCTCCATTCCTCACTTTCTCAGCAAACTGCATATTAACCTGGGGGTGGTGATATATGAACATCTTGACTCTCACTTATCACTTGCAAAAGAGTCTATGGGGATGTGAGTTTAACTAGCTGAATAAGCGGGGCGAAGTTAGAACAGTACTATACAATTATAAATAAGGTTATTAATTAAAATAAAATGTGATGTAATTAATCACTTGAAACATAGCACAATATTATCCGGTCTATTGTGAGGTTAGAGAAATTACATTTACTGTAATCCGGATTGAAGAGTTTTAACATGACTCAAAATCAAACTAAACCAGGGTTTATGTAATGGAGAACACTTTCCTTTAGTGACCACCTTCGAACTACAGCCCTCACTCTTACTACGATCTCTTCGCCTATCACTTAGTTTGATTAAGGATAGAAAAATGACCATTTTAACTATCCCCATAAAAAAGAGTTGGTATTTGGTTTGACACTCATAATCGTTCCCTTAACGGTTACTATGCATGTCTAATTAAGTTAACAGTTAGATTACTCTTGATTTTATTTAAGGGTAGCCAAACAAATTCACATAATACAAAATGAAGTGATCAAGCAAAACAATACATCTAGGAGTTTAAATCCTAAAACAAACAAAATATCAACCATACACATGGTATGCGCATAGATAATTAATTTATAACCATAATCAAAAGTATTCTTAGGTCTTCAAATACTTTAACATACCTAATAAAACTATAATCTCAACGTACTTATCTTAATGCTTACTATAGAAGACTTGTATTGTTGACACTTTATTCATCGGAAGATCCTATATACATAAAACTTGAATTTAGTTTTCGTACGAGTTACAAAAACGTTAGGGCTTTATTTACTCTTTCATTTCCTTCTAAATTTATATATATATATATATATATAAGTTGTATGATTTTTCTTATATAATGAAATATAGTTTTATTATTTAAGTTAAATTAAATTATTGAGTATCGATAATAAATGTAGTTATATAATAATTTATAATATATCAT
This sequence comes from Lumnitzera racemosa, assembly GCA_024138005.1. Classification (NCBI taxonomy): domain Eukaryota; kingdom Viridiplantae; phylum Streptophyta; class Magnoliopsida; order Myrtales; family Combretaceae; genus Lumnitzera; species Lumnitzera racemosa. The sequence continues at coordinate 88,681,961 of JAMXBC010000001.1, read as the reverse complement.
CTTGATGAAACATACTTTTAATCAACCAATTTACATTTCAGTTACAATAGGGTTGTCTTATAAAGAGTTATACATACGTATGTATGTACACAGACACATACACATATATATCCAACATAAGCTATAATTAAACATAGATAGCCATATATTATGTTATGTCAATATACATTTTAATGTATATAACAAAATAAATTTTTCTTTTAATTTTATTACCTAATTAAAGTAGCAGATGATTAGTTAAATGAAATCTTTATTTATAACAATGTAATCGAGTCAGTGAGCTTTCCTAGTTAGGTTATTAAATTTTTCTTATAATGAAGTATTGCAACATTGGTTTCCTTTTTCTTTCTTCTTCTTCTTTTTTTTTCCTAATAGTTTATGCTGTTTTTTTTTTTTATGATAAAATAGACTACCATAAATAACACCATGAAACTGTTAAGTATGCAAGGTATATATATATACACTATCTTTACAAATGGAGTATGAAATTTAACAAACCATCCATGTACTGAAAGTAACATTAATAAAGAAATATGAAACTGTTGGTTTTAAAACTTGGTATCTAAAACAGTAAAAGCCTATTCATAGAATGCCAATGTAGATTAACTTATATACACCTATACTTTAAATAACATCAATTGAATTTACATGTCCAATTCCATCATGTTAATGTTCAAATAAAATAAAGAAAAAAAGGAGTAATTTATGGATACTATCTAACTGTTCAAAGTTTGTACAAAGTAATACTTAGAAAAAGAAATTTACGCGAAAATAATGTGAAAATCAATAAAATCTTTCTTTTTTTTTTTCTTTGCCATCAATGCAAGTTATTTCTAAAAGAGTAGAGATTTTCTATAGTCTCTTATTACCTAAAATAATGCCTAATTTTACTGAGTTTTCCATTTGTAGACATGTTAATTTCTAATAGTTGGGATGGTCTTATTAATATACCTATTTATTAACAATTTTCACATATATCAATAAGTATATTAAACCAATAAGTTAATTTCTTTCCTTTTAATTCCAGTAGAGATTTCTTAAATCTTTTTGCTGGTAATTTCCTTATCAATTCTTGAAGTTTCAAATGAGAGAATAGGTTGGTTGCTTAGCAATTTATAGAGAAATGTGGCGGTGGAAATACTTAAGGCCTAAGTTCTCTTTACTCATTTATCTTCAATTTAATTAGAGAAAGCAAGTGGTGTCTTTATCACATTAATCCTTTGCTTAGTCACCTTGTTAATTGGCTATCAAGAGTGGCACTTTTTTTTTTTTATGCTTTCTTTTATAAGTTGATTAGGAAATTTTAGCATTTTAGATGGAATTCATTCATATTTGGATATTTTAGATAAATTTACGGCTATATTAATTATATATCGGATATATTCATAAAAATATGTGTATACTTATATAGTATATTATACTATTTTATTTCTTTATTTAGCTTAATTAATTTATCTATAAGCTCTTATTACATTCTAAGCTCAGTTTTAGGAGTTTCGACGAGTTTTACGGTATATTATATAATTACATTTCTAAAGATAGAATTAGGATTTTAGGTTATTATTTTTTAAATCTAACTTCACTAGGTTACTTTAACTAACTTTTCTATCATAGTCATAAAGTTTGAGGTCAATCGGATAAATTTTTCCAAGAAACTCTAAATATAGGGACGGTTGCCTTAAATGTGATTTTAGGGGCTCATAGTTGCTGATTGATTTAATTCTCTTTACATTGGTATGATCATCGAATTAAACATAAACTATTAAATGAGATGATTGGTGGCTTGATTTTGAAACAACTATCCATGTGTGCTACAACAAACAGCAATTCCAAAATTTTAAGGGAGTTGAAGACCATGAAGTTATGATTGGAAATGGAAATTCAACTAGTATGGAAGGCATTGGTGATGTTTATCTTCACTTCTAATGTGAGAGGAAACTGAGACTATTAAATGTGTCATATGTTTTGTATATAATAAAAGAATCTTGTGTATGTAAGACTATTGTGTAAAAAAGGAATTTAGTGTTGTAATTGAGCTGATAAGTTTGTTCGCATGAAAGGACATCTATACATAGGGAAGGGATATGCTACTGATTGTATATTCAAACTCAATATTGATATGAATAAGATGAAAGCTTCTGTTTATATTGTTAATTCATGTGATTTATGGCATGCTAGATTTAGAAATATCAATTTCAATACTATTAACTTTATGAATAAGAATTGATATATCTACCTTAATGAAATTAATACCATGAATAAATGTGAAGAATGTATTCAAGCTAAAATTATAAAAAAAATCTTTTTTTAAGATGGAAAGAAATACCAAATTGCTTTATCTTATTCATAGTAATACTTTGAATTGAGTGGAAATTTAACAAGAGGTGGAAAGAAATATTTCATAACATTCATTGATAATTTTTTCTAGCTGTACATGTATTTAATATGATATAAAGATAAAGCATTTGAATCTTTTAAGCATCATAAGTTTAAAGTAGAAAAATTTCATGTTAGATGATTGCTTAATGCTAGAGTGAATGGATATTTTTTAAATGAATTTCACCAATTTTGTGAAGAAAATAGAATAATACATTAATGTACTACTACATGTACATTACAATAAAATGGATTAGCAGAATGTAAAAATCAAACCTTTTTGGAGATGGTTAATGCACTAATTGTAAATGTCAAATTGCAATTTAATTTATTTTAATGAAAGCCTCATATGAGTAATGGAAAGAAGGAAACCAAATATATAATACGTCAATGTTTAGGGGATGCATAGCTTGTTCTAGAGTTATTGACGCTAAAAGGACAGAACTTAATGCCATAGCCATGAATAGGTTTTTTGTTGGTTATGCACAAAACTCTAAAGAATACAAAATATGAGATTCAAAATCTAATATCACTGTTGAAACTAGAGACATATGGAAAATAAATTCTATATTGATCTAGTTGAAAAGGAAACTTATCCTATCACATAATAAGAAATAGAATAAAGAGATTTTAATGAACATTAAATGGAGGAAACAAATGAAATATCTACTATTAAACTTGAAATAAGTAAAAGGGTAAAGAAATTAAGAATCTAGAGCCAGGATTTATTGATTCACAAGCCCTTTGTTTCTTGGTGGAGGGAAGTAGAGATTCAGTAATAAGTAAAATCCTCTTAATTCTTGATGTGGATAGTGATCAACGAAGTTATGTTTTTTAGAGATGTAGCATTTTGGAAAGATGCAATAAATGATGAGACAAAATGTTTGTTATCTAATAACACATGGATCTTAGTTGATTTGCCTCAAGGATATAAGGCAATTGGCTTTAAGTGGGTCTATAGGCAAAAATACAATTCAGATGGCTCTTTACATACTTTTAAGGTAAGGTTAGTGCCCAAAGGGTTTAAGCAATAAAAGGGAATTGATTATTTTGATACTTATGCTCCCATTGCTAAAATGAATTTGATAAAAGTATTAGTAGCCCTTACATCCATTTTCAAACTCTATGTGTATTAAATGGATGTCAAAATGTCCTTCTTGAATGGTGACCTTAATGAGAAAGTATACATGGAATGACTAGGGCTTTACTGAGAAATGAGAAAAATGCTTGCAGATTAGATTAATCCTTATGTGGACTCAAGTAAGCCCTAGAATAATGGCATGAGAAATTTGATGTTGTAATCTTAACAAATGGTTTCAAACATAATAGTGATAACAAATGTATTTACTACAAAATTAACTAGTCCATATGGTGTTTTAATTTGTTTATATGTTGATGATTTATTAATATTTGGAACAAACATAATTGGCATCAATGAAACTAAGAAATATCTAACCTCAAAGTTTAAACTGAAAGATTTTAATGAGGTGGATACAATATTAGGAATTAAAGTGTTGAAGTATGGTGGGAGCATTATGTTGAATCAATCATATTATATAGGAAAGATTCATGAAATGTTTAAACACTTAGTAAAGGATGAATATACTACTCTTTATGATCTTAATAAGAAATTAAAAAACAACTTAGGAAGAGTAGTGGCATAATTAGAATATAATAGTATCATAGGAAGTTTGATGTATGCTTCACATTATATTAGACTTGATATTGTATATGTCATGTACAAATTATCAAGATACATTAGTAATCCTATTACTTAGTATTAGAAAGTAACATTTAAAGTATTTGGTTACTTAAAGAAAACAATGAATTTAGAATGTTTTATGTTGACTTTCTTGCGGTACTAGGAGGATATTCAAATGCGAGTTTGATAACAAATGCTAGTGATATAAGTTGAACTTTTAAAAGGATATTTACCTTAGGAGTTGATGGCATAAGTTGGCCATCTAAGAAACAAATGTGCATAACTTATTTTATAATGAGGATTTTTTTACGGTAACACTACGCTGGCTAAGGTAACCTACTAGAGAAGGTAAATGTTAGTAGGTTACCTTCTCTATCCCCATTTCCCATTAATTAATTATTCGCAAAAGCTATTGATATATTGTATAGGTTACAGGTTAGTCTATTTTAATAAGATGGACGATATAGGTTAGGTTTTATTAAGTTAATGGTTTAGATTGGCCAATATTATAGTAATGTTTTTTTTGCCAGTGTTACTGTAAAACCCCCCCTACAATGAAGACCGAGTTTATAACACTTGCTGTAGTTAATAAAGAAGTAGAATGTTTAAGGAACTTATTGATGGAAGTAGAAATTTGGCCAAAACTTGTTTAATTATTTCAATACTTTGTGATAGTGAAGCGACAATGTCTCAAGTTTATAGTAAAATTTATAATAGAAAATCTAGATTTATAGAACTAAGGCATGAGTATATTAGAGAATTAAAAAGAGATGGAGTTATAACCATCGCTAATGTTAAGACCAGTAATAATTTAGCATATACATTGATAAAAGGGTTGTTTAAAGATCTAGTAAAGAATAGATTTGCTAAGATGCATCTAAAATTTTTATATTTAGTGGCGATGGAACCTTACCTTATTCTAACATATTGCTAATTTCAAGGTTCTAACGTTAATGCCAAGTCATTACTAACTAAATGTACAGTAAATATTATTAGTAAAATGTAGATGAGATATAATGTAATAAATATCTAATAATGGATAGGTTTTTGAAATATGAATTAATGAGTTTAATGTATTCCATCTAATTGAACATAGGAGTAGTGTCGCTTCTATTAAAAGTTTAAGAAGTGGTATTTTTGTAAATATTAGAAATTGGGATAAGTACATAGCCATAATCTTGCTACCATGAAATCCAATAATTGAACGTAAAATGATAATTCTTCAGTTATAACCTATAGCATAAAAATTGAAGGCTAAAAGCTACTACTCATCTTATTGTAATTTTCATAATTTACACTAAGGAATAGTTCAAATATAATTATACTATTCTTCATACATAATCAATGAAGAGTTTAGTTTAGAGAACATGCAATCTATTGGGGGAATTAGAAATTGATTGCCAATTATGTGTTTTGAAGTGTCTACTATGTGTTTAAAATGCTCAATAATTAATTAAGAGAATACCTTATTAAATATGACCATGAAAAGGAGATTTGTGGTGTTCCATAATGTTTACGATCAAAGTTCATTGGCATGACTTAATTGCAATCTTCAACAGTGAAGTATAAATTGATTAAAAGAGGTTTACAACAAGAGATCACAGTCTTGAACTATACCTATGATCCTTATGTCAACAAAATTGAAGAATGTATTGCTTGAAAGAGTTGAAAATTTCGATCAAATTTTCTTGAGTTACGATTACAAGAGTTGTATTACTTTGTGATTGAGGATATAGATTGATTTGTGATTGATTTAAACCCAATCTTGTGAATGTAATTTGATTATTAAATCAATATAATTCTTGGTGAAAGGTTGTGTACTCCTTATGCATGCATTCTAAATAAATGTTGCACTTTATATTTTCTTCTTTCTTTTGCACATATTTTTATTAATTTTTCTATAAATTTTCCTCCTTTAAAACCATACCAAAATAAACACTTCTAATATATATTTAAGTGCGGTTTGGTTTATGAATTTTGCTATCACATGCTAAGACTTAGTTATATCTTGGAAGAATTCTGCATACAAACTCTCATAGCAAACTTAATGTAAGAAACATAAATTCTAAAGAAAGCAATTTAATTGTGCTTCTAAGTTTATCTTACTTGTAAACCCATCCCATATCCTTTTTTACTAACAACAATATTAATAGTTGATTACAAAACTCAAAAACTTGAGTTGCCATGAAAATATTAAAAATAAAATTCTAAATTAAAAAATAAAATAGTAAGGTTGAAAGAGTTTATGAAAGATAGTCTTATATCTCATCTAATTTCTAAGCTTTGTATTTAATTTTAAGTGCTAAAGCTTAATCATATTTTCTACTCCATTTCAAATATTTAAACATACTTCAAGTAACTTCAAATAAAAAGAAAAAATAATAACATAATTAATATAATTTCTTTTACATAAAAGTAATTTGATTTATTAAGTTTAAGTTTATCCACTTTTCTAGTTTTTTTAATACCTTTTTTGCTTGTGTTGAGTAACAAACTAATTAACTTCAGGTAATTTCAAATAAAAAGGAAAAACAATAACTTAATTAATATAATTAATTTTACGTAAGAGCAACTTGATTTATTAAGTTTAAGTTTATCCACTTTTCTAGTTTCTTTAATACTTTTTTTGCTTGTGTTGAGTAACAAACTAATTACATGTATTGGAAAAATTAAATTTAGGAATTTAACGTATATTTTCAATATCAACTATTCATTTGTTATATCTATGACACCATCATTATGAATTTCAAAATCAACATTATGTAAGTCATTCTATGAATATTATTTAATAGATTTTATACTCTCATTTTCTTACATTTTTTCTTTTTGTTATTATTTAGCCTCACTTTTATCCATTTAACTTTGTTATCTCATTAATTGCACCAAAATGTATTGTTTATGAGGTGGTTTGTTACACTAGAATTATATGAAGATATGAGATTCAAAATTTAAACTTTTTAAAACTATGAGATGAAAAATAGAGCTTTGTTTCAACCATAATATATACCATTGATTAGGTGATTTTGAGAGTTAAGGTTGGTTGGTATAAGAAGTTTGTGACATATTAGGATCGCATTAGGGTCTTTAGGATTCTTAATTTGGTCAAGTTTTGAGAAAGATATGAGATTGGGAAGATGGTGGACACAAGTTGTATCAAGAGTGAGAGCATTGAAAATGAGAATTAAGTGGAAAGTAGAGTTGATATCCTATTAAAATTTAAAAAAAAAATCAATGACTAATTATAAAAATAAAATGATAAATTGTTAATGATTTTTAGTACTTACTAGATATAAGATTATTGGTTGTGACATTTTTTTAAATTATAAACCTTTTTTATTTAACAATGCCATCTTTCTCTTACTCATGTGACCAAGCTTTATGTGTCACAATTTAGTGATATCTATGTTAGAAAATGACAAAAACTTGTAGTAACAACACCTACAACTATAAAGCCTTATAACACATACGAATTTCCAGACTTTATAGCTTTTATCACAACCAAAGTACCTTTTGTTACTTTCAACACTCCATCTTCAACTGAATACCCGCACCCATTTGCATCAAGGGTACTTAAAAAAACGAAATTCTTTTTAAGTTTGGAACACAATGAATACCTATCAATATTCTCATGACACCATCATGCATCTTGATTTGGATTGATTCTCTTCCAACAACTTTGTAAGCAACGTTATTACCCGTTAGAATAGTTGCTCCTACATAAGATTCATATGTTGAAAAATAGTCTCAATGAGGATACATATGCTAGGAACAACCATAATCCACGATCTACTCATCTTTGGATCTACAATTGGCATCTATGGTAACTAGAAGAAGATTCGTATCAATTTCTTTTGTTGCAATTATAGCCTTAGCAGATTTCCCTTTCTTGTCATGTTTTAATTGCTTATTCTTTAACTTGAAGTGCTCTATCTTGATGTGTCCTTTTTTATGACAATAATTACAAGTGAAATTCCCATGTTTAGACTTTGACCTTGGCCTTGTCTTGCTACTACCCAAAACCTTCTCTTTTGTCCTTCCTCTCACAACTAGTCCTTCTGATGGATTATCACTTCTGTTGCTACTAGATTACTTGTTGTCAATGAGATCTTTAGACAAAAGTGCATATTTAACATCTATTAAAGTAACATTTTTCTTATTATAGAACAACGTTTCTCTAAAGTGCAAGTATAAGGGTAATAAGGAACACAAGAACTTGAGGCTTGATCTTCATCTCTAACTTTAACACCTACATTTTCTAAGTCCAAAATAACGGATATAAAAGTGTCAATGTAGGACTTAATGGGTATACTTTCTTCCATTTGTAAGTTATAGAATTGAAGCTTCTTTGTGAAGCTTACAAGTAAGAGATTTCTCTATATAAAGCGACTTAAGTTTGGCCCCTAAGTCAATAACGGTTTTCTCTTTGATGACCACCTTCAAAACTTGATTGGATAAACATAGTTGAAAGGTTGATAGAGCCTTCTCATCCAATTCATTCTTTTGCCTCTTTATTAAAGATATTAGCATCTTTGCCTTTCTAAGTAAAGCCTTATAATATCTATGTTGGACTAGAATATCGTACATCTTGACTTACCATAAGGCAAAGTTCGAAGTACGAAAATATTTATCAATCTCAAATTTTGTTGCCATTATAAATAACGAGAATCTCGGCTTTGATACTAATTTGTTATAAGCTATGAATATTAGATGTGATTGTAACAAATAATGGCAAACAAAATATAGATTAAGATCAAATAAGGCAAGAGAAATGAAAACTTTACTAAGAGGGAAAAAAATAATATAATAGAAGTCACTCAAACCCAACCCTTGAATATACCCAAACTTACAATCTAAGACACTCTCAAAATACTTCAACTGTATATTTTTGAATGCATTTGTGATGCCTTAGAGGTGTAATCACTTTGTACTTACCAAGCAACACATTTAGAAAAATTTCACCTAATACATCTAGAATGTTCATCCTAACACATTTAGAAAAAACTTCAACAAGTATAAATGTGTGTCGTAAGTTTAAGCTACATAACACAAATCCACTTAGACCGTGTAACAAAAGAGCCTTTCTAAAAGAAAGAGACATAGATGATGGCACCTATCTTAACTATCTCTATATTTCTCCAAAGAGGTATATAGTAATATTTGCTATCTAATCAACTATACTTTCAACTTACTATGTTATTAACAGGAGTTTGAATAAGAAAAAATGGCTATCCAAAGAAAAATTATGTCTTAGGCGAAGTATTGAATTTATTCAAATAAAGAAAAATAATTCTTTGTAGCTTCATTGTTATTTTTTTGGTATTTTTTAAACTTGTCAATAGGAAGAAGATAGCTTTTGTTTCTTGTGTCATTTTAAAAATAACCCTTTTATTAAACAACGTTGATTTTTTACTATTTCATAAAACTCAAGTCACTTAAGTGTCTAAAAAAAAAATTAATAATACAAGTAACCAAAGTGAAAAAGAGTGAAAATGCAGGGACTCAAAGTTTAATTTACCTTAAAAATAAATAAATGGATAGGATCTCAATCCATTTTTTTTAATGTAAGTTTAAATAAGTATTCCATTTAGTAAGAACATTTATATTTATCGGTATGATCAAATACTCCCTATAGACATAGGATAAGGATCTACTAAAGACATTTGGCTACCCTAAAAGGGAGATATTCACATTTGAGACCGTCATTCTAATCTCGTTGATTAGATGTTGGAGGCAAAGATGTAGTTTATAGGCTATATTATAAAAGCGCAACCTTGCTTTGGCTACGTTGGGCAATCCTAGCATTAAATCACAAGTTGCCTTAGAGATGGAATAGAAGATGAAACTACAAGAAAAGATAAAATAAAGATTAAAATATAGAACCTAAACGAATCTTCTTGAATCAATTAAGGCACGACCTGATTAAGAGTCAATTACCTTGGAGTAGAGTAGCAACGGGGGTAGGAGTGGGAGCGGTAATACTTGTAACAACATTTGGGTAGATATAGATACAATGTTCAATTCTTTTTGAGTTTTGAACCTAGCTATACAATTCTATTTATAAATTAATTTTTTAAATAAGAAAGTGTTTGGATTTGATTGGGTTTATGGTTTGAAATGATCATAGAGTAACACAAAAGTTCAAAATTTTAGACATTTTGAAGATTTTAGCTGCTTTTAGTAGCTAAGGTTCAAGACTTGTTTTGTAGTAACTAAAAAGTAGGGAATCTAAGTATAAAAGTGAATATAAGAAAGGCTCGAGACCTATTTTGTGATTAACACCAAATTTTCCTTTGAAGATGAGCAAAAATCAATATTGAAAGTTCCCTTTTTAATTTAAAATGGTGCATTAGAGTCACATTTTCCATAAGAAATGGTAAAAATGTATTTCATAAAAGAAATTATAGATGAAACCAGCTTAAAATGTTACATAAAATTTATTTTGTAAATAAGCTTAATAAGTTGATAGATTATCAATATTATATATAAGTGAGTAAAGAGCTGATTAAATGAAAAACTAAAATAGTAATGAACTAGTTTGATTTCTCCTTATTACCTATTACAATGCCAATCCACAATACATAATAGTAATAGTCGATTATAAGACTCAAAATAAAAAGGTTTTAGTTGTTATGAAAATATTAAAAATAAAATTCAAAAATCACAAATAAAACAGTAAATTTCAAATAGTTGATGAAAGAAGGTCACATATCTCATCTAAATTCCAAACTCCTTATTTAGTTTCAAGTGTTAAAGTTCAACTATACTTTCTACCCAATTTTAAATATTCAAACATTTCAGGGAACTTCAAATAAGGAAGGGAAAAAACAATTTAACAACATATATATTTTTTAAATAAGAACAGTTTGATTTAGTTTGAGTTGTTCGGTTTTAGTCTAACTTTCCGTATCAAATTGTGAGCTATTTAGATCCTCTTTGAATTGAACTGCTAAATGAACTAAGATATGAAAAAAATCGTATTTCATAGTTTGGTTTGTGTTAATGAGCAAGCCTAATAAAAAATAATATCACCATTTATCAAGCAAAGATTTCATCTTTCCTTTTGGTAGCTCTCACAGAAGCAAGGCTGCAACTCCAATATAATATCACTAAAAGGTGTACAAGGGTCGATGATACAGGTCAGGGAAAAAAAAAAACCTTCAAAGTTTAGGTATGTAACAATTTGCTATTATCCCTAATGAGGATTACTGGTAGCAATAAAAAGTTTTATGTTGTGCTTGCTTAACATACTAACAGCTCGTTCGCTTCACTGAATGAAATGGGTAAGGAATGTAATAGGAATTCTTAAGGAATGTAATAAGGGTGTAATACAAGTTACTTTGTTTAGTTGGATTAATAAACAATTTAAGAATAGACACGTAATAGAACTTTAATGACTAAAATACCCTTGATTTTTCTTGAGTAATTCTAAAGTCATAGGTGGTAGTGATGGAAATTGACTGTGGGGGCAGAGGCGGTAGCAATGGTTGATGGCAGTTACGAGTGGTGATGATGGTGGTAGTTGTGGTGGTGGCGGTAGCAATGGTCGATGGTGGTGGTGGTGGTGGCTAGAGTAGTGGCTTGGAGGAGGGGTAGGGGTAGTTGCGGCAGTGGTGACGATGTTAGTGATAGTGATAATAGCGGTGGTCAAAGGTAGTGGTGGTGGCGTCAACGACGATGGTAATGGTGATAGCAGAGTGATGGTGGTGGTAGTAGAGTGATGGCGGTGACAGTAATGTGATGGTAATGATATTGGTGGCGATGATGGTGGCAGTGGTTGGTGGTGATGGTGGCTATGACTATAGGTGTTGGTTGTAGCAATGGCGGTGGTGGCAGCTACAACAACTATGGTAGTGGTAATGGTGGTCGGTAATGGCAATGGCAATGGCAATGGCAATGATGGTGGTGGTCATCATTAAATAGATATGAGATTATTTTTGGAAAAAATATGAAATTTTGTGAGAAATTGTGATTTTTCGGTTGAGCTAAGGCTATTACTTGATTTCATATAATAGGTATTCCTAAGGAATTGCGATTGGAAAATAAAAAACCAAGTGAACACTGTAATAAGGAATAAGAGGGAGAATTGAATTCCAATTCCCTTCAAGTGAATGAGGCATAAATATAATACAAAACGTATTTTCTTAGGTCGAGTAGAGTAGATATAATAAATACCATCAATCTTTAAAATTTTGAAACTATGTGTAGTATCATTGTTCTTGCATTTTAGTTTTTTTTTTTTTTTTTTTAAAAAAAACTATTCTAGAAATCAAATGCTGTCTACATTAAATTGCCCAAAACTTTTTGTTTGAGAATTAGACAAAATCTTAGAAAACGTTCTTATTAACTTATGAACTCAGTCAATGGAGCAATTTATTGCTTGAAATGTTGATGAGAAGATTCTTCCCGTTAACATGAGAATTCATTGAGACACTAAGCAAACTCTTAGTGGTTGAGCAACAAGAAGGTCCATTAGCTCAACTAGTGAACGTTAAAAGTTGTAGAAGAAGGTCACCAAAGTTGCCCATGTCGTGTTTTAGGCAAGCTAGGTAGCCAATTATATGTACGAAATATATTGAGAACTTTAATAATTTAATAAATTAATTGTAATGATTTAAAAAAACACTAAAATAGTTAATTAAAAATGATCAATCCATTTGTAAATTCCTATCCCCTTAAGAAATAAAATCAACTGCTATTATGTTGTTAAAGATAAAAGGGGCAATAGGATACACGTGATGTTTAAGATATAAATGAACATATGTTGGCATAACGGAAGTAAAGGTTGGTAATAATTCAATAATTAACATCAAACAATAGTGTCAATAATAAAGAAAGGAGAGAAAACAAATATTAATATGTACATGGGAAAACCTTTAGGTTGGAGTAAAAAACCCATAAGTAAGAAAAGAAAAATCACTATTTGTAAAATTTGAAATGTACAAAGGAAATTGCCCTTTTTCTAAAATCTCTCAAGTATTTCCTACAAAAAACTAAAAGATCTAATCTTAGTAGAAAGAACCCGCTCTAGAATGTTCATAGGTGTATAAAAAATTGGAAACTAGATATATTCGAGATACACAAAAACGATACATATCAAATACTTTTTTTTTTTATGTGAGATAAATTAGGTAATGAGGCAAAACACAACAAATCTCCACCATTTGCCTCACAATTCCCAACACAACTATGCCTAAAACTCCATACACCTAACGGGTAATGGATACTTATAAACACATTCAAGCGTAGACTAGTACAAATAGCAATCAAAGTAACAAAACATCAAGCCTTCATTTGCTAAATAGGCTATCGCAACCTAATTAGATCCCCTTAAAATAGAAATTAAGCCTAGTCATAAGCTGAACTTGTCATCAAGAAGTGTCTTCGTCAACAAGTCTATTGGATTGTTGTGGGTACTGACCTTCTTGACTTGAATGTCATCTTAGCTCACAATATCCTTAATAAAATGATAACTCACATCAATGTATTTAGTGCGCTCATGACGCATGGGATCTTTGGTGAGATGAATTACACTTTGACAGTCATAAAATATAGTAGTGCTATCATTCAAGAATTTGAATTCAGATAACAAACCTCCTAATCATAAAGCCTCCTTGACTGCTTCAATTACTATCATTTGTTCAACCTCAATATTATATAAAGCTATAATTGGCTGTAATGAGGCTTTCTAGCTCATAGTATAACCTCCTAGTGAGAAAACATACCTTGTAAGAGATCATCTTTTATCTAAATCATTAGTGAAGTCAAAATCAACATACCTTACTAAGTTTTCGGCTTTTCTCCTAAACTCCAAACACATAATACTAGTTCCCTTCAATATCGTAATATCCATTTCACTCCATACCTATGAAGCTTGATAGGATTTGCCATGTATCGATTCACAACACTAACAACAAAAGACAAATCTAAATGAATACAAACCATTATATGCATTAGGCTACTTACTACATTAAAGTAAGGGACTTTAGTCATGTACTTAGATTTGTCATTGGATTATGGTGATGTAGTTACAGAAAGTTCAAAATGAGCAGCTAATGAGGCAGATATCGATTTCGCATTGGACATACCGAAATACTCAAGAACTCTTTGAATATAATGTCACTATGTGATAGGAATCAACCCCCTAGACCAATCATGCGTAACCAAACTAGAGGACTCCAAGGACTCGCATAGAGAATGCTATCTTAAAACTAAAGCTAAGACGGGGTTCCTTATGCCAAACTGATCTCTTGCCGACCTATCTACTAGATCCTCACATGTATTAGACATACTCTTGCCTAGCAGTAAAGTCCTAATCTAGAAGACAGCTTAGGACTAGCTGAGTTGAGCTCCTTAACAGACTACAGGCGTCTAACTCCAATTCAGCTGACTTCCTTACTAGATTGATTGACCCCCGACTTAATCCAGATTAGGTCGGCCCCTGACTATAACACTTTCCTGCTTCTACCTACCTTGTATCATTTCCTAGTATCATATTCCTAGTATCTAGCCATCAAGTGATACCTGTCTTCTAAATACAACTTTCTTAAATGATTCTTTCTTTTTTGTATTGAATATTCTTTGTCTCTTTTACCCCTTTTAGTATGTTTCATGTAACCTAATTATAGAATATCTTTTGTCTTTTCATACATGTAAAGTAACTCTAGTGGATAAATATAAAAAGTCCTACTTTCTTGTATGTAGAGAATCAACTAGCCAATATAGAATTATTCATGTTGAGCAACCTTAGTGTTCTCATTATCATTCAACTTTTATCTATTTCCTTTAGTAAGGAGTAGTGGCAAGTGACTCTTTAGTTTGGACTGGTGTGTCATATTCAACGGATTGTAGACCGAGTAAGATTAAGTGGTGCGTCATATTCATTTGGTAGCTGCTCAAACTTTGCTAACTTTTTCCCTATTTGTTTTTGGTTTGCTTTATTGTGATTCTTCTTTATGTGTCCAACATTGAAGACGCATCACTATGAGAATTACAGCTTTCTGAAGCCTCTATGCTTATAGATCTCCACACCTAAAACGTTTCTTACTACTCCCAAATCTTTCATGTCAAATTCAAAATTGAGTTAGGATTTGAGTCTAAAAACATCTACCATATCTACTATTGCTACTAACATGTCATTAATACATAAAAGCAAACAAATATAATATCCATAGGAGAGCTTCTGAAAGTACAAACAATTGTCATAACTGCTGTTGAAAAACCAATTACAAAACCTTCAAGTTAACTTATTCCTATCTTCTCCTTTAAGTCACCATAAGGAAATGTAGTCTTAACATCCATCTGCTCAAATTCTAAGTTTTGCAAAGCTACAATAGATAACAAAGCATGAATAGTGTTATGTTTAGTAACAGGTGAGAAAATATCAGTGTAATATATGCCTTCCACTTGACTATAGCCTTAGTTACAACATGTGATTTATAGTGGGCATCATCTGAATTAACTCTTCTTTTTTTTCCCTCGATTACCCATTTAGATCCAATATTTTCTTACCAGCTAGAGGTGTTATAAGTTGCCATGTAACATTCTTATGAAGTGACTTTACCTCCTTCTACATGGCAATAAGGCACCTAGAATCACTATACTCAATCTCATCAGCTACACTAAGTGTATAAGTCATCATATCATCAAATTTTCCCAGTGGTCTAATTTTTCATTTTGGTCTATCATGGGCTATAGAAGGTTAATGGGATGTACTAGGAATATCTGTCTAATTAGTAATCTGACCTGGACTTGAAGATCAGTTGCTGAGTAATGGTGTTGTGGGGATAAGCACTCTACTATACTGTTAAGTTGACTATCACTAGTAGGCTGCTTAGCACTAGGCTGCGATAGTGTAAACTCATTTAAATACTACATCCCTACTAACAATTATTTTCTTGGTCTCTAAATTATATAACCTATAGCCTTTGACTCCTCTGGCATACTCAATAAAAATACATTAGAGCAAGCATCAAAATTCCCATTTTTCACATGAGCATAAGCAGGACAACCAAATATTATTAAATGTGAATACATCGGCAAATTGTTCGACCATACCTATTCAGGAAACTTTCCATCAAGTGCTGAATGAGGAGAGCTATTTACAAGATGATAGGTAGCGTTGACTGCCTCTGTCCAAACTCTTTGTCTAGACCAGCATTAGATAACATATAACTAGCCTTCTCAAACAAAGTTTTGTTCATGCCCTCTATAACTCCATTCTACTGTGGAGTATGGACAATAGTATGATGACGCACAATCCCATGAGAAGCACAATATTGATTAGATTCAATGCTTACATATTTAATCATTATTTTCTACTCTTTGAAGGCCTTAAAAACATCAAATTAATTTTGTAAAAATAGACCCAATGTTTGTAATGAAATTCATCAATAAATGTAAAGAAATACTTGGCACCTCCTAAAGAAGCAATTGGAGCATGTCCCCAAAGATCAAAATGGAAGTAATTTGAGAATTTCTTAGTCTTATGTTCTATAGCACCAAAACCGACATGCTTTTGCTTACCAAATACAAAATGCTTACAAAGCTCCAAATTACCTAATTTCTCTAATAGCAAACTTATGTTGTGCAGTTCTAGTATCCCCCTCTCTAATACGTGACCTAACCTCATATGCCATAATTTCTTTTCTTTTTTTTTACTCAAAACTTGAAATAGATGCCATAGCAGACCCAGTAATTGTAAAACCCTAAAGAGCATATTATGTACTACTCAACATGCCTTTCATCAACATTAGAGAACCATAAGAAATCCTCACTATACAGCTTTCAACACTATATTGATAACCATCTATATCAAGTCTACTAATGGAGATTAGACTCTTCGATAGACATAGAACATAGTGGACATTTGTTAGCATTCTAACAACACCACCATACATTTAGACTTAAATAGTGCTAATACCCTAAACGTGACAAGAAGTAGCGTTGCCCATAGAGACTATCCCACTATTAAAAGGACTGAAAATGATGAACTACTCTTTATGAGGCATCATATGATAAGGGCATCATATGATAAGAGCACCATAAATCAAAAATCCACTTTAATCCTAATCTCTGATCGTCGACCAACATAAACAACTAATCATTATTGCCAGACACCTTTGCAAAATCAACACTAGCATCTTCTATAAATTTCCCATTCTTTGTAGAGTTATCCTTTTCTTTGTTCTACAATTTGTAACATTCCTCAATTATATGCCCCTTTTTCTTACAACATTTGCAAACTTTTTATTTATTTTTAGGCTTTGAACAGGACTTGTTTTTGCTACCTAAATTTTTTCTAGTTTGCTCTCTACCTTTAGATACTAAAACATTGTTCTCTAAAGAACTACTAGCTAAATTAAGTTCATTGTCAAGTTTAACTGTTCTCAACAAACTCACTTTCACATTATCAAAATTGAGTATCACAAACATAAATTATAGTTGTAAGTCCCATAACCAGTCACTCAAGGTTTCGATCGGTTGAAAGATCCGATCAAACCTAAATTATAAGTAAAACTAGCAATATTAATAAAAATGATTCCGTAAGTTCGAATTGAAGAAAATAAGCAATAAAATAAAAGGATATAAAAATTCCAAATTTTAAGTACATAACTCATTATTTATCGAAAATGCATAAAATGCATTCCGATAATTAACAAATCGTTAGAGATAAATTTTATATATACTAAAAATCATAGAATGACCTAAATAATATTTAGGAATATTTATTTGTAATATATATGAATTTACATGTAGGTAGAAATACGCATAATTACTTAAAATACGCGTAATACGCTAAAATAATACTAAATAATTAAAGAAAATTCATAATTTATTAATAAAAAATAAATAAAAATGAGAAAAAATAAGGAATGATCCAGAATTAGGTCGTGGCAGCTGAGGAAAATAAGAAAAAAATTAGCTAATTAAATTAGAACAACACAAAAGCAAAAAATTAAAGGATTTAGGTAATGTCTTGTTCAATTTAATGTATATTAATTATCACAAAACTCTATAAATAGGGAAAAAAAATCACAGAGCTCATTTGGACAGTTAGAAATTAGAGAAAAATTAGGAGCATTGAAATTAGAAGAAAAAAATTTGGGTTAAAAAAAAAGGAAAACTGTGCAGTTGAGGCTTGTAAAGAGAACCCAGACTGGACGAGTAGCTAGGAGTGGACGGCCACCACCATCATATGGTGGTGGCAGCGCCCAGGTGGGCCGACATACCCATGGCTACCAAAGGTGGTCGAAGCCACCCAAATCGGTGAGTTCGATTTTCAGCCCGATTTTGTGTAATTTTGTAAAAATAGTAAATATTCTTAGAAAATTATAAATTTTGTTATTTTGGAATATTTTTGTATGTATTTTTTAGAAAAAAATATTATTTTGATGAAAATATGTCCCGTGATATATGGTCCTTGAGAAATCATGCAAAACCGAGTATGTTTTGGTTTAAAAATGAATGACCTTAGGACTGTATTTTTAAGCCCAAAATTTTTGTGTAGACTACTTAGATGATATAGAACAGTGCTATTAATCCCGTTTTCAAAAATTAATTTTCAAAATTTTTAGATTATTTTTAGGCCTTAAAATGAGGCATAAAATGAGTAATTTAGGGTTAATTACTGATTTAGTGAATAATTATATATTTTAAGATGTTAAAATCTGATGAAGTATGATACTTGTAGCATTTAAGGTGTTATATGTAATTATTAGGTTAATCATGTGGTAAATAAGTAATAGGGAAAAATAGTAAATTTTAAGTTAATTTTATAAATTAGGGTAATTAGGAGTAAAATCTGATTTAGGATGAATTTGGACATTTTGAAATGATAATTGATGTTGGGAGATAGTAATTAGAGTAATAAAAATATTAGACGTATATTATATACATAATAAGTAATAGTACATAATATACAATACACAATTATTAAAAATATAATAGATAGAAAATATTAGAATAAGAATTGATATTATGATAACAATAAAAATATACAATAAATTTGATAGGAAACTTGGATTTATGTAATTATATAAAAAATATAAAAATTTCTTATATTAGAAGTAAATTCGGTACACTATTAAGGATTTAAGTATACTGGATATAATAAAATACTGATTAGGGGTAATTATGGTATTTAGGATATCTAAAAGTAAAGTGATTAGTTTCATATTATGAGTTAAAATAAGTTTTTAGAGTTCGGATATAAAACAGTACTTAAAAATCGAACTAGAATCTAATTTAGAAAATCGATGCGCAAACTGAACCCGAACTTAACCCTAAACTTAAAATAATTGTAAAAGACTTAAGATCTAGATAATTAGGTATATTAAACTCTAAACAAAACATAACAATAAGTGTTATAAGATAAAATGAACCTATAATAGTTATATGAAAAATTAAAATCATGTTTGTGTTATAGGGATGATCGGCGATGGCTTGAGCGAGTTGGACCTCGAATTGTGCTTATTAGATAGTTGGATATGTGCATGTGCTTGATTATGAGTGATGTTATGATTCTGTTTGTTGTTTTGGCTTGAATTATGTGATTTGTATGAAATGATTGATTACCCTAAACTGGACCTAATCAAATATACGACTTGTAATCATAATCGAACCTGCATGGTAACCTATTAGGGGAAACCTAGGACTCTCCGGCCAAATACCAATCCCTTTGAAAGGGATAGCACAGGATTGCATAATGGTCCTTTCTTCATTCTTAGTCGAACTAAGTAACAGGAGAGTAGGTTGCGGCGAGGGTGAAGTCAATGGTTCGAAGGTAATCGTGAGAGGAGCGAGGTCTCTATTGCACACGCCTGGGTTTAGTTGTAAATTGTTGCATTAATGACAACTCCTCAACTCGAATTAGAGCGTGCGAAATTTCTCTAATCTCATGACGGCCTAGACAAAGTTATGCAATGGCATTTACTTGAACATACATTACACCTAATAAGTTGGTTGAGAACCTTATTGTATTATGGTATAGTTTTAAGTTCTCGATCCTAATTTACTGAGCTGTGGTTGCTCACATCCCTATAAACGTCATGCAAGTGCTGACTAAGAAGCTGTATACAATTACTCTGAAGTTAGCAACTATTGGATCTTGGGGAGTGAGGAAAAAATTTGATGAATAAACACATATTTTTAAGGTCTAAGTTTTTACTTGAAAATGTTTTATTTCTGAATAATGTAATAACTAGGAAATATATTACGGAGAAATATTGTAAACTTTAATTGTAATAATTGAATTGTAATATATATATATATATATTTCCTCACTTTCTTAGATAAATAATTTATTTAAATTACAAATTGTTTACTTCAAAGCGGGTTAGTCGTGGACGACTTGTATAGATCAAGTCTAAGATAGCGGTTATAAGACCAACTTCTATGTTAGAATGATTTACATGGCGGGGCTGTTACGACTCTGCCGCTTTGGGACGTAACAATAATCTCTTAAAATGTCCTATATGATTAACGTAATGAACATAACAGAAGCAATCCTTGATCCTTATCCTCTACCTTAACTCTAATCTTTTACAAATCATTTAAAATTGTAGTGAACTCAGCTATGTGTTTCCTAAGAGAAGCACTCTCTAGCATTCAAACATTATATAGCTTTTACCTTAAGTCTAACCAATTCGCTAATGATTTGGTCAACTATAAATTATTTAGCTTAGACCATAACTTGGCAATGGTTTTCTCAGCCAACATCTCTTGTAGGACATTATTGGACAAACATATTTGAATAGCAGTAAGTGCCTTTTCATCTAACTGTACCCATTCTTCATCATCCATCGCATTTGACTTCTTTCTCAAGACCTTCTTCAATTTGTTTTGCACTAAGATGGCCAACATTCCCACTTTCCGTAAACTAAAATTAGAATTGCTATCAAATTTCTCAATATCAAATTTTGTAAATGCCATTGATGCCATAATAGAAATCAAATACTGCAACTATAATATGAAAATGCCTAATTGCATAAAACAAACACCAAACTAAAAAACAACCTCATAAGTGGACAAAGCCTAGCCGTAGCAATTTTGCCCTAATTCTTGATTGTGGCTGTGATATCAGTTTGTTGGTGTAGAGGAAGCAAAGATCGATAATAGTTTAATAATCAACAACAAGCAATAACACCAATAATAAAGAAATGAGAGTAAATAGATACCAATATTTATGGGGGAAAAAACTTTAAGTTGGAGTAAAACACCTATACACGAGAAGAAAAATCGGTATATGTAAGAATTGAAGTGTACAAAGGAAATTTTTGAAAAAAAAATTCTCTGAGTGTTTCTTATAAAAAGCTAAAAGATTTGCTCCAATGGAAGAGCCCCTTTCTAGGTGAATATAAAACTGGAAACTAAATATATGCAAGATATACGAGAAAGATGCATATCAAATGAGATTTTTTTTATTTTATTATATGGGATAAAATAGGCAGTAAGATAAGATAGTTAGCAAGGCAAGACACAACAACATGCATCACCAATTAACACTACATCAAAACAAACCAACAGTGAAATTAATTAACAAGCATTCTTTGAATATTTGCTTTTCGGAATGAAACATGGTTAATTTTCTCGCTCTATCCTTATAATAGGCGTTGTTTGGAACATTTGACTAGTAATTCCTTGAGAAAAAAGTGTGTGATTAAAATAGTCTCCTCCGGTTGTGTAACAAATTAACTCCCTAGTCGTTTGCTTTTAATTCATGTGGCAAAAATTGAAAACAAAAGAATAAAGTTGACTGAAGTTTCAGTACGAACAGGCGAAGTCAAGACTCGTCCGTCCTTGTTGCCGGCAAATGCGCTTTCATGCCGTGTGCTTGACGGGGAGGATATTCAAGCCTTCCCTTCCATTAGTCCACCTCCTCCTCCTCGAGAAAGAATTGCATGGTCTTAAACTTATTGCGTGCAAAAAACGTTATAGAAAAAGTTTTTATGTCGTTTATTTTGATTTTAACGAAGTTTTTAAGTTTTTTTTTTTAGTATTTGGATCTAATTTATAAGGTGTCGGCTAGAAATGGTCTGACCCATTTCCTGTGTAAGGATATTTAGGGTATTGTATCATCATCTACTGTTCCGTGTTCATACGATTTGTTACGGAGTCGTTTGCATAAATAGTTTTCTTAATAATAACGTGGAGAAAAGCAGATGGCGTTATTTTGTGTGGAGTCTATAACCAAGTAAATGATAAGGACTTATCGCGCAGGATTCGTAGCCAAGGAAATTTCCCCCAATTAAAAAACTTATCATGTAGAATTCTGTAACCTGGCACATGATAAAGACATAATAAGAAAGAGACCAATATTTCAAACAATAATCGTTAAATTACGACTGTGATCGAGACAAGTCAAAAATGATATAGTAGCACTTAAAATTTTAAAGCTTGTGTTGGATTTAAGCTTAATTGAATTTAAAGTTTAAATTTTCAGCTAAACTTAAAAAGTGGTGTTTAGTAAACTTGAATTGGACTTAATTAAGCTCGTTTTAACTTAATTTTTTTTATAAACATATATTTTTTTATTTTTAATTATAAAAAATTAATCTTCTAACTTAACTTAAACCTGATTAATATCTATACTTGAATCGAACTCAATTAAACTAATTAAGTAAAATATTATGAAGTTTAAGCTCAACTCGGTTAACTATTCAATTAGCATTAGTTTGATTCAATTTTTATCAAGTTAAGCTCCAGTAAATATGATATTGAATTCAAATGACCTATAAATAGTTTTGATTCGTTTATATTCTTTCACTAAGTGATTGATTAAGTTGCCTTATGAGAAGACGGAAACTCTGCCAATCACCAAACTATTACTAGCAAGGGGCAATTGGAAAGTGATTCACAAAAGTGCACGTATAGCCAATGAGTATTTATAAGGATGAACCGTTGATGACGCATTCTGTTTCTTACCTAATCCCGTTTTTATTGAAAGGTGCTATAATACAAGGGTTACTTTAATAAGTGATCAGTAAAATTTATTTATACTTCTAGGAATGATTATTCATTCCAAAAAAAACCAACCGTATAATATCATGTAAAAAGCTCTTCTTTACTGAAGCGCATCGGGAACAGTCATGTAGTGTGGAAAAAGCGAATTTCCCTGCTTCTCGACATTCATAGACCTTGGGGCCAGCTAAGTTTCCTCCGAATCAATCTCTTTGTACGTGTTTTCCGCTTTGTTTCGCACGGTTCCTTCTATCAAACGTAGGAGATAAGGCACGTGCCGATTTCTTGAACAAAATAAAGCAAGAGAGACTGTCCCGCGGGACGAGCAACCGACAGTTGGGAGAGGGCATTTGTTTAAGAAAAAGGTATATTGATGTTACATCCTAAGTGCTGCACGTACATGCAATAAAACACCTCATAATAAATATTAACAAAATTTCAATATATATAGATATAAAACATCCATGATAATATTTTAAAAATCATTCTTCTATTTCGTTCATATTATATATAACGTGATATGTAATAACAACAATTTTCCTTTTTCTTGTATTTAATGCCCTTCTTTTCTTTGTTACTTATCACGAAAATCCAACATTTTCACCGCAGCGTTACTTCCTTTATTTACGCTCATTTTATGTTTTCTTCCTCACCATTTCTACCAAAATCCAAGAAGAACTGAAATGGGTGAAAACATATATGAAGAAATAAAAAGAGAGAGAGAAAAAAGTATAGATTTAAGTTTAATTTTTTTATTTGGATTCATAGGTTGGAAATGAGAGAAAATGGGATGAGATGTTAAGATGATAAAATAAATACAGATAACTGAAACATTTGATAGACTAAAATATCCGTTAGTTACATTTTTTATTTTGCTTTTAGAAGTATTTGATAATTTTATATTATTCTACTCACTTTCAACTTTTTCTCTCCAAAATTGAAAAGCTAGATGGGATTAAAAGTGAACAAGTTTCTATTAATTTTTATTTATTTACACCCTTTCCACTTTCACTTTTAAATATCCAAATATAACATTTTTGCTAATTTTCTTTCACTTCCATAGCTTTCCTCTGATTTCATCGTTGCCAAATACAATGTAAGAAATTTGAAAATGAAACTTTATATATGATAATTCATAATAATACTGCAAAAAAGGGTAAATTATGAAGACACTTTCCCTTTTTCTTTTACTTGCACTATTTATATTTAGCTTCTATCTTTGAAATTGAATATATTTAGAATCATATATTTCAATAAAACGTGCTTTTGCATCCCCTACATGGCTATTTCATCATTAATAAAAGTAACAAAAAATAAATATGGCATTGAAAAGATTCAAAAACTAGAAGATAAAAGTAGGATTTCACTCTCTTTTCTTGAACATAAACAAATTTTTTATTTTAATAAATTCCCTTTTTTTGGGCCACAATATTTTAATAAATTCATTGTTATTTTTATCAAAGGTTAAATTATTATTTTTATCTTTTTTTTTAAATTATAAATTCCCTTTGTGTAGATCCGTTCATGTCAATTGTGCTACAACGCGTTAACTTATTAAAGCTGTTAGGCCCCAGCCAGAAGATGTGACAGCTTCACCATGTACTCATGTTACAACAGAAACACGAAAATGCTAAAAGCACCTCCTAGCAAAGGGTATATCTTTTCCTTTTTATCATTTAATTGTTTTGTTAATAACGGGTATTAAAATTATAGTTTCATATAATATTTAAAAATCAACTTTTCTGCTTGAAAATAAAAGAAATAAAATTTGCTATATATATATATGAACGTATAAAATTAAAATTTTGGAAATTAGAGTTTGTGAGCATTAACTTCTAGGATGATACGAGAAATGTTTCAATGTTATCAATAAACTATATGAAATAATTAGTACTATGTAGATACTAATAAAATTTCAATGTATACAAAAAAAGTAAGTTTTTTAAAAATTAAAAACTATTATTAATATTTATATATAATTTATTAATTTAAGTAGTGTATAAGTTTTAAGATGGTATTGAATATATTGTACTTTCAAAATTTCAAAAACACATAGGATATACCTATAAATAAGCTCTAAATATAATTGAATTACAATTTCATTGATTGCTTTGTAAAATGCAATATGAAATAATAGGTGAATAGAATAGGAAATACCTAAAATGCCTTACTTAAATAAATTAAAAAAATTGAAATAAACGAATAAAAATTAGAATAGGACATCTCTCTCTCTCTCTTTCTCTCTCTCTCTATATATATAGTGGTTTCTTTTGTGTCTTAGGTTAAAATGGAGAGAGAAGAACACTTTAAACTTTTCCTTGTTCGATATATGAACGGGATGGGAGAATGGCTATAAATCCAACTTGGGACTTCAAAGTCCTTAACTGTTTGAGGTGTGTTGATGGGACTACTGCTACTAAGGAACCCTAGTGCATCGATTGGGAGTAAGCCTTTCGAAGAAACCTTATGAATGATCTTTTGTGTTGCAGTTTGAGGATTGTCGACAAACCTTAGTATGAATTGTTGATTGCTATCTTTAGGTGTAGGTGAGAAGTATCGATGCTTGGATGATTGATAGATGTTGTAATTTTTTCTTTTGTATAGAGAAGGTATTTGTGGAAATAGGCATGGAATGTGGATGGGGAATACAGATTCTTCGGCCTCAATAAGGAAACCCAATTTTTATTTTTGGGCACCGTAACATATTGCAGATTTATGATGCCATGGAGCTCTTTTTATAACTAAACAGGGGAATGCAAACCTTCTTGAAAAATAAGAGGAATGACAATTCTATTCCTTCTTATTGGACATGCTGTTAGTGTTTTTATAAAGAGAAGATAAAAGGAAGTTTAAATAAAATTTTGTTTCTATCGATCTTGACATTGATGCCATTACCCACTCGTTTGTCCTTGGTATTTTCTTTTTTCAATACTTCTATACATACATACATATATATATATATATATTTCATTCAATATGTTTTACTCTTAACTCCACATGTCCAAAGTAACAAGACATTCCGCAAGCGAATAATGAACATACAAATAATGTCAGTACAAATCATCCGGACCCGGATATCTTGTATGGCAATTCTTTTCCTTGACAACATGTAGGTTAGAAAACGTTAGCAATCGTGTTTCCCGCTTGCGCTCGCTCTTCCGATACACACACACACACATATATATATATATATATATATATATAATCTGAATTTCCTTTTACCATCACTATGGTCTTAAATGGAGTGTTTATTTTAGATAGGGTATCAACTTACCCCGGAATGGATATTTTTCTAAATTTATTATTATTTAATAAAATCATTTATCTTAGAATTATTTTTTTCATTCAATTATATTTTTATAAGAAAATTTATACTAGAAAATAAACATTTTATAGTAAGTTTAAATAAGAGATTGAACTTTTAACTTATTAAATGGGGATCAATATTACATAAAATCACTCAGAGAAGAGATTTTATTGTCCCGCTGTTGTAATTTGTCAGCCCGTGGCCTATTATTTGAAACATGGTGTTGACATGTTTGCTTTAACAAGGCTAGTTAATTAAAAATATAAAAAAAGGAAAAAAGTAATAAAATTACATATAAACTAATACAACTATGAAAAATAAAAAAATAAAGGACGAGCAGAAAAATTAATAAAATTGTAAAAGATAAACATATCTAAGAAAATAAAATACTATTAATTAAAAAACTGAAAATCAGAAGAAAAGAAAAAAAAAAAAGCTGAAAAAAATCTAAAAATTGCCTGGGGAAATGTAAGGGATCACCCCCACATATCGATCTTATCCGGTAAAATTTTCTCTATTCTTTTTTTATGCTTTATACATGTTACCGAAGGTTTTTTTTTTTTATAGGAAATATATATTTTTTATTTACTTTTCTCAATTTACTCTTTTAAGATTTTACCATATATAATTAACTGTTATAGATATTGAGATTATAAGGTGTGATATTTTAAAATTTTAAATAATTTTAATTATTAATTTATAAATGAAGGAAAATTAAGAAAATGATAAAGAGGTTGCATAAAAAGTATTCAGCATGAACATACGCAAAACGTCAGTACAAATCATCCGGATGGCTTGTATGACAACATTTTTCCCCCATAACATGTAAATTAGAAAGCACTTAACAATACCGTTTCCCTTTTCTCTTATTATCTGAATTTCCTTTTATCGTGACTCTACTCTCATACGGTGTTCATTTTTAACTCGGACACCGCAAACTAGCATACATCCGTATAGCATAAGTTTTTCTAATTCTAAAAAATTGAAGATGAAAATGAACTAAAAATTCATTTTGAACATTTTACCAAATTTTTTAAATATATAAAATCAGTGAAATTATATAAAACTGTTAAAGTTATAAATTTATAGAATTATAAATCTAAACTTTTTAATTTTATCAAAAATTTACACCTGAAATTATTTATCTTAACTAAACAACATAAAATTATAAAGTTAAACTCGCAATTTTAATAACCGTAACCTAACCTATTTTGTGATACTATAGTTCTAACTTCCATTATTTTTACGCACCTTTCCATTATTAATAAATGTCGGTACTTATACTAAGCATTCACACCCCCTATCAATTTTTTTATTAAGATTTTCTTCCTCCAACAACTTGTTAAACTTTTCAAACTTTGTTGTCGTGAGGGTGGCCTTTACTCCAACAGCAGGCTACTTGTTGGAATCACATAGGTTTTACTCTCTCTCTCTTCCCCTCTCTCTCTCTCTCTCACACACACACACACAGAAGCAGGTTTTTCATGGAGAGACCACCATCAAGGACAGCTTTATGGATGGAGAAAGGCAAGTACAATAACAAAAACAAGGACTTCAATTACCGTATCAACACTTCAAGGTGGCTTTACACTCTCTTTCTTTTCCTTTTCTTCGCCATATGGTTCCTTATGCTATGTTTCCGCATCTATTGGCAACCACACCCATGTGGCAAAACGAAGACAACCGTCGAACCCGAGCCGTCCATGTGTCGGCTGAACGCTTCGGTCTATGTCTACGATTTGCCGGCAAAATTCAACTTGGATCTCCTCGAGGATTGCCGACACCTCAACATCTACACCAACATGTGTCCCCATGTAGCCAATCGCGGCCTTGGCCAGCCGCTTCGCCACACCGGTTCACCCTCCTCTTGGTTCGCCACCCACCAGTTCATCGGCGAGATGATCTTCCACGCGCGGATGGGGAATCATCCTTGCCGCACCACCGATCCCGAGGAAGCTAACCTCTTTTATATACCCTTTTATGGCGGACTCCACGCTTCAAGCAAGTTTAGGGAGCCTGACCTCGCATTAAGGGATAGGTTAGCTGTTGAATTAGTAGATCACGTGAAAGGTCAACCGTGGTGGCGGAGGAATGGGGGCAAAGACCACTTCATGGTCCTAGGAAGGACAGCGTGGGATTTCATGAGGAATTCAAACGCAGGACCTGACTTTGGAGCCAACAGGCTCCTAGACATGCCGAGTGTCAAGAACATGTCGGTGCTAACAGTGGAAAGACAACCTTGGAAAGGTTTAAATCAATACGGCATACCCTACCCTACTTACTTCCACCCCGTGACGTCCTTGGAACTTTTTGCGTGGCAACGAAAAATGACTCAATCCTTGAGGCCGCACCTATTTACCTTTATTGGTGGGCCCAGGAAAGGAGTCCGAATAGCAGCAATAAGAGATGACTTGATCCGGCAGTGCAACGAGTCATCTCATTGCAACCTCGTCAAGTGCGGCGGAGCCAATGGTGGAAATTGCCATAACCCGATGGCGATCCTGAACGTGATGGCCTCGTCGCGGTTTTGTTTACAAGCCCCTGGGGACTCGTTCACTCGGCGGTCCGTCTTCGATGCGGTCCTTGCAGGTTGTATACCAGTGTTCTTCTCGCCACACATGGCATATACTCAATATGTGTGGTTTTTGCCGTCAAACCGAAGAGAGTACTCGGTATACATGGAGGTTGAGGGTAACGTTACGAAGAAAAGAATTGAAGAGGAACTGCTGCAGATACCAGATAAAACGGTAGAGAAAATGCGTAACAGAGTCATAGAGTTGATTCCTAGAATCATTTATGCACATCCCAACGCCACCGATATAAAGTTTCATGATGCTGTTGATGTTGCATTGGAGTCTTTGTTTAGAAAACTATATATTAAAGTAGGTGAATGATAACTTGAGTAAATAAAGGATTTTGTGTAGGAAATAATAGTTTTACCGATTCACTTTCCAATTCACATGTGAGGACTGAGTAGATACGTACAAAAGCGTTGTATAGAATTCCTATTATTGCTTAATTTTTCTACACTTTTACTATTTGTACCCTCCAATATTTATCAATGAATGTCGATCATTTTCCTAATATTCGTGGTCTATAAATTAGATATATACAATCCACATAAATTGGTGATATCTATCTATAATATAAAAATTATCTTATTAATAAGAAATTATAAGACTTTAATTAATAAATTACTAAGGCTTCTGATTTCTAGTTTATTAACTTATTGTAAAATATAAATAATTATAAATATTCAATATTCTACAGTTTATTAGAACCGTAAAAAATCTATATCAATCCCCTATCAAATAATAAAATAGGGTAAATCAATTTTTATAAATTACAGTAGTCACTAAATAATGTAGACCCTTAACATGTAAATATTTTCTACATGTAAATATTTTCTACATGAGATCCTCCTGTATTAGCTAACCATACATTTCTTAACTAAATCTAACTCTCTCTTACATATATTGGATTTGCACTCTGCACTTGAGTTTATCTTAGTCACAGCTTAAACGGACCTACAAAAGAAGTTATAAGGGAATGAGTAAACCACAGCTTAGTGAGTTTATTTCTCACCACTACTGTTTAAGTAAGTTATCAAGTATTATTAGTACACATACAAATTTATCTACACATGAAATGAGTATACATGTGATGGATACAAACAATACATTCATAGGAGTTCGGAACCATGGAAAGTGTAGATTTATGTCATCTATATATCGATTATCTCTTGTACTTACCTGTGCGGGATACCTCATCTCATTTAAATGAGGCTATCAGGGGGCATCGTTTCTTTAAATGACACTCAACTATTATCTCAGTCGAGAGGAAAACAAAATACCAATCAAAATAGGTGGATCCCAATTAGGGCCACCTACTATCCAAGGCTCTACGAGCTCAAACAGGCAAGTTCTCTCGCCATCAACTAGTTGGAGATATTCCATTAGCTTTACCTTAATAATAAAAATATTATTGACCGGCTTTACGAGCTTGTGCAGAAGTTGTAAAAAAAAAAGAAAAAAATCTTTTTAAGATTAGAAAATCGTTTTCGAAAATACTTTTCTCATTCTATTTCAAAAATTTATAAAGCTAGCTTCTCCATAAGTATATT
This sequence comes from Lumnitzera racemosa, assembly GCA_024138005.1. Classification (NCBI taxonomy): domain Eukaryota; kingdom Viridiplantae; phylum Streptophyta; class Magnoliopsida; order Myrtales; family Combretaceae; genus Lumnitzera; species Lumnitzera racemosa. The sequence goes on along the minus strand of JAMXBC010000001.1, from coordinate 88,651,496 downwards.
AGTTGAAACATAAACATGCGATGAATATATTTGATTATTTTGGCCAAATATTTATATTTACCAAATTAAAAAGGTGACTGCACAAATGATAGCACACAAAACAAAATATTTATTCAAAAAGACGAACAATAACAAAGTAGTAAAACAATAATCAATTATCAAGCATAAACAGATAATAGACAATTAAAACTTTTTTACCTGAATATCATTGCTCACTTGACTTTGTTCTTATAATACCTTCAATTGAATAGTTAAGTTACCTAAAGAGATAATAACAATGGGTATAAGTATTTAGAATGATCAAAACTAAATGTCTATAATAGTATACCTAATTCCCAGTTATCACCCAAGTTCAATGTCTTACACATACTAGCTTTATATTTTAGTTATTTATGTGTCTAAATTATTATTATTAGTATTATTGTATAGGCATATAATTATAATTCACAATTCAATTGTTAAATCTAGTGTTTAGTACATTTTATAATATAGTTATATAAAATAGTAATACTATAGTTATTAGCAAAATGAGTATACATATATAGTTATTTATTATTTATTATTATTTTTTAACGTGTACAACACCTATTGCTATCATCATTATTAGCAATGTTTTTATATTGTGTATGTACAAAAATATATACATACACATATATATACATATACATATGTATTGACCTAGGATAGTATTTCGTTTCCCTTTTTTTGTTGGTATGTTTGGAGAGCAACATCTTTCTAATTATACTATCTCTTTAATCCTACCTAGCATAACATGTCGTAGTTTGACCATTAATGTTTAAGGAGATCCTCAATTGACAACATTATCATACTTATATGTTTATAACCTCTTGTAAACATTATATCGAGTATAGAATTATAAATCGTTTGGGTGTGTAGCTCGTATTTCATCAATAGTAATTGTAATGCTACTTCCAGTGACCTCTATTTTATAAATTTACATATTGAGTTCGGGACATTTTAATCGTTCATCAATGGATTTACGAGGAATCATAATTAGATTTTCAATCTTATTATTTCCTTTATTAAGGACTTCGTATATTCAGTAGTTAATCATGATAGTTATGTTAAATATTATATGATTTATTTTTACATTTTACAAAAGATTGCCAAGATGGGTTTCGGGCCTTTAGTCATAATGATACATATAGTCGTTGTTAACTTTCTTTCTTTTTCGCTTATTATTGTTATAAGTAATTGGTGTTATTTAGTTGTTGTTATCCTTTCTTAATTGTAGAGGTTTGAGCCTTATGGCAATTAATATACCATCCATAGCAATTAACAAACTTATAAATATAATAATAATTTATAACATAATTTTATTATGTATATATATATATATATATATATATATTGAAAATTCATTTTCTTAGAAAGTCATTAGTATCCATCTTTATATTGTGATTTATTCTAACATAGGAAGGAGGCAGCCTTGCGGGGAATTTTATGACTTGTGGTATAGTTTATAGAGATTATATTTTAGTTGCTATATTGTAAAATTGTACCCATTATGATAGTATAATTACTTATGTTACTATATCATCGTTTTCATTTAAGAGTATACCCCGTATTAGAGTTTGATGGTTTCAAAGTATTTATAGAGTAATCCTCGATAATAACAATAGTGTAAAGTTTCTTAAAGTATATTTGTTGAAATTTCCAAGGTTTCACAAGTGACAAGCTAAGGTTTTTTTTTTTTTTTTTCAGACTGTATTACAATTCGGAGAAAGGAGAATTTGATCTTATCAATCTTTTTATTTTAGTATTTATATTATTAAACTATAGGTAATCAACTAAATTGATTCATCTGAAATACTATTACGTATAAATTGGATCAATACAAGAATTACCCCGTACTTGTATCTTTGTGAAGGTGACACACATTTGAATATGTGCACTTTATGGTGCTGTCCATGTACTGATGGGGTCATAAATGAATATTAACGCTATAGGTGACGTGTAAAAGGACAGAAGGGAATGTGAATTAAGAAAGTGTCCATTATCGGTACCTACCTCAAATTTTTGGCTTAAACACCTACCTGCAGTAATCGTGGTCTAGAAACTTTCTACATAATATCATTTTTTAAGTTGCACCTTATGTATCCACTATTTTGTTGTTGTCTCTAGATGCATGTATTTGCAACTTATATTAGCCATCTTAGTTCTTAATTACTATATATTAGGTGAACGATAATTTGCTTCATGATTTAAGTTCAGTGGTGCAATAAATATATTTCAGTTGTTTTCAAACAATGCGATTTTGATTTATCATAGCTCATATGATTTAAATATATATGGTAGGTTTTATCAAGTGGAACATATTCGAATATCTGTTTTTTAATCTCCAACTTGTTGGATTGAAAATTTTTATTATAAAGATAAATGAAAGATTAATATTTATACCGCTCTTTGCTATTAACTTGCTTACTTTAACTTATTTCTTGAGAAAAAAATTGTGAACTATATAATTATTTGGAAATTCTTTCCTAGAATTTTTGTTTTTGAACTCCATCAATATGGATCCACAGTGTTCGTGAGATACAATATGAATCATATCAAATGAATATAAAGATTGGTGTTGTATATGAACGAATAAATAAAATGCATTTCTTTAGAGGATGATTAAATAAATTCATGACTCAGAATGCTATTGATTGAGGTGAAAGGGTATATTAAACTTTGACAGAGTAGAGAATAGGGAACTGAATGGATAAGCGATACTTAAATTCAGACTTTACTGTTGATTTCATTAGAAGGGTACATAAGTGGAAATGTGATAAAAAATCTTAAGATATACTGTAAAAATAATTAAAAATTATTGGACGTATGAATATATCTTCTAAATTCTCAAAATATAACGTGGTTGCATTCCCTTATAAGTTTTAAAGATATGTATATATTTTGAAATAATTGATACTTACAGTTATTTTCAAGATGATTACGTTGGAAGTTAACGGATTCTTTTAGTACTTGATGGATGATATGGCGATGCATTTACAAAAAAATAAAAAATAAAAAAAGGATGGTGGATTTATATTGATGTATGCGCTGCCAACCATGAAGGATCGATCCCACATTACATTTGTTGTTGCTATTCTTTGTTTCTAAACCTAAATCTTGTTTCGTCCTTTTACTTGGCTCATATTTGTGCACCTTTAATAAAAAAGGGTTTGGATTTATAAAACATGTATTTAAGGGTTTGCATTTGTCAGATATTTAAGAGCTCGTCCATTTGTCATTAATGGTATTGGACATAAATCTTTCACATGTTGAAATAGCTAACTTGAATATCCAACTCTGGTTGCCATGTCATTTTTTCCTCTCTAAAATATTGTGTTTTAAACTGTGGGTGGAAAAAAAATGACATGACAATCTATGTTAGACATGTACATCCGCTATTTTAATAGTAGATAGATGGAAGTCCTCAAATAAGAATATTTTATAAATACAGATCCTTATACACTTGTTTTATAAATCTAGGCTTTTTGTGAAAAGTGAACAAATAAGTCCTTTCTTTTTTTTTTTTTTCCTTTTATTTGTAGGTCTTCCAACCACTCTAACTCGAGTATCGTAATATTGAGATGATGTGGGTTAGTTCTCTTTAGCTATTTTTAGTCACCTAAGCCTTATTTTGATCATGGGAGCTTCTATGCTTCGTTCTCTATTTTAATGTGACCTATGCAACGATTTATCTCACTACTGATTTATATTCATTTAAATTTAAATAGTCGAATTAACAATTTGTTTAGTGATAATCTAAATTTAAAAGAATATAAATAAAAAGTTGGACTAATCTTGTAAAAGGAAAGATGGGACCATAAAAAAAAACCTTGATCGGTAAAACAACATCATGTAGATAGAATAAGTTGTGCTACCACATTCACATGTCCTATAAGTTCGTAGAGTAATCATCTTTCAAATGATATTTATCTTATTTTTGTTTTATGCTTGACAATTAGCTTGTAAATTGACATGAATTTGGATGAACTTCATGCCAACTTATTACGCAATGTGTTATTAATCAAATAAATTAAACCGGATTATCATCAAGTTATATTTAGATCAAGTTCTATTAGCACATTCATATTGAAGGCTTTCTTCACATAAAATTATTTTTTCCATTATAGTGTTTTCACTCACCTCGTGTTTCTTTGATAAAATAAGAATAAGATTGTAAACATCCCATTTTTACTCCTCTATAATTTTGTTTTTTAGAATAGGGTAAAGAGTCATAATCTAGAAAAAAATAAAAAAATATATATATTTTTTAGAAAAATACAAAAAATAAAAAATTTTGAAAAATACAAAAAATTAGAAAAATTAGGAAAAATCACAAAAAAATAGAAAATTTGGAAAAATCACAAAAATTGGAAAAAATAGAAGATTTAGGTAAATTTAGAAAATAATGATAAATAATAAATTTTTTAGATAGCTTAAGTTTTTTTATTAAATTTAAGTGTTTTTAAGACCTTAGATAAATGAAAGATGTTAAGCTTAGGTTTAGATTCAAATTTAGGCCAGGTTCACCTTGTTCATATTTGCAATTTAATTGCACATATGAATAAAGTACAGGCCAATGACCTAACGGTTGAGTATTTGGATGTGATATTAGAATTAACTTGAAGGTCTTGGGTTTAAACCTTACTAAAAATATAAAAATATTTTTTGTTTTTCTTTTTCACAAACATACATAACACATTGTCACATATCGAAATATCATCGCATCACGTGTCCATTGTGGGACACATAGCACTACCACATCATACACTACATGGGCACGTATTACCATACAGCATGACATATGTTAGCTACGTATGCAACACATCATCGGCCACATGTCTTTCAGGACACGTAGCACTTTCTCATTGGATTATACAGCCGACATAGCTCCACGTTAGCACCACTTTCTTTCTTTTTCCTCCATTTTCCTTCTCTTTGCTTAGAAATCTCATGCTTTCCTCTCTAGTTAGTTAACTTTAACATTAATTTCAAGCTCTTTATTGTTGCAATTTCACCAAATTAATTGTGAAATTGCAAAATAGACATGGAATATTGCGTTATGAACCCAAAACTCATCCTATTTCACTTATTTACTCGGTCAAATTCAAATTTAAAAAATTCGAAAAATCAACACCATGACTCATGCTCCTCCTTGACCAAACACAATTAGTAGCTTAGGATCAGTCTTTTGAAGCTTCTACGAGTCATGAATGGTAAGAACAAGCTCTATTAATTGTGTATGACTACCTAATTACATAGAAACTCCTCCTTCTCAAATTGTGCATTGAAGGTGGTCAAAATCTAAGCAAAGTTAACCTCGAATTAAAGTGCATTCAATCACTTTCCTAGCTAATTCGAGCTTTGCGAAGTATAAAAAGAGATCAAATGAGCTTGACAAAGAGACACAATCATCAGCAAATCTCTCTCTTTCTCTCTCTCTCTCTCTCTCTTAATTGTCACGCCCTTAAACAGTAGAGTCGTAACAGCCCCACCATGTAATCTATTCTAAGATAGAAATTGACCTTGCAACAGCTATCCTAGACCTGATCTACACAAGGTGACTACGATTAACCCGCTTTGAAGTAAACAGTTTGTAATTTAAATAAATCATTTATCTAAGAAAGTAAGAATATACAGATATATATATACACTAGAACTCAGTTATTACAATTAACGTTTACAATGTTTCACCGTAATCTATTTCCTAATTAATACATTATTTAGAAATAAAAAATTCTAAGATAAGAGTTTAGACCTTAAAAATATGTATGTTTTTCAAAATTTTTTCCTTACTCCTCAAGATCTAACAGTTACTAGCTTCAGAGTAGTTGTGAGCCGCTTCGTAGCCAGCACCTACAACTACATCTATAGGGATGTGAGCAACCATAGCTCAGTAAGTTAAAATGAAGGACTTAAAACTATACCACAAACACAAATAAGGTTATCAACCAACTTATTAAGTGCAATGCATGTTCAAGCAAATGCTACTGCACGATGTTATCTGGCCCATCGTGAGATTAGAGAAATTATGCTCGCTCTAATCCAGGTTGAGAAGTTGCCGTTAATGCAACAGCTCATGACTAAACCCAGGCTTGTGCAACAGAGACACCGTTCCTTCTGTGACTACCTTCGAATCATTGACTTCACCCTTGCCACGATCTCCTCACCTGTCACTTAGTTCGACTAAGGGTAAAACAGGGACCCATTATGCTATCCAGTACTATCTCTTTCGAAAGGGTTGGTATTTAGCCGAAGAATCCTAGATTTCCCCTAATTGATTACTATGCAAGTCTAATTTATGATTATAGGTCGTATATTTGATTAGGTCTAGTTTAGGGTGATTAATCATTTCACACAAATTATATCATACAAGCCAAGCAACAAATCAAAAATCATATCATCAACTCAGAACAAGCATAATCAAGTATAATTTCAAGCCTTCAAAATACAACACTGTATTAATCCCAACTTATCTTGACTCTTCGTTCACTCACTCGAGGTTTGACTCACTTAGGCCATCGCTGATCATCCCTATAACACAAACGTGGTTTCAGTTTTTCAAATAACTATTATAGGTTGGTTTTATCCTATAACACTTATTGTTATCTTTTGTTTAGGGTTTAATATACCGAATGATCTAGGTCTTAAGTTTTTTACAATTCTTTTTCAGTTTTCACATTGATTTCTAAATTAGGTTTCTAACTCAGTGTTTTGCTAGAGATTTATATATATACCCTAAGAAATCATTCCGACCCATAATGTGAAATTAATTACATTATCTTAGGATATCCTAAATATTGTTTTTAGTCTCTAACTAATATTCTAGTTCGTACAGTACACTCGAATCTTAATTTAATTACCGAATTCACCTCCGTTATGAGAAAATCTTACGCTTTTCGTATAATTACCCTAATTTAAGTTTCCTATCAGATTTATTGTATATTCCTATTATTGTCATAATATCAATTCTAACCAATATTTTCCTAATTATTAATTTCTCATAATTACATATTACACATTATCACCTAATTCTCATAATTACATATTACACATTATCACCTAATGTGTACAAAATGTATACATCTAATATTCTCATCATTTTAAATATTATCTCCCAATATCAAATAACATTCTAAATATCTAAATTCATCCCAAATTAGATTTTGAACATAATTATCCTAAATTACTAAATTAACTTAAAATGTACTATTTTTCCATATTACTTATTTACTATATAATTACCCTAATAATTACATCTAACACCTTAAATGCTATAACTATCATACTTCATCAGATTTCAACAACTTAAAACATATAATGATTTACTAAATTAGAAATTATGTCCAAAAAAATTTTGAGCTCAAAACTACATACCTAAGGTTATTTATTTCTAAATTGAAACATGCTTGGTTTTACATGATTTCTTAAAGACCATATATCACAAGATATATTTTCATCAAAATAATATTTTTCCTAAAAAATACATACTAAAATATTACATAATAACAAAATTCATAATTTTTTTAAGAATATTTACTATTTTTATAAAATTACACAAAATTAGGTTGGAAATCGAACTCACCAATTTGGGTAGCTCTGGCTACCGTCGGTGGCCATGAGTATGTCGGCCTACCTGGGTGCTGCCACCACCATATGGTGGTGATGGCTGTCCATTCTTAACTACTCGTCGGGTCTGAGTTCTCCTTAGAAGTCCTTTACTGCACAAATTTTTACTAAATTTTTGTAAAACCCCAATTTCCTCTCAATTTCACCTCTCTCTAATTTTATAGGGTTTTAAACTGATCAAGTGAGCTTCTAAAAAATTTAGGGTATTTATAGAGCTTTATGGAAATTGTTATGTATTAAATTGATTTGACAATTATCTTATTCCTTCTTCTTTTTAACTTTTTATTTGGCTAAATTTAATTTTTTAATTTCTTTCTTTAATTTTCAGATTGCTACGTCTCACTTCTGGACTTTTCCTCATTTTTTTCTATATTTTTCTTGATTTTTTCTTAATTAATCATGAATCTTATTTAACTATTTAATATCATTTTAGCACATTTCGCGTATTTTTAGTAATTACGTGTATTTCTATTAATTACGTGTATTTCTATCTACATGTAAATTCATATATAGTACAAATAAATATTCCTAAATATTATTTAGGTCATTCTATGATTTTTAGTATACATATAATTTATTTCTAATGATTCGTTAATTATTGGAATGCATTTTATACATTTTCAATAAATAACGAGTTATATACTTAAAATTAAAAAATTTTATAGTATTTTATTTTATTACTTATTTTCTTAAGTTCGAACTTACAGGATCACTTTGACTAATATTTCTAACTTTATTTTAATAATTTAGGTTTGATCGGATTTTTTAACCGATCACCTTAAATTCTACGAGTCAAACTTTAGATAACTGATTGTGGGTCTTACATTAACTGTCAGCCCCCTCTCTTTCTCTACATCTCTTTCTTTGTTTGATCACCATCAATCCACACTACCATCCTAACCAAACCCCCTTCAGCTTGGACTCTCTAACACTACCAAGCTCGTACACCACCATGTCTACTAACCCCTTAAACACACTAGCTACCTCGAAACCTTAATCTTAACTGTGGCCACCTAGCTCTATTGCACAACACTCTAATTCAACCTCACCACCAATTTCACTACATCCTAAAATCCCAAACCTAACTCCATTCACACCCCTAGCTAGTCTAGTTGCAACCACCTAACCACCACTGTCGACCGTTCTATGCCCAATCACCTCAAACCGACACCATACACTACAGTAACCTCCCTATCCCTCCATATTCCAATCCAACACTCATGAAAAAGCCTTTACCCTACTTTATTTGGTGATTAGAACATCTCGAACCACCCTCTACGAGCTACTGCTGTCTTCTCTCTTTCAACTCGCTCCAAACTCGAGTTCGACCCAACAACCTGATCCAAATTTGTGTGCCAACCCAACCGAAGCCCAATTTGACCCACGTGTCCATCCTCCACTCAGGTTAGCCTTTGTATTATTTTTGTTTCTTGTTTTGTAATTTTTTATTTGATTTTAGTTATTTATTTATTTATTGTAAATTAAATTTAATTGTAACAAAAAAAATTAAAAAAAAAGAATGAAGAAGAAAAAAAAGGAAGGGAGAAAAAGCCATGTTTGTTTTATTATGCTTTAATTGGAATAAAAATATATAATAAAAATAAAGAATATATATTTATAAATTAAAAATAAAAAATAATAAAGACGTCTTCTCACTTATAAAATTGTTTTTTTAAATAGAAACAAAATAAAATGGACTCTTTTCAAAAGTAGGCTCTTTATTAGAATTTTCAAAATGAACTAGTTAAGACCTTTTTAGAAAATTTTCCTTAAATAAACCAGCAATTAATTAAAATGTAAAATCTACATTTTTTAAAAAATTAAAATTAAACCAACACATTAAAGTTTTGTTGAAGGGGTAGAGTTGTAACAACCCCATCGTGTCACACCCTGAAGGGGTAGACCTGATCTACACAAGGCGTCCACGACTAACTCGCTTTGAAGTAAACAGTTTGTAATTTAAATAAATCATTTACCTAAGAAAGTGAGAAAATATATATACATTGAAATTCAATTATTACAATTAAAATATATGTTTGTTTTTCAAATATTTTTCTTCACTCTCTAAGATCCAGCAATTGCTAGCTTCAGAATAGTTGTATGCCACTTCTTAGCTAGCACCTGGACAATATCTATAGGGATGTGAGCAACCACAACTTAGTAAGTTAGGATAGAGGACTTAAAACTATACCATAAACATAACAAGGTTATCAATCAACTTATTAGGTGCAATGCATGTTCAAGCAAATGCCATCGCACAAAGTTGTCCAGCCAATCGTAAGATTAAAGAAATTGCGCCTGCTTTAATCCGGGTTGAGGAGTTGCCATTAATACAACAGCTCACGACCAAATCCGGGCTTGTGTAATGGAGACATCGCTCCTCCCGCGACTACCTTCGAACCATTAACTTCACCATCGCCACGACCTCTTCTCTTGCCACTTAGTTCGATTAAGGATGAAGAAGGAACCATTATGCAATCTTGCACTATCTCTTTCTAAGGAGTCGGTATTTGGCCGGAGAATCCTAGGTTTCCCCTAATGGGTTGCTATGCAGGTTCGATTATGATTATAGGTTATATATTTGATTAGGTCCAATTTAGGGTGATCAATCATTTCACATAAATTATACAATACAAGCCAGAATAATAAACAGAATGATAGCATCACTTATAATCAAGCATATGCACATAATCAACTATCTAATAAGCACAACCAAGCATAATCTCAAGCCTCCAAAATACAACAACATATTAATCCCAACTTACCTAGACTCCTCGCTCACTCACTTGAGGTCCAACTCGTTCAGGCCATCGCTGATCATTTCTATAACACAAAAGTGGTTTCAGTTTTTCATATAACTATTATAAGTTGATTTTATCCTATAACGCTTATTGTTATGTTTTGTTTAGGGTTTAATATATCCAGTTATCTAGGTTCTCAAATCTTTTACAATTATTCTAGGTTTGGGGTTAGGTTCGGGTTCAATTTTCGCATCGATTTTTAAATCAGATTCTAGTTCGAGTTCTTACTGTTTTATACCTAAACCCTAGAAATTTGTTTTAACTCACAATGTGAAATTAATCACATTACTTCCAGATATCCTAAATACCATCATCACCCCTAGTCAGTATTTTATTCCACCTGGTACACTTAAATCCTTATTAGTATACTGAATTTATTTCTGATGTGAGAAATTTTTATATTTTTCATATAATTACATAAATTTAAGTTTTCTATCAGATTTATTATATATCCCTATTATTTATGTAATATCAATTTTTATCCTAATATTTTCTATTTATTATATTTCCAATAATTGCATATTATATACTATCACTTATCATGTATATAATACACATCTAATATTTTAATCACTCTAATTACCGTCTCCCAACATCAATTATCATTTCAAAATGTCTAAATTCATCCTAAATCAAATTTTACACCTAATTACCCTAATTTACAAAATTAACTTAAAATTTACTATTTTTCCCTATTACATATTTACTACATAATTAACCTAATAATTACATCTAATACCCAAAATGCTACAAGTATCATACTTCATCAGATTTCAATATCCTAAAACATATAATTATCCACCAAATCAGTAATTAACTATTTAATTGCTTAATTAACCCTAAATTACCCATTTTATGCCTCATTTTAAGGCCTAAAAATTATCTAAAAATTTTTAAAATTAATTTTTGAAAACGGGCTTTATAGCACTATTCTATATCATCCAAGTAGTCTACACAAAAATTTTGGGCTGAAAACTATACTTCTAAGGTCATTTATTTCTAAACCGAAACATGCTCGGTTTTGCATGATTTCTTAAGGACCATATATCACAGGGCATATTTTCATCATAATAATATTTTTCCTATAAACTACATACAAAAATATTTCATAATAAAAAAAATGCATAATTTTCTAAGAATATCTACTATTTTTACAAAATTTGGCAGAAAATCGAATTCATCGATTTGGGTAGCTCCGACCACCGTCGGTGACCATGGGTGTGTTGCCCCACCAGGGCACTGCCATTACCATGTGGTGGTGGTGGTGGCCGTCCACTCCCAGTTGCTTGTTGGGTCTGGGTTCTCCTTACAAGCCCCAACTGCATAGTTTTTTTTTTTTTTCTTCCTAACCTTAATTTTTCTCTCAATTTCGCCTCTCTCCATTTTTCTCACTTTCCAAACTAACCAAATGAGCTTCTAAAAAATTTATAGTATTTATATAGTTTTAGGGAAATTATTGTGCATTAATGAAACAAGATAATTGCCTTATCTATTCTTTTTTCCACTTTCTATTTGTTGCATTTTAATTGGTTGATTTTTTTTCTTCAATTTCAGATTGCCACGCCCCACTTTTGGACTTTTCCTCATTTTTCTATATTTTTATTGATTTTTCCTTAATTAATTATGAATTTTATTTAATTATTTATTATTATTTTAGCACATTTTTCATATTTTAAGTAATTACGAGTATTTCTACATATATGTAAATTCATATATAGTACAAATAAATATTCCTAAATATTATTTAGGTAATTTTATGATTTTTAGTATACATATAATTTATCTTTAGTGATTTGTTAATTATCAGAATGTATTTTACGTATTTTTGATAAATAACGAGTTATATACTTAAAATTTGAAATTTTTATATTCTTTTATTTTATTGCTTATTTTCTTAAATTCAAACTTGCGAGATCATTTTACTAATATTTCTAGTTTTACTTACAATTTAGGCTCGATCGGATCTTTCAACCGATCGAAACCCTAAACTACTGGTTATAGAGCTTATACATAGGTACCTTCGAGGTAACGTAAAAATGAAAAAACTTATTTTTTTTCCATTTTAGTTTAAACTATGCAATTTACTTAATGATTGATTGAATTTCATTTTATAATTTTGAAAGGTGATTTTAAGAAGTTGAATTTAAAGTAAGAAAAATGATGTTACCCAAAGGGTTTAAAAAGCTTAACCTCCAAACTCAATCTTCTGATTCTCAAAATTGTTTTATAAAATTGGTTTTGTCAAAAAGATCAATAGCTAAATTATAACTAATCTATCAAATTGGTTATAACTGCTTTTCCCGACTTTAGTTAGGCAGTGACTTCAAAATGTTTTCAAAAATAAAAGAACTGGTTTTCTTTAAATCTAAGTTGATGAACAATATTAAATTGGTAAGATTTAATATTGATTAGTTTAAAGAAAACTAATTTACAAAATTTGGAAAATATTAGGCTTGATAAGATAGCGACTCCACTGGAGATGTCAAGAGAGTTACCCATCTAACTTTCTAAATTTAGAATTAAATTTTAAAGTTACCTTACTAAATGTAATTTATTTATTTATCCATTTGTTTATTTATTGTTTTTTATACAATTGTACTAACTTTTTACAAGGTTAGTTTTTATCAAAATTATGGGAGAATTTGTTTTATCATGACTGTATGATCGAAATGGTCAAATCTGGAACGTATTAGGGCCCTAGGATAAAGGGGCCGTTACATAGGCTTCGAATGCTGTGGTGTAACCACTACTTGAGGTTGATTAGGTTACCCGCACTTAAGCTTAATATGACTAATGAAAGTGTTTTTTAAAAAACAAGTGATGTCACAATGCTTAAGGACCTTTACTACCTACCTTAATTGTATTCATGAACCTCTTTTCCTAAGATTGGCAAATTGACACAATGTGGCAAAACAAAAAAACCGAAAAAAAAAAGAGAGATTAATTGTGAAATTTCCTAATCTTTTCCCTGTAAATATTTTCTTTTCTTTAAAATATCAATGTAACTCCCATGTAAATAGGATATTTATGATATAATTTTCTTTTTCATCCTCTTTATAGAAAAATATTAGATCTTCTCTTACACCGGCCCTTTTTAAAGAAGTCTATATTCACAAGCCTCTAAAACCTAAGGGAATACTCGAAAAATGGTTTCGATTTTTCAATCCAAAGAAACAGAAAGTCATTGAAGACAAAATTAAGCCCATCCTCTCACTGCTTAAAGTCCAAACTAATATTACCATGGTACAGGCTTTGGTCTACATCTAGGAACCTCAGAGTCAATTTTTTTATTTTAGCCCATGCAAACTGAGCCCAACCATTGAAGGATACTCCTATCTGTTAGGAGTCCCCTTTATTGGAAACGAAAGATATGTCCTAAATATCATTGCTAGTCTTACAAAGATTTTCAATAAACTCCTAGGTCTTCATGAATCTGAAATATGTAAAATATGGGCAAATCTCCTCAAGAGAATCATTAGGATGGACAATCATTTTACTTGATTTGCAACCCTGTCTAGCTATAAGTAGAAACTCTTTTGTGGTAGCTTTAAAGATTGGCAGCAACATAGAATCAATACCTATATCTTTGCAACATTTGGGACTATTCTAGTTTTTAATGCGATATTTCACATACATTACAGGATTGCAGAGTTAGTAACCCAATTTTTAGAAGGAAAGTCTTACATCCTAATGCTACTAGCGACACAAGCCAGATTACTCGGTTGTCTCCAAGAAGAGAAGAATTGAGAGTTAAAGAGCAATATTGCCTTACTCATGGTTTGGTTTATCAACCATACTTTGAGTCATAAACTTGATTTCATTTATAGGAAAGACACTCAGAAGATGAATCCTATTGATGTGCTTACTGTTATCATTGAACTCCCCAAAAGTGTTGCTACCTATTATTGGGTCAAAGCTTTCGAGAAATTCCACCTTGAAAATATCTCCCAAGTTGCTAGATGGATTAAGGCAGTTGAGCTAAAGAAAGGAAGAAGATTGAAGAGGAGCCAAGACACCACAAGAGAAAGAAGATTGTGGAGGACAAAATAGGTAAAGTAGAGAGTTGTGAAGGCCAAGTGTGACAAATATTTATAAACTTTTCTTGATTTGTTTTGATATATTAGATCAAGTGGAACGGCATCAATAAAAAAGACCAGGTCCTAGTAGTAGTGCTGTAAGAGAGCGATAGGTAAAAGGTCGATGCTTTTTCTAATTCTGAGCTTGATATTCTCCTCCCTATTTCTTTTAATTTGCATTATTCAATTGAGTTATTTGTGCGTTGAATTATTAAAGTACCATTATTTACCAAATTAAGTTATTAAGAGGGATAATTTAGATTTATATTGAAAAAGTTTTAAATTTTTAAAGATATCAATTTACCCCTCCTCATAATATCTTATATGGGACCGATAGTAATATTTTTAATTTTTTAATTTTTCAATTTTTGACTTTTTATATTTTTTGGGTTTCTTATGTCTTCATTTTTCCTTATTTTTTTATTTTTTTAATGTCTTTTCTTGATTTTTCAATTTTTTTGGTATTTTTATTTTTTCATTTTTTGTTTTGATTTTTTAACCTTTAACAAAAATAAGGGTTTCTTAGTTAGAGAAAAAAAAATAGAATTTGCAAGAATAGGGCATCTACAATAATTTCCATGTGGAGTTCTTTAAACAATTTTGGGATATTGTAGGGAAGGCAATGTTTGATACCATTTAGAATATTCCCTCTTTAGGTATAATGCCTATGGAATTGAATAAAACTTTGATTATCTTGTTGCTAAAAGTGATAGGCGCTAATAAGGTCAAAGATTTTTAACCTATAAGCTTGGTACAACTACATATAAAATTGTATCCAAATTACTAATCAATAGGCTTCGACCACTTTTGAGTGAATTGATTAGTCTTGGGCAATTTAGCTTCATCCCTTAGTGTTCATTAAGAGATAATATTATTATATCGTTTAAATTTTTTTTGCTTATGTTGAATAAAAGGAATGAGAAGAAGAGTTAGATGGTGGTTAAACTTGATTTAGAAAAGGCAAATAATAAGGTGGAATGGGACTTTGTTAGAGCTGTTTTACAAAGTCTCAATTTCCTTGATTCTTGGATCAAACTTATTGGGTTTTGCCTAAGATTAGTTAATTTTTGCCTTATACTCAATGGGGCTATGCTAGAGGAATTTTCCTTAAGTAGATGGATATGGCAAGATGACCCAATGTCTCCCTATTTGTTTACTCTTGCCAGAAAGGCATTAAGCAAATTGATTCATGTAGTAATAGCAGAAGGCAAATGGATAACATTAAAGATTGAACGGATTGATTTAAAGTTATCCAATTTATTCTATGCTGATGATCTTCTCCTTATGGGAGAAGCTACCGAAGCGAATGTAAGCCAAATGATGGAAGTAATGAGTTGCTTTCATCAACTATCAAGTCAACAAGTTAATTTTGAAAAATTTAACATTTTATTTTCAAGGAATAAGAGTAAGGGAATAAAAGTAGGGTATATGAGATTTTTAGAATACAACCATATATAGATATAGGGTAATACTTGGGCATTCCAATCAAACTTCAAGGTACTTTATATGGTAAGGATTTCCATTCCATTCTTGAAAAAATAAGGAAGAAGGTTACTATGTGAAATCTAAAGTGTTAAGCATGTCTGGGTGTAAACTGCTTGTCTCATTGATATTGGATAGCATCTCTAACTACTATTCTTAAGTCATTACCATTCCTACAGGTATTGCAAACAAATTGGAAAAGATATACAGGGATTCCTTTAGGTTCGTTAGAATAAAGCAAGAGAACACATTAAGTAGGTTAGGACAAAGTATGATCTTTTGAAAAGAATGGTAGATTAGGTAAGTTGGATGTGAAAAGGAGGAATCCCAAAGCAAATTTTGCAAGACTAGCATGACATGGGACTAAGGATCTCTATTGGATGAAGTTGCTCAAGCAAAGGTATTAATTTGGCTAAAGGAGAGGAAATGTACATAAGGGTGTAAAGTTTTACAAGGAACTAACCAAGGCCAATATTTGGGTTGAAGATAAATTAACAGTCAAAATAAAAAAAAAAAGAAAGATAATAAAATTTAGAGGGATATTTAAACTAAGGATAGTGATGTATCTAAAGTGGCTATATGGCCCTTTAAATAATTTAATGAGCTTCTCTTAATTCGATAGGTTTGGATGGGTCCGAATGAGTAGAATGAGGATATGATAAGATATCTTACTGATGAGGGGATTAAGGAAAAATTAGGATTCATACTATTGGAAGAAAAGAACATGATAGACATATGTCACTAGCCATTTGAAGTTAATGGAGAACTTACTGCGAAATTTGCTTATGACCAACTATGCTAAGAAGATACGCAAATCCATGAGGATGAGAATTGGAGCTGGATTAGAAAGATACCTACTGTAAGCCTTAAATTTAAGCTAAATGATTGTAGAATTGAACTTAATACACAAAGTTTAGAGCGATCGGTTAAAGGATCCAATCA
The DNA here is from genome assembly GCA_024138005.1 of Lumnitzera racemosa. Classification (NCBI taxonomy): domain Eukaryota; kingdom Viridiplantae; phylum Streptophyta; class Magnoliopsida; order Myrtales; family Combretaceae; genus Lumnitzera; species Lumnitzera racemosa. Next base: position 88,634,551 of record JAMXBC010000001.1, on the reverse strand, counting down.
AATCTAAATTATAAACTTAATATAGAAATATTAGTAAAAATGACCTTATAAATTTGAATTTAAGAAAATAAGTAATAAAATAAGAGATTATAAAATTTTCAAATTTTAAGTATAATACTTGTTAATTATCAAAAAGGTGAAAAGTATAATCTAATAACTAATAAATTGCTAGAGATAAATAATATGTATACTAGAAATTATAGAATGACCTAAATAATAATTAAGAATGTTCACATGTACCCTATATGTATTTACGTATAGATAAAAATACTCGAAATTACTTAAATTAGTTGGAAACTTATTAAATAATTAAAGAAAATTATTAATTAATTAAGAAAAAAAAAATCAGAGGAATAGGGAATGACTTGGATTTGGTTGTGGTAGGTCAAGAAGTGAAGAAGAAAAATTAACTAATAAAAAACACGCAACACAAAAGGCAAAATTTAAGGGATTTAAGCAATGTCTTATTCAATTAAATGCATAATAATTACTATAAAGCTCTATAAATAGCAAGAAAAATTACATAACTCATTTGGACAGTTAAAAGTTAGAAAAAATTGAGAGCACCGAAATTTGGAGAGGAAAATTAGGGTTTACGAAATTATTAAGCAAATCTATACAGTAGAGGCTAGTGAACTGAACCTACACACCACTATCACCTGGAACCAAGTCACCACCACTACCCCACTTCAGACCCACTGCTTAGACCAGTATTGGAAGCCCAAAAGCCATCAATTTTGTTTTTAAAATTATTTATTTTACCCAAAAAATTATGAAATTTATTATTCTGAGGTTTTATTGTATATAGATTTAGGAAAAAATAGTGATTAAGTTTAATCACGTTTGAAAATATGGGGTTCTTTAGAAATTAAGCAAAATCGAGTATGATTAGAATTAGAATTAGAAATAAATAGACTTAGGAGTGTAGTTTGGAGCTCAAATTTTTTCTTTAGAATGCTTAAGTGATATAGAATAGTACTATGAAGCCTTTTTTTTTAAATTTAATTTTTGAAATTTTAAAGTAATTTTTAGCCCTAAAATGATGGGAAAAATTGGGTAATTGTGGGTTAATTAGGTGATTAAGTGATTAATTATTGATTTAGATGAAAATTAGATGTTTACGGATGTTAATTTTTGATGTAGAAACCTAATCTTAGTCTTTGGAGTGTTAAGTGTAATTTATATAGGAATTATGTAGTAATTATAAGAACTTAAGAATATGTGGAATTGGAAACTTAATAAATATGAAAAATTAGATTCATTTGGATAATATAATAAATCTGAAAAAAAAAAATTTAGGTAATTATATAAAAAATGTAAAATTTTCTCACATCGAGAGTAAATTTGGTACCCTAATTAGAATTAGAGTGTACCGAATAGTATAGAACATTAAATTAAGACCCAATGTGATATTAGAATAATCAAGCTTAATGTGATTAATTTCACATTAGGATTCGAGCATATTTAGGATCCTTGTAGTCAGAGATAATGTAGAATCAAAATTGGAATCTAATTTAGAAACTGGACCCCAAAATAAGGTAGAATGAATTATTAGTAAATAATAGGTATACATGGAGAAATATGAATCATCAAATTATAAGTACTAAAAAGATGTATTTGTATTATAAGATACCTAGACATGAATCGACTTGCAATTAAGTGATAGGACGATTAAGAATTTTAAGTAAGTTGGGTTATTACTTACTGTATTGGAGCACTATTTTATGGTACTCGGAGATTTAGGATTGTGTATGATTTTGATTGTAAGTATTTTATGCATATGTTTAAGTATCTGAACTCATGTTGAAATTTGTGTTGTGATTGATTTTATGTTATGACTAGATTGGTGTGAAATTGTTTGAACCCCTTAAATGAAATTTAACCTCATTCGACTCTAATGACCTAAATTGTCATGCATTGTAACCTTTTAGGGGATCATTAGGATTCTCCAACCAAACACCGATACCTTCGATAAAGATAGCGCTGGATAGCAATTGGTCTTTTCCTCATCCTTAGTTGAACTAAGTGATACGAGAGGAGGTCGCAGTGAGGATAAGGGCATTGATTTGAAGGATAGTCTTAGGAGGTGCAGTGTCTCCATTACACAAACCTAGGTTTGGTTGTAAATTATTGCATAACATGAAAACTCCCTAACTTGGGTTAGAGCGGATAAAATTTCTCTGATTTCGCAACGGACCGGATTACGTTGTATGATGACACTTGCCTGTTACATTGCATGAAAATAATTGCTTGATAATCTTGTTTATGTTTATATATATTCATGAGTCTCCAATTCAACTTATTGAGCTATAGTTACTCATACTCGTATAGATCCTTTTGCAGGTCTTGCTTTCTGAATACTTCAAGTATTATGCCACCCTACAACTATTTAGAGGTTAGTTCTTTTGAAGCTTGGGGTGTAAGGATCAATTTGCCTAATAGTGGATGTATAGCTGGAGTCTCCCTAATAGCTTAAGAATGAAAAACTGATAGTTGTTGTATAAATTAGTGGACTGTTATGTTAATGTAGAATTTCTCGGGAAGTTATCTGGAATGTACATGTAATTATGTATGTTGACCTAAAATTTTTTATAATTACTATAACTTTAGCTAAACTCTTAATTGAACTGTTTATTTTAAAGCAAGGAGTCGTCGACGCCTTGTGTAGATCATGTCTATGGTAGGTACTATGAGGCCAATTACTATCATAGAATGGTTTATACGACGGGACTATTGTAACTCTGTAACTCTGTAACTTTGTAACTTCGGGATGTAACACCTACCATACCCCGATATCAAATGTTAGTGTAGAAAATTTTCACAACGGGCTTACCATAAAAGATAATCTTGCCAGGCATGGTATGAATTTTGGGAATGAATATCCTCTTTGTAGAGTTGAAGAAGAAAGTGTCTAAAATATTTTGCTTTATTAGAGTTGGGCTAAATCTTTACGGACCAATGTGGGAATTAAAGCAAGCTCCTCTTTACTTGATTTCTCTAACTTTAAGAAGTGGATTAAGAAAGACACTCCAATGGAAAAACAAAAATTGGAGACAGACTGATGTATCGATGGAAGCTCTGGTTTATTCACACTAAGAGGAATATGGAGGGAGTAGAATAGAAGAGTTCTTAACTCGGAAAAGACAATGGAAGACTATGGTGGCAGAATCATGGAAAAAGCACATGATGAGCTATTAGCAAATTAAAACGTTTCAAATCCAGTAGTAAACAATTTGAAGCCAGAGAAGGGATATATTAAAATTAATTGTGATAGAGCCTCTAGTGAAAATGGGTTAAAGGTGGGTTTAGGTGTGATTTGTCGGGATAATAAGGGAAGAGTATTAGGAGGCCTTTATAAATGCATTAAAAAAGCTTCCCAGCTAAAAGAAAAATTATAGGCAATTAAGGAAAGACTTCTTTTTAACAAAGATGCTAGAAAAGAATAACATAATTGTAGAGATTGATGTCACGCCCTGAAACAGTAGAGTCGTAACAATCCCGCAGTACAAACCATTTTAGGATAAAAGTTGACTTTTCAATCGTTCTCTTAGATCTAATTTATACAAGAGGTCCACAACTAACCTGTTTTGAAGTAAACAATTCATAAATTAAATAAGTTATTTACTTAAGAAAGTATGAGAAAATATATATACACATTAGGAATCAAGTATTACAATTAATGTTTACAAGGTTTCGTTATCCTATACTTCCTAAGTAATACATTATTTGAAAGTGAAAGATTATTAATAAAAGCTAATACCTTAAAGTTATATCTGTTCTTCAGATGTATTTTCTCACTCCTTAAGATCCAATAGTTGCTAGCTTCGAAGTAAATGTAAGCCGCTTCCTAGTGTAACAACATCAATAGGGATGTGAGCAATTACAGCTCAGTAAGTTGTAACAGAGACTTAAAACTATATAGCAAACACAAATAGGATTATCAACCAAATTATTAGATACAATGCATGTTCAAGCAAATTCCATCGCACAACATTGTCTAGCTCATCGTGAGATTAGAGAAATTTCACCCACTCTAATCCGAGTTGAAAAGTTTCCGTTAATGCAACAGCTCACAACTAAATCCAAATTTGTATAATGGAAACACCACTTCTCTTGCGACTACCTTCGACCATTGCATTCACTCTTACTGTGACCTCCTTACTTGTCACTTAGTTCGACTAAAGATGAAGAAGGGACCAATTATGCTATCCAACACTATCCCTTTTGAAGGGGTCGATATTTGGCCAAATACTCTAGGTTTCCCCTAATGAGTTGCTATATAAGTCTGATTTATGTTTATAAGTCATATATTCTATTAGGTCCAGTTTAAAGTGATTAATCATTTTATACAAATTAGACAATACAAGCCAGAGCAATAAACCAAATCACATCATCAACTCAAAAATAAGCACATGCGCACAGTTGACTATTTAATAAGTACAATCAAGTACATTTTCAAGCCTCCAAGTACTATAAATTAGTACTTCGAAATATAGTAACATATTAATCCCAATTTACTTAGACTCTTCACTTGCTTACTCGAGGTATAAGTCATACTGGCCATTGCCAAAAATCCCTATTATACAATTATTGTTTCAATTTTCTACATAACTACGATAGATTGGTTTTATTCTACAATGTTTATTGCTATCTTTGGTTTAAAGTTTAATATACTTAATTATCTAATTATTATTGATTTGGGCTAAGTTTCGATTTAGTTTTCGAATTAATTTTTAAATTAGGTTCTAGTTTTGTTTCTAAATACGATTTTATACGCAAATCCTAGAAACTCATTTCAACCTATAAAGTGAAATTAATCACTTTATTTTCTAAATATCATATTTAACTCCTAACCGGTATTTTAACTTATTTGGTATACCCGATATCCTAACTCAACTATTGAGTTTACTTCTGATATAAGAAAATTTTATATTTTTTATATAATTACCTAAATTTATGTTTTCTACTAGATTTATTACATATTTTTATTATTATTAGAATATCAATTTTAACCTAATATTTTCCTACTCGTTTATTTCTTATATTTACATATTATATATTATCACCCAATAGGTACATAATATGCATATGTAATAATCCTATCACTTCAAATATCATCTCTCAATATCAATTAACATCTCAAAATATCTAAATTTATCCCAAATCAGATTTTACACATAATTACCCTAAATTATAAAATTAACTTAAAATTTACCATTTTTTACCTATTACATATTTACTACATAATACCCTAATAATTACATCTAACATTCTAAATACTATAAATAGCATACTCCATCAAATTTCAATATCTTAAAACATATAATTATGCACTAAATCAATAATTATCTAATTAACCCAAAGTTACCCATTTTATACATCATTTTAAGACCTAAAAATTTCGAAAATTCATTTTTGAAAAGGGATTTGTAGAACTGCTCTATATCATCTAAGTAATCTACAAAAAAATTTTGAGTCCAAAATTATATTCCTAAACATATTTATTTCTAATCCAGAATATGTTCAGTTTTACATGATTCCTTAAGTACCATAGATCTTGAGATATATTTTTATCAAAATAATATTTTTCCTAAAAACTACATATAAAAATATTTCAAAATACTAAATTTCATAATTTTCTAAGTATTTTTAACAAAATATGAAAAATCAAAAGGAAGATCGGACTCACCAGAAATGGTGGCTTCGGCCACCAACGATGGCCTTAAGTATGTCGGCAGGTCTAGGCATTACCACCAACTTATGGTGGTGGTGACCGTCCACTCCTAAGATGCTGTCGGGTGGTGGTTTCCTTCTAAAACCCTAATTGCATAGATTTTTTGTAATTTTTGCAATTAAATCCTAACCTTAAAGTTTTTTGTTCTCTTTAATTTTCCTACTCTCCCAACTAACTAAATGAACTTTTGAAAATTTTTGGGTATTTATAAAGCTTTAAGAGATTTTTTATGCATTAAATTGACTTGACATGGGCTTTTTCCTCTTTCAAATTTGCTTTTTGTTTGGATAATTATTATTGATTAATTTCCTTCTTTAATTTTTAGGTTGTCTCCCCTCTTTTCTAGAAAATTCCTCATGTTTCCATATTTTTCTTCATTTTTCTTTAATTAATTAACATTATTTTAGCATATTTCACGTATTCTAAGCAATTTTGTGTATTTCCACCTATATGTAAATTCATATATGATATAATTAAATATTACTAAATATTATTTATGTTATTTTATGATTTTTAGTATGTATGTAATTTATCTTTATCAATTCATTAGTTATCGTAACTAATTTTACGCGTTTTCGATAAATAACATGAGTTTTACATATAATTTAATATTATAATAATTAATTATTTTATTCTTTATTTTCCTAATTTCAAACTCTTAGTATCAATTTTATAAATATTTTTAGCTTCATTGTAAAATTTGAGCTGGATTGGACAATTTGCTCTTTCGCCTTAAATTCTGCAAACCGAACCTTGAGTAACTAATCGTAAGGCTTACAACTGATCGTAAGGCTTACAACTGATCTACAGTAAGTCATTGATTGGTTATAGGATCCTAATATTGATATAAATTTGTGTCATCCAACTATGGTTGAAAGTAGGTCTCACTTATCTTCCTTTGATTTTGCTCTTGCCTAGAAGATCAGTCATGAGAAGAACTCTATTACTAATATGCTAGCTAAAAGAGAACTATGAGAAGCTACCCATGTTTCATTCAATGTTAATGTTCCTATATTTATTTTTTATGCTTTTATGAAAGATATGATGGGAGTAAATAATTTAGATGCCATTAGTTTTGTCGAGCTTGATTTTTTTTTCGATTTTAAAATATTTTTCTTGGCTCGAGTAATATTAAACCCTAACTTATTTAATACTAATCCTCGATTAAGAATTAAAAAAAAAACTTGGTTTTAAAACATGTTTTGGAAAAAGTATTTAGAGTCACCACTCGATTGGAGTTAAGAAAAAAAAAAGATTAAGTTAAATTGATTGAATGGACCAATTTAACATAACTACTGATCTGCTTGAAAAACTAATTTTAGAGAAAAGGTTTTGAAAAACTAGAGAAATGAATCTAGGGGTTAGGTTTTTTAAATTCTTATGGTTACCACAAACTTTCCAAATTTATATCTAATTCCTAAAATCACCTTTTAGAATATCAACTTAATTTATTAAAATTAGTTTTAATTAAATAATTTTAAGCTTAAAAGAAAAGGAAAAATTATTTTTTTTTCATTTTTTACATTGCCTTGGAGGTGCCTACATACTTACTATTAGAAATCAGACGTAGACAAAAACTTTAATTTGTAAGTTCATTTTAATTTTGAAAAACTGCTGAGTTTACATCTCTTAGCCATTTTGATTTATTTACGAAAAATTTCTAAAGGATCTTAAACTGTTTTGTTTTTGTTTATGAAAATTTCTAAAAAGTTCTAATTTTGAAAAAGGTTAATTTTATTTCTATTTTTATTAAAAAATGACTTTCTAAGTGATAAGATCCATTTATTTACTAATTTATTTATTTATTGCATCTTCCACTTATTTGGTTTTCTTATTATTAATTTATCTCTAAAACATAAAAATAAAACTAAACTTTTCTTTCTTCTTCTTTTATTCCTTTTTTTCTTTTTTCTTTCCCTTTTTTTTTTTTACAGTACAACATTGTACAATATGAATAAATAAACTTAAAAAAAAAAAAGAACGAATGAAATAAATGAAACAAGGAAACAGGTTAAACCAAATACCTCGTATGAGTTGGTTTTGGAGTAGGAGGTATAGGTCAATGGGTTGGATCCAAGTTAATTGAACCCAAACACATGTAAGGTACATGATTGTTTGTAGAGGAGGCAAGGGGTGACTAGTGGTGGCATTTCTGAGCATCTTAAGCGATCAAAAGAGCAGTAAAGGCCAATTTCATGCAATTTTAATTGGTGAATGAGGGTATAGGGACGATACCCCGGCTTAAAGTGGTGTTTTTCGCAATGGTGCATGGTGGTCGGTTAGGGTAATCACATGTAGCTGTGGTAGCGCTTATTACAGTGCAAAATGAGAGTTGGTTAGGGGTTTTGAAGGATAGAGAAACTAGTAGTGGGGGTAATTTGACTCAGGGAGGCACGGAGGTGGTTGTTTTGATGAGGTTGACGTGGCTGCTATTAGCTATAGAGTGGGTAAAAGAGAGAAAGAGAAGCCGATGGTGTAGGTATCATAGCCACTGGATGGGTGCAAAAGAGAGGATTGATGGTGTTTGGGTTATAGGTAGCAATCGTTGGTGTTGAGGCTTGGTGTGTGTGTTTAGTGGAAGGATCAACATTGGGTATTGGATTGTCGTTGATTGTAAACTAGGTTTGTTATTATGTTGTTCGTGTATGGATGGGGATGGAGTTTGGTTTTGGTTGAGGATTGGTTCGTCTGTAAATGTCGTACATGGGTGTTGCTATAGAGCGTAGGTCTGTTGTTTGTAAGTATGTAGGTTGTTGGTGTAGTTATCGTTGGTCAAATTGGGTGCATCGATCAATGGTTAGTTAAGGGGAAAGGGTCAAGTGATAGAGTTGATAGGATAAGTCTGTTTTCTGTCCATATGATAGAGAGTAAAAGCTGATTCCATGTTCTCCAATTTCAAAAATGCCATTAATGGCCAATTCACCATTGGATTTCTAACTTTTTTTCCTATTTTTGAGAGGTGATTCGAGCGCGTAAAAGAATGAATCTAGTCTTTCTTTTGCATCTGATTCTAAGAAAGCCATGTAAGGTTTGCGATTGCCTTAATAAATCATATGCTTATGTGTAGAAAATGCATGGAAAGTTGTAGCAAAGTGAGCATTCTAAGTTGGTTTTGTTCGAGAAAGTATGGAGAAGCAGTGGAAAAGAAAGGGAAATATAACGTGGTGCTATGTCATCTATGCAACCCTATTGAGAATTGCTACGTATTAGATTAAACACTCGTCCTAATCAAAGTTCAACGCTTGGATAAGGAGGATGAAGAAAAAGAAAATGTGCAATCTGCGTATGGTAAGATTTAAACCTCAAACCTCATGTGTGTTCTTTCTATTAGGCCATTGGCTTATACGTTGTTTATATACGCAATTAAGTTGTATATATGGACAAGGTCAATTTAGATTCGATTTAAATTTAAGCTTACATCTAAAATTCTTCTTCTCTTTTTATTATTTTAGGCCCTAAAAAAAATCGAGGCTAAATTAAAATTTCCTATTCTAATTTAAACCATGTTTTCTCTTTTTCTTCTCTCTCTCTTTTTTTTTAAATTCCTATTCTACTTTTTCTAATTTTATTAATATTATTTTTTAAACTTTTCTAAATTTTATATTTTTTATATATTTTTAAATTTTCTTATTTTTTGCATTTTTTTTAATTAGGACTCTTTATCCTTAAAAAAAAAAGTTCTAAAATTATAGAGGGGGCGGGGGGATTGTTGACGTATGGTTAATGGAAGTATTTTTTTTTTCCCAAAAAAATAAAAAATGGTGTCGATCTTCATTTTGCGATGCTTAGTTAATTCCATGGATCTAACAAAAAGATTCCTTTTTTCTTTCAATTTTGCGATCTTTAGTTCATTGCTTTTGCATGCTTTAATGTGAAATAGTACAACCTTTTCATTGCATATGGTATATAAATAAGACAAAAATATATATCAATAGTAATACATAACCAATATATAAGTTGTATTCATAAAATTAAGAATAGTGATCATATCATATCTTTAACAATTTAAAAATATAAAATGTTAATTATGATAATCTTATAAACAAATCTATTTTCGTTACCTTCAATATACTATAAATCACAACTATAAAAAGGTGTGTTAACAGATGAGATATTAATCATCTATTATAATATATCATTTTGAAAGCTTTTACACTTTCATATTCTACCTTTTCACCTATAATGTTTGTTTATAACATGGTTATTGGATTTCCTTAAATTTTTATCCATTACGTTGTTTTTTTTTTTTTTCGTGTGTGTGTCAATATTTATCACCCGTTAATTTTCCTACTAATATTTATCCATCACATTGTGCAACAATTATTTTCATCCACTTTGATTCGAGATTACCTAACAATTATTCCATATCCGTTAAAACTATCCATATTCTTTCTTTCAGATAAACATACAACACTGTTGATCAAAATTGTCCCTCATTGTAGTTTGTGACCATTTACTTCCTTTTTTTTCTTTTTTCTTTTTTTGGAGGGAGTGACTCTTATTATTTATATATAGATAAGATAAATGGAAGTCAAATAAAATTTGTTGTCAATTGATCTTCATATTAATGCCATTATCCATTCATTTATCCTTGATCATCTTTATTTTAAACTACATTTTCATTCTTCATTCAATAAGTTTTACACTTTTACTCAACTCCACAGGTCCCAAAACAAGATATAATGGAAATGCATAAAACGACAGTTCAAATCATCCGGATATTTTATATGGCAACTTTTTTTCCTTGAGAACAATTCTAATGGATTTCGAAGAAGGTAAGAAAAAACAAATTCTTGGCTAAATTAGAAAGCATTAGCTCTGTGGTTTCCCTTTACTCTTTCCACATATACAAACATCTATAATATCTGAATTTCCTTTTGTTGTCACTGTAGTCTTATACGGAGCGTTTATTTTAGCTTAAGTTATCAAGGTATCCTCAGCAATGGATTTTTTTCTAAATCGATTGTTATCTTAAGTTTTAAGCAATAAGATCATTTATGCTAGGATTTTTTTTTTTTATGTACATACTGATTATATTTTTTCATACTCCATTTTACTGAAGGTTTGCAGATATTGAGCAAATTATTACACATTATAATATATATATATCTGTAGCATGTTCATTAATTACAAATGCAGTTACTTCTACAAAGACATAAATTAAAAAAAAAAATTTACTACATCATAGTCAAGAGATGTTTATATTCACTAAATCATAGTTGCATTTGTTATATCCCACAAGAAAAAATTTATAATCATAATGCCAATTATAATTTATACATTACACATGGGCTCTTTAACTAGCTCATAGTAAATTACAGTTCTTCCTTTCCTCTTTTTATCCACCTCAATACTAAAGTTGTGAAATCAAATAATTAGAACAATCTTTATCAGATATTATACGCTACATATTATATATATATCTATATATATTGTATAAATAGTAATAAAATATTATCATAAATAATATGTGCGAATCATAAGTTGTAATTGATTTTAAAATTAATAATTCAATTATTATATATATTAATATTTATATATTATGTATATATAACATATAATATATAATACATACTATATTTTTTTTTATCGGTACCAGTATGGTATAACATAAGTTTTTTCTAATTCTAAACTATGGAAAACACAGAAAATCACAAATTTAATGAAAGATTTTGTTCTAACCAAATTTGGGGATACCATAATTCGGACTTCATATATTTTACGATCCCTTCAAGTATTAATAAACGTCGGTGCTTAGTCTAAGCATCGACGCCCCCTATCAATTATTATTATTTTTTTTTTAAATCAAGTCCAACATCTTATTAGGACTTTTCAAACTTTATTGGCGTGAGGGTGGTCTTTACACCAGCATCAGTTCATATGGTGCTACTTGTTGGAATCACATAGGTTTTACTCTCCCTCTTTCCCCCTCTCTCCCTCCGTCTCTCTCTCTCTCTCCTCCTCCCCACCCCTTTTCCCCCTCTCCCCCCAACTCTCTCTCTCTCTCTCTCTCTCTCTCTCTCTCACACACACACACACACACTAAGAAGCAGGTTTGGCGTAGAGAGACCACACCATGCCATTGTTGAAGAAGCTAAGAACTACAAGTACAGCTTTATGGATGGAGAAAGGAAAGCACAACGACAAAAACAAAGACTGTAATTACTATATCAACACTTCAAGGTGGCTTTACACTCTCTTTCTTTTCCTTTTCTTCGCCATATGGGTCCTTATGCTATATTTCCGCATGTATTGGCAATCACATCCATGTGGCGACACCAAGACAGCCATCAAATCCGAGCCGTCCACTTGTTGGTTGAACGCTTCGGTGTATGTCTACGATTTACCGGCAAAATTCAACTTTGACCTCCTCAAGGACTGCCGACACCTCAACATCTATACCAACATGTGCCCCCATGTAGCCAATCGCGGCCTTGGCCAGCCGCTTCGCCACATTGGTTCACCCTCCTCTTGGTTCGCCACGCACCAGTTCATCGGCGAGATGATCTTCCATGTGCGGATGGAGAATCACCCTTGCCGCACCACCGATCCCGAGGAGGCTAACCTCTTTTATATTCCCTTTTACGGCGGACTCCACGCGTCAAGCAAGTTTAGGGAGCTTGACCTCGCGTCAAGGGATAGGTTGGCTGTTGAATTAGTAGATCACGTGGAAGGACAACCATGGTGGCGGAGGAGTGGGGGCAAAGACCATTTCATGGTCCTAGGAAGGACAGCGTGGGATTTCATGAGGGATTCAAACGCAGGACCAGACTTTGGAGCCAACGGGCTCCTAGACATGCCGAGTGTCAAGAACATGTCGGTGCTAACAGTGGAAAGGCAACCTTGGAAAGGTTTAAATCAATACGGCATCCCCTACCCTACTTACTTCCACCCCACGACCTCATTGGAACTTTTTGCATGGCAACGAAAAATGGCCCAATCCTTGAGGCCGCACCTATTTACCTTTATTGGTGGGCCCAGAAAAGGAGTCCGAATAGCAGCAATAAGAGATGACTTGATCCGGCAGTGTAACGAGTCATCTCATTGCAACCTCGTCAAGTGCGGCGGAGCCAATGGTGGAAATTGCCATAACCCGATGGCGATCCTGAACGTGATGGCCTCGTCGCGGTTTTGTTTACAAGCCCCTGGGGACTCGTTCACTCGGCGGTCCGTCTTCGATGCGGTCCTTGCAGGGTGTATACCAGTGTTCTTCTCGCCACACATGGCATATACTCAATATATGTGGTTTTTGCCATCAAACCGAAGAGACTACTCGGTATACATGGAGGTTGAGGGCAACGTTACTAAGAAAAGAATTGAAGAAGAACTGCTGCAGATACCCGATAAAACGGCAGAAAAAATGCGTAACAGAGTCATAGAGTTGATTCCTAGAATCATTTATGCACATCCCAACGCCACCGATAAAAAGTTTCATGATGTCGTTGATGTTGCATTAGAATCGTTGTTTAGAAAACTATATATTAAAGTAGGTGCAAATGATGACTTGAGCAAGTAAAGGATTTTTGTGTAAAAAATAAATAGTTTTACCGATTCGTTTTTCAATTCACAAGTGTGGACTAAGTAGATACCTACAAAAGCCTTGTATAGAATTGCTATGTTTGCTTAATTTTTCAACACTTTTGCTATTCGGTAGTCTCACATATTTATCAGTTAAAGTCATCGTCTAGAACCATGTGCTCTAAGAAATTAGATACATGAAATCCACATTAAATCATGACAAGTTAGAATATTTTCTTTTCTTAATTATACTATAACTTGTTGAGATCATTGAGAGAGATCAATATTTATGCTAAATAAGATAAATCGATTTATCTATGATATTAATATATATATAAATGGATTTATACTAGAATTATACTGTAACGAATCTCCGTGAAGGTGACACACTTTTTAATATGTGCATTATTGGGTGCTGTCCATGTAAATGAATCATTAATGCTACGGGTGACGTGTAAAAGGACAGATGGGAATGTGAATTAAGAAGGTGTCCATTATTGGTACCTACCTCAAATTTTTGGCTTAATCGCCTACCTGCGGTAATCATTGTCTAGAAACGTTCTACATAATATCCTTTTTTAAGTTGTACCAATACAAGAAAAAGTCTCAACTTTTGTGCAAAAAAGAAACGCCTACCTGCAGTAATCGTTGTCTAGAAACTTTCTACATAATATCTTTTTTAAGTTGTACCAATACAAGAAAAAGTCTCAACTTTTGTAAAAAAGAACTATAGGGGTAGTGCTTTTCTTGTCGATAAGAGCATTGGTAAAAAGATTTTCCTAGAAATAGTTAGTCTTCATAACCAAATAGTAAATTTTATTCGTCGGTGATTATTCTTCAGTAAACTTTATTCACTATTGAATTTGATGCTAACACTTGTCAAATCCTTACTCATTGATGAATTTAGTTCGCTACTAAATGTAATTAATTTCTTTCTTTCTAATTTTTTATGCTCCTTGTCAATTTTTAAAAGCTAATTAATTGCTATTTAGGTTTTTTCTTATTTCAGCAATTAAAGGAATTTCATTATTAATTCTTTATTACTTAAAATGATATAAATTACATTTTAATAACTTGTAACGATATTATATATACAATATCAGGAATTAATATTATTTAAAATATTTAATATTTATTGTATTTTAAATATTACCATAAGAATATTCAAATAAATAAAAAATAGAAAAACACATTAATAGTGTTCTATTAAAAAAAAGGTAAAGATTATATTAATTATACCAAAAAAATTACATTACTGGCAACATTATTTGGAAAAAAAAGAAAAAAGAAAAACACATTAACAATGTTATTGCATTAATCAAACCTAGGAAAGTTGGGTTGACAACTACATTACTAAGAAAAAAAAAAAGGAAAATACATTAGTAATGTTAAACTATACTAGAAACAAAAAAAATATACATCATGAACAACTTATACTTTGGTTGTCTTTTACTTTCAATGTTTTCTTTCTCTATTGAAAAGATAATAAAAGGCCAAAAAAAAAAAGAAAAATGAAATATTAAGGTTTAAGAAAAAATATGTAGAGAAAATTTAAAAAGAGGTATCTTTAATCATTGAATTATAGATCTGGAGAAGAACAAGAAGCAAGTCCATAGCTTTCACTCATTTAAGTTGTATTGGGTGAAAGGTATAAGAGACGTTAGTTTAGAGTTATAGAGGGTTCAAGAAAGAGAGAGATAATAAGAGAGAGAATTGAGATGGTGAGAGCAATAAGAAGGTTAGAAGAGAGAAATAGAGAGAGAAACCAGAAGGCAAGGGTAAGGTTTAGATAGAAAGAGGACCATGAGGGTGAGATAGAAAGAAAGAGGGTGGAAGAGATAGAGAGAGAGTGAGAGAGAGTCGAGAAGCAAGAGGTTGAGAGTGGTATATTAGGATTAGGATTGTTTTGTTTGTTTTGAAAAGAATAATAGAAAGAGAGGAAAAGCAAGGAGAGAAGTTAGGAAAGATATGGAGCACAAAGAATACATAAGGAAGTGGGAGAAAGTGGAAATAATTAATGAGATAAGGAAGAGAGAGAGGAAAATGAGAGTTATAATATAACAAAACGGATATGCATAACTCATAATTAAATTTTCCTAATTTTTTTTAATTCATAATTTAAATTTAAAATATATATTTTTATATAATAGAGTTTACAAATAAATATTTAGCTTTTTTATATTTTTCTAAACATACATTTTTTTTTAGATAGTAGAGTTTAAATCTCCTACCATTTCGTTAAAAATATAGATATTTTATATGAGTTACTTTTTCTTATAATTTACTAAAGTTGTGTATTAATGTGATGGGAAAAAAACCTAGTTTTTCTTATAAGGACATTATTAAGTGAGTGTTTTGTATCAAGACTTTTGTGTAACTCAACTTGTGAATATAAAGATAAATTATAGATAAAGGCTTTTATAGTTTTTAAATATGTATTTAGGTTCCTATTTTTTATATTAAGTGTTTATAATTCTAAAAGATA
Source organism: Lumnitzera racemosa (assembly GCA_024138005.1). NCBI lineage: Eukaryota > Viridiplantae > Streptophyta > Magnoliopsida > Myrtales > Combretaceae > Lumnitzera > Lumnitzera racemosa. Next base: position 88,618,814 of record JAMXBC010000001.1, on the reverse strand, counting down.
ATTTGTTGTCTTTTATATCACCATTTTACTCATTCAAATCAATAAAAATATTTTTATTACCTTTAATTAATATCACAACTCATGGAAAAAAATTAGTAAAATATAGTGTGAATCCCATTGTTACCACTAATACAATAAATAAATCTATATAGAAAAAATGATAATGAGAAACCTAGATGTTATAGATTTTATACATTGATACAATAAATAAATCTATATAGAAAAAATTTATATATTTTTAGTATAAATAGATCTATATAATAAATATTTGTAGTATCTTTATACATTTTGCCATATATCACAATTAGTGGCCATTTTTTTTCAAGATGTTAAATAACACGAGACTAACTAATAATACTTAGTTTTGACTCTTCAACCAACCACTTACCCAAAAATCGTAGCAATAAAATAGCAGACAATGCTAGTAAAGTTTACAACACGATAAATATTTATCTCGCTCTCAATAACTATAAATAGGAGTGGACTTAAATTTATACTTGTTAAAACATTGTTTAAGTCATCTAAACTTGAGATTCAATATCTTTTTTAAAAAATCAAGTATAGGGCTAAAATGGTCATTTTAAAGATTTAGCCTCAAACTACAAAAAAATATTTTTAATTAATAGATACTCGCCATAATTACCCTAGTAAGCCATAGTGAATCCATTCCCCTGTGAAGCAAGTGACATTCAATAAGCATAGTCGTTGCCATTCCATGTTTAAGCGACCTTGATAAGAATATCATACTCACAAATGATTTGAGCTACCACATAAAGAAAAATGCTAAAAGAAAAGTATTTTGATTTTTCATGCTAATTTAATTGTTTTAAAGAATTAATCATGATTTTTTGGATGTTTCCATTTATTTCATAAATTTTTCGACGATGATGCCCTATTTTATTAATATATTAAAAAATAATAGGTGAAACTAGAAATTTAGTTATTTCATGAAATTTACAAAATGCCCCATGTCAATTTTAATAATTTATAGAAGAGTCTAAAATTAACTTTTTTAAAAAAAGTTTGAAAATATATTTTTTAATTTAGAAATAAATTTTTCAAAAAAAGTTGGAAATAAATATTTCCATAAAGTTTTGAAAATATTTCTTATTTTCCTTTGTTTATTTTTTTAAAAATATATTTTCCCTTCATTAGTTAAATGCCTTATGTTTATTTTTATAGTGGTTTGAAAAATATATTTTTTAAATTCTTCTATACATTTAAATAAAAACCTTAACATTGAAAAAATTGAAAACTTTAACAATTCCCAATTTATTCAAATATTGTAGAAAAAATGTCTATAACCTTCTAATTTTTAAAAGATTGGTTCGTATAAATTGATTTAATACTATCACCACATTTACAGATGACAACATGCTAACCAAGATTCTTTTTTAAAAACCAATAATTTTCTTTTAATTATAAATATATTTAGTATATAAGTGGAAATTATTTTTTTCAAAAAAAATAATATAACTTTTTAAATTCTTATTTATATAGCTATATGCAATTAATTTGTTTTATAAATTTTAGATAGCGGCAAGCATTTTTTACCAGAATAGTCACCACATGGTAATTTTTAAGCAATAAATTACCTACCTAAGCTAATGGTAAAAGATTTCCCTTTTTGGTAAATAAAGGTCCCTTCATTGTAGTAGTCGTTGCTGTAGCTTGAATTTGTAATAGTGATACCTTGCGTATACGCTATTTTGTTGTTGTCTCTAGAAGCATGTATTTGCAACCTATATTAGCCATATTAGTTCTTAATTACTATATTTTAGTCGAATGATAATTTGCTTTATGATTTAAGATTAGTAGTGCAATAAATTTATTTCGATTGTTTTGAAACAATGCAATTTTGATTTATCATAGCTCATATGATTTAAATAATATGACGGGTTCTATCCGGTGGAATATGTTTGAATATCATCTTTTTAATCCCTAACTAATTAGATTGAAAATTTTTATTATAAAGATAAACAAAAGATTAATATTTGCATTTAACTCACTTTGACCTGTTGCTTGAGAAAAAAATTATGAACTAAATAATTATTTGAAAATTCTTTTCTAGAATTTTTGTTTTTAAACTCCATAAATACGGATCCATAATGTTCGTGTGATACAAAGTGAATCGTATCAAATAAATATAAAGATTGGTGCTGTATATGAACAAATAGATAAAATGCATTTCTTTCGAAGATGATTAAATGAATTCAAGACCTAGAATGCTGGTGATTGAGGTGAAAGAGTATATTGAACTTTGATAGAGTAGAGAGTAGGGAACTGAATGGATAAGTGATACTCAAATTCAGACTTTATAGTTGATTTCATTCGAAGTGTATATAAATGGAAATGTGATAAATTGAAAAAATAATTTAAAATTATTGGAAGTGTGAATGTATCTTCTAAATTCTCAAAATTTAACGTGGTTGTGAAATAATTGATACTTACAGTTATTTTCGAGATGACTATGTTGGAAGTTAGGGGATTCTTTTCGTACTTGATGGATGATATGGCAATGCATTTACAAAATTAAAAGAAAAAAAGGATGGTGGATTTATATTGACGTACGCGCTGCAAACTATGAAGGACCAATACCACATACATTTGTTGTAACTTCTTGCTATTCTTTGTTTTAGAACCTAAATCTTGTTCCATCCTTTTATTTGGCTCGTATTTGTGCAGTTTTTATTAAAAAAAAATGGGCTTATATTTATAAAACATGCATTTCAGGGTTTGTATTTGTTAGATTCTCTTATTTAAGAGCTTTTGTCTATTTGTTGTCAATAGTATTAGACATAGATCTTTCAAATGTTGAAATAGCTTACTCGAATATCCAACTCAAGTTGCCATGTCTTTTTTTTTTTCTCTCTAAAATATTGTGATTCAACTTATAGGTGGAGAAAAAATGACATGGCAATCTATGTTAGATATCCACAACGACTACTTTAATGGTGGATGGATGAAAGTTCTCAAATAAGGGTATCTTATAAATAGAAACCCTTAAATGCTTGTTTTGTAAACCTAGGCCCTTTACGAAAAGTAAACAAATACGTGCCCTTCTTTTACGTTTTTTTCCCCCTTTATTCGTAGGTCTTCCAACTCTTTTAACTCGAGCACTATGCTTCCAAAATATTGTGATCATGTAGGTTAATTCTCTTTAACTATTTTCAATCACTTAAGTCTTATTTGAAGGGAACTTCTATAGTCCCATTCTCTATTTTGATAGGATCTATGAAACCCTTCATCGTACTACGGATTTATATTTATTTAAATTTGAATGGTTAAATTAACAATTAGTTCAATGATCTAAGTTTAAAGGAATATAAATTAAAAAAAGAATAAAAAGCTGGACTAATTTTTGAAAAGCAAAGACAAGAATATAAAAGAATACCTCAACTGGTAACATAACATCATTTTGTGTTACTAGGTCTGCATGTCCTATAAGTCCTTAGAGTGATCATTTTTCAAACGATATTCTTCAATATCTTATCAGTGTCTTATGCTTGATGATTAGCTTATGAATTGATGTTAATTTGGACTGACTCCGTGTAACTTATCACATAATATGTTATTAATCAAATAAATTAAACCGGATCATCATCCAATTATATTCAAATCAGGTTCTATTAGTGTATTCATGTTGAAGGATTTGTTCACATACAATTATTTCTTCCATTATAGTGTTTTCGTCTACATAGTGTTTGTTCGATAAAATAAGAATGAGATGTACAAGAAACTTTAGCTTATACTGAATTTCAATAAAGAATATATAAATAAAATACAAATAAAATAGAAACTAGGATTAGATCTAAATAGTGGTGTCATCAATTGCAAAAAAACACTAAATTTCTTTTTTTTTTTCTTATGTATTAAATAGAGCAAACCTTATGTGTTATATATAGTTAGTCTTCGCCATAGTGATAGAGTATTATATTAAATCAGGTCCATATTATATCTAATTAAATTTATAAGCTGTGTAAAATTAATTATAAGCGCAACATAAATACTACATGCATTTGGTGTAGTATAAATGCTCTAGATATTACTTATATTTGATGCACTACGCACCAGTTTACCTAAGTAAATAGAAAATTACAAGTTAAGTGGACAATTTCTTTTTAACCGATTTCATCAATACTTTACTTTTGTGAACCTTTTTAGTATTAACAAACATCAATACTTGGTTTAAGGATTCAAACCTCTTGTTGGAATACTATAGCTTTAGTGTAGTTTATTTATTCTATACATAGCTGATGTATATTAGTCAATAGGTACAGGTGTCTTTCACATGTACCTGAGTTAGTTATTTAGTTACACAATTTTTCTCCGCACGCAACGTATATATATCTGTAATTGTATTGGATAATCAATGATATGAGAATCTTACACAAAGCAGATTTCTCTCTTCGACTTCTAATAGGGTATTAAAGCAGGAACATTAGGTTTTCTAACAACAATCATTTCTTTTCTGATTTGTTTAAGTTTGCTTGCAACAAGCGAACGATTGGCAGAGCTGGTTAATAGGATTCATGGAAAAAGCAGGAGAAACAAAGTCTAGTGAGATTTCAAGTGTGCGTTCAAATCCTTACTACACATTTGGTTTGGATAATCAAGGTATGATCCTCGGAAACATTGTTTTCAACGGTAACTATTTAACATGGAGTAGATCTATTTAATTAGCCTTAAGAGAGAAATTAAAAATTGGTTTTATTGATGGTAAAATTGAAAAGCCCAATGAGAAATTTGCTGAATATGTTAGTTGGATTCATAATGATTATCCTATTATGTGCTAAATTTTGAATTCAATGGTGCTTAAAATTATCCTGGAGTTTCTTGTATGCTCAATTTGCTATTAAGCTATGCAATGACATAGTTGAGCAGTTCGATCAAGCGAATGGTTCTCTTAATTTTCAAATGGAACATGAGATAAGTATTTCTAAGCAAGGGAATTTAAGTGTTATTACAATAAGCTAAAGAAGCTTTAGGATGAACTACATATTGTTAAGCTATATCCTAAGTATGATTGTGGTGCAATAAATGTATGCTTTTGTGGACTAAAAGACAAACTAACTGATTTTGAGAATAAACATAAGCTTATATAGTTTCTTATGGGTCTATTTAATGTTTATGAAATCGCATGAAATCAAGTTTTGTCATGTGATTCCCTTCCAACTGTTAGCAAGGCCTTTTATATCATCAAACAATTAAAGAAATAGAGACAGGTTACATCAACACTAGAAGGAGATTCTATGGCTTTTTAAGTGGCTAAAACGAATCATTTTTAGTCCAATACAGGAAAGAGGAATGTGAGAAAGGCTAGTATGAGGTGTAAACATTGCAAAAGCACTAGTTATACAATCGAAAATTGTTTTGAGATCATAGGTTACCCTGAATGGTTTAAAAGAAAGAGGAATTATCAAATATGAATTTTCAATTTTTTTTCATTTTAATTCGATTTCCTACTTTCCGATTAATACTAATCCCTAACTCATTTAGTATTAATCTTTGATTAAAGACATTGGGAAATTTGGGTTTCTTTTATAAAAAATAGCTTTTAGAGTCACCACCCAACTAAAGTTGGCAAAAAGAAAAGAAACCGTAATCAATTGGGTGGATTGATTACGATTTAGTTACTAGTCTTCAATTTTAATTTAATACAAACTAAAGAATTTTGAATTCGAAAGCTAATCTATTAAACCCTAATAGATACCACTATCTATTTTTTTAAATTATGATTATTCTTCTAATTATAATATTTTTAAAGAAAAAATGAAAAAATAAAAATAAAAAGAAGCTAAGTATCTCCAGATTTTATTGTCACTCTTAAGATGCCTATGTATCTGTTAGCTTAGATCAAACGATCATAGTTTTTTCCAAAAACTTTAGTGTGTTAATTAATCTTAGTTTTGAAACTAACCGAATTTACGTTTTTTTTTAATCGATTTAATTTATTTAAAAAAAATCTAAAGAGGCCCTAACTCTTCGGTGATTTTATAAAAAATGAGTTTTTTCATTATTTTTATTTCCAAAAAAGAACAAATTTTTCTAAGTGAGGAAATCCTAAAATCATAATGTAAAAAACACCTAAGCTAAAAAAAAAAATAGTTTTCTATATGAGGAAACCCCTAAAAAAACTAATCTACATTTATTAAACAACTATCCACCTAAATAAAATAATTTCATATAATATACTTGGTATATAAACTAATACTAAAACTCTTAAACAAACATATTCGTATATCATATATTATGTTAACTAATAAATAATAACTAATAATATAATAATAAAAAAATAATATAATAATTAAAAAAAAATCTAAAGAACCACACCTGATTGCTCTATGGAGGAATTTCCTATTGCTACTATGAACGTTGATTCGGTCGTTGATTGCATGGCTTGGATAGAACTTGGCCTAGACGAAGCAACGATGGATGGAGCAGTAGTGGACATTGTGTACTGCTGCGTGTGTAGCAACGTGGATAGAAACTTGCAGTTGTGGATTTCGGTTCAGTCACTGATTGCATGGTATGAAACAGCATGCATAGGTTAGATTGGGATCGTGCGCCACTGTCGCTGTATGCTGCTCAATGAAATAACAGTAGAAGGGTGTGCTACTGTTGTGTGGGCATAGTGCTCGTGTGTTACGCAATGGAGTCCAAGATGTGGAGTTGCTTTAACCTAAGGTCAAGACAACGGCGTTGAGCAGTATGTAGAGGAGCTCCATTGATGAAGTGTAGTAGCGACGACACAGTAGCATAAGTATGGAGGAGCAGCCACTGTAGGCGGAGCATGTACCTCCATGTGACTATATTTGGCTGTGGAGATGTGTGATCAGTAGTGAGCTTTCGTTTGGTTGTGGGTAAGCTTAAGCATTGGCAGTAGTGGATGCATGAGCGTGTTTCAGAGGACGATGTGTGCTGATCAGTCGTTAGTGACGTGCTATGGACCGAGGCCACCGTGTTGATAGCTTACGTAAGCTATGTCAAGGTATAAGTCGCAATCAGCAGTTAGGTAAGAGTTTGTGTTGCAGTACGAGGAAAGATCAAGCTTGATGATGGGCCTAGTGTGTAATTTTAGTGAGGGTCTCCTGTGTAGGGGGGCAGCAGGTGAGGGACGGATTGGGATGGCGAATTGTAGACGTCAATCGTTGGCATGGAGTTTGGCCAAGAACTGTCTAGCGGCAAGGATAGAGGACTGTTAGGCGTTGGGGGGCTGCTGTCGGCTTACAGATTGCTATAAGCGTTGTTCGAGTTGTAGTTGCTACGCTTGGAGGTTTTTGCAAGATACGCAGTAAAGTTTGGCGAGTTCGATGTTTTGTGTTTGACGACATCAGGGCCTTGCGGTTTAAGGATTTGGCAGATGAGTGTGTATCATAATGAAGGATCTTGAATTTTTTTGGGAATGTGTGTAAAAAAATTGCCCTCCTTCTTTTGTCACGTGCTTTCTATTTATAAAGCCTAAACCAAATCGAATCGAATCGAATCTCCTATATTAATTCTGATCTAATTTAATAAAGATCAAAATAAATTTAAATCGTTTATATCAATTTAAACCCGATTTGATAAAAATTAAATTAGATTTAAATTTTTTATAACGGTTTAGATCTGAATTGATATAAATTAAATTAGATTTGAATCTTACAAAAGATCAAAAGATTTAGATTTGAAACCTATTTGCTCAACCGGTTTTCGCAAAATGAAAGATAGAAAAATAAAAATCATATATGTGCCGAGTGAGATTCAAACCTACAACCAACTAATCTAATGCAAGCATTGCTTATCCATTAGGCCGTTGACCTATACCTTTGTCTTGATATTTAGTACAATTAAATGTTTGCATTTTCATTAGGCCGTTGACCTGTATCTTTGCCTTGATATTTAGTACAATTAAACTGTACTTAAACCATATGGCTTTCTAAATTAATTATTTGAATCAAGCTAAAATTAAAACTATTGACCCTAAAACAATTTATTTTTCTAAAAACCTAAAAAATCTTTATAATTTTTTTATTTTCTCATTTTTTGGTATTTTTATCATTTTTCAATTTTTAATATTTTTTATTATTTTTGAGTTAAGACCTCATTTTTTTAAATAACTATAACTATAACTACTATGGAAAAAAAATCAAATGTCTACAAGAATCAAGTGAAAGGGAAAATTGTAACACATTTTACTCAAACCGAGTCTTCTCCATTAATATTGAATCTAATGATCTATACACTACTAATTTTGATTCTAACTAGTTGTTTCAAGATTTTTGTTAGGAATTTATGAAGTACATGAAAAGACTTAGTGAACACTTACATTTCAACAAACAAATTCTGTCTACACCAATAAAAGTTTCGCTACTAGATAATTCTTGCAAATCAATTCATGTTGTTAGATTCGTTGTTGTTAATCCCTCATTAACCTTGCACTACATATTCTTCATCCCAAATTTTAAACACAACTTACTCTCTATTCATAGCCTTTTACAACAATGCCTTGTACAAGCAAAACTTAATAAGGATTCTTGTATCTTTCAGGCCTTGAAAACTAATAAGGTTGTTGTTATTGCAAAGGCACAACATGGTTTATTTGTTCAATACTCTTTTTATGACCATCGAAGTTCTTTGGTAGATTTAATGTAGTCTGGCGCTGATATGTATCACATTCCTTTTTGAGTGACCAAATAGATGTTATATTGCTTCATGACTATTTAGGTCATACTATAGCAGTAGTATATCAACTTCTTATTTTCAATTATTACATATAGATTAATGGGGTCCATATCATATAGAATCTATAAATGGAGGGAGATATATCTTGACAATTGTTGATGATTTTTCTTGGGGTACTTGGACTTATCTTCTTTCTCATAAATCTTAAACTACCAAAACACTTCACACCTTCTTCAAGTGCAATTTGAACCATTTCCAAGCTACAACAAAGTATGTGAGAATTGACAATGGGATGAAATTTTTATCCATTGAAACACAAAATCTCTTCCTCAAAATTGGAATTGTTCATCAAAAGACTATATCCTACACTCTTCAACAAAATGGAAGGGTTAAGAGAAAACACCAATATTTAATTAAAACTGCAAGAGTGTTGAGAATTCATATCAATTTACATAAATCCTTTTGAAGAGAATGTATGCTCATAGCTATATACCTCATAAACCACATGCCAACTTTGGTTTTAGAATGGAAAACACATTATCAAGTCTTGTATGGATATCCTCTTACATATAATCATTTATGTGTCATGGGGTGTTTTTGCTTTGCAATGAATTTATTGCCCAATAAGGATAAGTTTGATGAAAAGGGAACTAAGTGTATGATGTTGGGATATGGAAAAAACCAAAAAGGTCATTATCTATATAATCTTGAGACTCACAAGATTTGCTTGAGCAGGGATGTAATAATCCCTAAGAATGTTTTTCCCTTTTCAAATGCTTGATAATATTACTACTACATCATCCCCTTTACCACATACACTTTTACCTCATATTTCCTTTGATTCTTCTTCTTGTCCTAATCTTAGTCCTTTGCTTTTTCCACACCAAAATGCTTCACCTTCACAACCTAACCCTACTAATTTTTTGTACCCAACATAAGTACCTTCTTCATCTCCATCTTAGTATCGTGACATATCAGGTCCTGGTCTTGTGCTACGAAAGTCTACTAAGCTTAGGCATCCTACTCAATGGTTAGCTAATTATACACATAGTGTTCATCTTGCTCTTTCTCTTATTTTTCATCATTCACGGTCTTTTTCTTTGGCTGATACATTAGTTTCTTATCCCCTATTAACTTGTCAGACTTTTGCTTCCTATCCTCAAGCTTTTACGGCTTCTTTAGCTCAAGTTTTAACTATTAAGGAACCAACTTCCTATTTACAAGCCTCTCAAGATAATAAGTAGATAGAAGCAATGAATAAGGAGTTGGATGCTTTAGAAAATAATCATACTTAGGAACTTACCACTTTGCCACAAGGAAGGAGTGCGACTAGATCAAAATTGGTATATAAAATTAAGTATAAGGTTGATGCACCTGTTGAGAGATATAAAGCATGCCTCGTGGCAAAGGGATATACACAAGTTAAAGGGGAAGAACCTACATGCTGATGCTCACGATTTCGATAGTCATACGAGTGATTTGGAGGAGATCTCTCGAAAAGATCACACCAAGACTTTTTCTCATGTTACTCACTTGTATACTATTCACATTTTTTTAGCAGTAGCTACAGTCGAGTGTTGGCCTATGCACCGTAGAGATATTAACAATGCACTTTTATGTGGGTTTCTTAATGAAGAGATCTATATGCATTGACCACAAGGGTACACTAAAGCCAAACTAGGTGAAATTTCAAAATTTCTCATTAGCAAAAGTTTTTTTACAATCCAAAAATGATTACTCACTTTTTATGAAGATTGAAAATAATCACTTTCTTGTTGTTCTTTTATATGTGGATGATATACTCATTACGAGCACTTATGATATTTTTATTGTTGAGTTGAAGGATTAACTACATCAGGTTTTTACCATTAAGGACTTTAGTTTAGCTTAGTATGTTCTTGGGATAGAGCTGCATTCCACAACTGATGGACTTTATCTTAGTCAACATAAATTTGATACTGACTGTTACGCCCCGAAGTCGCAAAATCGCAACAGTCCCGCCGTGTAAACCATTCTATGATAGTAACTGGCCTCACAGTGCCTACCATAGAGATAATCTACACAAGGCGTAGACGACTCCTCGCTTTGAAGTAAACAGTTCGAGTAATAATTATACTACAATTATGATAATTATCACAAAGTTCTATAAAACATAGATAATTATAAATAAGTCCACAGAGCTTCCCAGGAAGTTTTACATAATAACTACTGTTTACTAATTTACAGAATAACTAACAGTCTTCAACCTTTAACTACAAGGTCAGTCTAGTTACACATTTGCGAAATAAATTGATTCTCACACCCCTAGCTTCAAAAAGACTAACCTCTAGATAATTATAGGGCGGCATAGTACTTGAAGTGTTCACAAATCAGAACCTGCAAAAGGATCTATAAGGGTATGAGCAACTAAAGCCCAGTAAGTTGAATTGGAGACTCATGAATGCATACAAGCACAAACAGAGTTATCAAACAATTATTTTCATGCAATGCAACAATCAAGTGTCATCGCACAACGTAGTCCGGTCCGTTGTGAAATCAGAGAAATTTCACCCGCTCCAATCCGGGTTGAGGAGTTCCATGTTATGCAGCAGCTCACAACCAAACCCAGGCTTGTGCAATGGAAACCTCGCTCCTCCCGCGACTACCTTCGAACCATTGACTCCATCCCCGCCGCGACCTCCTCTCCTGTCACTTAGTTCGACTGAGGATGAAGAAGGGACCGTTTTGCAATCCTGCGCTATCCCTTTCGAAGGGGTCGGTATTTGGTTGAAGAGTCCTATGATCCCCTAACGGGTTGCAATGCATGACATTTTCGGTTATTAGGGTCGACTGAGATTAAATGCCGGTTAGGGTGTTCAACAAGTTCATACCAATTCAATCAGTCACAAAGTCATTCACAGTACAAATTCCAGCACGAATTCAGATACATCAAGCACATGCGCAAACTATTTACAATCACAATCATATACAAGCCTAAGTCTCCGAGTACTACGAAACTAGTACTCTATTACAATAAGCAATAACCCAACTTACCTGAATTTGCTCAATCGCTCGATCCTCTAGTTGCGAGTTGATTTGTTCCTGAGTGTCCTATAATACAAATAGGTTCTTTTAGTACTTATATTTTATGGATTCTTATTCTAATTTATAATATAACTCATTTTCCTCATGTATACCTACAACGTATTAATAATTCGTCGTATTTTATTTCGGGGTTCGGTTCCTAAACTAAATTCTAGTTTTAATTCCTAAGTCGTAATTAGGCTCGAATCCCAATGTGACATTAATCACATTATGTTTGGGTATTCAAATATTCTATTAGGTCGTAATTTTGGTATTCTAACTATTCGGTACACGCTAACCGTAATTGAGGTATCAGATTTATTCCCGATGTGTAAAAATCTTACATTTTAAGATATTTACTTAAAATTAAATATTATTTCAGATTTATTATTTTTCTGATTTCAATTATAATATTATCTAATAACCTTATTTTTTTTAGATTTATTAATTTACATTTTCACATATTACTAATTTATTATATTACTTACCTAATTGCCCTAATTAACCATACTTAGTACCTAAAGGCTAGGATTAAGGTTCCACTGCAGAGATTAACTTCCCTAAACCTCTAATTAAGATCCAAATCAGTAATTAACATCCTAATCACTTAATTAACCCTTAATCACCCAATTTTACCATCATTTTAGGGCTAAAAATTAACTTAAAAATTTCAAAAATTAATTTTAAAAAAATGGCTTCATAGCACTGTTATACATCAAATGAGCATCCTACAGAAAAATTTTGAACTCCAAACTACATCCCTAAGCCTATTTATTTTCCGGTTTACTAATGCTCGGTTTTGAACAATTTGTTAGGGACCCTATATTTCCAGATCTAATTAAACTAAACCAATATTTTTCCCTAAATATATATACAATAAAACCTCAGAATAACAAGTTTCATAATTTTCTAGATAAAATAAATAATTTTACAAAATTATACAAAAATCGGGTGAATAAATGACTAACCGGTCCGAAGCTTTTGGGCCGTCCAAACTCGGTCCAATGTTGTCGGCCGGTCCAGGCGGTGGGTCTACTGTAGGGTGGTGGTAGTGGTTCGGTCCCAGGTGGTGGTGGGTGGTGGTTTTAGTTCGCCTTGCTAATCTGCACAGTTTTCTTTTTTTTTTCTGGAATTTCTCTCGATTTTTGTTGTGTTTCGATTTTTCTCAGATCACAAACTAATTAACATCATTTTAGGGCTAAAAATTAACTTAAAAATTTCAAAAATTAATTTTAAAAAAAATGGCTTCATAACACTGTTATACATCAAATGAGCATCCTACAGAAAAATTTTGAACTCCAAACTACATCCCTAAGCCTATTTATTTTCCGGTTTACTAATGCTCGGTTTTGAACAATTTGTTAGGGACCCTATATTTCCAGATCTAATTAAACTAAACCAATATTTTTCCCTAAATATACATACAATAAAACCTCAGAATAACAAGTTTCATAATTTTCTGGACAAAATAAATAATTTTACAAAATTATACAAAAATCGGGTGAATAAATGACTAACCGGTCCGAAGCTTTTGGGCCGTCCAAACTCGGTCTAGTGTTGTCGGCCGGTCCAGGCGGTGGGTCTACTGTAGGGTGGTGGTGGTGGTGGTTCGGTCCCAGGTGGTGGTGGGTAGTGGTTTTAGTTCGCCTTGCTAATCTGCACAGTTTTCTTTTCTTTTTTTTCTTCTGGAATTTCTCTTGATTTTTGTTGTGTTTAGATTTTTCTCAGATCACAAACTAGCCAAATGACTTCTGAGAATTTTTTCCTTATTTATAGACAAATGTGGTAATTAATGTGCATTAATTTGATGGGATTTTTGCCCCATTTCCTTGATTTTAGGCTTTTAGTTTGTCAAATTCTTATTGGTTAATTTTTTCTTTTCAGTCCACGACCTGACCTTGTTGCAGTTATCTTATCCTGATTTTTTCTGATTTTTTTATAATTATTTTGTATTTTTCTTTAATTATTTACTTAGTTTTCGACCTATTTTAACAATTACGCGTATTTTTATCTACACGTAAATACATGTAGGGTACACGTGAACATTCCTAAATATTATTTTGGTCATTCTAAAATTTTTAGTACACATATAATTTATCTATAGTAATTTCTTAGTTATTTCATGACACTTTTCGCCTTTTCGGTAATTAGCAGTTATTATGCTTAACATTTGAAAATTTTATAGTCTCTTATTTTACTACTTACTTTCTTAAATTTAAGTTTACAGGGTCATTTTTACTAATATTCCTCTCAATAGTTTCTAATTTGGGTTTGATAGGATCCTTTAACCGATCGCCCTAAACCTTGGGTTCTAAGTTCAATCCTACGGTTACTTGGCTTGGCTTTAGGGCTTACAATTCCACCCCTTCAAAAAAGTTTTGTCCTCAAAACTTCTGTACATCTAATTTACACTTAATTGACTAAATACAGTAACTTGTATACTTTTACTAACCTGGAAATCAGAAAAGTCATGGATACTGCTCCATCATCGCAGCTTTTGGTTCCCAAGTCATCTCCAAGTCTGGACCTTCATTCCATTGAATCTTCACGTACTCCATATTTTTGTTTCTTAACTTCTGAACCCGACTATCCAATATCTTCATGGGTTGTCTCACCAGTTGAAAATTTCTCGTTAACTCCACTGGCTCTATTTCCACTATTGCATTCGGGTTCTTAATGAATCTTCTCAACATGGATACATGGAATACATTATGATAACCTGATAGACTTGGAGGTAAAGCCACTCGGTACGATACATTGCCAACCTTCTCTAACACTTCAAATGGACCAATGTATCGTGGGCTCAGTTTTCCCTTTGAACCAAACCGTCTAAGTCCTTTGGATGGGCTTATTTTAATGTAAACATGATCACCCATTTCAAATTCCAAGGGTCTTCTCTTCAAATCAGCCCAACTTTTATAATGGTCCTGAGCTTCCTTCATCCGTTGTCGTATAATCTTAATCTTCTCACTCGTTTGATTGATCATGTCTGGTCCAATCATGGCATACTCTTCATGATCCCAATACAGTGGCAATCCGCATTTCCTCCCATATAGTGCTTCATACGGCGCCATCTGTATCGTTGCATGATAACTATTATTGTAGGCAAATTCTATCAACGGTAAATATTTATCCCAATCACCTCCAAAATCCAACACACAAGCTCGTAGCATATCTTCTAAAGTTTGAATCGTTCGCTCAGACTGCCCGCCTGTTTGTGGGTGATAGGCGGTACCAAACTGCAACTTTGTGCCCAAAGCTCTATGTAAGCTCTCCCAGAATTTGGATACAAACCGACTATCTCGGTCAGAAACAATACTCTCAGGAACACCATGTAACCTTATTATTTCTCGAACATACAGCCTAGCCATCTTTTCCATTGAATCACCTGTCCGATAAGGTAAGAAGTGTGCACTCTTCGTTAATCTATCCACGACTACCCAAATGGAATCGTATCCCACTTGAGTCCTTGGTAATGCTACTACAAAATCCATGGTAATATGATCCCATTTCCATCGCGGTATTTCTAAAGGTTGCGATAATCCACCTGGTCTTTGGTGTTCTGCTTTGATTTGTTGACACGTCATGCACTCAGATACATATTGTGCCACTTCTCTCTTCATCCCATTCCACCAGTACATAAGTTTTAGATCTTGATACATTTTATTTCCTCCCGGGTGTACAGTATAACCTGTAATGTGTGCTTCATCCAAAATTTGCTTCTTTATGTCTGCATCTTGTGGTACACATATTCTTCCTCTAAACCTTATTAGACCTCTATCATCCACCTTAAAGTCAGGGTCCTGTCCGTTACTCACTTTCTCTTTTATCTCTATCAGACCCCTGTCCTCCTCTTGCTTTTGCTTGATTCTCTCTAATAGAGTAGGTTGCAATTCCCAGTTCATTAACTGGCTATTAGGTTCACACCAGTCAAACCCAATTTGTATCCTCTCAAATTCATGCACTAATTCATGTTGAGGTGTTAACAATAAGGCAACCTGTTCATAATTCTTTCGACTTAATGCATCTGCCACTAAATTGGCCTTTCCAGGGTGGTAATTTATATTCAGATCATAATCCTTAATCAGTTCTAACCACCTTTTTTGCCTTAAATTCAACTCCTTCTGAGTAAAGAAATACTTCAAACTCTTATGGTCAGTGTACATCTCGCACCGTTGTCCATAAAGATAATGTCTCCAAATCTTCAAGGCAAACACTACAGCAGCTAACTCCAAATCATGAGTTGGGTAATTCCTTTCATGTGGCCTCAATTGTCTTGATGCATATGCAACAACTTTTCTATCCTGCATCAATACACAACCTAATCCATTCCGTTAAGCATCACTGTACACATTATAAGGCTTATCCGGATCAGGTAATGTTAATACTGGTGCTGTAACCAGTCGTTTCTTTAACTCCTGAAAACTCATTTCACAATCTTCACTCTATTCGAACTTTATATCCTTCTGGGTCAATCGAGTCAACGGTTTGGCAATTTTGGAAAAATCCTTTATGAATCGTCGATAATATCCAGCCATGCCCAGAAAACTCCTTATCTCAGTCACTGTGGTTGGTTGCTTCCAGTCCATTACTGCTTTCACTTTATCAGGATCTACAGGGATTCCTTCACTAGATATAATATGTCCTAGAAAAGCAATCCTATCCAACCAAAAATCACATTTACTTAACTTGGCATACAATTGATTCTCTCTCAACTTCTGCAATGCCAATCGTAAATGTTCTGCATGCTCCTTCTTGGTTTTAGAGTAAATCAAAATATCATCAATAAACACCACAACAAACTTATCCAAGTATGGTTGATATATACGATTCATCAAGTCCATAAATACAGCCGGAGCATTTGTTAAGCCAAATGGCATCACCAAAAATTCATAATGACCATATCGAGTTCTAAATGCAGTCTTATGTACATCTTCTGGCTTAACTCTCAATTGATGATATCCTGATTTTAAATCTATTCTAGAAAACACAGTAGCACCTTGGAGTTGATCAAACAAATCATCAATGCGAGGTAACGGATACCTATTCTTAATGGTAACCTTATTTAACTCCCGATAGTCTATACACAATCTCATAGTACCATCCTTCTTTTTCACAAACAATACCGGTGCTCCCCATGGTGAAACACTTGGTCGAATAAACTTCTTATCCAATAGCTCCTGAAGTTGCTTCTTTAGTTCCTGAAGTTCTATGGGTGACATCCGATATGGAGCTTTCGAAATAGGTTCAGTTCCAGGAACTAATTCTACATTGAAATCCAACTCTCGGGGTGGAGCTAACCCTGGTAAATCCTTTGGAAATACATCTGGAAACTCATTCACTACTCGTATGTCTGCTACCTTGGGTATTTCCTTTTCTGCGTCCACAGCAAACACCTAACAAAATTTCCAATCACCCTCCTTTACTCTTGTCTCAAATTGTTCATCACATATCTCCATCACTGATAAATTCAACCTATTCCCACCAGCTTTTCCTTGAAATATTGTTTCTCCATCATTAAGATTGACAATTTTATTCCTACACTCCATAATAGCTTTATTCTTTGACAACCAATCTATTCCTACTATGACATCGTACCCTTGTAGAGGTAATATCACAAGACTTATAGGATACTCCTTCTCTTGAATTTTTATCCTACCATCAGCTACTACTTCTCGTGTTGTTACCTTCTCCCCAGTCGGAGTTCTAACTTTATAAGTTACATTAACAGTAACTACACTAATCTCTTGTTCATTTACAAATTTCTGACTTGCAAAGGAATGAGATGCACCAGTATCAAACAACACAAAAGCAGGTTGTCCATTTATCAGCACATGTCCTGGAATGTACTATTACTATGGTTACCAACTACACTAACATTCATAAATCTTAAAATGCAAAAATTTCAATTTAATTCACACTTAGAATTATTATTAAAATAAATAGTCTGAGTACATACCAGTTATAAGTCCTTCATCATTTTCTTCTTCCACTCCCATGAGCTCCTCAACATCATCATGGTAGTACTCTTCCATAAAATCCGAAAAATCCTCATTTTCCTCAATTTCCATATCCTCCAAAGCAAAGATACGAGCAGGTGCAGTGGTGTTATCAAAACCTTCTGTTCGCTTAGCTCCTTGTACAAACTGTGGATAGTATCTGGAGAAATGGCCCTTTCTACCGCACTTATTACACTTTACCAATTTCATCTTAGGGCATGCCTTCAGCACATGGTTCGGATCTCCACATATAAAACATTTCCCTTTTAGCTAAGTACAATTTCTTGGAAAATGATTTGCACCACACTTCCAGCATTTGACATTACCATCCTTGTCATAAAAACTCACACTCGGTATTGACTGCGCTGGGTTACTAGCTAGAGTTACTGGTCTCCTTCTCTTCAATCCAGAATTGCTACTAAAGGCACCAGGATATGATCTCTTAAATGATGGTCCTGGTCGATATCCTTTATTAATCTTTTGACTCCACATTGCTTGCATCCTCACACGATTATCTTCTAATTGTCTTGCCTTATCTACCACTTCATTGTAAGTGGTAAAACCATAATCCAGCAGCTTGCAACACATTGTGGGGTCAAATCCAGTAAGGAATAAATCTTTCTTCAACTCTATATTGTCTCGGTATGAACCAGGTACATATTGTAACAATCTGTTGAACTCAGTCTCATACTGGGTTACACTCATACTTCCCTTCTTTAGTTCAAACAGGTCTCGCACCATTCTATTTTGGACACTATGAGGGAAATACTCCTTCCTGAATTCCTCCTTAAATTGTTGCCAATCAATGTTATTTCCAAGTTGCCTTGCTCTCGAGTCTCACCATACTCTTGCAGCTAACTTTAGCATGAATGTACCATAAGATAACTTTTGGGATTCAGGGACTCTAAAAGCCTCAAAACTCCGTTCAACTTGGGCTAACCAGTCATCAGCCACATCTGGCCTACCCATCTCCCCCTCAAAATAACAGTTGGCTTTTATAAACTCAGGAAGTTTATTTACCTCTTGAGGTCGCTCTATTCATTGTTCAACTTCTTGGGGTCTTCTGTTTCCCACATTACCACCAATCATAAGATGTTGAATCAACATTCCTTGCTGTCTCATCATCGTATGCATACTGGCAAGTATTTGCCCAATAGGCATATTTTCTTGTGGAGGCGGTGGAGGTAAATCTTGTCTATGTTGTTCTCTTGGTGGTGATGGTGCTCGTGGTGGAGGGTTTTGATTCCCTTCAGTTCCTCCTTGACTACTCCCGTTTCCAGCTTCAGCCATAATCACTTACTAGTTTAACTTATAATCCTGTATTCATATCTATCTATAAGTTATCCCTACTTTTGTTTAGATAATATTTATAAATAAATAAATGCTTGCAATATGTACTCATATCAAATAGTAATGACAATAGTATTAAAGTCAACGTATTTAGAAATCTAACTTTCACTATATATTTCATTCAACCTTACATCATTACTATTACAACTTCAACATAAAAGATACAACTCGATAACTTTAAAATACATACATCAAATTTACAACTCGATTACTTCATTCCTTACATAACTTAGTACAGACTCGATCTTTGCAATTGTACAGGACAAAAAGTACATCAACTGGCTACAGCAACTTACTTACAGCGTACATCTAACTTGATCCAGAAGCTATAAAATACATCAGAAGTAAAAAAAAATAATACATCAAAAGTCAAAATACATCAAAAGATCCCAAAATACATCAATTTCCATCAAAATCGCTACTGGATCATATCCAAAAATCTACCTACTACACATGTCAGTCATCCCACTAAACTAGTCCTCCTCTAAATCCGTAGCAGCTACGTCATCAAAGGGATCATAATCCATATGGCCTCCAACTGAATGGTCCTCATGCTCACTCTCTGATGCAGAGTCTATATATATTATCTCTGGAGTCTCAGGGATCACAATCACCTCCTGTACTTCATCATCATCCGACTCAACTGGATTACCAGTTCCTACTCCAGCTATCCCGGTGTCTGCAATCACCTGCATGAGCAAAGCATGTAGGTCTACACCAGGTTCATCCTCGTTTTCCTGCTCCTCTTCAGGGTCTTCTTCTGGATCTTCTTCTTCTTCTGGGTCCTCCTCAGGGTCTTCCTCTATATGAACTCCATCCTCTTGGGGTTCAACTGGAGGTGGGTTTTCTGGTGGTGGTCCTGGTATCTCAGGTTCAGGTTCAGGACTAAAGTTCAATAGTATCTCTATACCATCCCCAGCAGGCTCGGGAAACTGTGGAAACCAATCAATGATCCCTGATGGGTACTGTCTAGGAATGTATGGGATGTCAGCAGGGATGTATGCAATACTGGTAGGGTATGGTCTCCCATCCTCTAACCTAGCAGGAAAATACCGTAAGGGCATCATCAGGGTTATAATTCCCTCCTTCTCCAACCATCTCTGCTCAAAAGCTGCTATAGCGGTGTATCTATTATACTGAGGGCCTAAACTCGTCTCCATCCATGCCCACTCATCCTTCCAGCTATAGCACATTCGATCATGAAACTTATTGATAATCTCATCAACTGTCCTAAATATATTCCAATCGGCTAGTTCCATCAGTAACCATTGTAATTTAACCCTATAATCAATGGGAGATACTTCTCCATTCCATCCAAATCGTATCCAACTATGAATCAGTTCTCCCCTTCGACCCTGTAAGTATATTTAAACCAATTAATATTTCCTATGTTAAAGATTAAGGTTACTTATGTTATACAATCTTTTATCGCTCATTTAGTCTTACCCACTCTCAATATTCCTAAAATATCTATTTCTTTTAAGGTATGACGCTTCAAAGCAAGTTTACTAAAACTACGCTCTGATACCAACCGAGAACTGTTACGCCCCGAAGTCGCAAAGTCGCAACAGTCCCGCCGTGTAAACCATTCTATGATAGTAACTGGCCTCACAGTGCCTACCATAGAGATAATCTACACAAGGCGTAGACGACTCCTCGCTTTGAAGTAAACAGTTCGAGTAATAATTATACTACAATTATGATAATTATCACAAAGTTCTATAAAACATAGATAATTATAAATAAGTCCACAGAGCTTCCCAGGAAGTTTTACATAATAACTACAGTTTACTAATTTACAGAATAACTAACAGTCTTCAACCTTTAACTTCAAGGTCAGTCTAGTTATACATTTGCGAAATAACTTGATTCTCACACCCCTGGCTTCAAAAAGACTAACCTCTGGATAATTATAGGGCGGCATAGTACTTGAAGTGTTCACAAATCAGAACCTGCAAAAGGATCTATAAGGGTATGAGCAACTAAAGCCTAGTAAGTTGAATTGGAGACTCATGAATGCATACAAGCACAAACAGAGTTATCAAACAATTATTTTCATGCAATGCAACAATCAAGTGTCATCACACAACGTAGTCCGGTCCGTTGTGAAATCAGAGAAATTTCACCCGCTCCAATCCGGGTTGAGGAGTTCCATGTTATGCAGCAGCTCACAACCAAACCCAGGCTTGTACAATGGAAACCTCGCTCCTCCCGCGACTACCTTCGAACCATTGACTCCATCCCCGCCGCGACCTCCTCTCCTGTCACTTAGTTCGACTGAGGATGAAGAAGGGACCGTTTTGCAATCCTGCGCTATCCCTTTCGAAGGGGTCGATATTTGGTTGGAGAGTCCTATGATCCCCTAACGGGTTGCAATGCATGACATTTTCGGTTATTAGGGTCGACTGAGATTAAATGCCGGTTAGGGTCTTCAACAAGTTCATACCAATTCAATCAGTCACAAAGTCATTCACAGTACAAATTCCAGCACGAATTCAGATACATCAAACACATGCGCAAACTATTTACAATCACAATCATATACAAGCCTAAGTCTCCGAGTACTACGAAACTAGTACTCTATTACAATAAGCAATAACCCAACTTACCTGAATTTGCTCAATCGCTCGATCCTCTAGTTGCGAGTTGATTTGTTCCTGAGTGTCCTATAATACAAATAGGTTCTTTTAGTACTTATATTTTATGGATTCTTATTCTAATTTATAATATAACTCATTTTCCTCATGTATACCTACAACGTATTAATAATTCGTCGTATTTTATTTCGGGGTTCGGTTCCTAAACTAAATTCTAGTTTTAATTCCTAAGTCGTAATTAGGCTCGAATCCCAATGTGACATTAATCACATTATGTTTGGGTATTCAAATATTCTATTAGGTCGTAATTTTGGTATTCTAACTATTCGGTACACGCTAACCGTAATTGAGGTATCGGATTTATTCCCGATGTGTAAAAATCTTACATTTTAAGATATTTACTTAAAATTAAATATTATTTCAGATTTATTATTTTTCTGATTTCAATTATAATATTATCTAATAACCTTATTTTTTTTAGATTTATTAATTTACATTTTCACATATTACTAATTTATTATATTACTTACCTAATTGCCCTAATTAACCATACTTAGTACCTAAAGGCTAGGATTAAGGTTCCACTGCAGAGATTAACTTCCCTAAACCTCTAATTAAGATCCAAATCAGTAATTAACATCCTAATCACTTAATTAACCCTTAATCACCCAATTTTACCATCATTTTAGGGCTAAAAATTAATTTAAAAATTTCAAAAATTAATTTTAAAAAAATGGCTTCATAGCACTGTTATACATCAAATGAGCATCCTACAGAAAAATTTTGAACTCCAAACTACATCCCTAAGCCTATTTATTTTCCGGTTTACTAATGCTCAGTTTTGAACAATTTGTTAGGGACCCTATATTTCCAGATCTAATTAAACTAAACCAATATTTTTCCCTAAATATGCATATAATAAAACCTCAGAATAACAAGTTTCATAATTTTCTGGACAAAATAAATAATTTTACAAAATTATACAAAAATCGGGTGAATAAATGACTAACCGGTCCGAAGCTTTTGGGCCGTCCAAACTCGGTCCAGTGTTGTCGGCCGGTCCAGGCGGTGGGTCTACTGTAGGGTGGTGGTGGTGGTGGTTCGGTCCCAGGTGGTGGTGGGTGGTGGTTTTAGTTCGCCTTGCTAATCTGCACAGTTTTCTTTTTTTTTTCTAGAATTTCTCTCGATTTTTGTTGTGTTTCGATTTTTCTCAGATCACAAACTAGCCAAATGACTTCTGAGAATTTTTTCCTTATTTATAGACAAATGTGGTAATTAATGTGCATTAATTTGATGGGATTTTTGCCCCATTTCCTTGATTTTAGGCTTTTAGTTTGTCAAATTCTTATTGGTTAATTTTTTCTTTTCAGTCCACGACCTGACCTTGTTGCAATTATCTTATCCTGATTTTTTCTGATTTTTTTATAATTATTTTGTATTTTTCTTTAATTATTTACTTAGTTTTCGGCCTATTTTAGCAATTACGCGTATTTTTATCTACACGTAAATACATGTAAGGTACACGTGAACATTCCTAAATATTATTTTGGTCATTCTAAAATTTTTAGTACACATATAATTTATCTCTAGTAATTTCTTAGTTATTTCATGACATTTTTCGCCTTTTCGGTAATTAGCAGTTATTATGCTTAACATTTGAAAATTTTATAGTCTCTTATTTTACTACTTACTTTCTTAAATTTAAGTTTACAGGGTCATTTTTACTAATATTCCTCTCAATAGTTTCTAATTTGGGTTTGATAGGATCTTTTAACCGATCGCCCTAAACCTTGGGTTCTAAGTTCAATCCTACGGTTACTTGGCTTGGCTTGGCTTTAGGGCTTACACTGACTTGTTGTCTGACATGGGAATGCTTGTTGCCAAGCTATCAAGACTTCCATTGCCCTCAAGTAATCGGTTAGATTTAATTAGCGAAGATCCTCTTTTTGATCTATCATCTTATCAAAACTTACTTGGTCACTTGCTGTATTTGATGTTGACCATACTAGATTTGTCCTTTCTTATGTATTATCTGAGTCAATTTCTATCCAAGTCGTACATTTTACATATGAGAGCTACTTTGCATCTTTTGCGCTACATTAAAGGAACTATTTCCTATCGTTTGTTCTTTTCTTCTAATAACTCTCTTAATTTGCTTGGATATACTGATTCAAATTTGGTTGTTTATCTTATGGATAGAAAATCTATTTAAGACTTTTGTATTTTTCTTGGCAATGCATTAGTTTCATGGAAGTCAAAGAAGCAATGAACCGTTTCTGTTTCTTCTACTAAGGCTAAGTGTCATGCTATGGCTATGGCTATGGCTACGTTTAAGTTAAAGTGGATTTATCATCTTGTTTAAGATTTGCATGTTCCTTTACATTTACCTTGTATTTTATGTTGTTACAACAAAGTGGTTACTTCCATTGCCAATAATCCTTGCCTATATGGCCAAACGAAACATATTGAAGTCGATATCTACTATACTAGAGATCAGATTCATCAAGGTTTCCTCCAAACACTTTATGTCCCTTCCCAACTATAACTAGTCGACTTGGTTACTAAATCACAACTACAATTTTTTTGTTCCAAGTTGGGCCTTTCTCTAGCTCTAACTGAAGAGGGGGCCCGCTGGGGGAGGGGAAGGGGGGTGTGGGTGGGGTGGGGCACATACACACACAGACAAATTTCTCTCTTCGACTTCTAATACCTCTATTCAATTTTTCATTAAGATTTCCTCCATGTAACAACTTATAAGACATGTCAACTTTATTATTGTGTAGTTGTCATCACTTCAAAATTTTTCATATTCTGCTATTTGAAGTCGCTTAAGTTGTTCTATCTCTCTTGTTCGGGTGTACGTACACAAACTATTCATGCTGCCTTTAATCTATACAAAATGGCTACTGTGGTTGAGCTCAATCTCTCTCCTAGAGAACTTACCAGATAGAAAGCTATATGATAGCACCCAACAACAAAGATTTGTTTAGTTTTATTTTTAAACATCCAATAGCCATTTTGTATAAATCACAGAACATAATAGCAATTCGTGTTTCTATCCTAATAAATTACTATTTAAATTATCATTTTATAATCCTTCACATAAGCACCATCGCATTTAAAGACATCACCACCACCAAACCCATATGCAAGTGTATGAGATGCTTAGGATTTCCAATCCATTACTAAAACATTTCATCTTCTACTTACAGATGGTTGACCGAGTTATTTTAGGATAGTGATAAATATCCCAAGATTGTCTCTGTAAATTTGGATTTTTGTAAAGCTGATCTCAAGGATAGGCTTATGATAGGCTATTGACTTACCTTATCTAGCCACTATTCTTACCTTGTGTTTATTCAAACTTATAGGCTAAACTTGATCGAAGGTTCCAAAGAGTAAAATGGAGGGAGCTCAAATGGGGCTTTAATATGGTTGGTTGAGCTTTAGAGAGCTCGACCTAGACTTTGAGGAAGTCTTGAAGTTAAGGACTTGATATGGACTTTGATGAGGTAGGTAGAGCTTTAGGGAGCTTAGTTTGGGCCATAAGGAGGTCGATATGAACTTGGAGGACCATTTCCAAAATAGCCTATCAATAATTTCATTCACCAATGATGGAGTTGAAATCAACAATAGATCTACGAATCAACAATGAGCTCTAACATTAGTTGTTTATTGTCTCTAATGATAAAGTCAACCAACTCCATTAGTGAGCTTTTGCTATTGTTCCATCTTGATGAAAGTTTTGGCATTTCAATTTAATGGTGGCTTATTTTATTTTTACAGCCTTTAAACATTTGTATTCCTTAAGATTAGGTTGTAAATTTTTATATCATTAATCAATGGAGGGGATAATATAGATTGAAAAAGAAAAATGAAGAAGAAGGAAAATGAGTCTAGTTGTGAAACACAGTAATGGTAAAGTTGTTAGGGTTTTTATCGTACATTAAAGATATTGCTTTTATGGAAACGTATTGCTTTTATATCAATCAAATAATGTAATAGTCGTGTAATAGCTGTTCCATGTATACTCTATTCATATTAAATTGCAATTCATTTCCCCCTTTAACTGGTAAGATAAAGTGAATGGGTTATAAAGGGTGAGTTTTTGCATAGAGGTATTGCCATGTCATTGTTGAAGAAGCTAAAACCAGTAACAACTCAAATGGAGAAAGGTTGTACAACATAAAAAACAAAGACTACAATTAATATATCAACACTTCAATGGTGTTACACACTTTTTCCCTTCCTTTTTCTCATTTTATGGTTCTTTATTCCATGTTTCAGCATCTAGTTAGAACCATAGCCATCTAGTTAGAACCATAGCCATGTAGCACAATAATGACAACCATTAAATTGAAACCATCCACATGTCGAATCAATGCTTTGTTTTATTACTATGATTCATCGACAAAATTTAAGTTTCACTTCCTCAAGGATTGGTAAGACCTCAAATATCTATACCAACATGTCCCCTTAACCTTAGCTAATCACTTCGATGCACCCTCCTTTTGGTTTGCTACCTACCAGTTCATCGATGAGATGATCTTCCATACAGGGTAGAGAATTATCCTTAAAACTCATTTGCTCGACAATTCTTCTTTCACGTGATTCTCATTAAATGCATATCCATGTTCTTCACAACACATGGCATAGACTCAATCTATGTGGTTTTTGTTAGTAAACTACAGTAAATACTTGATTTATGTAGATGACAAGAGTAGTGTTACAAAGAAAAATGTTTATGATGAGCTGCTGCAAATATCCCATGAGATGGTATAGAAAATGCAAAAGTGGGTAATAAAATTGATCTCGTGAATCATTTATGCACATCCCAGTGATATCGACATTATAATATCTCATATCAAATGTATAGAAACTAAACCAACAAAAACTAATAGTTATTTTCCTACAATTTAGACCAAAAGTTTCTTAGTAGTATTGACATAAAATTCACTACTATGTCATTATAAACTGATAAGAATTTTCTCTCACAATCCATGTGGGACTTCCTTAAAATAAGGTATCATAATTTTCTCCCTTAAATACGTAACATCCCCATTACAAGACCTTACAATTGTCTCAACTCTTTCCTCCTTTTTGGTGTACAATTCGATCTATTCCTACCACTTGTCACACCTCAAACTCGAGGAGTTACAACAATCCCGCAGTGTAAACAAACCTATATTAGATTATATCCTCTTAGTTGCTAACATAGTTATAGTCTATACAAGGTGAATGACAACTCAACCAACTTCCAAGCTATTAGATGAGTACCTATAGTATATAAAACCTGTAGAGTAATACCTTACAACATATATTTTCTTATACTAATAGGTAGATCAATTCATTGCTTAACCTTATATACATAAAAAATTCTAGTGGTCTCAAAAGAAACTTTACATCTCTACAGCCAAACTATATTATATATATATATATATATATATATATAAAACAGTAAGCCAGTAAAGACTATAAGGCCTCCCAAGAAGACCTTATAATCCTCTCACAAAAGAAAAAAAAAAGTAACATGAGTTTGTTCCATTCTTTAGACTTCACAACTACACTTCCTAATCTACTAGAATTAACCTGCGAATAACTATATTGAGGCATCTTTTGGTGCTACTTTGTACCTGCAAAACCATCTATTGGGATGTGAGCTCAACTAGATTAGTAAGAAGGAACGGAGTCATAAGAGTATATTAACAAGTATGGTTATTCAATCATTAATTTAAATGCAAATGCAATAGACAAATGATATAACATCTCATGATGTTTAACTGGTCTATTGTAAAGTTGGAGTAACTTTATCAACTCTAACCTAGATTTTGAGGAGTTTCAACATGAAACTATAAGACTAAATCCGGGCTTGTGCAATGGAAACACTTATCCTCCCTAAACAAAGTTTGAATCATAGTTCTTAACCTTACCGGGACCCCTTCTCTTATCACTTAGTTCGACTAAGAGCAAGAAAAAGACCATTTCTGTTATCATCATCGAGGTATCAGTATTTAATCTAACAACTTGATCGTTACCCCTATTGGATTATTGTGAATGTCAAGTTAAATCTTTAATCTATTTAAGATTAGTCCAATTTATCAGGTGAGCAACCAAATTCATATACATAAGACTTGATATATCAAACAGAAAGCAACACTCGGAGTTAAACTCCTAATCACCACTTAGTATAACAAGCACACATGACACACGCACATACAATCTAATTACAATCACAAACAAACATTCTTACTCCTCCAAGTATCTTAATGTAATACTTCAATATGCCAGTAAGCATAGTTCCCAACTTACCTAATGTCACTGTGAGTAAATCTTGCTTCTTATGCTCAATCCCTTTGTAGGTCCCTAAACAGTCAATATAAATACTTTAGATAAAGAATATATGATTACTTTTTAATGTCTTACATATAGTTTAGATAAATTTATTAAGTCTTAGATTAAATTTTAACTTATATATGAAGTCTTTTAATAAGGTTCTAAACATTAATCTTAGTATGGTTTTTTTTTTTTTTCCTTGAAACCTTCTGAACAAGTATCCCATCAATAGTGTTAAGACAATTTTTATTTTAGAACTTTCTGTGAAAATATCTTAAAATAGTTTTGTTACTCAAAGATTTTCTAAAGAAATATCTGGAAATATCCTTATTAATTAGGAACTCCATAAAGAGACTCTAAAAACAATCTTACTAACTTAAGAATTTTGTAGTTAACCTATAGATACCATGTTAACCAAATATCTCATATCACAAAACTTTCTGATTAAGTCTCTAGACTAGAATTTTGACTTGTTTTTCTAATAGAACAACCTTCTAAAGAACTATCTAAACAAGGCCATCTTATAAGTTTACCCGAAATAACCCATCCAATATCATATTTTAGATTACAACCGTGTTACACCATCCTCATATATTAGGATTATCATACCAAGTAACACCATAATACCAAATTCTTAAAATATACATACTTACCTATGAATGTGTTAATCTCATAAACACTAAATTGTCCAAATTTCCTCTCCAACTCAAACCACACAATTCCATATTGATATTTACAATAAGATATGATCCAAGTACACCTTAGAACCTAGTATCAAAGGTCTAATTAAAATTTATATACAAAATCCTCGAGAAGATGGCAATTTCCATCTCATTTTTAAGACTAAAAAATCCCTATAAATTATGAAAATTATTTCTATCTAAAATCTCTTCATGCAGTGTTCACTTACAATGTAAGTATTACCCATAAAAATTTTGGCTTAGAAACTATATTGATTGGGTCATTCAGATCAGTTTTGAAATTTGTTCGGTTTCTAAAGGAAGTACTGTATTTACTTAAAAATTCTTTAATATAATATTTTTCTCTAAAAATATATACAAAAATATGTAGAAATATTTTTTTTCATAATTTTTGGAATTAATTTGATGTTTTTTATTAATTTAACTAAAATAAGACAGAAACTAGATTCATCGGAAAATTAGCCTTCAACCATCCATGTCGGCCACTAACCTGTCAAAATCACTAAATGCTGCCCCCACTGTTAGGGGGTAGTGGTGGTCTACTCCTAGGTTGCCTTCGCACTTGGGTTTTGTCACCTTGTTTGGTTCGCCTAGTGTTACTTTCTAGTTTTTCCAATTTTTTTCTTACTTCGTTCTTCTTGATTCTAAAATTTTCCTAAATTCCTAAGGAGTCTACTAATTATCTGGAGAGGGTAGGTGATAATTTCTATGTTTCCTAAATAAAATATGACATTTTTTCTCTACAAATTATCTTACATACCTCTAAACCATGCATGCTAGGTGTCTAAATTTGAACTTCATAAGTCTACAGTTGTTCATTTTTATTCCCACAACTTCCTTAAGATGAATCTAGTTATTTGATGATTTTTAACAATTTTTTATAATTTTTCTTATAATTATTTGATGAATTACGCTTAGTTTAGGGTATTTTGAGTTTTTTTTTTTGTATATAAATATATATATATATATAACAATGATACTTAGAGGAACACATATTATGTTTCTATATTATTTTAGATCACTTAATAATTTTAAGTCTAAATAATTTATCTCTAATGTTTGGTTATTTTCTATTATTTACTTATACGTTTATATGGGTAATGTAATTTAGTGTAAATTGTCTATTTTCATCTATAATTTTATTAATTCATTATAAATAAATATTCCAATCTCATAACATGCCTTCATTTGACTTTTAAGATTTATACATAAAATATTATCTTAATTGATTAACATTCACGTACACCCTAAACTACTTACTCGGAATTTAACACATAAGACTATGAACTCTTAGAAGCTAATACGTAAGACTAAGGAAATCCTATACACAATTTTACAGGGCTCACACTACCCTCAACTTACATAAGTTATCTTTGAAGTATGTTAGGAGTCACACCCTAACGAAATTCCTTGCCCTCATCGAATATCTTCTTTAAACTAAGTCAAAGCAATTCCCTACTATCCATCTACTAGTAAAGGGTCAACTTTGATACCATTTGTTACACCCTAAATTAAAAGTAATGATTAATCAAGTCAATATATATTAATGAGTCTTTTTTAACTGCTTATCCAAAAAGTTTTTAAATGGTGTTGAGAAGATATTCACTATCATGACCTTATAAACAAATACCAATTCTCTTTAATAATATATTTGAGACTTCCTTTGGGATATCGCAGATCGTAAGGTTCCATGATGCTATTGACATTACATTAGAGTTATCGCTGCTTTCTTCTTGGTGGTAGACCTATGCCTAAGGGAAGGTTTGTGATTTTGCATGTTTCAAGTGATGTGTAAGAGAGCACACATAAACTATCTAGGTATCGAAGGTGACTTCAATGTTGACACTTAAAAGCTCAAATCAGAAACGAAAATGAAGTAGAGAAAAATTGCAACATGGATGTTAAGAGGTTAACTTTTTGGATTTTTTAGATGGACGGCTTCACTAGGTATTTATATAGGAGAGGGTGGATGAGACTGAAAAGAGAGCCACTTTACCATAATTTCATGGCTCTCTCCAATCTCCGACTATCATGAAGTTGATCACAGCAAAGAATCATGGGATTATGAATAGTTGTCACATTAGCTATCATGTTTCTTGCCTTATCCTCATTTGAGTATGTTGGGTGGGCTATCCTTAGACTTGGAGGTGTGGGCCAAAATAGACTATCAAGAAGAACCACTATTTAAGGGATTGTATATCAAATCAAGCTGTAAGTAGTTAATATCTTGAGTAAGCAAAGGAACTTATACTAACAAAATGTTTTGTTATATTATATTTAGTATGTAAGAATACGAGTTGGAATAGAATCGTAATTCTTATGAGATATTTGGATGCACTTCTTAAAATTAGAATTGTAATTTTATTTTGACTTATTTCATTTTACTCCATTCTAATCCATTATTGCATAGTAAATACGACATTAATTCTTTTTCAATTGACAAGTAAGGACCAAGAAGATAAGTACAAAAACATTGCATACAATTTCTATATAAATCAAGTGGTGTATAAAATACGTGTTTTATGCAATTAGATATATAAAACCTACACACAATGGTGACAAGCCTCACTTGATCTGAAATACATAATTTATATAAACAGATGTATATAAGAATTATACTGGATTAGTTGGACGGAGAGCCACTTCTGTATGTGTATTATACGGTACTATCCATGTACTAATCGGGTTATAAATGAATATCAATACAACCTACGACGTGTTAAAGGACAGGCAGGGTTATGAGTTGAAAAGTGTCTGAAGCCTATTAACGCGACCCACCCAAATTTTTGGTTTGAGAACGTGGTCTCTGGAACCAATCCACATGATATCATTCATTTAGCTTATGCCCACATATCCACTGGTGTGGAAAGGAATCTTCTTGATTTATACTCTCCCAGTCTCAATAAATGAATAAATTAATTGTTTTGATTACTTAGAACTTTTGAACCACCTTATAGTGCCATTTTGATGTCGTTTTTTTTTTTTTAATTTAACCATTGTATTAAATTAAGAGGGTAACTTAATGGAACTTAAGAGAAGGTAAATTGGAAAAATATAGAACATCTTAATTGTGGACTGTAGAAGGATGCATTTGCAATTTATATTAGTCGTCTTAAATAATTCTCTTAGGTTAATGATAATTTGCTTCATGATTTAAGTCCAATAGTACAATAAAATAAGGCGATTTGATTAATAGGAGCTTGTATTATATATAATATATGTGATGGCTTTTCATGGAGTAGAATATGTTGAGTCAACTTAATAGAATTTGTAATGTCCTAAGTAAAAAATAATGAATAACTCAAAGAACAAACACTGATAAGCTAACCAGCTACTTGGTCTCAAAGGTTTTACCTAGTGCCCATATGTTATTTATTATTTAACTTTATATACCACTACTTAACATATTTCAATAATTTATGTAGGCTCAATTTACATTCATAAGAGCTATCACAATCTCAACTCCTAGAATAGGGGAGTTGTCATTCTTGAGACCTTACAATTTGGGTTGACATATTCCTCCTTTTGAGCTAAGTAGTTTAATAAGTTTGTTAATATTGTTGATTTAGTTATGAATCTACTGTAAACTTGTTGAATTGAAAACTTTTGTGGACTCATAGGATATCAATAGCTTAATATTTAGTTCGCTCTCTCTAGTTTAAATTGCTTAGTTTGACCTATTTTGAAAGAAAAATTTGTAGACTAATTTGTTTTCTAGAATAGTGGAAGTGAGAAAGTTTCATTGTTATGTTACGTATATCCATATGAGAATAATACGTATATAACTAAAACGATTCTACCGTTGAATATAATATTCATGACCTACGTATAACAATATAATAGTAGATGTTATGGACTATCAACAAGTTACTAAATTAAAATGATCAATTTTTTTTTTTTCTTTTCGCCAGAAAAGTTATCAAATATAAAAATATGGTTTTAGGCATTAAGCATCTATTATTAATAGGACCAATCGATTTTAGCAGAAATAGGTGCATCCTTGCACTGATTTTCATTTTGATATACGGAAAATCAATATATGAACCCACTTTTCTGCGTATAGGTTTCCATATTTATTTTAAATAGCTAATGGAACATGCTCATGCGGTTGGTAGTGGTACTTGCTTATCGTATATATGCAATCGTACACAAATAAAGATCAACAAATATGCTAAAAACCCTTCATGTTGTGTGTCAACATGTAATTAAGTCGTCCTCACTCATATTAAAATTCAGTTATATTCTAGATCTTTCAGACACGTCGTTTAAGCATTTCATGTCCATCTTTTTACATTATGTAAATATCTCCTAACGATTTATATTATAGCCTTATACATAAAGGTGTTATTGGATACGTTGGGGTGAATGTATAAAACCAAAGTAATGCACCAAAAAATTTAAAGGATCTAATTAAATTTTGGTGTAAATATAAAATATCTAAACGACCACTTAAAAATAGATAATAGAGAATTGTAATCGTACTTTTCCCGAATTAAATGACTTATCACGTAAAAATTCATAGCCAGGTAAATGGTAAAGACATACCATGAAGAAACAAACATTTCAGGCAAAAATTACACTCTAAGTATCAGTTAGGTGTGGCCTTCTTTGGAACAGAACTCTGCTTGTCACCAAAAATATAATTACTAGCAAGCGGCAAGACAGAAGGCGTAGAAGCAAAAAAGATTATGAGAAAGTTGTTCACAAAAGTGGACGTACTACCAACGAACATTTACAAAGATTGACGGCGTTGATGGCACGTTCTTAACTAATCCAATCTTGATAGAAACGTAACGTAACGTAATAAGTTGTGCCTTCGTGCGATAAATATATCTAATTGAATCAAGATCAAAATAATAATTTTAATATAATTATGTTTATCTATATCATAAAATCAATTCTAATAATTACGAAACCGATATGATATGCTGATAAATAAGCGATTCTTCCTTTTAAATTACGTAAATTAGGAGATAATGAAATTTCATTGGTTATTTGTATTATGCCTATTATAATCAACCACGGAGAAAGGGGAAATATAGAATAACTCCATATTGGCCGTACACTCTCATTTTTAATACGATTCCAGCTAAAAGGATACAAGTATTATAACGTGTCTTTCACGAATATGAATAACCATGTATGTAAATGTATAATCGGTGATTTGATAGCAAAAGCAACGAGCAATCCGATATAGAATATTATCTCTAGTGCCGCAAGAAGTGTTTATTGCCAGCATTAATAACTTTGGAACTAAGTCTAATGGTTCATATTCCTAATTAATTTTTTTTGTGAATATTTTCTTCGTGTAACAACTCATAAGACCTTTTGAGCCATATTGTACGGGGTGTCATCACTCCATGACCAGTTCATGTGCTGCTACTTGGATCTCATTATATAACAACCCCTCTCTCTCTCTCTCTCCCACACACACTCGCACTCGCACTCACGCACGCATACACGAAGCAGATTTTGCATAGAGGGACAGACAATGACATTGCTTAAGAAGCTAAGACCTACAACAGCTCCATGGATGGCGAAAGGCAAGTACAACAGCAAAAACAAGGACCATATTTTGTGGCGTTGCGCTCTTTTTCTGTTCCTCGTTCTCACCTTATGGTTCCTTATTCCATGTGTCCACACCCACGTACAACCAAAGCCAAACGGCGCAACAATGACAACCATCAGACCAAAGACGTCCACGTGTCGGCTCAACGCTTCCGTGTACATCTACAATTTGCCGACAAGATTCAACTTTGACCTCCTCAAGGATTGCCAACACCTCAACATTCATACCAACATGTGCCCGCACGTAGCCAATCACGGCCTTGGCCAGCCACTTCACAACATCGGTTCACCATCCTCTTGGTTCGGCACCAACCAGTTCGTCTGCGAGATGATCTTCCATGCGCGGGTGGAGAATCACCCTTGTCGCACCACCGATCCTGAGAAGGCCAACCTCTTCTACATTCCCTTCTATGGCGGCTTCCACGTATCAATTAAGGTTAGGGAGTCTAACCTCACGTTGAGGGATGGGTTAGCCGTTGAACTAGTAGAGCATGTCGAGAGCCAACCTTGGTGGCGGAGGAATGGTGGCAAAGACCACTTCATGGTCCTAGGAAGGACTGCATGGGATTTCATGAGGGATTCGAATGCCGGACATGATTTTGGTGCCAATAGGCTTCTAGACATGCCTAGTGTCAAGAATATGTCAGTACTAACTTTGGAAAGACAACCTTGGAAAGGTTCGAATCAGAATGGCATACCCTATCCTACTTACTTCCATCCCATGACATCATCAGAACTCCTTGCGTGGCAACAAAAGATAGCTCAGTCTTCGAGGCCATATCTATTTTCCTTTATCGGTGGATCCAGAAAAGGAGTCGAAAAAGCAGCAATAAGAGATGACTTGATCCGACAGTGCGACGAGTCATCTCGTTGCAACCTCGTCAAGTGCGGTGGTGGAAATTGCCATGACCCGATGAGGGTCCTGGACGTGATGACCTCATCGAGGTTTTGTTTACAAGCCCCTGGGGACTCATTCACTCGTCGATCCATCTTTGATGCAATCCTCGCAGGTTGTATACCCGTGTTCTTCTCACCACACACGGCATATACTCAATATGCGTGGTTTTTGCCAGCAAATGGAAGCGAATACTCGGTTTATATGGAAGTTGAGGGTAAAGCTACAAAGAAAAGAATCGAAGACGAACTGCTGGAGATACCGGCGGTTGAGAAAATGCAAAGGAGAGTAATAGAGTTGATTCCGAGGATCACTTATGCACATCCTAACGCCACCGATTTAAAATTTCATGATGCCGTTGACGTTGCATTGGAGTCATTGTATAAGAAACTATACATTAAGTGAATATAGGAGTAGCTAATATTTTGAATAAATAAAGGAACTCGTATTGATAAGTGTTTTGTTATTTCGTTTTTCATTTGACAAGTGAGGACTAATAAGGTATGTATGTACAAAAGCACTGTCTACGGTTACTATTATTGCTTAACTAATTTTTCAATACTTTTGCCATCCCGTATATTTGCCAAAGAAAGTTTATCAATTTTCGATGATTTATAAACTATGTGTTTTAAGCAATTAGATGTATCATACTCTCATAAACAGTGACGAGCCTCACCGAATGATCTAAGTTATGTAGTCTATATAAACGAGATTTATATAAAAATTATATCGAACTGCTTATCCGCTTTGTATATAGTTATATTATATCAGGTTGTTCATGTAATTTAAATAAAAGATAGGTGATTTCAACTTAGCACATGTAACTCATAAGAGTGAAGGGATAGATTGCAAACGGATATTGAAAGGTACAAGATAAAGTCTCAGTTACAATTCTTTGAAACCCACTTTCATGAAGTAATGAATACAATATCTCAATATGTATCCACCCTAGAAACTATACACGAGGAATAGACTCTAAAGTGTCTTATACCCATCTAGCAAAATATTATTAAATAATAATGATGAACATAAAATATTATTACATTTCTAATTTCCATCTTCTACCAAAAAGATAAAAAGAAACTAAATTTAAACATTTAAGTTATAGTCAAAACCCATCATCCATAAGAAATGCAAGAATTTTCTTTTTATTTTTATATTTCTCTTTTATAAAAAAGAATTTAATAATACTAATATACCACATGGATAGGTGAGTGATATGCAAATACTAATAAAATTTTAACACTGAGATATATAATTGCTATTTTTTCAAAATGTCTGTTCCTTCATTTTTAAGTATTTAAATACCATTGATATTTATATATCATTCATCAATCTACTTAATATATTAATACTATTAAATCGTTTTTCCTCTTTTATTTAATTTTTTCCTCATTACTAACTTTATCTTTGCCGTTACATTTTTCATTAGATGTTGTACCTATAAACTTATTGTAATGGATTTAACATTTTATATTTCAAGTAAGTGAATCAAACTTTCTAATAGATTATAAAGTTTGTATGGGTGGAGGGTATACCTTCCTCATTAATGTGTTATTTTGCCACTTACGTTTTTAGAATGTTATATGAGATAAAATTTGTAATGTAATTTTTCTCAACACATAATAATTATACCTTTCTACAATTTCGATGAGTAGGAAGTTATGAGAACATTAATAGGTTTAAGTTTGTTTGATTCTTTTATCCTTAGGCTTTTCAACTCCTCTAGCTTGAGCACCATGCCTCCAAAAATCGCAATCCTGTTGGTTGATTCTCTTTTGCAATTCTCAATGACCTAAATTTTATCCCGATCGGTAACACAACGTCATGCTCATAGACCAGGTCATATGGAGTTACACTCAGTGCTACCTCGTCAAGATGTCCGATAAGCCCGTAGAGCAATCTATCTTTCATATGTTATTCTTCCATATGCTTGACGATCAGCTTGGGCAATCAAGTCAATTGGACCAATTAGGGACATCAAGTTCAACTAATCAATATTAGGCTCAAGCTTGGGCTCAACTCATGTTTAATCAAGCTATAAATTTTAAGTTTGAGCGTGCGTCGAAAATATATATAATAAATTTAAGCTTAATTCGATTAAACTTGAATTTTTAATAAATTTTATCAAATTAATATCAGATTCACTTATATTTAAATAAATCATAAATGTATTAAAAATTATATCGAGTTCTATTAAACTTGTAAACTTGATGAGTTTGCTATTTAGAAATTTGAGTTTGATTCAATTTACTGCTCAAACTCTAACTCAAGCTCAACACGACTATCAACAAATTAAATTTAAATGAAAATCGAGCTAAACTCAAGTAGTTTACAAATGAGCTTAGCCCATTTACATCTCTAGGACCAACTCCCAACCTAGTTATCCAGCAAAATCTCTTGTGATAACCACGATTTAATTATCCACACTAATAGTGTGAAGAATATGATTAATAATATGCTTTTTGATCATATTTATAACGTAAGCTTCATCATTCCTTTTTTTTTTTTTTCTTTGGCATCCATCGGGATTTTGGTCAGTCCAAGTTTAAATCACATAGACCCAGGAATTTTTTATCATTGCCCAAACCTATTCAAGCTCGTCTGTCAAGCATTTTTTACCAAGCTGGCACGTGACAGGCATCACAATGTTAAATTTTTTAAAGCCTTCAATTAAAATTTATGACTATTAGCAACAAAAATAGTTGATTTTTATTACTTAGCATTAGAGTTAAAAACCTACTTACATATTTTTATCATCTACCATAAAAAATTTTGAACTTTTATTAAATTGCAGGAAACTAATTAACTTATATTTTTGTCTTATTGAGTTTAAAGCATCACCTATATATTTTCCATGGCTTTTTAAATCGTTTAAAGAACAATAAATACAAGATTTGTCTATATCAATTGATATTACTTACTATGTTGGATATCTAAAATTTTTTAAATGCGACACTTAGCTTATTAATTTCTAAGTTTTATTCATATGATTGGCAGGTCCAAAGGGATTTTTCTCCTGGTCCAAAGTGAAAACTTACTTAAGACTAAATTTACTTAGAATCTTTGCCTACCAACCCTAAAATTAATGTACCAAGTCCAATTATTTATCAAGCCAGCATACCAAGCCTAACGGAAGGGCGTCAGTCACATCTATTTTCCACACCTATTCAGTGTAGTAATTGATAAAGGTGTTTATCAAGCTGAACCAGCCAAGAACCAATTATTCGAGCCGGCGATTTGTTGAATTGGCCTGAATCTTAAGCCTACAGGCCCAGATTAGTTCGCGTGAACCAGCAATTTAAGGGCATTTTGAAGGCCTTTGAATTTATCCCTTTTTATTTTTTTAAGATTTAATTTTTTACATTTTCATCAATTAATGTTAATGATTTGTCATTTACTCACGTATTTCTATTTTCTTTCCCAAATAATTCTAATACTTTATATGGATCTGTAATGAAGTATAAATGGTTTACTTTTATTTTCAGTTGATTTTTTTTTATGAAATAATTAATTCAAACTACATGAACATGATGTTGTTTATTTTGTTTTTTATTTAAAAAAATTGAAATTTGAGCAGACTCGAACAGGTGGCCTAACCATTGATTCAAGGGCTCCTTAGGTCAACAGTTCCCTAAGCCCATCACCATTTTGACTTAGCCAAGCTGGTTTAAAGGCCCTCTACGTCAATTCACGATTTAAAATCAACCCTTATATTGGTCTAATAACAGGTAGCTACTTTACTTGTGAGTTACTAAAAGCCAGCATGATTTCCTAAATCCCTTTTGTATTTTTTGAGGAAAAGTATACTTTTAATCCTTAATGTTGGTCAATTTTTATTTCAATTCTTATTTTTTTTAACAATGTTTACCAAGTTAGACTTTTTCTAACCCCTTAACTTTTTAATTACTAAATGGCAATTGTGGCACCTCATTCATTTATGTAATTAATTTAATTAAAAGATATAATTATATATATTAATTGACTTAAAATAGTATAAAAAATTTTGGAAAAATAAGAAAAGGGAAAAGGATAGAAAAATTAAAAAAAAATGGGGGGGCATTGATCACATTTCATATGAGACGGCTGTACAACCACTTAAATCCAAATTAAGTCATGACTTACAAAGAAACATAAGTTGTTTGATCGCCCACCACCACTTAAGGAAATAAAATAAACTTAAAAATTTGATCAAGTTATACCCAATTGCAACCTAATTAGGCTTTTAAGCTCGTTTTCTTATATATATATTGTGGTGCTTTATTTTTTTAGCAAAATTTGGTGGATCTATGGGTTAAATGATCCATGTTTGTTCGTGAGCTATGATCCAATTTGGGTTTAAGTGGCTATTCTAAACACCCCAAGGCCATAGGAATCTAGTGCTATTTTTAAATTTTTCTAGTTCTTTTCCTTTTCGTATTTTCAAGATTGTTTAACTATTTTTTAATCAATTTCTTAATTTAATCATATTTAATTTTAATAAGTTGATGGAGACTCGAAATGTATTTTTGTCATTTCATTTTGAATCCCCAACACTTATAAATAAGGATTTCTTTTAATATAGTTAACATTTTCATTAGCAAATGACACAT
This sequence comes from Lumnitzera racemosa, assembly GCA_024138005.1. Taxonomy (NCBI): domain Eukaryota; kingdom Viridiplantae; phylum Streptophyta; class Magnoliopsida; order Myrtales; family Combretaceae; genus Lumnitzera; species Lumnitzera racemosa. The sequence goes on along the minus strand of JAMXBC010000001.1, from coordinate 88,579,052 downwards.
CATGCTTCATTGGTATATATAATTAATTTGCTTGATAAATATAATTGAATGTAATTAAATTAATAAAAAATATTTTTTTAAATCTAAAAAATATAAGAAAGAAAAATATTGGAAAACTAAAAATAACATTAATCAACTCAAGACCTTAGGGTGGCTAAGATATAAATTTAAACCTAGATTGGGTTGTAACCTACACACAAACATAGGTCATTCAACCCATAGGTGGGGGTGGGACTCATCGCTAAGGATGAGCGAGTTCAAGGTGGATTAGGTTTGGGATCTTACCCTTACCATATTTTATAGGTATAAATTTAAAAATTTTTTAAATCGAAATCTATTTTACAATATCTTGGAACCACCTTGTACCATGTAAGATCTACAAGGTACTAGATATTCTATAGAATCTATAATTTTTTTAAATCTTTCTTATAAATTTTAACGTGTTAACTTGTAAATTCCAAACTATTTTACATAAAGCTATACAATGTAAGTTCATTTTCTTAAATATATAAACTAAGATTTGAGATGTTTTATAATTTTCACTAAACTAAGGTTATACTTAGTAAAAAAGGAAAAATAAGAGATTGACTTGAGAGACATAAAGCATTAGCTTAAGGTTTTATTATCGATTAGACTTTTTATTATTATCTTTTTAAGGATGAAAAAAATACAACAGTATTATATTCTTTATTTATTAATATTATTCAATTATCATTACAAGGTACGTATAAGGTGCAGAACTAACATGCTCCAAAAAAGTGACATCGTAATAGTCTCACTATGCAAGTCATCTTAAGATAAAAAAAAATATGTACTTATAAGTTAGATCAATAGATATAAAACAGTTTATACTAACGTTACTAATGATTATAGGAATATGGATCTTGATAATAGAATAATGAGTGTAATAATATTACTAGTGACAACGAAATAATATATAAAAGTAATTGAATTAATATAAACCTAATTAGTTAGATGCTTGCTCTTCATTAGATTAATTGGAAACATTCATAGGTATAGAAATGTCTGAATTACACTTAGATATGGATATGTAATTATATAAATTAATAAGAAATCGACTGAAAAATTCAATGCTTAAAACAGACTCTAGAAATTATGATTTATAACAACGTTTGTGAAATAAAGTTGAACTCTCATTATTAGATAATAAAAAAATTAAGAGAAGTAACTATATAGTTTTAATATTTCAATTCAAGCTTATCTATATGAAATTTTCTTATAAGTATTAAATTTATCAAGTCTAATTGCTATAATGTAGAGTTTCGTAATTTTAGATATAGCTTAGGATAAATATTTTAGAATAAACTATGCAATTTTAATAATTAATATTAGTGAATAAAATAACATATAAGATGTATATAAATAAGCCCCAAATAATTAATATAACTTAACTATATATTATATGTTACTAATATTTTTACTAATAATTACGTTAAAACTCACCCAAAATAACAACATATTGGAGAAAAGGAAATTTATGATTATAAATTCTTCTTTACTAATAATGTTTGCAATGAAATGATAGAAAATTCTAGAAATTTAGATAGGTATGAAATAAAATATAATAAATTCACCAAAATATCTCTAAGAAAAATAAACAAAAAATATAATATATATATATCTCACCGCCTTTAGCTAGGTAGTGAAAGTTTTCGATATAATGGCTTCAAAAGCCATAAGATGCTAGACAACGGAAAAAGAAAAGAGAGGAAGAGAGATATAGAGAGGAAGAGGGGAAGAGAAAGAGTGAGGAAGAGAGATATAGAGAGGAAGAGGGGAAGAGAGAGAGTGTATGTGTGTATGAGGATGAGAGAAATTGAGGATATAGAAAGAAAAAAGAAAAGAAAAGAAGAAGAAGAAGAAAAGGAGACTAGAAGAATTAAATTTTCCAACATCCGATATTTTTAGGTAATTTTGTTTCTATAATTATAAGTGTTGTCTTTTAATTGATATTTAATAGTTATAGAAAAGAGATATCCATTATCTCATTATTTTTCTAAATGGAGTATTTTATTCGTATCATTTCATTTTTTTTTAACTTTAAACTTAGAAATTGATAACTATAAAACTTACATATTATTAGCACTGATTCTTAAAATGAGTGGATCTCTAGTAATAATTTTTTATTAGAATTACTAAAATTGAACAATGTATTTTTACAAATTTAAAATCATTACTTTTGTAAAATTTGACTACATATGATTTATTATATTTTGTTGTAAAATTGTGTGGAAATATATTTTTCATTGCATAATGCGATATCAATGTGATATTGGTTGCTATATAGCTTTTACTATATATTAGAATTAAAAATACCTCTTAGAGATAATCTTTTAAACAAAACACAAAATATGTATTGCCGAGTTCATAAAAACGCTACGATACTAACTTTACTAAAACCGAACCACTTTAGGTAATAAAACAAATGTTTTCTATAATATTATGAAAAATATCATCCCACGACAATTTTTCCATAATCAAAACATAATATAAATAATAGTAAGTATGCTTCGATACATTCGAAATGATATAATATAAGTGTTAGTAAAACTACGTATATTAGATATTATTAAGTAAACTACTATAACCTCAATGATAAAATAAAATACTTAAAATATATATGTACATATATATAATGCGTATGTATATAAACATATATATACAAAACTCTACTAAATAGCTGTATAAATAATATCTCAACTAAGTACTAAATAAAACTCTAATGTTTTAGTAAATTTTACGAAAACTGAATATGAACTTTGATATATATAGGACTGTAAGTGAGTAAGGCCTGACGTCCCAGATTTGTCAAAGTGAGCTTTAGTACAAGTAAGCGAGATCAATGTTTCACAGCATTTTGGAATATTATTTTAAAATATTTAGAGATTTTGATATGTATTTATTTGTGCTTATAGTTAGCTACTTATGCATGTGCATCTCTTGTATTAGCTACTTATGCATGTGCATCTCTTGTATTTGAGATCGATTTGTTGTGATGAAAGCTGAGCTCCATGTTATAATTATTTTGTGAATATTATTATGCTTAGATTGTCTAAACTTGATTGACTACCATAAAAATGACCTAAGTCAAACTCGGCTTATTATCTAATCTAATAGGACATGGGATATTGACCCAGCCAAATGCTAAAGCCCAGCTCATCCACTCCTAACCTAAACATATCATTTGATCATTTATTTTTGGTTATGTTATTTACACTTCATTTTTATTATATTTTTCCTAAATTACCTTCATGTTTATTATGTATTTACAGGAATGTTACTAGAGCATTCTTTAGTCATTTTATTTACAAGTTTTCCATCATGTATAAATAGAACCTTTGTGTAGGGTTTTAGGGGGGACTTAACATTTAATGAAAAACCCTTAAAACTTTTCTCTTGGAAAACCCTGTTTTATCCGCTCTTGTTAATCCCTTTAGTAAGGATTGTAACGAGCAGCCCTATCACTTGGACCGATGCGTCATATCGGCGAGTCTTGAGCTATGTTGGATCTTATTGGTGTGTCATATCCAACTAGATAGAGTGCAGATTTGCTAAAACCCCCCATTTTATTTTCTTGTTTTTAGTTCATTGTAGTGCTTATCTGCATGTCCGACTTCAAAGACGCATTATAATATAACCTACATCATAACACACTGGGGGTAATAGTTAGGATTCTCGAGCCAAATACGGACTCCTTTTAATGAAGATAGCTGAAATGGTTTCTTTCCTACCCTTAACCGAACTAATTGATAAAAGAGGAGGTTGTAGTAAGGTTAGGAGCCGTAGTTTGAAGATGGTCATGGAAAGAGAGTGTTCTTCATTACACAAGCCCTGATTTGGTTTTTATTCGGAAATGCATGACATCAAACTCCCTAACCCGAATTAAATCGGGTGTGATTTCTCTTATCTCACTAATGATCAAATAACGTCATGCGATAGCATTTGCTTATACTCGTACTACATTTAACTAACCTAGTTGAAAACTTTACTTATGATGCACTAAATTCATATTTCTGTTTTAACCTTACTTACTAAGGAAGTTATTGCTCATTCCCTTATTGTTTATTTTGCAAGTTCCAAATAGATTACAAGTACCAACCCAAAACTAAAGTACTTCATACCTCGAAAAGGTGAAGTTGTAACAGTCTCGCCATGTAAATCATCTGTAAGCCCTAAATATAAGCTCTGTTACTATAAGATCGGACTTAATACGTAAATTTTAAGGTGATTGGCTAAAGGATCCGATCAAAACAAAGCAAGAAATATTAGAAAAAGTGATCCTGTAAGTTTGGATTTAAGAAAATAAGTAATAAAATGATATAATATAAAATTTTCAAATTTTAAGTATATTACTCATTATTTATCATAAATGCATAACATGCGTCTTGATAACTAACAAATCACTAAAGATAAATTATATACACACTAAAAACCATATAATAACATAAATAATATTTAGAAATATTTACTTATACTCTATATGTATTTATATGTAGGTAAAAATATGCGAAATTATCTAAAATATCTTAAAATTACTAGAAAATTGCTAAATAATTAAACAAAATTATAAAAAATCAAGGAAAAATTAGAAAAAAAAATCAAAGAAGGGGAGAATTGTATAAAATTGAGTCATGGCAAGTCGGCGAACAAGAGAAAAAAATTGGCAAATAAAATTCACATACTTAAAAAGGCAAAACGGAAGGGATAAAGCATATGTCTAATCTAATTAATGTACAAAAAAATTCAAAAGAGCCCTATAAATAGCAAAATCTCACTAGAAGCTAATTTAGTCGATTTGTAACCTTAGAAAATTAGAGAGCACTGAAATTGACAAGGAATTAGGGTTTTACAAAAAATAGCAAAAATTCTATATAATAAGAGTAATTAGACTGAACCTACGAATTACCGTCACCTGGACCCAAACCACCACCACCACCACCACTATACTCCAAAACAACCTCCTGGATCAATTGACACACCCTAGATCATCTCTAATGGTCGAAAGTCTAAGAGACAAGTGAGTCCAAATTTCCAATCGATTTTGTATAATTTATTAAAATTATTAATTTTATCCAGAAAATTATGAATTTTATTATTCTAATATTTTATTGTATGTAGATTTAAGGAAAAATATTCATTAGGTTTAATTACATCTATAAATATAGGGTGCTTAAAAAACTGAGCAAAATTGAACATATTTTAATTTAGAATTAAATAGCCTTAGAAGTGTAATTTTCAGCTTAATTTTTTTTTTATAGACTACTTAAGTGATATAGAACAATGCTATGAAGCCATTTTTTTTAAATTAATTTTCAAAATTTCTAAGCTCTAAAATAATGAATAAAATGAGTAATTTTAAACTAATTAAATGACTAATTATTTATTTAGTGTGTAATTAGACATTTAGAGAGGTTAATCTCTGATGTGATAACATAATTATAGCACTTAGAGATTAAATGCAATTATTATAGAAATTATGCAGTAAATATATATAATTATAAGAACATGTGAAGTTGGGATTATAATAAATATTAAATAATAGGTTAAAATGGATAATATAATAATATTATTAATACGTATTAAATCTGATATAAAACTTAAATTTAGGTAATTATAAAAAAAATGTAAAATTTTCTCACATCGAGAATAAATTCGGTACACTAGTAAGGATTTAAGTACATTAGGTTGAATAAAATACTGATTTAGGACTAAAAGTGATAATTAAGATACTTGAGCCAAATGAAATTCACATTAGTGTTCGAATTATTAGGATTTATGTATAATACTTATGGTTAAAATTGATTTAAAACCAAAACCGGAATCGAATTCGAAAATCGAACCCTAACTAACCTAAGGTGAATTAATAATAACTAATATGTATATAATATCCCATAAATCAACAATCAAGATATGGACATCTGTGTATTAGGATAACGCTTTGTCCTTGTATGATTATCGTCAATAGTTAATTTAGGGTATTTAGAAAAATAAACCGATTAGGCTAAAAACTTATGAGAAATTTAATAACCCCAATCAAAGAATTCTTATATGTTTAGAAATCCATAATATAATAAGAATATCAAGAATACAATCAAAATAATGAAAATTTACTCTGTATGAGACCCTAAAATCGGATTTAGAGCAATTGTACTTAAATTTAGGGCTTTTAGGAAAAGTTATCCAATTGAACCCAAAATTTACAACAAAGATAGAAAAATTAGTTGAATTGAACCAGTAAAATTAGATTTTCAAAATAATTATTCAAAATCCCAATTTTACCCCTAGAAGTATAATTACTTAATATAGTATAAAATTACTCGGACCTCTAAAATTGAGCTAGGAATGGAACAAGAACTTAGAGATGAGTAAATTATGATATAAAATGAGATAATATAATATAATTTACTATGTGAATATATACGTATTTTTATGCGTACATCCAGTATAAATCATAATTATACTCGTAAATTAACCTAAAATTATACAATTATATATAATATGTGCTAAATTCATAAAAATAATTAGAGAATATACCTTAAAAAAAATAAAAGATATGTTAGAAACATTATTATATGAGTGCAAATACACGTTATGCTGAATATATATATATATATATTAATAAATATACAAAATATTAGCATAATATGTATAATACTATTAAATAAATCAAAAGCTTATCTAAATGGATGCATCAACCTTAGATTTAGCTAGATAATTACCATGGCAGCTCCATAGAAATTTGAGGAGATGATTCATCAACAAATCAATAGCAAAAGGACACCACTTAGATAATAAGAAGGAAAAGGATGAGAAAAATAATTAAAAAATTATTACAACCGACCCTAGGTGCTATAAAAATGTGAATGACTCCAAACGTGCAAAATTTTATAACTTGAAAATTTAAGGAACGACAGAAAGCTTTAGAGAATTAGGAAAATAAAAAGAAAAAATTATACAAAAACAAGGGAACCTACTGTGCTTTACTCGTACTCGTACTCGACCCATACGACCACCTGACAACCAACCCAACCAACCACCACCAGTCCACCCACCACCTAGGCCGTCTAACAACCACTCTTCCACTGCCGGTCATCATAACATTTAAGAACAGCTAAGTCAATCTCTTGTTCCGTTTTTCAATCATTCGTAACAAATATTAAATCCACCAAAAAAATTATAAAAAAAAATTGCAGTTAGGTTATTTCAAACATGATTTCATGTGATATTTTTATTTTTGAAAATTTTGTGATATTTAGTATACTTGTTTAAGAAAACTATTGTTCATCCAAAGTTTGATTTGTAAAATAAATGTATTAAATGATTTTTTTCTAGCTCAAACTTTTTGTATAGGATATGTATGATATATAGATAATTTCTATCTAGCCCTAATTTCGATTTGGATATTTTTAATATTTATTGCATTTTTTGGCCTAAAAATAACTCAAAAATAAGTTGAAATTGTGAAATAAATAGGAAGTTATGAAATTAAATGAGGAAAAGGACATGCATTAATTTATAGTGAATAATAATGATGTTGGAACATATTGAAAATAATTTAGCGCAAAAAGGATCATAATTGGGTAATTTAGGATAATTCAAAAGTAAAAATCGTAAATATGAATATATAAGCGATAGATTGAAAAACTTGAAACCAAGTAATAGCTGAGTTTCACATATTTTTAGGAGTTTATAGAAATTTTCGGGTAATTATTTGGAAACCCGAACTATTTATTATGGATTTACGTAGTAAAATGGTTTAAATTATAAATCAGGATGTATTTATAGTAATAATAGATTAAAACGTAATGAATAGTTAAATAAAAACTATGTATGGGCGAACTAATCAATTAAATAAAAAGTGCATTTTTAATATAATTAATAATACTTTACTGACAGGGATATGTTATATATGTATTATGTTAGATAATACTTAAATTTTAGCATTATAACGACAAATCAGATAAAATAAAGTTTAATAATATAAATTACGTATAATACGATAATATTTATCTAGATACGTATAATAATATTAAAAACTTGAACTACTTATTAAAAGTCATCTCTAAAAATAAGACCTATAGCATGTACTGTTAGGTCTGTATGAACCCAACGACACTAATTTTATTAAAATAAGACAATTTTAGGTAATATAACCTATAATTCTATAATATTCTAGAATGTACGTATTACAGTAATCCTATTGGAATTGAAACATGATTTAATAAATTAAAAATATGTTTCAATATGATCAAAATGTATATAATACGTAATAGTATAAACTATGTATATTATTAATAATTAATAACTTAACTCGATGTATATATATAGCAATTTTAGATAAAACCCTAATGTTTTCATAACAATTACGAAAACTAAATTTAGGTTTTATGTATATAAGATTCTCTTGTAATCAAATCATTGACGACTCAAGTCTTTTATGGTGAGCATTTGAACAGAAAAGTAGGATCAATGTTTTACAGTTTTTTAGCAAATTATTTCAGAATATCTGGAGATTTTGGTATGTATTGGCTTGTGAATTTAGTTAGCTGGTTGTATGTATGCAGCACTTATGATTAAATGTCAATTTGCTATGGTGGGAGCTGAGTTCCATGTTATGATTATTCCATGAATATAATGCTTGAATTGTTTGAGTTTAGTTGGTCACCCTAAAAATGAAACTAACTCAAACTTACCTTAATACCTAATCCAATATGCATCGCAATCCATTAGGGATAACAACTAGGATTCTCGGGCCAAACACGGACTCTCTTCGATAAAGATAGTTGAAATGGTCTTTTCCCCACCCTTAGCCAAACTAAGTGACAAGAGAGAAAGTTACGGTAAGGTTAGGGGCCGTGGTTCAAAGGCGGTTACGGGAGGAGGGTATTCTCCATTGTATAAGCCCCGATTTGGTCTCAATTTGCGAGTGCGCCACGTCAATCTCCTCAACCCAGATTAGAATGGGTGAAATTTCTCTGATCTCATGATGAACCAGATAACGTTGTGCAATGGCATTTGCTTATACATGCATTGCATTTAATTAACTTGGTTGAAAACTCTGCTTGTGATGTGCCGAGTGTATACTTCTATCGCTACCCACTTATTGAGCAAGTTGTCACTCATTCCTCTATAGTTTGTTTTATAGGTCTCAAATAGAATATAAAGTGTCTACCCAACACTAGAACACTAGGATAGAGAGTAAGATACAACAAGAAATGGCCAGTTATTGCCTTTAATATTAACTTTTTATCTTTTAAGGAAAACTACACAAAACTCCTCAAAGGGCTTAGTAGTTTTCAATATTTTTATTTGTAAATGAAATGAAAGGTACCTGTAGGAATTTACTACTTCTCTTTTATAAGGTTAAATTACAAGTTTATTATTACAAATTATTTTAAATGATTACTCCATAGGTTTATATCAAACATGTATCAAATTGGACGCTTCAAGAGAGTAGAGTCAAGTACGCCTGGTATGAACTAAGTCTAAAATAATAGCTGTGACGACAGTTTCTATCTTAGGATGACTCACATGACGGGTCTGTTGCAACTTTACCTTTTCAAGGTGTAACAATATATATAGGAAGAATTAAGTTAAATCATAACCTAGAGTATATATATATATATATATATATATATATATAACATCAAGATATAAATACTAAAAACATATTTATATTATATATGATAGGATACGGAGATGAGTCGACTTACGACAAGTAATTAAGCGACCAAGGATTCCAAGTAAGTTGGGTTTAATACGTTGTCATATTTCAGAGTACTATTTTAAATTACTCGAAAACTTAGGATTGCATTTGTAAGTAGTTATGTATGCATGTGCTTGAGTATCTAATTTCGTACCGAATCCTATGTTGTGTATGGTGATTAATGTATATGGACTAATGTGAAATTGTTTAATTACCCTAAACTGTACCTAATCATAATTGACCTAAATACCCTAAGTTAACATGCATTGTAATCTTTTAAGGGATCATTAGGATTCTTGATATCAAGCAAGTGCACCTATCAGTTTTAATATAGCGGATGTGAGTCCGAATCGATTCCTCAGAGACTTCGAGTACTAATATTAACCTTAGCTTTATTATCTAACTGGAAAATTATGAAAGTTTGAATTAATTAAAAATACTAAAATTAACAAACTAACTTAATTATAAGACTTAATTAAGCAATTGAAAAAGCGATAAAATTAAGAACGATTTCAAAAAAGTAATAATGTATTTAGGAATTATTTCCCCTAGAGTTAATCATATGATCGCTTAAAATATATTCAATTTGGTTTCTATTATTCTTGACCGGAGGGATTCACAATTAAAGTTAATACCTTTCTCAAGCATATTAACCCTAATCCTAAATTATTTACCGGAATCTCTTCACTTGGTAATATAATTTAGAATTTCATTAATGTATAATGAATTCCCATACAAATAATTAACTTTCCGAAAGAAACATGTATCTTATCTCTAAGTATACATGTAATTCTCTTCAATTATGTACAGATCTAATTACACATGCAATTTCTCAATCAACATGCATAATATCATATATTGATATTCTAGAAATATCAATTAACAATTAAATGACGTAATTGAATCAAGCAAAGATAGAAACTTTATTGAAAATTCTAAATCAATCTAAGAATCACATGAAACCCTAGGTTTCATAATCCTAAATACATGAATTCTAAGCTATCATAATGAATCTAAAAACGAGTTCCATAAAAAACGTAAAATAAAACATGGAAAAACTCCTTTGATTGATGAAAAATCTCTCCGATCTTGAAGTCGGTGTTGCTTTCGCCTTTTTCTTCTCCTTCTCCTCAAGTCTCTTGTCTTCTCTAATGTCTCTTATCCCTTGTGAAAACCTAATATGTCATTTTATAGTGTATCAAAAGGTTTTTGTTTTCTTTACCAGATACGACCTGGGACATGACCGTGTTCCCAGGTTGTGTAACTTTCGGCCCCTGGCCAATTTTTTCTGCATAGACTGTGTAACTTCAAAACTTCATAACTTCTTCGTTTGAACTCCGAATTGAGTGAAATTTGATTCCTTTTCTTCGTTTTCAATCTTAGAATGCGTTCAAACCTAGAAATAAAAATTCTACTCAATTAAGTATCAATTTATTTAAAGAAAACCAAAATGTGAGGAAAATACTATAAAATCACCATATGAAATATGTTTAAAATCAGAATTATCAATTTTCCAACCAAATATCAATACCTTCGAAAAAGATAACGCTAGATAGCATAATGGTATTTTCCTCATCCTTTGCTAAACTAAGTGATAGAAGATGAGGTTGCGATGAAGATGAGGGCATTAGTTCAAAGGATAGTCTTGAAGGGAGCAATGTCTCCATTGTACAAACCTAGGTTTGGTTTTGGTTGTGAGCTATTGCATTAACGGAATCTCCTTAACCTAGATTAGAGCAGGTGAAATTACTTTAATTTCACAACGGACCCGATCACGTTGTGTGATGACACTTGCTTGTTGCATTGCATATAATTAATTGTCTGATAACCTTGTTTATACTTGTTATGCTTTCATAAGTCTCCAACTTAACTTACTGAGCTGTGGTTGCTCATATTTATATAGATTTTTTTACAAGTTCTAACTTCTGACTGATATGCTACATTACAACTATCTTGAGGTTAGTTCTCTTTTAAAGCTATAGGGAGTGAGAATCAAATGGCTATATGATCGAGTTTGTTTAATATCTTGATAGTACTTGAGGTATATGAATTGAGGTGTGAGATGTAAGGGACTGCTATAATATGTGTAATTTCCAGGGATTTTGAGATAATATGGATGTAATTATATATATATATATGAATAATAATTCTAACTTTTATGTAAATTTTAGATCAAACTTTAATTGAACTACTTACTTCAAAGCAAGGAGTCATAGACACTTTATATAGATTAAATTTACGACAGGGACTGTAAGGTCATTTACTGTCATAGGTTGATTTACATAGTAGAACTATTACAACTCTACAGCTTTAGGGCATAATACCATTCTAAGATAGAAACTGCCCTTGTAGTTCTTATCCTAAACCTAATTCACACTAAGTGTACTCAACTCTACTCCTTTGAAGCGTCCAATTCAATACATATTTGATATAAACTTGTTGAGCAATCCTTTGAAATAATTTGTCAAAAATAAACATGTAATTTGACTTTGCAAAAGAGTGATAGTAAATCTCATAGATATGTATCATTTCATATATAGATTAGAATGTTGAAAACTACCAAGCCCCTTGAGGAGTTCTGTGTAGTTTTCCTTAAAAGTTAAGAAAGTCAATATTAAGAAAAATAACTGGTCATTTCTTGTTGCACCTTACTCATCGTCCCAATTTGCTAGTATTCTAGTTTTGGGCTACTACTTGTAATCCATTCGTAACTTGCAAATAAATAATAAAGGAATGAGTGATGACTTACTCAGTAAGTATGGATACAGAAGTATGCATTCAACACATCACAAGTAAGGTTTTCAATCAGGTTAATTAAATGTAATGTGTATACAAGCAAAGCTATTGTAAGATGTTATCTAGTCCATCGTGAGATTAGAGAAATTGCACTTACTCTAATTCAGGTTAAGGAGTTTAACATCGTACACTCTCAAATCAAAACCAAACTGAGGCTTGTACAATAGAGAAAACCCACATCCTGTAACCACCTTCAAACCATAGCCCCCAACCTTATCGAGACCTCTTCCCCTGTCACTCAGTTTGACTAAGAGCGTTGTTTACTTTTAACATTACTCTTATCTTTTCCCTTAAATAAGATTAGGTGGCGAGTAACCTCATTGAACCAATTTGTGCATCGTATTGAATTGACCTGTGAGTCCTTGGAAGTTCCATTAGTATGTCATATCCTTTAGAGCTGTTCATTGGTTTTGCTTACTATTTTATTCTTCGTTTTTTGCCCTTTCGCACTTTTCCCAATCAATCTTTTTCAAGTTTTCTACAAACTTAGATCCATACTAACCTTGTTTGTTCTTAGTCGTGGTTCGCAACATCTTAATATTAGAGCGAAGGTTTTGTGTAAACTGTACTAGTTCTTCTTGAAGTTTTGTTATATTTTATTTTACGTGTGTGAAATAAAGCAAGTTACTATGTTCATTTGATTGCTGTATTGTTAACTATTAATTTCCTGAAGTATTTGTTTGAGCTTGAATCTATAAGGAAAAATGACAGACCCAAGTATGAATGTTGGTATTGGTGATGATGGTGAGGTTGGCCACCATGGACGATAGTCTCAAGGAACTCCTAGAAGCACTGACGAGAGACTTGATAAGGCAGCTAACTTCTTAGTAGATATGACCCGAACAGTTCATACACTATCTTGCCGACTCGTTGAGGTCGCACAAAACACTCCATAAGCTGCTTAACCTGTTAGAGGTCAGAACCCAACTCAACCTGTTTGAAGTGGAGGAGTTGGCGAGTGAGTAAGGCGAAGGATCGACCTGATAGAGCTTGATGAAGGGGAAGAAGAGTATTTTGAAGAGAAGCGTATACAAATCCCCAGAGCATCCAACCATGTGAAGCTTCAAGCTTCGAATTTCAAATTTCAATGGATTTGGCAACGCTAATAAGTATTTGGATTGGGAAGAGAAGGTAAAACGTATATTTGATTATTATTAGTATGAGGATTATGAGAAGGTGAGAACTGCTGTTGTTGAGTTCTCTGGATGTGTCACTATGTGGTGGAAGAATTTTTAGGTCATGAGGAGACAAGCGAGGTATCAAGAGATTAATACTTGGCCAAAGATGAAGAGGATACTTAGAAACAGATTCATGCTAGAAACCTATCTCCAATATACTTTCACTCGACTTCAGGAGCTAAGACAAGGAGGTCAAACTGTTGATAAGTATGTTCACGACTTTCAAATGCTTATGATGCGTTATGAAATGAAGGAACCACTAGCTCGAATGGTCTCAAGGTTCGTTACTGGGTTGAGAGGAGACATTCAAGACGTTGTGGAGCTCCAATGATTCGACACCATGGATGAAGTTGTTAGGATTGCCCAGTGAGTAGAGAGGCAAAGAAGGAGTTGACTACTGACGAGGATGCCGACTAGCCGACCCGAACAGGCAAGTCACCAACTCAGTCATGTACAGAACCGAGCAGAAAAACCCACTTGATGGTGAAATGCCAACCCAAACTTATGATAAGGGGTAAAGGTTTAGCAGGAAGACCAGCCAGATCAAGTGCTTCAAGTGTCAAGGGTTTAGACACAGGTTGCTTAGTGCCCAAACCAACGGATGATAGTCATCAAAGGAGACACCCTGAAGCTCGAAGTAGAGAGTACGGATGAGGAACTCGAGGAGGAGGAGGAGGAGGACGTTCATGCCGAGAAAAAACTCATTAAGGAAGACGTGTTTGCTGAGGACTTGGACCAGTTACTCATGGTTTTTCGAAGCACTATGAACATGGAACCTTCACGAGAGGAGGAGCAGAGAGAGAATCTGTTTCACACAACCTGCAAGGTGAATGATCAAGTGTGTACCCTTATCGTAGATAGTGGAAGTTGCACTAACTTAGCATCAACCAATCTTAATTCAAAACGGAAATTTCCACTGTTGCCCACCTAAAGCCATACAAGTTGCACTGGTTAAGTGAAAAGAGATCATTACATGTCACTCAGCAAATACTACTGCCAATCATTATTGAGAACTACTTTGACAAGATTCTATACGACGTCTTACCCATGTATGCTACCCACATGTTGCTAGGTAGGCTGTGGTAATTTGATAAGAAGGTTATCTATGATGGCTATAGGAACACATAGATGTTCAAGAAGGATGACTAGGAGATTATACTAAACCCGATGCCGCCAAGAAAAGTTAATAAGTTGCAAATGAAACTTACTTACAGATCGAAGAAAGCTCTGGTGATGAGTAGAGTCAAGCTTTGAAAGGCCATCAATGCTAATGAGTCGACCCTCATGTTGGTCAGGCGATTGTTGGAAATGAAGGAACGGGCTAAGTTACCTTAAGACGTTAAGGAGTTGTTGGATGAATATGCCGAGTTGTTCCTAGAACAATTACCTAGGGGGTTACCTCTAACTCGAAGCATAGAGCATTGCATTGACTTAATACCCGGCGCTATATTGCCGAATAAGCCAATGTATCAATGAATCCCGAATAGGCTTTTGAGCTCCAATGTCAAGTTAATGAATTACTAGAGCGAGGCTATGTAAGAGAGAGTCTCAACCCTTGTACTGTGCCTGTACTTCTAATGCCAAAGAAGGATGGAACTTGATGGATGTGTATAGACAACCAAGTCGTAATAAAATCACGATCAAATATAGGTATTTGATCCTAAGGCTAAAAGACATGTTAGACGAACTAAGTGGAGTCAAGATTTTCAGCAAGATTGATCTTAAATCTGACTACCATCAAATCCACATCAGGCTAGGTGACAAATGGAGGACTACATTCAAAACTCAACATGGACTTTATGAGTGGATAGTCATGTTTTTCGGCTTATTGAATGCCCCAAGTACTTTCATGGGATTAATGAACCATGTGCTAAGACATCTCATCGAGAAATGTGTCGTGGTATACTTTGACGACATCTTGATCTACAGTACCAACCTACCAAGTTACTGTAAACACATCACAGCAGTCCTGGATATCCTCCATATTGAGAGATTATTCAGCAATCTAAAGAAATGTTGCTTTTACTCGGGGGAAGTGGTATTCTTGGGTTATGTATTCAGTAGAAGAGGCTTGCGAGTTAATGATGAGAAGATTCGAGCAATTGTCAAGTGGCTAACTCCTACTACTTGTGCTGACGTGAGAAGTTTCCATAGACTGGCTTCATTTTATAGAAGGTTTATCAGGAATTTTAGCACCATCACTACACCATTTACCGAGCTAACAAAAAAGAACACCAACTTTCGATGGGGAGAAAGGGTAGAGAGAAATTTTTTTTTAGATAAAAGAAAGGTTGACCTTCGCCTTAGTGTTTGTACTACCCAACTTTGACAAAATTTGTAGTTGGAATGCGATGCATCAGGCATTGGAATAGGCGTTATCTTAATGCAAGAAGGCCAACCAATTGCCTTCTACAGTGAGAAGCTCCAAGGATCGCAGCTAAACTACTCCATGTATGATAGGAAACTTTTAGCACTAATCTAAGCAATGCAAGTATAACACATTATTTGCTATTGAGAAAATTTGTCATACATACTGACCATGAATCGCTGAGGTACCTTCAAAGTCAGATCAAGTTGTCGAAGTGGCAGGCAAGATAGGTTAAATTCCTTAAAGGATTCATTTTTGTAATTAAGTACAAGCAGGTAAAGAGCAACATAGTTACCAATGCTCATTCGAGGAGATATGCGCTTTTATCAAAACTGCAGACCAAGCTGTTTAAATTTGCAAGTATCAAAGAACAGTACTCTAAGGATCCACACTTTAGACCTATAATTTTACAATGCGTCGACGGGAAGACAGTGCACAAGTATCATGTGGAAGATGACTACTTGTTTCGAAGTGGAAAATTATGTATGCCGGCTTATTCACTGAGGGAGCTATTAGTTAAGGAAGCCTACATTGGAGGTCTCTCCAAATATTTTAGGGAAAAGAAGACCTGTGAACTGATAAATGGCCCATTCTTTTGGCTAAGAATGAGGAAAGATATACACCGAATTGTTGAAAGCTGTACCATATGCAAAAAGGCCAAGTGCCAAGCCGAGCAAGGAAAAGCAATGCCTCTACCTGTTCCAACAAGGTCATGGACTGAATTGAGCATAAACTTTATTCTCGAACTACCACAAACTGCCCAAGGTAAAGATTCTATGATGGTCATTGTAGATTAGTTCAGTAAGATGGCACACTTCGTACCCTGCACCAAGATTAACAACTCTTTGGATATTGCTTTTCTTTTCTTATAGGAGATTGTGCGGATACATGGCATGCCAAGAAGTATAGTCTCTAATAGAGACCCGAAGTTCTTGAGCCATTTCTAGAGAACCTTATGGCGTTGGCTGGGAACCAAATTACTCTTCAATACCTCATGTCACTCTAAACTAACGGCCAAATAGAAGTGATTAATCGTACTTTGGGGTTACTTCTCCAAGCTACACTAGGTAAGAACTTGGCTGATTAGGACGTTTTCCTGCCAGTGGTTGAGTTCGCCTATAACCAAATAGTACATGACACCATTAAGCAGACTCCCTTCGAGGGGGTCTATGGATTCAATCCTGAGTTACCCCTCGAGCACGCCTTTATACCAATACCTGCACAAGAAGACCCTTACGCAATGACCAAAGCATAATCCCTTTAGCACATCTATGAAAAGGTCACTCGGCATATTGACTAAGCTACTAGAAGAACGCAAGAAAAGATTAAGGGTAGGTTGGCCAAACAATTTCAGCTGGGAGACTTCGTATGGTAGTAACTCAGTAAGGAACGCTTCCTGAACAAGAAGAGGAACAAATTATCTGTAAGAATGGAAGAACCTTTCAGAATCCTCCAAAAAATCAATAACAATGCCTACAGGTTGGAATTGCTTGAGGATTATGGGGTTTCTGACGCCTTCAACTTTGCCGACCTCAGTCCATATCACCCTGACGGAGAACTAAGTAAATGCCATTCAAATTTGATCCCAAATCCAAAACAACCTGGAGGGAATAATGCAAATTAGGTTACCAGACCTTTGACCTGTAGCCAAGCCTGAAGACTAGAGAAGCTAGTACGATGAATTCTTCTATTTTAACCTACCCCTGCCAAGGCCGAGTACTTCCTTGTCGAGTTACCCTTCATACCGTGTCGTATGACCACTCATTTTTCTATAGTATGCCAAGTTGATAATTACTCTCTAACGTCGAGCCGACCAATTACTCGGCATCTTTTTTGCCTAGAAGCTGAGAGAAAGAGTCCAAATTGACTAAGTCATCCCTGCTTAGACAAGCCCATTTGTCCGTACCTTTTGTTCGCATCTCCTAACGACCTCGCCAATGTAGCATCACCATGTGTACAATATCATGTGCAGAATCTATTAAACCAATGATTTTTTTTTTTGTATATTCATTTTTACCCTTTTGTATCTTATACGTTACTTTCTTAGGAAATGCCCTTTCTGTCTTTTTCTTTTTAGGTAGGTTGTCCTAATTTATAGGTATAAATACCCTTATATTTGTAACTATGAGTACATTAGATCATTCTTAATATATAATTTTTGAGTAATTTTTCTTTGTTGCGTAAGTACTAATTATTTACTCTCTGCATCACTCTTATCCTTTTTTATAAGAATCGGGCTACCGGATTTCTGACCTGTAGTCAAGTCCGAGGGCTAGAGGGGATGGCACGATAAATCCTTTTGTTCCGACGAATCCTTCTATTCCCACCAACCCCTATCGAGACCCAATACTTCCTTGCTGGGTCACCTTTAATGCCATACTGTATGACCGCCCATTTTTCTGTAGTATGCCGAGTTATTGATTACTCTCTAGCGCTGAGCCGACCAATTACTCAACATCTTCCTCATCAAAAAGTTGAGAGAAAGAGCCCGGACTGACTAAGCCATCCCTGTTCGAATTAGCCCATCTATCTGTACTTTTTGTTTGCATCTCTTAATAACTTTGCTAATGCAGTATCGCTACATATATCGTATCATATGTAAAATTTATAACACCAATGATTGTTTTCCTTATATATTCATTTTTATCCTTTTGTATTGTGTACATTGCTTCTTTAGAAAATGTCTTTTTTGTCTTTTCCATTTTTGGGCAAGTTACCCTAACTTATGAGTATAAATACCCTTGTACTTGTAGTTGTAATGAGCATATTATCTTCGATACACTTTTGAGTACTTTCTTCTTTTGCATAGACACTGTTGTTTATTCTCGATATTACTCTTATCATTTCCCTTAAGTAAGTTTAGGTGGCAAGTAACCTCATTGGACCAATTTGTATGTCATATTGAATTGTGCCGTGAGTCCTCAAAAGTTCTACCGGTTCGTCATATCCTCTAGAGTTGTTCGTAGGGTTTTGCTTATTATTTTATTCATCATTTTTGCCTCCCCTTTCATACCTTTCCCCATTAACCCTTTTCAAGCTTTCTGCAAGCTTGAACCCATCCAATTACTGGCCTTGTCTGCTATTGGTCACAGTTCACACATCTTAGTATCAAAGCAAAGGTTTTGTGTGAACTGTAGTAGTTTTTCTTGAAGTTCTATTATACTTTGTTTTACGTGTGTAAAATAGAGCAAGTCACTATGTTTATTTGACTGCTATGTTGTTAGCTACTCACTTTCCAAAGTATTTGTTAAGCTTTGAATTTGTGAAGAAAAATGATAGACCCAAGTATGAATGTTGGTACTGGTGATGACAATGAAGTTGTCCACTATAAACAACAATCTCAGGGAACTCCTAGAAGCACTAACAAGAGGCTTGATGAGGTAGCTAACCTCTTAGTAGATTTGACTTAAATTGTTCATGCATTATCTTACCGACCTACTGTAGCCATGCAAAACACCTTACAAGCTGCTTAACTTATTAGAGGTCAGAACTTAGTTTAACTCGTTCGAGATAGAGGGGTCACTAAACGAGTAAGGCGAAAGATAGACCTGAGAGAGCTTGATAAAGAGGAAGAGGAGTATTTTAAAGAAGAGCGTGTATGAATCCCTAGAGTATTCGACCATGTGAAGCTTCGGATTTCGAGTTTCAATAGATCTGGGAATGCTGAGGAGTATTTAGATTGGGAAGAGAAGGTGGAGCGTGTGTTTGATTATTATCAATATGAGGATTATGAGAAAGTAAGAACTGTTGTTGTTGAGTTCTCTGGATATGTTGCTATGTGGTAGAATAATTTTTAGGCCATGAGAAGGCGAAATGGGTACCAAGAGATTAACACTTGACTAAAGATGAGGAAGGTGCTCAGAAATAGATTCGTACCGGAAACAAACCGCCAAGATAAGTTCACTTAGCTCCATGAGCTAAGACAAGAGATCGAACTATTGACGAGTATGTTCAAGAGTTTCAAGTGCTTATGATGCGTTGCAAAGTGGAATAACCATTAGCTTGAACAGTCTCAAGGTTAGTTACTAGGTTAAGTGGAGACATTCGGGATGTTGTGGAGATCCAACGATTCGACACGATGGATGAGGCTGTTAAGATTGCCCAACAAGTAAAGAGGCAAAGAAGGAGCCAAGTATTAGTGAAGATTCCAACTAGCCAACCCGAACAAGTAAGTCAGTAAGCTCAGTTGAGTACAAAGCCGAGTAGAAAGATTAATGTAAGAGCCGAGTAGAAAGGCCAACCTGAAGATGTAGTACCGACCTAAACGTATGAGAAGGGGCAAGGGTCTAGCAAGAAGACTAGTACCTAAACTAAAGGACGATAGTCATTAAGGAAAACATCTCGAAGTTAGAAGTAAAGAGTACAGATGAGGAACTTGAGGAAGAGGAGGTTTTTACCAAGAAAAAACAAATTGAGGAAGACGTGTTTCCTAAAGACTTAGACCAGTTACTCATGGTTGTCTAGCACACTATGAGCGTAGAACCCTCACAAGAGGAGGAGTAAAGAGAGAATTTGTTTCATACCATCGTCAAGGTGAATGATCAGATGTATGCCTTCATTGTGGATAATGGAAGTTACACCACCATGGCATCAACCGATCTTGTTTCAAAACTGAAGCTACTGATTGTTGTACATCCTAAGCCATACAAGTTGCACTGGTTAAGTGAAAAGGAGCATTACATGTCACTCGGCAAATATTGTTACTACTCACTATAGGGAATTACTCTAACTAAATCCTCTGCGATGTGCTACCCATGTGCTCTTCCCACATATTGCCAGGTAGGCCGTGGTTGTTTGACAGGAGAGTTATACATGACAGCTACAGAAACATGTATACATTTGAGAAGGATGATTGGAAGATCACGCTAAATCCCAAGCCATTGAGAGAAGTTTACAAGTTATGGACAAAACTCGCTCATGGATCGAAGAAAACTTTGGTGATGAGTAGAGCCGAGCTCCAAGAGGTCGTCAATGCTGATGAGCCAACCCTATTATTGGTTAGGTGACTATTGGAAATGAAGGAGCGAGGTAAGCTTCCCTTGGAAATCAAAGAGTTGCTAGATAAATATGCCGACTTGTTCCTAGAACAGTTATCTGGAAGGTTGCTCCCAACTTAAGGCATAGAGCACTATATTAACTTAGTATCCAGCGCTACACAACCGAGTAAGCAAGTTATCGGATGAATCCCGAGTAACCTTGTGAACTCCAATGATAAGTTAATGAATTGCTGGAAAGAGGCTATATAAGAGAGAGTCTCAGCCCTTATGTCGTGCCTGCACTTCTAGTGCCAAAGAAAGATGGAACCTAGCGAATGTATGTACATAGCTGAGGCATGAACAAAATCATAATCAAATACAGGTATCCGATCTCGAGCTGTACTTCTAGTGCCAAAGAAAGATGGAACCTAGCAGATGTATATAGATAGCTGAGCCGTGAACAAAATCACAATCAAATACAGGTATCTGATCTCGAGGCTAGAAGACATGTTAGACGAACTGAGTGAAGCCAAGATTTTTAGCAAGATTGATCTTAAATCTGGCTACTATCAAATCCGCATGAGGTCAGGCGACGAATGGAAGATTGCGTTCAAGACTCAACATGGACTTTACAAGTAAATGGTTATGCCCTTGGACTTATCAAATGCCCCGAGCACTTTCATGAGATTAATGAACCATGTGCTGAGATATCTCATCAAGAAGTGTGTCGTGGTGTACTTTGACAACATCTTAGTCTACAGTATTGATATGTCGAGTCATTATGAACATCTCAGAACAGTCCTAGATATCCTTCGTACTGAGAAACTATTCGGCAATCTAAAGAAATGTTGTTTTTTCTAGGAGGAAGTACTATTCTTGGGCTATATAATCAGTGGAGAAGGCTTACGAGTCAATGATGAGAAGATCCAAGCAATTATCGAGTGGCTGACTCCTACTACATGTGTCAATGTGAGAAGCTTTTACGAACTAGCTTTGTTTTACAGAAAATTTATCAAGAATTTTAGCACCATCACTGTGCCACTTACTGAGGTAACAAAGAAGAACACCAACTTCTGATGGGGAGAAAGGGAGGAGAGGAGTTTTGCCAAGGTAAAAGAACGGTTGACCTCTGCTCCGGTATTAGTATTACCTGACTTCGACAAAAAATTTTAGTTGAAATGTGACGCATTGAACATTAGAATAGGCGTTATCCTGATGTAGGAAGGTCGACCAATTACCTTCCATAGGGAGAAACTCCAAGGACCGCAGTTGAACTACTCTATGTATGATAAGAAACTTTTGGTTTTGATCGGAGCGATGCAAAATGGCAACATTATTTACTACTGAGAGAATTTGACATATATACTTACCATGAATTACTGAGGTACCTCCAAAGCCAGACCAAGTTGTCGAAGTAGCAGGCGAGATAGGTTGAATTTCTTGAGGGATTCAATTTTGTAATTAAATACAAGTAGGGAAAGAGTAACATAGTCGCAGATGCTCTTTTGAAGAGACATGCGCTTTTATCAGAACTGCAGATCAGGTTGTTTGGGTTTGTGAGTATCAAAGAACAGTACTCTAAGGATCCATACTTTGGATCAATAATTTCGCGATGCGTGGATGGAAGGACAATGGATGAGTATTATGTAGAGAATGGCTACCTGTTATGAGGGGGAAAACTGTATGTGCTGACTTGTTCTCTATGGGAATTATTAATCAGGGAAGCCTATAGAGGAGGACTCTTTGGACACTTTGGGGAAAGGAGGACTTGTGAACTATTGAATGGCCGATTCTTTTGGCCGAGAATGTAGAGAGAAGTGCACTGAGTTGTCGAAATCTATGCCTTATGCAAAAAGGCTAAGAGTCAAGCTGAGCAAAAGAAAGCAATGCCCCTACCTGTTCTAACTAGGCCGTGGATTGAACTGAGCATAGACTTTATTTTTGGACTGTCGTGAATTACCTAAGGCAAAGATTCTGTAATGGTCATTATAGATAGATTCAGTAAGATGGCACACTTTGTGCCCTATACCAAAACTAATGACGCTTTAGCGATTGCTTCTCTTTTCTTATAGGAGATTGTGCGAATACACGGCGTGTCAGAAAGTATAGTCTCCGGCAGAAACCCGAAGTTCTTGAGCCATTTTTGGAGAACCCTGTGGTGTCAGCTAGGAACTAAATTACTCTTCAATGCCTCATGTTACCCCCAAACTGATGACCAAAAGGAGTTGGTTAATTGTACTTTGAGGTCATTGCTCCGAGCTGTAGTAGGCAAGAACTTGGCTGATTGGGACATTTGCTTACCAATGGTTGAGTTTGCCTATAACCGAACCGTACATGACACCACTAAGTAGACTCCCTTCGAGGTGGTTTATGGATTCAATTCCAAGTTGCCCTTCAACCACGCCCCTATACCAGCACCCGCGTAGGAGGACCCTGACGCTTCAGCCAGGGCACAATCTCTTCAACGCATCTATGATAAGGTTACTCGGTACATTAACCAAGCTGCCAGAAGAATACGAGAAATGACTAAAGATAGGTCGACAAAACAATTTCAGCCAGGAGACTTAGTATGGCTGCACCTTAACAAGGAACGGTTCCTAAACAAGAGGAAGAACAAATTATTTACAAGGGTGGAGCGGAAGGACCTTTAAGTATCCTCTAGAAAATCAGTGACAACGCTTATAAGTTGGAATTGCTTAAGGACTATGGGGTTTTTGACGCCTTCAACATTGCCAACTTTAGTCTATATCACCCTGATGGAGAACTGGGTGAACACCATTCAGATTTGATCCTAAATCCAAAACAACCCGGAGGGAATGATGGGAATCGGGCTACCGGACCTCTAACTCGCAGTCAAACCTGAAGACTGGAGGGGCTGGCACGACGAATCCTTCTGTTCCAACCAACCCCTGTTGAAGCTTAGTACTTCCTCACCAAGTCACCTTTAATGCCGTGCTGTATGACCGCTCATTTTTCTGTGATATGCCAAGTTGATGATTACTCTCTAGCGTTGAGCCGACCAATTACTCGACATCTTCCTTACTGAGAAGTTGAGAGAGAGAGTCCAGACTGACTAAGCCATCCCTATTCGGATAAGCCCATCTGTCTATACTTTTTGTTCGCATCTCCTAACAACTTGGTCAATGCAACATTGCCACGTGTATTATATCGTATGTAGAATCTATAGCACCAATGATTGTTTTCCTTATATATTCATTTTTATCCTTTTGTATCGTATACATTGCTTCTTTATGAAATGTCACTTTTGTTTTTTCCCGTTTTGGGCAAGTTACCTTAACTTACGGGTATAAATATCCTTATACTTGTAGCTATAATGAACAAATTATCTTCAATACACTTTTGAGTACTTTCTTCCTTGCGTAAATATTGTTGTTTACACTCAGCATCACTCTTATCCTTTTCCTTAAGCAAGATTAAGTGGCGAGCAACCTTATTAGACCAATTTGTAAATTATATCAAATTGTGCCGTAAGTCCTTGGAAGTTTCATTGGTATGTCATATCTTCTGGAGCTATTCGTAGATTTTTGCTTACTATTTCATTCATCATTTTTGCCTCACTCCACCCCTCCCCCTTTCGCACCTTTTACTATTAACCCCTTTTCATGCTTTCTGCAAGCCTGAACTCATCCAGTGATTGGCTTTGTCTGCTCTTGATCACAATTTGTACGATTTTCCCTTAAGCAAAGTTAGGTGGTGAGTAACTTCACCAGATAAATTCATGCGTCATATCAAATTAAGTTGTGAGTCCTCGGAAGTTCCGTTGATATGTCATATCCTCTGGAGTTGTTCATGGGTTTTACATATTGTTTCATTCTTCGTTTTTGCCCTTTCACATTTATCCCCATTAATCTTTTTTGAGCTTTTTACAAGCTTGGACTCATCCAACAACCGGGTTTATCTATTCTTGGTCATGGTTCGCAACAGCTATACTCTTATAACATACCACATGTGTCAAGGAATCCAAAAAGGATAGGTTCTCGTAATGTTATAATTATACATCCTATTAACTTCATATACTTTATCATCATTTGACTACTTAATCTCCTAATTATCTACTATCTTATGAGTCACAATCTCATTCTATACTAAGTTAGCCTTGGAATTAAGCTTTGATTATGTCTCTAAGAAAGGTTTTAATTTACTCTTTGAATCCGCTCTTGATTATCTACCTGCGACATGTCCTTCCATTTCATTCATTTTAGTTAACGACCATAGCTCACGTCACCACAACATATATATACTTATTATGATCTCCTTCCAATTTCTACCAAGGTAACGAGTCATTTTGTTAATGTAGAATTATAAATTACTAACAAATTAAGGAATGAATCTCTTACTTCCCTAACTCTATACATACTAGGAATAGCATCTTACACTTATGTTTTAAGTTGTTTCTTATCAAACCCATATTTATCTATATAGACATTGCAGTAATTAATCCTATAAGTTATTTTTAGTTAATTCATAAAACAATGATTATAATATGCATGTATTGCTATTAATAATACCCACTTACTTTAGAAAATAACACACAATTTATACATTTTTTTTTTAGCTACAAAAATTCATTTATAATTGTAATAGAATGCATTTAAAAGACATGAGAGGTGTTCTCTAAATTAAAATTACATTTATAATAGGTATTTGCAATTCATTTTATAAAATTTAGTATAATTCGCTTAACTTCTCAATATTTTTACAAAACACCTATATACATATAATAATACAATCATTTAATGGATACACAAATTCACGTTAATTGATTACTTTTTATTCAAGTATTTGGTATCTCCGTATCTGTTATAAGATCAATTCAATATGATCGTATGTTCTTAAGGTATAATATCTATTAATCACTTACTAAAATATATTTCATAAACGATATAAATAGGTTTGAACGAGATGGAGAGTATAGGTTTACATTATCAATGTTAACTATTCATTTTTCGATCACTCATACGTGCATCATGCCGTTTACATAAGAACATATGCCATCGTATACAGGATAACATGGCTATATTATTAATAGGAAATACTTATGTATTTTAAGTCAATCAATAGTTATATCATACTAATATTATATTTCTTTTAGTTATTTACTAAAGTTTGTGAAGTTGGATCTATAAAGTTTTGTCTCTGATTTGAAGACATTTTATAGTTTTGTGCCAATTAGAGAAGCTATCTAAATAAATGCATTTTAAGTACTTAGTTTCATCTTACTATTATATCATTTAACTCTATAAAATTAAACAACATCATGCTAAAATGAAAGAATATCGATTCGAAACTTATGAAATAATCTAATTTAATACTCATATGTTTCTATATTTATCAAACATCCTATAAATCATTTAACTTCAAATCTTACTAAAACATTTGAATATGCATATAGTCATGCAAGAATGTTACCAATACATATGACATTCAATTTAACCAGTATAGAGTCTCTCTCTCTAATTCATGTTTGTTCCATGATAACAAGATTGTATTGGTAACATCATAGATATATCTCAAGTTAGAGGGAATTTTATAGTTAAATATCATTAAAGGATATAATCATATTAGTGTTGAGATATATTAGGTTACAGAGGAACCTTAATTCAATTAATAGTAATACCATGTTTTGATCTCATACAAAGTCTAAACAAAGGTTTAATGTCACCATTAGGTATAACATTCCATTTCTTTTATTTATTAATAATTTTTGTGTCCATTTTTTTTTATCGTATCCTATGTACCATATTGTTGTCTTGGACCATCGCTCAAAGATTAGCCTTATCACATTGAATAGTTTAATCTTTCATGTTTATCTTACAATCCTTTTACTTTACCCTACAAATGAGGTTCTACAATAACCTTTGTGAATAGGTTTTGCTTAATTCCCTTTTCTAAATTCTAATAACTATTTATCTTCAAACTAAGTTGCCATCATGTTCAGTACTTTATTACACTCCTAATTAGTGCTAAAGTTCTTCTTAAGATCCCTTTCTTTAGCAGTTATTGGACTCTTCAAAACTTCCTACTTATAATTTCTTCCAATTCAATAAGTAATACTCTTAGATTTACTATCAAATTCTAACTTATTAAATCCTAATGGTATATCTTAATATTTATTAGAAATAAGTGATGTGGTAATTAGTTAGTTGGTCTAACAAACTCTTCTAGGAAATATAAGGGATGAGCACAAAAAGTTTTAATTTCCAAATTAGGTCTACCACAACTTTTTTGTATTATTCTAATATTACCTAATTATTTACTTCTAATAGTAACCTTAAAGGATAATATTATGTATCTTATAAGTAATTCCTTATTGCTTTACTTAAGAGTTAATCAAGAGACTAAGGGTGCTATTCTATAACCATCAAATCTAGTTAAATAAAAATTAATTAACTTTAAGGTCAGTATTACCCATTATAATCCTAACTTCACCATAAGTATATAAATATATATATATATACATATATATACACTTGTGGTTTAAATCTCTTTTTACTACCCGCTTTCAGTGTTTCCCAATACATCTATTTCATTCTATTTATGATGCTCTAAAGCATATTCTTAAGAATTTCACAATGAATTCTTAAGTAACACTCTAATACCAATTCAAAATTGTCAAGCCTTGAAAAAGTAAAGTTATAACAGTCTCATCGTGTAAACCATCCTTACAATTGTTATCCTGGATTTAGTTCACACCAGGCGTACTCGACTCTATTCTTTTGAAGTGTCTGATTCGATACCTATTTGATATAAATCTATTAAGTAATCCTTTAAAATAATTTCTTAAAAATAATCTTATAATTTGACTTTCTAAAAGAGCAATAGTAAATCCGACAGGTATGTCTCATTTCATATATAAACTAGAATGTTGAAAACTATCAAGCCCCTTGAGGAGTTTTGTGTAGTTTTCCTTAAAAGTTAAAAAATTCAATACTAAGGATAATAACCAACCATTTCTTATTACACCTTACTCCCTATTTTAGTTTACTAATCTTTAGTTTTGGGTTGGTGCTTGAAATCCATTCGGAACCTATAAAACAAACTGTTGATCCCTTGGTAGAGGCAATGAGTGGGAGGTGAATTGATATCTTTAAATTTTTTATAAACTTTTTTTTATATAAAAAAAATACCCTTATTAATAACTTAAAGTAGTAACTAATGGTACTTTAATAATTCAATGCAAATAACACAATTAAATAAAGTAAAATAAAAAAAATAAGGAAAACAAATATTAAGCTAAGGATTTATAGAGCTTCGGCTTTCTACTTACTGTTTTCTTCTAACTCTACTGTTGGAGACCCGATCTACTTCACTGATACTGATGGGAATCAAGTTACAGGACCCTTAACCAGTAACTGAGCTTGAAGACTAGGGCTGGCACAACGAATCCTCATGTTTTAATCAACTCCTGTCAAGGCCAAATACTTACTTGCCAAGTCACCTCTAATATCGTGCCTTATGACCACCTTTTATTCTGTAGCATGCCGAGTTAACAATCACTATCTATTACCGAGCCACCCAATCACTTGGTTTCATCCTACCAAGAAGCTGAGAGAGAGAATCCGAACTGATTAAGTCATTTTTGTTCGGACAAGCCCATTTGTCTGTACTTTTTGTCCGCATCTCCTAACAACCTCGCTAATACTGCATCGCCACGTATACAGTATCACATGTAGATTTTGTAGCACCAGTGATTATTTTCCTTGTATATTTATTTTAACCCCTTTATAGCATGTACATTGCCCCTTTAGGAAATATCCTTCTTGTCTTTTCCCTTTTGAGCAAGTTGCTCTAGTTTGTAGGTATAAATACATTTATACTTATAGTTGTAAAATCATCAAATTATCTTCAATATACTCTCTGAATACTTTCTTCTCTACGTAAAAACTGTTGTTTACTCTTAGCATTACTCTTATCCTTTCCCTTAAGCAAGATTAGGTGGCGAGTAATCCCATTGGACTAATTTGTACATCATATTAAATTGTGTCATAAGTCTTCAGAAGTTCCATTAGTACGTCATATCCTTTGGAGATCTTCGTAAGTTTTTGCTTACTGTTTCATTCATCATTATCGCTCTTTCTCCATTGATCATTTTCAAGCTTTCTATAAACACGGACCCATCTAGTGATCGGCTTTGTCTGTTTTGGGTTACAGTTCGCACCATATATATTATATATTTTTTTCTTTAAGATATTTTAGTGAATTTTAGTATATTTTATTTCATACCTATTCAAATTTCTAGAATATTCAAAGAATATTTTATCATTTCGTTGTAAACATTATCAATAATCGCGATTTTTTTTCTCCTATATATTGTTATTTCATGTGAGTTTTAACGTAATTATTAGTAAAAATATTAGTAATATATAATATATAGTTAAGTTATATTAATTATTTAGTACTTATTTATATACATTTTATATGATATTTTACTTACAATGTTAATTATTAAAATCATGTAGTTGATTCTAAAAGATTTATCCTAAGTTATATATAAAATTCTGAAACTTTACGTTATAATGATTAGACTTGATAAATTTAATACTCCTAAGAAAATTTCATATAAATGAGCTTAAATTGAAATATTAAAGTTATACAGTTATTTCTTTTAATTTTTTTATTACTGAGTCATGAGAGTTCAATTTAATTCCACGAATGTTGTTATAAATTATAATTTTTAGAGTTTGTCTCAAGTATTAAAATTTTCAATTAATTTATATAATTATATATCCATGTCTAAGTATAATTAAGTCATTCCTGTACCTATGAATGCTTCCAATCGATCTAATGAAGAGGAGACATATGGTCAACTAAGTTTATACTAATTTAATTACTTTTACATATTATCTCATTGTCACTAGTAATATTATTGTACTCATTATTTTATTGCCAAGATCTATATTTTCGTGGTTACTAGTAATGTTAGTATAGATCGTTTTATATGTATTGACCTAACATGTAAGTACATATTGTTTTTATAAATGATATAAACTGCTCAAAAACTAATAAGTTGAAGTTGTGTGGCATTACACAACATAGAGTATCTTGAAACACGTATCATGTATACTTTAAAGTACAGACTCTTAGGTAAGTACAAGATACCTTGACTTAATACATATATCCTACTTTGTGGAAGTAAGTTTTTGAAAAATTGTTACCTAAAATCTACCTTATCAACCACAATACCCACTTAGAACTTACTCGGTTGAGTATAGTTTGGATAAGTATCTTGTACAATAGGGTTACTCACTCACCCCTACCAAATTTATAGAAGAAGATATAAGCATCATCAAATTAAAAGAGAAAAAAAAAAAGAAATAAGCTTAAAAACCTAATCAAATCATGTAACATTTCACTATTTTTCTATTTTAATCCTAAATTTAGGCTTTTTTCTATTTGAGTCCTTTAGCTTTGCAAGCATTTGTTGAGAATACCTTTACTTTTGGGCTAACTCTTGACACAGGACATGATTTAATTGGTCCAAATTACTAATTTAAGCAAATAATATAGTACAATAAATATTTATAATTTTACTTTATTATAATTAATTAAAAAAGGAATATTTTTTAAAAAGTGTAGAATTTTTTAATAAAAAAATTGATAAAATTTAGAAATTAAACTTCCTATAACCTAAAGGGCAAAGGGTGACCAAAATGACCATTTTTGGTTAAGAATGTCTCAACGTACTTTAAAAACTAAGTCATTTGACTAATGTCAGTGGGAGTGGTTGCTTAACCTCCAGTTGGGTCACCTCTATCGCTATTTAAAAAGAAGGGGAAAATATCATTGGAAACCCAATTGAGTCGACTCAGCTAAAAGTGGCCATTCTAGCCACCCTTGGCCTTAGGGTAGCCTAAAGCTTTTTTTTTTTAAAAAAAAAAATATTACTAACTTTTCCTCTCTCTTTTTTTTTCTATTTTTTTGTACTCTTTTTAGTATTCTGATCTTTTAATTATATTTAATTAATTTGTATATTATATATAATTACTTTATTTATTTAAATTACTATTTTAGGTTAGTGAGTAAGCTTTTGAGTTTAAACTAAAGTTTAAGCTCGACTTATTTACTGATAAAGTTCAAGCCAAGCTAAGTTTAAGCGAGCCAAGGTTGAGTAATTTGCGAATAGCTTAACTGATTCACGGCTCTAATGAAATAGAATAATAGCTAAATGTTAAAGATAGAAAAAATATTTTTGCCAATAGAAAAAAAAATAAAAGGTTGAGAACTCAAATAAAAAACTAATCAAATATTAAGGATTAAAAGTGTATTCTCCCTTTATTTTACGTTATATAAATTTATGTTTTACCATTATCTGTTAGCTTATTAGAGATCGGTTGGATTAAATTAGATTGATTAGTCTCTTTTTTTATTATTTTTAAGCAATTAATTAATAACCATTAGATTGAGCTTACATTGTAAGACTCTTGTTTGACTTCATTTCTACATATATCTTTTTCTTGTTAAGGTCTTAAAACATGGAGACATTGAATGAACAAAAATGATTTTCTCTCCAAATTGGTGTGATGCATTTTTTCAATGGTATTATGTAATTATAAATTATAATATGGTATTAGGATATACAAGTAATAGGTGATGTGAGACTTTTTTTTTATTGCCAAGGAGATACAATTTTATTGAATATTCAAAGAGAAAGACATGAAGTCTAAAGACATCAAAAAGGACAATTGGGACTGTGAGTTTTCCACTCCGAAACTGCATGGTTATCATAAGATAAGCACAATTCAGTTTAATTCAATTATTCCTTCAAACCAAATCATAAGAACATGATTTGGTTTTTATAACTTTAAACCAAACCATATAATTAGGCTTAGAAGTTTTCTTAAACCATAGACTAATTTGGTTTGGTTAGTTTTATAAATTGAACCATATGTAATTTAGGATGGTCCATTTGTATAGCATGTAATCTCATATAAGAAAATGCTAAGTTTATTTAATATAATACTATTAATATCATACAAGAAGTTAATGAAATCAATACTTATGTAACTATGAAATTTCAAATTTTTATTAGTGACTAGTTTTACTCATAAAACTAGCATCTAGTATAAATTTAGAATCGACTTGTATATATATATTATAAATAATAATAATAAAGTTAAATACATAAAAAAATTAATAAATTTAAACTAAAAATTCTTTTTAGTACTATATTATATTGAGAGAATTTTCGTTAGAAAAAAATAGTACTATAAATATTTTAGTTTCATTCAATTTTATAGTTTAGTTTGATTTATCCCAATCATAAATTTTTTATTTAATTTGATTTAAAAAATTTTTAAATCGAATTCTAAAAAAAATATTTTCAGTCCGATTTCATTTGATGTCTAGATTCATCGTCCACTCAGTCGTCGTTTGAAGGCTACGAGGGGCCGCTGTTGGTGTGACAATTTGATTGTGGCTTATTTCGTGGAAATTGACCTCACGCTGTAACCCACGTAGACCAGTAAAGGACAAATTTGATTGTCACTTCATCGTAGTCTCCAATTTCGTTGACGATGGCGTTGGAAATCATTGCACGCGTACATCGCGTTTGGCTTCGTGAGAACCCATGAGTCTGAAGATAGAACAAAAATATCAAAAAAGAAAGCGTCTTTCTCGTTAGGCTTTAATTTCTTTGTCTATAATTGTTGCTTGACTTGTATATCGTTTTAACTTCTATAACTTTATACATCGTTTTCATTCCTTTCAATTAGCTAACTTCCGTTGTCATACATCAATTTTGATTTCATAACTATTTCTTCAATTAGCCTTATATAGCAAGCTTGACATTTTTAGATAACATAAGGACCTCACAATCTTTTAATAATTTATTCATAAGTAAATCTCTTACCCCAAGCAGGAGGATTTAAAATTTCGGTGAATCTATTGTTTATTTCACTAATCTACATGTCCAACTCTATTTTGGACAGTGAATCGATGGGTTAACCCTATTGCATCTTACCTTGTTAACTATACCTTGATGAGTCAAATATATGAACTGGCTCCAGCTGGTTTTCGCGAGGCAATTTGACTTTGTTCTACAGGTAGATGTTCGCACGAGATGTACAGTAATTCTCATGATACGCATTTAAACTGAGTTGATCATAACCTAGATGTATGAACGTAAAGGATTGTTGGAGCAACAACATAAATGACACAAAAATTTTCCAGGTTTTTGTTTAAGCAAAAAGATAACGAGCTTTGTGCTCTGTGGCGTATGGGTTGTGCATGTGGGTAGTACCTTCGTTTAGACCTAGGGCCAAATTGAACCGGGCTGAAACCAGCCTAGATCCACCGAGTCATTGGGTTTAGGTGTTAATGAACCGTAATTGGGTCGCTAGTTCATAAGTTCTAAATTGTGTAAATCTGCTTAAATTGAGGTTTATAAGTTCATAATTCGAAAGTCATAATTCTAAATCTATTGGGTATTTGATTAGGTGGGTTTTAAGGCATTAAGGAATTTTATCAACTTTTGTCAATTTTTACATAAACAAGAGATGGAAAAATATAATTGCACTACTATTTCTAGGAAATTGATATGTATTTGGAGATTGATAAGTGAAATAATTCAAATTCTAGTTTTGGTAAGTTATGATTCACTAAGCCTTTCTATGGTTGACCCATTTTGCCCTAGTGGGACAATTTTTTATAGCAAATTATAAAGATTCTCACTATTGAATTCATTCTATATTAAATGGAATTTCATAGAGGTAAGCTAGTGCATGTATCAAAATTTTCTTGCTTATGACCATTCTTTAAGTATATTTGTAGTCCACTTTGCTACTCTACAAATATGAATAATAATAATAATAATAAATAGGTGCAATTAAAGGACTTGTATAACTTTCATATAAAACTAATGGTTCCAAAACTAAAGTAGCGATTAGTTGTAATGACTGGATAGAACAAAAAGAATTGGACATAATAAATATATAGAGGACTATATAGTACGAGCTTATTATATCATGTTTGGTTTGTATAGTATTGGACATAAAATTTATATTAAAAAATTAATTATATATATTATAAAATAAATAATTTTTTATAATATTTAATAAAAATAATATTAATTAACTTAATATTATAACGTGAAGGGGTATTTTTAAAAATGTAAAATATTTTTTGTTTTTTTTTCAATGAATTTCATTTTTGTACCGTAATTTAAATGGAATAAAATTTAGACATTTTGTTCAGTCCATCAATCTAGTTTTTATCTAGTTATTAAGCAAATTTACAAACTAAACCTAGAACAGAATTTTTTGTCTAGTTCAGTACTACGAAAATTGCGCAACCAAATACTACCTAAGGGTTAATTTAATACTATTATTCCATTTTCTAGTGACATTTTTATAATTCGGGCATTTACTTTTTTCCAAACTATAAATCAAACAATAGAATGAGTATTCCTTAAAATTCCCATTCATATTCACTCAAATAGTGAAATACACGTCCATGTTGATAGTTTATTCAAATAGCTTCTTTTAAGGAATCAATTTTAATGAAAAATTCAACTTAAGAGTTATGGAGTTAGGTAGTTTAATAAAGTGGACTTGAATTAGGATTTTCATTTAATTTGTCATCTAACATAAAAATAAATAAAAACTCGACATAGAAAAAAATAACATAGTTTATATTAGATATGAGAATGGGCACCGGACGATCTTGACCTAATTGATGGGTTTTAAGGTTTGAAAGTGTTGAATTGGTGTTAACCTGTCTTAAGTAAAGGTAGGTGTGGTTTAGTTTGGTATAGTTAGTCCTTTCTTATTAAACCAAATCAAGTATGATAGTTTAGTGTTTTTCTGAAATTGAACATAATCATATGATTTGGTCATCACAATTCGATCTAGTTCGAATTACAATTCAAATAGTTTATATCAAATTTTTGCCAAATATTTTTATTTTCAATAACGTATTTTAATTTCCATTGAACTTTCATATGTTTACATTTAATTTCCCATACATTTATCATGTGTAGCGATACTTAACAAAAAGTTACAAAAGATCTTAATAAACCTAACTTAATTAGATGAGGATAAGAGACTTTGATCAAATGAACAACAACAAACAAGGAGAAAGGCGTAGAGCTGCCTGTTCAAAAGCGATATGAAGAAAATAAAATAAACATGTCAAAGATTGGAAAAGAGATAAAAAATACTTAAAGAGCATCAAGGTTATAACCCTTTATTTGAAAAAATAAAGAAAAATGATAGTTTAGAAAAGGAAAATTTATAAATGCAAAATTTTAGATAGAACTCACTTAACTTAATCTTAATCTTAATAGTTGATATAAAAATAAGACAAGAAGAACAAGTGAAAAATTTAATGAAATCAATGAAGATTGATCGGAAAAAAAAGTATAAAAGAATTGCATGAATTTTTTTATTTAATCAAACAACTTGGTTCATTTCAAAACGATTCGGTTTGCTTTTTCGAACCAAACTACAAACAACTTATACATAACCAAACTAAATAGTGAATCAAATGATTTTTAAAAAAACTGATTTTTTTATTTGGTTAAGTTTGGTTCACGGTTCGATTAACAGTTCACACTTTTTTTATCCAACTCTAGCCTTAAGTTAGTTGCAACGTCATTGGACAAGAAAATTTCTATAGGTTCGATTGATAGTTGTCGAAGTTTTTTAACTGATATATATGACAAAATATATAATCTAAAACTTCCTAACTTTTAATTTATAAAAAACTACACTCAACATACATTATCATATTAGCAATATGTATTAATAGGCTATCTTGTGAGTTTGAATGGAGATCGAGGCCCATCAATGAAGTAAAGATCCGAGCACTTGACATCTATTTGAGCATCTTAAGGACCTACCCTTCTTATGCTCTGTCGCCCTGAGTACTCCATAGTCTACCCAAGCCCTTTACGGTCTACCCAAGCACCTCACCTTTGCCTAAGACTCTTAGGGACCTATCATCTACGTGCTCGACTACCCCTAAGCACACCATGGTCCCCCCGAGCACTTCGCCTCTACCTAAGCCGCTTCACATCCTATTGCCAATTGCTTGGCTTCCCCGAGCTCTATAGCCTTCCTCCAAGCATATGTTTGCTTCACTAGGAACGCCTCCTCCTTAGTAGATGCATTGTGGAAGGTTAGCACATGGCTTGTAGATCAACTTACACTCCCTCCTTTGGAGCCTTTTGTATTTTGCTCCTCTTTCTCTTCTCATTAATTTCCTTGCTAATATCCATGGAATGGTCAGTGCACTCGATGCCTTAAAAATGTTAACAGTCCATGTTTCAAACGTAGCTACCAATTTATTGATGGACGACCAGTCTATAAAGCCACCTTATCACCTCTGCATTGCATATCCCCTGCGAGTAGTGAGTATAGAAGGACCTTAAGTTGACACATGTCCTTAATAGGTAAGCTCCTTATGCTATGAACTGAAGGTATAGGATCCTCTCTTGACTCTCTAAATTACATATAAGTATCGTAAACTAAGCACCCTTTCCTTCCTTTCCAAAGAGCGCTTGGAACTCCATACATTCTCACGCTCCTCATCCTACTCCATTTCTTCATTAACTTAAGCATCAAAGGATCCTTATAGATCAACCCATCAAGGGCTTTCTTGCAGGTGATCGAGAGCAACGAAGGAAGGAGAACCATTTCTTAATGAGAGTTTATTATACATACTAAATTAGATAAGTAACTACATATTAATAATTGTCTTGTTAATATTAAATAATATAAATGCATTTGGCAAAAAAAAAAATGTAAATGTATTAAGTTTTTACAATAATTCAATATTTTTCTACTATGTTTTATATTTTTTATTTTGTGCCATTTAAACTCATCAGACTATGAAGTCCCTCAACAAGACAAGACTCATTTCATTCACCCCAAAGGTAGTTTCAGGTCTTAAGGTATGTTTATAAGGGATGCTTAGTAGTTGATACAAATTCTTGTGCCAAATACCCCGTTTTCCTTTATATTATATAAGGATATTTTTATAAGTGAGTACTTAAAAGAAGCGCTTGAGTTACTACATCATTATCCTAAGCAAATGTCATTTCTAAGTAACTCTTTACTTTATAAAAGAGTATTTCATTAAAGTTTTTTCTTTTTTTTTTTTTTTGTAATTGTAATGGGAGAGGAGGGATTCAAACTTAGTTTATCCCACTTAGAAGACTAATGTTCATGTTATTAGGCTACAAAGCTATTGACTACTTCATTAAAATTATTAACCAATTTTATTAAACTTTTGACGATCCAATGTTATTATTACATTTTATACTAATACATAAAATATTTTCGAAAGATTCTTAAAATATAAGTAATTATTTTAGATTTTTTTTTTAAATTGGCCAACAGCCATATTAAAAGAGGGGTGAAGTCTTGTACATATGACTTTTGTGAAACTTCATCCTTTAAGCAAAAGGGAAAAAAAGGGAAGTATTGGTGCTTCCCCAACCACCTCAAAGAGGTGAAGCAATCTTCGTTACTTAAGGTTTATATAGAAAATAGGGGTGCTTAATATGAGAATATGTGTCAAGAACTTCTTATAAACTTACCTTAAGCATCAAATAGTACTTAAAATTATAGAAGTGTTTTAGCTAGCACTCTTTCATTGTTTTTTTCAGTGTTATCAAACTCGAGTTGATTCCTATTATTCGAACCAATTCGATTGTATTTCCATTTCCAATTGAACCTAATTTTCTCCTTAGTTTTGAATCTCTCACATGTCTTGGTCAACCTCATGGTTTGGCTCTAACAACATCGGTTTTTCTAACAAAAGTAGGGCCACATTCACATTTGAGTGATAACCCCTCCCCCTTCTTCTTCTTTTTTTTCTAATTTCCTTTTTTTTATAATAATAAATAAGATATTATTATTATAATATATAATAATGAAAAATTTATTCAATCTCGAAGAATTTTCATCAAAGTATTTTTGTGTATTAGTTTAATAGCAATAATATGGGACCTAAAAAATATTTAAAAAATTAGAAAATAACTTTAGTAAAATACACTTTTTATAAAGTGAAAAATTACTTAAAAATAAGAATTGTTTAGAATAATGATATGTTACTCTGAGGAACTTCTTTAAGTACCCTTATAAATATGGTCATAGGGCTGACTTGTTGTGCCTATGTTTAAACTAGACAAGAATATGTTATTAAGGGTGAGTGACGTGTTGTACATGGTGTCCATTTGATCGAATAGATTTCAAATGGGTATTAAGGGTCCCATAGGATAGGACATGGAGATGAGGTTTTCTTACTCTATATCGTCCCTAAACATGTATTTTAAAATATATTGAATACAGGCTCTAAGATATAATGTATCTACTTATAAAAAATATAAAATAATATTAATAAATGAGTAATAAATAGTAATATTATATTTTTAGTGAATAAATATTTTAACCAAAAAAATGGTCCAAGACCATAAGTTAATAACCTTGAACGTCACTCTCATTTTATGTTTTCCATTATTTTATTTATTCTTTCTTGTTTTCCTCTTTACATTCTCCATTCTCTAGCCTTGTTCTTTTTCATTTGGTAAGTTAAAAGATCACATAAACTGAAGATACCGTATATAGGAAATATATATTTTTTTAATTTCATAAATTTTGCTACAAGTTTTATAACTTTTGTATGTGAAGAATTGTAATATTACATATAAATTACTTTTTTTATCTCATAAATTTAAAATTTATACAAAAAAGGAAAGTTTCTAGGGTAATTGGTTTTGATTTTAAAATTTAGCAACTTATACCTTATAGAGTAAGGTAAAAATAGAATCCTATACTCTACTTATACTATTCTCTTACTCTTTTTTTTTTTTTTTGGAAAAAGATCAATCCTTAAAACAACCTTCAATTATTTTGGTAAAGTGGTAAATGATATTCGCTACGTTTATATCAAGGAAACCACCTCCCAAAAGTATTTTCCCAAAAATGAGATGCCGTTATTATAAATATAAGCTAATAATACCTCTTTTATGCTTCGTTTGCTTTCAATTCCCTCCTTATTCCTTATTATAGCGTTTACTTAGTGTTTTATTTTCAAATCATAATTTCTTAAGAATCCCTATTATGTAAAATTAAATAATAAAGATTCCTTGACTTAACTAAAGAATTACAATTTCTCACAATTTTTTTTCCCAAAATAACCTCATATCAATTTAACCATAACCATAACCATCACCACCACCACCACCACCACCAATCATCATTATTGCCGTCGTAACCACCACCTACCATACTACCATTACCACTACTACTAACCACCACCACCTATTGTCATTACTAACTACAACTACAACTATCACTACCACTACTACTACCACTACCACTACCACTACCACTATCATTACCATCGCCACTGCCATCGCCATCGCCATCGCCATCGCCATCGCCATCGCCATTGCCATCGCCATCGCCATTGCCATCACCATTGCCATTGCCATCACCATTGCCATTGCCATTACCATCACCATTGCCATTGCCATTACCATCGCTACTGCCACGGCTACCGCTACCACCACTACCATCACCCTACTACTACTACCATCACTATCGTCGTTGCCGTTGCCGTTGTTATCACTGTCGTCGCCGTTGCTATCACTACCATTGCTCTTGTACCATTGCCATCGCCACCGTCTCCATTACCACCCACCACTATCGTCGTCGCTATTACCGTTGTTGTCGCCACCGCTATTGCTATTGTTATCACCGCCACAATTATCCCTACCCCTTCCAAGCCGCTACCCCAGCTACCACCATCACCATTGTTATCGTTACAACTATTGCTATCGCTACAACCATCACCACTGTCATCGACTATTACCATTGCCTTTATTCCTACAGTCGATTTTCACCATTACCACCTATTACTTTAAAATTACTTGAAAAAAAAATGAATTAAGAATAATTTAGTCATTAAAGTTCTATTACGTGTCTATTTTTAAGTTGTTTATTAATCTAACTAAATGAAGTAATAGGTATTACATCCCTCCAACAAGTTTCTTGGAATTGGCTCTGTATCAATGGAACCTCATTATCCGTACATAAATAATGAATTGATAAGGCTATAATTGGAGATACCATTATTTCTGGTACAGAAGTTCCTATAAAAATAGGAAATGCCTTACCTTTGAGTGCGGTTTGAACTATTGATTTACGTAATTGGAAGTAACCAATTAGGTTTACGACGAAACCTAGAAATTGATCACTAATCTAATTTGAATACCTATACAAGATAGACCTTAATAGAAAACTAAAGAGTCACGGCAGCAAATGATTGAGTTTAGTAGTTCCTGATAGAAAATTATTAACTTTAGAGATATAGTAATATAGAGAAGACAAAATTGTTTCAAACACTAATAAAACCAGAAGCCTCTTGTTTCAAAAAGAGGAGGACGGGTTATTCACATTTCATTTGATGGTCTGAGATGAATTACATTCCTTAAAAATTTCAATTACATTCATCCTTTGTTCTATTAAGTAAACGAGCTGTTAGTATATAAGTGATACATTTTATGTCACTTACTTAATAAATCATAATTCTATATATTGTTATAAATGCACCATGTCAAAGTTTCTTACGTTAAAATAAGAATGTAAAATATGGATGATTTTAAATGTTCATAGATTGAAAATGTTCATATTTAAGGTGCAATTTAGAGGTTAATTATAATGAAAATAAAAAGGAAACCATATTCCTATGGTTAAAAAGATTTATGGAGATTAATTTGGAAAAAAAGACTTTCCATTATTAACAGATCTTGTTTTCTTGGAAAAGATCTGGTTTTTCATTTGGTGGCAAAATGTTTCTCCTTATGAAAGAAAATGCTCTCTACTTATTTTTTTAGTCTAATAAAGAAAGAAAAATGAAGTAAATATTTTCAAATAAAATATATTTTTATTGAAAGAAATTGGTTCTCAGTTCCAATTCATTTCCTTGGGCTGATGTCTTAATCATTAGATTATGCGGCATTTGGTCGGAAAACCACTCACGTTATCTAGCTAGGAAATTATCATATTAAAATTCTTATTAAATTGCATAAAATTTACCATATCTGTTATTGAAAGCAAATATCAGTAATTAAACAAAAAAAAAAAATATGATTTCCATGTGTGGCAATAGTTTCACCCGGAAAGATTAGTTAGATTTTTAATATATATTAATCAATTAAAAAAATCATTCAAAGTAGTAATATTTACCAAAGAAAAACTAAATCACAAACAAAACTAAACCCTAAATATTCTTTTATAGTATGAATGGATTTGAAGTTTCACGCAGTTTCTAAATTGTTTAAATGGTTCAACTTGATACTCATTTATAAATCTATTTGTTTTGAATATCGAACCATATCACATTACTTAAAAAAGGACCTAACTTATGTTTAAGTTGGAGGAGCTCTATTTAATCTTCGATAACATATACCTTATTATGATTAACTTGTTACACTATCTATTATCCAAAGAGAAATCCTTCCAGTAGTATTGGCATATAGACATAGTGATTAGTTGGATCTTTGATTAATTAGATTTTTTTTCCTACCTTATTTTCACCAAACCTAATTTATTTTAATCTTAAAACTTTAATGTTTAGATTTGTTGATATACAATCATTTACTCTATGCTAAAAATTTTTACATTTCTTTATAATGGAGCATGTTTAAGAAATAAAAATGCCAATTAAAATGCAAATAAACATATACTATATAAGAATTTAACAATAAAGGATAGTAAAATGAAAAGTAATTAAGAGATAATAAATGTAATTTTAATTAAAATTGAAGAAAACAAATTTAAAGCAATTTATTCTAAAAGGAGTGTGAATTGAGGCATAAATTGTTATTTGATTTTAACTAGCAATAGTAAGTATAGAAAGTAAGATATGAGGCTCTATTCATACCATATTGTTACATCTCAAATTATGTCATTTGGACTCCTTGGCTTAGGATGCTCTTTTCTACTGACACTTAGTTTCACATTCTTGAAAGACCTTTAAAGACCTTGGGCTAACAAAAATATAAGGGTATGCTACTTATGCTAAGCCCTTTTGCACCAATCGATACGACTTGAATAGCTTTGGTACAACTTAGAGGGCTAATTCAATTATACTTCTTATCAAGAGAAATCTATCGAATAACAATAAGGGACTCAAGGGAAGAAGTACCAAAGAATAAGGATGGCCATCTACGTAGCTTGATCTTAAGGATCCAATCACTCTAATAAAACTATTTGGGCAACACTTGGACAAAGATCGCACTTAAAAGACTCATACCATAACATTGACTTGAGTGCACATACTTTTTCTATCTCTATCTCCTTTTAAGAAGACTAAAACTACAACATCAGCTCAAGTATACATTTTTTCTATCTTTATCTTCTTGAGTGCTAATATTGAAGGTTTATCCTTCTCTTTAGGTCTTTCTATTAACTTGAACATTAGAGTGTATGCATTAAAGTCATCTTTAGCACATTATTTGTTCATGTGTTCTCCTTTGTAAGCTCAATATCAAACTTAACTAGATGGACACGTCTAAGAGAATTTTCAACTATTAATATCTATCCTGTAAGGTACAAGTTTCTAAAATTTGAAATCGAAACTTTCATTGTAATATCTTGGAACCACCCTATTAAAATTTATAAGATACAAGGTATTCTATGAAATCTATAAATTTATGTATTAGTAAAGATTTTTAGGTTAAAACTAATGAAACTTATAACAAAATATATGAAATTAAAAAAAAAAGGTATTCTTTTCCTACCTTCATTTTTTCAAATTTATGTGATCTTATTATTAAATAAATAGAAAAAAGATTGAGGGGAAAGAATGGATCATGTGAAGTTGGAGAGGAGAATGAGAAAGAATAAGGAAGGAATGGGAAATAAAAAGTAAGAGAGGTGGCATTAAGTTTAGTTATTTATGGTTATTAACTTGCAAGCTTAGGGTTCTTTATTTATTTATTTTTACTAAAACATTCATTGATTGAAAAATATAATATTATCATTAATTGATATTATTTAACAACT
This sequence comes from Lumnitzera racemosa, assembly GCA_024138005.1. Classification (NCBI taxonomy): domain Eukaryota; kingdom Viridiplantae; phylum Streptophyta; class Magnoliopsida; order Myrtales; family Combretaceae; genus Lumnitzera; species Lumnitzera racemosa. Next base: position 88,535,973 of record JAMXBC010000001.1, on the reverse strand, counting down.
TTTCATAGAGTGTATATATGGTACCTTAGAACCTTTATATTTTTTATATGTTAGAAAATAAGTTCCAAAGTAGATATAGGAAAAGAAGACCTCGTATTCATACCTTATTTTATTAGATTAAATTTTGTAAAATTTATGTTTAGAATCTATCTTGTAACTTTTAATAACCATGTAAAGTCTATTTGATTGAACAAGATATAAGTAGGTACCTCACAATAAGTTTATCTATTCATCTCAGTTTTGACTAAAACTTTTATCAAATCAAACCAAACCACATTTTATTCGGTAGACATACACAAAATATATAACTTATCGATTGGTATTAAAGAAAAAAAAAGTGTTTCAATATTTAAAATTTTTTCAATATCATCTTATGTTGATTAAATACAATAAACAATACCAATACCTAAGCAGGTATCTTAAAATAGTAAAACTTACATTTCTTAGACAATCCTTACTATACATGTTAGCTAAAAGCATTATTTTTTATTTTTTTTGTATTTTTGGATATATTCCTTAACATAATTCTATATTTCATAATTATCTAGAATATACAAATTAACTCCCAAAATTAAAACTCAAAATTTACAAGGATTTAAGATAGTTTGTAGACTATATACATCTTTTCAAAAGTTATAAAAATAAAATTACAATTTAAAAGTCTACACGGTTTAACGAAACTTGACCGACAAATCAAGGATAAATTCGCAATTTGCGCCCTTGTCTATGTCTTATTACAAACGTCCATAAGAAGCTTCCACTTCTTTGTTTCTTCATATTCTCAGTCGCTCTGCATGTGATTTTATGTCCTCTATATTCGTTTCCGTGTAAGAAAAAGCTGCTCCAAAAATCACTCTTTCTTTTTTGATTTATATGAATTAAATCAAATTAAAATAAATTTTTAATTTTTATCATTCTTCCTATCCCAGCATTTCACATGCCCCCGTTTGCTTATTCTCTCTCTTCTCCCCTTCTCTCTCTCCCTCTTACTCCGTGTGGAATTTCTGTCCCCCTCTCAATTCCACTTCCCGCAAGTCCAAACTCTAATTTCCGTACAATCCCTCTAGTTTCCGTCAAAGAACTATTCCTCGGATTCTGGATTAGTGTTTTTCGTTGCGATTGATTGATCAGAGTTTGCTTTTTTCTTTTCACGATTAGGGTTTTGCTTTCTTTTTCTTTTTTATTTTCCGGTATGGATAAGGACAGTAAATCTCCCACCGGCGGCGGGGGTGGCGGATTACCTCCGACAGGTCGGTTCTCGGGGTTCTCGGCTTCGGCGAGCCCATTCAACATGAAATCAGAGCCAACATTTGCTGCAATGGCTCAATTAAACCCTAATTCAGATGATATCATTAGCCGAATGCCTGATAATCCGCCCAAGAACATTGGTCACCGTCGCGCTCATTCGGAGATCCTAACCTTACCAGATGACATCAGTTTCGATAGTGATCTCGGCGTGGTGGGTGCAGGTGATGGGCCTAGTTTATCCGATGAGACAGAGGAGGATTTGTTCTCAATGTACCTTGATATGGATAAGTTCAATTCGACGTCGTCTGCTACGTCGTCAATTCAGGTTGGGGAGGGCTCAGCTGGTGGAGGTTCTCAATTTGTTACATTGGTGGGCGATTCAGGTCCGGGTTCAGGGGCTGGTGTAGCAAGTAGTTCGGCTGGAGAGAATGTGGGAGCAGGGGCGGCCTCTGGGTCCAACGAGAGACCTAGGATTAGACACCAGCATAGCCAGTCAATGGATGGGTCTATGAATATTAAACCAGAAATGCTTATGTCGGGTTCTGAGGAGATGTCTGCTGCGGATTCTAAGAAGGCTATGTCTGCTGCTAAGCTTGCTGAACTTGCTCTTATTGACCCTAAGCGGGCAAAGAGGTATAATACTCGTCTTCCTATGAGGCTTTTTATCTTTAATGCTATCAAATTCCAGAGAAGAGGACGATGAATGGTGACGTTTGATTTGATATTTTTAGTTTGTGTTGTATGCTAGTGCTGTAGTCTGTAGTTGGATGGCTTTGGGAGTACTTTGGATGTTTACTTTGTGTTGATGAATGGAATGTTTTGGTACATGCACTTCTAGAATATTGCTAGAGTGAAGAGTGGAGGCTTTTGTATATTATGAATTATGCCCCCTTTACTTAAGGGGAATTGAAATTCCATTTCCTCTTTATTCTTTATTATAGCGTTCATTTGGTTTATTATTTTCAAATTTTAATTTTTTAAAAATCTCTTTTACGTGAAATGAAGTGATTTCTTAATTCAATCAAAGAATCATGATTCTTCATAAAATTTTACATTTTTTTCAAAAATAATTTTATATCAATTTAACGATCACTACTACTATCATCGTCATCATTGCTATCACCATTGCTTTGTCGTTGCCGTTACCAGCACTATCGCCGCTGCTATTATTATTCCTACTGCTAACCACTGATTATCACTGCCGTTGCCGTTGCCGTTGCCGTTGCCGTTGCCGTTGCCGTTGCCGTTGCCGTTGCCGCCGCCGCCGCCGCCGCCGCCGCCAACATCACCATCACTGCTGTTGTCACTATCATCACTGTGTTGTCACCATCATCACCCATTACCATTGCTGTTGTCACTGTCCTCACTCATCACCGTCACCACCACTTTTGATTACTGCTATCATTACTACCATTGCGGTCATCATCACCACTGCAACTACCGCCACTCCCCCCTCTAAGCCGCTATTGCCGCCGCTGCCATCATTGCCGCCGCCATCGACTACTACCATCACCACCTGTCAAAGTATGGCAGGGTGTTTTTTTAACTCTAAAGTCCAATTGCCTCTTGCCATTGCTTGATGGAGAAATGTTCTTGCCGTATGTTTATGGAAGAGACCCACTTGTTCTTTCAAGTAGTTAAAACTCTTTTGAGTTTCATTCACTGACCGTTGATTGGTGGTGAAATATGGATAGTTTTATCCTCCATGCTCCTTGGAGTGAATGATCCATTAGCCATTGTCATAAGAAACCTTGTATCCTAAGCTTTCATAATATTTTATTCATCTAAGTGCTTCTGCTCCTGCATCAACGGATTAAGAGGGTTAGTTATCTAGTTAATCATCATAATTATGTAGCATTAATTTATAGGTAGTTCTCGTTGTGAAATAACTATTACTAAACTTCCAAATTGTTTGATATGCAAGTATATGGAGTCCATCTAGAATAGAATACGAGTCTTGATTAAATAAACCTGACAAACAACAATTTAGCTTTGTCCAAGCTGATTTAATGGTAGTTGTCCTTCTTCTTGCGGTTGAAATTTATATGCTACACTATATCCCATTTTCCATGTATCATCCTTTGCCTAATTGTATTCAACCCAGCATCATCCTTTGTTGATTGTTGCCTCCAAAAACATTGGGAAATCTCTGTTTGCTTGCTCACTTGATTGATGCCTCATAAACCATATATGTTCTTCTATAGCCTTGTTGCTGTATATTGTTCCGTGATTTACCTCCCCTTATAATTTATTTTGGTAGAATACTTTGAGTGCCATATCCATTCAGCTTTCCATCTTTCTGTTTTCTTGAGCATATACTTAAAACGACTACTTGTTTATTGTTGCCATTTCTGCAAGCATGGCTACTGGTTCTATTCTTCTTGGGTACTTCTTCTTCGATCGCTTCCCCCTACAACTATTTGTTTCTATTCTTTTTGATACCAGGGGAAAATGCACCTGCAACAAAGGTGCGTAAGAAATAAAAAAACAGATACAATAATAGTAGTGTAATTTTCCTTCCAACTTTCCATGGCAGCGTCCAAGTGCAACTTCTATATCCCCTCACACTTTTTCATGATAGAATCCCAAGTATGACTTTATTCCCACTTCTCTATGTAATATTACTATAATATTTTTTGGAGATGTAAGACACCAAACTACTCTTTGTGACTTTAATATAAATAAACTGAATATTATTTGCTTCAAGGGTTTGCTCTAGTGGTTGCGGTGTTTGACCATTATCATAAAAGCTTAAAGTCCTCAACTTCCATTTCCATCAAAGTTTCTTCTTGAGGCTCCTACACAATAGTTCATAGTTCTTGTCGAGTGAAATAGTGAATCATGTGTTGTAAAGGAGGTGGACTAACTGCAATCATGTCTTTTTCAAAAGAGAAAATTCAAACCCTGTATAATCCACCGGGTGTGTAATTATCAAAAAATGACTGTGATTCATGTAAGCTTTAAATTTAATTTTCTAAATTAAATCCATATGCTCTTGAGGCTTTTCTTCTTAGCTGGAGTTGGTTCTGATGGTTCAATCTCTTGAAGTTATTATTTCAGTTGAGGTACTCACTTGAATATGCTTAGCATGATCCTGTGTTATGGAAGTAAAATGGTGGTCTGCCTTCTGCTTTACCAGCTTCTATCATTTCCTCTTAGATCTACACACGAGGAAGATGGGGATATATTGTGTCTACCAATTTACAGCCACATGGTGTCTTAATCCATGTATGATTCCATACTCAAGTGTGTTTGGGCTTGTAAGAGCAAGTGTGGAGCAAAACATGCTATTATTAGCTTGCATCATGTGGACAGTTCTTCTCTACTGCTTCTAGTTCTTGTTAACTGTCCTAAGACTTGCTCAGTCAATGAGGTATCGTTGAGTCCTATTTTAAAGATCCTCTTTAAAAGATCAGAGTGCTCATGTCTTGCCATGTTGAATGAGAAACAAGCTCTAGTGCACTTGGCACAGTAGATTGAAAATATGGTAGTCATTTGACTATCTGGAGTGAAAAAAGATCTGATCTCGTGCCCATGTTATATTGCTGGTTCATACCTTGCTAACATCTGGAATCAGTGGAGATATGGTTCATGATGGAGTGAAATGGTGAAATAAAATCCATATAGCTGACACCACCTAGTGAGAACAAGGCTAAAGTGTTGTTGTCTTTGTTGTAAAGTCTGCAAACACCTGCACCTGTGGGATGAACTGGCACTGTTGGTTTCCATGGTTGCTACTAGGCCATCTTCATCTGGGGTATTTGGCATAAGTACTAGGCTAAGGACCTGATAGGGAGGTCCCTAGTGGATTGCACTCCTTGGCTATGTATTGGTCCTTAGTTAAGCTCCCATACTTAGTACAAGTACCTACGGATTTCAACTTGTATTAGCGTAAAAGTAATAATAACATGGAGTTACAAAAACTTTGAAAAATACTAAGGAACTCCTTTTAGAAACCTTAATGATAAAATAGAGAAGTTGCTAAATGGGATAGTTCCTTAAGCGATGACTATTTCCTCCTTTTCCATTGGTTCAGGAAATTTGATCTTGTGAATATGCTTTTCATACCTGAAAATCTATTGATGAACAATTTAATTAATGTATTAGTAATTATCTCCACCCCTATGTTTGCTCTTATACTACATCTGACTCAGATCAGTCATTCATATTTGAAAATCTATTGCCAAACAAGTCAACTGATGTATCAATAATTATCCCCAAAAAAAGGGGAAAAAAAAATGTAGGAGTTATTCCCTCTTGTTCGACATCTTTGGTTCTTGTCTCTCCTTTTGCTTTGCTTAATGGCAGTCGATGCTATATTTGTAAACATTATTGTGACTTCATCCAGTGTTGAATTTGGTGTTGGCAAGTAATATTGAAGATAGTACCTTTTATTCTAGCCCTAGTCTTGATAGTACTATGGAGTTGTATTTTATGTAAGGCTGGCATTCATGTGTTAGCTATTAAATGTGTGTTTGCTATTCTGCTTTGATATACTCGAGAGAAGTAATTTGATAGACAATTCTGTTCTTTGCTGCCAATCATCTTGTCGTCAAGTTCCTTAAGTATTTGATTTTTTTATCACCATCATTCTCATTCTTTTAGCTGTGTGTTTTATCATCTCTTAGTCCGACATAAATCTGCTCTAAGTTTCTCCAAACATTATATTTAGAGTTTATGCTGGTTTAAAATTTCAGTAATGTCTTTCATTCAAAAAACACATTTGTTGTTGCAGGATCTGGGCAAATAGGCAGTCAGCTGCAAGGTCAAAGGAAAGAAAAATGCGATACATTGCTGAGCTTGAAAGAAAAGTACAGACTTTACAAACTGAGGCAACTACGTTATCTGCTCAATTGACACTTTTGCAGGTAAATTATTTCTTCTTGATACTAATGCTCAAAGCGAATCCCTTTATATATATTTTTTTTAAGGAAATCTTAGCATATTGTTGATGCTTTTTGGAACTTTTGAATATTGTTTTCAGTTCACATATCCAGCACTGTGTTGATATCATAACTTGTTATGTGAACAGAGAGACACAAATGGTTTGACTGCTGAAAATAGTGAATTGAAATTGCGATTGCAAACAATGGAACAACAGGTTCATCTGCAAGATGGTAAGTCTGTTTTCACTGTATGTTGATTATCCGTGTTGTAGAGCTATGCTGTGTGGCTTATGAATGCTCATGTATCTGGCTTGTCCAAGAGGAAGGGACTTCATGTATGTTAACTTTCTGACACTGTAAATTCTTTTCTTGAGGATGATTACTTCTAATATCTGACCTCTAACAATCAAAAGGAAGAAACAAGTGCTTCTACCAGAAAATTGTTTTCTCTTGATTGTTTAGGAGCAGTTAAATTTGACCATAGGCATTACCTAATATACCTGATCAAGAGCTGAGCAAATGATTCAGAGCATTAACCATTGGGGGGGTGTTCAACCTGAACTTGTATAGAGCAAGCATGATGCTTTGTGTTACTTCCGGGACCATGAATACTTTGTGCAATTCTGTTTTCATTGGCTAAATCTGGGCTTCTGATATTCAACTAATTAAATAACTGAGCATTTTTGCAGTAATTGGAATTGCTTTTTCTTTTTTGCTAAGCAGTTATGAGGATCATATGTAAGAGAAAAGCAACTTTATCAATTTTTAATGGGCATAGTGTGGTGAAAAGTAGTTACCTTTGCTTTCTGTTGAAATTTGTTTATAAAATTATATATGCTTGTTATTGTAATCATGAAAAGTAGTTGTGGGAATGGTGATTCAGGTTTCCCAAAAATGGCAATATTTGATCTTGGGGGAACTTTGTTGGAGATTTATCTAGTTATTTATAAAACCAAGGAATGAAATTAAATATTCTTCTGATCTCAAAGCCAATTCACCTCATGTTTTGTACAAGCAAATGGCTGGTCCATTTTGAATCTGTTGTTAGTTCTGCCTGAAATTATTTACTCAATCTCATGCGTCTTTAGACTTGGCATTTGAGAGGGAGATGTTTAGTTCATGTGTTGGAGAATGTCTTGATTGGATTGAAGTCATATGGCATCCTTTCAAATACTAATGAGGAATTAGGACAAAGATTTGGATACCGCAACTGCCCAATTCTTTCACTCACAATTGAAACTGCAATCGCTGCAGTGCTAAGTATATAGTCTTCCCTAATGCCTACTTAAAATGTATGGGAGTTTTGCAGGGACTCCCTGATCAGGTGAGGGCATCCCTTTACAAATAGGGAGTTGACAACTTTTACCACAGACAGTGTTGATGTAAGGATTTGCAAACGCTTTTTATGATCCTATTTAATCCTACAAACCCAGCTTTTGTTGTAAGCAGAATTCCTTGTCCAAATGGAAGTTTATGGAGAGATATCAATAAAAGTAGAACGTTTGAACTTGTTAATTGGAGAGCATCAACTTGCCTTTACATTGTGAAGGGCTTGAATTCCTTTTTTCTAATAATTTTTTTTTAAGATCTAAATGGATATGGTTTCAAAGGTTTGTTATGGATGATAGGTACCTTCTGAGTTATCTGGAAAAAGACAAGAACTTTATAAAAATAAGTCTCCTTTATTGGGTATGGTAAGAATTGGATCTCGTCTGGAAAGAGACATAGCTATTTCATTGGAGTTTGAAAGATCATTTGCTTGATGGTGGATTTTCACTCATGAAATACACTTGCTATCAGTGTCGCTGCAAAATTACCTTCTTTTGCCATGGTGCATGGTCGTAAAACTCCCTATTAAACAAGATGCCACAGCTGAATGTACCTGATAAGAGAGGAAGTAATGGCTATGTGTAATACACTATTGCATTGCGTCTTGGGATGTGAGTTGGCTTTTAATCAGTGATTGCAAGTGGCAAATTCAATGAAATTCTAAAAAGGATTGGAACTGGGATTTAAAACTTTCAAGTTGCTTCAGTGACGAGTCTGCTATGAATCTTCTAATGAGGAGACCCTTTTTTCTGGTGAATATTGATAGTATTAGGGTGGATAGAACTTTGTCTCCTGTGAAAGAGCACTTCCACGTCTCAAGTACTGTGAACTGTAAGATGTCTAAACAGGCTTATCATGTTTTCATAGAGTGATGCTTCTCGTGGAAGAAGAGAATAGAGGTTGATTTGAATTTGGATTTCCTTCACAAGCTCGAAATCAATTCAGAGACAATTTTTCTAGGACACCTATCACTGTGTGCACGTGGTGAAACTAGAAAGCATATGTGGCATGGGAATGGGATGGGATAGGGTTTGGATTGGCCTGATTCTTTGCTGTACTTTTGCACCAGTTAGGTTACATTATTATTGTTTTTTTGTGCACCAAAGAGAATTGTTATTTTCTTTTTTTTTTTTAGTTTTTTTATAATAAGACATAATGTTTTTGGTGTGGGAGCAATCAGCTTCCATTTGAAAGATGCTGGAATATTCTTGCTGGAAAGGCATTCACTTTCAGTGTCTTCTGATTTCGTGCTAGTGAATTTGCTACTAGTATTTGTGTCAAGAGCTGGTTTATTTCAATTATAGCAGAAAATTGATAAAAAGAAAATTATTGGATCTGGTAAACTCTTGAGGTGATGTCATATAGGATGACTTCATTTGATGTTCTTCACTCTTTTTACCTATTTTACTTCATTCTCTCTTTTATCGAAGAAAGAAGTTTATCAAGTAGTAGGTGCTCTAAGATGCCTATTGCTTCATCATTTACCAAAATCTTGTCAGATATTTTAAGCAACCTCTCTGGATATAAAATATAGTGACTTAACCATCGGCTTTTGACCTTTTACTTTGCAGCCCTGAATGAAGCCCTGAAGGAAGAAATCCAGCATCTGAAGATTTTGACTGGCCAAGCTATGCCCAATGGTGGGCCAATTATGAACTTTCAGTCATTTGGATCCAGTCAACAGTATTATCCTAACAATCATGCCATGCACACACTTTTGGCTGCACAGCAATTCCAACAACTGCAGATTCATTCACAGAAGCAGCAACAGCAGCTTCAACATCTTCAATTGCAGCAACTTCAGCAGCAGCAAGCTGGGGACTTGAAAATCAGAGGATCAGTTGCGTCTTCAAGCCAGAAAGATAGTAGTAATACCAACGATACACATCAGTCCGCAATGAAAGATTGAGTGATAGCCACATATTTAGCAACGTTTTGTAAGGCTTCGTTGTGTTCAGTATATTAGCTGCAGCCTGCTTTTCAGATTGGATGTAATCCCCCTTCATCAATATTCCCCTTTAGAGGTTCCTGAAATTCAGTCTGTCGAGTTTCATTTATTTATTTATTAATAGTTGGTGTCATCTTTAATTTTATTTCAAGATACTTATGGTATGTAGCGTCTTTTGTTGCAACTGGGGGCACTAGTAAACTTACGTTTGTGGTATTACTTCCTCTCAAATTTTTATGCTTATGAAGTCAGGTGGTGAGGCATGCAAATATCTCTTAATAGCTTCTTCTGCAACAAGTTCTATTTTTCTTTGTTTTTTTTTTTTTTTTTTTTTCTTCCAATTGTCAATTTGAGCAGCATTTCTTCTGCGATCCTCTGGATTGTGTTTGGTAGATTCATGTTTTACTGCTTCATTTTACTATATTGTGGTAGTGAGCAAAGAAATTGATGAAATCAGCAATGAAACTAACCTACAGTACATTATGGGATGGTCTTCCATCCGTGTTTGCGTTTATAATATGCTTATCATGTGTAACGATGATTAATTCATGTTGCAGATTGTTCAGGGATAAAGGTGGTTAGGTATGATGCTAATTTTGTCCATTGGACGGGGACTAAACAGCATGGAGGCATCCATGGGAAGCGTCATGAATGAAAATTGAAAATCAGAAAAGCTGAGATGAAGGTTCTTAATGGTTATTGGCTCTAAGCTAACTCTACATCGATAATACATTGGAGAAAGGCCTAGCAACTAATTGCATACAGCTCAAGGGTATGTCAAAGTACCAATGTGGTTATGAGCCACCGTCCCTATCCATAGCTTCCCATTCACTTCCCTGACCTCACTCACAAGCTTCATCACGTCGCCTTTGCGATCCTCGAGCACTTCCAAGATTTCTCCTTTCTCATTGAAGAGTGAAATCACAGTGTACATTTTCATTCCCATTAATCTGGCTAAGATGCTCAACTTCATTGGCAATCTGAAGTAGAAGCTCTTTATCCATGGATTATGAGTAAGAACCTCTTGTGATGCTGTACGGCAGCAGTCTATTGCAACCCAGAATTGCCCTTTATCGTTCAATCTTACGTTGTCAGGATAGCCTGGTAGATTAACAAAAAGCTCCACGCTTCCGGCTTTTGAACCTTCCAGCCAGTACTTCATGATCCTGTTGCACAATAGTTAACACTAATGGTCTTTGTTAAGGCGTAAACGAATCAAAATTGAACCGATCAATTGAAAGCTTAGATATGGAGCTCTTGTTTGATACAGGGTGTGACTCAATGAGCTAATGTCCGGCTTAATTAGGCTCTTTTGTAAAAGTAGAAATATTGTACTCCTTTTTAATTAAATTTACATTTAAGCCTAATTTCCGCTCAAATTCAACAAGTTTGATGTGATAAGCTTAACACAAGCTCCTTAAATATGCAGGCTTGTTGAGTTGAGTAGGTTACTTAAGCAGTTTGAGTTTAAGCTGAAACTTCAATAGGGTGAGTTGGCTTGGTTCATTTATATCTCGAATCATAAATATAGATGTCTTAGTAAAGGTAACAGGCAAAGGGGTTGTTAAGTAACCCAAGATGTGTTAGTGTTAGTGTTAGTTTGTTCAGTTAACCTGCAATTGGTGGTCTCAGTGTATAAGAGGAAGCTTTGATCTCTTGAAAGTTGCACCCCATTTGGGAAAGCCAAACCTTCTAAGACCACATATGTTGTTTTAGTATTTGGATCATATCTGAGAAGTCTTCCTGTGGATTCTCCTTCCAGCAATATGTAAAAATGATTCCTATATGAAATTCCCCAATCACGATCTTGCTTCAAAACTTCATCAGGAAAGAAAAAGTAAAACCACGAGATAATAGAATGCGACAAATGATCCTTGCTACTTACACACGATCGTATCTTGTGCTCGTGTCCGTGAAGAATATGGATCCATTGGAGTGGATATCGAGGTCATTCGCGAAGAATATCGGCTTTCCTTCTGCTTCTGTTGCTAGGGGAGTGGCCATTCCTCCTTGAGGTCCAACTACCAGAAGGCCATAATATGCATCAGCTATGTATAAGTCTCCTGTTTCTTTGTTGAACCTCAGGCCAAGGGGACGCCCACATTGCTTCTCAACTTTCCATTGCTTATGTGTGGTTGAGTCTACCCCTTTCACACACAGCTTCTCTGACCTATTCATATGCGTTGCTTCCATTAACATAAAACATGTTCTAGGGGGCATTTATGGCTCTAACATAATGTTAATATCGCAAATTTTCTTATTTAATACAATGCCAAGTCAATCTTTTATATTAATACACACTAATAATTATTTTCTGGGGTTAATTCATTATCCAATTTATGCTTTATTTTTTTTTTCTATTGGTTTGATTTTTTTCAACAATAATTATATTATTAAATCGAGTGACAGATTGATATAAGAAAATAATTACGAAGATTAGGGTTATGAGTGCATAATTTTTAAAATTTAAGTTGTTTTTTCTAAGGTAATGTAACCTAAACTTTTTGAAATTAAGGACTTTCTTTTTCTTTTTTATACAATTTCAATTACAAGGCTTACCAATTTGGAGTAACAAGTGCAAAGGTTTCCCATCCAACACATTCACCCATCCACCTAACAATACGTCCATCAGCTAAGCCAGTGTAAGGGCCACGTCCGGAGCTGTCAAACTCCAAGGACTCAGGGCCAAACACTTCATCTACAAACTCCAAGTTCCCGAGTCTTAGCCGACTTCGGTTGTCTTTGGGCCAGCTTTGCATGACGTGCTTGTAAGGTGCAATGTCATGCTTGACGGGTTTGAACTTATGACTTCCTATAGGGCCCACGTTAAAAGGGTCCATCATGCAGAAGCCTAATACCGCGGCTAGGATAAACAAAAACCATTGTTGTAGTAAGTTTTCATCTCTAAATTTACTCATCTTCTCCATGTAAGCTAATTTTCTTGATCTTCAATGAAGGAAGAAAGGATGAGAGGCAGAAAATGTAGAATTGACAATGAAAAGAGTGGTTTGTTGGAGGAACATAGGCTTAGTGAGGTTTCATATGTCAAGTAATAGTAGTAGTAGTAGTGAATTGCATTGCATGGCATGTATTGCTTGTGAAGTTTTATTTTTTAGTTGGGGTAGGTTGTCTTTTGTTAGTCATGATTTATGTGTTTATAAACTTATTGGAAGAAAAAGAGAACATGAAATTGCCATTTTCGTTTGAGAAAGTGGCCAACTCTTTGTAGCTGGGAAAGTAAGTAGATAGATTGATGAAATTAGAAAGATATGCTAGTTGGGATGGTTTGTTGAAGATGACTCTTTTTTGTCCTAGTGGTTCTTTTACTTGGAAGTGAATTCCAACTAATGAAATCATGTATCGTGTTATGCAATTTTTGGGTTGATATGATACTTTACAAGATATGATAGGAACTATTAAAATACTTTAAAAAGAGAAAATGGGCTAAAAGTTGAAAACTTTGCTTTTGGAAATTTTTACATGTTTAATATTGATTATTTGCGTGAAAGATATAATTACAATATAGAAAAATCATGTATTTTCTTTTTGAAAATTTAGTTAAACTCAACAAACACTTCACAAATAGATGCAGGGATTTGTTGTTATGCCCCTATGTATATGTTATATGCTTTTCGCACTTCATGTGATAGGATAAATGATGCGCTTTAAATAATACTCAACATCAAATCAAAGGATAAAGTGAAGGGGGATTAGAAAGGTGGAATAAACGATCTCAATAAGCTCTGATATCACTATGACAATTGATAGAATAAAAATCTTACAAAGTTTAAGCTTTTGACCAATTTTCAAGTTCAATGTTGAAATCGATGTCTTTATGAGAGAAATTAGTAGGTATTTATAAAGAGAAATAGTCAATAATCACCTTTAGTTAACTTCGATTATTTAGTATCTAAATTGACCATATTGTGTTAATGAGGATTATGAGGTTGGAAAATGGTGGCCCATAATCCCTTAATAAAGCATGGTGAATCAAAAAGGGCATGAGAGTTTGAAAGGATCCTAGTTTCCACTTGATTTAAATATAAGTAGGTAAGTTCTAACGAGCCCTCTTTCAAATTCATTAATTCAAAACTCTATAGATTATCTACATTAAGGCTTAATTATCTAGATCTATATCTTGTTACATTTCCAAATAATTATCCATACTTACACTAAGAAATTTATTAGATTTAACCTATCAATGCAATACAAATTTTAAGTATTTACATGTTGTCCCTTATATACAATCTTTTTTTTTTTTGGGACAATGTCATAGTAACTATCTAAACTTTTCATTTTATTGTAATTTTATGCCTCTAGTTTTGAGTTATTAAATTATACATCTAATTAGAAGTTTAGTTGCTATCATCTCACTCTTTTTCCATCATTAGAAACTAATAATAAAGTGATTCACATAATTGTTAATTTTACAATTCCTAATTAACTAATTAAATGCTAGTTATGCATCTACGCAAGGAACAAAATGTACATCATCAATAAAATATAAAATCAAAGCGATAAAAGTAAAATAAATCAATGTAGTAAAATGTTAAAACAAAATAAATAAAATCAAAACTTACTTTATGCAAAATTAATCAATTGTTGCGATGGAAAATAGTAAGGTAGTAATAGAAATAACTAAATTTTTAACTAGGTGTATAATTTAATAAATTAAAATATAAGGTGTAAAATTACAAAAAAAAAATGTATAAAGTTAATAGGGTAATTGTGGCATTCTCCCTAAAGCTTTTCTACAAAGTTGAAGAGTGTTTGTTCGGTTAGCCCTAAAATGTGTAAAGTTAAGATAGTATTGCAAGCAAAAAACTATCTTTCAAACTTAGTTAGATTGTTGTCAGGGCCTTTTCATCAATTTTTACTTGCTCATCATCTTCATAGACTTAGCTACCTATTTAAAGCCTTCTTCAAGCAGCCTACACCAAGGCTTTCTACATCCATACTTACCATAATTTGATGTTCATGCAACCATCAAACTTTTTTATACCACACTTAGTGGTTATTACTTCAATGTATAGATTACAAATTCTCAAGATTCCTAATCTCAACCTTATTCTAGTACTAATTTGTTGGGATAGGTCATGAATTTTTCATTATTGATAAGAGAATATGTAATTATAAGAGATATGATAAGTAAAAAGAAAACAAAAAAACCTACATAATTTACATGGAAAACCTCTAAAAAAGCATGGTAGAAAACCATGGTTAAAACTAATTCAATCTACTATAGTGTAGTAACAATAGTAAAGTGATTCTCTCATAATACAAAATTCATCAAAAAGTCTTTAGGTTTTCTACTCTCTCACTTACTTTATATAATATGCAATAATAGAAAATAGCTTAGGCACTTACTCTATATAATATGCACATATATTGATGTGCTTCAAAGTCGATTTGTAGCACCGCATAGCAACAATGGAGATGAAACATGAAAGTGTATATTGGGTATTGGAGTTTTGTTGCTTAAATAGTAAAAATAAAGGATATGGATGTGAATGTAGATGAATATAACTCATCAAACATAAACACAAGTTGGGTTTAAATTGGAATAGGGTTTGATGTTACTTAGAAATACTAAACTGAATTACGATTCCAAAAGAAAATAAATATCTCTCATCATCTCAAAATGAAATGGTTTACCACAATCACCAACAGTTGATTGATAAGAACATAAGATGATTAAAGAGGAAGCAATACTTAATAATCTATATGGAAGACAAATGTCCCTTCAATAAAATATGTATAAGTCAATAATGGCTGCTACTTAACTAGTATACTATTTATACTAAACCTTAAATCTTAGTGGTAAAGTTGTAAAATATACAAGGTCTTAAATCTTAAGGTAAGGCTCATAGTAAACAAAAGTCTATACACCCAAAGAAAATAACAATTTCGGCATAGTAGATATGAGTTGTGGTTAGAGTAAACAAACATTGACTTTGGTAAATAGTTTGGTAACTATTTATACAAGCTGCTAAGCAAGTACATAAATAAACTTAAGTCCTTAATTGAGCCATCGAACAGGTCAGACTTTAGTAATCTAGCTTGGATGCATGCCAGGTGGGTAGCCAAGCTACAAGCATGATAGGTAGTCGAATGGGGTAGAGTTTGTTTGAGCTATTTCCTATTAGCTTGATGAGTCAGGGACCTTGATCTTTGAGTTAAGTCTTTGAGGCTAGATTGGGTCAGAGGTTTCTTTTTTTTTTTTTTTTTTTTTTAGCTTGTTAGCTCATTCTTGGCTTAAAGAGAAGATCTTTAAGACCTCTTAGGTTGATTAGGTTCAAGCGTGTTTCTCTATTTCTAGCTTTGTAGACTTGGTTTCTTCTTCAAGTTAAGGCCGAGTTTGGTAACTTGATGCTTAAGGGAAGAGCTTGATCCCTAGGAAGAAAACTTTAGAAATTGATTCCTATCATCACCTTTAGGTTGAGTTGTCCTCAACTTTAAGTTTGACAACATTGCAAAATAAGTGTAGGAATAGGTGGCAAATAAACTCCTCTTCTCTTTCCTCTTCTTCACTTGGACCACTTATTTTTTTTTTAATTATTTTTATTTTTTTACTTCTTCAACATTCATAGGTAGCAGTTTCAATTTCTTTCTATCCTTCTTGAAGGAGTAGGTATTATGGAATCATCATGGATAACTAGCCAATTGTATTCTTATGGTTGTCTAAGTATAAGGTAAGGAGCATTCATGGGCACTAAGTTGAAGTTTAGCTCATCCTTGTATTCTTTAAAGTAGAACGGAATTTAGACTTCCTTATGGATATGTACTATTCCTTTGTCATTGAACCACCACAGTCTGTATGGTTTTAAGAGTAGGGAGGTCAGCTGTTTCATTTTGGCAATAAGTTTAGTTGAAATAATATTCACATAACTTCTACTATCTACAACAAGAGCATAATTTTTCTCATTTACCAAGTAATCGATCTGGAATGGGTTTTCTCTCTGATTGGCATCTTCCTTAGGTTTAGTAGGAGCATGGTTTCCCATTAAAGCCATGAATTCAACATTTACTTTATACATTATCTCTTCTTTAAGTTCCTTAGAGCTCTACCTTATGGGGTCCTTTTTGCTTTGGCTCTCAAGGGTGGCATTAGGTTCATCTCCTTTCAAGAGCATGACCCTTTTGTTTCAATACTAAGATGAATATGGTCATTCTAAGGCATTTGATGCACTTGTCTTCATAGGTCCTTTATTTAGGAACATTTTCCTCCTCTACCTTCTTGGTTTTAGCCTTAACTTGATTAGATTCTCCCTTTTCCACACCTTTCTCAACTCTCCTTCTCTCTTCATACTTTTCATGCTTTGGGCTTAGAGGTTGAGTTTAGGGTAGAGCTTATTTTGGCTTCCCCTTCTAACATTGTCTTTCAACTTTAGGAGTCAGGTTGTTGACATCATCTAATCAATTGCGTTTAATATTAATATTAAACGCAATATTAATATTGAAAAAAGATAGGAGTAATTGCATTCAATTGAGAGTTGGATACTAATATATAAAAGTCTTAGGTGGACAAATAGAGTGCTTAAAATAGAATAATTGAGACAAGAGTCTTCTTCATTAATCAGCTAAGTGAAAAGGCAACCATTTTATTAACAAGGTAAACACTATGAAGATCATATAGGTCATTCAAGTTATAGACTGAGTGGTACAGTAGGTAGGTCTAAGTTGTTTCTTATTGGCTTTAGAAGCTAGGGACCCTAATCTCTGAGCGGAGTCCTTGAGGCTAGATTGTGTCATATGTCACTCTTTATCAATACTTAGTTGTATTAGCTTGTTCTTGGTTCAAAGAGAAGAGTTTCGAAACCTCTTCGGTTGACTTGGTTCAGGCTTCTTTTTTTGTGTATGGTTTTGTAGATTTAATTTCTTCCTTGAGTTAAGCTTGAGTTCACACTGGAGGGAAGAGCTCAATCTTTGAGAAGATGACCTTGAAAATTGATTCCTATTACATACATATATATATATATATATGTGTGTGTGAGAGAGAGAGAGAATATGTTAAAAGAAGCAAAACTTTAGTACACTTAAAAAGAAATAGTTTAGATACTAAAAAAATATAAAATAAGAAATTATCAAATAACTATAATTCGATCAATTATCATTTTCTTTATAAATATTTTTTCATAACAGAATCATATGTATAAATTAAAGGCATAATTTCAAAAAAAAAAAAATTATATGTTAAATCATAAAATAAAATTTTCATTTGGAAAATGCATTCAATTCTTAAATGTAACCAAATAACGGAATGTACACCTATTCAAGAACATGTCACATATTTTGCCATATATCGATAACATGTTATGTTATATATTAGCCACATTACAGCTGTCTTATATAGATTTAATCGATGCACGTATTTGCCGTTCAAGACTTGGACTATTCACCGGCCACATCGCACTCACTCGAAGCTTTAATGGGGTCTCTAAGCTTTCACCGTCAAGACAAGGATACAAGGAAACCAGTTACTTGCAAAGAAAGCGATCATTAATGAAATCGAGTTCCGTGATGGAGTGACGAAAATTTTCTTTAGTTCGACTAAGTAAATTTAGAAATACCCGTATAATTTCTTCATCATGCCAACGAGTGTAATTTTCATTGGTTAGTATATATCCCTTATTTTATATATATATATATGTATATATGTATATATGTAAATATTAATAAAATTTTAATATATATGTATAATATATTTAAAACACATATATTTATGTACTTATAAATCGCGGTGTGTTTTATCCAATATATCTTTTTTCATAGTGGACCCGGTCCGGTTCAAAGGGATGGTCCATATAGCATAAGTTTATTAAAGAAAACTGATCAAGCAATTTATTAAATGATAGGACTCCACCATAAATACGAGAATTCAGTCCTTAACAATAATTGAAATGGCCTGGGATTTGCATTAAGCTAAAGAAACATATTGATGCAAATATGAAGCGTGCACTATAGGTTCGTACGATATATAAATATATATGAGAATCAGAATAAATCTTTCTGTAGACCCAAGAACAAAAAAAAAAAAGAAAAAAAGAATAAATCTGTGTGTTGATTCGAACATATTACAGTAATTAAAATTGGGGGAAAAAGAAAAGTGCCTGACGTGCTTTTGAGAATCGAGATATCTTCTCATCTATGGTGCCATCATGACAAATTGACAAGCCCATCATTAATTGTCTATTTAAAGGATTCTAATTGAAGTAGGGCAAAAGAAAAGAAATGATTAATTAGAAGACTGATTATCATTTAATTAGAAACAGAATCCTCTCAGTTTTCATCTTCTTAATTATTCTCATATTAAGCATTCCCATCGATAGTTGATATTTTTAGAAATTTAAGGTGTCATTTATTTTTTTATAATGTCAACTATTAATGTACCTGATAGTATATTAAAAAGGTAAATTAAGAAAAATTAAAAAAGTGGAAATTGAAATAAAACCGAATATTTTAATATACTTATTTTCGTTGTACACCAGATAACTAATTAGTTTGCCAGAAAGATCTAGACAAATTGTCCAACGAAAGAAAGTTTAATTATTATTATTGCCCACAAAATCAGAAAAGCAAAATTTTACTACCACCATTTGCTCGCTGGACAAATTTAACTATAATTTATTTTACGCAGAAAAAGAATCCTAATTTATAAAAAAGAAAAAAAGCTGCAACACTCACTTAAAAAGTTATAAAACAAATTATCCATTTTCGACATGAAAGAAAACATGCTAGATTTCATATGGGAGATGAGCTATGAAATTAAAGCGACATGTGCATTGGATGTTAGTAGAACAGAACATATGTCCAACTGTCCATCGATTCAACTTTGATAATAACTAAAAATGAATTTTTTATTTACATTTAATAATTATGGTTTGCTCCATTTCTCACCATTGAGGTAGATCTAACTATTAAATATGTTCCACTGTAAACACTATCCTACCTTATTGGGGCACTATTTGTTGCATCCTGTGATCATCCCTAATTATAAACGTGCTTTAAATTAGATTAGCAACCTTTATTGGAAATTCCGGCAAAGACTAAGATGTAAAAAGAACATGAAATGAAATGTAAGGAATACACCCAACTTAAAGAATCGGATTTAATGGCCGGAGTTCCTTGACATGAGCCCCTTCATTTAGGGATTTCTGATAGGAAAAAGTATGCTCTTATAAAAGCAAATGATTTCCGTTGTAATTTCCAAATGAATAAAGTTAGTCTTGCATTCAGCTTTTGGCAAGGGAATAAAGGCATGGAGTATGAAACTAAGGACTATGGGGTCTTTATTGATCCAAAATAAGTATATTTTAACTTTTAAATATATAACTACGCATGCATATTTACGGTAGTAAAAATTTCTATTGTATATATGAAACAAATTAAGTGTTTATAAAAGGTATAAGATTGACTTCATACTATAATTTTTTTTTTGTTTGACTAACTATCATATTGTAACTTTAAGAAGGAATAATCAAACTTGATCTCTTCTATTAGAAAGCTAATGTTGATTTTATTAAGTTATGACTGCGTTAACGATTTCATGCTATATTAAAGTAGAAATTTGATGGTATATAGATATATCAAAAATAGAAAGACATATGTTATAAATGTAGTTCTAATACTCATGCTAATAGCAAGCCCAAAGAGACTTGTTAGAGTGAAATGGGTCGAGAGTAATCTCAATAAAAGTTCAAAGTCTCATTGATTACAACATAACACTATCCAAAATAATTGCAAAAATTTGATTACCCTTAGCTATGAGAACTTCTAAATGGATCATGATCATTATTCACTATAGTATTACATTGCACTGGAGTTAATTTTGTAACGTGTAAATAAGATAGTTAATTATTAATAAGAATATCAAAACTTAGGTCACATACAAATAGACATCAACAAATGTTATAATACCTGCTATGACAAAGTAACTACAAGTAATAGTGACTAAAAGAAGAAAAAAATAACCATAAAGGGGGTCATATCTACGAGAAGAAGGTGAGCAAGTCCCTTGTGTACTTTCTTTTCGTAATACTCTATTGGACATGTGACACATAGGAGAGAAACTTATAAACGAAGGAAAATGGGGTTTGCATATGCATCTATTTTCTTATATGTCATAATACCATTGAAGAGTATTGAAAAAATGGATGCACCAACAACAACTATTTTTATTTTTCCATATATGCTTGTATATAAAGAAGATAAAAGCTATCCATGAATGTCTTATCTAGATTATATGAAACAATTGCACAATTTTTTAGGATTTGCTAGATACTATAGAAGATTTGTGCACAATTATATAAGTATTGTGCACAAATTCTAGTTAAAAATATTACAACGGCATATGGAAGTGAAATTGGTGTTGTTCTGCATCATTACAAATATCGACTTTCTTTTTGCAGTCAAAAGTTAGGTATAAAATACAAAAGTAATTGGCTAATATAAGGGAGTAATTTGTTATATTATTAAGGCTATTGAGAAGTGGAGACAATATTTGTTAAGAGAAATGGGATTTTTTGTGAGGCTATATTAATGCTTGAGCAATAGCAATACCTAGTACGTAGTCATCTAGTGAGTATGAAAGTTACAAGATAGGACTTTCTAATATTATAGCAAGTGATTATGGTGGTGTTTTGAAAATATATAAGTGATAGGGTATTGGTTTTTTGGTACTTGTACACCATTAATCTATTTATACGGCGTATTAATATCATTGAGACCTTTCTCTATATCAGTAAGTTAAATATCGAACAACTAATCCTACTATTTGTCAGAACCATTAGCTTTGCTTGAGATCATTTATGTTGAAATAATTAGGTTTTGTCATGTTGACATGATTAGGTTTTGTCTAATGGGTTTAGCCAAGATATTACCATTTCCCCTTAGAATATATGTGGTGAATATGATAATCCTAAAAGCATATCATCTTATGATGATCTAATTTATGAGTCATTATTGGAGGAAATTGTTTATATAATCGGAGCTAACTTAAATATAGTGATGATTTGTAATATCTCAAGATTAAGTATTCGATATGAATTATATGAAATTATTGAATTAGTTTATATTATTATAGTAATAAATACTTTATCAACTCATGATTACAACTTATGAATTTAAGTAGTTAAAATGAGTCAATTAGTATTTATTAGCCTACTTATTTACCATTTTTGACTCAAAGCATTACATGATTATTCTCAAACAGATGAATGAATATCTAAGGTGACTGATGGATGCTTCAAAAATTAGTTAAGATGTTTGGCATCTATTAAAGATGTATTTTGGAAAGATCGATACTTCTTTGGCTATTGGTTGTCTTTACTTTGTCCTTGACGGTGATATACACCTTTTAAAGTTAAAGGATAGATATTAAGTTTAAGAATTTTTTTATAGTTTTATTGTTTCTTTCTATGGGATTGAGGCATTATCCATTTCATTTTTTATTTGATCATTTTTAAATTTAAATTATTGAATAAATTGTAAATTGAATTATTAAAATTTAAAAATGTAATAAAAAAATAATGAAATGATCAGTAAAATCGATGGCATCAAAATAAAAATAAGACTATAAAATATCATTATGCAGTCTCCTATTTTATTTGAGCACTAGATGACTTAAACTGACTACTGTACTTTTCTAATCGTGAATTACCAATAGCAATTATAAAATCGAGACTTCAATTTCATTAAGGAGAAAGAGAATTAGAATTTTAAAGAGATTCGTGCATATGGATAAGACAGAAATGACATTTGATTTTATGGCATTCGAGAAAGGTAGCGATACTTCTAAACGGTTTTATATGTTAAAGATGAAATTATATTTATAAAGAAGGATAAATAAAATATTTCTTACCCTTAAATGATGTCTCAATATGTCTTATCAGACATTTATTATGGCGTAAACTTTTAATGTAAACTTCATCTTTTTTATTATTTTTTAATTTATTCCTGAAAGTATATATTTGATACAAAGGGACTTTTATGTTTTACTATTTAAAGGATAAATTCATTGAATAAATTGAAGCAAAAGAATTATAATAAATGGGTCCAGGAAAATTGTATTGGAATTCCTGCATTTATTTAAAAATGTTTCCAATAATCTCATAATTCATCACTTTTTATACACTTGAGATACGGTATACCTACATCTTGTACAAAACTACATATCATTTAGAATGAATTGTGTATTTTTTTTTCAAACCAATCGACGGTAAAAAATAAAAAAAAAATAATGATAACGGATATAACAACCAAACCGCTGCTAGTGTAACCGGCAACAAGCATACCTTTGTATTTGTGAAGCTTCCCTTCTCTGCTCTCTCTTTTCTTCTTTTAACCTCTCTCTCTCTCTCTCTCTCTCTCTCTCTCCCCTCTTCACTCCCACGCGTTTTTTTTTTTTTTTTTTTAACTTTACCTCCTTGATCACAAACCCTATTTTCACTTCAAACCCTAATTTCATCTTCATCCGGTACATTCTCAATTTCTTATCCATTCACAGCAATATCACAAGGTAAATGGATTTTTTTTTTTTTTTATAAGGAGAAGAAAAACAAAAAAAGAGAGAATGTTTTCATGATTATTGCTTTTTTGAAATTTTATTCATATGTTATAATGTTAGAACATCTCTCACATGCTTAGTGTTTTAAGTTTTGTTCTTTTTGATTATTGATCACGACCTTGATGATATTTAGTGATAATCGAGGTGTAAATGGCGATTTAATTCTGCTCTGGATATTTTCATCTCGATTTGCTCATTCTTTTCTTGTCTACAGATTATGGTATCCAATTCATGTTTTTTTTTTTTTTTAGTTTATTTTCACTAGCTTTGTTGCAAGCTTTAAAATTTTCTTTAGATTCTTTTTGCTTTTTTCTTTAATTCATACACTTTTATGTAAAGGACGAAATTAGTGCAGCGAAGTGCTTCTCAACAGGGGGATATGGTGTAGGATGTTCAAATTGTTCCTTCATATGCATTCATAATTTGGAAATTCCCATATGAAAACATTAATTTGTCTAATTCTTTCAGGATATATACGATATCTTTTGGGTTGCATTTCGTGATAGAAAGCTGAAAGGCTGCATTGCTCCCATATGATGGGATGTCTCCAAAGAGACAGCTCAAAAGCTGTATGATTATACGCAAATGAAAAGAGAAGAAATTGTCTTGCTTGATAGTTTGCGTTTCTTTTTTGAAAAGAGAAAAAACCCTGAATTTGCAATGTTTACGATATCTTTCTCCTCTGATTAGCCTGCTTTGACACTATTAAGTACCTTTCTTCCTGTTCATTCAAAGGGGTTCGTCGTTTATTTCAGCAGCAAATGCAAATAGCTAAATATTCTGCAATTACTTCACATTGCATTTGATTGGAGAAAATTAGTTCATAATGAAAGAAACTTATAACTATGTATTTTTATAATAATAAAAAGCTTGTGAAGATGAACCTAAGGAAATTGTTTTCTAAAATCAGTTTATGTTTATCACTAATTCAGGTAAAATAACGCATGCCCAACTGAAGACTATAGGATCATAACGAACAGCGTTTAGCAACTGAATAATGTATCTAAGTAGATTATTCTCTATATGTACTAGGATGAGAGGTAACCGTGTTTCCTGGTGAAGTAACCAACAAGCAATATTCATGTTGATTGTACTGTGGGAAGCTTAAGAATGCCTCACTTGTTTCCATATAAAGATTATGGTATCCTGGATTAAACCAGTCCCCAACTTCATTTGCTTATGATTTTCTTGCATCATCTTGACAATTTATTTTATTCTTTCCACCATTTGATTTAAACTTACAGATTTTGCATTGCTTCAGTTTGTTATTTATTTTACTATATATATATATATGTATATTTATTTATTTACCGTGATCATTGGTGATGTTCTATTTACTTCTTGTGCACTAACTGTTCAGTCATTCACTGCCAATGGCCAACTTAAATTCCACTGAAAATCCCAAATGGATAGAGAAAGTAAAGTCAGAGGGAGCAGTTCCTTATCTTGATCCAGAGAATTGTTCTAATGGTTGGGCTTCTCCACCAGGAGATAAGTTTATGGTTAGAGGTCCTGAATATTTATCAACCAGAATTAAAATTCCTGCTGGGGATTATCTTTTGAAGCCTCTTGGGTTTGATTGGATTAAAAGTTCTACAAAAATTTGTGATATCCTTGGTCAACCTAACAACCGTGTTAGGAAGGTCATTGAGAGCGAGTTTCCAAATGGTGATAGGCCTTTTATATGGGCTTTTAACTTACAGGTTCCTAGCAAGGATAATTACAGCGCAGTTGCTTACTTTGCATCATCAGAACCTTTTCGAGAAGGTTCAATGATTGATCAGTTTCTAAAAGGAGATGACACTTATAAAAATTCGAGGCTTAAGATGATCGCAAACATTGTCAAGGGCCCCTGGATTGTAAAGAAGGCAGTTGGTGAGCAAGCCATATGCATCATAGGACGTTCCCTTTCTTGTAAATACTGTGTAGGTGACAATTTCTTAGAAGTAGACATTGACATTGGATCTTCCATGGTTGCAAATGCCATAGTACATGTGGCATTTGGTTATATCACAACATTGACAGTAGATTTGGCTTTTCTCATTGAAAGTCAAACTCAGGCAGAGCTTCCTGAAAGAATCTTGGGTGCTTTCAGATTTTCAGAATTGAACACTGCATCAGCTAAAACATTTGAACCATCACTGGAAGGCTCGGCATTAAATTTACAATCCTCTCTCCCCTCGCGGTGGTGGAGGTCACTCTCCAATCTCATTCATCAGGGCTCTCCAGACAGTACTTCTAATGCTAGCTCAGTACACAGCAATGGCCATGATGATCCTGATAGCTTTAATGAAAAAAATTGAAAAATGGTAAGTTTTGCAAGTGTCCTAAATGTTTTAATTTTGGTATTGTTGATATTTTTATCTAATATATTTTCTATCTATCCATACAACAGTAGCGTTCTTACCTCTTATCTTCCTTTTTCAGTAGGTAACTAATATGTTTGTTCTCCTGCAAAAGGAACCATCCTTTCATAGAATATTTCGTAACTGTTAATTATTTCGTTTCAAATTTTTGGCCACTGTCACTTTTAGTAATTAGAAACATTAGGGAGTTCAGCGCTTGTTAAGGACTATGTACCTTTAGGTAAGGACTTTAAATATTTCTTTCCATTCTGTTAAACTGGGATAAAAACAGTAGTAGTTATTGAGATTGAGTGTGAATTCAGCTGGTTTGGACCTTTGCTAAGCCTTCTCAAACACTTATATTAGTTGACTTGGTTAGAGCATTTGGAAGCATCTCTGACAACACTTGTTTAAGAAGTATATGCTTCTCTGTAAAACCATCTCCACATAAAAATTATTCGTAAGTGACTCCTTTCAAAAACTGCATGCTCTTAACAAAGGTTCCATATTTATAATCCAGTACCCTACATATTTCTTCCAGCACTTTTAACTGGGAAGGATAAAGCTACTGCTTTTGAGTTTGGGAAAGATAAAATTGCTGTCAAAGATAACTACAATCTTTGGGTATGGTGAACTTTTGCAGGCACATGTGTGAGATGATGCATGTGGTCTCCTTATGTATTTGCACATTATAATTACATGAATTATCTGTTATTTTTGTGTATAGATAAGAAACCCTGAGATTTTGTTACCTTGGTTGTGTCAACTTGTCACTTATGATGACATATGATGTTTCTGCTGGAAAGCAACTGTATGAAGCTTATTGAGCTGTTTCATAATTGAATAATTTTTTTACTAGGAAGGTGGGGGGAAAAGAAGTGAAATAAATTACTTGACCGTGGAATGTTTCTTCTAAACAATCTTATGGGTGGATTACCGAAGACTTAAACTCGAGATATTTTGAGTTTTATAGAAGATAGCTCTCTCTCTCTCTCTCTCTCTCTCTAATCCCCCTCCTTTCCTCAAAGTCAGATATTAGGGCACATTTAATATGGTTCGTATCTTATTGATTTCACAGAAGATGGTTCAAGCATTATTTTAGTTAATAAATCTTAGTGTTGCTGCAGGTACTTTATACTGGGCATAACCATGTGATTTACTAGCATGTGCTGTATCATTTGAGCCCCCTAGTTATGTCTTACAGATTTTAGCTAAAAGGGTATATTTTTCTCCAAAGTTCTGTCAAACAGTGCCACTTCTATTGTTCATCCATATGTGCGTGTTTGTTTACCATATAATTAGTGATAAATGGCAAACATGTTGGAATGCATGCATACCCCATAGGATAGATACACGTTTTGGCTCTTATGCTGGGGAATTATGTGCAGCACTATTCATTACAATGTTTCTGCATAGAAACTAAGGTATCTATATGTATTTATGTTCCTAAAACTATTTATCTTATAGCCTAACTGTTTTTTCTCGAACAAATCATTAGTCTTTGTAATATTTTTCCTGATGGCTCATTCTAATCTAAACCTGCAGATTGTAGTTAAGCATATTGAAGGATTCTTTCTGTTGCTGGAGGGTATTTTTTGGAAGAAAACTTAGCTATCATGCAAATCCATCTGAATGATTATGGCTGAAGGCTGCTGCTGATCTTTTCCTTCTTGTTTTCTACTAAGCATCTGTTGACACTAGTGACATGTATCTATATGATGACACGTTTATAGATCCAGCAATGTCTTTCTTTGTATTCAGCCATTGATGGTGCTAGTTATAGATGTCCAATATCATATGTGATTATTGTTTTCTGCTTTATTGATATCTGATAGCTAAATAGTAAATATGCTTCTCTTTTCTTCTTGTATTTCTTAATCCCTTATTCTTTTGCAACTTAAATCAATTGAATCAAACTTCTAAACTTTTCTCATATATAAATAGTGCTATCATTATATGAAGTGCTGACTTCCCCCTGCATGGTAATCAACCATGTAGCCATGGTAGTCAAATGAGTTGGCGTGGTTGGTTCTGAGCTTTTTGTCCTAAAATATTGTCCCTGCAAATCAGTTGATCATTCCCTCTGAGTTTTGTAGAGGGCCGTCTGAGAGGGAGCTATATTGTTTGTTTTATTTTTTTGGAAATTTGAGCTGTTGATCCTTCTCCCTTGGTAGTTCTAAATATACTCTTATAGCCCATTCACTTTGCTGAATAAATGAATGTAATTGTAGTCTCTCCGTTATCTATAACTAGGGCTTATTTCTATAATTAATTGATATTAGTAGCTATTCGGTGGAGGGAAAAATTCTGTCAAATATTGAATTGTTATTATAAAGCTCCCTTATAAATGGCTATTACTAGTACATTCATCATCATATTTCTCAAATGCCACCAATTCCACCATAGCCTCTTGAACCCCCTCTCTCCCTCTAGAAACGCTGTCCGTATCATGATGCCCACCACCACTTTTAAGTGATGCCCCCACTTCTGCCTCAATACTAAGGTAGAGAGAGAGAGAGAGATGCAAAACTACTGTTATAAAGGAGAAAAAAAAAAACCGAGCTTTAAATGGAGGGGAAAAGAAAGACTGAGACCATGTACAAGAAAATAGGTAAACATTGAGTACAACTTATGTACTTTTACCGAATAATAAAGACAATCTTAAAGGTGCCGGTGGTAAAAAATTAGAGAAGTTTAATTCTTCCTTCCAAATGGAAAGTAATAAAAATTTGGCCAAGGAATCGTTTGATGGTGGATGGCTATCAACACTCAATGCTTTAAGACTAATTTCAATGGCTGGAAAGTCCATTAGACATGCATATCGAAAGATGGAAATGGATTGAAATCAAATGGACAATAGCCAGATTAATTGGAGGCAATCTAGAGGGTTCATAAGTTGCTCAAGGACGTGTGCAAGTCAAGTGCATTTGTTAGACAATGAAGATAAGTTAATGGCGGCGATGACACCGGTACTTCCAAAAGGTGTTATGTCACTTTTGAGGGCCTTGAATGAATTGCTTTTGAAGTTTGATATTAGGAGTATGCTTGTATTTATCTATTATATGCTGTTATGCTGTGCTAGATTATTTGATAATGTTATGGATTTGGTTTCCTTTTTGATATTTCTTCGAAAAAAAAAAAGAAAAAAGAAGAAGTAAATAAAATTGCCATGATATGATCAGCCTCTCCCCTTCTTTACTGAGTAATTACTGTTACTAATCAAATTGCCATGATATGATAATATCTTTACATGGACAAAAGTGGATGGAAATCGAGGAAGAATTGAAGGATTCATAGTAAATAAAAAGGAAAGTTGAAATCTTTCCGCTCTCAAAAGTGGTGGGAGTTTTTTTCCCCCTTTCCGCCTAACTTACTATTACATTATAACTATTATATTATAATTTTTGGAAGAAGAGTGTGTAAATTTTGTTATTCATATCCTCTCTTATAATACTCTAGAATTATTTGGTAATTGTATAGAATACAAGGTATTTTGTAAATCCTTTTTTTTTTTTTTTAAATTTCAATATGTCTAATTTTTACTTATTTTCCTTTCCTTCCAATTTTTTTTTTCAATCATTATCATTATTATACAAACATATCAATTTTAGTAAAATATCGGTCTCAACTTTAAATACTAAATAAATAATTGTAACTGAACTCGTTTGAGAGGTTGACTTATTTTGTTAATAAGAATATTCTTAGACTACAAATTACAATCCCTCAAATCATCGTTAGCATTTATAATGATACTCCTTTCATCACAATTATAAACCTTAACCTTTCAACTAAATCTTTTTCAAACCACAAACTCTAATCTTAGATAAGGGAAAAAAATACAAACACTAATCTCTAATAAGTCTTGACTTAAACAATATTATATAAATTTATTAATTTTTCAAACATAATACAGAGAACTTGTTGCATCAAAAGAAAATTAATTAATAACATAACTTATTTAGGTACCTTTTACATATTCTTTCTTTTTTTAACTTTAGTAGAATTGATCATAATAAATGAGAAAGATGAGGTGAAAAGAAAATGTAATAAATAAAAAATTAAGGAGGAAGAGACTAATATGAGGATAACAAATTTAGCCTCGATTTTTTCATGGGTTCCATTTTGTTATTTTTTTTAAATCCATATAAATGAAATAGTATACTTATTTACTTATTAATTTTATTTAATTATTATGATAAGGTAGGTATAAGATACCTTAGAACATATACCCTATACACTTCACAATACAGGTTCTAAGGTAGATACAAAGTATCACGACCTCATACTTATACTTTACCTTGTAGATATAGGTTTCGAAAAATTACTAATTAAAATCTACTCTATAACCTATTCGAAATCTACCCAATTGAATAAAGTCTAAATGGATACCTTATAAGATAGGGTTATTCGCTCACTTCTAAAACTGTGATGCACATGACTAAATTTTCAGCTTATAAATTATTAATAGTATAATAAGACGTTAAGACAAGTGATTATTTTAGTAATTATATGTTATAATAATATGTTATAATAACAATATAAATTTCTGACTCAAACATTTCTTAACTATGCATATCAATAAAGGAAGATTCATACTTAAAAAATATATATATATATTTTTATATCATGCCATCCAAACAATGAAAATGTAAGAATTGTCATTTCCTTTTCCATAGTAACATAAAACATAGTATGCTTGCCTTAAAAGAAATAAAAATAAAGAATGATCACATCAAGCCACTTCTTGGAAGCAATCAGACCAGCCACATTTTCACTAATCAGTCAAAAAAAGATCCCTGTGCTGGATCCCCTCCTTTTCTTTCCATTCCTATTCGATACAAACATATTCCGTTCCACCGTATATGTGCGCAAAAAATCGATTTTATAGTTAGACGCTATCTCCCCTAGGCCTGATGAAATTTGACATTTAACCCACCCGCCCGATATGACACAACATGTCTTGTCTGGATTCGGAGTCTACACCTCAACCCATCTACGAACTGTTGAATAAATAGGTCATATAAATATATCTAAATCTAAACCATAAAATTGTTTAAGATTTGGTAATTCTAAAATTTATGGTGTAATTTTACACCCCCACCCTCTACTTTACCCTAATCTCTTATCTAACGTGCACCTCCACTCTCTCTCTCTCTTTTTTACATCGCCCAGTGCTGCCTTATTGTCACTATCCACTTCGACATTAAAAATAATACTCTTAAGATTTCTTTGAAATTTATTTTGAAATTTTCTTTTAATTAATGGATTCGATTCGAATACAAGACATACTAATTAAACAGCTTCGATTACAGGCTTCAGTTGTATATAGCATTATAGATAGAGGTTTTTTGAGCACAAACCATTTGGACCAAAACATGGAACGCTATATGTTAAACCATGAATTGCCATTCGACCGGCAGCGCAAAGACCAACGCATCTAAAAGAGCAATTGAATGATACGTGCAGTAACAATCCATGCTAAAATGAAAATTAACAGACAAAAACACCTAGGGATAATACCAATTACAATATAATTCCCCAAACTTCTTTCTACCCTTGCATTCATGGTTCCACTGGCGCCTCTAATTCCTCTCTTCCCACTACCTTCAGACACAGCATGGGTCCAGTACTTTTTTAGTTTTCACGAAGAAACTAAAACAAATCGACTTATTCTTCAACTCGGCCAAAATGGAAACTGAAAATAATTAAATATAATGCAGTCTGGTTTTTTCATGACAGTTTATCAACATCTACAAATCAGGTTTGTCCCTCATCTAAATTCAAGCCTGTATGTCCTATCAAATTCACATACCTAATAAGCTGGTCGGTCAGAATTCGGTATGGTGTTTCTTACATTCTATTGCATACCAAATGAGTCACAAAAGTCACAATTCAACATTGAATGATATTAGACAAGGGTTTGGCTGAGAATCACGCCCCAAGCACTTGTTAATAAACTATAAAGACTAAAGTTCATAAATATTCAGGGACTAGACCAGGAAACAGTGTTTCTGCCAATTGTTGCTACGAAGGAAAACAGAAATGCATCATCTATAAAAGATTCAGAAGAAATACATAAGATGAAGAACAGGATAGGTGAGATGGGCAGGAGACAGAAAAATATAAAATACAAGGCAGTGCTGACACTTAAAACCATATCAACAAAAGGTTCATCGAGCGCAGATTGAAAGAACTGAAACGGTAAAGTCGGGATTTTTCCTCAATAAGACTTTAAAGCAGACTAGCCATTGACAACTGGGACCATATTCTGGTATCAAGCAACAAAATCATCCAACAAGTGGTGAAGCTGAATAGGTACATGATTAAACCTTGCTAGCACACCATCTCATAAACTTAGGCTAAAAGCATGAAGTGGTATACTTAGGGAATGAAACACAACATGTAACAGGATCGATTTTTGTAATTCATTTTTGAGCTCATTATAGAGAAAACCGAACATCTCTTTTATGGGCTCCATTAAAGAAAAAACCCAATGATCTCTTAGAACAGCATGTTCTAGAATTTTTTTAGAGAAATTCGGCACTTGTTTTCTTTCATCGAGTGTTTTCTGCAATTTAAAGTCAATAAGGGCAGTAACACTGTTATGGGATCACCCTTGGAATCTTGTGGCAGGCCTATTAACAGCAATATCAGGTTTCATGATAGGCTTAGGAGTTTTCCTCTCATGTTTCCCTATGATGAACAATGGGTTTCGGGTTTTATTGAAGAGAACCCGATGATCTCTAGTTGCATAACCACGTAAAAATTTGAACTGAACGTAATCCTTCATTTCTGGGACTAAACTCCATTTTTAACACATGTTTAGTGGTTACTGACTTTTCTCCAATACATGTCACCCCACTCCTCGTTGGTAACCACCTACTCTCTCACTAATCAAACCCAGCTCTCAACATTGACTGATTGAACAACAAACATTAACAGACCAACAACATCAGACTAATGACATTAACTGAACACAATAGCTGACCAATGATGTTGAAACAAACATACCCTCCAAGACACATTATGTACAGTCACACATAACAAAATAATTACAAATAGCACACATAAGACTTAACCCAAACATCCACAACACCACAAACCAGCTGAGACGACACAACATATACTATAACCAATGAAACAAAATAAAATAAGGCGCAAGACTGATCTGGTGCTGATGCTCCACTCCACGTGTAACATACACCTCCAACCCACTTCCTGATGTTAGCTGATTCCAGAACCTGACTCCTCTTTTTTTTTGGTTAATTAATAACCTGACTCTTACACATGTTGACAGCAGAACTTCCCTTTAACTGACCACTACACAACTAGGAGCACATCCCAGCACCCATACACCTAAACACATTAGCCCCTAACACTATACATGACACACTTGCACAACAAACAACAACTCAACACATGGACACAGCATACCAATACATATACTGATCAACGACCACATGGTAAACACACCATCACTGCAGCTTGTAATTAATGGCTGTGACACAATTGGTGCTTCCATCAAACCTAGAGCACTGGATCTCTTCTATAAGAAACTGAAATTAAGCAGAGAGGAGTCATCACAAGTTAAAAGCTTTTTTTTTTTAGCTTTGAAGAAGGTATGGTCAGTCATGAGATCACAATCCTCTACACTCTACTACTGGCTTTCCCACCACTCAAACATGATGCAATAAGTATCATACCCAATGACTACCTCATTTTATAAAAAGTATCCTATAAAACTATCAATAGGGACCACCACTTATAGTGAATGAGCCTATTAGCATTAGTGTTCTTTCCTTCTCTAATTGTGAATAAGAATTTTCATACACCAGGCAGTGTAGATAAAAAATAGAACATTAGAACAGGAAACCCTCCAAGGTCTAAATGTAGTGCTTGCTACAAGCAGCAGTATGTCCATGGAGATATATATATATATATATATATAGGGTGAACTCCCGGAGGAAGGACTAGAAATATTTCAGTCTCTTAAACAATAGATAAAAGATAGTAAAATTCAACCTTACCATTCAGCCAAACAGTGTTAGTCATAAGAGGAGAATTCTTAGAAATACTAAATATACCTGACTAAGGAAGGCAAAAGGAAACAAAGAAAATCCACTACATGATTCTAGAGATCGATTGTGGTTCAAGATCCTAAAAAGCAGATAAAGTGAATAAAACGTATAAAATAGGCACTTAGAATTATTTTTCCTTTTATTGTGTTGACACATAGGCCTCAGAAGTGATATGTTTACTCTATTCTGAGACAGAAATGAAAGGCAAAAATGAAAAGGCACCAACTATAATTCCAGTATCTGTATGCAGTCAAAGGGATTGTATGAATGGAAAATCATTTTATGATAAATTGAAGGAGAATCATCAATTGTATACCAGATACAACAAAAGGCAGAAAAAGTATGAACCTTCTCTACCAAATAAGAAGGCTTCCAATTTGATCTCTTAACTACAAGAGCAATAAAATCTTGATATTCTTTCACGATCTTACAGAGAAAAAAAACAATCCAGATCATGCGTATGGAAAAAATGAAGGAAGTTGACTCCTTGCAATTATAAATGGTAATTGAGGGGAAAAGAAAGGAAAAACAAAAAAAGATGATTAAAGGTTAAACAAGTTCAGCACCTCCAACAGGCAGTGCACTCATTTGCAATGTTCTACCGCTCCCACTGGTGACAAACCGCACAGAAGGCAAGGAGATATCAACTGATTCAATCTCCAGGAAACTAAAATCAATGGCACCAGATCGCTTCAAACTGGATACAAACACAAGTACCGTCCATGCCAACATGGATATAGCCCAATAATTATTCATGCCATGAATTAGACCCCAAGAAATGGCATAACCAACAATTATTCCTGATAAATGCCCAAGAAAGCTTGCTTGTGGGACAATTATTGAAGTAAATATAAGCGATTCAAATGGTGCAAAACTGATGGGAAGTGAAAGGAACCCAAATAGATCCAACTTTGAGGAAGGCTGTTTCACTGAGAGAATTGTCATCCACGCAAAAACAACACAGGAATACCCAACCGCAGTCACTCTCCGAAAATGCTCCAACTTAAATCTTTGGATCAATACATGGTACATAGCCAAAACGAGGATACCTGACAACATGACCATGATAAGTGAATACTGAAGATAATACTCAACACCAAGCCCGATATGCCCAAGCTGTTCAACAACACCAAGACTCCAAAGTGCACTCATATTGAAAACGAGATGCAAAATGCTGATATGTGAAAAAGCTGAAGTTATAATCCTCCAATAATGCCCTTCCATAGCAGTGTCATAACTCAATCCAACATGTGAATACCCGATGTTCTTCTTTTGAATGAAAAACCATATTGCACTACAAATCCCTATAATGCAACTTGTCGCCGGCTTCTCCAAGATCTCATAGAAAAGTGGCTTCCCCATTCCAATAGCAACTAAAAGTTCCCCTATCCTACGATCACTTCAACAAAATTCTTGTTTTCTCAAAATAGCACATCAATACCTCAATAAACCCTAAAATGCAACATCCACAATGCCACTTTCACTTAATTACCATCAACCAAATCACTGATACCCTCAAAACTTCTATTAAAGTAAACTTTCTTCATCCATTAAATCAGAAGAAAACACATGCAGATCGCTATGTCAATACATATGTCAAAACCCTAAAGTCCAACATGAAAACGCCACTTCAACTCAATTTCTATCGACCATATAATTAACACCCCTTAAAACTAATTAAAAGAAAAAAGAACTTTCTTCAGCAATTGGATAATTGACAGCATACCCAGATCACAAAACCAATTGATATGTCAAAAACAATACAAATCTGACCCAGCCCAGACGCTGAAATCACTCAAAGTTTGT
Source organism: Lumnitzera racemosa (assembly GCA_024138005.1). NCBI lineage: Eukaryota > Viridiplantae > Streptophyta > Magnoliopsida > Myrtales > Combretaceae > Lumnitzera > Lumnitzera racemosa. The sequence continues at coordinate 88,500,769 of JAMXBC010000001.1, read as the reverse complement.
AAATTTTCCTTCGAATTGATTACTCACACTAGAATCGGAGCAAGAAGACAGTGACTGTACAAGGAAGCAATCAAAACTTGCTTTGATTGACTGAGGAGGAAGAAGATACATATATCAAGTGGGAAAAGAAATTCGAAATTTTACCTGAATCAAAAGACAGGGACGGTTCTGTTAGTTCTAGAGTTCTATTGTTTCTCCCCTGGAACTCCTGAATTGGTTTGGGATTTTTCTAGATTTTGTGTGTTGTTTCTTTGTACATTTACGAATACTCCCGTTAATAGTAACACAGTGCACTTAGTAAAAGATTAAAAAAAATAGAAATGTCTCAGCAATTCCGTGGAAAAGAAAAAAACTTTTAATAAAAGTTTGAGAAAATTAACATTGCATTTTCAAATATAAATTATTAGAGAAATTATAAATAATTCGGTACAAATTTATCTCTAAATTCATCAATATTATAAATCACTCAATCTAGACTTTAATAAATTAGTAATATCAAAATATTTTTTAGTTAAAAAAAAGTTATACTAAGATTAAATTTTGGGAACTCTGTGTATTGTGTATTGTCAACCAATCAAGATAACTAACATGATGATTTGCAACATTTAATGGTTTAGATTAGTTTGCTTTCTAGTGAATAGGACTATTTGTGTTTTTTGTTTTTTAAATTCTAATATTAATCAGTGTTATATGATATTATTTTTTTCTCCGATGAATATAATAAAAAGAAGATTTGAATTTATACCGGATATGCTTGGATTTGTGATATTATTATTATCTGGCGATTTTGGATTTTGAAAGTAGTAATAAATTAGGTGCAGAAAGACTCGGGTGGCCTCATGCCCAATCTTGTTTTGGGCCTTGTTTCACAAATGCCACATTTAATGCATTCGAACAAGCGAACTAATTCCAAAATTGAACCATAAAAATACAGCTTATTTAGATTTTTTCGGTTCGATTTTCCAACCGCTTTGAGTCGAAGCGTAATTTAAGGGGAAAAAATGTTACGAGGAAAACTTTTTTTATTTGACCTTTAATACCATTAATTTTATTTTGATTAACTTTTCCGTTTTATAGCATTGAATCTAAATTATTGCAATCTAAAATCTCTACAATTTATACCTGCTGATGTATAATTGTTCACCAAATTGTTAAAAATACTTGCACTTTTTATGATAGAGCATGATTAAGGAGGAAGAGTCAATTTAAATGTAAATGAATATAATATTTATTGAAAATAACCGTAAAAGAGACGATAAAAATGAAATAATAATAATAATAATAATAAGAAAAGAGTACAGTTGCAATTCGAAAAGAAATGGGACTCTAAAATTCTGGTTTAATTTAATCTTGGTTCAAAGTTGCACGTCCATTAGTTATATTTGCACGTCTAACTTAGTAATAAACAGAGTATATCCTTAAAGGGATTTTTTGTTTTTTGATATGCTGAAGATTTCATAAACTAGAAAGTATAAATACAGAAAGGAAAAAACTTGAGTTGCGTGTGGGTTTAGAGTATCAGATCTAAGATCAAAAGAAATATATATATATATATATATATGGGTTAGGTTGTACCATTTTAATTTTTAGGTAAATTGCAAATATATCTTTACATGTTTGCTTCATATGGGCTTAAACCCCTTATTTTAAAAACTGGAAGCTTAAATGCCTAATTTTATTTTTTAAAAAAATATGTTTCATAGCCCATACTTTACTATTTCACCATTAGGCCAATTAATTAAAATTATCAAAATAATTCTTAATTATTTAAAAGGCAGAATGATAACCTTCTAGGAAGATGTGAGTTCTAGATCGTTAACTATAAAAATAAGGGAGTAATTAAGGGCATATAGAGAAAATAAAGGGAATGCATTTATAATTTATTGGGAATGGAGTAAGAAAAGCTTGCGTTTAGCAAGTAACAATAATAAAAGTCCATGCAATTGTCTTACTTGGAATGTGACAATGAAATAGATGATATCAATAACGTTGTAATTGAGCAGAATACTGTCATTTATTATTAGTTTAAATCAAGTCGTGGATAACAAAGCTAAACCTATGCATGCTACGGGTGAAAACCCCACCTGCCCTTGCTCAGGCTCGGATAGGCCTTGCACTTGCTCGGCCCAGTAGTCGGACTAAACCGTCTTAGCAAATGATTGGGCTTTAAGAGCTTAAACGATTCGTCTAAGCAAAACTGCTTGAATTGATGGTTTACGAATTGTCAAGTTAACATGCTATTAAATCGACCGGTTCGACTAGTTCATCCCCTAAAAAAAAAAACAAAAAAGAGAAAAAATAAAAAATAAGCTATTAAGTCGGAAAAAATAATTAGATAATATTTAATAAATAATTATATATCAAAACTATTTTATTTACTATGGTAAATGATAACTTCTTTTAAAAATAATACCATCAAACTAATAATAGATAACTAATTATAAGTTAATTATATATTAATGATAGATACAAAATTCAATTTCAATTAACGTAAATCCTTTTTATAAAACTTATCAAATGTTAAGGATTTTAATATAAGGAAAAAATAAAATTTGAGGGAAAAAAAGTTGGAATCTCATTAAATTGAAAATTAATAAAAAGAATTAGATATTATTAATAAATTAATACATTAATAAAAAAAGTAAAAAGAGATCACATTATTAGAAATTATTAATGTATATAAAAAATTAATAAAATAATAAAAAAATCTGTTTAAGAATCTTGAACCAGCCTAAAATCGCTAACTTATGGGCTGGTTATGGTTCACCATATCACCAACTCGTAAATCAATAGTTCAAGACCAATTCAGCTCGATGCCTAAGTTTAAAACTGATCCAGCGAGTTTGAAACTAGATCCAAATCCGCCTGTACAATTCCAACTCAAGTAAAGAAAGACCCATCAGGGTGATGAGTTCAAAGGAGTCATTGACTAAGACCCATTTGACATGGTGGGACTTAAACCACCAAAAAAGTATGGGGAAAAATATAAATAATCATACTATACTTTGATTTAGATATAAATTAAATTCTTAGACTTTTAAATATTACAAATTATATATATAAGTTTTAATAAATTGGCAATGTAAATGAAATTTCCTTTATTGTTAAAGACGTTACAATACAATTAAAGTTTATGGGACCTTAAAGTATAAGTTTAAAGGGTAATTTTTAACTTGTAGAGTTATTAACTAATTTATTAGAGTTTGCGGATGAGTTGCAATATTTAAAAATTTAGGAGATCAATCTGTATTTATATCAAAGATTAGGGGGGTTATTTGTAATTTCTCCATATATAATAAAAAAAGACAAAATATAATAAAAAAAAACTAGAAAATTAAATAATATTAAAAATTTAAACTACTGTCAATAGGAAAAAACAATATTTAATGTGATGCTATTAATGGTAATAAACATATGCATCAAAAGCATGCCTAGTTAAATGTAGTTGTATATAAATAAGCTCATATCTTTAACTACTACTTTGTAAGATGGTTTAAAGGTTGTAAGGCTCTTTAGCTCAATTTTTTTGTTTAAAATTTAATTCATTTTTGTTTATAATTTAACTTAAGAAAATTAGGTTTATGGTTTATCAGTCTAAGAGTGAGACTTATAAATTTGTAAAACTAAGACCTCGCTTGGAATCATAACTCGATAGGGCTAATCCCAATTCTAAGTAGTCGAACCTATGCCTAGGTCTAGACAAAGTTTTAGTATTATTAATTGATGATAGGTTTAAAGCTATATAATGAAATTTGATCCTCTTATATTATGCAATGTTATTATATAAGACAAAGGACAAAACTATTTTTCCGATATTATGATTAATGGAACAAGCAAAATCCACTTCTTTATATTAATTTTCTATTTATTAGTGGGCTTTAATTTACCTTATATGTGATTAATCTCCTTATCTTGATACTGTACATTTTTGTCACATTTGGTGTCATGTTCTAAATAAGAGAAGCCGCAACAATCCTGCCGTATAAATTAATTAAGATAAAAGCTGACCTCACAATTGTTATCATAGATATGATTTATATGAGTTAAATATGACTTAACCAGCTTGAAGCAGTTAGTCTGATACTTATTATTAGTCAAAACCTACAGTACAACTTTTTAAAATACTTGTTCAAAACAACTTATTGTTCGATTTTTCATAATATAAAGGTACTTACATTAGTATTTCCATTCAAAGAGTCATAACTCACATTAAGAGTTACTAAAAGTCACAAGTCTTGAAGTCTATTTATAGTAAGATAGAAAACTAGTAGGCGTTTTAAGGATTCCCAGTTAGTTTCTTCAAAGTAAAAGAAAAATCAAAAGTCTAGATTCAGTAGATCTTCCTTTCCTCACTTTTCCGACCAACCATGCACTAACTTGGGGATGGTTATATTTGTGCATATTGAACTTTTACTCATCACCTATGAAAAAGTTCATAGGGATGTGAGCACAATTAGTTTAGTAAGTAGGACAAAGACTGAAAAGGGCCATATAATCATAAATAAGGTTATTAATTATAATGAAATCCAATATAATTAATTACTTGAAACATTGCACAACGTTATACGGTCCATTGTGAGGTCAAAGAAATTATATAAACTCCAACTCGGATTGAAGAGTTTACCGCAAGTCAAATCAGACTAAATCGAAGCTTGTGTAATAGAGAACTCTCTCCTCCTGTAACCACATTTGAACCATGGTACTCACCTTTAATGGTAGAAATCAACCTACAACTATCCCCAGGTCGAGGCTAACCTACTTAAAGCTGAGGTTGGGAGGAAGAAAAGAAACAACTTGGCATTAGGTCTGTCGTCTACCAATAAGCTAAGAGACCAAATAACTAAGGCCTTGAGGCCAAAGAATAACTCGGTACAATAAGGAAAGACTAGTGTTGACCAATTCTAGAACTCGACAATTGTAGGCCAACTTTTCAAGTGTCTCGAGCAAGCACTATAAGACTTTAGGGGCTCCTACTCGAACTTGGACATCCAACTACCAACCCAGCCCAGTTCGAATCCTACTCTTTCCGAGACATCTCGAATGATCCACATACTGACTTATTTGTCAAATGCACAGTTTTGTACACTTATAAATATTTTCCTTAACTTTATTTACGGGCCTACTTTATGGTTAAAGTCTTGTATATTATTTGTAGTTTTGCTATTAGGGTTTAGAATTTACTATAAATAGTAGCATTTGTAATTAACAGAGGGACATAGACGGAGGCAGATTATACTTGAACATTTCTTTTCGAATAAGGATATTCATGAGCTCTTTAAACTTGCATTTTTTATTATTGAGTACCGATTAACTTTTTAATATTTCTTGTGTTTTTATTAATCTTGACCCTAAGATTATTGCGAACCCTAATTTGAGTAAGTTACTAAGTTGCATGTAGCCCTCATTTGAAACTTGGAGCCTTGGTTTAGTTTTCGTAAGTTGTATCGAAACTCATTTTGAGCTCAACTCCTGATTATGTTTGTGTCTTAATGCATGATATCTATCTACATTCACATTCAAAACCCCCATTTTACTTCCTATTTCTCATTCCTACTTGAACTCCGAATACCCATTCATTGTTCGTGTTTATTACATACACTCGGAGTCATATCACTTACCGCGACCTCTTTGCTTGTTACTTAATTTAACTAAGGATAAGGAAATGATCATTTCAGCTATTTTCATCGAAGGGAGTTGGTATTTAGTTTGACATACTTAATTGGTCTCCTAATGAGTTGTTATGCATGTCCACTCACATTAGTGGTTAGACCACTATTAGTTCAATTTAGAAGTAGTCAAACAAGATTATACAATACAATATTATGAAATTATTCATAATAACATGTCAAGGAGTTCAACTCCGTCACAAAATTGGATTACCAATCACACATGTAACATGTACATAGACAGCTAGTTTACAATCACAAACAAAAGTATTCTTAAACCTCTAGATACTTTAATATAATATCTTAATAAGTGGTAAAGCAATAATCCTAACTAACTTGTATTGACGCTCATTGTAGAAATTTTGTACCATTGGCGTGGTCACTAAGAGATCATATATGTATATGAAAACGTAGATTTAATTTTTATAATATTTACGAAAATGTTGGGGTTCCATCTATTCTTAGTATTAAGTTATATACATCAATATATATATATATATATATATATTAGAGATATATTATTATTCCTGTAGAGTTAAGTATAGTTTTATTATAACTTTATTATATATGTTATATTAACTTAGTAAACATTAACAACATACGCAATTATATTATTACTTATAATATATTATTTAGATTGTGCCAAAACATACATTTAATTAGTCAAGTTTACATTTCAGTTATGATAAAATTATCATGGTTTGTATATTTTCATATTATCATAGAGATATCTGTTTTATTACCTAGGACTATTCAATCTTAGTAAAAGCTGTATCATCAAGTTCGTACGAATTAGACAATATGAAATATGAGTTCTATATCAAGAGATAACTATTAAAGGGTATTTTTAGTTTCTATTATATATATATGCCCGCATAACAAGCTTTTTCATATTATGTCCATATTATATAAGTAAACTATATTTTATATGATTTCCTAGTATAATTTAGTAATATACATAGTATCTAGTCCTATTACACGTATAACGTAGCTTAGATCTTATAAATATCATAAAGTATGATAATAACCCATTTTGAACAAACTTGGTTAGTATGTACATGTATAGGATTTATCCCAATATTTATTAATTTAACCTCGTTTTGTTAAAAATGTCCCTCAATTAAAATTTAAGCCATTTTATTAAGAAAATTCATAATAAATAGGTAAAATCACCAATTAAATCCACAAAAATTTCTATAACTCATAAAAATATAGGGAATTCAATTAGTAAGTGGTTTCACACTATTGGATTTGTATCCTATATATATATATATAAAATTACGTTTTTGCCCCTAATTTACGATTAATTTAGTAAATAGTATCATTTTTATACCAAACTATTTCTAATATGTCCTGATCTTATTACAAGTCTCCAAAAGTCATTGGATATCAATTTCATTAATTAATTCTATAAAAATCAATTTAAATCAAAATTTACCTTATTTTTAACCATTTTTAGGGTAAAGAAATATAATGAATACTAAACATATATAAAATCAAGATTAGGATACCTATCATCAAACTAGATATAATATGTATTATATAGAAAAATTTTGAGCTTAAAATAATATCATTTGCTATATTTATTTTCAATTTCAAAATTCAAGTGAATAGTACATACGTTAAGTATATAAAATAATTAAAATTCCATTAAAATAATTATACCACATGAAAGTATTTCTAAAATAACTTAGAAATAATTTTTTTCCAGAATTTTCCTAACTAATTTATTATTTTTAGAAATTAAGGGAAAAATGAAGCATAATTTTGACCAACCTATTCGTTAGAGCTCTGACCACTATTAGCCAGTAGGAGTATGTTGTTTGAGTGGGGCACTGGTGGCTTTACTTAGTGGTGGCAAGGCTCCACATCCGGTCATTGGGGGGTTAGGGAACCAAACTAGGGTAGCGTATTGCTTTGTTATTCTTTTTTTTTTATTATTTTCTTATTTTTGTATGACTTCTCATGGATTTTCTCTTGGTGATCTAAGTTCCTAAAATGTCTAAAGTGATGTTTAGAGTTCTATATGTATTGGTTTAGGTCTGTTATAATGTTCTTAAGAAAAAGGTAAATTATTTTATAACTTTTCTTTCTTTTTCTTTTGCTTTGTCCTAAGCATGATGTGTTGATTTCTTACAATTTCGCCTTTTAATTCAACATTAAAGAAGATTTGGAGTTGCCACAATGAATTCAAGGTTTTTCCAAAGCAATTGGATAGGTTTTGATTTTTTTAGATTAATTATTCATATTTTATGTATATTATGTTAATATTTGGTTATTTTGTTAATATATGTGTATATATTCTATATACTTAGTACATGTGATGTGTAATTACACTCATATAATTATGTTTTATTCATATCTTTTATTTTTAAGATATTTTTTCTATTTAATTTTGCGAATTTATAGCTTATTTAATATAATTTTAAGTTTCCAGGTTAATTTACGGATATAATTATTATATATACTAAATATATTCATATAGTATATTAAGCTATATTATTCCCTTTTATAGTTTAACTAACTTATCTCCTGAGTCTTATTGCATTTCGAGCTTGATTTTAGAAGTTTTAGCGAGTTTTTCGTTATATTGAATTATTACACTTTTATGGCTAAAATTAGAGTTTAAGGCCATTATTTTTTTTTTAAATCTAACTTCACTAAGTTACTTTAACTAATTTTTCTAATATACTCGTAAATTTTAGGCTCAATTGTATAAGTTTCCTTAAAGGCTCTAAATTCGGATATAGTTGTCTTAAATGCAATTTTAGGGGCTCACATTTAGTATAAAGAAAAGGTGCGAAATATAATATACTAGAATAAAATGGAATAAAGACTAGAATGAGAAATTATTTACTATATTTGGAGATGAATACGAAATGATATGGAATTGAATAACATTTAATACTCAAATAAGATCATTTGTTGAAAATATCCTTAATTATTACATATTATAATTTTCTTGAAGGTTAAAAAAGTAATCTAATTAGTTATAATTAATGAAGTGAAAATAGAATCAAGATTCAACCTTCTTAAAGGTGGAATCATAATCTCCCTCAAACTCAAAATTATCGATTCTATGTAATTGTGATTATGTACTTCTAAACATAGGAAATGAGAATGGAATCTAATCCGTTATCCCAATTCCATACCAGCCTATTCCCACGTACTTAATGTGTCATTAAAACCTACTCTTTTTAAATCTTATTTTACTATTTTATACTTAGATGAAGTAAAAAGACTAAAACATTAAAAGTTTTAAAAATGTATGAATCAAGGGCAAAATTGTTATATAAGAGCCTAAATTTAACTTTTTAATGATATGGGATTTCAAGAGCACAATTTTGAAAATAACAAGATTAAGTACATATAAAGCAAATATAGTACGAAATTTTTATAACTTACCTTTAGCTTTTATCATTTGTTAAACAATCTCATCATCCTTATTCTTTATAAATTTAAACATATATAAGTATGGTAAATGGGTGACTTGTGTACCTCGACGCCTAAAAATTACATGGTTGGCGTGCTTATACTTTTATCGTGTGAAGTACCCAGCATATACGCATAATAAATATGTTAAAAAAAAAAAAAAGAAGAAAGTGCCCAGGATATATAGTCTCAGTGTTTGAGTTATGAGTATTCCTTTACTTGCTTACCACATTTCTAGAACGCTGGGAATATGTTGCTTAAATAACTAAATGAATGTTGTTGTACGCGTGTACCACTTCCCATAAGGTTGTAGACTGTCGTTAGTGTTGTACCGAGCTTGTTTTGGACAAGAGAATATGCTTGGGGAAGCCAGAGCGCTGTAATCGGTGAGGAGTAGTTCTTGTATTGTTTTATGGTGTTGGTACTAAAATCTTGATTTCAATCTCATAATGTTCTAGCTATCTAGATATATAACTTTTGAAATTTAAACATCTTCCAACTGTCTTTAGCACATGTAGAGCGAAATTACTTTTAGTTTTGAGGTTATTAGCCTCTTATGATGTTTGAGGCCTTTATGGCTTAGAGCTGAATTTACAAATAAGTGTTTATAAAACTGTCGAGTGTTTTTATAAGTTATGTAAACTTTTGAATACAACAAAAATGACGGCACCCTACCAGATTTTCTAGAAGTTTTGTTACTTAAAATTATTTTCAAACCTAATCATACGCTTTCAAAAAATTTAAAAACTCAGGTAGAAATGAACATGGTTAATATGGAAACCTGTATGTTCTACTTAAATGGAACACGTGACAAACCGTCATTGCCTTTTAGGTTTTAGTGCATGACAGTATGATGTTTTTTTTTTTTTTTTTTTTTAATTCTAAAATGGTGCATCAGTTCAGATTATACTCTGAACATATGCTTTTTACCTTCCGTCTAAACTCTTATTTGCAACCAGTTCTTAAGATCCCCGGGATTGTGGCAATTGGGTTATGTAAGTGGTTGAATTAGCACATGGTGCAAGTCGTGATGTTGTTTCATCCTCTATTGATTCGATGTGGTCATTTTTGAAACTCCTACCGTCTGCACAAGAGCTTTTGGTTATTGGTTTGAGTGATTAACTACTAGTATCAAGCCATTATTTGCAAACACATTCTATTTTCAACGAATTCAAAGTAGGAACCATAATTTTTTATTTTATTTTTATTTTTTATTGTGATTGCGGATTCTATCGTCCGAAATGCTGTTCAAAATGTTTGGATAATTTGCTTCTCTTTATGTTTGATGTCATAATTTTATGACTTTCTATCTGTGTTCGCACTCTGGTTTGATCAATGTGGATGTCTTCTAGGATAAGTACTAAAATATCTGACTAAATTGTTTTTTTTTTTTTTTTCTTTTCCTTTTTTTTAGCTGGACATTTTCATTTAACATTTACACATTGTTACTTTGTATTTCCTTGTATGATTGCATATAATGCGGTTCGATGGGAAATCCAATCAATTATGTATGCTTCCATGGAGTGTGTTAGAGTTCTTTCTTTATCTGTCTTTTCAAAAATTCATCCTTTGCCTTTCTAAATTTTCAAGTACCTATTTAAATCTTTTCGATAACTTTGTAGTTTCAGAGTAAATGTACTTGCTTTTAACTTTTTGGATATAAATAGAGGAACCTCCATACTACCAACAGTGTAGTTCTAATTCAAATTCAAATTATAGGTGCATTTAGGAAAATATATAAAGTTATAGATTCAATTGTTAAAATTGATTATATTTTCGAAACACATAGTGACATTAATCCATTACAAAATGGTACTTTCTACAACTATTATAATAGGCTTGAAGCTCCGCCACCTAATGTCAAAGGACTTGTTTTGATTATTGAGACAAAGGTAACGCAATATAAATTACAAGTCTAAGCAAACTCTAGTTTGATGTGGGACAAATATAAATCAGAATATACTCTTTCTATTTCTATTGATGACATGGTACATTATTTGTTTATCTTTCAAAATTTAAGATTTTTTTTTTTTAACAAGAATGATAAAGATTGAATCATCAGTTAATATTTACCTAGTGATTAACATGGGCATGATACTTGGTACACATGCATGTTAATATTTTGAAAGTGACTTTTGGATTGTCTTATTACAAAATGGCAAGTTTTATCCACAGCAGCCTTAAAGACCGAGTAAGTGTAGGGTGTGGCAATTAGTAAGCTTGATCTGGTATATGGACCTCATGGAAACACGAGAAAGAATGATAATGGCCAATAAGCTCCCTATTTGAATTAGCAGACCTCACGAACTATCTCCTTGTATTATTTTGCTCCCCGTAAATATGGTTTCCATTTAATTGTCAACACTAAACCTCGAGTTAAATTTGATTAAGATATAAGAATAAATAATCATAGAGTGAGTATGATGTTGAAGGTGCACAAGATGAGCTAAACTTCGACGAGCAATAGTGCATACTTGAAAACCTCTATCTGCCAATCTTACAGCTGGAAAAAGAAAAAGAAAAAGAAAAAGAAAAGAAAAGAAAATGGAGAGAAAGGCTGCCTGTGCGTCAAGCACCTTATCCTATCATGCGAAAGTGGAAGTCATCCAGTGATCTAAACATGGTGATGGATCAAAAGATATACACGTGTGAATTCGTGCAATGCCCTTACGATGAATTGCAGCTTGGCTTTCCTAACATGACATCCAGGGACAATCATCAATTGAACTGACCATATAGGAGCAACTCTACTAAGTTTAGAGGATCATAATTTGAGGTTAAGGAGATTAAGCCAGTTGTTTGCCAAACTCAGTCTCAACCACAACCTTTTTTCAGTTTAAATCAGCTCCTTCGGCAGTTAACTCAGTTGTTACCGCCCCATTTGATTTATCAAGGCTTGGAGTTTTAGAAGATGGGCAAAAGGTGATTAGTAATTTTATGTCCATTTATGATGACAACATTCATGGCAACAAGGGCATAAATCATGGAAACCATAACCATGTGGCTATAAACGACCAAAACCGTCCTCGACATAGAATTCAGCAACGGAATGAATACTCTTGTGATCAAGTTGGCATGATCGAGGGGAATTTCTTTCAACAATCGAACATGGCATATTATTAAATGTTTCCACGAGAAGATGATATATTTGATAGTCCCTTTTGTGTTTTTTTTTTTTTTTTTTTACATAAAATAGATTTGATAGGCTGAGGGAATTGAATTCTTCGCTTGAGGCAAAAAAAAAAAAACAACAGCAGCAACAAAAACAAAAAAAACAACGGCAATTTTCTATTCATGTTTGCTTCTCCATTTGATTTGTCATCATTTGATTAGGAAGAGAGCTACCTAGAGGCATTGTGGAAACATTGCCAAGCAGTCAGTTCCTATATGGTTCAAGTAATAAGAGCAAAATGCTCTTTTTTTCCTTAGGGTTTTGTCTTGTATATTCTTCTAAGAGAGGATTATGCTTAGTCTTGCTAGATTACCCAGTGTTTTTGTTAAGTTATAGCTGCTTTTGATTTTTTTTTTTTTCAACTTTAAGGTCATAGAATCAGAAGCGTTAGATAGGTTCTTGGAAGCCCATACCACAATGCTCCCTGTTGTCAATAAGTATATTTTTGCTATCAATATAATGTGTGAGACTGTTAAATAAATAAGTTATGTCCATTTCTTTAAAAAAAATCATGGATACATGGTCTTAGTTGAAGTTGTGTTTTTTTTTTTTTTTTTTTAAAAAAAAATAGTTTCCTTAAAGCTAAGGCCATTGCAACTTAATGATATAAATACTAATTTTTCAAATGAAATGAATCGAGTTTGATTATTTATTTTTTTCTAAAGTTTTTCGTGTAATAGTTGATAAGAAAATAAAAAAAAAAAGTAATTTCCTTAAATGCGACTGTTGGATTATAACATATTTTTGCTCTTCTTTTATGTTATGATATTTAATCAATACTTGTTGCTTTATGTCCTCCTAAGCATAAACTTAAATTCGCTTTCCATAGTTTAGAAAAGTAATTGTACTTTTGTAGAGTTTAAAAAGAGAAAAGTACTTCTTAATTAGTCTTTAAAGATAAAGTGGTTTCTTTAAAGATAAGAAAAATGAAATTTCAAAATGAAGAATGTGATACTATATAAGATCATTCAACCGTTGTCCCATGGTAACATTTTTCTTGACATCTATTCACGTGTCGAGTTTGTGTGGAATTTCTTTACGGTATTTGTGTCATAATCGTTAGACCAAAAAGATACATGCATGTGACTTCATGCGATGTCCGTACAGTACACTGCAGCTTGGCTTTCCTAGCAAGACATCCAGGGACAATCATCGATTGAACAGAGCATATAGGAGCCACTCCGTCAAGTTTAGAGGGTTAAATTTTCAAGTTAATAAGATTAACCCAGTTATCTTCACCCAAACTCAACCTCAACCACAACCCTCTTTCAGTCTAAGCCAGCTTCCTCGGCAGTTAACTCAGTTACTACCCCCACTTGAACCATCGAGGCTTGGATTTCTAGAAGATGGACAAAAGGTGATCAATGATCTTATGTCCATCCATGATAGCAACATTCAAGGCAACAAGGGCATGAATCATGGAAACCATAGCCATATGGCTATAGAGGACCAAAACCGTCTTTGTCATAAAATTCAACGACAGAATGAATCCACCCATGATCAAGGGAAATTTCTTTCAACGATCCAACATTGGAAATCATCAAATTTTTTGAAGGGAAGATAATCAATTTGATAGTCCGAGGGCTTTGAATTCTCTATTTGAGGTTAACGACAACGATAGCGACAATATAAAAAACGACAACGACGATGACGATGACAATTTTCAGTTCACGTTTGCTTCTCCATTTGATTTGTCATCATTTGATTACAAAGAGGAGCTACATGGAGGCGTCGTGCGTGGACATACTGCCAAAGTAGGAAGTTCCAATCTGGTTCCAATAACAAGAGCTAAATTCTCTTTTCCTTAGGGTCTGTTTTGTACGGTGCTTGGTACAAGGCTAAACCGGTTTCGAATCATCGGTTTACAAGTCAGTAATATAGTAAATCATATTGAATTTATGAGTTAATAGTTCTAAACCGGTTCGAGATCCTTAAATCGATTTATCTTTTTAATATTTAATTTTTTTATTAATTTTATTAATTTATTTTTTTAAATACATTAATAATTTCAATGTGATCCCCTTTTTCGTTTTTGTTAGGTATACTAATTTATTAATAATTTTTAATTTATTTTATTAATTTTCAACTTAATACAATTCCAAATTTTTTATTTTTTTCTCTCAAATTTTTTTTTTCTTATATTCAAATCTTTAACTTGATAATTTTTATAAAAAAAGACTCACATTAACTGAAATTGAATTTTTTATCTATTCTTAATACATAATTAACTTATGATTAGTTATCTATCATTAGTTTGATGATATTATTTTTTAAAAAATTGTTTTTTTTTTTCCATTGCAAATTAAGTAGTTTTAATGTGCAATGACTTACTAAATATTATCTAATTATTTTTTTCGATTTAGTGACATTTCTTTTCTTTTTTCTTTTTTTCTCTCTCTTTTTTTTAAAGGAGGTGAATTGATTAGGTCGACTTTCAATCGGCAGGTTAGTCCGGTGGTTCACGACCCGTTGATTCAAGCTGTTCCACCTAGGCAAATTACCTGAACTCTTAAAACTCGGAGGTTCACCAGGATAGTTCGGTCCGACCACTACTAGATTGAAGATCCGGTAAGTAAGGTATGGCAACTAGTAAAGCTTTATCTATTATATATTGGCCACATGAAAGCATGAGGGTGAATGATAATGGCCAATGGGCTCCTTGTTTGAATGAACTGACTCCATGAACCATTTCATTGTATTATATTGCCTCCTATAATATGGTTTACATCTAATTATCAGCACAAAAGCTTATGTTAAATTTGATTATACGGTATAAGAATAGATAATCATGTATAATCTGTATTTTGTTGGAGTTGTTTCTTCAAAGTAATTTCCTTTGAATGTCGTCGTTGGATTATAGCATATTCTTGCCCGCCTCTTTATTTTGTAATCTTTAATCACACTTGCTACTTTATGACCTTATAAGCATAGTCTTGAGTCTATTTTTTTAGAGTGCAGAGAGTGATTGCATCTTTATAGAGTTTAGGAAGAGAAAAGTACTTCTTAAGTAGTCTCTGAGGATAAAATGAGACTTAAAAATACAGAATGTCATTCAATTGTTATCCCATCATAACATTTTTCACGATATTTATACACATGTTCATGTCTCTTCTTCTTATCGAATTCATGTCGATGCCAAAATAACATGAAATTAAATGGAAACGATGAATAATTTATTTACAATACAATCGAGTTTATTCATGTCATAATTATATCACTTTCATGCCATGTATTGTATCATTTTTGTGTTTTATCGCGTAATCATGCTCCTAGTTATGTCTTTCATCAGTTAATGTATGAGTACCTCGTGATTACTGTGGGTGCATATTAATGTTGGATTTGACTTGTCCATACGAAAGACAGAGCTTCTTGCATTGCTTTCTAAAATCAAGCCTAAAAGACCGAGTAAGGGCAGAGTGTGGCGTCTGGTAAGCTTGCACTAGTATTTCACCCATTTTTATTGCACATGGGATCATATATTATTTTGTGTAACATGAATGAATTATAAAATAACATATATTTCCAACCAAGCTGACATATTTCGTACAAAGGAAAAAGTAAATCAATTCATAGATAAAGCCAATATTGTGTTGATCTAGTTTGGGATTTAGATCATTTTTCATATTATTCGTCCCAATCCTAGATTAAAACAATGTTCCTAAATGTCCACTTATTTTAGTAATTTGGCAAAAATTCAGTGCATCTTCAGGCGGGATTTCATTGTTGGTGCAATGCTATGAAGAAAACTATGTAGTTAGATGTTGCCTCCTGGGTAATGTGTGCCTTGTTATTTAACATTTTTTGCTTTAGGGAATACTAGTAAAAGACGCATATGTGATACATATGTATATATAAAAATATCAATATGTAATCGAATAACGGTAATTGATTTACCCACAATTACTTTTAATAAGTCATTTATTAAGAAATAAAAAGATTTGAGATTATAAGAATCGAAAGTGGGAGATAGAAAGAGAATAATTTTTATAAAAAATTTCTATTAAAAAATGAAAAGATTCGAGATAATAAATGTGTATAAATGAAAGAGAGAAATGGAATGATTTTATAAAATTAGCTATTTGTCCTTAATATTATTAAGTTTAATTAATGTTGCATATATCTTAATAGTTTTTCTAAGCATAGAAAAGAGACCAAAAATTAAGGCTTAAATAATATAGATTAGTAAACTGAAGTTTTCCCATACTTGCTTTGGTCACCATAGTCGTTTTAGCATGTACCCACTATTTGTATTTAGTTATTACTATAGTCTTAACAATTTTATAGTGATTATTAATAATGTATAAATATATATTGTACGCATTACCGTTCCCTAGGTACGATAATGTAAGGATACTCCTTTGACATATTCTCACTTAATAATTTGGATTACATAATCATGTAAAAAATAACTTATTATCTTAGTCTTCGATCGTTTCATCACTTGGTTCTCTTGAAAGAGGCACGTGGATAACGCAGGCAATTTAAGTTTCGGACATAATAGACTCAAAAACAGGATACGACATGATTTAATAATAGACTAAAAATAAGATCTGATATGATATAATTTAAACGGATTAGTATATGAAAAAATTTAATAGTAAATATAAAATATCATATTAGTTTAAATACACTTAAATTTGTATTCAAATTTAGATTTGTGTTAAGCTTTCAAACCCTAAATCTAGTATTTTACAATGCAAATAATTTCTTTTTAAGTGAGAAATCCTAATTAAAGGTATGTGATAATTTTAGTTGTATATTTTTTTTACTACATCGTAGTTTAAAAGGACAAAAAATTACAAACTCATCTATAGATTATTGGACCATTTCCCTTGAAAATCTGAAAAATGATATGATAAATTTGAAAATCAATATTAATAATAATATTAATATCAATTTAATATATAGTTTCACTTAATTTTGTAACGTTATATAATTTAAATTTTCGAATTTTTAATATTTAATAAGATCTTACCTTACTAAAAGCTTTTATTTGGATTGTAATTTTTTTTTAATAAATATGGAGATACCATGTTATTTATCTTTATAAAATTTAAATATTATTATTGTTCTTTTTCTTTTATATCTATATATAAATTCTATAGATTTAATTATAATTTTTCAATTGATAAATACTATCAAACTTAAAATAAACGAGATATGACATAGTATTACAAATTATCAACCCTGATATAAATAGGTTTAACTTGAACATGAGACATATTAAGTTATGAGTTCAGGTTTTCATATAATTAATAAATTGGTTATGTCATGAGTATAGGTTTTTAGATTGCAAACCTATTTAAACATGGAAACAAGATATGACATGATAATATGATTGTGAGAAGTTACATTTGAAAAGAAATTCTTCATCCGATTAACTACTCTTCTTGTTATTTAACTTTAATAGGAAGTTATTTGTATGTAAACAAGATAAAGGCATATACCAAATGCCTATACTTTGGGATTTAGCTAATTTAGTACTTAAAAGAAAAATTCTTTTCGGCAGTTTTGATGTATATATTTTACAAGGCACTGAATTATAAAAGAATGGGGGCGCTATTTGCCTAAATGCGAAACTATAGGCACTAGTATGTTTACGTATGAAGTTTACCATCTCATGCATTATTACCAGTGTCTTTCTGACTTTCCCAAAATATTTGTAGGAGATGAATGAGAAATTGGCAGAGGATCTTCTCAGTGGCGCTTGATCATGTATTTGTGTATCTGAAAAGATATTTTTAGACTTAAAAGTTGCAAATTTTGGTGATAGTTTGAGGCTGCATGATGCAGTTGACAAAACCTCTTTTATGTTTATTTATTAATAGACTTGCCTTATCTAAAGGAACAATCCTGGTATTTGAAAGCTTGTGAATCTTGAACATGTTAAAAATATAATTTGCAATTTATATTTTGACAGTGGAATTGCGGGTAGGACTTTACCTGATGCGGAAGGAAATTACAGCTGTTTCTCTTAGGACCACGATCATCATACTGTGGGCTGTCAAAAGTTTGCTACACCACATCATCCCGCCAACGTTTTAAGAATGCTTCACCGTTAAGGCCATTAGCTGGCCTTTTTTACTGCCGCCACATTAGGACTATAAAAGAAACTCATGTATTTCATTTTAATATGTTCAGATGTTGAGATAATGAGAATCTAGTGTTCCAGTGAATTAGCACATCTTATCTCCGAAAATCTATTTTCTTTTCCATCTCACACTCTTTTATTGACCTGTTTGAAATTAAGTTCTTATTGCACCCAACATATTTCACATTGAGTCGGTGACTGCTTGATGACCAAAACTTGTATCAGATTGTCTCGTTGCGATGCTCCTTTGAATTGAAAATAAGATAATGTCCAATGCTTTTCTCTTTGTAGGCTAACAGATTCTTAGTATACTACTTCGCTCTTTTCCTATCCGTCTTTTTCATTAAGCACTTTACCATATTAGTTTTGTCTAATTCTGAAGATATATATGACAGACAGTAGGTCCTGACTTCTGAGCATGAGCCGGTTGGGTGGTGCTGGGGACGCTGTTGCTCAACTTGCTGCTGATGTACCGATACCATCGGTCGAGGTCGAAACTTCTTAGGACTTTTACATCGTAGCTCACTTTCATGTACAACTTTAGCACTTTTATCTATAATTCCCGTACTGATCCGACCACCACACACCGCTATCTATCGCAAGAAACGTATGACACAGCCAATATGCATGTGGTGTGTCCAGATGATGCACACTGCACCCTTGTGAACCATAACGATGAATACAGGGGATCTATACAAAAATGTAGCCATATGTCTCATCCTTGATCCTAGCAAAAGTTAGAGTTCACAATTCCTTAGCATTTAATCATTTGGAAAGCATATAAGTAATTGTTTTCTCTCTCTCACCGAGTATATAATTAATTACGTCCAAGGACCTAGGGCAATATAATTGCACAAAGTTAGCAATATATTTATCAGAAAAAATGTCAGTCTAATTTGTTTGCTTTACAAAAACACGACCATAGTTTCTTTTATTCATTGGTGATCATATGAGATGGTCTGTTAGCCCGCCTTCTTCTTGGAGAATCCCGAGCTCATAAGCTTGCCTTCATAAATTGCTCCCTCCCTTCACTAACTTTCCATGGATTCTAGATGGAATTCCAAGGCAAACTTTTCAATTAAGTTATATATTCAAAAAATATTCATAAGAAAGAAGGTGAATGCATGAGAATGGCGTCTCAATTGAAGAAGGTAGCAATAAGACCGACAAATCCCGGGGACTTGGTCATAAAAATATTGTCCAATAAATGTAATTGAGGAACGAACCTTATACCATTGCCATTACATCAAAGGATTTATTTGAATTCTTGCATATAGTTCTATTACCTCTATTCGATGGTTTTCCATGTACAAATTCAATGTGTTCATTTTTACTTGTTTATCTGCTATTACTCATGTTTACCTGTAGCGAAATTCTATATCGAAGTCTAACAAATCGTCTATAGAAGAACTTTCGTTACAAGGAGGACATTTAGAATTTAGAGTTTACTGAGATGATTACAAAGGGAATCACAAGTTCTGATGCTTGATAATATTTTCTTTTATTATTATTATTATTATTATTTTTTTTTATAGATGCACAAATTTTAGTTTGTATCAAATGAGAATGCTTAAGGTCCTGATATGATCAAGCGTGAAGGCTTTAGGAGCGAAAATTGGTGAATGATAATGAGTATGCAATAATTATGAGAAGGCTTTGATAATGTTTCAACTAAGTGTAACAAATAGTATTTGTAGGAGGTACAAGCGGAGAAGATGACTAAAAAGACTTCAGAAGAAATTGGAGCCATTTTATTTAACCAAATCTTTAGACACTAGTAGGTTTTTAAGCGGATATTATATCGCCCTCATATGAATGAGGGGCCAATGAATTCGTATTGTAATATACATACCATGTCCTCTAGTTGTATGAGGAGCGTGACTCATGGGTTAGTGCACGGGACTGCAGGGGATACAATATATATATATATATAACCTAAACTAAATGTGGGTAGTTGGCTAGGATAAATGGAGGAACAGAAAGCAAGTGGAGTTAAGAGTAAATATGTGCATATTGAATTGCTAAAATTTCAAGCCAAGGTGGTGATTGTTAAATGGTATTTTGAATTTTTACAAGTTTTTGGATTTGGAGTGCGTAGACACAAGGCGGTGAAAATTGGCAAAGCTGTGATGCGAAGTTGCTTCTATTAACTTACGAGGTAGGTCAATCAAACTAAAGAGGGAGGCGATGGTCGATCAACATGTGTTCGTCAGTGGACCCATTCTGTTTATCCATCAATACATATACGTGTGTGTATATATAATATATATATATATATATTTGTATTTTCTTGTTGTTTGCTTTATTAAGATAGATATGTATGTATAAACAATGTTCGGTGGCAGTGGATAAAGAGAACTGTGAGAACTTGCAACCCGATTGCAAACATTGTGTAACCGTTTGGGGGGGGGGGGGAACTGGGAAGCTTGTCCCATTATTTCCATATTAATAAACTTGTTCGCAGTCTTATTATTCTCTCCTACCTTGGCTTTACGGTTTTCCATGTAAAATTCTCCGTGTTTATGTTCTCTTTTAATTCATTTGCTTGTTTATGTCATGTTATTATATATTTTATTGATCCGTAATCAAATTTCGGTTGGAGTCTAATAATTTGAGTTAAGAACACTTTGGAGAATAGAATCAAAAGTATTTTTTTCTTTTTTCAAGTTAGTACTTGTACATAAAACATTAATGAATATCTAGAGTAATTGTTAAAATGTCAAATAAAAACATTATTTTCTTATGTATTTATCTTTTCATCGAATGTGTAATCAGTATTGGAAAATGTAAAGATTTTCTTCTTTAATTTTTTTTTTTTTTTTTTTTGTAAGTATTTGAAATTACCGTTACAAGAAAGGAGAATAAGTGAAAATTGAATAGTGATTAAGGATGAAATATTGGAATGTTTTCTTGTGACGTAGACAAAGTCTTAATTTGGAGGATATAATTAAGGAATTGTGGTGGGGTTGAGACATAACATATATATATATATATATATATATATATATGTATTGGGTGCAACCAAATTATACCAACTCCTGACTCAGTACTCAGAATCACCTTTTCTTTCATCCGTTTAACCACCGGCATCTAATCACTCTTTTAGTTGAAATTTTGATCATCCATCGACACTATTTTTATCTTATAAAGCCCATTGCACCACACACATGAAACTGGCTAAAATTGAATTCAACCGAAAAATAATGAAAATCCCTAGTGCCAAGGTTCGTCCAACCCAAAATTCATCCGAAATATCCGAGTGCCTTTGGCGGCAGCAGGAGGAGGAAGACGAGCATCTTCATCATGGATGCGAGTATCGTCGAAGCGGCAGGAACGATTATTGGCTCGCTAGACGGGCCTTTTTGAATAGCTACCATTTCTCCGAGGAAAACAGCCATGGATTCAAATTTAGGCTCAGGAGATCAGTTAAGGAGATAAATGAGGCTGCAATGGGAGCTGTTGTTGACTTTCGTCAAGGAGTTACGTCAAAGAGGAAGTTTGCTGTTAGGGTTTTCAGGATTAAGATTATTGTACCATCTCTTGTTATAGTCACCATGAAATGTTTTGTTCCATGGTTTAACAAAGTCGACGCGACCCAGTGATCCAAGCATACATTTATTAAGGAAAATATTATCGTGGCGCCAAGCCTATTAAGATCATTATAAACTATTCAATATATGGTAAGAGTATCACTTTTTAAATCTATCTTGTAATATATCATGTACTTTATATAGCAAATCTACCAACATACGGTTGCTATTTCCCTTTAGGATTATCTAGCCTGAATTTTTCGATTTCTCATTTCGATTTTATTTTTTATGTTTTTATTAATATTAAATCTTAACCCATTTAATATTAATCATTAATTGGAAAAATTGAAAAATTTTGAATCTTTTATTAAAAACTTTTAGAGTAGCAACTTGATCGGAGTTAGGAAAAAAGAAATTGTAATCAACAAAAAAGAAATCGTAATCAAGTAGGTTGATTACGATTCAGCTATCGGTTTTTTATTTCAATTTGATAAAAACTAAAGAGTTTTGAATTTGAAAGTTAATCTATTCAACCCTAACGAGTATTACTATTACATTTTCAAAATTAGGCTTTTTTTTCACAATTATTTTTTTAAAATAATTTTAAAAAAATAAAAAAATTAAGTTTTTATAGATTTTAATGTCACTACGAAAGCATCGATATATCTACAAGTCAAGATCAGATAACTTTAATTCTTTCTGAAGATTTTAATATATTGGTTTATTTTAGTTTTAAAACCAATAGAGTTTAAGTTATTACCAATTTAGTTTATTTAAATGAAATTTAAAGGATCTTAATTCTCAAATGTTTTTATTTTTATAAAAAACTCTCTAAAAGTTTTATTTTTTAAAAAAAAAAGTCTTTTATTAATTTTTATTTAAAAAAAATTAATTTTCTAAATCAAAAATTCTAAAAGAAAAACTTAACGCTAAAAAAATCTCCTAAGCTTTTATATATATATATATATATATTACTATTAAACAACTATCTACATAAATAAATAAATATAATATAATATATTTAATATATAATATTAAGAAAAGAAAAAAACTCAAAACCGAACTTGATTTGTCTGTCCGCGGTAGGAAAGTTAATCGCCGATCGAGAGAGAGGGTGTTGCAGCTGCGGTTGTGCTGGAACTCGGGCATGGTTGCTCGAAGAATGGTTGTTAGGCTATAGCATTGGTGTCTAGTCGCGTGGATGGGGGTGTTTTCTGGTCGGAACTTGATGGAATGGACTGTGAAATTATGTAGCTGGACGTAGTGGGGGAGTTTCCGACCGATGTGGTCTGCTGCAGTATGGCGTGAATTGGGTGCTGCTAGTGGACAGACATGATCGGCATGTGAGTGTTGAGTGCTATGGACATGCAGTGGCGTGATGACTGTGGACTTGCGCTGTGCTTCAGTGTAACGCTGGATAGTGCAACGGAGACGCCGTCAATCGTGGCTACGTGTGCTCGGCAGTGAGGGCTGTTCCTCGTGCGAGAGTGTGGAGCATTAGCTGCTTGGTCTGTGTTGTGGCTATGCGCGGAGTAGTCAGGTCGCGCGTCTGGTTGCTGTTAGAATGGATGGGTGCTAGATAGTGCAAGAAGTGGCATATTGTGTAGCGTAGAGTGTGTTGCGAAATGGTGTTCTGGCGTGCCGAAATGCTGTATGCTGATCGTGAATGAAGCAGTGCGGTGAAGTGGCGTAGAGGTTGTGTTCGTGCAATGGCGTGTAGTCGACGTGCTGGATCAGTTGGATGTGGCGTGGTGTGGACCGTGTGTACAGCGAACGAAAAGTGGCGTGGCTGATTGTGTTGTGAATTTGGCCGTGGGATATGTGTGAGTGAGCGGTGTGCTCAAGCAAAGGGAGGATGGGCGTGGCATGTTGACTGATCAATGTTGGCGTCAGTGCGCATATGCTAACCGTGCGTGTGTGATCAGCGTAGAAAAGACAGTGGCTGCTGCGTGTCGTACGACAAGGTCGTGGACAGCAGCAGTCGGTCGGAAAGTGTTGCTCGTGAAGTGAACGATCGTGGCGTGTCGGCTGTTGGATTGTGAGGCTAGTGTGTGATTCAACTTTGTGGTGACTGCTGCTACAGTGAAGAGTGTGTGGAATTGTATTGTCAGTACATCAGGTGATCGGAGGAAGCGTGTCATTGTCTTATTTTTCCTATGCGCCGCAAATGATATACATAAAGTTTAAAATACAAAACAATCCTAAAATAGATTTGAATATATTTTAATTCAAATCTAATGTGATAAAAATTAGATTAGATTGAAATCTTTAATATCAATTCAAATTTGATTTAATCAAAATCAAATAAGATATAAATTTCTTATATCAATTTAAATTCAATTTAATAAAAATCAAATTAGATTTGAATATCACAAATCTTTATCACATTATATTAAAAAAATTTGATGAGACTAGATTTGAATCTCGTATGCTCAATTAATTTTCACAAAATAAAAAAAAATAAAGAAAAATAAAAATATATAAGTGCTTATTAAGATTCAAACATGTAACTCATGCTAACTAATGCCAATACTTAAATACTTATCTATTAGACTATTAGTTTATACTTCAATATTTAGTACAATTAAATTATACTAAAACTACAAAACTCTTTAAAGCTATTTAAACCGAGTTAAAATCAATTAACCTTAAATCGTTTTTTCTTTCTAAAAATCTACTTTCCTAAAAAATATTTATGAATTTTCTTTTCTTTTCATTTTTTTTTGTATTTTTATCATTTTTCAATAAATTTATTTTATTTAATTATTTTTTTTATTTTTTAATTAAGACCCTTTTAAAAAAAAAAAGAAGACAAAAACTAGGTATCTACAAGGATCTGTGTCAACCCATTTGCTTATAGATATTTTGCAGCTCATTCTTATAAAAAAGTCAGATGAATGAAATTTGACATTTTGAATAAAAAAAAGATGAAAAGAAAATGAGAGGTCATAGTATATCACATTCCATTTCTACTACATTTGGTGCAAGTCATTTTAAGAGATAAAATTGAGTTGCTTTATGAGTTTTATCATGCTCCGAAGCGGAAAAATCGTAATAGTCCTACTATATAAATCATTTTAAGATAGAAGTTGACCATACAACTATAATCTTAAACCTGATTATATAAGGCATCTATGACTAATCCGTTTTAAAATAAACAGTTTATAAATTAAATAAATTATTTATTTAAGAAAGTATGAAAACATATATATACACTAGGAATCAAATATTATAAATAATGTTTGTAGGGTTTCATTGTCCTATACTTCTTAAGTAATACATTATTTGAAAATGAAGGATTCTAAATAAAAGTTAAGACCTTAAAGATATATCTGTTCTTTAAATATATTTCAACAGATATATTTCGACACTTCTCAAGATCCAGCAGTTGTTAGCCTTAAGATAAATATAAGTCGTTTCCTAGCTAGCACTTATAACAACATCTGTAAGGATATGAACAACCATATCTCAGTAAGTTGGGATAGAAACTTAAAACTATATATCAAATACAAGCAAGGTTATAAATCAAATTAGTTAGTTGTAACGCATATTCGAAAAAATATTATCGTACGATGTTGTCCGACCAGTCATGAGATTAAAAAAACTTTACTCGCTCTAATCTCGGTTGAGGAGTTTCCATTTAATACAACGGCTCACGACCAAACTTAAGCTTGTGTAATGAGATATTACTCCTCATGCGACTACCTTCGAACTATTGCCTTCACCCTTATTACAACCTCCTCATCTGTCACTTAGTTCGATTAAAGATGAAGAAAAAACTAATTATGCTATCCAACACTATCTTTTTTGAAATGTTTGGTATCCAGAAAACCCTAATGTTCCTCTAATGGGTTGCTATGTAGGTCTAGTTTAAATTTACAAGTCAAATATGTAATTAAATCCAGTTTAAGGTGCTCAATCATTTCAAACAAATCGCACAAATACAAACTAGAGCAACAAATCAGAATCATATCGTTATCTCAGAATAAGCACATGTACACAACTAACTATCTAACAGGTATAATCAAGTATAATTTCAAGCCTCTGAATACTACAAATTAGTACTTTGAAATATAAAAATGTATTGATCCTAACTTATCTAAATTCCTCGCTTGCTCACTCAAGGTGCGACTCGTGTAGGCCATTGCTAATAATAGTTATAATATAAATGTTGGTTTAGTTTCTCAAAACTACGATAAATATGTTTTGTTATATAATTTAGATTATAAGTATCCTTGGTTTATGATCTTCTTACATTAAGTGATTTAGGTTTAAGTCTTTTAGAATTACTTCCCTTGTTCAGCCAAGTCTCAAATTTATTTCTTGTTTCAACTACGGTTTTGACTTCTAAATTAAATTTTATTATAGGAATAATCTACATTTGACATGATCGCTTATACATATGTATAGATATGCATATAAGCTTTAAATCATAGGTTTTAAGTTTAGGATTATAATTTTACGCATTTATTCAAATTCTATATCTCCTATAACCAAATTAATTTCTGATTTAATTTCTGAATCAATCTCTGAATTCAATTTTGTTTTAGCTTCTTATTATTGTTTTTATTTATGAACCCTAGGAATTCTTCTCGAACCAAAATGTTAGATCCATCTAATTATGTTTAAGTATCCTAAATGTACGTTTTAGCTCCTAATTAGTATTTCGATCAATATGGTACACTACGTTCCTAATTTTATTACTAAATCAGCTCTCGAAATAAGAAAATTTTACATTTTTTATATTTTACATTTTTTATATAATTATCGTAATTTAAGTTTCCTACCGGATTCATTACATGATTCTATTATTCTAATATTTTCTATTTGTTATATTTTCAATTTCACATATTATGTATTATTACATATTATTCACTTATTTTACTTATTTAACATTTCTAACACTACATATATCATCCTTCACTACCAATAACATATTAAGATATTTAATTATATTCTAAATCAAAATTTATACTTAATTAACTCCCAAATCACAAAATTAACTTAATTATACCAATCTATCCCATTTTCATCACATAATACATACTTTTAATATTCTAAATACTACCAATATCATACTACATTAGTAATTAACATCTTAAAACACCTAATTACGTACTAAAACAATAATTATTTCATTAACCATTAATTAACCCCAAAAATCACTAATTATATATATCTTTTAAAGGCCTAAAAATTGCTTAAAATTTTCAAAAATTCATTTTTGAAAAAGAGCTTCATAACACTGTTATATATTCCTTAATTAGTCTATAAAAAAATTTTGAGTATAAAACTATACTCTTAAGGCTATTTATTTCTAAATCGAGATATGCTCGAGTTTGTGAGGTTTTTTAAGGACAGCATATTTCTAAATATAAATTCATCAAAATAATTTTTTTTCCTAAATCTACATACTTAAAAACCTTAGAATACAAAATTTCATGATTGTCTAAATATATTTAATATTTTTACAAAATTGGATTAGAAATTGGACTCACCTATCCAATCGACTTCTAGCCACCAACAGTAGCTCCATGTGTGTCGGCCAGGTTAGGTGGTGGTGGTAGAGTGTGGTAATGTGGCGGCACAGTGGCAGTGATTCAGTTTTAGTTGGTCGTAGGTTGTGAGTTTGACCTAAATGCTCTAATTACATAGTTTTTTTGTAAATTTTATATATAAACCCTAACCTTCACTCTTTTGGTTATCTCTAATTTTTCTACTCTCCAAACTGACTAACTAAGCTTCTGGAAAAATTTAGGTATTTATAGTGCTGCCTAGGATTTTTATTCCCATTAAATTGACTTAATATTGGCCTTATCTTATCCTTTTTCTACTTTCTATTTGTTAAATTTTAATTGGTTGATTTTTTTTTCTTCTATTTCCAAGTTACCATGACCAACTTCTGGACATTTCTTCATTTTTCCATATTTTTCTTGATTTTTCTTTAATTATTCATGAAATTTCTTTAATTAATTAACATTATTTTGGCATATTTCGCGTATTTTAAGTAATTTTGCATATTTCTATGTAAATTTATATGTGAAAAAAATAAATATTCCTAAATATTATTTACGTTATTTCATGATTTTTAATTTGCATAATTTTTCTCTATTAATTCGTTAGTTATCAGAATTTGTTTTACACGTTTCCAGTAAATAATGAGTTATTTACATAAAATTCAATATTATAATAATTTATTATTTTATTCTTCATTTTCCTAAATTCAAACTCGTGGAATTACTTTTACTAATATTCCTAACTTCGTCATAAAATTTATATTGGATCAAATAATTTATTCGATCGTCTTAAATTTTGCGAACCATAATCCTGAGTACTTGATTGTGGGACTTACAAGTTCCTTAGTGTTTTCTTTTTTCCTTTTCTTTATTTTTTTCTTTTAATAACTACAAAGATTTTATTATCACATATGAGATGGTATGACACTCCTCCTATAATTGTTGCCTATTTAAAAGGACAAACTTTTGCATATTTACGTAAAAATCATTATAGCAAATATGCATAAAATGGTTGCCTTATTATTTTAAAACTATTGCTAGTTGAATAATGAAAACTGTTACTTTAACTAAATAACTGTTGCCTCTACCATTGTAGAAATTGTTGCCTTTTATCAAAGGCAATAGAGGTCCAATGTAACGAATACAAAACCATTGCTTCGCTTGATTAAAGGCAATGGTTTTAAAATTGATTACATTTTGGTATAGTTGTAGAAAGCATAAAATATTGTAGTGGTTAAAAGAGAAATAATTTGTTTAAAATTTAATGTAAAGCTAAAAGTATTTAAATGAATCAATTAGAATATAAAGGATTTAATTAACTTTGATATCAAATATAGAGGATTTTAAATGTACTTTTTCTAAATTTAACATGTATTTAGGCCTATGGGTATGAATAAGAAAGGAGAAATTGTAAAGAGAATATAGGGATTTCATTCAAAGTAGTGTGAAGGTTGATTTTATATTATGTTTGATTGGATTAACGAATTGATGTTAGAGTAGAGAGAATATTCCACAAAGAATATTTTACGTTCCATATTGAGTAAACATTGCAATTGGAAAATAATATGAGCTTAGGGTCAAATCTACTTGTAACCAATTTAGTTTTTTCAGCTTGCCATTTACTCAAATTCAATATGAGTCAAGTTTAAACTTAAACCACTCAAGCTGTTTATTATATCTAATTTGAGCTTTATAAGATTTACCTTGACTAGTTGACAATCTTATTCAAATTTAAATTAAGTTTAAGTATTCAATAGTAATTTAATTAAAATAAATTTATTTTAAATGAATGGTACTTAAATAAGTTTAATCGAATTAAGCTTAAGACATTGAATGCCGCCTCAAGTCAACTTTAAACTCAAAATTTTAAGTATAGGTCCAATTCAAGCTCTTCAAGTGTCATTTTAAATTGAATTTGGACTTAAAATTCTAAACTCAAGTGAAATTAGCCTTTGAAATTTTGTATCAACCTCAATACAATGTGGTTTTGATTGCAAGTCATTTTCCTTAAGTAAGAAAAAAGAGAAAGGAAGAGTAGCCCCCTTAATAAGTTTTGGGAAGATTGTTATGGATATCTGCAGATTCCAATCTATACAGTTAAATAAAGGGGGTATTGTTAAGGTGGTGGGACTACTGTAAAAGAGAAATAGCATAACAATAGACATCAAAGATGTTCCTCTAGGTTAAGGTTTCACGTGCGCATGTATCCTTTTGGTTTGCATATCACTACAAGCGATCGTCATATTTGTGGTCAAACCAAATATTGATTTTTCCTTTTCTTTTTTTTTTCCATTTTGGTTTTTGAGTGTCAAGTAGCAATTGGAATATTTTCAATTTTAATTGGATAGTAAATATGTTACAATGAGTTTACATAGTTAGTTGTACAAATTATCCTGAAGAAACGCAATATAGCACTAAAAACATCATTTTACTATTCTTATTAGATTTAGTTATAAAACAGTTTAAAAGCAATCCTTCACCATATTATCTCTAATAAATGAGAAGTTCTTAAATAAACGAAGTTGTTAAGCACAAATTATTTACTTTTAACTATAAATATATTAGTCTAAATTTAAGAAATTCTTTCCTATGAGATAAACATCACTCGCAAATTAACGGAATCCTTACCACAAACCCAATTTTGAAGCTTTAGATATATAAGATTAGCTATCTTCTATTAAATATTCAAGAGTTCAAAATACATATAAAATCGATCAAGCTAAGTGTAGCAATTCCCTAAATCAACATTCCATATTTACCACTTTTATTTTGAGAGAAAATTACAGTGAAGGGGATCAACATTTAAAGGTAAAACTTAAATAAGGAATCAACGTTTCAAAAAGTTTAAATAAGAGATTAACGTTTCGAAAAATTTAAATAAAGGATAAACGTTTCACAAAATAGTTCGAATAAAGAATTCATAATAACCAATGTATAAAATTCTTTGAACAATTTTGTGAAATATTGATCTCTTATTTTAACTTTTTGAAATATTGATGTCTCATTTAATCATTTTATGAAATATTGATTTCTTATTTGAACCTTTTAAAATGTTAATATTTTATTTGAATTTAGCCCCAAACATTAATATCTTCGTTGTAATTCTCTCTTTATTTGATTAGTTAAAGCCTCATATTATATGCATATTTTATATTTAAAATATATTTATATCATATCTTAATAAAAATAATATATTTATTTGAAAAAATCACAATAGACATAATAATATATGCGTTTAAATTATTTTAAATAATAATGTAAATACTATTATTTAATTATACATACATGATATATATTCATCGATAGGAATTCTAAGAACACATTTTACCATAATAAACCCATAATAAGCATCTAAGCATAACTATTCGATCAAAAGACCAAGGTCGAGTAGTGTAGCATTAGGGAAACATCTCTCAGACACATTGTTAAAAGAAAAAATTACTATAACTAAATGATCAAAATAATGGAAAGGTATAAATGGCAAAAAATTGAAAAATGATAATCACCAACTTGAATATTATAGATGAGAGGTTCTAATTAGAGTGGTCATGTGCGAGTTACGCAAGTATTACATTACACGTAGCTTCAGAGTAGTGGCATAGAGATGACATTCAATGAGATGATTAGAGAGAGAATGACAAAGAGGAGGAACAAATAATGTTGGAGTCTCAAATCACATTATCCGTTGAGTGTTATCCCCATGTCATTACTCCGAAGCCATATATAACACGATACTCATGTGACTCGCACGTGATCGCTTTAGTTAGAGCCCCTTATCTATATTTTGGCAACTCTAGTAGGGAACTTTTATTACAATGTCATATCTTTTGGGCTTAAGAATGTGAGATCTACTTATTAAAGGACAATAACCGCTATATTCCACGACATGATGCTTGACTTCATGGAAGACTATATTGATGATAGAGTCAATAAATTAAGGTGAACGCCTAACCGCTTGATACATTTGAAAAAGGTCTTTAAGTGATGCCGACTGTATAAGTTACACATAAACTCATTAAAGTGTATATTTAGGGAAGCATCTGGAAAATTCCTTAGATTTGTCATTCATAAACAAGGGATCGATTTTGATTTAACAAAGATGTAACCTATACGGTCTTTGCCCTCGCCTACTAACTTAAAGGAGTTAAAGGTCTTTATTGGGAAAGTTTCTTATATTGAACGATTCATCCTATCATTGATGGAAATTTCACATCCCTTACAATAACTTATGAAGAAAGGAGCACCATTTGAGTAGGGGCAACCACAAGAAGAGGTCATCTAGAGAATAAAAGAGGTACTTACTTCTCTACAAACAATGACAATGCCTATTAAAGATTTTCCGATAACTCTCTATTTAACATCTACTAATAGGTCCATTGGGGCTTTACTAGCACAGGATCTAAATGGTAAAGAGCGATTAGTCTACTACTTAAGTTGATTCCTTCAAAGAAGTGAGACTAACTACTCAACTTACAAGAAGCAATGTCTTGCGTCGATATTCGCTATGTAGAAATTATGCCATCACTTCTTGGCACATAAGGTTAACCTTATCTCTCACTCAGATTTATTGAAGCACTTATTATCACGACCAGCTCTCTCAGGTAGAATTACAAAATGGTTGCTCCTTCTGTTGGAATTCGACATTACAGTTATGCTACCTAAGGCTATTAAGTCTTAGGCTCTAGCAAATCTCCTAACTCAATTTCCTACAACACATGGGATTCATACCTAACATACAATTTCCACAGAATTCTATGAAGACTCCATAAGAGCAAAAGCAAATGGAGAATAGTAAGTGCAGTTTGATGGCTTTTCTAGTAACATTAGATGAGAAGCTGGAGTGGTATTAACATCTCTTGAAGGCTAAAAGATACCTCTAACTTTTAAGTTAGACTTCCACTATACCAGCAATGAAGCTGAGGATGAAGCTATCTTTCTTAGACTTGCTTAAACTCATTTTTACACAAAAATGCTAGAACATCTCACTTATGTATACATTATGATTCAAATTTGATCATCAGACAAGCCAACCTAAAGGCAGACACTCTACGCATGTTAGACCTTCAAGCTCTAAAGAAAAGATGAGAGATAGCTAAGCTTAATCTTGCCAACTATTAGCAAAGAGTTAGTATAGCTTTTGATTGCCTAATTCGAAAACGAACTTTTCAACAAAGCAAAGTTATACTTTGCACATCGGATCATATGCAGCAAGGTATTCCAATGCCAAAGCTTATACCCAAGTGGGAAGGACGATTCATTATACATGAATTCCATAACAGCAGCTACTACAAGCTCCTTAATCCAAAAACAAATGCTATAACTCCTCTTGTCAATTTTCCATATATTAAGAAATTTTATGTGTAAATGCAATAGTGCATTACAACCCTTATGAATGCAATATGAGCTTTGTAATACTTTATATATGTCTCTCTCTTCATTTTTTTAATCATTGCTGTAAAGTTAAAGATTTATCTCCTTTACGCACAATAATTAACTACCTCAACTTTCTATTCTTGTTGCTAGCAAGTTAAAAATCTATCTCCTTAGTGTGTAAGAGAAATTTATAGAAATTAAATAATGTATAATTCTAGTTATTGCTATAACTTGGTAAGAGCATTATCTCCTAAGTATGCAGTGATAACTAATTACTGACTAATAGGAGCAATAATCCCAAGTGCATGATGATAGCCCATCAATACTAAACAGGAGAATAATCTCTTGTGAAATAGAAATTATAAACGATTAAGTATTGGGAAATACCCTCTTAATTGTTAAGGCTAATAAAATGTGATTGATCTCAAAATGTTCAACTAATTATTGCTAGTAAGTAAGAGCTTCACTTCAATGTGTAACACTATAATTATGCAGGTTATGACTACTCATTACAAGTACTATTTACATTGATGTTGTTAAGTGAAGACTATGCCTCTCAAGTTCACAATGATTTTTACAAATTTTGGTGTTTGAATAGATTGAAGTATATAAATAGAAATGAATGAAAAGGTAATTTAAGTTTATTCATTCAAGATATCTTGCTACAAAGCACTAAAAATAGTTTTAAAAAAAAACACTAAAATAAGAACCATAAACGAAATAAAAAGTACTCTACTAAACTAACGCTTGTGATCTAAGGCTTCTTTGAACTCTAAGTCCATATCTCTTAATATTGCCTTTGCTTTAAGATCTACTGCTTCAATTGCCTCTTGTATCCATTGTAATTTCATCTTTAATTCATCACACCGTCTTATAGCAGAATGGTAACTCAACATTCGCTTAGCTTTGTCAGCAATAGGGTTTAAGTTATCAACCTTGAACTTTAAAAGATGAGCTACCTTTATAAACTTAATTAGTTGTGTTGGTCAAACATCTAATAAAGAATTCTAAGGCTTATCTAAAAATAGCATGGCTTCCCTTAGCATCTTTACCATGGTGTTGGCTAATTCTATCTCCATCATAGAGGACTTAATCCAAAAGTTTCTATCCATGGCATCAGGTCTCTCTAAAGATTCTAACAGATAAGGAGGTACAATAAACCCTAGAAAAAACGTCTATTGAGCTGCAGTAACATTTGAAGTTGCTACAATATTTCAAGGAGACATGCCATCAATTGGGGGAGGATGGATATTAGCATACGCTAAACATAAATCTTGGAGAGAGAATAGAGAAACAATATTGTTATGCAAAATCTCTATTTTTTAAGATCAAACAAGCGATTTAGGTAAAGAACTTATCTTATTTGCTCAAACTATAAGGTGAACACTTGAAGTCTTCTAAGATTACCTTATCTATTACTTGTGTATTAGAAATACTGAGATTACATATTCCTCCTTCTTATCTCATTCTCACTTAATCATTTGTTCAAGTGGTAGTTTCACTTTGCTTCGGTTTTTTAAAGTCACATGTAGCACATCATTTATGCAATATACATGTGACTACTTCAGTTGAACCCTATATCTACAAATACATCATATAGGAGATTGAGTATGTAGCACGATACTAGAAATTTTCTTTTTCGCTGACCAACGTTTTGCCGAGAACCATCAAGTTAAGGTTTAGTTGAAAAAGATCTCAAGGGCCTACATAAAATTCATGTTCTTTATAACGTGACGTATTATCTTAAATCCAAGTTGCAACCAATAATAAAACTTTGTGTGCTCGTTTTAATTGTCTTTTCTTTGGGGTCATCCGCTTGTTTTAAGAAAGATATTATATAACTTTGATGTTAAAAAAGTATAGTCATCTTTAAAAAATAAGAACATAAAACATTTTCAACTAAACAAAAGTTCCTGTTTTTATGGAAGAAATCGTTTTCCTTTACGCTTTATCACTTTGTACACGAATATGAATATCAAGTCTCGACCAAAGTAATGTTCCTTCATGTCGCGTTATTTTGTACACAAAGTTCGATTTACCGACATGGAACATTACAATAATAAGCATTGATACTAAAGCCATCGGATTACACTAAATTTTGAAAGAAAGTTGCGGTATATTTAACATGGACCCTAAAATTTTCATCTATGAATCATCTCTTTTATTTTCCATAGCTAACCCTTAATAATTGAACTCACGACATGATGTATAACCACCAACAAGAAGGTTCAGGCCACGCATGGTCATAAACCCCACGTTACCTTGTTGGAGCTCTAGGATTTCATGATTTTGATTTGGAAAAGTTTCACTGGGACCACACCCTTATCTTCATTATTGCCTCAAACTTAACGCCAGTCACACTTCACTCTCGCTTTTCTTCTCTCCCATCAATACATAAACCATTAAGTCATCCACGTGCCTTTAAAAATAAAAGTCATAAGCTAGTATTCACTTG
Organism: Lumnitzera racemosa; assembly: GCA_024138005.1. Classification (NCBI taxonomy): domain Eukaryota; kingdom Viridiplantae; phylum Streptophyta; class Magnoliopsida; order Myrtales; family Combretaceae; genus Lumnitzera; species Lumnitzera racemosa. The sequence continues at coordinate 88,465,534 of JAMXBC010000001.1, read as the reverse complement.
TTATTGTGATCCTAATTTCGTATGCTAAGGTAATTATAAATAGTTCTTCTTTGCTCTAAATTAGTCTTCTAGTTCTTAAATTGAACGTCTGATACCTATTTTCATTAAAACAAAAAATAAAAATAAAAAAAGTGTATACTTTTAGAACCCTACTAGCCATCTTATCTTTTATAAAAGTATCTAGATAAGCAAGATAAAAAAAAAAAAATAGCTTTAAATATATTAAGTTTTAAACTTAACGTTCCCGTTTAATTAAATATAATTTTTTTATTATGACAATATTTATTTCATCTTCACAATTCCGTTTAAAAGGACCTTAGGTCACGATTCCAAAAACAGATTGGTGAAAATTTGTACAATTTCCCCCTTCTGTTTATCTAGTGTATAAGTGGAGCACTATGTAGATCATTTTAACAATTTTTTATACGTTTCTTTGCTATATTCTCTCATTAATCGATATTCTCACTTAACAAATTGTTAGTGATTAACTTCTATCAAGTATGTGAGGTTATACTAGAAATCAGAAAAGGGAGAAACACAAGTTGAAATAAAGAGTGAAATTTATGTGAGATTATATTATTAAGTAAGCTCAAGCGTGTTCGTAAAAGTTAAGAAATAAATAGTGTGAAATCGCTTTCAAGGTATTATAGAGAAGGGGAACTACGCAGGACTCAAGATGTATAGAACCCACTATATATTGGAGTCTCCTTATCTTTTATTCTCATCATTTTTAGCTTTTCCAAGTCTTTTTTTTTTTTTCTTTTTGATAGTTTCTAACTAGTAGAATAATTTTTTGAAACTAACTCTGACTACATTCTTTCACCCTCTTTATTTTCAATTGCACTTGAGCTTTTACTTCGTGCAGTCCATTATCTTAATATTAATCTTAATTTCAGCTCCAATCTTTTCTCATTAAATATTAAAAAAGAAGTTAACAAGGTTTATCCTATATTTATAAGAAACCAAATTTATCCCCTCTTGGATTGTCTTAGCTATAGAATTTCAAAATTTATCAAAATATTTGGAAGCCAAAAGTTACGACAAAACGAGATGTTTTTTATTTTATTTTTATTATTTTGTTAGAAAACAAAATGATAAAACAAACTATCAAAGTATATTTTTTAAAAGTTTGGGAAAATTAAGAACACCTAAAACAATAATTAATAAATAGCTTATTTATAACTTTCCATCTATATTATTATCATTTCTCTCCTATTACTTAGGAGGATTATGGATAAATATTTACTATCTCGAATTTTCTTTCCTATCTCAAACTTATACTCACCAATAACATAACATAACATGTACAGAATCGTAAAGCTTCCACAATTGCATAATAATTTCTTATATAGATGTGTGTGTAACTAAAATACCCTCATAATAGAAAATTAAAGACAGCAAATATTCATGATAGCAAATAGTTATCCTGATGGGTTGGATGTTGATCATGATGATGATTCCGCCCACATAAAATACAACACAAAACGTGACCACTCACTTCCTTTTCTCTCTTCTCCACTCTCCAAATTATATCTTTCTACACAATCTTTTCTGATCCAGGAAAAACATCATAGTTAGATTTCCGTCCCTTTTAGCTTATAAAAAATTTCTACTAGGAGTGTGACAGGAGATTTATGATCCTCAATATTAGGATCCTGTAGGCATATATATCTCTTTTTGTGGTGCTGCCATTTCTGACATGATTTTTATATTTATCGGTTAACACTTCGATAGATGGAGTTTTGAGTGGTTCATTCGGAGAAAACTGAGAGTTCTTCAACCAAGGGAGTATATATCAAGATAAAAAGAGAAAGGAAGTGATTGGAAGTTTTAATTGAAAGATGAAACTGCAGTGTGATGTATGTGAGAGAGCTCCAGCAACGGTGATTTGCTGTGCAGATGAGGCAGCGCTGTGCGCGAAATGCGATGTTGAGATCCATGGTGCAAATAAGCTGGCCAGCAAGCACCAGAGGTTACTGCTTCAGTGCCTTTCTGATAAGCTTCCTCCATGTGATATATGCAGAGTAATTTCCATAACTTTTTCATTTATTTATTTTACGTTCTTATTCTCTATTTGTAGATGAAGTAATGAACTATTGTTGTTATTGTTGAAAGTATTGATGTTGCGTAAATTTAGAACTACAATCGACTGATCTTGAAGCTTTAAGCTGGTAGAAACAGACGGCTTAACATTACATCTTTTGTGTGCATTTTTTGCGAAAAATGTTTTTGTTCTCTATTTTTTAAAAAATGTTATCGTCAAAGTAGCACAAATGTCGAATATTATCACAATAATCTGAAGAGATATTAAATACTGGTATTTTCTACAGTAAACAATGGGGAAGATGGCAACAGTGATCGGCCAATAATATTGGTGATCAGGCACCACAGAAAATGCTAAGAAAATTTTTTTTCCATTTTCCACCATCACTGTCTACTAAAACCGTAACTGTAATCCTTTGAGATTATAATTCTAAAGAAACAGTTTAGAAAATGCTTTCCATCAAGCAAACTGACCAAAATTTGAACTCAAGCAAACGATTGTATTGAAGGGGCTGTATTTTTTCCCTGGAGAAATTTCAAAATTGCCACTAGTTTGATTTTATCGGTGTAATGCCAAAAGTTCTTGAGGATGATTGGTGTAATTTACCTTTGATTTTATCCAAGGATCTTTGTTCTCATGTTTTCATTATTGTTTTGACGAACTCTAATGAATAAATGAATCACCAGGAGAAGGCGGCTTTCATATTTTGTGTTGAAGATAGAGCTCTCTTCTGCAAGGACTGCGACGAGCCGATTCACTCACCCGGTAGTCTTTCCGCAAACCACCAGAGGTTCCTTGCCACTGGCATCAAGGTGGCTTTGAGCTCTAGCTGTTCCAAGGACGGCGAACGCAATGGATGGCAACCTCCGAGCCAAAATGCTCCATCCGTCTCTGTGAAAGCGCTCTCCCAACAATCTCCTAACTTGGTATCAGCTTGGGGTGTCGATGATTTGCTAGAATTGTCCGATACCGAATCCTCTGAGAAGGTAAGATGAGTCATATGCATTTCAGAGCTTTCTACGAGTAGATGCCTTTTTATCCATGAATTATGCCAATTTCATCATACAATCTCAAATTATGTCTACTTTTCCATCTGCTAGCAGAAAGACATGCTTCAATTTAGAGAGCTGGAATGGCTAGCAGACACTGGGCTTTTCAGTCAACAGTTACCCGAAGAAACCTTATCAGCAGCAGAGGTTCCTGAGTTCTCGATGTCAGCAGCAAGCTACAACACACCACATAGAACCACCAGGATCATGGTTCCACAAAAGAAGCCAAGAATTGAACTGCCGGATGATGATGAGGAGCACTTCACTGTCCCTGATCTTGGTTAAGTAATGTAGTCATCCGCGTTTCTTTCCAAAAACCTGATATCTATGTTTATACTTGTATGTTAATCAGCATAAGAAGGATCCAGCAGTGCCAATAGGTTTAAGCAGCTATAGAAGGTATTGTTATGGTAGAAGAGTTTCTCTATAATATTAATATTACAGCTGTTGTATAAAGTTTTTTCATCATAAATTTGTGCTGTTTTTCCCACATTATCATCTTATTTAAGAATGCAACTAAAACAGTTTTAGATCAGTTTTGTGAAAACCTGAAACCCGCCTCATTAGTGTCATAGTGGACTTGAAACCCATTAAAATCACTCCTGGAATTATGAACATTTCAATCAATAGGTAAATAAACAAATTAATCAAATGGATATTAAATGGTGCTCGTTGAAAATTCTTCTATATTCCTGATCTTTATAAACCATATTAGAGTATAATACAGCTACCATGCTTTGTACAGTGTAATACCCGGTCTATGTTCGAATTTTCCATTTGCCAGGTAACAGCATCACTTTTATTAGAAAGAACTCCTTATCCTTCACTTTTAGTCCACATCATGGGATGTCGTGACCCTTTATCAACTGGCTTCATTTGTCATGATACCCATGCTCACAAATCACACTCATCTCTTTTAAGACCATGTTTGATGTGAAGTACGTACACTTCCCAATGCTAAGGAACCCTTTTATGGGAAAAAGGCCTTCCCCCTTTACGGACACATTAAAAAAAAAAAAAGGTATATTGTTTTAAAGTGGTAAATTTCTTTAAAATAAAAGTTCTCTAAAATATTGATATGGAATCTTAAAACTCCAAATGGGATTTTATTTATTTATTTATTTTATTGAATACAAGAGCAATCGGACTTGTGAATATCCTCTTGTTGTATACAAATTATGTATGTCCCATAAAATGTTTCAGAAAGGTTGGTGTTTTACGACTCGATAAGGGTTGCCCTATATCGTTTAAAACGACGTACTCAGCCAACAATCTCCGGACATACACCTATGCAACAGTAAAGTATTGTCGGTATTATGTATAGTCCCAACATTGTCCTCAGTAATCTTATATTGTCATGCATTGACTTTATAATCTTCCTAAGTAGACAGTTTCAGAATTGCAACGTTCTATGTCAAAGAAAAAAAAATCTTGATAGGAGGAGTATCAATCGGATCATTACAATTACATGTGGTATCAAAATAGATCACCAGTCAAAAGATCGAAATCCTTACTTATGGTAGTTTTAGATTTGTATAACGAAACAAATGAGAACGTCAATTTTGCAAATGAATATTAAACTCTAGTATTCAAGGCACCTTTTAATATATCGACTTATAGTACATCAAACTCTAAAGTTAAGCGTATCTAAACTATATCAATCTTAAGATGGGCGACTTATTGAAAAACTACTACATAAAAGGACAAAATCATATGCCATTCAACGCCAAAAGAGACAATACCTTATTAGAATGAATTCTAATTAGATCATTATAAGTAGTATATCAATCAGAAGGGCAAAGCTTTAGCATGGTGGTAGTCCTAGGCCTATAACTTAAAGTACATTCAAATTCTGAAATTAAGCATACTTAACAATCAAGCGTCAATTTCAAAATGAATAACCTCTTATGAAATTATTTCACCAAGAAACAAAACCATATAATATTCCATATCAAAGTAAACAATACCTCTTCTTATATATCAAAGTAAACAATACCTCAATAAGAAGACTTCCAATTAGGTAGTTACAAAACCTTTTATAAAATCTACTATATATGATATATATATGTTATAATTTAATATGACACATAACATATTATATAATATATATTTATATTATGGAATATGTTTAAAAAAAAAATCTGTATAGAAAAAGTTTAATGATTATCACAAAATGTAGCCCTTTAAGGATCTATATGACAATCTCTTCCTCACTAATATATTATTGACTTAATAATCTTACTAAGTAGACAGTTCCAGAAGTGTATTTAGACGTTATTTTCTCTATGCATGATTGGATATGTATGTGTGTGTGTATATATATATATATATATAATATGGGACAGCTGCGCAACTTATTTAGCTTTAAGCACAACAGGCACCTTATAGAAGAGTTACTTGCTACATTCTTTTTCTAGAAAGTAATTGCCAAAATTTTAGTTGATACATAGCTAGACTAAATTTAGTTTAATCAAGAATGTAACAATTACATTTCAACTGTAGAGAATCACTTCAAAAATAAGATTGCAAAGAACCATTGCATTCCCGAAACTTTTTACATCATTGTCGTATCAGACCTAGAACAGCCAATTAACACTGATATTTCCCAACCAGGAGAAAAGTGGGAATTGTGCAAGAGCAATAAAAATCAAGAGATAATGGTGCCTGCTCGAATCATAACTCCTCACTTCTGTGAACAGGACTCTTTTCATTGTCTTCACCAGGAAAATTCCCATGCACAAACAGGTCCATGGCATCAGAACATAGTAGGTGTATCTCAAGAATACCTTCCCAAGAATAGCCAAACACAATCCTGTGAACATATAACCAGCATATGCCACTATGTCGAGGAGTGGTGCCTCGCCACTGCCAAGTGAAAGCAATGTAACTTTGAGTAGAGCTACTTGCATAAACCAGCCAAGCAATCCCTTGACGAAAAGCCAGTTTAAAGACTCTGGGCTGAACCTGCCAACACGGTGTTAAGAAATCAAATGATTAGCTTGCATTTATAAACTACAAAAATGATAGTACATATGAACTAGCCAGGACATCACAGAAACAGATCTAAAAATGTGTTGACATTGTACGTTTAATTTCTTCAAAAACTCAAGTTAAAAATTCATGGACTCCTTGATTCAATTTGTAGTATCCCACTCTACACTTCTAATTATATTTGATTATGAGAGGTCAAAAGCCTGAAATCTTAAAAGGACTACAAAACACATTTCTTTCTGAAGTGACATAAAAGAAAGGAGAAACCTACACTAGCAAAATTTAAAGGCAGCTATTAGACAATCAAACTGGGGGAAAAAGCATGTCTACACCATTGTCTAAATCAACTTTTTCTCCCAGAATAGTAGCTAAGAAATCTCTTTCAATGCTTGGGAAGATCACAACTGTACGACTATATGATCCTGGAATTATTCAAGGCCTAAAAATAGGAAGCTAGCTGTAACATCAATTAAACCTTATATCTTGAGGAGGAAAGGAATGAATTAATGATGACTTACTTTCCCTGAAGACCCAATAAAAACCCCGCAATAACTACATATGTGCCAAATGCCATCAAGGGAATATACAAGTCTGGGGCATTAATATCATAAATTGGTGGTTTATAGGACAGCCGACCTCCCACTGGTTCAGTAATTCGTGTCCAATGGCCCTGAAGAATAAAGGGATGAAACAAGCTTTCAGTCGCATAAAAGCAATTTTAATGATCAGACTTCACCAATAAATAAATAAAATAGTTCTTACCCTGTGGAGCAATGGAAACAGAACAACCTTCAACTTGTTCCTCACATATTGATCGTTCACTTGAAAGTAATACTGGGGATCGGAAAAGTATCTACTAATCTGTTCAGGTAAATCAAGACATTTAAATAATATATACAATATCCTTGTACATTTCACTGGGGCCATAATAATATGACTTCTTCCTAGAATCTCAACATATAGAAATGTTGCCAGTGATCATGATAAAAAGCTCAAACATATAACATCCAAGTAGGAGCTAAGCTTTGGCCAAAAAGGAAGGGGGTGGGGTTTGTGGGGGAAGAAGGAGAAGAGGTAGGAGCAAAGCGGATCAAGCCGGTTGGCAACCTATTTAGATAGTTCACAGAATCAAGCTCAGGCTTGTTAATACTCAACCAGACTTGTATCATATCCAGCTTGGGTGAAATTTAAAAAAAGGTTGAGCTTAAGTGATTCGACTCCAACTCAAGCTCCAACATAAATTTAATCAATTTGTAACGTAGTTAGGGTGTGTATACATATATAAGTACTTATCAATATATGAAGAGAGTTTGAGCTTGTCAACTGCCACTTTGAGCTCAGTCACAAGTTCAAGGACTGAGCTTGAACTTTGAACTTCTGAGTCCAGATCAAACTCTAAAATTTCAAGAACTCAAGTGAAGAGGCTTGATAAAAGCTGTCCTATATGTACAGGGCTATCATCCAGGTTTTTTTGATACTAAAGCTTCCACATAAGAA